>OY720347.1:64723865-67123865 GCA_963082975.1 Labia minor
TTCCCAAAAATAATTCAAATGACAACTTTTTACCATCTTTTGATCAAAATAATCCTATTGAAAGAAATGGTCCCTTAGAAATATTTCCACTATATTTAAAAACAAATGAATACCCAAAGGAAAACTCTTTAAAATTCGATACTTTCTCTTCAAATTACCCAAGTTCCATTTCTTCACTGGTTAATATTAATTTAAAAAGTTCAAAAAATAATTGTAATTTTTTTGATTCGTTTAAAAATGAAAATAAAAATTTGCAATTTTCTTCATCATCATTCAATAATAATAATACGGTACATGAAACAATTTTTTCTAATAAATATATCATGTCAGCTCAAGCTTCTCGATCTCCTAAAACTGATCATCGGAAAGGGTTATTAAGCGAAATATCTTTATGTAGCTCAAATTCAAATTCTAAACTTCCTCAAAGGTAACTATAAATAATTTTACAATTAAACAATTGTCAATAAATAACTATAAAACGTTGAATTAGTGTTCACAAATTTTCTGCTAGTTTAATTTTAATTACAAATAAGTTGACCTGTGGCCAGGTCCTAACCGACCGACGGTTTGAAATAAATTAATTTCCAGCTACAGAAACAATTTCAAATAATTTTAATTTATCTATTAATGTAATAAAAACAGATATGGATACATAAATAATAAATATAAACATTTTTAATTTTATTTTATTTATAATATATATGCAAGACCAGGCTGTGACGTCATGAATGGCTGGATGACGTCATATAATTTTAAATTAAGAAAAAAAATAGATGATTTTTCTCGAGAATAAAACCACCACAAAGTGCATGATTCGTGGTGATATGTAAAAAATCTCCTTATGTGAAATTTGGTGCGAAAATAACCCTTCCCTTCCTATCGTTGAACGCTAATACTACCACTTCCGGTTTCCGGAATTTCACCAAAAGTTGATCAATTCGTCCCTCTGATGCATTAAGTAAATATACCAAATTTCATCAAAATCCTTTGAGCCGTTCAGGCTGTACACATCTATATGGACGGATGGACGGACAGACGGACAGACATCATGCTAAAAATACTTTTTTCTGTTAAGAAAATGCATGATTCGTGGAGATATGTAAAAATCTCCACATGTGAAATTTGGTGTGAAAACAATACCTCCCTTACTATCGTCGGTCGGTAAAAACCTAAGTAAGCTATATTATAAATTTTTAAATTTGTTTTAAGGTATTTGAATGAAAACTTAAAATTGCATTAATTATAAATTAATGTGTTATAATTATATAGGATTTCATTTGATGATTTATCTTTGGCTTTTATTTAAATTTCTATTCTTTTATTTAAATTATTATTTCATGCATCATATAAAATCTACTTGGTATTCCAAGCTCTAAATTTAATTATTCTTTATTTGTTACCGAAGTCTTTAATGATACTAGTTCATTTTATATATAGTTGGATTTTTTATATTTTATTATTGCTTTTATTACTAATTTAATGAAATATAATTTTTAGAACCCCAATAACCAGTAAAAATTCAACAAGCACTTCCTCAACTTTAAATAGTAAACTATTAACTAAGTAAGAAAATTGAATTTATATAAAAATACATAATCAAATGTTTTATAAATATTTTTAAATTTTTCAATTATAGACAATGTAGTACAACTTCAAGTGTAAGGAATATAAGGTAATTTAGTAATTATATATCCAAAGTGACGATATATGATGTATTTTAATCATGAAATTCATAATAATTATTTCAAAACACCTCTTGTTCAAATGAAGTCATTAGTGGAATTTTTTCTTTCACGATAAATATATAAAAAAAAAATTTAATTTAATTTCTTTAGGAAAACGATTTTCAATCGAACTAAATCAGCCAGCACATGGACTCCTTTGAAGTCACCTGCCAATGAAATTAATTCATGTTTAGTTGGTAAATTTAATAATTGTTTTTTTTTAATAACATTTTACATTTAAAATTAAACAAAATTGTATTATTTATAAATTAAATAAATTAAATTTTTTTATTTTAGCCGTTTGTGAAGGCCGTGGTCAAGCACGAGGAGATGTTGGGATCGCTGCCTTGGATGTGCGACGTCCCCATTTAATCCTCTGTCAAATAAATGATAGCCCAATGTACACAAATACACTAACTAAAATAAGCTTATTCAATCCTTACGAGGTATAACTTAAATATCAATTCTTTTGACAATTTTAATTTATTATTCAATATTTTGGTCTTATTTTATTTATAATAAAACTCAAAATTCTTTTTGCAAAACACTGTTGGTATTTTTGAGAAATTAACTTTATGACTTTGTGATGATGATTTTAAGGCATGAAAACATATATAATTTGTTTTCTTTTGCAGCTTAAAATTTTAATAAAATAATTAGACTTGAAGCAGCAGGCCAAAGCTACAGGCCCAAGTTTACAAATATTTAATATAAATAAATAAATAAATAATAAATAACAAATGCGATAATATCAAATAAATGCAAAAATTAGTACTATAAACATAGATTCCAGCTATAAGTATTTTAAAATCAATTATCGATATTATTTAGATTTAAAATATCTCTTAAATTTAATATTCCTTGTTTTCATTAAAATTTGAAAAAAAATAATCTTCATTTTAAATAATTTCAACCATTGCTATAATTTTTTTGATAATCATGTAGAGTGTTATTAATCTATTAGTTATTAGTTAATTGTTTCTTTTTATATAAATTTTTCAACAAATTTAACTCGAATCTATTAAAATTTAATTAATTACAAGAATATGAAATTAAAATTTTAATCTAATAGTAATTATATTATATAATAAGAGATTTCTTTTCAGGTCCTTGTTCCGAATACATTCTTTGAAAATGGCCAAAGTAAACTTACTACACTAATTCGTGATATGTTTTCATCGGTATCTGTTACTTTGATAAAACGTCGTCATTTTAGTGATGCTCTTGGACTGGAACTTATCCAAAAATATTGCGCCAGTGAATATTCTTCAGTGGAATTAGTTTTATTACACAAGTATATTGTTTTCTATAGAATTTAATAATATATACATTATTAATTGCATTTTAACAAAAATATAATTTCTGGACTCAGTGAAAGGCTCCATTTATCTAGAACTTACTTAAAATTATAGTTTTTATTAGGTTCAAAATTAATAAAAAATTATGTTGTTTTCGCGTTCGTAATAATTATCAAATAAAGAGACAAATATTTTAAAATAAT
The DNA here is from genome assembly GCA_963082975.1 of Labia minor. Classification (NCBI taxonomy): domain Eukaryota; kingdom Metazoa; phylum Arthropoda; class Insecta; order Dermaptera; family Spongiphoridae; genus Labia; species Labia minor. Next base: position 64,727,091 of record OY720347.1, read on the forward strand.
ACTTAAGTAATTACCTAGTTCATCCGCTTATATATATATAATAAACTTTTTAAAAAAAATATATATATTATTATATACGAGGTACGTCCAGAAAGTAAGTTCCGTTTGGTAATATAATTAAATTGTGTACAGATACAGAAAAGTTATTTATTGCACAAAATTCTACAACTCTTAAACTACTTTCCACATAACTGCCGAAATTTTGCAGACATGTGTCATAGCGTGGCACAAGTTTTTGAATACCTTCTTCACAGAAATTTACCGCCTGTGTCTTCAACCAGTTGGAAACAGTTTTTTTCAGCTCGTCGTCATCATTGAAGTGTTGACCGCCAAGGAAAGACTTGAGATGTAAGAACAGATGAAAGTCGCTAGGAGCGAGGTCAGGGCTGTACTGAGGATGGCTAAACACGTCCTAGCCAAATCCCTGTAGGAGGTATTTCGTCATATTTGCAGTGTGTGGTCGTGCATTGTCATGAAAAAAACAATTTCATCTGTTCATTTGGTTCTGTTCGTTTGGTGCCAGGTCAGAACTACCCTTGCGTGCAGCTAAATCGACTCAACCTATAAGAGCGTATAAAAAGTCTAAAACCAATTTGCTTGATATTGATATAAATGTAAAGCTAAATAATAAGCTTTAAAAATATATACATTTTAAAAATATCGGCTTAGCTATTTCAAAAAAGAAGACTTTGTATACGCGCTTATGGGTTGAGTCGATTTAGCTGCACGCAAGTGCAGTAAAATTTCCCAACCAAGCTCTAAGAGTTTCTGGCGAACACCTTTTCTGTTGAGCAATTCTGTCTGTTTCTGGTCAATCGCTAGCTTCAAACGGTCCACTTGTTGACAGTAGAAATCTGAATTTTGTATTTGGCCATAAGCAACTCATAATAAATTATTTCTTTCCACTACCACCAAATACACAGTAGAAACTTCTTGACCTTTATTCCTCGTTTGGCCACCGTTTAAGTTGCTTCACCGCACTTTGACCACGATCATTTTAGCACAATATTGTCGTAAGTGACCCATTTCCCATCCAAAGTCACTATCCGTTTAAGAACAGGTCGAATTCATTCCATTTAGACAAGGTTTGGGAGATGGAAATTCGATCCTACATGTTTTTTGGTGTTAATTGGTGTGGCACCCAAACACCGAGATTCTTTTTGAATCCAATTTTGCGCAAATGGTTAAAACTGTTTTACGGCCGATCTTTAGCTCTTGGTACTACGAATACTGACATGCCGGTCAACTTTGATAATTAACTTTGATAATTTCTGTCATTTGGTTGACATTTTCGACATGCCTGTGGGAGGTGCATCTTTAACATAAAAAATGCCTGAACGGAATTGATGAAACCAAAATTGCAAGTAATTAGATGTTACAGTATCGGCACCATAAACACCATTCATAATTTCAGCCGTCTAGTTTGCATTTTCGTCTTTATCAAAGAAAAACTGTAAAATGTACTGAATTGTCTGTATTGATTTCCATTTTTAAATTCTGTAACTTACAACTCAATCGACGAAACAAAAAAAACAACAAAAAAAATTTAATGTGAAATGTCACCTTGATAACAAGCATAAATTGTTTTATCGATACTTTACGAGATATCGTTCACTACAGTCATCTACCGAAAAAATAATGGATTTCTTTTTCCCCAATACATATATATATATATATATATATAGAGAGAGAGAGTTTAAATTTTAAAATTAAATAATTTGAATTTATTTTATAATGTTATAATTTTTTCAGATTTTATGCACTTTCAGCTGTAAATGCTCTTTTAAAATATGTCGAATTTACTCAAAATGTAATATTTATGCCAAAATCTTTAAAAATTGAATACCAAGCATCTCAAGATGCTACTCTCATTGGTGAGAATTTCATATTCTTATTAGTTAAAGTAAAAAATTATTTAATTTTAAATATATTAATTATAATAGGTAAAGTAAAAAGTTCTTATCAATTTTCAATCTAGTGAATCATATTACACGAAACTCAATCGTTAAATAAGGTTATTTGTCCTTCTTGCGGTTAGTGAAGCCACTTGTGTGTTACATCTTTTCAAATTGAGGTAAAAAAATAAAATTCGATAATTAAATAGCGCTACAATGAAAATGAATATGCAAAGCATTTGGCCATAAAATTTTATACTATTTATGAATCGAATGCAATAGCAAAGTAGCTTTCAAGCCACCAATTGGTAGGCCAATCGAAAAAAATGTCAATAATATCATGGAAATCTTTGAGTAAAGCTTCATGTCAGCACTTACATTGCACAGAAACTGAAGATTAGTCTAAAAACTGTTTTGAAGCATTTGCAACTTCCAGAGCTTAGTTTGCAAATTTTATCCAACCCGTTGTATATTACAATTCCTGCACCAAGAGAACATCATCTTTTCAAGCATTTGCACATGCGTATGATATAGAAAAACTGACCTCAAAAGAGAAGTCTGAAAAGAACTAATTAAGTTGTTTACCAAAATTAACAAGAGTTTTAATTATGGAATTGCCATCAAAATGGGCAAAAGTTAACTAATACAACGATGGATATTTTATAACTATGTTAATTTCAACATTGAAATAAAGCAAAGAACTTTTTACTTCACCTATTATATAAATATATTTAGATTTGCAACAAATAGATCAAATTAAAATTTAGTAAATAGCTTATTAAGAGAAAAACATTTAAACAAGTGCTTTCCATTTTCAAAGATTTAAATTCAGCTAATCGTCTTGAATTAACTTGTGGAACGAAAAGGAGAAACAATCAACAGCCAAGCCTTCTTAAAGTTATGGACTTTTGTAAGACCCAAGCTGGTCAAAAACTTTTGAGAGCGTCTATTCTGCAGCCTCCTTTTTCCCAAAAAATAATTGAAACTAGACTCGATTGTGTACAGGAACTTATTGACAATCCAGAAATGATGAATGCCTTGGAGGTAAATATTTTTATCTCATGTTTCTTTAATTAAAAACATTCGTCTTATATTTTTATAAAAAAACTTCACAACTTTCAAAATAAAAAATGTTATATAGGGTATATTACCAAAATTCAATGAAATAGATTTAATGTTAACTCTCTCAATGGAGACTCCAAAGCAAGACGTGAAATATTATAATATACAAATTAAAAAAGTTCTTATATTGAAAACTTGCCTCGAAATAATTCCTTCTCTGGAGGAAATAATTCATGATGGATCTAGTCAGATTCTAACTTCTGCTCGAAAGGTAAAACTGTATTTAAGATTCTTATATATCTAAACTATATTAACAAAATTAATAAAAAAAAAAAAAAATTATATTAAAATAATGTTTAAAATGAAGTTTAAAAAACTTTAATTTTAACATTGAAATCTTTTTCATATAAATTATTTTAAATCACTCAGAAATATAAAATAGAAAAGGTTACGAAGCGGGGGTATTGGAAACGGATGGAAAAAGTTTGGGAAAAATATTATATGAGTTTAAACACCATTTGGGGAATGAATTGCGAATGGATAGAGCAAAAAGACTGTGGAGAAATGAAATAAGAACTCATATAAAATAATATAGGAATTGGTTATAGATTATTTAAGCTAAGGACGGTTAAAAGAAGTTTTTAATACTTAATTCGCAAATGTATACATTATAAATCAATAAATATTTCAATCTTTTCTATAGAAAACCGTCATTTATTGAAACTTAAATCTTAATCTTATTGAAACACACTTTATAATATATTTATAATTAATTAAATATATATACAAGGATTTAGTCAATTTACAAGTTTTTAGTTAAAGATCAATGTTATAAATCTATCTATCTATCTCTGTGGTTCTACGGAACTCGAAAGTTCTTGGCTGCAGCAACCACACCCCTCCAAGTATTCCTATTCTGAGCCACAACCTTCCAGTTCCTATTCTCTCCTATCACATTATCCACCCACCGCGTCCTTGTCTTACAGGCGGACTTTTTCCACTCGATCTCCACATCCAATATATTTTTCGCCATTCTATCTTCTCCCATTCTAGCCACGTGTCCTGCCCACCGCAGCCTTCTCGATTTTATAATTCTAACTATATCTGGAGATCCATAGAGGTCATGCAATTCCTCGTTAAGCAGTTCCCCGGTGACCTCATCTTTCTTTGGCCCATAAATGCTTCGCAGAATCCTATTCTCAAATACTCTAAATCTACTCGTCACCCAAGGCCATAGACCATGCCTCACACCCATATAATACAACCGGTAAAATAATTGTTTCATATATTTTAATTTTTATCTCATTTGATAATAATTTTGACGCGATAAGCCCCTATTTAAATTTAAAAATGTATCATTTTTATTAATTTTAATTTTTAAAAGCAAAATACATATTTATTTTTAAAATATCTTGAACAGCTTCAACTCATAGGTGTATATGAATCAGCATAATATGATAATAAGCATAAATATGATTTTAGATTTGTTTACAACCCTGTCATAAATTTATTTTGGAAAGAATTTTAAAAACAATTCATTCAGACGTTCATTTAAGTAAAGGTTACTTTCAAAGTACTATGCATCAAGGCTTTAGCATTCGACCTGATATCAATGGGCTACTTGATGTAGCTAAACGAGTTTATTGTGAGATAATTGATGATATGATAGGTAATATTTTTTCTCATTTTTTTTAAAAGACACGCATTCATCTAAATAAATTTTAATTTTCTTTATTTCTATATTAATACTTCTAAAATGTATATTATAATAGAATTAATATCTACATTAAGTCAAAAACACAATCTTCCGCTTTCATTGGGATGTACAGCGACAAGAGGATTTCATATTCAAATGCCTTTAGGATCTCGTAAAAAATCAATTTCAGATATTCAGCTTCCGCGAGAATTCTTAAGAGTATTTGTTTAATTAATTATTCTTAATAATATTTTTAAAATGATCTAAATATTATTTTTAATATAAGGTTCAAAAAACTAAAAATACATTTACATTTACTACGGAAGAAGTAAATTTTCTCGATGCTCGAGCAAAGCAAGTTTATCAAGAAATTCAGACATTGAATAATCTGTAAGTTTTTTTTCTTATTATACCATATGGACATTGTTTATGAATTAATTATAAATAAACTTGACTCATGATTTCTTCAAGGGTTATATATGAGTTGTTAACAGATATTAGAGAACATGTTGGAATTCTTTATAAATTAATTGAAGCAATTGCTGAACTCGATGTCGCCATGTCTTTAGCTCAAGTAAGCTCAGCAAAAAATTATGTTCGCCCAACTTTTGGATCAGACCTTAATATTTGTAAAGGTCGTAATCCAATTTTGGAAAGTATTAGTTCCACCATTCCAGTATCGAACGATTCGGTGAGAATTTCAAGTATATTTGCTAAGGGTTTGGAAAAATAAATATTTTAAACCAGTTTAATTTTTAAATATAATTTTAGTATGCTTCTAAATATTTTAATTTGCATATAATTAGTGGACCCAATATGAGTGGTAAAAGTGTTTATATTCGCCAAATAGCACTTCTTCAAATAATGGCTCAGGTATAATTATATTTTAACTATTATTTTATTTATTATTGTATTTAGAATTAAACATTTTCATCATATGCTTTTTAATTTAATAAAAATATTGTAAAAGAAATAATGATATTTTATTAGTATTAATTTTTTTTTATTTTATAAATATTCTAATTTATGTAGTTTTATTTTAATAGCGGACGCTTCATAGCCCCTTCCATTTATGCAAACAATTAACTTTGGCTCATAATAGGTTGACTAGATATTACAATATTTCGAGAAATAATAAACACATGTATATAGAGAAACATATAATTTTTTATTTTTAGGTTTGGAAAATATAAAATATAAAATATTTGAATGAACAATATTTGTAATATATTTATTAGATGCATATTAATTTTCAAATCAATTTTTAAAATTATTTTATAAATATAATTATTTTAGGTAGGATGTTATGTTCCTGCGTCTGCAGCTCAATTTCGAATAACTGACCAGATCTTTGCACGAATTGGTTTTGAAGATAGCATAGAATGTAATGCCTCTACTTTTGTATTAGAGGTAAAATTTTTCCAAAGTAAAATTACTGAACTATTTAATAAATTAAAAAATGCATTACAAACTTTCTTGTATTTCTCTCAAGCATTTAATATTTATTTGAATAAAAGGAATATAATAGAAGATGATCAAGATTATCTTAGATTTTTTTCAATTTTAGCTTCGGGAAATGATTTATATTCGTCAAACTTTAGGACGCAGACCATTAATTATAATAGATGAATTATGTAGAGGAACAGCTTCTGAAGAAGGGTCAGCAACATCCTGGGCTCTTGTTGAAGATCTTATGCGTTCCAAGTCTTTTATCTTTCTAGCTACTCATTATTTGACTCTCACTCGACTTTCCGATATGTATATGAATGTTACCAAGTGAGTATATATCTAAATATGTTAATTTTTCCCTTGAATGATTAGTTTACGGTTCTAAATTATTTAAAAATCTAATTTATCAAACTATAATTTTTAATTATTTTAAATAAATAATATTTTATACAAAATAAACGTAGATCTATTAATAGTATAAACAAAAATTTTTAATTAAATAAATCATTCAATATTCCATATTCGGTCATTAGATATTGATTATAAAAATACAATGCGTGAAGAGAATTTAAAACTCTTAGTCACTACTCTGTCATAACACGATGTTAAAATTTTTGTCTTTGAATTTATTAATAAATAGTAAACTTAATACACATTAAACTCAAAGAAGAATGTATAATTTAAATTTCTACAATATATATTTTTCTTACTTTATTTACATCATAAATTTACACAATCAAAATATGTTGTAAATTTTATATGTATTAATAAGAATTAAAATTAGACTACAAAATAAAATTAAACTACAATTTATTAGCCATGGTAGAAATAGAAAAACGATGTGTGGAATTTTAGCCACCAGATGGAGGTTGTTGAGAAGGAGATGGATGAGGAGGGAAGAATCCAGCTGAAATACTCGCATCGGCTGCTACCTGGTCCAAGTAATGTCCAGCGATATGGACTTCGATTGGCTGTGATGCTCGCTTTTCCTAATGAGCTCCTATCAAAAGCAAATCAGTTATATGACCAACTGCAATCACAGTTTCAGGTATTATACTCTTATTAGAAAAATTTAAAAACTACACATTAATACTAATACAACACACTCAAAAATAATGAATTATTGCTAATATATTTATTGTTTTTTATCTTCAGTGTTTTAAAATTCATATCTTATATTCGTATTCATATACATATGCTTATAATCATATAATATTATTTATTAAAACTGTTACGTTAGGTCACCTTTGCAGAATTATAGAGTAACTTTTTCACGTAGATGTCATGTGATATTTACTAATATAGAGTAGTAAATAATTATAATTCATTTTTCTTAAATATATCATGAGTAATTTCTCAAATTATGTCTTTTAAATTAAGATTTTTTTTAAAAAATAATTCATATTTAAACAATAAATTTAATAATTCATTTCTAAATAAAGGAGATGACTTTTTGAATAATAAATATAAGTATATACATAGTACTTAGATAGACATAGGTCATTAAATTTTCGCAAGCTCATTGATCAAACTATCCACTAATTTGAATAATAACTAGTTAATACTTTTATATAATATTCAAATATAATTAAAAAGTAAGATTTTATTAAAATAGAGAATAATATTAATAATAAATAGTAAGTGCAAATTAACTCGAATAATAATAATAATAATAATAAATTAATAGGGGAACTAAAAATAAGCAAGCAAGAATGTTTCATAATCTTCACCAATAAGGTTTGAATATATTTACTACTGAGTAACACCATAATTTTTCTGCAAAAGATTCTATAAATGACTCATTATAAATTCTTTGAAAAGATGATTAAAACTCCTGATCAATTCATATTTTAATTTTTTATCTGAACTAAATTATGAATCATTTTCCAAATTTATAATTTATTAATTTTTTTTTATTAATTAAAGTATATTTCATTAAATTTATTATTTTATATTTACAGACGGGTGTTATTGCTTTTAAAGAGATAAAAGAAGATTTAGATTTTTATCGTATATTTACTGAACTTGTTAAATTAATAAAAAATGAAAACTTTTCCCTTGAAAATCTTCAGAGTTTACAAGAAAGTCATTTAACTTTAGAAGATGGTCAATTGGAAAAATCTAATATTATATATGATAATTTCTTAGAAAAAGAAGCATCTCTATCACAGATTGAGCCAACTACTAATAAAATCAATGAAGAAACCTATTCTTAAATATACTATAATTTTCTTAAGTTATTTTTTATTTATAATTTTTTAAAACTTATGTATTAAAATTTCAATTTTCCCAAATAAATTCAAATATATTAGATTTTCATATTATTTTAATCATATTCTTAAAAAATGAATTAAATTATCTTCAAAATAATTTAATTTACATTCTAGTTAAATTATATTTATCGAAAGAAATTGCGGTTACATACTTCCTTCCTGTTCTAATCATAATAATATAATCATAATTATATATCTCAGTTTAATGATTTTACTTAAGTAGTTAACATGAATCTTTATTTATTTTTCTTATACTATATTATTACAAGTGTATTTAGTGAAAAACTTTGTGATAATAATGTGACCGTATTAGGAACTATCAATAATGGAAGTCTATATGCTGAAACGGGTGAAATATATCCTCCGCGACATTTCCAAAAAATTAATACTTCAGAAAATTCCTATATAGCTTGCGAATGTCCAAAGTCAGCTCCATGTATATGGAAATGTTGTGGGGACGGTCAAATTATTATGGAAAATGGATGTAGTTTTCATTCACATCCTTTGCTTAATCCTTTCCAAGTAAGTCGAAGTATGATTGAAAGATAAAAAAATATTTTATTTAAAAATGAATGAATGAATTAATAAAATACTTTCTAGGTAAATATAGATGAAGAAGCGCAAAAATATATGAGTATATTATTTAATGATCCAAAGAAATTTGGAAGATATCAATTGGATCCAAATTATACGTTGGACGCTTATACTTTGTTTTCAAATGGAACTTTATATTTACACGCAAGTCATACATTTTTAACTAATGAAGAATTTTGTTTAGAAGTAAGATATTTGTTGAATATTCAAGTTTTAGTATATATATTTGAATTAAAAACATAATTATATAATTTCTCTCACAAAATTGGTATATATAAAATTTAATTCTTTTATTTTTCAAGAAATTCAAAATTATTCAAAGAGACAATTATTAAATAAAATGTTCATTCAGGATTATAAAAACTATTAAAAATATTAATATAACTAGGTATATATAACAATATAATTAATATATATATTCTATAATTAAATATCCTTCTATCTCTCAATGAGTCATGTCGCAGTTCTGAGAAGTGGATGGGATAAATATAACAAACTTAATTAGCTATTTTAGTCTTTTATTTAAATATTATATTATAAGAATTAATATTAAAAATAATTATTATATAAAGTTTAACTTTTAGTGTAGCCTTCTTAAAAGACAAATCTCAAGGCCTCGCATATGGTCACTAATTTATGGGAAGAATTTTTTTTTAATCTTAATAAACTAATTTATGTATCTAATACTACTAGAAAAATGTAGACAGGAGAAATAAGGAGACTAAAGTTGTCTAAACTTTAATTAACTATAATTAATTATTGTTTTTTAACCAAATTTATTTTAATTTAACGAAATATTTATATAAGAGAAATTATGCAAATCATATTTATTTTTCAAAAGTAATATCTTAATTCTTATAGACTTCTACTAATAATATAATAATATTTTATTTTGTTAAGGTAGATCCAGAAAGTGAAATGGTCGTCCCTTTTGTTCCTTTCACTGAAAGTTATACTGAGCCAGAATTTCCTATATATCCAATTGGAATGATTATTTCAGAACCCTTTCTTTTAATAACTTTTCTTGTCTACGCGATGGAACCATCATTAAGATCGTTACACGGTCGTTGTCTTATGGGAAATGTAATATCACTTTTTACCGCGTATTTGTTCCTAACAATTATTCAACTTTCAAATTTAGAAATAAACAGTTTTTGCTGCATCTCTTCAGGTGACATATTTAAAAGAAAATTATTGTATCTTTCCCAAATATAAAATATAATAAAATTATTCTATTGATTTTAGGATACATAATTCAATTCTCTTTCTTATCGCATTTTTTTTGGTTGAATATTATGTGTTTTGATTTATGGTGGACTTTTAGGTATTTTAAACTACTTTTATTATTAAGATTTTTAGTTAAAAATTAATTTTTCTAATTTATCAATTTTATTATAGATCATTGAAAAAGGCTTCGAAAGATAAAGAAAATAAAAAATATATTGTCTATTCGATCTATGCTTGGGGATGGCCATTTTTAATATTTCTTATTTCGTTAATTTTGGATTGGATACAGCAATTGAGAAATTATTTAGTTACACCGAAATTTGGAGAAGAAAGTTGCTGGTTTAAAAAAAGTACTTTCAATATTTTTTTTATTTTATTAGATTGTTTTAAATCAATAACTACTTTTACAGGTTCTTTGGCTCTTCTTTATTATTTTTATCTTCCAATTGCTATTGTTGTTATTTGTAATATTATATTTTTTGTATTAACTGCAATTAATATAATACGTTTAAAAAGAGAAACTTCAATTCTTAAAAACTCTGAAAGTCAAAGGCATAGTGAGCGGCAAGAAAAACAAAAGCAAAGGTACACAATTATATTTTAATCTATATGTATATTCAAAATCGTTATATTAGGTATGTACTCTTTCTTTTAAAAAAAAAAAAACCACGAAAAAGACTAAAGTTTTATTAAATCATAGATACATTCTCCATCCTATTTGAAAATCAATAACAGCAACAATAAGAATTTGAATTTTGATTTCTCTACATTCAATTCATCCACTTTTTATAAGAAATAAATAATAAAAGCAATTATATCAAATGATAAAAATAAAAACATTAATATATCTACTTTTTTTTTAGATTTTCTCTATACTTAAAATTATTTGCTGTAATGGGAGTAAACTGGAGTATGGAAGTTATCAGTTGGAAACTTGAAAATTTAAAATATCTTTGGTACATTACAGATTTTATGAACACTATACAAGGTGTTTTTATATTTTTAATTTTTGTATGGAAAGCAAATGTCCGCAGATTGGTTTTAAAGAGATTGGGGTGTTCAAAGAATACAACCAATCCAAGTATATCATTTAATAGTTATAGAAATTCTAAAGTTTGATGTTAATAAATATTATTTATCTATTTGATTAAATAAAGACTGAGAACAATTAATGTATATTATTTTTCTATTTATTCAATTTATTATTATTTATTATATATATAATTTAAGAAAATTGACAAAATGCTCACTCAATTACTGAAGTTTCACCAGGTTTAGAAAAATGAGTGGGATGTAATATTTAATTCGGATAAATTAGACTTCGATCTCAATATAAAAAAATAAAAATATTTATGTATGAGAAAAAAATTAAACAGAAAATTAAGTTGATCTTAAAAATTTCCAAAATATTATAAAACAAAATGAGAACGTATCTATATAATATGCTAACTACAGTTAAAGTCCAAAGGAAACAAAATATTTTAAGATATAGAGGTTTTAAGTTTTCAGGGGCTATGTTAGGGATAGGTTAATAACAATTTTTAAAGGCTAAATCATGTCGTTTCTTAAAATTCTTTAACCAGCCATTGCTGGGTTTAAAATTTTTGATTTGCAGCGAATTACCGAACTCTTCAGCTTTTTCTTTCAGTATGGGTCCACTAACACTGATGTTTTTGTTTCGACACTGTTTGAACCACGCAAACACTGTTCTAAATTAGGGAATTCAGAAATTTTTCGTCTTTTACATTGAAGACTTTCTTCTGATTCTTATTTCTTCAAGATTTCAGCTTCTGAGGGCCAATATAGAGATTATTTATTTAAGTTATAGAAGTTGTGTATTTTAAGTTATTGAGGTTTTGGGCTCTGATGGGAAGAGAACATATTATTTTTTGAAGTTATAGAGGTTTTTAAGTTACCGAGGTTTGAGTTATCGAGCTTCTACTGTATTTATCCCAGCCAGACGTCTAAGAGATCTAGATACGTCTAGATCTAGATTACTTATAGAAATATCAATTAGACGTCTATATAGTGTAATGATATTCCAAAAATATCATTAATCCGTTAAAAATAAAATTTATTTTTTTAAATATAAATTTATTTTCATTGGAAGAGATTATAGTAATACGTTTCCCCTGAAGAGACGAGTAGTTGAAAAATTCAGACAACGGCATTCGTTTAGGGGTTAGAGTGGTTAGAGTCCAGGGCAGACGGACTTTATTGGAGAAAAAAAGGACCACCATTCGTCAGTCCACTGACTATCGCTTATATAAGGACCGGCTACATCATTAACAAGAAATATTGTTTTTCAAGGAGTTTTTTTTATTTTTTTTTAATTTTTTAATCTAAGAATTACAAATATTTGTTTCACAACAAATATTGGTTTCTCTTTAATTTTTATAAAGTCTCTTTTTTTTATAAAAAAAAATATAAAAAAAATTTCTGTATATAAAATTATAATTTAAAGATTTACATTTAAATCTAAACGTTTTCTTTTTTTGTAATCCAGATCTCCAGGGCAGTTCACGCCGATTCAAAGTCCACCCTTTTCCAATTCACATTTGTGACCAACCCTTATTTTTCTTAAAATTTTCCCCTGTCGATATCCATCCATATAAAAAATCATTACAATAGACATCTAGAAATTTCAATTTAGACGTCTAATCTAAATGTACATCTAGAAATATTAATTTAGACGTCTATATAGACATCTAGAAATATCAATTTTCAGTTGTTATATTTCTAGACGTCTCTAGATCTCCTAGACGTCGATTAGACGATAATTAAATAATTTTGTTTTGAACTGGTTTGTGGTTATTTATTTAATTGTGTTATTAACAGAAATAAGATTTTAAATTAGGTATTTTTTAATGTCTCTATCAAGAACAAAATCCTCTGATACAACTGTATAATATATATATAATATAATAAATAGAATTAAATATGTTCATTTATGAATATTTTAAATTTGCCGGTTTTAAAAATATAATATATTTATACTAAATATTTAGATTTTTTAATAGATCAAATTAAATAAATAATTCATATTACTATGTTAAAGTCAATTTTAAGTTTTTATTAAACTAAATTTAGCATAAATAATAAATAAATAAGTTGTTGATAAATGTAAATAATTAATTCGGAATCGATAGTATAAAAATTAAATATAGTATAAGTTTATCCTTAGTAAGAGATGATAATAGGACAAGTGATGTCACGTGGTTTTATTGGACAATAAAGCGCCAGATTTAACTAATTAAAATTTATTTCTTTTTACAAGATAATCGCTTAAATAAAGGGAATAAGGAATATTTAAAAAAAATGAGTTCGGAGGCACAGGTAAAATCTGTTTGGAAACACACAGATGCAGTATGTTTCGACGTTGATTCAACCGTAATTCAAGAGGAAGGACTTGATGAACTAGCCAAATTTTGTGGAAAAGGAGAAGAAGTTACTACATTGTAAATATAAATTATTAATTCATGTTTCTAAATAAAATTCAAAATTTTAAAATTGTTTTATAGAACTAAGGAAGCTATGAAAGGAAGTCTCACATTTAGAGATGCCTTTGCAAAGCGATTATCTATAATAAAACCACATTTAAATCAAATGCGCAATTTTATCCAAATAAAACCATCCACACTTACACCAGGAATCAAGTAAATTAAATTTTTTTATCAATTTAAAACAAGGGACATTCAATGTCCTTCAATTGACCTACAATGTCAATATAATTATTATTCAAACCCATTCAAATTTTCAAAAATATTTTTTTTAGACAACTAATAATTTCTTTACAACAAAGAAACATTCCAGTATATTTTATCTCAGGAGGCCTTCGAGGTTTAATAACACCTGTTGCTTTGGAATTAAACATTCCCTTGGAAAATATATATGCTAATAAGCTAAAGTTTTATTTTAATGGTAATTATTAAAGATATATAAATTATGGCAATATTCTTTAAAAGAAAAATAATTTTAAATCTTGAAAATATTATAAGAATTCTTATATTTTATTAAATTTAAGCAGAAATAAAAAAATAAAACGTCATTTTAATTCTCTGAGTAAATGATTTTATTATAATTATTAAAGAAAAGTTAATTGATTTTAATATATCTTTCAGGGGAATATGCAGGGTTTGATGAATCTGAACCAACTTCCCGTAGTGGAGGTAAAGCAGAAGTAATAAAATTACTCAAAGAAAAACATGGTTATATAAATTTAGTAATTATTGGAGATGGGGCGACAGATGCAGAAGCATGTCCACCTGCGGATGCCTTCATTGGTGAATAAACATTATATTTTTTTATAATATAAATGAATCCCAAATTCTAAATTGACCAGATGATTAGGGAAACAAAAATATATTTTATTTTACTCAATCATCTAAATATCTTATAACTTATATAATGCCTTATTAATTAACATCATTATAAGAAATTGAAAATAACTTGGTTGTAACATTATTATAATGAGATTCAAACCTATATGTTTGGAGTTCTATTCTTATTATATGACAAAGAGATGATTATTATTTTCTGTAAAAACTAATGATGAAATATCTTTAGGAATTTGAGGTTCAGTCAAAATAAAAAAATAATATGAATAAAAACAATATGCTAATTCTTATCGATCAAAAATGAATAATGATAATATATTGAACAATTGTCAATTCTGCTACTATGGTAACTTTCTTACTAACATAAAAAATATTAACTATAATTTCATATTGAAATTTTAGGTTTCGGAGGGAATATCGTGAGGCAAGAAGTTAAAGAGCGAGCTAAATGGTTTGTAACTAATTTCCAAGAACTTATGGATGCTCTCTGATTAAAAACAAAAAGTAAATCATTATATAAATATATATTCGTATATATACATTCTATCAAACTTTAGGCTTAAGGTAGAAAATTTTTGATGACACTTGCTTATATATTTTATATAAATTTGTTTATTTAAAGTTTTCTAATTATCATTTCATAATTATATAATCCGAATAAACAATATTGTAAAAAAGTAATATACTCATAAATAATATAATTGGCAAAGCTGTAAAGTAAAATATGTATTAGTTTATTAATATAATAAATTTATTTTTTTTTATTTATACTTACATATAATCGTGAAAAATAATACAATATAAGAAAACTCTTCAATGTATATAAAAAGAAAATATATCATCCATGACAACGTAATAAATCGGAAGAGAATAAAGGTAGCTGAAATTAAAAAAAAACTATAAATTAACAAAAAAAGGTCAACAATAAAAAAATAAATTTAAAAATTAATATTTATAAATAAAATTGATACGTATAAAAACATTTGACATTTAATGAATTAAAATAAATTAAATTAAATATAGGTATGAGATCAAGGAGACGGGAAAAAATTATGTTCAAAGTTCAATTTAAAACCAGTTTTAGAATAATCATTCCATCTATTAAAAGCCTTGGTCCCCGTCAAGAGTCAAGGACACGATGAACTTAATTGAGATAAAATATGAAATATAATATAATATTTTTAACTGATTTGAAATTTTGCTTAATAATAAAAAATTAAATACCTAAGTACTTAGAAAATGATAATTTTTTCTAAATTGATAAGATAAATGATTTTGAATTTTTTTTTTACAAAGTGTTTTATATAAAATATCCTATCGTCCAAAATTACCCTAAAACTTATAATATGTATTTATATTAGAGAGCCTTTTAATGCTCAAAATTTTAACACTGCAATAACTAAGCTTTTCTAACTCTATGAGATCTTATCTTTAATTATGTTGATTTATTTATATTATTTTGTAAATATCAATATAGTAATGCTATAAATATGGTTCTTACCAATATTCATAAAATTGTTTATTTTATAAATAGAATGCGATTTTTCAAACTCATACATAAGTAATAAATCTCTCGTATGAAGAAAGATACTATTAATTTCCACCAGTAAAGCGACTAATGCATATCCTATATAATATTTTTGAAAAACAACTGTACCAAAACATAAAATTACCTAAAAGATAAAATGATCATTTTCATTTTCAATATAATTAAATATAATATATAATTTGAATAATTGAATTCTAAATAACATACAAGAATATGATGTAAAATTAATCCAACGATATTTGTTCGTTTTTCGTTAAATAAAAGGTCTAATAAATCATAAATGAAATACCCTAAAAATAAAAATAAATATAAATAAAAACTAAAATTTATAGTAATAATATTTATTTATTTTAATTACCTGTTGATAATGAAATTAATTGATGGGCTGAACGAGTATAAAATTGTAAAATTTCTCTACCTTTTACAGGCATTTTTAATAGGCTAAAATTATAAAAATATTTAATATTTTTTAAATTTTCATTTTAAACTAGATAATATACCAAAATGTTGTCCATATTCCAGTAATTGTAGAATGTATACAAGAACTTGCGATATTTCTCCATTTCCATTGTTGATAAGTATTTAAATTATTTTTAGGGGGGCTATATTTTGAAATATATTTATTCACTTGGAAAAATGCCAAACAACTTAAACCTGTCCATAAATAACCAAAATTATTTTTTAAAATTGAATTTTCCATTTGAATTCACAGTATTTGCACAATATATTTATTAAAAAGTAGTAAGTAATATTGAATTTAAAAATTTTAATATATTTCGGAAATTTAAATTTAAATTCAAATTTAAGGAACTAACATTCTGCTTCTCTCAGACATTGTATCAATATTGGATAAGATAAAATATTTTATTTTCATGGCGGGAAAATTAAATTTTAGTTGAGATAGGATACTTATATCGAGGGTTTAAAGATAATAAATTTGAAATTATTGATTTCATCAATCCTCAAATGGAAACATTCTAATATTTTTAATAATCCTAGGACAATTGATTGAATATAATCTCATCTAAAATAATTATCTGTTAAGAACAATTTTCTTTTATTTATTACATCCACACATTACATCTTTATAACTCCTTATTCCATCCTTCAATAAGTTGAATTATATTTTAGTTTTGTACAATATATCTTTTTATATTAAATATTTATGTAAATATTTTTTAACTGTCTATCAGTATTTTAGGGATTTTATTAATATGCTGATGGTGATTTTGACATTGAAATTTAAATTGATAAATAATTGCACTGTCACAAAATAAATATAATTAAATATAATATTGTGATTGTACCATTCCAAAGGAGATATACAATTTCATAGAAATATATACATTCTCATAATTCTTATAATTCTAGTTTTCAATTTTATATATTTTTAAGATTTAGTTATGGCTGAAAAAATTTATATAAATTCATATGAAAAATTGTGGCAAAAAATAAATGAGTTAGAGAAATCCAAAATAACATTTTTTCTTTATTTTACTGGTTCAACTGACAAAAACGGTGTTAGCTGGTGTTCTGATTGTAATGCAGGTAAATTAATAAATAATATTTTAATTTCTTTAATTATTTTTATAAGCTTTATTAATATTAAATTTTATATTTATTATATTTTTATTTAATTTTTAGCCAAACCATTTATCGAAAAATACGTTGCAAAATTACCATCTAATTTAAAAATTATATTTGTTGACGTAGGAGGCAGAGATGAGTAAGTAATCTGGAGAATTCTTCATTCATATATCGTTTTATCTAATTATTATCTATCTATATATCTTATTCCGACTGATAGGAACATCTCATAATTATTCACTCCTCGTTATACCTCAATTTTTATATTATTTCAACAATTTTAACTTATTATTTCTTTAAACTTGATTCTTTCTCCTGCATGACTACTTCTAATGGACTTTAAACATATATTTAATTAATATTAAACTTATATTTGTTACAGTTTTAAAAATCCAGAAAGTAAATTTAAAAAAGATAGTAAACTGAATGTTAAAAAAGTGCCAACACTCTACAAATGGGGTGTTGTTAATCAACAACTCACCGAAGGTGAATTAATTTCAGAAGATATGTTAACACTTTTTTTTGAAGATTATCTTTGAAAATGTATATATTAATATTAATAAAATCAATGTTCTTTTATAATAAAAATAATATAATACAACAAAACTTATATTGATATTTTGAATAGTGTTATAATATATATATATATATAGAAGATTCTTAGCCGAATATAGGTAATATAATGAAAAATAAGAATTTGGAAATTCTTTAAGTATAATACCAAAAAACTTTAAACAAAAAAACTAATTAGCTACTTCTTGAAATGCTAACTGATGATAATCTTGAAAATATGACATTCAAACGATAGGAATTATGGAAAGTTGATTGAGATTTTATAAATGAATATTTTAGAAGATAAATTAATAAATCATTAGTTTTTTTTATTAAAAAATATATTATAAATTTATAATATAATTCCATATGAATACTACAAAACCATATTATTTTAATTATTAAAATATATGAACTCATAAATTTAAATGCTTTAAAATCATCTCATCTTTCATAAAAGGACTCTCCATATATTCATGCCAAATTATCAATTACTTCTTTTAATATCTGTAAATATTTCACTTTAAATAGTCACTTAACTATACAATATAAAGTAATTTTAAAAATATTTTGAAAAACAAATAATATATTAATTGCGTTGGTAGTTGCTTCACACAATATATTTTATAATATTTTAAGTAAGGACATTTATCATTTTGGAATATCTTAAAATGATAAATTGAACAAATACATATAATATATTTAATAATAACATTTTTTGTCAATCATCATCAAAAAATGATGAACATCCTAACTTTACTTAAATACTTAAATGCAATTATTTAAGTTATTTTTATATGGAAAGCCCTTTATATACAATATACAATTAAATTATTTACAAAAATTATAAAAAACTTGTAGAAAAATCGAAATATTTATATTTCGTAGAGACGGTCATGATTCCTGGCATAAAGATCCATTTTCTTGGACAGGTGGGGTAACATAAATAGCATAATGTATTTTTTTATTTCGTAGTAAACTATAACTATTATCAAAAATTAAGTTATCTGAAAAATAAAATAAAACATTTTAAATTAAAAATTAATCAATTACTACTACTGAAAATTTGATAAACCGAGGGGAGGATAATTAAAATGGAAATCAAGAATTGGATATCCTAATATTAGAAATTTGTTGTCAGGTTAAAAAAACGGGAAAAATTTAAACTAGATATTTGTATTTATAATTAATGATAGTTATTTCAGAATTATTTCAGAAGCTCGATTTTTAAGGGCTGTTTTTTGCTACAACCCAAAAAAAATGAGAAAAACGGAAGAGTAAAATATATATTATTTTTCATAATTCAACATTGTCCAAAAAAAAATTTATCTTGTTATAATTTTATATTTGGTTTTTAAAAAAAAAGGTATTCCTTACATGTGCATGGAGACTGACATTGTAGAACTCCAACTTCATCAATTTCATGACTATTTACACGATGCATTTCAATCGGGGTTGATTTCGTACCATCGTCATCAAAACATTCAACTCCAAATTTAATATCATGGTCAACAGTTCTAAATTCCCATCTAAAATAGGGAATTAAATATAAAATTTTTAGTTTTTATATAAATAAATAATAATAAGAAACAATTTAATTCTGGTTAATTATTTACCTGAAAAAAGAACCAACTGTTGGAATGTATACTGGAAGTTTTAACTTATCACCTTTTTTTACTGTTACCATTCTCATTTCTCTGTCATCGGGTGCAGTTTCTGCAGCTGCAGCTTTTTCGCCCATTTTTTTTAAATAATAGTTTTTAGGAATCTTCCCACCTTGTTTTATCTAAATAAGAAATAATATGTTTAAAATTGATTTGTAGTCAATTATTTTTTAGTTAATAATATAAATGTTATTGAATAATCGTTAGTTTTCAATCATCCTAGTTTTAATTTCCTCATATTTTTTATGAAAAAGGTGAAAAGAGACAATGAGTTTGAAAATTTATTTACGTTTTAAATATGTTTATATGCCAGTGTGTTTTAATCTACATTGGGTATTGGAATGAGTAAAAATATAATAATTTAATATTACAAATTACTATGTATTTTTGGCTATTCAGAATCATCGAAAAGTGAACTTATGTTCGTTTCGTTTTTCACATACATGCTAATACCATTTTTGAGTCTGTTTTTGATTCTGAGAACCTTATAACATGTATTTTCGTTTAAAACTCGATCGCAATACATCTTCTTACTATATATTTAAGTGAAAGTAAAAATTAGCTGATTAAAATAAAATTAGGCATTTCTAGAAAATAAATTATGAAAATTCTGAAAATATTCATATTTTATATTTTCATATGGAATTCGAAAATATATTTTAAAAATAATAATAGTTATATTTCAAAGTTGGGTAAATTTAAATAAATTTCGTTATAACCATTTGTTTTAAAATTCGAGGAAAAAATATTTTAATCAATAAATTCAAGATAAATGTTAAAATCAGATAAATATACCTGTGAGGGACATTTAGGGTTTCCATCAGGATCATTTAAAGTTCCACCATAAAATGCAGGAACTATATCATAATCGACCTTTTCAAAAAGTTTTGGTTGCCATTTTCTGGGATTTTTATCAAACACCTGAATTTTACCAATTGTTTCTTCATTAAAAAATGTTTTCACAATTGCAAAAGCAATCGAAAATACTTTAGGAGCTTCAAAATAAAAATAAAAATTACAAATATATAATTAATTCTTGGTATTATATTCATATTGCTATAAATTTTATTCAATCAATCGATATAGTTGTATGTTGTATATAACATATCGTTCAATAAGTCCCGAGACTAACCTAGACTAGTAGTACCAAAGTGGCCACGTTTCCATAGAGTGCGAACCTCTTTATGAAACGTGTAAAAATTTCACGTCGATCGGATCTCAGACAGCAGAGTTATCGAGGTAAGAGAAAAGTCACTTTGTAATTTGTTTGAAAAATAGAAAAAAGGGAGTTTCGCGTGTTGGTTAAACATTGTTTTTTAATCGGTTCGGGTAGGCCATTGGAAGCCGTTACACAGGAAAATGTGAGTGAAGTGTTAAAAATTGTAATAAAAATTCGCAAAGTGAAGGTCCGTGAGATTGCAGAAATGACACAGATATCATCTGGAAACGTATTTACAATCCTTCATGAAAAATTGAGCATGGAAAAGGTTTTTACCAAGTGGGTGCCGCGATTGCCACAATGCACCATGCCACAAGTCCATGAAAACAATGGCAAAATTGAACGAGTTGGGCTTTTATTTACTTCCCCCCCCCCCCGTATTCGCCAGATTTAGCCCCCAGCGACTACTGGCTCTTTGCTGATCTCAAAAAATGGTCCAGGGAAAAAAATTTGGTTCCAATGAGGAGGTCATAAAGCCTATTTTGAAGCAAAGGATAAATCCTTATAAACATGGTTTCGAAATGTTGGAAAGGCGTTGGAAAGATTGTATCATTCTAAAAGGAGATTATATTGATGAATAAAAATGATTTTTGAAAAAAAAATGTTGTTTTCGTTGTTAGTCTCGGGTCTTATTGAACGATGTGTTATGTTATATCATTAAGTTTTATAAAATAATAATAATTACCATTTACAATTAAACAAAGCTTTAAAATTTCTGGATAATTTGCTTCGTACATTTGAAGAAGTGCGATAATTGTTTCAGCAGCTAAGAAAAATAAGATTTTGGATCTATTATGATTATTATTATTAATTTATTATTACAAAGAAATAATTAATTAGAATATTTCATGCAATTTTTTACTGTTTTTTTAGAATTTTTAAATGAATTCCTATTTTTAAAGTATCAAATTCATATCATCTAATAAGATAATGATGTTTTAATTTATAAATTTGGTTTTGCAAAGTGCAAAAAAGAAAAATAAATACAATAAAATTATACTGATCCTAATTACAAGCAATGATGCTAGATAAATATACATTTCATTACTAATTCAGTAGATCAATAATTTATTTGAGATTGCAATTAGTATAGGAAAAAACAAATGGAAAAATGAATACCAGATGAATTCTTTAAAAATTTAAAATTAAATAAAAAGTAATTATTTCACCTGGTCTCCATGCATATTGTTTGAGACTAAAATTTTCCATATCAATTAAAAGTATACATTTAGCAGCAGCTTGACCAAAAGTTTCAGCTTGTTTCAGACCCAAGTCTAAGTATTCTTCAACCAATTTAATGGTGTATTTAATAAACTCTTCTTTAGTTACACAATGCATCATACCATACATATCAAGTCCCGCAAAAGGCATGACAGCCACTGAAATGAATAAATTTAATTAATAAATTACATAACAAATAAAACTACACGATAAATTCACATATTTGAGGATGTATATATTTTTTTAGAAATTAATAATATTCATATATTATAATTATAGATCTTCAATTATTTAAAGAAGTCTGGGTGTTTATTGAATAGGGACGCAGAGAAAATTAAGTAGAATTTTTAAAATTATCTTTAAATTTTCAACTTTCTTTATATTTAAAATTATGTGTAGTATTTTGTTTTAATCCACCTTAATTTTTATTCTTCACTTTTAATCAGGAAATTAATAGATTATTCTCTTACTTATTTCTTTTTCCCAATCAAATCATAGTGCTTATATTAACAAAAAATACTTTTATACTATTTAAATTTTACAAAAAACAAATTAAAAAAACAGGTAATACAAGAGTATATAATATATATATATCATGAACGAAAATATAGTTTTTTTTTTAAAAAAACTAACTTTATTAAAGAAAGTGAATACAACGCGTGTTATAAAACTTTCCAAGTTTTCCATCCCAATTAAAAGAATAACTTTAGCAACAAAATTTTATTTGGGAATTAATTTTTGATATTATATGTATGTATATATATACAATGAGAATAATTATATATCTTTTAAGTAGGTGCCTATTATAGATAAATGTTTTTTCCTAAAATTTGAAAGAAAAAAAGGATTGGAGCTTATTATACATAAATACATGTTCATTTTTACCTAATTTTAGGTCAATTTAACTTGCGTATTATGTGTGAGATTTTATGGTATTTCAATAGTTTAATTAAGTATAGATATGAACTTATTTTTTTTTAAATTTATGATAATAAATAATTTTCAAAATTTTCTATTAAATTTATTGATTAATACTATCATAATTTACAAATTAAAATATTTTTAATTTAATATTTAGCATTCTTTTTTATCAAATAATCACTAAAGAAAATTTACTTGGGCCAACCAATTAAGTTCAGTGTGTTAAAGGTTTTTTGTGTGATTGAGTATTTATAAAATTTATCCCAGACTTCATATTCAGTTCGAAAAAGCTTCCCTTTCACATCTAAGAATGAAAGTTTGGTGCAGTCGTGAACAATTTGAGAAAGACGATCAAGTGGAGATTAGCAATTGGTTAAATACCCGTCCAACTTTATACTACGAGAACATAATGAATAAGTTGACCTGTGGCCAGGAGCAGAACCGACCGACGGATTGAAATAAATTAATTTTCAGCTACAGAAACAATTTCAAATAATTTAAATGAATCTGTTAATGCAATAAAAATCAGATATGGATATAACATAAATATTTTTAATTTTATTTTATTTATAATATATAAGTAGGAGCTGAGCTGGCTGTGACGTCATGAATGACTGGGTGATGATTTTCCCGAGGGTAAAACCAATACAAAGTGCATGATTTGTGGAGATATGTAAAAATCTCATGTGAAATTTGGTATCAAAATAACCCTTCTCTTCATATCGTCGATCGCTAAAACTACCACTTCCGGTTTCTGGATTTGCTCCAAAAGTTGATCAATTCATCATACTGATGCATTAAGTAAATACACCAAAATCCGTTGAGCCGTTCAAGCTGTACACATCTATACGGACACACAGCGAACGGACGGACGGACGGACAGACATCATGCTACAAATACTTTTTTCTGTTAAGAAAATGCATAATTCGTGGAAATATGTAAAAATTTCCACATGTGAAAATTGGTGTGAAAACAATACCTCCATTACTATCGTCGGTCGGTAAAAATTAATTAGAATCTCAGAGAAATGTATAAATAAAGGAAATTATATAGACAAAATATTTTCTCCTCTGTAAAATAAATTCTGTTTATAGAAAGGATTTTTTTTCAACGGATACTGAAACATAAATATTGATTTCAGGATAGATTTTCATTTTGAACGTATTTAAAAATTTTTTATAGCATTAAAATTAATGATGAATTGATATTAATCAGTTGTATCGCCAATGAAGAAGGGTTTCTTCCCCTCAAATGGCATAGAGAAAAGATCTTTTTTACTATCTCGCCAGAGTTAGTATTGCGATCACGAAAATTTCCAATGTTGAGATTTTGATGTTTTTATACGTTTTGAAGGTTACTGAATCATTTTCACTAAGGTTGAGAAAAATGTCTGTGTGTGTGTATGTATGTAATGAAGATTACGCAAAAACGGTTTGAGCTAGAATGATGAAATTTGGTACATGTGCATTATTCAAAATTCATAGTTTTCTATCAACTTTTGAGAAATGTAGCTCAACCGGAAGAGGGCCACATACATACCACACTAAAACACTTCATTAACAATAACACTATTTCTTCAAATATAATCAACCATTTTGTATTTGATTGATAATATGTAAATTTAATAAAAATTCTTTTAAATTTTGATACATACTTTGATATAAGTATATTACAGTGAAAAATAATAAAATATTAATTTCTTAGCTCTTAAATAATTTTATTGCATTATAAAAAAAAATTGTCAGTTTATGTGTTTAATAAAATTTTTATAAACCAGCGCGTGTTTGGCTCTGTTGATGGCATCACGTCACGTGCTGGCACGTGATTGCCAGTCAACGTGTCAAAAAAATTAATTCCGGTACTTTCAGTGATGCAATCAAGCTGAAATTCTATATATAGCAGTTTTATACAATTTTTAATCATGTGAAAAACTATCAAACATATATCTTTATTTTTACAGTCAGTTTAGAGGAAAAAAATGAAAACATAGTAGATAATGACTCTTTTCCGAAAGAGACACATTTCTCAAAAGTTGATAGAAAATTACGAATTTTGAATAATGCCCGTATACCAAATTTCATTATTTTAGCTGAAACCGTTTTTGCGTAATCTTGTCCTAAATAATATTTGTTTGTTAATTGCCTAAAATCAAGGCGTTTCCATACATACCGGGCGAGCCTTCTTTGTCAAATCCAAGTCTAGTAACTGGATAATATTCACTAAGAACTTCTGGTGGATTCCAAATTTTTAAATTATTCACATCCCATTTTAATCGCCATTCTAAAGACTGCAATAAAAAAATAGAAATATTATAATAAATTTATTTTATCAATCATATTTTATAAATTAGAAAAATTCATTTAAAATAAATATTATAAATAAATAAATAAATAAAAATATTTATTTTTTATTTATTTAAATACTTGATTTTTAAAAATCTTTTTACTTCTTATAAATTTTTAGAATACTACATGTTTAGTTAAATTATATTGATACTCACAGCTCGAAGCATTTTTTCGGCATCTTCAACTTTAAATTGTCTAGCTAGAATTTAAAAATTTTAAATTATTTCAATTTGTAGTTATATATTCATATTTTGTAATTTATTATAGATAATAAAACTAATAAGCAAAAATAAATACACATTAAAAGTAAATTGAAAATTTATAAAAATAGAAAAAAATATTCACACTTGTTGGTAGAAAGTTAAAAGAGAGTTAATTTATTTAACAAAATCTTGACATTGATTATAAAATAGATTTACCTCGAAGCCATCGAAGAAGAAAGATATCATTATTAACTCCTACACAGTCGGATACGTTCCGTCGAAACTGAAAATTTTTTTATTTAATTTTATTACACATATTTTTTGATTATTTTTTTAATTTTTTATTTAATTTTAGAGCTGCAATATTTCAATCGCTTCATTCCATCAAGATTCTTAATTTGAAATATTTTAATTGCCAGAAAGTTAATATTAATATTTATATTTAAAATTGCACTATTAAGGAAGTTTATTTACAAAAATAATTATAAAATTTCATTTTTTTTATTCTAATTTAAATTCTAATAAAATCAATTGCTTAAAATGATTTTTTTTTTACAAAAACTATGAATTTTTATGTGAAATCTCGAATTTGAATTTTTGGTTCGAAAACATAACTTTCATTTCATATATAGTTACATATACATATATGTATATGCAATGACTAGTAAAACATCTGTAATATTGTGAAATTATCTATTTCATTCAACAGTGATTCAAAGCACGTTTGAAATTTAAAAAGTAATTTGAGCCATAATAATATTTTTACATTCCTAAAAAGATTTTATTAATTTTTTTTTAAATAAAGATATAAAAATAAGAAAATATAAGAAACTAATGCATCAAATTGAAAGATTTATAAGTTCGATCTTAACATAATGAACACTTGAATAATTTCAAACATTTTATTTTTCAAACATTTAATGTATATATTTAATAATATAATTTTTAATTAAAAATTTACAAATATGTAAATGCAAAATATTTTTATTAGTAATAACAATAACAATATCATTAAAAAAACTAGTTTTCTAGATTTGAGATAATTTTGTAGAGAAATATTAATTATATATTAAAGTATTCTGTAAATTGATAACTGAGATTTAAATATTAATATTTATTAGGGTTTGTATGAAAAGTTATTGTCCATATGAAAACCTTTCTAATCTGTGTTCAGATATTATAATACTTCCTTACCTCTACAAGACATTTATCTGAATCTAATACATTTTTGCTCGTTCATCTGTCAAATAACTTTCGGTTTTCTCTTAGTTTTTTATAAGAGAATGGGCATCATTATATATATATATGAGTTTATATCTTATTTATCATTAAAAATTTAATCTTTAGAATAATAAACTAAGTGCATTTTAATATGTCTAGGATAAAATCTTATCAAATAACAGATTATAATTTCTTTGACCTCATGTCTCATTATAATTTAAAATAACAAATTCCTTGAAATGTCCTTGATATCAAGGAAAACTAAATAAATACAATACTTTATTATATTTTCTCAAAGAGTTTTTAAGAATATTTTTTTATAGAATAGTAAACATTTATAAAAAGAAAGAGTAAAAACATGAAAGAGAGAGTGAGAGAGAAATAAGTGGATTGTATTATATATGTTAACGGATTCTTACACCCTGACGAAATCTCGTTTGACCAATACTCGGGCTCGTTGAAAAGTTACGAAACAGAAAGAACGTATTAAAGTTGTGGTCAGACACCACCTAACGAATGGTACAAGTGTGTCTGACACTTGATTTCTCTATAAGGGAATAACAAAACAACAAATGAAACTAAACAGGATCTCTGGTATTTTTTAATATATCACTATTTAATATCTAGTTAAACATCATTTTTCAAGATATAGATTTCCAAATTATTATTACATAAATCAAGGTCAGGTGTATTCAACTTTAATTTGCACAAGTATTCGTTTTACTTTTACTTTCCTAAACCTTGATCTACAGAACAAACCTGTTTGAGAATCTTCTCTTGTAACCTGTCGCATTTATACTTTTTTTTTGCTTAAATATTTCAGCAAATCTATTGCTGATATTATTTTCCGCATTTATGTAACTAATTCAAGGAAATAATATTATTTATAAATTATAAAGAAATTAATTATCTTATTAAAATAAACAAGATAATACAATTAATTGCAAATGTTTATTTTATTATTATTATTATCATTTTAATGAACACTATTGGATATTTTTACACACTTAGAAATCCCTTAATTTCCTAAAGGTCAGAGATTTCCAAACTACGGTCTTCAGGCCAAATCCGGCCCCAAAGAATATTAAAAGTGATAAAAAAATGATTTTTAAAAATAATTTTATTTAAATATGAATAACAAAATATATACACTTACACCATACGTCGCCAAACTTTTTTAATCATCGACCCCATATAATTTTTCAAAATCTCCAACGACCCCTATTTACGCCAATAGGCGTAATCTTTAAAAAATATTAAAAATATAAATAAACAATTTCGAATTTGAGAGGCTTTATTGGAGGATTTAATTTTCATAAATTGGCACAAGTCACTCGGGCGCCCCGCAAGGCCCCTGGAAGCCACAGCCCCCGCATGCTCAACCCTCTTCCAACTTTGAACACCGTCAATTCAAGACGTGTCTCATATTCAGCCACCTTCGAGTGTGCTTGATCTCGTTTTGTTTGTCTACCTTTGAGTAAACGATTATATTTGTTATCAGTTTCTATATATTAATATTTTTGAAAGACATTAATTATTGCAGCCATGGAGCTAGCATTTGATTGGAATTTCATTACATTTATATAATTGTCCATAAATGCTCTTTATAAACACGAAATATTGAAATATAGTATTAGGCACGGGTTGGAACTTCTTTCACGAAATTCAACCTATAGCTTATACAACCCCCAATCTATCCATAAATATAATTTATTAATTAATTGCATATCAGTATGAACGATAAACTAACTCATTGCCCTGTTAAAATTTTTGTACAATGGCATACGTTTAAGTTTAAGCTAAGATTTTTTTTCAAAGAAGATATTAACATGAGACCAGGAGGGTTTCTTATAAGTGGTACTGAATTGTTGATCAGAACATCTATCACCAAGTTATCCAGCTGAAAATATTCAATCGATAAAACAAATTATTAAAATTATTATTATAATCGTACTCTTAAAAATTTAATCGAAAGATTTTTAAATACCTTTTGGAAAATTTAAAAAGACTCGAAATCTAGGCCAACAAATGATTCAAGACCTTCTAAAGGAATGGACAATAATTAACAAATTGATGGAGTAGTAGAAGTCATGTCATGAAAGAATATATATATATTAATTTATATTTTTTATTATTTTTTAAATAAAAGTTTGCAATAAATAAAAGTAAAATTATGAAATAACCCTAAACATATAAAGATTATGTGATAATAATGTCTTAAAACGCAATTTTCAAATACATTTCGATCGTTTAAGTGGCTTTATTTCATAATTTATTTTATTTATCTTGTTTCTATAATATTATGTTCTCTTGATCCAATTCATTAAATTTGTTAAACATTAACCATGCAGAATCATTAAAAACATTTTTAAACTTGAATTAGGACCAATTAATCATAACAAATATAATTATTAATTTTTTAAGACCTTTCTTTATTATCTCTTTTTCTTCTAATCTTTACGATAATCAACGAATACCTTACTATGGTTCATTATATATAAATTGTATATCTAAAAAAATAAACTATATTTTTTTTCTCTTAATAGTTTTGAAAATTTTTTATAAAATATAAAAGAAAAACAATTATACTATTCCAAAATAAATTTATTTTTGAAAATATAAAAATTTCAAAATCTCAACAAACACAGAATAGATGTTATTTAACTATTCCTAGACAATATCAAGTTCATTGCCTTATTAATATTAACCTTCACTATTCTCCGGAAATTATATCATCATTCCAGAAAGAAAGTTTCACAACATGTTAATGAAAATGTCTACCACTGGATTAAGAGAATATAAATAATGAAAAAATCATGATCAGGCACTTTTAAATAACTTTTTAGTAGGAATGTAATACGATTTTATGATTCTAGTTATATAGGATATCAATTTTTATTATTAATTTATAATAATGATAAATATAAATAGCTATGTTCGAATAAAAAATATTTATTTAAAACTTATATAGAATCATCTTTATTATCTTATATCTTAAATCAATAATCAAAGATTAAAATTTTAAACGCGTAAGTATATTCTTTGTTTAAATATGAAGGACTTGTAATCAGGTAAGTTTATTTACCTCAGGCATGCCAAACGAAAATATTTTAAAAATTAAAAAAAAAATTATTATTTAGTATGGTAAATTTTATAATGCTTTAAAAAATATAAAGTTTATTAATTTTTTAAAAAATATCTAAAATTTCCTCTAAGTTTAAAATTCTCGAGGGTATTTGTTAAATGTTAATTTTTAGATCCTTAATTACAGCTTTCTCTACACTCTAAACTAATTAAATTAGTATTACTATTTAAAAGTAATTTTATATGATCTACGTGTGCAGTGTTTTAAAGAGAAAGGCAGAGCCATACTATTCCTATGGGGTGTTTGAGCTACAACCCAAGGGCGCCGTAGCTTAAGGGGCGCCAGGAACGTAAAATGAGAAATTTTTAAATATGTGCTTAAAGTAAAAATGAAATATAGGATAAGGGGGAAACTTCATTTAACAAAATAATTTTATTTATAAGTGCAATGAAATATTAAAAAATAATATTTATGAATTTGAATGCCTAGGCCCTAAGGCGCTATTTGGTTTATAGCCCAGGAAGCGAAAATTGATAAGAACGGCCCTAAAGAAATGCTTCTATTTATCAAGGGCCTAAGTTTTTACATTTATATATCTAAGTTTGCTTTTCAAAATTTTTAAAGTTTATTTATTAATGATATAAAACATATTTGATTGAATGGTCTCTTTGCTTAATAGATGACATCATTTAATATGAATATAATATTCAGATATTTAAAAAAATCCAAAAAAAAATCATAAAAAGTAGTAATAATTTACCTGTATTTTATTTCTTTAATCTTTTAAAATATCATATAAATTTTAGTGAGATTTTCAAATGCTAATAGAAAGTTTTGTGAGAACTCATTTTTAATTGAAATTTAATTAATATGAATTTTGGCTCAGTAAATACGATGACATTCAATATATGAATGTCAATCAATTGAATTCATTCTGGAATTTATGCCAACTCGAGTGAAAGCGAACTGAATTGAAATTAATGAATAAACTTTTATCCTATTATTATTCTACAACAATAAGTTATACATTTATATCAGATCACGTTTCTAAATTTAATATTTCAAATGTAGTGGGATATTCACGTGGGTAAGTTAATTATGAACATACATTCATATTGTTTTTTTTTCAATAGGATAAATAGATAATTTATTCAAAAATTTGCTATACTGCATCACTACCATTGAAAAATTTATAGTATGTAAGTCTAGATTATATAGGGACTATCTCTGGGGGATATTTTTTAATTTTATTTTTAATTGATGTATAAAATCATTTGAAATGAGGATTTAAAATTAAAAAAAAAAATAGGAAATAGGTTTAGAATTTATATAATCACAACAAACATTTATCCTTTCTATTCTAAAAACCTGATTATTCATCCTTTCCTTTTATTTGTTTTAAATGTCACCTGTATTCAAGTATAATCAAAGTTCTATTTCTCATAAATGTATTTATTAAAGCTTTTGTGGTTATTTTGATAATTATTAAGAGAATTTTTATTAAAAGACCACATTATTTGTATAAAATTATTTATTAAATTAAAATAATTGTACAACGTTTCAACTGCTTATTCTGCAGTCGTTTTCAAGTAACCGTACGCTTGCTCCGCTTGAATCGGAGCAAGCGTACGGTTACTTGAAAACGACTGCAGAATAAGCAGTTGAAACGTTGTACAATTATTTTAATTTAATAAATAATTTTATACAAATAATGTGGTCTTTTAATAAAAATTCTCTTAATAATAATCAAAGTTCATTTTAATTTTCATATAGTAAATTAAAGGATAATGTCGAAATTAACAATACAACTATTTAAACGTAAATTAGTTCATTCCTTTTTAATTCTAAAATGATTAACGATTTTTTTAAAATCTTTGTAGTTTTGTTTTTAAAATACATATTTTCATATCTATCTCTTGACCTTCTGCAACCAAAGTGATACTATTCTCTGGCTCTACGGAACTCGAAAATTCTTGGCCGCAGCAACCATACAGTGATACTACTAATTTAATAAATATAGAAAAATTATAAAAAAATAATTAGAATTGAACACCCAATAAGTTATAATTTTTCTTCAGGAATTTGAAAAGCATCCTCATACCTTTATTGGAGGATGTGAATGGTCTTCCAAAAATTCATTTTTAGTTGAAAATAATAAATTGAAAAAGTAATTAAATACTCTTTTTCTTAATTATTTATTAATGAAATTCTCCATTAATAATAAAAAGTAGAATGTAAGGATTTATTGAAAGGAAATGATTTCTTCATTGAAGGAGACAAGGAGGGTGAATGGAGAAATCATGAGTTCATCATGAGGGCAGAAATATGAAGTAGATATCATCTACCTGTTATATGAGAATTATTTTATTTTTAAGAATTCAATAAATATATATAAAACTTATAAAATTCTGTTAATTTGTAAATTCCAATGAAATTTTGAAATTTTAAGAACAATTTCTTAGTAGTTGAATAAAGAATGTATAGTAAATTACGTCAATGACATCAATTCACTTTTTTACTATCTCGCCAGAAGGTTCCTGAATCATTTTCACTAAGGTTGAGAAAATATCTGTCTCTCTCTCTGTGTGTGTGTGTGTGTGTGTATATATATATATATATATGTGTGTGTGTATGTATGTAGACAAGATTACGCAAAAACGGTTTGAGCTAGTATCATGAAATTTGGTACATGGGCATTATTCAAAATTCATAGTTTTCTATTTATTTTGATGTTTTAATAAGTTTTGAAGACCCCTGTGTCATTTTCACTAGGATTGAGAAAAATGTATGTGTGTCTGTGTCAGTCTGTGTGTCTGTGTGTGTATGTAGACAAGATTACGCAAAAACGGTTTGAGCTAGAATAATGGAATTTGGTATACGGGCATTATTCAAAATTAGTAGTTTTCTATCAACTTTTGAGAAATGTAACTCAACTGGAAGAGGGTCATTATCTACTACGTTTTGATTTTTTTTCCTCTAAAGTGACCGTAAAAATCAAGATATATATTTGATAGTTTTTCACATGATTAAAAATTGTACAAAACTGCTATATATAGAATTTCAGCTTGATTGAATCGCTGAAAATACCAGAATTATTTTTTTAACACATTCCAAATCACGCGCCAACACGTGACGAGGTGCCATCAACATAGAGCCAAACATGCGCTGGTTTAATAAATAATATTTATTAATTTTAATTTATAATTTATAATTAATTAAATTAAACTTAAATATAACATATGTTAATTAATCCAATTCAAATTGCGAGATAGTCGAGTGGAGACACTCTAACTTATTTGATAAATTTTGTTCAAAAGAAAAGGTGAATTTTAAATTATTTCGAAAAGTATTCATTTATTAATTAATATCCTTTTTGTCCCCTTCAAAGTAATTCCCCTCAGATATAATGAACTTATGCCAGCGCTTCTTCCAATCGTCGTACCAGATATAATTTTTTAACACTGCAAATCTCATGTGCCAACACGTGACATGGTTCCATCAACAAAGAGCCTAACATGCGCTGGTTTAATAAATATTATTTATTAATTTTAATTTATAATTTATAATTAATTAAATTTAATTAAATTTAAATATAATATATTAAGTTATTTAATCCAATTCAAATTGCGAGATAGTCGAGTGGAGACACTCCAGCTAATTATTCTATTATATTATTATTCAAAAAGATAAGAAAACCATGAGAGTTCAATATTTTCTTTATATTGATTAAATTCTTATTGAAAGAAAAATATTTCTTATTTATTTATCATATATTGTATTTTGAATATAAATCAATCATCTTTCAACTATTTATACAAGTATAATATAAATATTTTTACGAAAATTTAAATAAAAATTTTAATAAAAAAAATAAATAATAAAATAACTAACATGATTTTCATATAAATCTCTAAATTAAGGTTCAGTAGGGGTTTTAAGAAATATTTTTTCTTCTTATATAAAATTTTTTATTAATATATAACAAACCTTATCAGGGGAGGGACAATATGATAAAAGGGGTATGAAACAACAGACACTAAGCGAAGTTGCTGTTCCTCTCTCTCTCAGGTCATCTTACTTATATATTTTAGTCGAAATAAAGTGATAAATAAAATTTCAATATAAGAAAAATAACACATTACTATATTCTAAAAATATTTTTCCATAATATTTCATAAATATTTTTTAAAATTTAATATTTTGTAATTTCTTTCTTACTGACATTATATCAGATATTAACAATATTATTTGGTATATCTGGTTAGGAGCAGTGATGTCAAAAAATGTACAAACAGAAAATGAACGGGCCAACAAAATTCCAGTGGCTCATTTATTTCGTCGATAAGCCATTTAGTCAATTCACATTAAAAAATTAAATATTAGTTTATAATTTTTTTTTAATTTCTGTGTTTACTTACATTGTTAAGTAGAGAACGCAAAAAAGGCCTTTTTTAAAATTTGAGCCTTTTCAAGATTTTTTTATAGATCTCCATCGATCTATAAATATCAAACACACTGGTAAATTTTAAAAAAAACGCCTTTTTGGTCCTTTTTGGTTTTTTTTGGTATTCCGCGCCTTTTTCGAGCTTTTTTGCCATCATGCTAAAAATACTTTTTTCTGTTAAGAAAATGCATGATTCGTGGAGATATGTAAAAATCTCCACATGTGAAATTTGGTGTGAAAACAATACCTCCCTTACTATCGTCGGTCGATAAAAAGTATTTTTAGCATGATGTCTGTCCGTCCGTCCGTCCGTCCGTATAGATGTGTGCAGCTTGAACGGCTCAACGGATTTTGATGAAATTTGGTATATTTACTTAATGCATCAGTATGAAGAATTGATCAACTTTTTGTGCAAATCCGGAAACCGGAAGTGGTAGTATTACCGAACGACGATAGGAAGGGAAGGCTTATAATCACACCAAATTTCACATGAGGAGATTTTTAACATTTCTCCAAGAATCATGCACTTTTTATTGGTTTTATCCTCGAGAAAAATCATCTTCATTAGTTTTTCTTAATTTAAAATTATATGACCCAGCACTTCATGACGTCACAGCCTGGTCTTACATATATATTATAAATAAAATAAAATTAAAAATATTTATGTTATATCCATATTCGTTTTTTATTACATTAATAGATTCATTTGTATTATTTGAAATTGTTTCTGTAGCTGGAAATTAATTTACTTTAAACCGTCGGTCGGTTCTGCGCCTGGCCACAGGTCAACTTATTTATATTTATTTTGTTCTTTTCTCAATTTTATTATTTTAATAGGCAGATACTCTCATTTTACCTACAATAGTTTTTTATATAGGTAATATATAAAATTATTTATTTATTTATTCTTAAGTGCATTTTTAGTGTTATTGCATATTTATTTAGTTATTTAGAAATTTTGAAAAAATTATTTTGTTAAATGAAGAAAATATATTATATTTTATTTTATTAAGAGTATAATGTTTTGAAATACTATTTCATTTCGCCTTGCCCTTAGATAATTTCTTTTAATTTTAATTTAATTTTACGATAGATATTTTACGTTTTTTCATTGCATTCGAAAAATAAAAGGAATAATATAATACAGTATTTATTTTAATTATATATGATTATATTAAGTTCAATTTTTTTAATAAATAAATAATTAATAAAGTAATTTATATATTAAAATTGAACTTATTGGTTGATAAATATTATAATTAATTTATTGTGTGAGATAAAAAAAATAATAAATTATTGAATTTCTAAGTTAATATACTAAACTTAATCACACACACATAATCGTTAGAAAAACGAAATATAGTCAAAAAATAATTATAGAGAGTGAAGCGTTTATTAAAAATTATTAATAAAATTAAAATTTATAATAAAAAAAAACAGTAAATTCCTTATATAATCTTTATCATAGAAAAGGTAGACACACATTAATACTTACAACATTTCCTGCCTTTTACTATTCTAGGTCATACCTTAGATCATAAATTGAGTAAATTTCGAGTTCCTTGCCTAATATAAATAGTTTCTTAAAATAATATTTTATAAAATTTATTTTATATTAATAGTAAAAATTAATTAAAATCCATCAAGCTTGAAAATGTATTAAAATAGTAATTAATATACTTATAAAATAACTTGTAATTTTAACATTTGAAATGTATTGCTGTCAAAAGATCTATAAAAATAATATCCCTTTAAATTTTATTACACTGATAATTAAATTTTAAATAATATTTTTTGAAATTGAAATAAGAGAAATCTTAAAAAGTTTAAGGTCATGTATTATGTTCATACCTTTATATCCCTATTCTTTTATATTTACATTTACCTTCTCATTTAATAATATCGTTTAATTGTTTTAATTAGAGAATAGCTTAAACGAAATAATTTTCTTTCACCAAAATTCTAAAATACTTTGAAGAAGGCTGGATGGTTTGTAATTGAAAATTTCCTTCGCCAATATTTTTTGAATTTAAATAAGTATATATCGAAAAATTAGAGAATTGTAGTAAAATTAATTTTTACCGACCGACGATAGTAAGGGAGGTATTGTTTTCACACCAAATTTTACATGTGGAGATTTTTACATATCTCCACGAATCATGCATTTTCTTAACAGGAAAAAGTATTTTTAGTATGATGTCTGTCCGTCCGTCCGTATAGATGTGTACAGCTTGAACGGCTCAACGGATTTTGATGAAATTTGGAATATTTACTTAATGCATCAAAATGGTGAATTTTTGCAAATCCGGAAACCGGAAGTGGTAGTATTACCGATCGACGATAGGAAGGGAAGGGTTATAATCACACCAAATTTCACATGAGGAGATTTTTTACATTTCTCCAAGAATCATGCACTTTTTATTGGTTTTATCCTCGAGAAAAATCATCTTCATTAGTTTTTCTTAATTTAAAATTATATGACCCAGCACTTCACGACGTCACAGCCAGCTCTTACTTATATATTATAAATAAAATAAAATTATAAATATTTATGTTATATCCTTATCTGTTCTTTATTGCATTAATAGATATATTAAAATTATTTGAAATTGTTTCTGTAGCTAGAAATTAATTTACTTCAAACCGTCGGTCGGTTCGGACCTGGACACAGGTCAACTTATTCTATTTTTAATGGAGTTCCAATTCATCCAGGCATAACAGAAAGAATACTACTCCTATTTATATTTTCTTAACTTATAATATAATAATAATAACAATAACAATCAATCAAAAGATTTTAAAGATTTGTAAAATAATATATATTGTCTTGGGCAAGTTCATCAGTTCTATCTTAACTGTTTGATTTTTTAGTTAGCCGTTTCTAAGCGTCATGATACCTTTTTAAAATAATATATATATATTGAATTAAAATATAGTGAATTGAATCTCATTTGAAAGTTTTAACCCCATCAGATTTATATATACTTACTATAATTTTATTATATTACAAAAATTATAGTTATATATTCCACATTATTTTGTATTTAGATTTTTATCAAGTTTACAAATTAGATGTTTTTGAGATGAAGAATCGAAAATTACTTTAAATTTTTTATTTTTATATTATTATTATTATATGTATTATATAATTTTTCTAAACCAATTATATCTTCTCTTTTAAAATGATTTACCAATATCTTATCCCTACTAAAATAATTAATAAATAAGATAAAATAATTTTATTTAATTAATTATAACAATAATTTTTATAATAAGTGCATTCATTTAAATGCAATTTCTTTATTGTACTAAAAAATATTTTCTACTGAGTTTAGAATTAAAATTTTTGTATTCATTGTTGAATATGTGGTTAAGCATCAAACAGCGCAGAGCTTTATAGGATTTATACCAAAAATTAATTTATGTTATTTTTAGAATATATATAATGGTTATAGATCAAATGAATTAATAGAATTATTGACTATGTTCAATTAGAGTTAATTATAAAATGGAAGATTCTCATATTCTTATAACAATAATCGGACCTGCCGATTAATATACTGGAATCTACCAATTTTAAAGTACTGTATAGTTTATCGGTGGATCAGCTACTAAAGTATGGATACATATAATCAAAATTTATTTAAGTACATGCTTATATTTTAATTGATTTTTTAAGGTTTGAAATTAATTATTGAGGGCAATATATTTAAGCGTAAAAGAAAGTGAAAAGTCAAAAAAACAATAAAATAAAAAAAAAATTATTACTTTTAAAATTTTGTAATATTATTTACAAAAAATTTGAACAACCTTCCCAAATGAATAAGTTGAATATTTACCTCTCTTCAATTTCTAAAAACTCATTAAAAATTCTATATTTAAATTCCAAAATTTTAAAGATTTTTTTCAAGGATTGATGTCTCTTATTTAAATATTAAGTTAATAAATATAAAATGAATAAATAAATAATTAGTTTTATTAAAATATAGTATATATAATTGACAAAAAAAATAATACAATTATATTATATTTGAATAAATCTATAATTAATTATTTTAATATTCCTTTGCTTTTATTTTTAATATTTATTAAAAAATAAATTTAAAAAACAAATTAAACTTTCACACCGGTCCACACAAATGCACACACATTTATACTTTTTGTGACCTCCACTTACATTAAATCTATATACCTTTGTGTTTACTTATTCTTTTTATTTTTCAATCGCGAAGAAAACTTTCTTATTTTCAATGTTATTCGTTAATCATACTTAGTAAAAATGATTTAAAGATTTTCTTTGAAAGAATCTCCTTTCTCCTTTTTTATGAAGATTAAACAATAGAGAAATAGAGATCTATTTTGTATAAAAAAACATTTTATAATAATTTAGAAGTAATTGTCTGTGAAAGTAAATATTATGATTGAGCATGTTTATCAAATAAATTTAATATAATATGATATAATCATATTTTAAAAAGAGTGAAATTTTTTATTTTCTTCTTATGAATTTAATTCAATATAAATACAATAAGAATAAGTAAAATTTCATAAATTTAGAGAATAATAATTGCTTTCAATAGAAATCAAAAGAAAATTATGTATAATTAAGACTGTTTAATTAAGAATTTCAAAATAGATTAATATAGTCAAAATATTTAGAATAAGAATAATTGTCCAAAGTTCTAAACAAAATCTTAATTAAGTATTCTAGATGCTATTTTTTAATAATTTCAAAAGCAATAATTGAAATTGAAATATTTTCAATTTTTACTATCTCGCCAGTTTTGAAGGTTCCTGAATCAAGCAAAAACGGTTTGAGCTAGAATCATGAAATTTGGTCTACGGGCATTATTCAAAATTCGTATTTTCTAACAAAGTTTTGATTTTTTTTCCTCTAAAGTGACCGTAAAAATAATGATATATGTTTGATAGTTTTTCAGATGATTAAAAATATAAAACTGCTATATATAGAATTTCAGCTTGATTGAATCACTGAAAATACAAGAATTAATTTTTTAACACATTCCAAATCACGCGCCAACACGTGACGTGGTGCCATCAACATAGAGCCAAACATGCGCTATATATTTATTAATTTTAATTTATAATTTATAATTAATTAAATTAAATTTAAATATAACATATATTATTTAATCCAATTCAAATTGCGAGATAGTCGAGTGGAGACACTCCAGCTTATTTGATAAATTTTGTTCAAACGAAAAGTTGAATTTTGAATTATTTCGAAAAGTATTTATTTATTATATAATCCTTTTTGTCC
Organism: Labia minor; assembly: GCA_963082975.1. Lineage (NCBI taxonomy): Eukaryota > Metazoa > Arthropoda > Insecta > Dermaptera > Spongiphoridae > Labia > Labia minor. Next base: position 64,766,917 of record OY720347.1, read on the forward strand.
CCTTCAAAGTAATTCCCCTCAGATATAATAAACTTATGCCAGCGCTTCTTCCAATCGTCGAAGTACTTCTGAAATGCGTTTTTCAGTTTGGCCATCAGCTCGTTCTTCGATTCCGACTTTATATCTTCAATTGTGGTTAATTGTCCTTTCATTGGTCTCTTCAGTTTTGAGAATAGGAAAAAGTCGCAGGAAGCCAAATCTGATACTTACGGTGGTTGAGACATGATTACGGTGTTGTTTTTGGCCAAAAAATCACGTACAAGCAATGATGTGTGAGCTGGTGCATTATCGTGATGCATTGTTTTTCCACAATTCCTATCGTTTGAGCCGTATTGATTCACGCAAACCTTGCATAACTTCCTTATACTATTCCTTATTAACAGTATGACGTGTTGGCAAGAACTCATGATGCACCACGCCATTGTAATAGAAGAAAACAGTGAGCAAAACCTTCCCATTTGATTGAACTTGGCGTGATTTTATCACCACTTATAAACATTTTTTTGGGACAAAGTAGACTCGCCGACAGTAAACATTTTAAGTGAGTTGGAGTACTTTATTCCATTTTTAACGCAAAATTTAATACAGATCACTTTGTTTTAGGTAAAAAATCGAAGAACACAAAAACGTTGAACAGACCTCGCATATTCATAAAGGCAACTATAAAAAACTGGTTTAAGACTACAAATGTAATTTCTTCAATTAATTTTTGAATACAAATAGGTCTAATTGTCTTCATATTAATAGTACTTATAATGAATAATTATAAGCAAAAATTTATTTTATTTGTTCAGAACAAATTCATATTTCTTATTAATTAATAAATTAATAAAATATCAAAAAGGAAGAGAGCAAGCAACCAGTTAATTTGTTTAATCTAATAAAACAAGTTGAATATTATTTAATAACTTAAAAATTTAGCTGGGATAATTGAAAATTCTGGAAAAAAAATTATTTTCATATTATAATATACTAATTTCGAAAATCGAATGTACATAGCCCACGAAAATTCAAAAATTCACTTTTCATTTTTGAACAGACCTCGAATGTATTTAATTTTCATACCAGTTTGTAGCGGAAAACTTTTAAGAAAATGTTAACAAATAAACTTAAATTTCAATGTAATTACTATTATTATAAATATTTTTGAATTAGAAGAAAAATTATTCAAAACAAAATTATAAAAATAACTTTTATTTACTAAAATAATATTAAACCTTGCCTTTCAAAATAAGTTGACCTGTGGCCAGGTCCGAACCGACCGACGGTTTGAAATAAATTAATTTCAAGCTACAGAAACAATTTCAAATAATTTTCATATATCTATTAATGTAATAAAAAACAGATATGGATACTTAAATAATAAATATAAACATTTTTAATTTTATTTTATTTATAATATATATGCAAGACCAGGCTGTGACGTCATGAATGGTTGGATGACGTCATATAATTTTAAATCAAGAAAAAACTAATAAATATGATTTTTCTCGAGGATAAAACCAATACAAAGTGCATGATTCGTGGTGATATATAAAAAAATCTCCTTTGGTGTGAAAATAACCCTTTCCTTCCTATCGTCGATCGCTAATACTACCACTTCCGGTTTCCGGAATTGCACCAAAAGTTGATCAATTCATCCCACTGATGCATTAAGTAAATATACCAAATTTCATCAAAATCGGTTGAGCCGTTCAGGCTGTACACATCTATACGGACGGACAGACGGACAGACATCATGCTAAAAATACTTTTTTCTGTTTAGAAAATGCATGATTCGTGGAGATATGTAAAAATCTCCACATGTGAAATTTGGTGTGAAAACAATACCTCCCTTACTATCGTCGGTCGGTAAAAAATAATTCAATTTCTACCCTCCTAAATTTACCTTCTCTTATTAAAAATATAATTTTATGATAGTTAATTATTTCACTGAATTGAATAAAAGCAAAAATGATTAAAAGTACTTTTCTTTCATATGTTGTATTTTAATTAATTAATTAATTTTCTAGTTGAACGTTCATTTGTCAATTATAAAATGAACTTTGTAATATCTTTTAGATCCGAAAAGATATATCCATACAAACAAGATCCTTGGGGCAAGGTCGGTCAGTGTATGTTTCGGAAGTAGGTCTCGCGATACGAAAATCACTTTCTCCCATTAAGGTGTTCTTTATATACGTCGAAATTAAATCGCAATAATTAAAAATTTATATGCGATATAGCAAAAGATAAAATAAAAAGAAAATATTGAATCAAATATATATAATCAATTACTAATATAAGCATTAAGTATATTCCAATATATTATTATTATTATTATTATTTGCGTTTGGACCATCTAGGATCACACAAAGCTCCCATTTTTCTGTAGAATTCTCTTGGATTGTTAGTTTTGAGAATTGTCTTGTGTGGTTGCTTATTTTTGAAGTAATCCTGCTGGTGCAGGGTTATATAGAACCAGGCTTGTCAGTTCCTGGAGCTCAATATACCAATATATTAATATTTATTATTTAATTTTACTTGATTGCTTTTGTTTAATAAACTTTGAAATGGAGTAGTTATTTATATAAAATAAACATCTGATTTATGGATGTATAAATCATCTGACTATGAACTTAATTTAAAAATAAATTTAAAATATAATTATTGTGTTGTTGGAAAAATTATTTCATTTTTTATGAAAGACGTTTTTCTTAGTGAACATATATTTGATTCAATTGAATATTGTTTATTGTGATTTATCGAAGCTCAAAAATTTTGATTCTTTGATCAAATCAAATGATTTTTGATATTTGTCTAAAAGATTTTCTAGAGACCTACACAAATCGTTATCTGAAGATGCCAGGAGTGAAGCAGGATAATCCTGCTCAGCACTACTGAAAGTGGGTACTACCGCCATCAGGCAGGTGTTGCACTGATTCAGGGGAGCAGTGATGGGCACAGATGTAATGTACCTTTCTATTCTGAGTTCAATAAATAGTTAAAAAATTTCAAATAACAATTTTTCTAACTTGCTTCTTTCATAACCAAATTTTCCTAAAAAGATAGAATCAGGAATATATAATTATATTTTCCGTTTAATTTTTATTAAAATTTATAAAATGAATTAATTACCAAGAGGCGCTGAGTAATATTTTTTTCTGAAAGGGGGGGGGGAGGTAAGCCAAATAAGTTTTCGAACCTGTTTTATTATTGTCGTTTACTTAACATATACAGATCGGATAAATTTTTTTCTTTATTTTTATTATACGAAATTAAAAATATAAAATATGCCAAAAATTATTTTTATATTTAAATAAGTAGCTGTCAAAAACTACTGAGCACAATCAATCAATTTATTTTACAAGCAAGCCTTACTATATCAGCTGTCAATATCTATCTATCTCAGGGATGAGCAACCCGCGGCCCGCGGGCCGCATGTGGCCCTTTAAATGTCGCGCCGAGCATTTCTAAAATAGAATTTTATTATTCGTCTCGATTATTTATAAACAATATTATAATGTTTATTAGTATATATATAAAGCTTTGTAAATTGTTAGTAAGTGCGGCCCGCCACAAAATTTTAAAATTTAAATTGGCCCGTGGGTTAAAAAGGTTGCTCACGCCTGATCTATCTATTATCTATCTCTGTGGCTCTACGGAACTCAGTTCTTGGCCACTTCTCCAAGTATTCATATTCTGAGCCACAACCCTCCTCCAATCCCTATTCTCTCCCATTTCTCTCACGTCCCTTCCTACATTATCCACCCACCGCGTCCTTGGTCTACCCCCCAATATATTTTTCGCCATTCTTTCCTCCACCATTCAGGCCACATGCCCTGCCAATCGCAGCCTTCTTGATTTTATAATTCTAACTAAATCTGGAGATGCATAGAGGTCATGCAATTCCTCGTTATGCAGTCTCCGCCATTCCCCGGTGACCTCATCTTTCTTTGGCCCATAAATGCTTCGCAGAATCCTATTCTCAAATACTCTAAATCTATTCTCGTCTCCTAAGATCATAGACCATGACTCACACCCATATAATACAACCGGTAAAATAATTGTTTTATATATTTTAATTTTTATCCCTTTGATAATAATTTTGACGCGATAAGCCCCTTTACGGCATGATAATAGGCGCTTCCCGATTGTAACCTCGCTTTAAACTCTTCTCGAATATTATCTTTCGTTATTACAGAACCTAAGTATTTAAATTTTTCTACACATTTTCAAATTCTATATTTTGTATGTTAAGACTTTGTGTGTTAATACTATTCCTCTGTTACTAAATACTTTGTCTTAGCAATATTTATTTCCAGCTGTCAATATATAAAATAATATGACGCTTAAGAGTCAGTTGTGAAAATACAATTAAGTCCTCTATTAGGAAAAACTAAATTACTTTCCGAACAATGTAATGAAAATATCAATCACAACAAACACACAGTCCTTTTGACAATGCAGTACATCAATAGAAAACAGAGTAGGTCAATGGAAAATCGAGTATAGGGACATAAAACTCTAGAAAAAAAAATGCAAAAGCATATTAAAATACCATTAAAAAATCCATATCTATAAATAAACAAAAATCACAGATTTTCTTTATTTATCATTTATTTTAATTTATCCGTGATTTTCGATTATCTGTGTCTTCTCTCAAGACTATTAATCCGAATAATCGTGAGTTTATTGTATATTGTGAATTAATGTAAATTATTATTTCTCTGTTGTTCATGATTAATTATCAAGTTATTACACCTAAATAATTATTATGTGTAAATACAAAATCTGACAACGTTATGTTATATTATTAAATCAAATACAATAAATTTAAGTGAAATACAAATAAAAAACAAAATTTTAAAGGTAATCATAAAAAGTTGTGATGTTCGTTAGTCAATAAAAGATTCTATAATAGAGAATATTTGATTGGCTTTTTAGTAGTAGGTTAGATAATATAAATTTTATTTTTATTATATCAATTGAAATAAATTATATTTGATTAAATTTAATGTAGTTAGAAAAATTTTAATATTATAAATATACCTTAATATTATTTAAATATATTATTATAGATATTTATTTCACATAAAATAATTCTGAAATAGCTTTCAATAAAATATATTTCTAATTCATAAATTCAAGGTTTGTTTTTAATTAATAAAAAATATTTTAATATTTCCGGTTGATAAAATTCTTCCGGTTTTTATTAATCAAGATATTCAATGTTGGCCATGGTCAAGGTTTAATGGGTGCTAATTTTCTACAACTTGTTAATTAAATGTTGCTGGATATAATAATAATAATAATAATTAAATAACAGTTTTTTCTTTTTTTTCAATTCATTCAATATACATCGTAGAAAGTTATAATTATAACGGAATTATACGTTTCTATAAATTTCTTCTTAATTCCATCATCACTGAGATTAATATTAAGTAATCACTAAGAGAAAAATGTAATTTTTTTATATTTTTTATAGAATCTATCTATTGTATAAAATCATGAAAAGAAAGACTGTAAAAATAATTTTTCATTGACAATTTTTTTTATCTCAAAATTATCACTCGTATCTCTCATTTTCTTAGGAATTTCCAAATTGAATACACAAAATCTATAAGGGTCTTTTCCATAAAAAAAACATCTGGGAATGCGCAAGCTTGCATTGCCAAAACGAACTTAAGTTTTTTAACTTTGGACGCCATTCTGACTGTTCCTGAAGTGATATCAAAAAATAAAAAAACACTTTACATTAATACTTTTTCAATACACTATTCGAATCTGAAATCAGAATTTAAAATTTCGCATTTTTAAATTTTAAAAATTTCAACTTTGGACGCCATTTTGACCATGTTCCCGAGGGAGTATCAAAAAATGAAAGGCACTTTACACTACTAATTTTCGATGCTCTTTCCGAATCTGAAGTCAGAATTTCAAAATTTTGAGTTTGATGTCGGACAGAACGACAGACTGAACGATTTTATAAACTCACTTAAGTTCGTTGAAAAGTGATCGAGTTATGCTTCTTTCAGTAGAGTTATTCATATGGGCTATTTTCTGTCAGAAATACATTTTTATTATTTTTTTAAATTATTTGTATTTTCTATTTTTTTTTAAAAAAATAGAGATTTCTTCCAAAATTCTTCTAAATGCCATGTGTAACTTACCCAAGACCTAGGAAGCAAAAATAAAATCCAATCGTGGACTGAATTAAATATATATAATCCTAATATTAAAATATATATAAAATAGGAATTGATAATTTATTTTTTAAATTATTATTGTATTATAGAATAAGATTTATAATAAATATCTCAATCCATATAGAATATAATAAATATATAAATATATAAATAAAGGTCCAGTATAGAAAGGGGAGGGGGAGTGCGTCAACAGTTAACAATGATTACAAAATATAATACAGGTTTTATTATTTATTTTTATTTTTCAAAAAACATTTTTTAATAAAATATTTCTTAATTCTTTCTATTTTATTTTGTTTTACAATATTTGAAATTTTTGAATTTATAAAATAGTGAAAATCTTATTCTTCAATTATTCAGATTAGTTAATTTTTCCTTCATTTTGCCAATTCAGGGAGAGGGAAGGGCCGAACCCCTGAATAAATAAATGATATTATTTAAGAAAAATTTTAGTAATCATTGTCAAAAATCTAAACTACAAAAAAATTAATAAAATAAATTATTCAAGTTTATTTAATTAGTAAAGTAATAGTTATAACATGATTTAAGAATATATTGAATTTATATTGTTGTGTGAAGTTAAAATAACTATAAGTTGCTAAAGGTACACAGTTTTTAAAATTGCTATAAAATTTGAATTAAATAATGTTGATATTCTATGGAGTGGCTTTTAAAATAAAATGTAAATAGACCACTTAAAGTATACAATTCAAGTATCAAAAACCTTCTCAATGTTTGATTAGAGTATATTATAGTTCTTATCTTTGACTTTACTTCTTTTTACCTGTAAAGTTAACATTTTTACTATCTCGCCAGAGATAGTATTGCGATCACGAAAATTTTCGATGTTGAGATTTTGATGTTTTTATACGTTTTGAAGGTTCCTGAATCATTTTCACTAAGGTTGAGAAAAATGTCTGTGTGTGTGTGTGTGTGTGTGTGTGTGTGTGTGTGTGTGTGTGTATGTAGGCAAGATTACGCAAAAACGGTTTGAGCTAGAATGATGAAATTTAGTACATGGACATTATTCAAAATTCGTAGTTTTCTATCAACTTTTGAGAAATGTAGCTCAACCGGAAGAGGGTCATTACCTACAACGTTTTGATTTTTTTTCCTCTAAAGTGACCGTAAAAATAAAGATATATGTTTGATAATTTTTCACATGATTAAAGATTGTATAAAACTGCTATATATAGAATTTCAGCTTGATTGATTCGCTGAAATTACCAGAATTAATGTTTTAACACTGCAATTCTCACGCGCCAACATGTGACGTGGTGCCATCAACAAAAAGCCAAACATGCGCTGGTTTAATATTTATTATTTATAATTTATAATTAATTAAATTTAATTTAAATATAATATATTATGTTATTTAATCCAATTCAAATTGCGAGATAGTCGAGTGGAGACACTCCAGCTAATTTATAAGGGTATGTATTAACAACAAAAACAAAATGTAAAAACAAATTATTTAAAGAAATTACATAAATTAATTATTTTCTTTTGGTATTTTAAAATTATTGGTTATCAAGAAGTGGGTAGATAAGTTATATTTTATCTATAAAAACTAATTATGATACATTTTTTTTGATTTCTATTATAAGTGATTAGAATTATTATTGTTTTTTTTTTCCTTTTAGAGATAGTCACTCAAAAACCTTTGGAAATCACACTTTGGATTTTACTTAATCTTTCCAAGCATATCTCACATGGTTTGTATTTACTTCTCTGAAATGTGTGTGTAAACTCATAATAATTTATTTTCCAGGTACTTCGGCATATATTTTGATCTTTAATGATATTTTTGTCTGTTAACATTTCTTTTGATTTATTCTTAAAGTAAAATTAAAATTAAGTGAAATTTTAAATATTTTCATTTTATACATATGACAAGAGAAATTTTATTGAAACATATGATTTTTTTTTTAGTAAATAGTTGTTTTTATAACTAATTTTTTTTCATGAAACTTTTTTAATTTTATTTTAGATTATTTTGGCCTTGATTTTATATTTTAATATAATTTTTGGTAACAATATCTAGTAATTTAATTTTTCTAATATTATTTTTGTCTAATGAGGAAAGAACTTGTGTCAAATAATAATAGAAAGCAAAAAACTAAATAGATTTATAAGAAATTTTTTTTTATTAATACTGCTAGTACTTTGTAATAATGTAAATACTTGTAAATACTTGATTTTATATTTTAATATAATTTTTGGTAACAATATCTAGTAATTTAATTTTTCTAATATTATTTTTGTCTAATGAGGAAAGAGAACTTGTGTCAAATAATAATAGAAAGCAAAAAAACTAAATAGATTTAAAATAAATTTTTTTATATTAATACTGCTAGTACTTTGTAATAATGTAAATACTTTTTACAAAAATTCATAATTACTGATAGTAAATGCTTAATGTTAATATTTAATAATAAAATTAATTGTTTAAGAAGATCAAAATAATATTTCAATAATAATTACTTAATTAATCAATTGTAATTGAAAATTGAAGTATATTTTTATTTATATTTATTTGAGATAATAATTTCTTTACCTTCATGAGTGCAAATCGTTCGTCATCGGATAAGTTAAGCGAAGGTGCCATGATGCCGGTGGGAGTTAGAAAAGACACTGACCAACGATTCGGAGGAAACTCAGCTATTGCCTTCCCCCACCCTCCTACCCCTCCCAACTGACACATCGTTGCACCCGAATCCAATGTCACATTTGTTGTGATTAGCACAGCGTTTTAGTCAAGTGAAACTTACTGGAACCTAGATTGATATGATCTGTTATATAACAGTTGAGCTGAATAATTGGGCTATTGGAACAATCTCTCAGGTGTCTCAACTGACCACCTGGAGAGCTTACTTCATTCGTATCGCATAAATGATTTATTTTTATCATTCAGGATGATGAACAATTTAATTCATTCTAAATATTAAAATGAAAAAAAAAAACAAAACTCGATATATATTATTAATTATATTTAATAAATTCGTATAGACTACTATTGAATAAATTAACATAGGCCAGATTTTAATCATATTAAATAAATTTGGATAAATCATTTTTCTTTTTTATAATTTTCAATTTTAGACATTAAAATTATTATACATTCCAAAATATTGATTTATAAATTATATGTCTAAAATGTAAGTATACTGAGATTTGACAATGAAAAAACTGTATATGACAGTGACATTTATGAAAATCTCGTAAGGTTAATATCAATTTTTTCTCGAAGAACTAAATCATTTTTTATTAAAATATTTGCTTGTTTTTATATAATAAGTTGAATGTCATATTTAACGATTGAATAATAATTACAAAAACGATGATGCTGTTGTCATATATAAATTAATCTTTATATTTGTGATGTAAGGAAGATATTTTAAAGTCGTAGAAATGTTTTATTCAATTCTATTTTAATTTTCTTTTTAAAAAAAAATAACCAATAGAGTTTAGATTTTTATATTTGAAAGTTTATTTTAGTGTAAAATCATACATATTTTTAAAGTAATTTGTTTTGCTTTTTATATTAAACTTTTCTACAAATTATTGGTTAGTATTTATTCCATTTATTCCTTATATATATGATTATTATTTATATATATATATATATAAGGTAGCTATAATAACCAGGGCTGCTCTAATTACACCATAACAGTTGATGTGAAAAACGTAACCTTTTAATATTTTTCAAAGTAATACCCATCCTCCGCAATACACTTATGGAAACATTTTTTAAAGTCCTCTTTAAAAGGGCTCTTCAATGTCGACGTTACAATTCCTTGATATCTTCAATATCCACAAATAGTGTCCCTTCGATCAGAGTCATACCCGGACAAAGAATTCACAGAGTACGCCCCCGTTTTCGCAGAATGGAAATTGATTTCTGTTGCATGACAATGCCCCCACATTTCACCGTCAGTGAAGAGGTCGTGGAGCTTTATCATCCGCCATACTCTCCTGACTTGGCCCCGGCTAACCTCTTTTTGTTTCTCAAACTCAACACTTTGAAAAGTATATTACAGCAGATGTGGATTACTTCGAAACATATTAACAGGTTACGTTTTCACATTAACTGTTACGGTGTTATTAGAGCAGTCCTGGTAATTAATATCCACACCTTGTATATTTAGTGTTAATTATTTCAATGAGGACTACTCTTTTTGGAATAATTTATAGTTTCCTAAAATTTCTGCAAATCAGAAATTGAATAGATCAGATTAACTGACATAATATTCAAATATATATATATCTTCATATCTATATATTCTAGATTCTAGATGCTTCTTTAGATGGCTTTAAATTTTAAAATTTATTATAATTGGACCATTCATTAATTATCCATTAATCATAATACAATTTAAAATTATAACTATTAAATTATTTAATTAATTTGTCAAATATAATAAAAAATAGATTTCATTTGAAATTTGGCATTGATAAGAGTTTCATGTAATTTCCTCAACAGATAAACTAACCACGTCTTTAAAATAGTTTTCTTTCTTTTCCTTATTCTATTTTTTTTATTATTGTTCTCTTTTTATACACATTTTGTATTTTTAAATATTGGTCTTAATAATGCAATTATTTTAAATTTTTAGTGCAAACACAATGTAGTCAGTAAAATTTATATTACCGAGAACTTCCTTTCCCCGGTGTACTAACCTTTATAAAAAATGTATTTATATAGTTTATTTTATAACATATGGGTATTGCTATCGAACAGTCCTTTCAAATTCATGAAAATGAGAATGTTAGAGGTGGGCGCTTACTTGCTTATTAGAGGTTACTCGATAAGTATTAATTCATATATGATTATATATAAATTCGGTTAATCAAATTTAAATAAAAATAAATAAATTTACACACATATTTACAATTTTGTAATGATCTTATTTAAACTTAACGAAATTTAGTTATTTGATATTTAAATATCTTTTGATTTTATCAAACTATCTATAAATTTATATAGTTTATTTAGTTTATTGAGTTAGAGACCTTAATTTTCTCCATAATATCTTTATATAAACCATTTAAGAAGGTTTGAAAAATATTACGGAGTACCATGAAAATCAATAGGAAGTAAGAGAAATGTAAAAGCTTTATAAAACTATACTTTCACAAAAGCAAGAATTAATTTGTAATTGAAATGAATTGTTTTTGTTTTAATTAATAATAATGTAGAATTATCTGAAAGTGAAAACAAGTATCGCGCTAAACATATGTAGTATAATATATTTGGCAATCATTTACAAATAGATGTATAAATTTATTTGCTGAAAAGGAAATTCAATCGTTTTATAATTTAAAAAGTTTTGCAATTTGATAAAATTGTCATTTATTTTAAATGCTATTTAGATTTTTTAACAGATTTGAATTCTTTTTCTTTTGTATATATGAGTATATTGTACAATATGAGACCATTGATTTTTCATTTAACTAAATAAAAAGCGTTAAGAAAAATTAAACCTCCACATAAATGGTATTTTATTTTAATAGGTATGTTCAACAACTCACAAAACTAAACGATGCAATTCAAAGCAAAGCTGCCGGATTTTTCAAATCGTAAGTTTTCCACAAAGATAACGCAAATCTTTTGTCACTCGTCAAAAATTATTGGAATTGGGTTGAGATGTTTTGTCAAATTTACCATATAGCCCTGATCTTGCTCCTTTAGATTACCATTTGTTTCGTTCTAAGGACAACTCCTTAAATATTTACTATTTAAGGTAAAGTTTTTAATAACGCTGATGATGTTAGATCACTTTTAATTCAGTTTTTGATAGTAAAGATTATAGGAATTTTAAGAACGTCAAATTTTCACACTGCCAGAATGATGGGAAAAGGTCATTGACAAGAATGAACTGTATCCAATTGAATAAAGTTATATTTTTAAACAAAAAGTTTGAATTTTTCTTCTTATTTGAAATCGGCAATTACTTGGTTGCCAACCCAATAAATGATCTAACATAAGATAAATAAACTTAGTCTCAAGTTATTTCCTTATGATACACTATAAATAAAAATCTATCCGTAATAGTTAGGTCTCAGATTTCGCCCTATTTGCCTTCTTATAATTTATGGCTTAAAATTTAGGCCAATATTATATGTATACATTTCATGAAATTCTGAATAAAAGAAGAGGCATTTGTTAGTGCCTATAATGCCTATTTTGACCGATTTTGGGTTTTAGTGCGTATTTCATTTATAAATGCCTTTTTTTAGTGCCTATTTTAAATTTAAATAGCCAATTTTCATTTTTTACGAGCTATACGTAGCCTAAATTTAAAATTTTTTCTGAAGAAAATATTTTGAAATAATCACATTTGTCGCGCCAGGTCGCCTCGTCGCCACTTAGGGGCAGAATTGGTTCCCAAGCTCTTTTATGTCGTAGACCCCTTGCCATGTTTTTCAGTTTTGGGTAGACCCCCTAAATTGATTTTTTGTAAAAAAATTTTACCTTTTTTTTTAAGAGCCATATTGAATTATAAAATAGTATAATGTAAGTAAATAGTCTTGAGATCCACTAACGTAGACCCCCATATTCATTTCATGGACCCAAATTTTTTTATTCGCCGCCATAGACCCATGGGGGTCGTTATAGACCACTTTGGGAATCTCTGGGCTAGATGAACAAATAAAAGCCTATTTTGGGGAGTTCACCTAAACTATTCTCATGCAACTGCAAATTTGTAAGAGACAAGCAATGCCGAAAACAAAATCAACCAAAGAAGTCTTATTTCGGCAGTGGATAAAAAGTGAATCTAATTTTACAACGAATTTAGCATATATAATGTTTAATTTTAATAATATCCCTGTAACCATTACAGAATTAGAAGCAAGAAATCTCTCTTTGATTGAGTCTGTAAAAATATTCCAGACATTTAAAGAAAATATCAAAAGAGCTATTGCGTTCGATCACACTAAAAAAATTGAAAAAATAATGAAGAGGAATCCTGGTTGGACAATAATAGAAAGATTAGCCAGGAATTCAGGAGGGTATAGTTGTATAGAAGAAGAAAATTTAACACCATCTGAAATGGCTAATTTAAAATTTAGTCCAATAACCTCTTGTGATGTTGAACGCACATTTTCAATATATACTCGTAAAACAATTCTTTCTGATAAAAGAGGAATAGAGCATCTTTAATCATTGAGAGCCTTGAAATATTTTAACATATTTTAAAATTTCACTCAATATTTTACTATTATTTTCAAGTTTCACTTTGTTTTTAAAATACCTTTTTAAGTGCCTAACTCAAGGACTGAACATATTCATTCTAAATCAAATTTTCATAATATATTGATTTTTTAATCAAGTTTATTGATTTTGGAAATTCAGAAGAGAAGGGTAGTAATCCAAAATTTTTATTACTCAATTTGATTTAAATTTACACCTCGATCAAAACTAAAGTGGACTTTATTAATTTTTCTCTTTATTAAACTCTCGATTTTTTTTATATTGGTAAACTCATCTCGAACATATTTTCAAGGTTTCAGCTATATCTTTGTTTGTGAGAGCTATAAAGATTAGAAGTGTTTTATATATTCGGCAATATTTTGCTGTTGAGAAAATTTAAGAAAGAATTTTCGTAAAATTGTGTGTAAAAATTGCTCTAGAATTTTTTTGATTTATTATTAAGGGTTCTAAGCAATTTGAATCAACATATTTAAAATAAATAAATTATCAATATTTGTTTTTAATAAATAAATTTTAAGTAAAAAATATGTTTGATTATTACAAGGACATCATGAATATCTAAGTATAATATTTAAATATTTATTATGTTTCAAGAATTTTTTATGAAGATATATTTAAATTAAGAAAATGTGACGAGTTTTCAATTAAGAAAAAAAAAAAATCTTGAAAAAATAAAATTAAAAAAAAAAACATTTTAATATTTCTTATTTATATAATTTGATCTCTTAAAAAATTACTTATCATATGATATATAATACTTCACTAAGTATTAATATGTTTATAAATAAAATTAGCTGGAGTGTCTCCACTCGACTATCTCGCAATTTGAATTGGATTAAATAACATAATATATTATATTTAAATTAAATTTAATTAATTATAAATTATAAATAATAAATATTAAACCAGCGCATGTTTGGCTTTTTGTTGATGGCACCACGTCACATGTTGGCGCGTTAGAATTGCAGTGTTAAAAAATTAATTCTGGTAATTTCAGCCAATCAATCAAGCTGAAATTCTATATATAGCAGTTTTATACAATCTTTAATCATGTGAAAAATTATCAAACATATATCTTTATTTTTACGGTCACTTTAGAGGAAAAAAAAATCAAAACGTTGTAGGTAATGACCCTCTTCCGGTTGAGCTACATTTCTCAAAAGTTGATAGAAAACTACGAATTTTGAATAATGCTCATGTACCAAATTTCATCATTCTAGCTCAAACCGTTTTTGCGTAATCTTGTCTACATACACACACACACACACACACACAGACATTTTTCTCAACCTTAGTGAAAATGATTCAGGAACCTTCAAAACGTATAAAAACATCAAAATCTCAACATCGAAAATTTTCGTGATCGCAATACTATCTCTGGCGAGATAGTAAAAATTAAATGCTTATTAGTTTTTATAATAATTGTTAAAATATTTAACAAGTAGGTAGTAGGTATTTGATTCGTATTTTGTAATAAGCTTATTACATTTCTACATCAGTTCAAAGCAGTTTGTTTCTCTCTAAAGCCTATGTTTCCAGTTAAAATATTTTGATAGGGAGTATTGTCCTTGGTATCCAAAAAAATATTGGTATTGAAGGCTGATTACTTATCAATTTTTATGTTGACAATTTTTATTGCGATAAACAAACAACGTTTTATCTCAAGAGCAACACATACCAATTGAATTAAGGATCATTTGTGAAGTTAAATCATATGGACCTGGACCAATAGAAATCTAATTGCGGATTAATCTAATAGGTTTATTTATATTTTCTATCTAGGATAATTTGTCACTTAGAAAAGGAGAGTTTTCGAGGGAGAGGGAAAGTGCTAATACAATCTCAAGAAGAATACATACAAAATTATTTATTAGGTGTAAGTTATATTTGAAGTCTCCACGGAGTAACCTCGTGGATTAGGGCACAAGTTCCAGCTCCCAGCTATTGTAAGGAAATTTTTCTCTAACTGGAGTCTATGGAAAATAGGAACACCTTGCATGGGAAATTGGGATGCTACTTGAAATAAGAATTACCGGTTATTGATCAAGAAATTAAAGGTTGAGTGGTTCCGCTGTACTGACCATTCAACACCTCTATCCCTCTTAGGCTGCATCCGTCTTGATAGACGTTGTTCATTCATAGAATGTTCAAAAAAGCAAGAGTTTTTTAATTTCTTTTAATTATAACTCAAATAAAATTTTAGTTGAATTAGGTATAACGCTTAATAAAAAAGATTTTGATTTATTTAATTCTAGCTAATTTATTTTTTGTTAAGATAAAGTTCTATTATACTTAAATTTTAGTAAAGTCTTTAGTATGTGGCTATTAATCATTCTAGGGTTACGAGCACCCCATGAAAAGTAAAATTTGAAGCCCTATCATAAAATTATTTTTTCGAAATTAATAAAAATAAACATTTTAAGAGATTAAATAGCATTTGTCTGCATCAAAGTTGTTTGATAAAAGCCATAATGTTTTTTAGGTTTCATTAATTTTATTAGTAAATTTGTATTTTGTTCTATTGATCTTTTTTTTTGAGTTATTGTGAATTCTGACTACACTAATAGTTTTATTATAAATAATGTTACAATTATTCAATGTGTTGAAAATAATAAAATAATTAGCGTTGTGACCTTTGTTTGATATTATTAAAGAACAAACAATCTCTTGCTTGCTAAAAATAATAACGAAAGTTGATAATTTAAAAAACAAATAATGATTGTAAAAAATATTTGATTATTATATTGGCACCCCTCGAAATTAAGCGCCCTGGGCAGTCACCCGGCTTGTTCGCCCCTTTTGGCACTGACCTAAGTTTCGAAAAAGTCTGACTACCTAGTTTATTTGTCCTAATAGCATTCGCTTGTGGATACAGGATTCTCTAAAGCAATATTATCTATAATAATTACTAGCATTTATAATAGATATGTATATCTTATATCTTATATATACGATTATAATTGACTATGTTTGTGAGGATGGATGGATGTCCAACGCGTTTCACGTAAAATCTACTAAATGGATTTTGTATTTATTAAAGCTTTTGTGGTTATTTTGATAATTATTAAGAGAATTTTTATTAAAAGACCACATTATTTGTATAAAATTATTTATTAAATTAAAATAATTGTACAACGTTTCAACTGCTTATTCTGCAGTCGTTTTCAAGTAACCGTACGCTTGCTCCGATTCAAGCGGACTGATTAATGTAGAAACACTTCATATTGAAAATAATTGGTGGAAAATAAAAATAAAAGAATCTATAGAAATTAATAATCATCCCAATAATATTAATAAAGAGGATGGATATAGACTTAATAAGATGTGGAACATAGTGTTGGATGAGTAAAATTTGTCATATTGAATGAAATATAATTAATCTAATGTGTATTTATGTATATATCTTGATTATAGAAATAATTTACTATCTTTTTTATAGAGACATAATGCACTATCATACTTCTTGATTGTAAACGCTTGCTTTGACAATTGCTGCTGACTTCATGTTGAGATTAAGAATTGGCGGCAAAAATTGGAGCCAAAAATTGGCGCCAATATCACTGCCTATATAGGAGGTGACGTGTCCCAACATGCATCAGTCCGCTTGAATCGGAGCAAGCGTACGGTTACTTGAAAACGACTGCAGAATAAGCAGTTGAAACGTTGTACAATTATTTTAATTTAATAAATAATTTTATACAAATAATGTGGTCTTTTAATAAAAATTCTCTTAATAATTAAATGGATTTTATTGAAACTTTACAATAATATAGCTTATACATTAATGTTACACATAGGCTATAGTATATTAATAATTACTTATCAGAACAGCTAGTAATTATATATATAATAAGTTAAATAAAAAATTATTTAAAATTATCTAAGGTAAAATACTTGTCTAATAATAATTTAGTTCTTATTAAAATTGTTCATTCGTTTAATTTTATCAATGCAAATAGAATATGTTTTTATTTTATTATAATTATGAAATTGAATATTAAAATAACACATAATCTTAGAAATTCAAAAATAACTTCCAAAACTAATCTTAATTATCATTTTTAAATTATTTAGATTATATTATGATATCAGCAATCTCTTATTTTAAAATTCTCATTTAATGATTGATTATATTGTATTATAAATAAAATAAATAAAAACATCAAATGTTATTTGATAATTAAGTGTTTAATCAAATATAATTTTACACCTTAGTTTTTTATTTAAAAATGACAAAACGATGAGGAAAATGTATCGTGATAGAAGTGATAGAAATTTTTCTTTCATATTTATGTACATAAATAATGTTTTTATAGTCATTCATACATTTTTTTGGGACACACACTTTGTATATAATAATAATTTTACAAACAAATATTGATCTTACAGGAATATGAAAAATATAGTTTATCAATCTTTATGAAATAAGTTGACCTGTGGCCAGGTCCGAACCGACCGACGGTTTGAAATAAATTAATTTCCAGCTACAGAAACAATTTCAAATAATTTTCATATATCTATTAATGTAATAAAAAACAGATATGGATACATAAATAATAAATATAAACATTTTTAATTTTATTTTATTTATAATATATATGCAAGACCAGGCTGTGACGTCATGCATGGCTGGATGACGTCATATAATTTTAAATCAAGAAAAAACTAATAAATATGATTTTTTTCGAGGATAAAACCAATACAAAATGCATGATTCGTGGTGATATATAAAAAAATCTCCTTTGGTGTGAAAATAACCCTTTCCTTCCTATCGTCGATCGCTAATACTACCACTTCCGGTTTCCCGAATTGCACCAAAAGTTGATCAATTCATCCCACTGATGCATTAAGTAAATATACCAAATTTCATCAAAATCCGTTGAGCCGTTCAGGCTGTACACATCTATACGAACGGACAGACGGACGGACAGACGGACAGACATCATGCTAAAAATACTTTTTTCTGTTTAGAAAATGCATGATTCGTGGAGATATGTAAAAATCTCCACATGTGAAATTTGGTGTGAAAACAATACCTCCCTTACTATCGTCGGTCGGTAAAAATTGAAAAAAGGAAATAAATAAAGAACAACTCAAAGATTGATCGTATTATTATAAAACACCGAATGAATAAGAAAATATTGAAAATATAAATATTCGGTTACCATGTGTGTTAATATTATCAATTTCAAACCAAGAAAAAAGAAAATATTTGTACTTGTTTCGAAATTGTAATAAAATAAAATTAAAGGATTAATATTTTATACAATTTAAGGATATATTTTAACACTGATTGGCAAAGTCAACTTGAATAAATACTATATAAAAATTAAATTCAGTATTATATATCATTAAGAATTACGAAAATAGTCAGACTATTGCATAATTGAAACAAGAAAAAATATAAATTTATCACTGTTTGAAAAATGAACTTGATCTACTTTATATTTAACAGATAAAAAAATATTAACTTGTTAATAAATGACAATAATAGGATATTGAAAATAAATATTATAATTATAAATATAAATATTAGATTATAATTATTATTTTCATTTTCATTTAAGAATAAAATCAATTATACATATCTTATCTTATTATTAGGCGGATGTATTCTGATCATTTTTACCGACCGACGATAGTAAGGGAGGTATTGTTTTCACATCAAATTTCACATGTGGAGATTTTTTCATATCTCCACGAATCATGCATTTTACTAATAGAAAAAAGTATATTTAGCATGATGTCTGTCCGTCCGTCCGCATAGATGTGTACAGCTTGAACGGCTCAACGGATTTTGATGAAATTTGGTATATTTATTTAATGCATCAGTATGATGAATGGATCAACTTTTGGTGCAAATCCGGAATCCGGAAGTGGTAGTATTAGCGATCGACGATAGGAAGGAAAGGGTTATTTTCACACCAAATTTCACATGAGGAGATTTTTTACATATTACCACGAATTATTCACTTTGTATTGGTTTTATCCTTGAGAAAAATCATCTTTATTAGTTTTTTCTTAATTTAAAGCACTTCATGGCGTCACAGCCTGGTCTTACATATATATTTATATAAAGGAGAGTGTTTGTATGTATGTATGTAATTTGTTTACTTTTTTGCTGTCATAGAAACAAACAAAAAAGAAATTTCCTACTTAACCGACACTTGATAATTTAGAATTATTAACAAAAACAATTGAACATCAAAAAAAAGAAACGATTTCTATGAAATTACATCACAATATTCTTATATACCTCTATGGTAACATAGGCTATAGATTTTATTAATATCTAATCAATAAACGCAGAATTTAATTTTTTAAAGTTTATATAGTTCTCCGTGTTGTTCATTCAAGAGCCAGGCGTGGCCCACTGACTGGCGGACTCATTTTACACAATGTATATAACTCTAGCGATTCGCAATCAAAGAATTATAATATCTAACTTTTTATTTTAAATTCTAATATTCAAATATTATTTCAATTAAATAATTTATTCTAAAAGTTCTATGACTATGACCTAAAAAAATTAATAAATAAATCAATTAATTTAAATTAATACTATTAATGAATGTATATATTGTTAATTTATCTATAGTTTTATCTATACTTTTAATTTTTAAAAATTAATTTTTATAAATTGTCTCAAGTCTCTAAATTTGCATTTTCTAAAATTTTATTATAATTAAAAATATTCAATAAAAATCAAGCAATGAAATTAAAATATCAAAATGAAATGATCAAGAAATATTATACTCTATTATAACATATACAATACTTATAAACTATAGGCGGAGGAAATATTAGGCGATATCATTGCGGGTTCAGGCCAAATCGATCAACATTAATTAAGATATTTTCATTATGACAGATATTAGAAAAAACCGCGAATTCAATATTTCTGTTCACTAATTATTTGTAGACTTTAGTAAAACCGGATCCGGATAAACTTTTTCAAATTTTGATCTTAAAATTTATCTTGAAGGTAGTAAAGAAAGAGTAAGATGCAGAAATCAATTGTAAAATATTAGGTTACCCAGACGACTTAAATATAATAGGAGATTCGGCAATTGCAATTACAGATAGTGAGGAAAAATTAATCGAGGTAGGAAAAGAGATGAGGTTTGAAATTAATAATGATAAATAAAAATATTTAGAAACAAACAGGAGCAGTATTAACATACAAAATGTAGAATTTGAATATGTAAAAAAATTGAATGTAATCACGAAGGATAATAATATTTGAGAAGAATTTAAATCGAGGTTGCAATCGGGAAACGCCTGTTATCATGCAGTAAAGAGGCTTATCTCATCAAAATTATTATAAAAGGGAATGAAAATTAAAATATATAAAACAATTATTTTGTCTGTTGTATTATATGGGTGTGAGACATGGTATATGATCTTAGGAGATGAGAGTGGATTCAGAGTATTTTAGAATAGGATTCTCCCCAGCATTTATGGGCCAAAGAAAGATGAGTACACCAGGGAATGACGTACGAGAGATGGAACAGAGGCTCAGGATAAGGACACTTGGAGAAATGTGGTTGTAGCTGCCAAGAACTTTCGAGTACCGTTGAGCCACATAGATAGATAGACATAACATATTCAATAATAATATATATAATTAATTTACTGATTAAATTAAAATATATTTTAAATATTCACACAATAAGAAATGAATGTTTTATGTTATACACTGATTGAAACAAAATGGATGAAAACCTTTTACTACTTTCAACCAAATACTATGTACCACTCGGGGGTAGAGGGGGCGGAGCGACGAAGGAGCTCTGAGCAGCTATTATAAATAAAATAAAATTAAAAATATTTATGTTATATGCCTATCTGTTTTTTATTGCATTAATATCATAGATATATTAAAATTATTTGAAAATGTTTCTGTAGCTGGAAATTAATTTACTTCAAACCGTCGGTCGGTTCGGACCTGGCCCCAGGTCAACTTATTTTATTTTAAAAAGGCATTTATTCAGAAAAATTGATACAATATACATATATTAATTAAAATATTTTCCATCATTTTCTAAAACTTTTAACATCTTTCTTGCAATATGCCGATATGAGTTTTGAAAAAACGATGTTGGCTTCGCAGCCATCCAATCATCGATCCATTTTCGCACTTTTTCAGCATTTAGAAATTAGCCAAGTAATGCTGTATCGATCTGAACAAGTCAGAAGGAGATATAACTGGTGAGTACACTGGGTACGGAAGAACTTTCCATTCGAGCTGCAACAGTGTATCTTTCTAAACTCTTGCAAGAGTTACCGAGCGTTGACATGCAACAGGATGACATTGCGTCTGTTAATAGCTATTGCTAGTCTTTTTTGCAACAATGCGTCATTTAATTTGTTCAGTTGAGGTCGATAGACATCTGCAATTACAGTTTCATTAGGTGTTAGCACCTTGCTGAATACAATGCACGGTAAGATTTTATAGCCATGAATATTCAGCTTCAGTGTCGATGTTTATGGCTCTCCTGGACAAACCCATCACTTTTTACTATCTCGCCAGAGATAGTAATGCGATCACGAAAATTTTTGATGTTGAGATTTCGAAATTTTTTATAGCATTAAAATTAATGATGAATTGTTATTAATCAGTTGTATCGCCAATGAAGAAGGGTTTCTTCCCCTCAAATGGCATAGAGAAAAGATCTTTTTTACTATCTCGCCAGAGTTAGTATTGCGATCACGAAAATTTCCAATGTTGAGATTTTATGTTTTTATACGTTTTGAAGGTTCCTGAATCATTTTCACTAAGGTTGAGAAAAATGTCTGTGTGTGTGTATGTATGTAACCAAGATTACGCAAAAACGGTTTGAGCTAGAATCATGAAATTTGGTACATGGGCATTATTCAAAATTCATAGTTTTCTATCAACTTTTGAGAAATGTAGCTCAACCGGAAGAGGGTCATTACCTACAACGTTTTGATTTTTTCCCTCTAAACTGACCGTAAAAATAAAGATATATGTTTGATAGTTTATCACATGATTAAAAATTGTATCAAACTGCTATATATAGAATTTCAGCTTGATTGAATCGCTGAAAGTACCGGAATTAATTTTTTAACATTGCAAATCACGCGCCATCAACAAAGAGCCAAACATGCGCTGGTTCAATAAATATTATTTATTAATTTGAATTTACAATTTAATTAATTTAATTTAATTTAAATTAATCTATGTTATTTAATCCAATTCAAAATTGCAAGAAAGTCGAGTGGAGACACTCCAGATTTTTACAGATAAAATTCGTTCTGACCCCAATTCCTAACACAGAAGATCGCCAAAATTTTTATAATAATTTCGGAATTGCTTAAGTGACTTTTATGAAATTTGAACATATTATATAGATTAAAAGTATTATAAATGAAAAAATTGAATTCTCGAACGATACTAGTTTTTTTTCAGAAATAAATAAAATAAATTGAATATTAACATTAACACCGTTTGTAGCTTCATTTTAAATATGTAAATTAGAAAATTAATATGAAATAATCTATTGTATTATAATCCTTGAAATGTCGAGTACACTGAACCCTAAAGTTATTTTTAATTATTTATCAATCATGTCATTACTCAATTAGTATTCCTAAATAAATAAAAAAATAATTAAAAATTAATTTAATATGCATAGAAGAGAATTTTAATTGATTAATTAAATATGAAAATCTAGTGAAGCCTACAATCCTTTAGGTGATCCCTACGGCACTATATTCTCATATTTCGAAAAATGGTGGATTTTCCATATGTCAAAGTTAGCCGTCGGGTTGATTTCAGCTAAATGCATTTGAATTAAGCAATGAAGATTATGATGAAAATCTAGTCTATTAAAGAGAGGTTTGATTAATTTACTAGTTGAATTGGTTTTTTAAAGCAATTATTATAAATTGTTTTTTTTTTTTCTTATACTTTTTCTTATTGCCATTTATTCAGTTATCGCATTAACAGGAAGTAGAAATGCAGTTTACGATAAGAGAGGGAATTGAAGGAAAAAGACATGATTTCTCCTTTTATGGAGGGTGGAGAAATTAAAAGCTCACAATGAGTGTAAGGACACACTATTGAAGTACAAGTAAATTTCCGTAAGTATCCATTTACTATGTTACAAATTAATATGTATATTAAAAAAATATATTTAAAAACATTATCTAAATACCGGGATCCCGAGCCTCGGCTCGGTACTTAAGTTAAAAAAAATGATTCATTATTATTGGGTTTGGCTGGTAATATAAATACCTGGGATACCGAGCTGTCGCTCGAAAAAATGTTTAGACATTATTATAGACATTTTCATTCTGTAAATTATATAATTTTATTTCATTTAAATAAATATCTATTTTTAAATAATTTTTCTCTCTACATTATTTATCTAATTCTGACAATATATTAAGATCACACCGGGACCCCGAGCCTCGGCTAGGTAATTAAGTTAAAAAAAAATAATTCATTATTATATTGGGTTTGGCTGGTAATATTAATACTTGAGACACCGAGCTGATATACAATTCTTTAATTATTTATTACAATTATTAAATGTTGCATCATTGCATCAATCTGATTAAAATGTATTATTAGGTATGTTTCTAAGTGCATGAATATTTTTTTTTTATTGGAAGAATGATAAATATATATCGTAATTTATAATTATAAAATATTATTAAAATATATATTTTTAATTTTATTTCGAAATTTATTTTATTTTAAAATATTTTAAATATAAAAAAAAATATTAATACAATATCCTTTAAAAAAAGGCGGAAGTAAAATTGATGACGTCACCCATATATAATTTTTAATTAAGAAATTAATAATGAAGCTGTATGTTTCAAGAGATATGATCAATAAAACTTAATTTTTCTTTATAAATACTATATCTAGTGTGAATTTGAAAAAAATCGTTAGAGCGGTTTTTGAGAACCAATGGCTATAGATAGATACAATTTTAGCTAGCATAATAAGATAAGATTATAAATATAAGATAAATTTAACTTTAAGAAAAGATTTGTATTTTTAAATTAAACAATTGTCTAAAAATAAGAAAAACATTTTTTTTTTCTATATATTATAATATTTTTCTTGAAAGATAATTCATTAAAAATATTAAGTCCCTCAAATTCAGAATTGCATTCTTGCCCCTTTAAGCTATACAACCACGAGGGTTCAGGCGGAAATTGGTAAATAATATAGGTACAAACAAAAAAAGAAAATAATTATTTTAAGAATTTTAGATGTGTTATAAGAAATATTTCAATATGTTGCAAACTTATTTAAAAAATAGCCTATTTTTAATATTGAAAAAATGAAGCAATATGAATATTTTTATTATCTTTGACGAATTAATATATAATAAATGACCTAATTCTTTTCTGGATTACTATATTTTTACATTATCTAAAATAATAAATATTCATTTTTTCTTATTTAATTTATAACTTTAATTTACACTTACATTAAATAATGGATTGGAAAATTGGAATACTGAAACGTTAGTGAAACAAATATATATATATATATATAAGGCCACATTCAAAATAAAGGGCTCATATATTAGTATATAAATATAATAAAAATAGAACTCCATTTAGATAAGGTACAGAGGTAGAAGTAAGCTTTAGATTTGAGGTCGATCTTTTTTCTAAATCTCAAGTATCATAAAAAAAACCTCTGACTTTTGTACATCCTACGTAAGGACAACGCCTATCAAGTTGGTTATATCCATTAGGTGTCCTATGATCAGTAGAACGGGTCCTATCAACCTTTCCCTTGATTTTCTTGATCTGAGGCGCTACTTTTTATCAAGTAGCTTCCCAATGTTGATCCCAGAGGCTGGGTTGACTCCGTCCCATAGACCCCGGCTAGAGAAATTCCCTTGCCAGGCCCGGGACTTGAACCCAAGACCACGAGAATGTGAGTCAGCTACGCTAACCTCTCACCCTGTAAATCAAGTATCATTCTTCAATTAATTTGAATACATTTTTAATTGAAATACAATAAGAAATTCAAGAGTTCAAATCATGTTACATATTTATTTGATTACTATATTGTATAGTCAAATATAAGAATAAAATAATAAATACATAGTAAAATTAATTTATATGTGCATCACACAATTTTAATATAATTCTTATATAAATCGAAATGTTAAATGAAAGATTGTTCTATTTTGATGATTAGGAATATTATATATATGAAACGCTCTGTTTGAAAATTTTTTTGATACAAGAATTCTATCTCATCGTCAAAGGCGTCTCTAAGAGTATGGCACATTGGCTTGGGTGCCAACTGAATGGTGGGCACGAAAAAGCACATAGTGAAAAAATATTTATATAGATTTATAAATATGAGGATTAAAAAATTACGTAGACTAATGTGAGTCATTAAGAGAAATAGACAAATGCAAGATGAAATATATTGTTCTCAAACACAATATCATACCTATTGCTGGAGTGGGGCGCAATATTACTGTTTGGCTTTTACCTCGGCTCATCCTAACTAGAGATATCCACTAATCAATTAAATGTACAAAACAATAAAAATATATATATACTCAAGTCTCTGATATTTTATCTATTTTTTACAGTTTTCAAAAATTATTTATAAAAATGTCGATAAAATACGATTGCATTCAAATTAAACAGATTAAATCTAACAAATTAAATATGGTCCAAATATGATGACTTCATTTATTAAAACAATAAATGAATATATTATTAATATATTACAAATCTAATTCAATATTTTTTAATCTATATAATATATTAAAAATCTCATTTTAAGGTGTGACTAGTCAGACTTTATGATTGGCTAACCAAATTGGTCAAAATACGAAATTGATTAAAGTTCAGTCAAATTCCATTAGATTGCTTAACATTGGTCAGAGGTAGAAATTAATTTTCGCTTAAAACGAGATGTGAAGGCAATCAACCTTGATATCTATGTAATATATATTTTAATAAAATCATCTTGAATTGAATTTTCACTCTATAACTCCTCGGAAATTATTTTAAGATGAATTTAATTTTACCTAGCTTTTATTCGTATTAATTAAAATTCAACCAATATATTTAAAATATTTCTGATAATTTCAAAAACATATAATTTTAATTAACCTATATTATAATTCATTGGTATTCAAGGGTAGATGTATGGCCTTGACTTCTCGAGAACACTGAATTTCGTTAGAAATCAGAAGTTAAGAAAATTATTATTTTTTTAATTACTTTCCCGCATACTTCGTATAAGGGAAGTATTGGAATCGTCAAAAATTTCGACTTCGAGATTTCGATAGATCTTGACGTTTTAGACCTCCCTGGGTCGGAAAATACCATTTTTCGAATTATGTCTGCGTGTGTGTATGTATGTATGTATGTATGTATGTAATGTCTGTAAGCAAATTTACTCAAAAACTAATCAAGCTAGGACTTCGAAATTTGGTACACCGATATTATTCACAGTTTGTAGATTTCTATCAAAATTTCGTCAAAATCGGTTAACCGGAAGTGGTACTTTACCTACACTGGTTGCGTTTACCTTTCAAGTAAAGTACCAGTTTACTTCGAGATATTTGCTTCCTATTTTGTATATAGATTTAAAAATATGAAAAAAATTCAGATACCAAATTTCATTATGATCTGACTACCGGAAGTGACATTTTACCTATATAAGTAGCGTTAGGTGTAAATTATAAATATATATATAATAGTGTTAAACCATTTTACTTTATAATTTAAATTAATTAGTTTGTTTATTTTTATTGTTGTTAAAACATAATAATAATAACCTAATTACCTATTTATATGCGGGAAAGTCTAGGGGATGACACTCCCGATTTTTTTTTTATTGATTTGCATATCTACGTAAATCTATATAAATTTTCCATATTTTCTAACACATCTATGGAAAAGAGAACCTTTCCTCCCCTTTTAGAAGTAATATTTGTTTTACCAATTTTAAATAAAAATTTTATTTTAAAGATTTTTTTAATTCAAAAAATGTCAAAAAAGATTATTTTAATAAATTTTAAAATAAAATCAAGATAAAAACTGAAAGAAAATCCATTCTTCCCATATGTAGAACTTTCTAAACTACTTTTGGTATTATTGTATAAACATTACCTTCCATATAAACAGCTTTGTGTATAGATTAACAAATTTTTGTCTTGAAGAAGAAGTACTTGGCTAATAATATTGCTATTATTTTTTCCTTTGTCAAACTGCTTCATAAAATAAAAATAACATTTGTGTATAATTGATGAAAAATTTCCTGTTTGTATAAGTTACTTAGTTAGTTAGTAAGTTAGCAATTTTAAGTACATTTTTTAGAGGGGTTTATTGATTTTTGATTTAATTTCTAATTTAGTTATGTCTTTTTTGATAATATAATTTTGATACTTTCATTTCATTTGTTGATTCAAGTATTATTTTTCTTGTCATCGAAGGAAACTGAATAAAATCTCAAAATAATTTCTAAATTTTTTAACAAATTTTTTATCTGTAATCAAAAGTAGTGTAACAAAAAAAACTAAACATAAAAGAAATGAATACAATATAGGATCTATATATGATAATAAAATTACAATAAATATATAATTAATTTAAACAAATTCTCAAAGAAAAAGATATTGAAGTATTAATAATCAAAAAATGAGAACCCCATTTGCTCCCCGTTTTTTGATCTTTCTAGAGTGTACAATTCTTTAGAATTTTTCATGTCTGTCTCTCCGTAAAATTGTGACGTTATAGACTCAAAATTGGCTGAACCGATCGATTACTATGAAATTACATCACAATATTTTTAATTGAAAATAGGCTATATATTATATCAATATCTATTCAATAACAGCAGAAATTAATTTTTAAAAATTTATATAATGCTCCGTGTTGTTGATTCATTGTCAGTGGTCAGTGAATAAGTCGATTAATTTCCGAAAGTGAATATAAAATTAATAAATCTAGCAATTCACACACAAAGAATGGTTATAATATTTACATTTCTAATATTCAAAGATCACTTCAATTAAATAATTTATTCTATTCGAATTAATTTAATAAAATATTTATATCATATTTATCTTAAATTATTTTTTATTTATTCTTATTTCATTTGAATATTTCTTCTTATAAATTTTATCTATGTCTAATAAAAAAATAATAAAAATTATTTTTTTTTTGAAGTCAAAAATATTTTTAAAACGTCAATTAAAATGACTAAATTATATTATCTTTGTTTTAGCGACCGACCATAGTAAGAGAGGTATTGTTTTCACACCAAATTTCACATGTGGAGATTTTACACATCTCCACGAATCATGCATTTTCTTAACAGAAAAAAGTATTTTTAGCATGATGTCTGTCCGTCCGTCCGTATAGATGTGTACAGCTTGATCTTGAACGGCTCAACTGATTTTGATGAAATTTGCTATATTTACTTAATGCATCAGTATGATGGATTGATCAACTTTTGGTGCAAATCCGGAAACCGGAAGTGGTAGTATTAGCGATCGACGATAGGAAGGGAAGGGTTATTTTCACACCAAATTTCACATTGGGAGATTTTTTACATATCACCACGAATTATTCACTTTGTATTGGTTTTATCCTTGAGAAAAATCATCTCTTTATTAGTTTTTTCTTAATTTAAAGCACTTCATGACGTCATAGCCTGGTCTTACATATATATTTATTATAAATAAAATAAAATTAAAAATATTTATGTTATATCCATATCTGTTTTTTATTACATTAATAGATATTTTAAAATTATTTGAAATTGTTTCTGTAGCTGGAAATTAATTTACTTCAAACCGTCGGTCGGTTCGGACCTGGCCACAGGTCAACTTATTATGAAATATATTTACATTTAAAATTATATCACATTCGGCAAACAATTTTAAATTTAATTTGAACCATTTACATTAATACGCCACCTCTTTGTTTTTTTTTCAAAATATGATAATTTCATTAATGAACTTCTTACTGATATATTTATAATTTTTTTTTTAAATTTTCATCTTTGAATAAAATTAAGCTTATTGATTTAATAGAATTAAACTTATTGATTCGATTTAAGATGTACTCTAAAACACCACTAATTTTAAAAATTAATATTTGTTTATTTTATTTTATTTTAATATGTATTTTATTTGAAATAATTTGCAGTAGAGCGCTCACCTCTGCACTCCCCACTCGCCCCTCTCCTAGCCCCTCTGCCGGCCGGCCGGCCTGCACGTACTCAGTTCAACTCAGTTCCCCTTCCCTGGTGCGTGTAAGACCCTAAGAGGCCTCTCGACTGAAATCATCCCTTAATCAGTCGCTAATTAAGAATTAATTGTAATTTTATTATTTATTTTTATTAATTAAAAGGAAAATTAGTCAACTTTAAAAAAAAAATATTTCAATAAAAATTAAATTTTATAAAGTGCATTTTTATAATTTTTTATTCATATACCCAAATAAATTTATAAATTTTCATTCCAATCTTTGAAAAGAATTAATTTTAAATATTCTATCAGATCTCATTAATTAAATTTTATTATAAGTTAAATTAAAATTATTTAAAAATTAAAAAATCATATACAAAATGTTATTTTTCTTTAAATATATTTATTTAAATATTTTTTAAATTTCAATATATATTAATCCTATTAAAACTTATTTATTTAAAAAATAGGAAGATGTACTGATTATTTTCAAAATTCATATAATATAATTATAAATCAAAAAAATATAAATTTCTTATATTCATATAGGAATATATAATTTTAAATATTCTATATATTCTTTCTAATCTCATTATCGCTCACACCGTTCCTTTCCAATCTCATATGAATATTGTTTTGTCAATTTCATATTATTATAACACTTTTGAAAAATGAATAATATTTCTATTACCTGTATATCAATTAAACAGAATAAAATCTTCGTGAAATTAATAATATAATCATAATTAGTTTTCTGATGTTTTCTAAGATATTTTTATTATATGTCTATTAAATGCGTATTATAACTTATTATAATCATGGTTCTATATAGGATGTAAAATAAATTTAGTATTTTAATATTACAGAAATAAGATAATATTTTTAAAAATCTATACTTTTTTAATCCTATTAATATTATTTATTTATTTATATCTTATTTTTTTATTTCCTGTATATAATATAAATATCTAATCTTAATTATTTTTTTCTTTATCGAGGCGAGAGTGATGGACATCAATTCAAGTCTACGAGCTGTTCTTCGAGTTTAATCTGCGAGAAATGTCAACCCTTTATTAACTCCGAGGTCAGTAATTATTATTAATTTTATTTTTAATTCAATTTAAATTTATTGATTATAAACTAATAAGTTATTTTTCTTCTTATATTTCATGTTTCAATCTTCGTTCCTGCTACTGAATGTTGATTTGAATTCTTGATTATCTTCTCCATCCTTCATGACGATGAAATGATTGAAATACAGCTCTCCAAATGTAAGTAATAATCGTTATTTATTTAGCATGGCGCACTTTAAAATAGAAAATGTAAATATAATATTTAAAGTAAAGTTTAATATAATATAGAAAGTGTAATTAAATTACAATGATTTTTTGCTTTTGATAATATTCATTAGGAGATTATAGAGAAATATATTAAATTATAGGACAGAATTTAGTGAGATTAGGGAATTTCAGAGTACATCTTTCAAGAAGAAGCATTGATAAAGGAGGCAGAAGAGACAAAGGTATTTTTAGAATTAGTAGATTTCGATGCATTATACTGGGTGGGTGGCTATTTTTTGATATATATAGTGGGTGGAATTTTCAGGTGGTTGCCTCCTACATCCATGCATGTTCTCATCATACTAATTCATAGATTAGATTAGAATTAATAAATAAATAAAATGTGGGTGGATAAAACAAATGCCATGCTATTATTTAAGGGATGGATTGCATGAATTGCACGCCAGGTCTGAATTGTGCCATTTTGTATTACTGAGAGTGTATTTGAGGTGGATTGGATGAACGCAAATTCGGGAAGGTAATTCAGCAAAGTTCCGAAATGGGATTAGCCTGAACAGGAACAAATTGTTGGTTACCTTTTGAGCGCAGGGCTTTTTCGATTAGCATGGGCATTCCATCCACTTTGATGGAGGCTATGCACTCCCTTACTAGGTAGGTTTTATTTCAGGTTGCCCCGAATATCGCGATTTCATTTCGAAATCCAAAAAATCAAAGGCACTCTCAGCTGATTCAAAGAGGCTACAGACCAAACGCCTTATTTTTTTTTAATCTTTTTTACTTTCCCGCATACTTCGTATAAGGGAAGTATTGGAATCGTCAAAAATTTCGACTTCGAGATTTCGATAGATCTTGACGTTTTAGACCTCCCTGAGTCGGAAAATACCATTTTTGGAATTATGTCTGTGTGTGTGTATGTATGTATGTATGTATGTATGTATGTATGTATGTATGTATGTATGTATGTATGTATGTATGTATGTATGTATGTATGTATGTATGTAATGTCTGTAAGCAAATTTACTCAAAAACTAATCAAGCTAGGACTTTGAAATTTGGTACACCGATATTATTCACAGTTTGTAGATTTCTATCAAAATTTCGTCAAAATCGGTTAACCGGAAGTGGTACTTTACCTACACTGTTTGCGTATACCTTTCAAGTAAAGTACCAGTTTGCTTCGAGATATTTGCTTCCTATTTTGTATATAGATTTAAAAATATGTAAAAAATTCAGATACCAAATTTCATCATGATCTGACTACCTGAAGTGACATTTTACCTATATAAGTAGCGTTTCTTTTTTACCGACCGACGATAGTAAGGGAGGTATTGTTTTCACACCAAATTTCACCTATGGATATTTTTAGGTACATATCTCCACGAATCATGCATTTTCTTAACAGAAAAAAGTATTTTTAGCATGATGTCTG
Source organism: Labia minor (assembly GCA_963082975.1). Taxonomy (NCBI): domain Eukaryota; kingdom Metazoa; phylum Arthropoda; class Insecta; order Dermaptera; family Spongiphoridae; genus Labia; species Labia minor. The sequence continues at coordinate 64,799,274 of OY720347.1, forward strand.
TCCGTCCGTCCGTCCGTCTGTCCGTCCGTCCGTATAGCTCTGTACAGCCTGAAAGGCTCAACGGATTTTGATGAAATTTGGTATATTTACTTAATACATCAGTAGGATGAATTGATCAACTTTTGGTGCAAATCCGGAAACCGGAAGTGCTAGCATTGCCGATCGAAGAAAGGAAGTGAAGGGTTATTTTCATATCAAATTTCACGTGAGGACATATATCCACGTGTTATGCACTTTGTATTGGTTTTATCCTCGAGAAAAATCATCTTCATTAGTTTTTTCTTAATTTAAAATTATATGACGTCACCCAGCACTTCATGACGTCACAGCCAGCCCTTATATATTATAAATAAAATAAAATTAAAAATATTTATATTATATCCATATCTGTTTTTTTACATTTAAAATATCAGTTAACCGGAAGTAGCACTTTATTCTATATATATATATATATATAAATGTTACCAAATATCAAATTTGACACCAATAAACTAATACGAACTGGCTCTTTATCAATACAAAGTTTACACATTCTAAATATTCATTCACAACTCTTTATACCTATTTATATATGCGGGAAAGTCTAGGGGAGGACACTCCCGCTTATTTTTAAGGCAAACTTTCTTTATTATTACTTTTTCTAAATTTCGGAAGGCGAGGCTTGGAAGGGCTAATTTATGGGGAAAGGAGGAGGCCCTATTAAATATTCAATTGTTTTTTTTTTTAATTTAATTAATAATAAGAAAATAATTGAATATCGCGATTATTTTCCATAACTTTTTATTTTCATTTTGAAATATACAATTTCATAATTTAAACTTTGATATATTTTAAATATTTTACTATATAGGTAGAATTAATTATTATTATAATTTCTCAATTTAAAATTAAAATGCAAACATCACAAAAAAAAAATCATATATATTGTAAAAATATAACTCTTTTTCATTATTATTTCCTTTTAACTTACCAAATATAAAAATATTTTATTTTTTTTTATTATGGAGGTATTGTTTTCACACAAAATTTCACATGTGGAGAATTTTACAATCTCCACGAATCATGCATTTTGTATTGGTTTTATCCTCGGGAAAAATCATCTTAATTAGTTTTTTTATTAATTTTAAATTATATGACGTCACCCAGCCCTTCATGACGTCAACCAGCTACTACTTATATATTATAAATATAATAAAATTAAAAATATTTATGTTATATCCATATCTGTTTTTTATTACATTAATAGATATATTAAAATTATTTGAAATTGTTTCTGTAGCTGGAAATTAATTTACTTCAAACCGTCGGTCGGTTCGGACCTGGTCACAGGTCAACTTATTATAATAAGGTTAATTATAATTATAAAATGCTATTTACAAATTTTGTTATGAGTAAAGTAGCTGGAAATTAATTTACTTCAAACCGTCGGTCTGTTCGGACCTGGCTACACGTCAACTTATTTATTCAAAATTTATAAGAATGATGAGAGAACTTTTATTTAGTAGTGAAAGGATTAAAATTTTAATTAAAAGGAACAAGATATAATATCAAATTTTTAATTTCAACTTAGGCTACTCAACAAATTATGGCAGCTTTGGTTAGAAAATAATATAAGGAAACAAAACAAAATATATAAATAAAAATCAATATTTATTTCAAAAAATTCAATTTTAACAATTTAATTTTAGACAAAAGATTATAAACCTTTAATAAAAAAAAATATTCAATTATTAAAAAATTGGATTGGAAATGCAAAAAATATTTCAAACATTTTAATACCAAAAACTAATTTTAAATATATGTGAAATTTATTTAAAATAAAAAAAATCATTTTATTAAATATTTATTAATTTATCATTTTTTCTTTGCATCTTTGAGTCCAGCACCAGCATTAAATTTGAAAAAAATGATGTCTCCATCTTCAACAGTATAATTTCTTCCTTGTTGACGATATTTGCCAGCAGCCTGAAATAATAATATAAAATTGAATTTAAAAATAAATAAATGAAATGAGAGAATGTTGGATCAATTCCATCATTTCCAAAGGTAGTTTTATTTTGTACTTATTTCAATATTTTCAATATAATATTCTCTCACCTTTGCTGCTGATTCAGAACCTTCTTCTTTAAAATCATCAAATTTCATCACTTCAGCCATAATAAATCCCTTTTCAAAATCTGTATGAATCCGCCCTGCAGCACCAGGAGCTTTTGTTCCTTTCTAAAATATAATTTTATTTTTCAATAAATAATAAACATTTTAAGTGTTTAATTTATAAGTGATCGTATAAAAAAAGAATATAAATTAGAAAATTTTAGTATTTTTTAATTAATCTCGTTCATATTTTTAAATTTATTAATATTTAAAAAATTGCAAATAAAGAAATATATGTGAATAAAAAATATATTTACCTGAATTGTCCATGCTTTCACTTCATCTGGTCCAGCAGTAAAAAAATATTGTAGTTGCAGAGCCTTATATCCCTGAACAATGATTTTGTCTAAAGCACTAAAAATAAATAAATTAATGAAATTAAAAGAAAAACCGTAAATTCCTTTACTAAAATCCATTTGTGATCCAATTGGTTAAAATTCCAATTAGTTTTAAGAATAAAAATCTAATAAAAAAAAGGTCTACTTTTTTAAAAGATAATAACTTAGAGCTCAGCAATAATAATAGTTCTATTTTAATATACAAATAATTGTTTCCAGCTTCAAGAATAAAAATCATTAACATTAATACCTATCTAGCTATCATTGGAATTAATCATCTTAATAGTATAATTTATTTCTAGTTGCAAGATTTCTTAATTTTATTTTATTATTTTGATATAACTTAAATATTATCTTTATTTGCTCCTAATAATGTAAAATCAAAATATACATATTATTTTTTTGAATATATAACTACATAAACCATTTCAATAACAACTCTTTAAAAATGTAATATCAAACAAGTATTTATTGAATAAAATAATTAATCCTTTATACATAGAGATTATCTTATTTAAATTAAAAATTGATTTTTAAAATTAAAAAAAAAATAATAAATTAATAACCCAAATAAATTTATATTATAATTTAAAAATCGTGAATTGATATTACCTAGTTGCTTTTTGTTCGTCAGTATAAGCTTTTTTTTCATGTTCTTCCATATCAACGAGTCGACTTTCATAGGCGCCCGAGAAAGGGATTAGTATAGCTCCTGGATCATTTTTATCAACCCATTCTTTAATTTTTATTAACCTAAAAATAAATAATATTAAGAAATTAAAAACTTATAAACAGATAAAAACATTTAAATATCAAGTATCAGAATAAATCTTAACATTAAATTTAATTTAAATATAATATATGTTATTTAATCCACTTCAAATTGCGAGATAGTCGAGTGGAGACACTCCAGCTTATTTTATAATTATTTTCAAATTGTGATTATCATACTTTTCTTAGGTATATAAATATTTAAAATAATTAAGCCAAGACATTCTTTTATTTAAATTTCTAAATAAGATAACAGAATTAAGAGATTAAAATTATACCATATACGATATTTACCATCATTTTAGTATTTTATTACAATAGCTTTATCAAATGAATAAAAATTAGGATATATTTACATTTTTTATGAAAACAATCATTAAAAAACAAACAGGTATTCATTGTATTTAAAAATGTAACAATACAAAGAAATCCACCCACTTTCAATCTCTTTCCAAAACATCTATTCAATGCCTGAAGAAGCAAGCAGAAGCACTGATTAGTCTCTTAAAGTACCGACACACCCATAATGAAAATAACTTGACTCAACAGTTCTTATGAATAGACCAAACAATATACAACTAAACAAATATTGGAAAACGCCCTTTAAAATGCAATAACTTGGATAAATAAAACGTAATACAATTATTTTTTAGTAGAAAAGATTTCATAAATACATAAAAAAGGTTTTTAATTTAATAATTAGTATATATTATATAAGTTTTAGTAGCATATAATGGCTGTTATATATTATATATAATTGGAGAAGGAAGATGATGCAGCCACAGAAAAAAATAGGAAATTATTTTTTTTATTTTTGGTCGACATTCTTCTACAGGACCAAAAAGTTGTTAATTGATACATAATTTTTAAAAATTGATAAATAAAATTATCAATTTGAGTTAAAGAGTTATGATATGCCAAATATAAATAAAAACAAAATGGATTAAACAAAAAATTTTAGTGTTTAAAAGAATAAATCAAATTTAAAAACAGTTAAATAAAACAAAAATAATATGTTCATAAAAAATTGATAGTATAATTATTAAAAATAACAATATTCAAGAAATTAAAATTTCTGTTAAATTTTTAAATAAAAATAAAAATTTAATTTCTAGATATATTTTAAATATTCAAGTAAATTTCATTAAGAAAAAATGATATCCACATACCATTTATTTTTCTTCTTGATATAATCCTTTTCAGCTAAATTAACTAAATAAATTACAGGTTTTGAAGTAATAAATTGATATTTATTTAGAACTTCAATCTAAAAACAAAAGAAATATAATTCAAATTATGTATATATACAAAAGCATATAAATATTCTTAAATTGAAAATAATGGGACAATAGCCGTAATTTGTGAATCTAAAATATAAATATGTCTTGCATTCTTACATAAATTAAATTTGTTTTGAAATACTTATTTTTAAGATTAAAAATATAAAATTGAAATGATAACGGCCCAATAATATCCAATATTAGTGACAATAGAAAGTAGTGTGAAGATTCCAGATATATCCAAATTAAATCAATAAATAACAAGTGAGATTTTAGGGAATTATATCATACAATATTAATATTCAATATTCTATAATCTCTATTATATAATTGAACATTACAAAATTTATTTTTTTAAATTAAATCTACAATTTAATGTTTTAATTTAATAAATAAAGTGAATAAAGGAATTAGAGCAATACAATAATTTAACCATATTTAAAGTTGAATTTTTAATTTGATTAGAAACTAAGTTTTTTTATGTTTGTTATATACTAGTATACTTGTTATTTATACTATTTAAACTATATATTACTAAAATTTTCACTGTACAGTAATTTTAATATTTAAAAAAAAAAAAAGTTGTTTTTGTTTCATAAATATTTAATATGAATTTTATTATTTCAATTTTTGCCGATTTTTTGAAAATTTATATAGATTTTTGTCATGTTGGACGATTTTTTAAAGATGTGGAATTTTTATAGAATTTTTTTTTGTCCAGTTTTATTACGAAATGTATCTACTAAGTAAAAAGGAGTATTTTGGATGTTTAATAATAATAAAATATAAGATGACACTTATAGAATAATTAAAGCGTTTAATTTATTTTTAATAAAGAACCAATATATTTGTATTTAATTTGAAATCTAATTTTTAATTTAATTAGATGTCGTTTTATAAAATGAACACACATTGAGAATTTGAAAGGAGTGATAAATTATCAGTCGTTTGTCCGGAAGAATAGAAAGAAGATGCTAGTTGTGATTTGTTGAGTGACACAGCAAAATAATAAATATCCTTCTTTCTCTTTTCAATTGAATGCATTAATCTCGAATGATCGACAGAGGAAAAAAATGTGTACTGATACATATTTATGAAATGAAAAATCACATTGAAACGAATCGCTTTACTGTTTGGAAGGCGAAATATTACTATTGATCATAGAATGAATAAATAAATAAATAAATAAGTAAAATATGTTATTGTAACTTACATCATTAGCATTCCAATCTCCTTCCCGTACTTGTCTTTTTTCATCGATTAATAGTTGTTTAATTTTGCATAGAATGTCCTGGAAAAAAATATTAATTAATTCAAATTTTTAATATGAATGAGGATTATTTAAACATGAAAAACGATTAGATAATTTTAAAATATATTAATAAAAATAAGAACTGATTAAATATTAACATAACTAATTTAAATTAATAGTTTTTAGAAAAAAATTTCCACATTGATTAGATGAATCACTTTGAATTTTTCTACCGATCTCATAATATTAACTATAGGATTATATTTTCCATCTCCACAGGGACGTGCCTGGATATATGGCCGCCCTCAAGATAACATTAAAGAAAAAAATCAAAATTTAACTTTTAATATTTGTTTTATTATTTATTATTTATTAGTACAGTTCTAGGAATGAGATGTTACTATCAAAAATTAACTCTACGCGATTTTTTGGAAGCAAAGTCTTCAATTGCTTCTTGAATACTCAAATTATCAGCAATTTCATTTTCAATCGCATTAATTGATAAATTACTGAGACGTTCTTGAGCCATTGAAGTTCTCAAGTAATTTTTAATTATTTTTAATTTTGAAAAACTAATGAAAACCGAAAACTAATTTTACATTGTGCATTGATACACGAGTATAATGTTTAAATTGGACTGAAAATGTTTTCAAAATTAACGTAGATTTTTTCAATTTTCAATAAAAGGGAATTTATGTTTTATAACACCATACCCACTTTTCTTATTCCTCTTCGTTAGTTAATTAATAATTAATTGTTAATGATCATTAATCTACAACGTGTGTCTAGGGTATTAAACAAGTTATTATACTATAATATAAACTATATTGACCTCGACCGATATACAAAACCGTTTTTATATGAGTTGTAGATATTATTCTCATACGAGTACGTATTACATTGTAGTCTCTCATATTATATATATAAAATATATTTCATCGAATACATTTTCAGCAAGTTCGTAATATAAAATAAATAGATAATACAAAAATAAAACCAAAGTGACTGGGATGAAAAAAAAAATTGGCGTCTCTAAATATGTGACGTTCGGCCGCCTTTTAATTCGGCCGCCTGCGTGCGGTGCACGCAATGAACGCTGGTCAGGCACGGCCCTGCATCTCCATAAAACTTAGTTAAATTTAAGTAACAATATCAACTTTTGAAACTAAGATGTTCTTTCGAAAATAATTTACCACTAATATTTGAGATATGATAATATTAAACTAAAATATTTGACATTTATTAGAAAATATTTAGATATAAAAATTAAATGTATATTTAGTTTTATTAAATTTTCAACAAATCAATAAACAAAAAAAAAAAAACAATTCTCTTTGTTCATACTAAAATTAACGAAAATAAAAAAAAATGACGATGATGATGAACAAGCTAAAGAAAAAAAGACACGCGCGTGCCAGAAAAGATGCCTGCTCCGCATGTGGTCAAAAAAAAAATGTGTGGGTGAGACCATTAGCGGAACAGCGGGTGGCGCATCACGGGGCAACTTCTTCAAGGAAGTTGTCCAGTCACCCAACATCACACATTCAGTTTATCAAGTGAAACAAGCATCTCACACCTAGAAAACGTGTGTTTGCAAGTCAAGATTAGACAGTAATAGCAGCGTGTGGACCAACAAGGGTGTGATTAATAATCGATAGAAGATGATATATCGTATCAATTTATTTACAAGTTTCTAAAGAGATGGAATAAAAAAGTTTTCGTAAGATATTAGTGAAAGATAGCGGAATGAATGAGTGAATCACTTCATATTATTAATGAAACAAATATATATATATATATATATATATATATATATTATTAATTTAAAGTAAATGGTAATTTACGATATAATATAATATTATTTTAGATTATTATTATTATTATTATTATATGAGGAATTTAAATACTAGCTGTTCAACTTGCTTACCCTTCTCAACTATCATCCTAACCGTATATTCAATAGTCTGTATCTATGTATAATTTCAGTTGGTTTCATTTATAATTTAGGAGGATAATTATTTTATATTTTTATTTTTCCAATTAAAAGAATAACTTTTTAGATCAGAATGATAATTGAGAATGACAATTTGTTATAATGCCTTTTATGTTTCATATGATTAAATAAACATTAGTGTTAAGAAATCATAATCATTTATTAAACTTAAAGACATTAAAATTATATCGTAAAATTTGGTATACCAAATATACGAATATTCAAAATACATGATATTGAATATATTTATATATTTATTTTTTAAGTTAGGGTAAGTAATAATATATATGATAAAATAAATATAAAAAATGTCTATATATACATATATATATAACTTACATATTCAGGTTTTAATTTTTTATCTCCGCCCCGAAGCACAGTTCGTTCTAATTTTTCTAGATTGGTGTTAAGGAATTCTTGGTCTTTTAATCTCAATTCTTCCGTAATGATTTCAAGATCTCTGACAGGATTTACTTCACCTTCCACATGGGTGACATCTTCATCCTCGAAGGCTCCTGCGATTACAAATATTAAAATAATTAGCTAAGAATAGAATAAGATGTTTTTTTTAATATAATAAATATAGATAAAATCAAATGATAACAATTGCATATTATAAAGCTTATTTTAATTTCATAAGACCATGATCATTGTCAAATTCAAAGATATATAATAATGGGTCTTTTCAAATTCGACGTTTTTTTTAATCCTTAAATAAAATACACAATTTGCATTGATTTCAAAAAAAATTTGACTTTATTTTAGTTTTATATTTGAAAACAAAAATATATACAACTTTTGAATGACAGAGTGCCAAAGAAAATTTTAAGTATTTCCTTTTCTTTAGTTTTAAAGTTAGATAGAAGAAAATTTTACAGTTTTATGAAAAATAGTTAGGTTCAAATATATCTACTACATGGAATAAAAATTTTATTCATGGGAAAATAATAAGAATTTCAATCTTGAATAAGTATTCTATTCTTTATTTATTTGATATTTGATAATATATTTTAATCTTAACCAAATTTTACCTAAAATCCGAATATTAATTAAATTATAATAACTTTTTGTTGACTGGATAAAATAAATAATTCAATATTTGTAAATAAATTTTTTAAATAATAAATTTACAACATTTAGTAGAGAATTTTATTAAACCTCAATTGATTTTGATGTAAATTTATTCGAATATTTGGTTAAACAATTTGATACATATTGAATCGAAATGATTTGTTAATTTTCTTTCTACGGTTGTAACATTAATCTCGAAGGTGGCAGCTAGTAATGTGAAGGCCACCCAGAGATGAGTTTCATTTGATGGATGAAGTGCGCGCGACAAAGCATGGGGCGGCCCAAGTTTGTTTAAACCCGACCGAAACATTCGTCTCACCTGTCGCTAGAGGAGACTTCATTCAATTTATGAGGCTGCTTTATCATGTCAATTTTTTTTTACAAGGGATTCATTTAATTTGGAATAATTTTTATTGGATTAACAAAAGGAAGTTTTATTTTTTTGTTAGTGTTGATAAATTAGTTAAGACGATAAGAGTAATATAGTTGACTTTAATACAGGAAGATTTCCTAATTAATTACGAGGATTCTAATAATAAAAAAATAAAAATAATAATTTATTCATGTCATTTTTCAAAAATTAGTTGTTATTAAAATAAAAAATAAATTGACCACACATAATGGTATTTATTAATGTTTAAGTATAATAACACTTGCGAATAAGAATTTTAAAAAATGTCTTTGAAAACAACTGCTGAACCATTAAAAGAAATAATAATGAATATTACATTACTTTATTTTACTATTAAAAGATCTGGAGAGTCTCCACTCGACTATCTCGAAAAATTTGAATTGGATTAATTAACCTATATTATATTTAAATTAAATTTAATTAATTAAATTATAAATTAAAACTAATAAATAATATTTATTAAACCAGCGCGTGTTTGGCTCTTTGTTGATGGCACCAGGTCACGTGCTGGCGCGTGATTGTCAGTTAACATTAACCTGTTTAAAAATTAATTCTGGTACTTTCAGTGATTCAATCAAGCTGAAATTCTATATATATCTTTATTTTTACGGTCACTTTAGATATATATATCTTTATTTTTACGGTCACTTTAGAGGGAAAAATAAGCTGGAGTGTCTCCACTCGACTATCTCGCAATTTGAATTGGATTAAATAACATAATATATTATATTTAAATTAAATTTAAATTAATTCTGGTACTTTCAGCAATTCAATCAAGCTGAAATTCTATATATAGCAGTTTTATACAATTATTAATCATGTGAAAAATTATCAAACATATATTTTTATTTTTACGGTCACTTTAGAGGAAAAAAAATCAAAACGTTGTAGGTAATGACCCTCTTCCGGTTGAGCTACATTTCTCAAAAGTTGATAGAAAACTATGAATTTTGAATAATGTCCATGTACCAAATTTCATCATTCTAGCTCAAACCGTTTTTGCGTAATCTTGCCTACATACATACACACACACACACACACACACACACACACACACATACACACACACAAAGACATTTTTCTCAACCTTAGTGAAAATGATTCAGGAACCTTCAAAACGTATAAAAACATCAAAATCTCAACATCGAAAATTTTCGTGATCGCAATACTATCTCTTACGAGATAGTAAAAAGAAAACGTGGTAGGTAATGACCCTCTTTCAAATGAGCTACATTTCTCAATAGTTGAGAGAAAACTACGAATTTTGAATAATGCTCGTGTACCAAATTTCATTATTCTAGCTCAAACCGTTTTTGCGTAATCTTGTCTACATACACGCACACACAGACACACTCACATATATATATATATAGACATTTTTCTCAACCTTAGTGAAAATGACTCGGGGTACTTCAAAACGTATAAAAACATCAAAATCTCGACATCGAAAATTTTCGTGATTGCAATACTATCTCTTCAGAGATAGTAAAATAGTGAAGCTAGATCCTAAAAATAATTTAATTATATCTGTGAATTAAATAATTTTTATTTAAATTTGTCCACTTCTCAAAGTTTAATTTAAGAATGAAAGTAAAATTACATGATTTTCTTTTTCTTTTATTTGAGAAAATTCCAGTTGTTTGGAAATAAGAGCCTTTAAATGGAAATAATAGATGTGAAGCGTTGACCACGATCGTCACGCCAAAAGCTCTTTCTGGTTTGAAGGACTTCATGCATTTGCTTAAGGCTTATGCGAGAAGGTGCTAATGCCATATATTTACGTGAGAGCTATTGGTTTCTAGGAAACACCAGTATTGGTTACCATTAATGTATGCAACAAATGAAAAAATGATAACGCATCGTGCGCAACCTAAGGATATTTACTTCTAAGAACACCAGCTTTCAACTTTTATCTAACTTTTATAACTAAGTCATGAAATATTTTTTTCTTATATATATTTGAATTTTTAAATATTTTTTTTTAAATTTATATATTAATGTATGAAGATATACTTTCTAATAAAATTAATAAAAACTCAATGAATACTTTAAAAATTATAAAATTCCAAAAATTATATTTATTTTCTATAATAATCATTATATATAGTAAACAAGGAGATTAAAGACATATAATTTTTCTAATATTATTATATATATTTATATAATAATAAGTACGGGGACCCCGAGCCACGGCTCGGTAATTAAGTTAAAAAAAAATGATTCTTTATTATTTTGTTTGGCTGGTAATATTTTACAAATATTATTTAAATATTATATAAAATGTTTCAAATTAATTAAAATAAATTGATTTTCATTTCAATACCTGGGACACCGAGCTATCGCTCGGCTCTTTAACAAATTTATACAATTTATTTTTATATACTTTAAAAATTTTACAATTTTCAACGAACTTTTAGTTCGTTTATAAAATCTATATGTCTGTCAGTCTGTCGCCAAAAATATTTTCGATTTTTTAAATTTTGATTTTGGATTCGAGTAGAGCTTAATTAAAGTGGTCTTGGTTTTTTAAAATTCGGTTGGGAACATAGTCAAATCGGCGGTCCAAGTTGAAAATTTCTCATAAATTATAACTACTGTAATTAGTGTTATTATAATGTAAAATTATAAAGAAAAAATGTTTACACATTATTGTAGACATTTTCATTCTGTAAATTAAATAATTTTATTTCATTTAAATAAATATCTATTTTTAAATATTTTTTGCTCTCTACATTATTTATCTAATTCTCACAATATATTAAAATCATATAAATTGGAATTATTTATGAAATTTTGTGATAAATATGAATAAAAGTTCGTTGATAGTAACTGGGTAATTATTTCTTTTTTTTTTTTTTTTAAGAATGAAATTTTTACTTTTGTTTTCATAAATTTGTTTTTTAAATTAACAAGAAAAGATAAATGATTGAGAAAATTAGATTATGATATCGTCAAAAATTTAAAGATAATATAAATATGCATTAAGCGTTACAATTCAATTTGTTTTTTCGGTGGACTAGTCTTATTATTTAAATAACTTCAAAAAATCAATTTGGGTTGTTTTGTTAAAGTTTTTCATTAAAAATGAAAAAAATTGCTCTAGAAAGGTGGAGTTCTATTTAATCTCGCCATAACCCTTCAACAATCGTTACGGTTATAATTCATGGTCAACGTAAAACGACCAAAAGAATATTTATTTTAGAGCTTAAAGAAAAAATAATTAAATATTACTTACGGCATAAATGAAATATAGCATCACAAGCCTTGATATGAGAGAGAAACTCATTTCCTAAACCTTGACCCTCTGAAGCACCCTTGACGAGACCAGCGATGTCAACCACATTTAAATAAGCTGGAACTTTACTAAAATAAATATATTTCATTAATTAATTTGTCAAAAAAACATCTTTATAAAATAAATTACTATTATTAAATGAGTGAACATTGTAATTACTATTTCATGATTTTATACAAATTAAAATTCTCTTAATTGGACAGCGCGAACATTAAAGAAATCTAATAATCCTATAATAATCATTAAATTTTTTAAAATTATTTCATATTTGTGGAAAGTGAGAAATATAATTAGCCAAAAAAATACATTACTCATTTTTCTTCACTAAACAATTAATTTAAAATTTAATCTAATTTTTACCGACCGACGATAGTAAGGGAGGTATTGTTTTCACACCAAATTTCACATGTGGAGATTTTTACATATCTCCAGGAATCATGCATTTTCTTAACAGAAAAAAGTATTTTTAGCATGATGTCTGTCCGTCTGTCCGTCCGTATAGATGTGTACAGCCTGAACGGCTTAACGGATTTTGATGAAATTAGGTATATTTACTTAATGCATCAGTGGGATGAATTGATCAACTTTTGGTGCAAATCCGGAAACCGGAAGTGGTAGTATTAGCGATCGACGATAAGAAGGGAAGGGTTATTTTCGCACCAAATTTCACATAAGGAGATTTTTTTACATATCACCACGAATGTATTGGTTTTATCCTCGGGAAAAATCATCTTCATTATGTTTTTCTTAATTTAAAATTATATGACGTCACCCAGCCCTTCATGACGTCACAGCCTCGGGTAACGCCGGCTACTTCAGCTATATATTATAAATAAAATAAAATTAAAAATATTTATGTTATATCCATATCTGTTTTTACATTAATAGATATATTAAAATTATTTGAAATTGTTTCTGTAGCTGGAAATTAATTTATTTCAAACCGTCGGTCGGTTCGGACCTGGCCACAGGTCAACTTATTTTTATTGTTAATAAATAAATACATAGCTCTCTATTTGTTGTCCTTTCTCCAGCTACCGACATAAATATTTTTCCTTTAAATAATCGAGAATGTGATTAAATAGAAATGAGGATTAAAAGGAGGCATGTTTCATTCTTTAAAAAAAAAAGGGGGGATGACTTCAAAAGATTTGGACACTCCTTCGACTACAATAACAGGGGAGTTGAAAGGGCATCTAAATATTTGATCTGAGATCAATTAGATGTTTCATGAATTTCTCGCCCCCCCCCCCCCCCTCTCCCCTATTCCACCTCCTCCATTTACCCTTCACTTTATGCTTTATTCCCAAATTGTATATTGTTTCGAGACACGTGCTTTGCGCTTCCCCTTTATTCTAATCTGTGGAATAAATACGAGATCGGCGGTCATGATCAAAGCATTGAGGTGATTTCAGTTGAAATAATGACGCCAATTGTAATTCGTACACAAAAAAAAATTAAATAACTTTTGATTAGCATCATCATTAAATGAGTTTAAATTTCTTTGGGATTTAAATATATATATATGCTTCTGTATCTAATTTTGTTAAGAGACATAAGAATACTTGATAATTAAGAACTATAGTTTCTAGATTATAGACTAATCAGCGTAGAATTATTATTTTAAAAAATTAGCATCTGAAAAAGTTAAATAAGATTAAATAAAGAATGAATCAAAGACATTTAATTTATTTTTATATATAACTCAAATAATTACAAAATACAGGAATACATTTTTATTTTAGTTTCCTGACTCATCAGATCAATAGTAATCATGGATCTTAAAATTTGGGGAATTGACAAATTTTTAATAATAATAATCAATAATTTTTATTTCGTTCTAAATTTTGGTATCATTTGATTATAGTACATGTTAATGAAATTAAATTTATTATGGATATTATAATTAGTCTTACAAGAAAATATAGTATGCAACATAAAATTTTAAACATGAGAATACTTAAATGCAAATTAAACTACCAAAAGTATTAAAATAAAAAAAAATTAAAAATAGATAAAAATGAACAGAAATATCCATGATCGAAACACAATGCTGGGATATCTAAATTATTTAATAAGATGAGAAAAACACAGAATGTATCTATTTTAAAGACTACAATTTAAGTTGAAAATTAGGTAAACATTAACCCTATAGTTATATTAATATCCTGAAAGGGGTCTAATAATCTCTTTCTTTAGATAATGCCTCAAACTAGAGTCTCTTAAATGACCAGTCATTTAATGGTGGTAATTTCAACAGGATAATTCTCTTCTAGAAATGAAAAAAGATGAAGCAATATATTAATATAATATATAATATTTATTAGAAACAATAATATAAAAAAAAAAGTTAATTCGCAATTATTAAATTTAAAACTTTTCATATTCTTGGAAAATATACATTCAAGAGCGAATATTATTTATAAAAAAAAAATTCATTGAAATTTATATAAATTTTTGATTGATATGCATTAGGAAAATAAAATGGAAATTAAAAAACGCTTCAAAATATTGTTGAATTAGGCAGAGAGCCGAAAATCACTCAGAAGGTTTAACTATGGGAAAATATGCGAACCATGCGCGAGTTGCAGGCGTGAACTTTGTAAGATAATCTTAGGGCATTTATTTAATAACGAGCGCCTTGTAAGTGGGGAGGGGGCGTAGATAAACTAGAGGGTGTCATTAGGGGCAATAAGCTGAGGGAACAACTGATAATCTTAGAAGGCAGCTGATTGAGAACATTGAGATAATGAAGGTAATGAAATTATAAGACAGGAAAAATATTTACCTAAATTTTTTTCTTTTAAAATGACTTTAATGGTATAGAAACGAAACTTCATAATTTAATAAATTAACTAATTATTATGATTACATTACTTTCATATAGATAGAATTTAATTTATTATTTATATAAACAAGAAAGAATGTGATCGTTAGCGCCTTTTGAGATAAATTTTCAAAAAATTTTATAATTTTTTTTCTTTAAACCTGTCGACTCAAAGATCACGGTTTAGTTGATTTCAAAATGAAGAAGAAAAATAATGAAATAAAGAAATCAAGTTTTGGTTATTTATTATTTTTTTTCAATTAAAAAAAATTATAAAATGCCATAATATATTAATAATGAAATATCCTCTGAAATTTTATTAATTAATTTATATTATTTTTAAAATTAAAAATTTAAAATAATTCAAATGGATAAAATAAAAATGCTTGGATTTAAATTTTAAGTAACTGTTGATTAATTAGAATGATTATTCTCTTTTTTAGGACAATTAATTCTGAAAACCATTTAGTATTAAATAAAATATCGCCCTCCTGAACACATTATAAGAAACTAACAAATGACTCATTTTCTTTTTTTTTTTGAGTAATAAGTATAAAAAGACATTTTGGTTAAGCTCTTTTGAAAATAAATAAATTAAAAAGTATTATATTAATTACTATTAATAGTAGGAAAATAATTATGAAATATGGATCTATAATTGTTATACAAAAATAGAAGCCTATCCAAGCTTACTTTTTAATTGTATTAATTTGGTGGTTTTTGTTTGTAATCTGTCAGAATGTTTTAAACTAATTGTATTAATCCATCAAAATCATTTTAAATTGGT
The DNA here is from genome assembly GCA_963082975.1 of Labia minor. Lineage (NCBI taxonomy): Eukaryota > Metazoa > Arthropoda > Insecta > Dermaptera > Spongiphoridae > Labia > Labia minor. The sequence continues at coordinate 64,815,454 of OY720347.1, forward strand.
CAAACGATAGCGAAAGCGTCTGAACGGCGCCAGGCGTTGACAGCCACCCCTCTGCTTATCAATTAAATGATTATTCTCCCCATGAATATCTAACATTAGATCACCACTCTTTATATCTTGTCGGGGCATTCGATGAAAAGAAAACAATTTTTTTTTTTAAATTTTGTAAGTAATAACTATAAATATTTTATTTTAACATAGTAAATCAAATTAAATAAATAATTTTTTCCAGATAAAATAAAACAATTGATAACCTACCTTGCTGGTTTAAAATACTCGCAGAGATAATCCCATCGTGTATCCGGTACTGGAACACGACCTGAAAAGGAAATAACATTCATATATAATTAAAAAAAAAACATTTTTATTTTTTATATTTTGAAATATTTAATTTTTCCCAATTTGTTCATTCTGAAGGTAATGAATTCAGTCTTTATGATATTTTTAATAAAATATATGAATTGTAATGATATTCCAAAAATATCATTAATCCGATGAAAATAAAATTTATTTATTATTGTAAGACGTTTCCCTTGAAGAGACTAGTTCTTGAAAAGTCAGATAAGGACATTCGTTCGTGGGCTGCCGTCGAGAACAGACGGACGTTATTGTAGGAAAAAAGGACCACCATTACACTCGGTCGTCCACGGACTATCGCTTACAAAAGGACCGGCTGCATTATTAACAAAAAATTTGTTTTTTAAGGGGTGTTTTTTTTTTAATTTTTTAATCTAAGAATAAAAAATATTTGTTTCATAACAAATATTGATTTCTCTTTAATATTTGTAAAACGTCTCTTTTTTATTTTTTTATAAAAAATATAAAAAAATTTCTGTATATAAAATTATAATTTAAAAGATTTACATTTAAATCTAAAGGTTTTAAAAATTTATATTTAAACATTAAATATAATAAATCTGATTATAAATTTGTATTTTTAATGATAAATTTAATTTTTTTCTCTTTTTTTTTGTAGTCCAGATCTCCAGGGCAGTTCACGCCGATTCAAAGTCCACCCCTTTTCCAATACACTTTGTGACCAACCCTTCTTTTTCTTAAAATCTTCGCCTGTCGCTATCTCCCCAATACAAAAAAATCATTACAGTATGTATACTTAAATATTTAAGATTTTGATATACATTTGGTGTCCATGAAATAAAAACATCCGGGGTTATTATATTAGTCAACCATTTTGTTATTAGAAAAGAAATTGTTTAGTACTTCTGGTGAAACATTTAAAATTTATTTCAATAAGTAATAATAAATATAGAAAAAAATAAATAAATTCTTACAAATAAATTTTTTTTAAAAAAAAAATAAATGAAGTGAGGCGACCATTTAGATGGAAATAGCGAGTTCCATCAGAGCTAAGAATGGAGATGCTTTGGGCGATGGAAGCGATTGGTTGCTCTCGATGATCTTATCATTTTCAATATGATTGGGGACCAATTAGTGCGCGCCAATTAGATGACATCGAGTCGCGGGAATAACACCATAAGCTATAATCAGTGCAAGGGTCTGGAGCCAATGGGCAATCGTCAACTTCAATTAATAATTGCTATATGAATAAATGGTGAGAGAGAAGTAGCACTAATTTACCTCTAATAATACAGCGGACGTGTTTAAACTTGGAGAGGAATTACAGTAGCATGTTATCAGCATAATTTATGAAAAAATATTTTATAAATCAAAAAATAAAAAAAATAAAAAATTTATAATGTATATAAATACATAAATAATGAATAGTTATTTGTTTCTATTCTATAAAATTATTTTATTTTAATGACAAAGAATAATTACTATAATAAGAAACATAAATTAAAATTTAATTCTCAATATTAATTTGAGATGAATGATTGTAAAATTAATTTTAATGTTGTGAAAATATTCAAAGGATTTATTTATATATTAATTAGAAAAAAAATTTCAAATTTATTTAGTATTTGAAGAAACAAAAAAAAAATTTATTTATATTTATTTAAATGTTTTTAGTTTTGTAGTTTAGTCTTAAAAGGTGGTCGACTATTTATATATTCAATAAAATTTTGAAAATCTATATAAGATATAAAAAAAGGTTTTTGTCTGCACATTGCTCAGAATTTAAAATTTTTTGCATATCTTCGCGTTTCATGACCTCTAGAATCCAAAAGTGACTTTAGAATTTTTCATGTCTGTCTGTCTGTCTGTCCGGAAAATTACTATTTTATAGACTCAGAATTGGCTGAACCGATTTCTTTGAAATTACATCACAATATTCTTATATACCCCTAGAGTAACATAGGCTATAAATTTTATTAATATTTAATCAATAACCGCAGAAATTAATTTTTTAAAGTTTATATAATTCTCCGTGTTGTTCATTCAAGAGCCTGGCGTGGCCCACTGTCCCTAGCGGAATCATTTCAAACAATGAATTATCATAGCGATTCCCAATTAAAGAATTATTATAATATTTCACTTTTTATTTTAAATTTTAATATTCAAATATCAATGCATTTAAATCATTTATTCTAAAAGTTCTCATTTTAATTAATTTAATAAAATATTTATTAGATCATATTTTTATCATAAATTATTTTTTATTTAATTGAATATTTCTTCTTTTCTATAATATATATAATATAATAATATATAAATTTTATCATTGAATAATAAAAAAAAAATATTATTTAGTATTTTATGAAGTGAAAATATATAAAAATTAAAATATGATGATATAAAGTTATTTTAAATTTTTGACATTTTTAAATTGGGTATATTTTTAAATTTATTAAAATGTTTTTTATTATTATTACCTATAATATATAAAAAAAGGTTTTTGTCTGCACATTGCTCAGAATTTAAAATTTTTTGCAGACCTTTCATGATCTTTGCAAGCCAAAAGTGAGTTTAGAATTTTTTATATTTGTCTGTCTGACCGAAAAATTTTGACGTTAATTATATCACAGTATTCTTACATATCTCTATGAATGTTTTATGTAATATACTGATTGAAACAAAATGGATGAAAACCTTTTACTACTGTCAAGCAAATACTATGTACCACTCGGGGGTACAGGGGGCGGAGCCCCCGTCTAGGTGTGAAGAGCGCCGAAGGCGCTCTGAGCAGCTAGTAACTAATAAACAGATACATATAGAGTTGCTTATGCAATTTTACATTTTCTAAACAATTTAAAAACATTTAATTATTTATATGTAAGTGAAATTTTATATATTCTAGGTAAACTTACGAATAAATATAAATAATAATAATAGACTTATTTTTTTCATAAAAGGAAGAATCTGTATTTTTCTCAATTTTAGAGATATTAATAAACCACATTTGTTTTAAAAGTAAATAAATAAATAGCAAAAAGTAATTAAGAAAATTACAATTGCATCAAATACATTATATATATAAATATTACGAAATATTTTTTGCATACAATAAAATGAACGGTATTTGAAAATGTACAATGGTAAAGTTTTAAAAGATATTGTTTTCTGTTGTAAACTCAACTATATAAAATGTGTTTAAAGTAAAATATTATTTTAATTCATATTTGATTTTATGATTATGAAAAATTAAAGAGACAATTTAAAAAATCTTGAATTTATATATTTTATAAAATATGCAAAATTAAATTTTTAAGAAACAGAAAGAATTGTTTCTGTTAGTTAAACTTTAGTATTAAAGATAAGTATAATTTAAATCGTGACTGATATTTTTCAGTCCAGAGAAAAACAAAATATTTCCAAAAAAAAAAACTCGTTAATTGACTCTATTTATATAAATGTATAGCAGTTCATTTATTTTTTTTTAAATCGAAAAAAGATTGTTTAAAAAAAAATAAACTATTAACAATTTTATATATACTTTAAAATTTAAAAATTATTTTTATTGAAATTTAAAAAAAAACCTTTTCATTAGGGGAGAATGATAAAGTAGTGTAGATACAATTTCTTATATATGACCAAAATTTAATATTTATAAAAAAAACCTTAAAACAACACTTGAAATTTTAACAAAAATCTAGTTGAACAATTAAGATAAATTGATCAAAAATTCAAATAAATTTTAATTAATATCGCAAAATTAAAATTTAGCTTATTAACTATCATTTTATTGATTTTAAATAAATAATTATATTATATTATATTTAATAAAAGTTCAATTCAATATGTCTTAATTATAGATCATGAGATATTTTAATATTAATAAGTTGGGAAAGCTTGAATATAAAAATTTATTCCAAGATATTATAGTTGATTAGCAAGCAGGAAAGGAAGTTCTTATAAGTAGTAATATAATTTTATCTAGAAGGTATAGTTATCTTTATTTAATTTGTGATGAGAATCTATTCCTATTAATTCGGTCTCAAGATTGGTTACGAAGGATTCGTAAAGAGAAAAAAAAGTTAAACTTGTTTTAAAATAAAAATTAAAATTTATTCATAAAATATAGTCTATGTTTATTAAATATTAATTATTAAAAAAGAAGTAAAAAATATTACAGGTCTGACAAAAACTTTTTTTTTTCTTTAAATAATTGATTGAATATTGATAAGTAATATGTGAGTGAAATTATATAAAATGATTACCTAGTATAGAAGTAACTTGGCCTTTAATTATATTTTTGAAAAATAAATTGTTTCATGACCAGATTAGAAAAAATATACATAAATAATATTGGGACAATTCCAAAAATTAGTTAATGAATTATTTATCTTTATGATATAGTGTGACTAATGGTTCAAAACTTTATTTAACAAAATAATAAATTTTAATAGCATAAAAAGGTTTTCTCTAAATCACGGGAGCAATTGTTATATTTTAGATATTAATACAAAATAATTAAATATTATATATATATATATTAGTATAAAAAATATGAAAATGTAATAAAGAAAAAATAACCAAGTGACTTACTTTCATTAGGTGCAATAGTACAGAAAGGAAAGTTTTCCGCTGGAGCACTGCTTTTGGTTAAAACGTTGAAAAAAGTACTTTTTCCGACATTTGGTATCCCAACAATACCTACCTTCAAATTTGTACCAACTCTTCCAATTAAAGGTTTTTTTTCAGGTTCCTCTACTTTTTTTGGAGCCATTTTCCCTAGAAAACATTTTTTCTATATTAATAGCAGATATAAATTAATGTAAAAATATGTGTTTTAATTGATAATTAACTTAAAATTAACTAAAACAGTCTAGTTCATACATATCTAACTATTCGTTTAAGTTAATAGAATTGTAGATTGAAAATTGAAAATTAATTAAATTAAATTTCAACAGTTATTTATTTTAGATATATAATTAAAAAAATGAATAATTTTGATTTATTGTAATTATAATGTACATATATTTGTTAATCGTTAATCTACTATTAGAAACATCTATATATAACATTATATAAATTACTAAGAAAATTGAATTAAATAACATTTGATTAAATGAAATGAATGATAATATAGTAAAATAGTATAATTTATGTCTATATTTATAAAGAATAAAACAAATCATTCCATTTAATAAAAGATAAATAAATTAACCCATTAAGTAAATTGGTGAAAATACAATGTCTTAAATGATTAAATACAATTTGAATAGTTAAACACCATGTTTCATGATGGAATTGCAACTCTTATGCGTTATGATTGATATGGTGCTAGTCTCAAATAGTATTTTGACAATAGGGACGTTAATGACTAGTATATTTGGAATAATAATCAAAGAGTGTATTTATAAAAGTAATAATTTCGTTTTCGTATTAGTAGTGTCTGGTTGAAATGGACACGCCTGATCTAACGAGAGAGGCCGGCCCAGGAGTAGCCAGAATAGAACTTATAATCTCAACCTGGACATGCTCAAAAAGCGTGCAGGGAAATTTATAATAATTGTAATAACATAACAAAATGGATAGAAGCAGGGCGTGGTCCGAGGCCTGTGGTAAATGCGCCGGCAGTCGCCAATCACAGCCAACCAGGAGAATTTTGTATAATCGGAGTATCCCTTTCGTAGGAGCTTCTAAGAGCCCGCCCATGGGAGTAATCATTAATATCGAATTGATAACAACCCACCCCTCGCGTTCCAAGGCATCATCATCATAAACGGAGGAGATTTACATAAGAAAATATAAGGTTAACCGCCATACGCCAAGACCAAATCCTAAGAGGATATAAAAAAATTAAAAAAAAAAAAGAATGGTTAGAGAAAAATCGTTCTGATATTAATCTGATTACAGCCGAAAGGGATATTTTTTTGATATCTTCAGTCGAACCCAAACACTATCATTGTAAAATTCTCTAAGCTGTAATTTAATATGGTCCAGAATATGTGAAGCCGGCTGCGCTTGCATGATATCCAGCCATTGTGGCTTCAGCCAATTCGCCTGAAGACCCAACAGTTTAAAGTTGGAACTCCCCAAGCCTCGAATCATATGCAGATTAAATTATACACAGGCTACCTATACACCCAAACTAACAAAAGCCAATAATGCCAGCTAACAGGCCTACCGACAATCAAAAGATTAGATATTTTGCTAGCCATCTCATTATCCTTGAAAAAGAAATTGTTTAAATTGGCCTCACGGAGGCATATATTAAGCATTAATTGAAAATTGGAGCAAAGCTTCAAATCACTATCTATTAAAAAAATATAATGTCTGATAAATTCATAACTCTTGAAAAATTTTTTCTTAAAAGAATAATTATTATATTCAAATTTATGAAAATGAAACTATATTTTATGATATTTTGCTAACCAAAACATAATTAATTAGTTTTTAAAATTTAAGCAATACTATTTTTATACAATACAACGATGGTTAAGTACCAATACTATAGTAAATAAAAGCATATAACATATCTATCTATTCTTTTGTCTTAGAAATACAAATAGAATGAAATAACATGAATATTTATTTACGGATCAAACGATAGGATAATCTTCATTACTTTTATTTACATTTATTTCAAATCTAATAAATTATCTCATTTTGTTCAAATGTAGATTTATTATTAGAAGAATAATTTTTAATAAATTAATAAATTACAAATATAAATCAAGAAATAATATAAATAATATAATCTTTATTATTTACTAAATCATTATAAATTAAATATACTTAAAAGATTATTCTTATATAGGTTTATCTCTACTAAATATTTTCATATTTAAATGGATTAAATGTTATAGTATATACCAGGGCTTCTTAAACTGGGGGTCGCGACCCACAGGGGGGTCGCGAGACTACTGAAAGTGGGTCGCAAAGATCTGATACTTTTGAATCATTATAAATAAAATTTTAAAATTATTAAATTATATATATGTGAAATGAAGGGGTATGTATTCTTTAATCCTTATTTTATTTACATTGTAAAATAGTGCGATATTACATCTACATCTACGGTTAATATATATTTCATTATATGGAGGAGGGGGTCGTTTAAAATTTCCTAAGCTTGAAGGGGGTCGCTATATAAAAAAGTTTAAGAAGCCCTGGTATATACTATGATTTTCAGATGTAGTTCAAATTTTGTAGGTAATTAAATAAATCTTTAAAGAATTATTGCTAAGGAATTTGATCTTCTTTTTGACTTCTGTTTTCATGAGTACTACTAAATATTTTTCAATAATTTTTTTTAACTAATTAATCAATTTATCTACAAAATTAACTTTAATGTAAATCATTTCAATTTAAAGAAAAAAATCCTTATCGAGAATAATATAGAAGTACTTAAACCGAAAATCAAAAATAAGTTAAAAAATTTATTAGCAAAGCGGTCTTGTGGAACAGATTTTTGGGGAAAGTTTAAAAAATAAAAAATACTTTGAATGAGAATTTTGAAGAATGATATAAAGCAGCATCCGTATTTTTTGTTACTAACTTTTTCCTATGAAGAACGATGTTCACCACAAAATCTAATAAATATAAAAAATGTTTATAAAATAACGTTTTTTCACAATGGACTAAATAAAATAATTTTTCTATAAGCCTGACAAAGTATATGGATGAATTGCTTCATAATCAACGAAGAACGTTAGGCGCATTTAGTTTTTTTTTATTTAAATGAACAATAAAGTCAAATTTTTGTAATAATAAAATTTTATTCAACACATAAACTGACAAATTTTTTTATCATGCAATAAAATTGATAGTTTAAGAGCTAAGAAATTAATCTTTTATTATTTTTTACTGTAATATACTTATATCAAAGTATGTATCAACATTTAAAACAATTTTTATTAATCAAATCCAAAATGGTTGATTATATTAGAAGAAATAGTGTTACTTGTTAATGAAGTGTTTTAGTGTGGTATGTATCATAGTATATATATATATATATGAATTATAGCTCTATAAAGGAAGTTAATTGCATAGAAATCAAATGAAAACTAAAAGCGCCCAACGTTTTTATTTGAATATGAAGCAATTCATATTCACTTTGTCAGGCTTATAGAAAAATTATTTTATCATTTTTAGTCCATTGGAAAAACGTTATTTTATAAAATTTTTTTATATTTATATTATTTTATTCTTTTTAGTGCAATTTTAATATGATAATTGAAATATCTACAAAAATTTTCAAAAGTCTATCTCAACAAAAAGTCGATGAAAAATCGATTTCAATTTGTCATAAGAGCGAACAGACAAAGAGACAGACACCAAGTGAAGTTAAGAAAAACGTTATAAAAATTAAAACTATTCAAAGACATTTCCAGGTAGTAGTAAAGTCACTTTGGGTGTTAAATCTAATTAAGAGTCAACAAAAAATACATGAGATGTTTTATACTAGACGTTTTACCATTATCTCAAATACGCACTTCATACTTATACTCCTGATTCATATAAAAATAAAAATAAATAAAAAATAATTTTAATAAAATCAAATAAGTTTGAAAAATATAATAGTTTATTATTAACCCACATAATTGCTATAAAACTTGAAGAAAGGAATTTAAAACTGCATTAAGTGAATTATAATTCAAGCTTGAATCTTGTAGAGTAAGTTATTGAATGAGTCGATTGGATATAAATGCTTAATCATAGATAAAATTAAAACAAATTTTAAAATCGTTCATATGAATGGTTATGCAGTCGACTATCTTATGGCTGCATAAAAATCAGGAGAATCATTCTTGCATCTGTTGTATGTTGAACATCGTGTGATGCAAAAAGTTTTGCTTTTTATTTTGCTATCTGCATTAAACATATCACATCTCATCTATATAAAATAGGAATATTTTATTACTTCTAACTGACTATATATATAACCATTATGGCGGCATGCCAAATATTAAATGCTACCAAGATAACTAAAGCTTCGGGTCCTCTGTTTTTACATTTTACTTGATTCACGGTCCAATCCCACCTTCTGGGAATTGATCTGTATATTTATAAATCTAATTATCCATCTATCTTCATTAAAACTAAGTCTCTAAAAAATTATTTAATTAATAATATTAATATTCTCAGAAAGTTAAATGTACCATCTAATGACACCTGAAAAAAATAATGCATGTCCATTTATTATAATAATTATCTAATCTAATTGTAAAAAAATTCATAGTTTTTTAAATATGTATAATTTTCACTAAATAATTATATTATTTAGTCAAAGAGTAGGTAATTATTTATTTTGAAATCTATACATTTGTATTATATTCATTTAATTAATATAATTATCCTTGGACAAAATTTTCCATTAGATTTGCAAATTTATTGTAACGATTTAGTTTATTTTTAACAAATACTCAAATATACTTAAATAAGAAAAAGTAAATCTATTAGAAAACAAAATTATTGACATTTGCATTAAATTAGTAAACAATGTATAATGTATATTTTGGAATTTCTATATTAAATAATTTGATTATTATTAAGACTAATATGATGCAATAATTATCTTAAGATGATTATTAATATTGTACAATTTGTTATTTTTGAATATATTTATTATTTTATATTTATACATTACTTTTAGTGATTATATTTTTTCTATTTATTTTAATAGTTCTTCTTAACCATTTTGATCAGGAGAAATATCATATTTAAATTTAGTAACTAATGGAACGATGCATTTCAATAACAAAAACCCTATAAAATCAAATATCTAGATTACCTTCAAAAGATCCAATATTTATTAGTTAAGTTTACAGTTTGAGATTTCTAAATTACAAGAGATAATAAAATCACAATAAAAAATTAGTTAGTAAAATTTTTAGACTAAATATCTAAAGAATAATTAAGAATATAATAAATCAAAAATAGAATATAAATAAATATATATATAATCTATAATAATATAAATCTAAAGAGAAAATGTAAATTTAATTCTCAGTATGGTAAGGTTAGTATTTATATTGGAATTAATAATATATAAAGTATTATATAAATTAAAAGTGCAATAGTATAGAAATTAATAATTTCTCATTATTGATTAACTCTATTTGATTACCTTTTTTAAAGAGAAGGCTATTTAATCCCGGAAAACAAAAAAGTATTTAAAAGATTATCAACGTGTTCGTTGAATTGACAATCAGAGTTGGAAGGTTGGAAGATATACGAAGATGTCAATCCCATATTTAATTTCTTTATAATTAATAAAAGTTTTTAAATATTTTTAATGGTTAATTTTAATTTTAAATAATTATTTGTTAACAAATTTCAAAGTATAATTTGTTCAAAAAATTTTATAGTTTTTAAAATATAAGAATTTTAAAAATAGGCGCTATATTTAAATTTAACTTAAACAATTTTAGATTTTTTCTTAGTTTATCACTGGACATTCTTTTATTTTATTTCATTAATAGCTCTGTCAGGATTTTATATTTTATTTATTTATTTAATAGCAATATCATAGATATTTCATATATTACAGAACAATTTTATATATTATTACTTTCAATTAAAACTAAGCAAATAAGAAATTATTAACTAAAATATATTTTAAAACCTGAAGTTAATTAAAATGAGTTTTCCTAAAAAAATATAAATATCTATTTTTGAATATAAGCAATGAAATAAATTTATTAATATTTTAATTTTAAAATTATATTCAAATTTTATTTTATTATTAATTTATTAATTTTATTATTATTTATTTTATTAATTTTAATTATTTTTCATAAATATAATATACATTATCTTCTCTTTTGTGTTTCTTATTCTATAGAGCTAAATATAAGTTCTTAGCCATAGTATTCAATATTCTGGGTTACTCTCACTAGATAACACTCATTCTTCAGACCAAAAGTTTCCCTAAGAAAAACCTAATAGCTCCTTCCTCACGGATCCACAGACAGGTGTACAAAAATCGTGCCAGATTTTCTAATATTATTTCGCTCTCTGGGTGTATATATGGTATAGGAATCTATATGAATTAATGAACAAATCACAATTGGGTCCAAAATTTTTCTTATTAAAGTAATTAAGTAGTAGTTAAAATAATTATTTTAATTCATTTTCGCTTTTCTTTTCTTTTTCTATCATTTTAATTGCGTATAAATGATAAAAATGAAAATTTAAATAATATTTTAATTAAAAATATTTTGAATGAATTTGATCTAAATTTAATAAGTGTAAATAAATACAATATGTACTATTAAATGGGAATGAGTATGACTTTATATGTTTGTTTATATGAAAAAAAAAATTTAACAATACCAACAATATTATTGCTATTTTATATTAAATAATATAAAAAAATAAATATTAATTAATTAATACAAAATTTAATCTATTTTTTTAGGAACATACTACAACCTTGAGGAGCACTACTCCTCAACATCTTCAGTCTAGGTATCTTGAAGGAACCTTAACTTCTCTACCAATCCTAGTAGTCATTTAATGTATCTACGGAATTTTAAAAGTTAAAATAGGTCCCCCTTTATCTTCAATATTTGATTCTAATGCAGGATGTGGTATTTTAATTCCAATGGAAAAATTCTTTGAATGGACAGGCAGATTATACTTTCAGTGGTTTTCAGGTAAACGGCTCTTTTTTTACCGTCTCTACCTTCAACCAATCGCTCAACTAAAGCAAGCGGTCAGTTAAGACTTTTCCGTTCATCAGATCCGATGAGCACTAAAACTTCTTCATTTATCTTATTTTCTTCTCTTGCTTTTTCATTGGGGAGTAGGATCTGACTCAAATACTCTTGACGAAATCGTTGTCAGAGCTTTTATTCTTGATCTAAATTTTGTCCTCTTCCCTAAAGAACACTTATTGAAGATCGGGAATTCCTTCTTGTCTTATTTCCTGGAAGAACATATTAGGAGAAATGGGAATAGGGTCATGGTTATCTTCGGTCATATAGGTCTGTAAGACTCACAATCGCAGAAAATGGTATGAAGATCTTCGTAATGTAAAGAGGCTTTACCAAGTATACGATGATGTAGATTCTTAATATCAATTAGTCTTTCCCAGAGCCCTCTCCACCACGCGACTGTCGGTAGATTGAATCAAGCAGTTATCAACATAAAAACTTTCTTCTAATTTTTTAATTGTCTTTTCGGATAAGGTAACCCATTTGGCCTTAGAAGACCTCTTTATCTTGTTCAGATGATATTGTATGACCGCAGATAAAAGAAATGAACTATTAGTGACACTAAAAACAACTCTGTTATGTCGAAATATAAAATCTCTGTCAGCTAGTGTCAATCAATAATCTTGCAGCACATTTGATTATGTTGCAAAGACTGCATGTAAATTTGACTTTGAGCATAGTTGGCTAGACATGACTTTTGAACAATGGACGAATGAAGGTTACGTATCACATGTATTTGACTTCTTTCTTTCAGGACACAGTAGCGGTAAATGTTTTTTGCTGCAAATAATGCATATAATTTTTATTTGACAATTTTTCACAGTATGCCTCTTGTTTATGCATGAGAAAGGAGCCATGTTGTTTAAGAGTTCTTTTGATACCGTGGGTATTTTTTCTAGAAGAATCTCTAACTTCTATTTCTATTTTTCATTTGTTTCGCTCTTCTTAAAAGAGGAACGGGCTAAGTTGAAACGTTCTTCGCACTCACTCACCCTTATGTCTACGAAATGTTAGTATGTCTTCTAAAAAGAAACTTCTGTGTCAAAAATACCCTTAGATTTTGTTTCCCATTTTATTTTTTATTCAATTAAGATAGCTTCGAGTAAAGGAGATTCAATTAATGGAAATATCATACAAGTATATTTTTCAAATGTAACACACTCTCCAATGCTCTTAATTGCGTTTCTAGTTTATCATTGAGATATCTAAGTTACATCTTTTTTCGTTCATTAATTGCTCTAAAACTTATTTCAATAGCTCTCTTACGTATAATTAGATTAAAAGATCATCTCTCCCAAATCGTTTCTTTATTTGTTTAATAACTTTTATATAAGTTTTTGTCGATGGTCTCAATTAACTCTCGCAATGGGGATCCTTCCAGTGTAGAGTGAAAGGTATTAAAATTTGTCCTCTTCATCAAACTTTTTGTCTTTGTGGATTTTCTTAAACTGAGCTCAAAAGCGAATCCAATTTTTCAGATCTATATATCTATCTATTTCTGTGGTTCAACGGAACTCTAAAGTTCTTGGTCGCAGCAACCACACTCCTCCAAGTATTCCTATTCTGAGCCACAACCCTCCACGAGTCGATAGAATGCTATGAATTTTTTACTTTCATGTGCTTATAACATATATTTATCGCAATGTACTTCTCAAATCAAATTGTTTTGCTAATTTCTTTTCATCATTTATAATATAATAAATTATTTCACTTACTTATTGATCAAATTGATTGATTCATTCATTATTTGAAGATCGAGGCACTACAGCTACCTCGGTCATTTGTGCCTTAAAGAAATCATCCATCGTACAAGATAGATTTCATTTATCTCCAAGCAATCCCTACAGGGAGAATTTCATTTTCTTCGCCAGGGCACAGCCAGACAAACAGTAAATTACTGAATCCTGACCGATTCCATTGTGTCACACTCAACGCTCCCCTGATAGATCATTTGGAAAAAATGATTTTTCCTTTTAAACCAAAAACAATCTATTCATTAATTAACCAATCAATAAATATAATATACAATAAATAAATAAATAGATGAATAAATAATAAAAAATCTCACCGCTCAAAAAGGGACTGTAAAGGGGTCCCCTTGAACATGACTAGAATATAATAATAAAAATAACAATAAACTATGCAAAAAATAATAATAACAAAAACAACAATTTATATTTACAAATAAATAATAAATAAATAAATAGGAATAAATAAATAATAATAATAATAATAAATAAATAAATACTATATTTTTGTATAGCAATCTAATCCTATGTAGAAACCTAAATAAATTCGCCAAATTTTCAAACTTTCCCAATAGATCACTGATATTCAAATTTTCAATTTTACATTAACTTCTTACCGATGCGTACGATGGACATTCGACAAGAACATAATCCACTGTAACTCTCATATCGCATATTGTGCACCAAGGGGCATTTTCTTTTAGAATCAGATGTCCATGGGAAGGTACAGAATGGCCTGCTCTCTTCTCTCCATATTGAATATTTTTCTAGTGGACAAATGATTGGTTTGACTCTCTTAAGTAATGCGCTATTCCGCTCCCACTCTAGAGTCCAAATATTATAGATTTTATTTTTCATATACTTATGAGAGTCATTTAAATAGATTTCAAGGAAGTCGAACTCTATTTTATTAACTCCTATATTTTGGTCGGCAGCCTCATTCCCCTTGATGCCTTTATGCCCGGGGATTGATCAATTTGAGAGAGACGATTATGTTTATAAAATTCAGTTTCAATTACCTTAGCTTCGGTCTCTTCTCCTTGAAAAATATTTTTCATCTTGTTGTACCTTATGGAAAAGACTCGTCTGAGCTCTCTCTTCATTCTTCTGAGATTATTTTCAATTTCTTACATTTTGTTATATAATGTCTTCCAATGAATATTAATCCTCACAAGGAATGACAAATGTTCTATTAAATGTAATCGAGTATGACTTTATCGTGTAATTATATTAAATAAAACAAAATGGTAAATTTTATATTTTTATTCAATGTGTTTATTTTTATGAAAAAAAATACAATGACAATAATGTTAATAAACAAGATTACAATTGTTAAACCTACTTTTTATTAAATAATCTAATTGATATAATATAAATTATTAATAAAAAAATTTATACTATTTTTTCCGGAACAAAAACTATATAATTACTTTGACATGATTGAAATGTTTCAATTAATTATTAATTTTAATTTTTGAATTATTTTTTTCAGATAAAAGATTTTTAGATTCATTCATTTCGATGTGAAAGTTCTTTTTTTATTTAAAATTCATTTTTAAATCTTTCTATAATTTTATTTTATTTCCTTTAGCTTTTGTTTGACATCCATTAATAGCAGTCTATCTCGTGATTTGAGGGAGAAAAGTGAATTTCCATGAAAATCCATGAATTGGAATACGAATAGCTCCCTCATCCGCTCTATTCTCCGGATTTAGCTCCGAGTGACTATTTCTTATTTCCAAACCCGGAAAGAGATTTGACTCCAACGATGAAATCATCTCACAAACAAATCTATTTTGATGTCCTCGACAAATCTTATTTTTTGGAAGAGATATAAAAATTGGAGAAACGTTAGACGAAGTGTATACAAAGGAGAGGAGGGTTGAGAAAAATAAAATAATTTTTTATCCAAAAACGTATTTCATTCAAAAAGTCACGGACTTATTGACCTGCTCTTTTACAATTTTTACTTGTATAAAATTGTTACATAATTAAAAAAACTAAACGTTATTAATCAAAGTTATAGAAAAATCAAATATAATTAGAATCACGTGATGTGGTGCCATCAACAGAGAGCCCAAACATGCGCTGGTTTAATAAATATTATTTATTAATTTTAATTTATAATTTAATTAATTTAATTTAATTTAAATTAATCTATGTTATTTAATCCAATTCAAATTTGCGAGATAGTCGAGTGGAGACACTCCAAATTTTTAATCTTTGATTTTATCATTTAGGTGGACTTCTTCCTTTTATATTTTTATTTTTTTATTTTAACACAAGGAATCAATCATATGTAAATAAAAAAGAAAATTTTGAAATTCAACTTTGTATTGAATCCAGAAATATGGAAAGAAAATATTGAAACTAAATAATTATAAATAACTATATTAATAAATTTATAAAAAAATCCTCAACTAATATATAGACCATAGGTTCTTAAACTTATGTACTCCACGGACCCCCACTTGAAAAAATTTTTTTTGACGGACCCCCATCACAACTTTAGGTACTTTACGTCATTTTATTAATTAATTTCTGGCTTACGATCTCATAAGGACAAGGATATATGATGAATATTTCTAACAGTGATTGGTGAATAACGATTTTTTTGCATATTGTAGAACACATTTTATTAGAAATTATAATATTGAAGAAAGAAAATACAAACATTGTCATAGCAACAAATCTCACAAATTATAATGGGTACTTACATTAAATTCATATAAATATTTTATAATTTTTTTCAGAAAATATTAAATAAGAAATATTTTAAAAAATAACTGCATCTATCTCATTAAATATAACTTACATATTTAATGAGATGTATGCAGTTGTTTTCTTGAAACAAGAATCTCAATATCTGGCTTAATATTGGAAACTTTTAATCTAAGATCCGGCTCTACATTTAATTTGTTTCTATATTTAGACTTAATATAAAATAGTACCGAAAAAGCTTGTTCGCATAAATATGTTGTGCAGAATGGAATCAAGTGTTGAAGTGCTTTATTTGCAAGCGCAGGATAATCTGACCTGAGAAGTAACCAAAAGTTGCTCAATTCAGTTTTGTTAAATTTTAGTTTATAAGTTGTATCACATGATAATTCCACGAGAATATCTTGTTCAGGTGCAGATAAATGTTTAGCATTTGTAATTTCCATATTAAATGGATCTCTGATCCAGTTATTGCAAGGATCAGGAGTAGAAAAATACTTCCTGAAGTTGCTTTTCAAAGTAATTAAATGTTCAACAAATAATTGACGCGTTTGATTAAGCAATTTTTCACTGGAGCTTTCTATGAAATCATTGAGAGTTGGAAAAGACTCATATACACCGTTCTGGATGCGTTTCGACCACAAGTCGATTTTTTTAATCATTGCTTCTATTTTATCTTCAACTTTAAATATATTTACAACAGTACCTTGCAGGCTCAAATTAAGTTCGTTCAATTTTGTAAAAATATCAGTCAAGTAAGCCACCTTAGCTAACCAGATAAAATCATTGAAACATTCGGTCAGTTCAAAATGCGCATCTATTAAAAACAATCGTATTTCATCTCGAAGCTCAAAAAGGCGAATGAGTACTTTCCCGCGGGACAACCAACGTACATCTGTATGTAATAATAAATGTGTATGTTGACTACCCATTTCCTCACACAAAATTTTAAAAACTCTGGAATTAAGTGGACGAGCCTTAATGAAATTGACAATTTTAACTACTTCGTCTAATGTTCTTTTCAAATCTGGTGACATATTTTTGGCTGCTAATGATTCTCTGTGAATGCAGCAATGATTCCAAACAACCTGAGGCGCAACATTTTTAATAAGAGCAATCAATCCAGTTCTTGTACCTGACATTGCACGAGCACCATCAGTGCAAATTCCAACACATTTTGGCCACTCTATTTCATTTTCGGTTATAAAATTATTCAAACTGTTAAATATGTCATTAGCTGTCGTTCGTGAAGGTAGTGAATCACAAAACAATACATCTTCTTGTATTTGATTTTCAAACTCATATCTAATGAAAGCTAACAAATTGGCATTATTAGTGACATCAGTACTTTCATCCAATTGTAATGAGTAATAGTGACTTTTGCGCACTCTCGATATTAATTCTTCTTTTATATTACATGACATGTCTTCAATCCTATTCTTAACCGTATCATTTGATAATGAAATCAAATTTATATCGTTTGCTGCTTTAGTTCCTAACATTATATTTGTAATTACTTTTGTAGCAGGAAGAATTAATTGCTCTGCTATATTATGCGGCTTTCCTGCTTTAGCAATAAGTAGAGCTACTTCATATGATGCCATTACTGCTTTCTTACTCATACCACCAGATCCCGTCTTTACCATCAATTTCTGACTTGAATTAAGTTCTTCTTTTTTCATTTTAAAAAATTCGATAGACTTACTAACATGCTCGCTGTGCTTTGTTTGTAAATGACGTCTGAGATTAGCAGGTTTCATACTTTCATTGGATAAACTTTCCTGACATAGAACGCAGACTGGTCTTTCCACATCATTGTTGCAAATATAAGTAAATCCAAATGATAAATAATCATCCGAATATTTTCTAGTTTTGCGTTTCTTGGTAGAGTTTGCTGTTGATGCCTCATCATCTGATTCTTTCCGTTTCTGTGTTGAACCAGTTTGTAGCCAACGATCCATTTTATGGAGTAATTTATTAACATTGAACTACAATAATATAAATATAATATAAATATAATATAAATATAACGAATTATTATTTACTAGCTATGTTTTAATATGATTTTAAATGAATGTTTTAATATCATTTTAAATGAATGTTTTAAATCATTTTAATAAATGTTTTAAATCATTTTAAATAAATGATTTAATATCATTTTAAATGAATATTAATTTATATAATAAATATATTTCGTAATTTGATTCTAAAATATTATTAATTTCGTAATTTGATTCTAAAATATTATTAATTTCGTAATTTGATTCTAAAATATTATTAAAATAAATATTTTTTATTCATAAAACTAACTTATACTTACTCTCAAAAACAGCCTTTCTGGGAAATTGCAAAATGTGTTTAGTGTTTTTATAAAATAATGATCATGCAAATTACACTAAAAATTAAAAAAAATTATTAGCTATAATAAACTATTATTAGCTATAATTTAATTATAATTAATTAAATTAATAAAAATAATTTAAAGATACAACTCGTTGAGAAATGAACTTATAATTAACATTAATAAAAATAATTTAAAGATACAACTCGTTGAGAAATGAACTTATAATTAACATTTGCTTTAAAACTGTTTAAAACCCCAGAGTGGACGCTGACAATTTGGGTTTTTCCGGGTAAGACTGTCCCCTCCCCTGGTTTTCCCCAATAACAAAGTGAAAGAAAATTCCCTTATATGCCTCCCCTTCCGAGCCCCTAAGAGGGGTTATTTTAAAGGAACAATCGAAAAATGATTTTAAATGAATGAATGGATGAAAATTCAAATTTTATATATAGTTTTTTATATATGTTTATTTATTCACAAAAAATTAATTGACATAATTATCAATTTAATAAAATAAAATAGTATTATTAATAGTATTAAATTATAGCCGTAATTCTCTAGGAGGATATAGTTAAACAATGAACTTTAAATATTTATATATGTATATATTTTTACGATGATTTTTTTCCGAGGACCGCGGACCCCCAGTAAAGGCTTCGCGGACCCCCAGGGGTCCGCGGACCACAGTTTAAGAACCACTGATATAGACTATTCAAGTAAAATTAGAACCTCTCTCCCTTTATTTTAAATTAAAAAAAAAATGGAGTGTTCTATCCAAATTAAGAAATTTAGATGCCTTATGTAACATGGGTGGGCAAATGAATTAGGCTAGAAGAAGAGACTATTTATAAGTTTCTTCTATTTCAGATTAGAGCCAGATCGGACAATATTAGATCAAATCTGATCTCGCTAAGAACATTCAATATTTCTATACACAAATTATTCAGTCTTGGCAAACACCTGCTATCATGCAGTAAAGGGGCTTATCTCATCAAAAATATTATTAATGAGCATCAAAATTGAAATTTATAAAACAATTATTATTATATGGGTGTAAGGCATGGTCTATGTCTCTGGGAGATGAGAATATATTTAGAGAGTATTGAGATTAGGATTCTTCGCAGCATTTTTAGGCCAAAGAAAGACGAAGTCCCTGGGGGATGGCTGAGATATAATTGTGATATGTAGAAAATATGTATATTATATCAATAACGTCTGTTCACTTTCACTTAGAATGAACTGAATTGTTGAATCATGACATATTTTAAATTTAATTTCTAATTTGTCTTTAAATAAATAATAAATATTAAACTATACCACGATTCTTTTTTTCATATATATAAATTTTATTAATTTTTATAGAATAAAAGAAAATTTTAAAAAATTCAATAAAAAATATAATTAAATAAATATATCTCATATTATAATTGAATTAGCCACTACACATAAGAATAAGAATAGCTAATAACATGAATAATATATTCTAAACAATTTAAAGTTTGAATATTTGAAAATAATTGAGAGTGGATTAAAGATGGATCTTTCTACAATTACGGTTGTTTAACCGTTTTAGTGCTAAGCAATTTTTGTGAATCTATATGAAAATTGCTATACATTTTTTGATTATTTTAAAGGAAAAATATTGAGTCAAATAAAACACTCTAATTCAGACAAATATAAATCAATTACTATAATTCTTTTTTTAATATAATGTACAAATGTTTTGTGATACTTATATAAAAAATAAACATAAAATATTATGTAGTATTTACTTTTTTTTTCTGTTTTGAGATGAACCAACCAAAAGAATAAAATCGGCATTGGATCAGAACATCTTACAATCAATTTTCGCATAATCGTTATTATATAATGCTATTTTCCTTGAAGAAATTAAAATAATATAAATTATTATATATGTAATTAGTATAGTTTAATCTATCTAGTTTTGAAAATAAATTGAAAGTTTTAAAGAATGTTTTAAACACCCAGTCCTTTCATGCATCTCTTCTTCACTATCCATTTTTTCGGCAACCCTATCATTTACATAAATTTAAAGAGCTCAAATATAAATATAAAAATAAAGAAAGAAGAAATAAAAAAAATTAATTTTTATTTAACTTTTTCCTTCCTTAAAATAAAAAATTAATTTTAAATAAAATATTAAGTATTTTCATCTCAATCTACTGATCAATTTAATTTAAAAGTTCTTAACCGCTTAACCTTTATCATCCAATACCTTTTCCTGCCAAAATTCTCAAATATATATTTGTTTTTATATTTTTTCTACTGCATTCTTCTTTGAGTATTTAAAAATCACTTATTAATAGGTTCATTAAGGGATCTCTATCAGAAAACAAATTTGAGATTGTTTAATCACCAAAATGAAAAATTTTATTTTTTTAATATTTCTAAAAATTATATTAAAATAAAAAAAATATAAAAATTTTTTTTTTTAAAACACGCTTTTATTTAAATGCATTAGAAAGGAGAAAATAATTTCACCACACTCCACGATTTTCTTACAATTAATCATATCTAAAAAATGAAAGCGTGGGCGCCAAACATTCAGGGAAAGGAAAAGAATTCGAAGGACATTTCATTGTATATCCACAAACCTTTCTTTTTTTCTTTTCCACTATAATTGATAACTATGTCTATTTGAAGTAGAATTTACGTTTTTCCCTGCATATTTGGCGCCCACGCTTTCATTTTTTAAATATGATTAATTGTAAGGAAATCGTGGTGTGTAAGGTGAAATTATTTCATCCTTTTTAGTGCATTGAAATAAAAGCGTGTGTTTAAAAAGTTTTTTTATATTATTTTTATTTTCTAATTTTTAGTCTTGACAGAAATTTCGCCCGGTTTATGATTTCAGGTTAAAGTGTGAAAGTTGAAAGAATCTAATTCAGGTCAATTCTTCACCTAAAAATTATATATTAAATAGGTGGTATAGGTGACTGATTATTAATATTATATATTATTAGATTATTGGTTTATATATACATATATCTTTTCAAAAACAATATCGCCATTACTTTATTTGATATTCATTTAAATTAAAAAATAATGTATCTTATTTTTACAAAATAATTAAACATGATTTAAATTAATTTAATTAAAATGATAACTTTTAGAATAAATTATTTAATTCAAATGAGTTCTGAGGGCTGGTCAATAAGTCCGCGACTTTTGAATGAAACTCAAGTTTTTGGATAAAAAAAAATTATCTCTTATTACTATATCTATATATATAAAAAAAGGTTTTTGTCCGCACATTGCTCAGAATTTAAAAATTTTTGCATATCTTCGCGTTTCATGACCTCTAGAATCCAAAAGTGACTTTAGAATTTTTCACGTCTGTCTGTCTGTCTGTCTGTCTGTCTGTCTGTCTGTCTGTCGGTCTGTCTGTCTGTCGGTCTGTCTGTCCGGAAAATTACTATTTTATAGACTCAGAATTGGCTGAACCGATTTCTTTGAAATTACATCACAATATTCTTATATACCTCTAGAGTAACATAGGCTATAAATTTTATTTATATCTTATCAATAACCGCAGAAATTAATTTTTTAAAGTTTATATAATTCTCCGTGTTGTTCATTCAAGAGCAGCTCGCGGCTCACTGTCGGCCTAGCGGAATCATTTCAAACAATGAATTATCATAGCTATTCCCAATCAAAGAATTATTATAATATTTCCCTTTTTATTTTAAATTCTAATATTCATATATCAATTCAATTAGATAATTTATTCTAAAAGTTCTCAATTTAATTAAAATATTTATTAGATCATATTTTTATCTTAAATTATTTTTTA
This sequence comes from Labia minor, assembly GCA_963082975.1. NCBI lineage: Eukaryota > Metazoa > Arthropoda > Insecta > Dermaptera > Spongiphoridae > Labia > Labia minor. The sequence continues at coordinate 64,838,104 of OY720347.1, forward strand.
TTTAATTGAATATTTCTTCTTTTCTATAATATATATATAATAATATATAAATTTTATCATTGAATAATAAAAAAAAATATTATTTAACCTGAATTAAAATGACTGAATTATATTATCTTTGTTTTTTATTTTAATTTAATTACTCTATTATTAATTACTAAATATATATATATATATTATATATAAAAATTAAAATATGATGATATAAAGTTGTTTTAAATTTTTGACATTTTTAAATTAGGTATATTTTTTAAATTTATTAAAATGTCTTTTTTATTTATTATGTTTAAAAGATTCATTTTTATTATGTGATATTAATAAAAAATAACGATGCTCTGTGCAAGTCGAATCATGTTGCACATAATTAAATAATAATTGCCAAACAAAGAATATAATATTTTTTTAAATTCTTATATTTAAATATCATTTCAATTAAATAATTTATTCTAAAAGGTCACATTTTAATGCAATTTATAATTTTCTTCTAATTCAGATTTAGGACAAATCATACAACATTATATCAAATCTCGCTAAGAACATTCAATATTTTTGTACACAAATTATTCAGAGTATTGGCTAAGCGTATCACTCACAATCAGTTTATATTGAAATTTATATAAATTAACAAAGTAAAAATTTTTATTTGTTTAAAGTTTATTATAATGAATCAAAAAAAATTAAATATATAGATCACATGATTAAGAGAAGCAAAAAACTTAACAGAAAATAACTGTTGGATGGAGGTCGGACATGACAGAAACTGTAAGCGAAATCTTCATATTGCGACGAATAATTTTCAAATCCCCTAGCACCACAAAATTTAAGTTTCTTTTAAGGAAAATAACTATGATCTAAAAAAATTAATAAATGAACTTAATAATAAAAAAAACAAATAAATCAATTAATTTAAATTAATACTATTAATGAATGTATATATTGGTCATTTATCTATAGTTTTATACCGTTAATTTTTATATATTGTCTCAAGTCTCTATTTTTGCATTTTCCCAAGTTTCATTAAAATTAAAAATATTCAATAATAATCTATCAATGAAAATAAAATACCAAAATGTAATGATCAAGAAATATTATACTCTATTTCACTATTATAACATATACAATACTTAAGAACCATAGGCGGAGGAAATATTAGGAGATATCATTGCGGGTTCAGGCCAAATCGACCAACATTAATTAAGATATTTTCATTATGACAGATATTAGGAAAAAAACCGCGAATTCAATATTTCTGTTCACTAATTATTTGTAGACTTTAGTAAAACATACGCATGACTCAATAGATCCGGATAAACTTTTTCAAATTTTCAATCTTCAAATTTCTCTTGAAGGTAGTAAAGAAAGAATAAGATGCGGAAATCAATTGTAAAATATTAGGTTACTCAGACGACTTAAATATAATAGGAGATTCGGCAATTTCAATTACAGATAGCGAGGAAAATTTAATGGAGGTTTGAAATTAATAGTGATAAGAAAAAATATTTAGTAACAAAGAGGAAGAGTATTACCATACAAAATCTTAAGATACAAAATGTAGAATTTGAATATGTATAAAAATTGAATGTAATCATGAAGGATAATAATATTTGAGAAGAATTTAAATCGGGGTTGCAATCGGGAAACGCCTGTTATCTGCAATAAAGAGGCTTATCTCTTCAAAATTATTATCAAAGGGAATATATAAAAAGATTATTTTGCCTGTTGCATTATATGGGTGGGAGGCATGGTCTATGACCCTTGAAGATGAGAGTAGATTCAGAGTATTTGAGAATAGGATTCTTCCCTGCATTTATTGGCCAAAGAAAGATGAGGTCACCGGGTATGAGGGAGACTGTATAACAAGAAATTGCATGGCCTCTCTGCATCTTCAGAAATAGTTAGGCTTATAAAAGGGAAAAAGCTGCGATAGGCAGGGCACGTGGCTAGAATGGGAGAGGAAAAAGATATTGGTGGGAAGACCGATTGGAAAACGTCCGCTTGGAAAACCAATGACGCGTAGGAAGGGACGTAAGAGAGATGGAACAAGGGCTCAGGATAGGGACACTTGGAGAAATGTGGTTGTTGCGGCTAAGAACTTTAGAGTATCTTTGAGCCACATAGGTAGATAGATATAACATATACAATAATAATATATATAATTAATATAGTGATTAAATTAAAATATATTTTTTAAATAAGAACACAAAAAGAAATGAATGTTTTATGTAATATACTGATTGAAACAAAATGGATGAAAACCTTTTAATACTTTCAACCACCAAATACTATGTACAACCCGGGGGTACAGGGGGCGGAGCCCCCGTCTAGGTGTGAAGAGCGCCGAAGGCGCTCTGAGCAGCTAGTATTATATATATATGTTGGTTTAGGTTTCTGTGAATGTTATTAGTCTCTTAGTCTGTGTGTCCAAGGGTTAATATCGGGATTTTGGGTTGATAGGTTGGATGGTTTTGTACTCACTGCGTTGCTGTGGAGCTCCGAAGAATCCTGGGCAATCCTGACTCTGGCACACGTCCGTACCGAACAATTGCCCGAGGCCAACTGGGACCCGACCCTTTGGATTCTACCTGAGCTTGCTACCTGCGCATGCCTCGGGCTATTGTCCGGTACGGACGTGTGCCAGAGTCAGGATTGCCCAGGATTCTTCACCACAGCAATGCAGTGAATACAAAACCATCTAACCCATCAACCCAAAATCCCGATATTAACCCTTGGTCACACAGTCCCAGAATCCCAAAAAATATTCCCACCAAAATAATCTCTTGAAAATGGCGCCAAAATGGGTGCCGAAACGTCAAATACGTGATTATATCTCTAATAAATCTGATAGTAATATATATATATATATATATATATATATATATATATAGTTAGATAGATACATAATAATTATTTTTCAATATTTTCCAATAAGTACTTACTATTTTTTCAATATTATGCAACATGTAATTACTAATTGATAAAAATAATACCTCCTAGGTCACCTATGACCTAAGTTGAATCAGAATATTGCATTGCCATCGGAGTTACGTATGTATGCGAAATTTCAGCTCATTTGAACATTTGAAAGTGGGTCAAATTAACGTATCAAGATTTGACGACACGGACACGGGTTAAAACTAAATAAAAGCGTGTAAAAAAGAAAAAAAGTTGCTGTAAGGCAATCATGAATAGATATTGTATATGTAAGGACTAGTAAATTGAAATAATATTAAATAAATATTTATAACAGATAGAAGACGAAATGAACTACAATTTAATTAATATATAAATAAATTTATAATAATACACCCATTTATAAACTCATTTGAACAGCTTCTATATTTATTTAGTTTACTAAATTATAATCACATTAATTTATTGGGTTTAACAACATTTGATTCTTTGACCTTAAATTCAACGGACCACGACTAAATATAATTATTAAGCCACGATCTTAGTTTCTACCAAATTTATAGAAAATAATGTCTATTTTATTATTATTTTAGCTTCGCACAGACATACATATGTGTTTTTTCATTTCTAATCAGTAAGCTTTAGAAAAAGATGGGGGAACTTTGAAAATACTTTCATCATTCTTCAATATTGTTTTAGATTTTAGTTAGATATAAACTCCAATATAAAATCCTATAGAATATTATAAATTATTACAATATACATATTATTTATTATTTTCTTAGTGGCCATATCAGAATAGATATCGCATATTTGTCAAAGATATTCCTATAGAGTAGGTAATTCGTTGAACTCAAAGTTCCAATAAGCATTTGTGAAATAAACCAAAAATAAAATTTGATGGTTCATGAACTAATCTTAAAAGAGCATTCAAAAAAATATTCTATCGGCCTGCCAAACAGATTTTTGCGCCCCGCCCGCCAAGTATAATAGTACGTACAATTTATATTTTATTGGTATCCTAAACTTTTTTCGGGCAACTTGAATACTATTAATTAAATATACATTATATTATAATAATCTCTACAACAATTAAAATTTTTCTGAAATCTTGAATAAGACATGTATTATGTAAATTGTTCATTAAATATTTAAGACCTAATCATTTATTAAGTTTTTTTTTGTCTCCGGCCCTCCAAAAAATGTTACGGCCTTCTAAGAAATGTTGAACTTTCACCTTCATTCTATCCAATTTTCTTTTGAGGATAAGAAAATTTTGTAGAGAGCGATAATCAAGACATTAATTAATAAATAAAGTTTTTTTTTAATTATTTACTTAATTTCTTCATTTTAACTTCAAGATAACTTTTTCTTTGTTCTTCGTTAATGTAATTTATTTATGGTTCAATCTGGAGGGATCATAATTATATACTAGTATATTTATAGGCTTCCTTAATAAAATATTAATCAAGGTGATTTAATGAAATTAAATCTAGATTAATTTTAAATAATCTTTCAATTCTCATATTTTATTATAATGAATTATTCTATTCTATTGTGAATTAAATAAATTTGACCTAAATGAAAACTAAGAGAAGTTTCTATTCTAAAATATTACGCCCAGGTGAATTTACTATTCTAACAATTTGGTATATTTATTATTTTATAAAAATCAAAGTTACTAATTATAAAATGACTATAAATAGGATAGTAAATTAATTTATTAATTTAGAATATTAAAATGATTATAATTTTTTTGGTTATATTACTAGGTACAAATTAAAATTCGTAGTTCAAAAATTGTAGATTAATGGAGAAGTTCATAATTCTTATGACCAATTTTTATTATTTTTTTTAATTAAAAATATTAATTAATAAATATTTTTCTGTTTAGATTTTAATATAAAAACATTCATAAAAAAAATATCACTTTTTAAGTTTTTTATATTAAAATTTATAAAATAATTCCTACTACTAAGATTTATAAAACAAAAGTTTGGTAAAAAAATAGAAGAAAATATTTTTCAAGTTTTAATTGTATAATTGAATTATTTATAGATTATACTAGTTATAGTAGTGTATTTTATAACAGTATGTTGTACATATGTAATGTATAATGAACTTACTATCTCCAGTAGACTGGTGGAATTATCTTGATCATTTTTTTTAATACATATATTTATTTCTAAATTGTTTTTATTTCTATTTTACTTTTCGATTTAAAAAAAACTTTTCTCGATAAGAAAGATAATTGAAATTGTTAATTTGTGTGGTAATGTAATATATACCTACCTATCAAGTTTCCATGATAAAAAGTGGCTTTTCTAATTCCAATTTCCCTCTATTAAAGTAGTTATTAATATTTAATTAGATTCTTTTAGTATAACATGATTGTCTGATTTGGATAAAAAAAAATATTGTCCTGGTCATAAGAATTCATGATAAGCGAGTCAAAAGTTGGTGACTGTGTAGCGTGTAGCACCAGACAACAGACTAGTGAACCATCTTTTTGAAATATTCAGAATTGAAATATCAACACTCATATAAACCGTATATATGTAATATAATTTAATATATTATTTTTTAGATTTATCGCATTTCTATTTTTAAGATATTCCAAATAGAAAAAAGCTGGAGTGTCTCCACTCGACTATCTCTCAAATTTGAATTGGATTAAATAACAAATATTATATTTAAATTAAATTTAATTAATTAAATTATAAATTAAAATTAATAAATAATATTTATTAAATCAGCGTATGTTTGGCTCTTTGTTGATTGCACCACGTCATGTGTTGGCGCGTGATTTGCAGTGATAAAAAATTAATTCCGGTACTTTTAAAGATTCAATCAAGCTGAAATTCTATATATAGAAGTTTTATACAATTTTTAATCATGTGAAAAACTATCAAACATATATCTTTATTTTTACGGTCACTTTAGAGGAAAAAAAAATCAAAATGTTATAAATAATGACCCTCTTCCGATTGAGCTACATTTCTCAAAAGTTGATAGAAAACTATGAATTTTGAATAATGCCCATGTACCAAATTTCATCATTCTAGCTCAAACCGTTTTTGCGTAATCTTGTTTACATACACACACAGACATTTTTCTTAGTGAAAATGACTCAGGGACCTTCAAAACGTATAAAAACATCAAAATCTCGACATCGCAATACTATCTCTGGCGAGATAGTAACAATAATTTTAAAATAATTTTAAAATAAAAATAGTTTTAATTTCAAATTTTGTAAAAGCAATTGAGAGATAATTATTTATTAATTATTCTTTAGAAATTTATTTTGTCACTCATTAAGAAATTCAGAAGGATCTGAAATAGGAAATTCTGAGGTATCTCATAAGTTTAAGATTTGAATTGAACAAAACACCTCTCTCAATTAATTTTCATAATAATAGAAATAGTTTTTATATTTTCTTTTTTCTTAATCTTTATACTTACACTTAATTCTTCTCACTCTTATAGGATCTAGTTTCAATGAACCTTTACTTTTATAATTAATAGGAGTACTTATATTACACATTAATCTATGTATAATTTTTAGTCCTTTTTGACATGATTGATTAAAATTTTTTGAAAATTTAGAAAATAACTTTAAAATCATGGTAATTTTAATTTGTCAGAAATACTTATTCATATACTCGACAAATATGATATTAAATTTTTTATATCAAATATTTAGTAGATATTAAATTATTAAAGCTTGGTGGTTGTTTTTATTTATAAGGGAATTTTGTAAATAAAACCACACTTTGATATTTGTTATTGTAAATTTATTCAAAAAATACAAAAAATATACACAACGTTTCGACTGCAGAAGTAGCAATCGACTGCAGAAGTAGCAATCGAAACATTGTGTATATTTTTTGTATTTTTTGAATAAATTTACAATAACAAATATCAATATGTGGTTTTATTTACAAAATTCCCTTATAAATATTTAGTAATTCATTCAATAATAATAATAGAAATAGATCAAAATTTTTTTTCTAGTCCTAAATAATTTTTTTTTTTTTTCATTTTCTAAATATATATGAATGTTATTAGGTAGCATTTAACAATCCTAATTAGTTGTATTCTAGTGATCTTATCTTCAAAAATTCATGACAATTAACTTCGGAAATTTTTATTATTATTCTTGTATAAAAAACCGTCCGTGTTAAAAAAATATGAAGCAAGATTGGTGTCTCGAAAAGTCAATGTATGCGCATAATTTTCCAAGCAGGCTAAGTGTTTACTAGCAGGCAAGCGGGATGTTTGTTGATTAGCCGGCAGGTGGGGCTCTGGGCCTTCCATGGCAACCACCAATCGGACACGGGAGTCTGGCCACGCCCCCGCAATGGCGAGCAAATGGACTCCCCCGATTTAGCACTAGTTAATTCTTAATAATGCCTTATTAACAACATGTCTTATAAATAATCACTTTTATTCTTATTCAATTGGAAAGATTTCATTATCCTTATTTTTTGACTTATAAATAAGAATATTTGTATAAAATATATTTATTATATTTTTTCTCTTCTTTTTAGTCATTACCTTATTTTATATGTATTAAGTGAAAAATTTTCTGATTATTTAACTTAATTGGACTAATTTCATTAAATTGTTTTGTTTTTTTTAAAAACATTATCTAAGTATATCAATTAAAAGATTTTTTAAAATTTAAATATTTCTATTATTCTAAAATTTATTTTATAAAATACATTAATTACTATCTCGCCAGTGATAGTATTGCAATCACAAAAATTTTCGATGTTGAGATTTTGATGTTTTTATACATTTTGAAGGTTCCTGAATCATTTTCACTAAGGTTGAGAAAAATGTCTGAGTGTGTGTGTGTGTGTATGTGTGTATGTATGTAACCAAGATTACGCAAAAACGGTTTTAGTCAGAATGATGAAATTTGGTACATGGGCATTATTCAAAATTCATAGTTTTATATCAACTTTTGAGAAATGTAGCTCAACCGAAAGAGGGTCATTACCTACAACGTTTTGATTTTTTTTCTTCTAAAGTGACCGTAAAAATAAAGATATATGTTTGATAATTTTTCACATGATTAATAATTGTATAAAACTGCTATATATAGAATTTCAGCTTGATTGAATCACTGCAGGTACCAGAATTAATTTTTTAACACTGCAAATCTCACGCGCCAACACGTGACGTGGTGCCATCAACAAAGAGCCAAATATGCGCTGGTTTAATAAATATTATTTATTAATTTTAATTTATAATTTTTAATTAATTAAATTTAAATTATTATATGTTATTTAATCCAATTCAAATTTGCGAGAACGATTAATGTTTAAAATTTAGCCCATTGAAATGATTTATTAAAAATATTTTTTTTATTAATATTTTATTCTGTTTAAAATATAATTTTCAAATTTCTTTAGATTTTTCCTCCAAACATACGTTCATTATATAATTTATTATTCCTTATATAATTTATTTTCAACTCGATTCAAAAGTTAAAATATTATTAAGTGTTTTTACGTAACACACACATACACAAAGACATTTTCTCAACCATAGAAAAAATGACTCAGGGATCTTCAAAACGTATAGAAACATCAAAATCTCGAAATCGAAAATTTTTGTAATTTCAATACTATCTCTGGCGAGATAGTAAAAAGTACAAATTATAAAAATCTATTTTTCGTTATTTGTCAAGATCACATAAATTTTCTAATAAAATTTGGAAAGTAAAGAATGGTTTTAAACCATATTTATGATATTTAACCTATTAAACTTATTAAAATTTGCATCAAATCAACCCCATAATTAATCGAATAAAGGTTCTAGTCAACAATCCCCTTCTAAAACCAGACAAATAAGTGACGTTTCTTTTCTTTATCGACCGAACAAAAGATCCTTGAAGTAGCATCTGTACTTCCGGCCGCGGGTTATTGTGACCAGAGAACAGTAGACACGCGTACCGCGGGGGCGGGACACTTCCTGGGGGGGCAACACCCTACAAGTCTCTCTCCCTTTTTACACATCTCGATTTGTTTAGTCTTCTCGTGGAAATGGTGGCTTTAGCCTATGGCAGCTGGCATCATGGACAAAGAGCAATTGTGTCCTCTTAATCTATGATTACATGTTGCAAGGCTGATCGGGCCACGCGCCGCCGACTCCCGAGTTGCATTCAGACCCTCTCTATTCTACACAATTCGCCTTTTTCTCTTGTTGTTTGTTACTTCACTCGATAATCATATTAGAATAACATTATTCATTCAAATATAAAAACAATTTTATGTACAAAACTTAAATGGAATGTTAAGAATGAGATCATTTATGCTGAATGAATGATTTGATTTGTATATTCTAATATTATTTTTTTTTTGTGTATTTTTTCTGTTACCCTTTTTGGATGTAAGAGTTTTTGAAGATTCTTTGGTTTGATTTCTGTTACGTTGGATTTTTTTTTTTTTTTTGTTTTCTTTTGTTTTTCTGTTGTAATTTTTTTTTTTTTTGGAAATCCTCTAGCCCAAATAAGGGAAGGATAGAGATATACCTGGATCTGTATATGATCTCTTAAATCGATAAATAGATAAATAAAATACTCCAACTGAGATCTTACATATTTAAATAAATGGAAATTTGTTTTTGTTTTTTCTTTTTTTTTTTGTATTCTTTTAGAAATAATTTAATTTCTGTTAAGTTATATTCTTCTTTGTTTTTGTTTTTTTTTTATTTTTTTGTAATTCCTTTACCCCAAATAGGGAGAGGATAGAGATATACTGGGTTGTATATAATCTCTTTAATTAAATAAATAAATAATAAATAAATAATGTATGAAACAGAAGTGAAAATAAAATTCTTTGAGATAAAAATGATATAAAAAAACGATGCCTAACAGAAAGAAAACAAAAAAAAAAATGATCACGATTTTTCTATTGAGATGATTATCCTTAATAATCCTCGAAATAATCAAATATTTTTTTTTTTTAATTTTTCGAAACTTCCGTGGCTGATACCTTTTTTTTTGGATTCCTTTCCATAGAAAATATAATCTTCAATTATTTCCACTTTAATAAATAATCTATTTAGAATTTGATCAATAAATTATAGCTCCAATATTATTTGCTCCAATTCAAAGTTAATCTGAGCTTGCAATAAATAATCAAGTGAGTTATTCATGTTTTGTAGGGGTCGATAATTGAAACTAAATCATTTAAGATTATTGGAAAAAATTCAAGAAGTTTTTTTTTTTTGAAAGCAATGAATTCGGTGTACCTTTCAATTAGTCCCAAGTTGGTGAGGTCTGTAATCTGTATAGATGGATAGCAAATGACAGGTCCCGTGTTCAATCAGGTGGCTTTGCATAATGCACGACGGCACGCTTCCAAAGTCACCTGGCTAAATGCATAGACGCCCCCTGGAAAGGGAAAACATCGACGACGACCCCCACCGACGGTGACTCTCGCGTGCCACTCGTTTCATGAAAAATGGAGACAAAAATCAGTCAGTCATTCGATTTTACAATTTAAATGAGCTGTCTAAAGACATGTATTCGTGTGTACTCTACTCTATCCATCATCAATCAAACTGACATTTCAAAAGAAAACTTATATTTTAATAAAATAATAGATCATGTACTTATATATATACGTCTTGATATATGAATCCAAAAAAAAAAAAAAATTGAATTGGAATATATAAGTTTTAACAATGTGTATTAATAATGTTTACGAATGTTAAAAGTTTTTAATTAAATATTATAATCTTCATAATAAATATTTAAAATATCGCTTATTAGAACATTCTTTTTAATTCTGTTAAATTAAATGAAGAAATTATTTTTCAAAATAAAATAATTTTAACAATTAATTTAATTCATAAAAATACTTTAGTGTTTCTTTTTAGTATAAAATTGTTTTTATAGATAAATTAATATTTTTCTTAAAAATAAATAATTTCTATATATTCCGAAATATAGTTAGGCTTATAAAATTGAAAATATTAAATTAATCAATCTGATGGAGAGAAGATATTAAAGAATAGTTTAATGATTTATCGAAATAAGAGGAAGAAAAATTGTGAGAAGATAATATAAAATAGAAATAAATGAAATATGTTTAATATAACAAATTATAACAAAAGGCCTGAAAATGGGGCAAGTGCGTACACGTATAGTACGAGCGAATTGAATCACCACGAATCATGCACTTTGTATTGGTTTTATCCTCGAGAAAAATCATCTTTATTAGTTTTTTCTTAATTTAAAATTATATGACGTCATCCAACCATTCATGACGTCACAGCCTGGTCTTACATATATATTCTAAATAAAATAAAATTAAAAATATTTATGTTATATCCATATCTGATTTTTATTGCATTAATAGATATATTAAAATTATTTGAAATTGTTTCTTTAGCTGGAAATTAATTTACTTCAAACCGTCGGTCGGTTCGGACCTGGCCACAGGTCAACTTAGGTTTAGCCGCATTGCTTTTAATAGAACTCATTGTCCGTAGAAGATCTTCAAAAATAATTTTTGTTTCTGGGGAATAAATTTAGCAGTCTTACCCCACTGCACCTTATAATGTAATTAAATCCATATCATATCAATTTGTTAAAAAGTTGTTGTCTGTGTTGTCTGTCTGTGTGTGTGTATATATGTGTATATAAGAACGTTTCGGTTTGGTTTGAATTAGAATAATAAAATTTGGTACACAGGCATTATTCAAAATTCGTAGTTTTTTATCTACTTTTGAGAAATGTATCTCATTTGGGAGAGGGTCATTACCTACCACGTTTTCATTTTATTTCCTCTAAACTGACCCTAAAAATAAAGATATATGTTTGATAGTTTTTCAATTGATTAAAAATTGTATAAAACTGCTATATATAGAATTTCAGCTTGATTGAATGGCTGAAAGTACCGGAATTAATTTTTTAACACGTTGACTGGCTCTCACGCTTTGGTTTTAATAAATATTATTTATTAATTTATAATTTAATTAATTAAATTTAATTTAAATATAATATATGTTAATTAATCCAATTCAAATTTGAGAGATATTCGAGTGGAGACACTCCAGCTTTTTTTTTATATTAATATAGTGAAACTATAAAAAAATATAATTTGTATTTGTAATTATTTTTATCTAATAATATAATTTTTAAATTGTCAACTAAAATTATCAAATTATGTAGGAAATAGTGTAAAATTTTTCGTAAAGTAAATTGACCTAAAAGTGAATACTTACCTACTTAGAAGGAAAATAGAAAATAATACATGCACACAGTGAATAATTATTAATTTATTTATGATGATTGAGTCGAACTATTTCTTTATAACTATTGCTATAAATAAGAGATTTTAATATAATATTTGTGGTCTTATCCTAACATTGCTTTTCTTAATCATGTCAACCTCCAATTATTAATATTCAGAACGACTAATGTTTAAAATTTAGCCCATTGAAATGATTTATTAAAAATATTTTCTTTATTAATATTTTATTTGGTTTAATATATAATTTTCAAAATTCTTTAGATTTTTCCTCAAAACATACATTCATTATATAATTTATTATTCCTTATATAATTTATTTTCAACTCGATTCAAAAGTTCAAATAGTATTAAGTGTTTTTGCGTAAAAAATAACATAATAAAATAAGTTGACCTGTGGCCAGGTCCGAACCGACCGACGGTTTGAAATAAATTAATTTCCAGCTACAGAAACAATTTCAAATAATTTTCATATATCTATTAATGTAATAAAAAACAGATATGGATACATAAATAATAAATATAAACATTTTTAATTTTATTTTATTTATAATATATATGCAAGACCAGGCTGTGACGTCATGAATGGCTGGATGACGTCATATAATTTTAAATCAAGAAAAAACTAATAAATATGATTTTTCTCGAGGATAAAACCAATACAAAGTGCATGATTCGTGGTGATATATAAAAAAATCTCCTTTGGTGTGAAAATAACCCTTTTCTTCCTATCGTCGATCGCTAATACTACCATTTCCGGTTTCCGGAATTGCACCAAAAGTTGATCAATTCATCCCACTGATGCATTAAGTAAATATACCAAATTTCATCAAAATCGGTTCAGCCGTTCAGGCTGTACACATCTATACGGACGGACGGACGGACAGACATCATGCTAAAAATACTTTTTTCTGTTAAGAAAATGCATGATTCGTGGAGATATGTAAAAATCTCCACATGTGAAATTTGGTGTGAAAACAATACCTCCCTTACTATCGTCGGTCGGTAAAAAACAAGAGATAAAAATTGATCCAACCGTATCTGCATTCCAGAACAGGAATTGGATACGTATAATTTCTTAATTTCTTCTTTAATGATCGGATCTGTGTTCATTTTCAAGTCTCTGCTTTTCAACGAGCAGATCAAAAAAGTTAAATCAACTTCTCTTCAATCTTACATGCGAATCATCAATTAATAATATAAATAAAATTTTCTTTCTGTTAATTTATTCTATTTTAAATATGTAATTAACAAATAATTGAAATTGAAAGTTTTTCATTGACATAAACTCCTTTTAAAAATAGACCAAAACTGTTATTTTCTATATTTATTTGAGAACAATTAATTGGAGTTGATTTTGTTGGTGGTTGGTTTCCATTAAATGATAGATACAATGAGTTGGTTCGTTTCCTCTACATGAAAATAATAATGACGAATTGAAGGTTTTTGATGGCGGCCACCGCAAGTCCTCCATGATAGGACAGGAAATATAGTTCAATTGTTTCTTAATCAGTAAACAATTACCAAATTATTATGCATGGCTTGAATTCATCTAGAGACCTCAGTGCTATTATTATCATTCAATAATAATGATTTAAGACTTGAAATATATAAAAAAATATAACTTTCATTGTAATGACATTATAAATAAATATGGGAAATGCAATTTGATTAATTACGCATAGCAATTGTGAACTGGCTAATGACAGTTATAAGTTACAATCATTTTCCGGACTAGAGAGGACTTTTGCTTACTTAATCATAGTGTTTCAATGAAAACAATAATTTTTTATTAATGGGAAATAATTTCTGCCCTATTTAATATATGATAAGTAGAAATAATAGTTCTTTGAAAAAAAACAGTTAAAAAATTATTGGAAAATAATAAATGAATTATAAAATGGTTTTACAAATAGTTATTTATATATGCATTTATTTATATTTCCATTATAACAAAATAAGAATAATTATAAAACTCAAATATAAAAAAATATTTTTTTAAAATTTTTTATCAGAAAATTGTAGCTGATAAGGAAACAAAGTTCACAAAAAACGAATATTTAACAAATTTAGTAAATAGAATTAAGAACTAGTAGAATGATAAACAATTTATTTGATTATTATTCGTTATTATACAAGGATAAGGATAAAATTTCCGAATCAATTATAATGTAATAATATAACCATTAATTGGAAATTTGTAAAATTCAATTTACTTTGGTTATAAAAATCTTTTATTTTGCAAATAATAATATTTTTTTTTCAAATAAACTCAATAATATTTTCTTTTAATGCATAATTCATTATTAAAGCATCCAATTGTATAGATTTTAGAAATGGGTATTTAAATAAAAATACTAGATAATTTCAAAATCTTTTCAATTTGATTCCTTAAAGTTGTGAATTGATTTCCGATGGTGTGAAATTTTTCAGTTTATAAAGCGATAAAAACAAAAATTTTATCTCATTTCATTTTTACTTGAGTATAAGAATTTTTGAAATATTTGACCAAAACTAATATAAATTCGAACAATTCTTTATTTTATTATATTATAGCAACATATGTAATAATTTCTTGTGTCTTATATTACTTATAGTTTTTTTAACACATTAAACTAGTAATTTTTTTCTCTATATTTAACATCTATACATGATTATATAGATGATTTGAAATGATCAATAATGCACTTTATAAACACAAATCATATTATATTTATAAAAAGTGCTGGAGAAGAATATTTTTAAATGAAATTAATGGTACCTTTGATATTCTTTCTCAGAATATATATAAACTATGTACTAAAACTCAGAATAATTATATATATTATGCATTTAAATATCTTTTGTAACTTTATATATCACTTGCATATAGAAATTAAGAGCTGTATCTCAGATTTACAAATTATATGCAAAACAAAAACTAATAATATTCAATAATTTTAACCATTTTTACCGACCGACGATAGTAAGGGAGATATTGTTTTCACACCAAATTTCACATGTGGAGATTTTTACATATCTCCACGAATCATGCATTTTCTTAATAGAAAAAAGTATTTTTAGCTTGATGTCTGTCCGTCCGTCCGTCCGTATAGATGTGTACAGCCTGAACGGCTCAACCGATTTTGATGAAATTTGGTATATTTACTTAATGCATCAGTGGGATGAATTGATCATCTTTTGGTGCAATTCCGGAAACCGGAAGTGGTAGTATTAGCGATCGACGATAGGAAGGGAAGGGTTATTTTCACACCAAATTTCACATGAGGAGATTTTTTATAAATCACCACGAATCATGCACTTTGTATTGGTTTTATCCTCGAGAAAAATCATAATTATTAGTTTTTTCTTGATTTAAAATTATATGACGTCTCCAGCCATTCATGACGTCACAGCTTGGTCTTGCATATATATTATAAATAAAATAAAATTAAAAATGTTTATATTTATTATTTATGTATCCATATCTGTTTTTTATTACATTAATAGATATTTTAAAATTATTTGAAATTGTTTCTGTAGCTGGAAATTAATTTACTTCAAACCGTCGGTCGGTTCGGACCTGGCCACAGATCAACTTATTATGTCTGATTGTGCATTTCAAATTATGTGTTTTGAACATCAAACTATGTTCTTACCATTTTTATTCCTAACATTATAATAATTTTAATACAATAAACAAAAATAATAGAAATAAAAGAAATTAATGCATAATAAAGAATGGTTTATTTATTTATTATTTATTATTAAATTGAATGTAAAGGTGAATAGATTAAGACCAAGATAAACTTTAGTTTTTATTTTTTACTTATTCATACAAACATAATATTAAATAAATTTAAAATAACAAAAAAAAAAAAAAAAATAAGAACATGGTTTTTCATTTGTAAAGCAAAAGAGATTATAATAAAAGGGTTCTTGATGAAAGCCATGTGCAGATGATCTAAGCGATTCCAGATGCCCATCCCACCCCAAACGAGAGAGTAAATGACATTTTGATGACTCTCAAAAGGTTAAATACCAAAGATAAATACTTAACAACCGTCAGGATATTTTAACATGTATTTGATGAAAAGAATTGTCAGATCAAGTTAACCTTATTATAAAAAAAGAAGAAAAAAAAATCCAATTCCCCATAAATTAAAAAAGATTTCAAAAATGACAATTATTGCTTGAGATTCCCATTTTGTCAAAATACTATAATATTAAAAATAAACTAAAGTGCGATTGGAAGAAGTTAATCAGCGATTTATTAATTTAAAAAATAATATACTGTTTGTATATTTCATTAAAATTAAATTACTCCGCCTATTTTAAGTTTTATGTTATTATCTTAAACGAGACAGAACAGAGATGTGATTACCAACTACTAATTGATATACAGCTTTAGCTAATATTATATATTTAAAAATGACTGATTTAATATTTTAATAAACATTGATTTTCATGGTTTGTACTTGTATTTTAATTTATATATTTAAGCAACTAGGGGTGAATATATAAAAATAAAAATATTGAATAAACAATTGAGATTTATTTAGATTTATATTTATAATTAATTTAAAAAAATCCTATTAGATGTGAATATTTTTTAATTAACGACCTTGTTGATAAATATGGACATAAAATTTGTGTTTATAAATATATGTGACAAAGACAACTAAATTTAAAAATAGCATTCTTAATTATATAATATTTATGAGAGTGTTAAATACTTAATTATGATTTAGTGTGGAAGAATAAAGAAGCCATGAGTTTGCTAATGACGAGATTTAAGTTAACATTCCAATGCTTGGCGAATACCAAAAGAATGGATGGGCCAGAGAGATCTTAAATTTTAATTTAAATTTTCTTTCTTTTTAGAATAAATTAAATTAAAGTTTTACCTTTAAAAAAAGTGTCTTTTATTTAATTAGAATTTATATATTTCATGAATAGATAAAAAAAATAAAAAATAAATTAATATTGTAAATCACTATTGGATAATTTCTTCCTTCCTTGAAGCAAAATTTTTCTTTCAAAAAGAAATATAAAAGTAAATTACCTTAGATATTCGATAAATTATATAATAATAAAATAGATAAGAAATTAATTAATTTAATTTAAGTAAGAATTTCATTCGTTTTAAATAAGTTTATTGAATATATTTAAATAAATTATATAGATTTTATTGAACTTTTCTTTTTCTATCAAATGCTTTTTAATAATTTAAATTAAATTTAAATTTAATGTTTTAAATCATTTAATTATAGATATTATATTATATTATATCAATTTAATTATCATTAATATTAATTTAAATGATTTGAAATAATAAATTAATAATATTAATAATTATTTTTTTAATTATGAACAAAAGCTACTCGTAATATTGTATAATGGTATGTTTTATATAATATCAAAAAATGTTATCTGATGATTCATTTATGATAATAATAATATTGTAAAATATATGAGGTTGTCAATATTACTATTGACTCCCATGAGAGAATGAGAATATTATAAATTTTTTAAAACTGAGTGGGGCGTTTTTTCATCGATAAGAGATAAGTCACTCGGCTACTTCATTGGAAATATGATAAAAAAATAAAATAAAATGTTATTTTTAGTTTGCAATGTTTACAGAGAATTTGACAAAACGACAAGTTGTCTCTGTGAGTAAGGTGAGGTAATTAAATATTTAACCATTAATTAATTAATAATAGTTTTCATTAATTTATTTTCTATATTTCAATAATATATATATAGCTTAACTCAAATTTTTACAATATTATTTATATATAATATATATAGTTTTATTTATTTATAATCTAGTAATTAATTAAAAAGTATAAATTTAAAAGTATAAACTTTTTATTATGTAATTTATTCTAAAAAAGAAAGAATATTGAAGTTAATATTTTAGACATCTAGACTATCCGTTCTTAGCATGTTAGCTTAAATTGCTAATTACTAGATTTACTAGTAATTAGCAACCCCGTGGCTCCTTTTTCCTACTACCTTAAATGTATTTTAATTAATTTTGAGTTTTCCATTTTCTCGGACAAATTGACATAAAAAAATTATAAATTTATATTTGGATTCTCCAGGACATGAAACGTAAATATTCATTAATTTGAATCATAATATAAGATAATAATATAAGATAATATATTAAAATTATTAGTTATTCAATCATATTATATTTTTCTAAAAACTTGTATTTCATTTATATATATATATATATATCAATTATTTTTATATTACAACTAAGAAATATTAAAAATAAATAAGTTGACCTGTGGCCAGGTCCGAACCGACCGACGGTTTGAAGTAAATTAATTTCCAGCTACAGAAACAATTTCAAATAATTTTAATATATCTATTAATTTAATAAAAAACAGACATGGATACATAAATAATACATATAAACATTTTTAATTTTATTTTATTTATAATATATATGCAAGACCAGGCTGTGACGTCATGAATGGCTGGATGACGTCGTATAATTTAAAATCAAGAAAAAACTAATAAATATGATTTTTCTCGAGAATAAAACTAATACAAAGTGCATGATTCGTGGTGATTTATAAAAAAATCTCCTCATGTGAAATTTGGTGTGAAAATAACCCTTCCCTTCCTATCGTCGATCGCTAATACTATCACTTCCGGTTTCCGGATTTGCACCAAAAGTGGATCAATTCATCATACTGATGCATTAAGTAAATATAACAAATTTCATCAAAATCCGTTGAGCCGTACACATCTATACGGACGGACGGACAGACATCATGTTAAAAATATTTTTTTCTGTTAAGAAAATGCATGATTCGTGGAGATATGAAAAAATCTCCACATGTGAAATTTGGTGTGAAAACAATACCTCCCTTAATATCGTCAGTCGGTAAAAACAATTACAAAGTATAATTAAAAAATAATCCTTTTTTTTGTCAAATTCAAACTTAAAATAATGAAAGATGGTTAATTCTAGATAGATTAGGAAATAAATTTATACCGATCCTAGTTGGATAAAATTTCAGATTGTTAACATTTAACTAATGGATTTAAACAATTAATATTTTAAGTTTTAGATGAGTTGTTTTACAAATATAGATACGATGAATATCTTTAGTTTGACTTTTACCAACACAACTATATATAAGTGCGATCATGAACTGTACTTGAATACAATTCATAATATTTATGTATGCTGTTAAACAGTTATAACTGAGAGAAACTTTTCTTCATTTGAAATGATTATGTAAAATGGGATTAGATAACTTTTCATTTTGTGCCTTGGTTTCTATTCTAAAGTATTTCTGCGAAAATGTCGAAGGACCTATTGATCACGAACTTCACACCATGCGTGGCTTAATCCGAAAAAAAAAGAAATATGAAATTTATATATATTTATAGGATATATATTTTACCTATTTTCTCATTCTAATTTTGTAATCGTTATTCCGATTATTTAATAAAAATGTTACAATTATTTTCTGCATGTTTGCTTGGTATACTTTTTAATTAATTGGATAATAAATTTAATAGGGCCGATTTGATATAAGACTTTAGGAGTTTAAAAGACCTTCATTGGACTTGAAAAGAGGAGATTGAATGGAAACTAAATGAGATTCGTCATGAAATTAAGCCAATAATAATATCCTAGTTCGGGTTGCATGGCCTCATTGGCGAGTAGCTTTGAAGCTTGAAGCTTTGAAGTTACACGCAAAGCCACGTAAGCCGAGCTGCGGCAGTTGTAATTGGTCTGCAGGGCGCAGCTCCCCTGATGGTGACATTAAATTAATTAACTAGCCTATGTGGATGTACCAAGGCGCATTTATCCATGCATGCATGCTCGCTCTCAAAGATCAGCCTATTATCTAGAGAATATAACGCTATATGCCAATGCGTAGAAAGACGAAGCGCCTTGTAATTACATCTTGCTTATTAGGAGTAATTAAATGGAATTTTATTACGAGTCACAGTATTCATTTTGTGTAACAAAAATTCCAAGTTGATTTTATTATTTTATCATATTTAAGATCTTATAAGGAAAAAATTCTTGTTTAAAAATTTACAATTCAATATATGCAAATGTTATTTGAAAAATATTAATGAAAGGACATTTATAACATGTTTATTTTTTAAATAAAAATGCTTACAAATTATTTTTAAGAAAGAAAAATTGACTTGAAAAAAAATTACCTAATAAAAATTTTAATTAGATATCATGATGATTATTAATTTAATATGATTATATAGCAGCGGTCGGGGAACCGGGGTAAATTATCCCAAATGGGGTAAAAATGAAATTTTTGGGGGTAAAAATGAAACTTTTGTGAGTGAAAAGTAAAAAGTATATATTTTTAATTTGCTATTTTATAAACCTGTTAGTATTTTTGCAAATTAAATTTTTACCGACCGACGAGAGTATTGTTTTCACACCAAATTTCACATGTGGAGATTTTTACATATCTCCACGAATCATGCATTTTCTAAACAGAATAAGTTGACCTGTGGCCAGGTCCGAACCGACCGACGGTTTGAAAAATTAATTTCCAGCTACAGAAACAATTTCAAATAATTTTAATATATCTATTAATGTAATAAAAAACAAATATGAATATAACATAAATATTTTTAATTTTATTTTATTTATAATATATATGTAAGACCAGGCTGTGACGTCATGAATGGCTTGATGACGTCATATAATTTTAAATCAAGTAAAAACTAATCAATATGATTTTTCTCGAGGATAAAACCAATACAAAGTGCATGATTCGTGGTGATATATAAAAAAATCTCCTCATGTGAAATTTGGTGTGAAAATAACCCTTTCCTTCCTATCGTCGATCGCTAATACTACCACTTCCGGTTTCCGGATATACACCAAAAGTTGATCAATTCATCCCACTGATGCATTAAGTAAATATACCAAATTTCATCAAAATCGGTTGAGCCGTTCAGGCTGTACACATCTATACGGACGGACAGACGGACAGACGGACGGACAGACGGACGGACAGACGGACGGACAGACGGACAGACGGACGGACAGACATCATGCTAAAAATACTTTTTTCTGTTTAGAAAATGCATGATTCGTGGAGATATGTAAAAATCTCCACATGTGAAATTTGGTGTGAAAACAATACCTCCCTTACTATCGTCGGTCGGTAAAAAAGTATTTTTAGCATGATGTCTGTCCGTCCGTCCGTATAGATGTGTACAGCCTGAACGGCTCAACCGATTTTGATGAAATTTGGTATATTTCCTTAATGCATCAGTGGGATGAATTGATCAACTTTTGATGCAATTCCGGAAACCGGAAGTGGTAGTATTAGCGATCGACGATAGGAAGGAAAGGGTTATTTTCACACCAAAGGAGATTTTTTGAAGTGAAACTTCTTTAGCGGCGTCCTGACATTTGGTTGAGAATGGAGAGTGAATTGAAAAATTGAAATTTCGTAACGCGTTACGAAACGCAAGAGAGAAAAAAGATATAGATATAACGAGTGAGAATGAGATAGCCTCTATCTCCGACTCTCTTTTGTGCGGTGTTTCGTTTTTGAGAGAGAGGCTATCTGGGTCTTTCTTTTGTCCGGTCTTTCGTCTTTGAGAAAGAGGCTATCTGCCTCTTCGTTTTGTGCTGTCTTTCGTTCTACTACGCTCTCGCTAGGTCCAAAGTCCACGGCGCGCATGCGCGGTAGTACGTTGACGCGGAATAATATTTCTCAGCTTCTACTGGGTCAAAGAATAAAAATTAGTATGACTTATGATCAAAAGAGGGCGAGATCTCCACCTTGTCCAGTAGATATCGCAATTAAATACAATTTGAATTTAAATATATATTAATTTCAAAATTTGCCTAAACATTTATAAAAATAAATATACATATGAAATTTGTTATTTTTTTTTAATATTAAAAAATATTTAATTTGAGATTAATTATATGTAAAAAGATCAACTATCAAATAGATTCAAACTTTTATTTTCTTTGATTAGATTATAATTAAATATTATTTATATTATTTAAAAATTATTATTAAATTTAATTAATTATAAATTATAAATAATAAATAATAAATATTAAACCAGCGCATGTTTGGCTTTTTGTTGATGGCACCACGTCACGTGTTGGCGCGTGAGATTTGCAGTGTTAAAAAATTAATTCTGGTAATTTCAGCTAATCAATCAAGCTGAAATTCTATATATAGCAGTTTTATACAATTATTAATCATGTGAAAAATTATCAAACATATATCTTTATTTTTACGGTCACTTTAGAGGAAAAAAAATCAAAACGTTGTAGGTAATGACCCTCTTCCGGTTGAGCTACATTTCTCAAAAGTTGATAGAAAACTATGAATTTTGAATAATGTCCATGTACCAAATTTCATCATTCTAGCTCAAACCGTTTTTGCGTAATCTTGCCTACATACACACACACACACACACACACACAGACACACACACACAGACATTTTTCTCAACCTTAGTGAAAATGATTCAGGAACCTTCAAAAAGTATAAAAACATCAAAATCTCAACATCGAAAATTTTCGTGATCGCAATACTATCTCTGGCGAGATAGTAAAAAATGATTCATTATTATTGGATTTGGCTGGTAATATTAATACCTGAGACACCGAGCTCGCTCTACCCTTTAAAAAATATTGATATACAATTCTTTAATTATTTATTACAATTATTAAATGTATTAAATAATATTTTATTGAAAAAATATTAAAAATTATAAAACTATCTAAAACTTAATTAATAAAAGAACAATGAATAAATAAATCACGAAAATAGATAAAAAAAAAATGCACGCGGCGAGTTTCGATCCTTCGAACTCGGGGAGTAAAAACAATTGTTCTTACTGCTGGTCTATGATATTTTGATAATTACAAAGATATTTTTACCATCTTTCAAAGACATTTATTTGTTTTGTTGTTTTTTTTTGAGAGAGATTAATAAATATATATATATTTTATTAAAAATAAATATTTTTAATTTTATTTCGAAATTAAATAATGAATTTTAAAATATTTTAAATATAAAAAAATGTTAATACAATATCATTTAAAAAAAAGCGGGATTAATAAATATATATATATATTTTATTAAAAATAAATATTTTTAATTTTATTTCGAAATTAAATAATAAATTTTAAAATATTTTAAATATAAAATTTCGAAATTAAATAATGAATTTTAAAATATTTTAAATATAAAAAAATGTTAATACAATATCATTTAAAAAAAAGCGGGATTAATAAATATATATATATATTTTATTAAAAATAAATATTTTTAATTTTATTTCGAAATTAAATTATAAATTTTAAAATATTTTAAATATAAAAAAAATATTAATACAAAATTAAAAAAAGGCGGGAGTTAAATTTCAAAATGGATGCCATTTACGTCACCCATATATAATTTTCAATTAAGAAATTAATAATGAAGCTGTAAGTTTCAAGAGATGTAATCAATAAAACTCAATTTTTCTTTATAAATACTATATCTAGTGTGAATTTGAAAAAAATCGTTAGAGCGGTTTTTGAGAACCAATGGTTATAGATAAATAGATAGATATATACAATTTTAGCTAGCATAATAAGATAAGATATATATCGTGAAATAATTAAAATTCTCAAGTCAAATATACAGCGTGCACGCATACCGACGCATGTAATTGTGTGTGTGAACATGGTCGGCGATTCACACGCCAACACATACAGTTATGTGCGTCGATGACCATTCACGTTATTTATCCGAATCTCAACATTACTTTAACACTACTAAATCAATTTAAAATTATTATTGCATTTAAAACTGCTTTTCTCTACTCCACAGATTTCACTATGCCGAAAAAAAATAACGACCAAAATTTAGACGATATTATTTATTTCATACACCTTTCACTACTGGTTTATAGCCACACAGGTGCTAATGCACTTGAACGAGGCGAAGATAAAATCCCTCTAATTCTCGGGGGAGATTTTAATGTAAATTTTGGATCTGATGATTCGTTGCCGTTGATCAACTTTCTTCGAGAAACATTTGGTCTGCTTATAAATAACGATCCCAAGGAATCAACAACAAAATCTGGAACTACAATAGATGCTGTTTTTACACGTTATATAGAAAATATCGAATCACGAACATATATATCTTATTTTAGTTATCACAAGCCATTAATATCAGTATTACCAATTGAAGCACCAACCGACAATAGTACAGGCAATGTAGATATGATGATAGAGTAGATAATAATAATAATAAAGCGAATATTTGTTACGAAAATTTTATACTGTTATATGTCTTTCGAAATGATCCCTTTATTTTTCTCTATTTCTCTCTCACTCACACTCTCAACTAAAATTTATCTTATTCTCTAGATTGTAAGAAGTTTCACTTCCGCCACGTGTACGATGCTGCACATTTTGCTTTTTAAATTTTCTTTTCATTTTACTAACAATAATAATAATAGCAGCTTCTTCCTTATGATCCCGCATCCAGATCAATTTCTCTTTTGAATAGGTTTGGAACTATGATATTAATAAATTCGTCGTATATACTTCACCTTTCAATTTCCTCAAGAATGATTGGCCACGATCTGCTCTCCAGTTCTAATTTTAGTTCTAGTCGTATCAGTAAAAGTTATTTATATATCACCACGAATCATGCACTTTGTATTGGTTTTATCCTCGAGAAAAATCATATTTATTAGTTTTTTCTTGATTTAAAAAAATATATGACGTCATCCAGCCATTCATGACGTCACAGCCTGGTCTTGCATATATATTATAAATAAAATACAATTAAAAATGTTTATATTTATTATTTATGTATCCATATCTGTTTTTTATTACATTAATAGATATATTAAAATTATTTGAAATTGTTTCTGTAGCTGGAAATTAATTTATTTCAAACCGTCGGTGGGTTCGGACCTGGCCACAGGTCAACTTATTAGTTATTGTTTTCTTTTCAAATTATCATGGGGGGGGGGGGGCTATAATAAGAAAGATGCTAAAAAGAGGCGATTTTGTTTTTTTTTTGTTTTTGTTTTTTGCTCTTCACCATGGGGTAATATCAACTTAAACAAAAATATTTTGGGGTAATGATTTAAAAAGTTCCCCGATCGCTGTTATATAGAGATGTCCGGGAAACTCAAGTGCTTTTTTGTTTATTTTTCAATATTATGTATTAATATAAACTATTAGATTATTATATTATATACATTTTATTTATTATAAAATAAATAACATATAACTATAATTATTAAAGTAAAATATTTAATTAAATATTTATTAAATTATTTGATTTTTATTTAAATATTTAAATTATTATTTAAATTATATATTTATATACATATATACACAGGCAACAGCCCAAAGATTAGCGCAACCAAAAAATGTCAATAATAAACATGAATTTATCGACAAAAGAGATCGTTAATTTTTTAATATTCACGACCACAAAAATTAAACAAAACTCCGCTAAACGCAGGTTACTAAAAGATGATCATCACGAAAAATATTATTTTCAAAGAACTATTTAATTAACACGACAAATTCATTTTAAACAGAAATTGCAAACACCGTTTGTAACGGGTTCAACTAGTTAGATAATATAAATATTTGTGAATGGGTAGTTAATTTATATAGAATATTAAAAAAAAAATATTGCAGAAATAGAATATAGAACAGAAAATTTAAAAATAAGGTTTTAAAACTCTTCTAGTCTAGAAATTATGATGAAATAGAGGAAATTTAAAAAATGCAATAGTATTTAAATAAATTTTATATAAATTTCCCCTGGAATGTTATACAGTATCCGGCAAAAAGACCTCCCGTATTCCAATGTTCGTCCATATGCCTCACATCAATGGAGATCGCAATTTAATAATTTTTAAAACAAAATAAATGTAAATGTTCAGAAATAAAAGTATAATTTTTTGTGTCTTTCTCTCATTCGTTTTAACTGCCTTTTGAAATACAGGCCTTTCAGCCGGACCCTATATATATTAAAATAAGCCAACATAAAGTTTTGGTTAACTTCAGTGATTTCAAATTTTTTGGAATTATTTTATAAGAGTAAATAAAAATAGTAGTTCAGTAAAAATAGTAAAATAAAAATTATAAATTGAATCGATTAAATTTAATGAAAATTTTTTGATATCAAATTAAAGATTTACAGTCTAATATATAAAACATGAAATGTTTTTATTATTAGTTGATATAGTCTGACGCTTTAATCATAGAAAATATATAATTTATTATAATTATAAATATAATAATTAATTAACATTTATCTTAATATTATAGCATTTTTGTACTTATTATTTCAACATGAGTAGATTATCATTTGAATAATTCACATTATCATCATTATCCGTAATTTTTTTTCCTCCATCCACCAATTAATCTTATTGTTTTTTAATAAAATAGGTTTTGTAGAAATTCACAAATGTAAGAATATTTGAATGTTCCAATTGAGGTTTTTAAAGATTAATTTTATCAAAATAATACTATTTTTTAAATTTCCTTACGTTCTTTCTAATATATAATTTGCATTTCAAGCAACTAATCATGCTTGCCTCTCGATCTTCTTCGCAAATAAAACAAAACCAATTACTTTTCTTCTTTTTACTTTTTAATGCCAATTCCTTTTTATTAATTTTTGCATTTCTCACATTTGCTTTATTCTGTGTTGAAGTTATTTCGATTGGCGAGGTAGAGCATCGACTGTTTCGGTTTATTATTGGGATAGGAGCTAAATTATTTAAATTATTATTTGATTTATAGACGCTTCCGTTTCTTTTTCAAGAATTCCTTTATTTTCCTGTGTAGCCAGTGCAGAAAGTTCTTCTTACTTATTGAAGTCAAAACGGCGGAGTTCGTAAAGAGTTTTCAATCACAGGTGTAGGCACAAAAATCATTATCAAATTCATGCCTATTACATGGCCAAATACCAGTAGTTTAAAACCATTCAAAGCAATATCCATCCGCACTGATTTTGAGTAGGCAATTCCCAATAGCTTTGACACAGTAGTTTGTTTAATTGTGTTCCCGGCATTTGTTCTTAACCAAGAAGATGAAGCTTCGTTATAATTGGTTTTCAGAGATTTGAAAAAAGACGGTGGGTTGTATGAGCAGGAAAAGATAACATTATAATATCATAGACGCACGTTAGGCATATCCATATCATTTTTTTTTCATTTATTATAAATACGTTTTGACTGTTGTGACATAATTATGGATAAAAAATAAAAAATTAAAGCAAATTCAGTTGAGTACAGGTTAAAAAATAATTAATTTCTTAATTCATACAAGTAAGATTTAGGAATCTCTTTTAGGTACGACTTAAGACTCAGTACAAGTTAGCATTAAAAATAATCATAACCAAACATTGAATAAAATCAATACAATCTCGTTTCGGCCAAACCATTATATATGTTCTTCTGAATTTATATTTAACAAGTAAAATAATTTTAGGAATAATTAACTTGCAATATTAACTTCCAAAAATATACAGAAAATTGTAGGAAAAATGAAATAAACTTACTTAATGAGAAAATTTATAACAAACCACTTTTAATAAAATAAAATACCACTTAAAACATGTGGTTGACTCATATACATATATATATTCCATTTTGTTGTATGAGCGGTTGTCTGCACAGTTCGTTCAAAATTCAAGTGGTACGAATTAAGCACTGGTACGACTTGAGCAACCTTACCCTATATAAGAATATTTTGATGTAATTTCATAGAAATCGGTTCAGCCAATTTTGAATCTATAATATCCTTATTTTCCGGACAGACAGACATGAGAAATTCTAAAGTCACTTTTGGATTCTAGAGGTCATGAAAAGCGAAGATATGCAAATATTTTTAAATTCTGAGTAATGTGCAGACAAAAACCTTTTTTTTATATATATAGAATATCATAAAAATAACGACCATATAAATAGATCACAGAGTGCCAAATTATTAGAATTGTAATCAAATTCGTGATGAATACATAATAGATATAATAGTAATAATAATAATAGTAATAATACAAAAGACAAAAACCATAATGAAAGATGATAATGATTTGATTTGATTATAAATAAATATATTAATTATAAAATTAAAAATAAAATTTCAAATAATCCAATCTATAAAAATAAGTAAAAATTTATAAAATTAGATAAAGTAAAATCCAGTAGACGCTGTAAAATAATTATATTATAACATAATTATTTTCAAATTAAAGCATAAAAATGAATTATTTCATTGATTTCATTTCAGAATATTTTCTCAAACTGTAATTAATGAAATCTGAAAAATCTGAAGATAATTTGTATTTATGCTTGGGAAATCATAGATTAAAAAAAATATTGTTAATAAATATGTTACATTCTAATAACAATTATATACGCTACCAAAATATCATATTATTTGATCTAATGATTTAGAAATTGTTCCGTTTTGTGAATTTTTGATAACATAAAGCAAAAAAAAAAAAATAATTGTGAATTTTGAATAATATGCTAAGGCTCTCTCCTTTTTCCACAGTTAGAAGTTTATTTAAGTTTTCATTAATAACATTGTACAATTAACTATATCTTAACTTATCTTCTTATGCTAGCTAAAATTGTATATATCTTATATATAAAATTCTCGTGTCACAAAACTTTGAAATTATACTCTTCCGAAACGGCTGGACCGATTCTTATGAAATTTTTTATGCATATTCAGTAGGTCTCAGGGCATGTCAGACTTCTTTTATTAAACCGCTAATTGCTAAGGTGTGTCCAGGGGGTGCTAATTAACTAAAAATAGTTTAGTTACCATACTAGATCATAGAGGCGCTGATGGCGAAAATTTGACATCTTATATATATCCTGATAGGAGACTTGCAAACAATACTGATTCGTAGGTGGGCGGGCTAGGGCGCCATCTTATGACTTTGCACCCTCAGTTCGAAACTTGCAAATGCACATTTTTTTTTTAAGTATTATATATTTTTTTTTACAAATTTATTAATTTTTATTATTTTAATATTTTATTAAATAATTTTATTTTATTAAATTAAATTTTATTAAATATTTTATTTTGTTAAATTAAATTTTATTAAATATTTTATTTTATTAAATTAAATTTTATTATTAAATTTTATTTTATTAAATTAATAATTATGTCAATTAATTTTTTCTGCATAAATAAACATATATAAAAAACTATAGAGATGGGACATGGTAGGAGTTAGATGGTTATAGCTCAGAATAGGGACACTCGGGGGGTACAGGGGGCGGAGCCCCCGTCCAGGTGTGGAGAGCGCCGAAGGCGCTCGGAGCAGTAGTATATATATATATATATATGTAAATGGGCTCTCAGAAACCGCTCTAACGATTTTTTTGAAATTGACACCAAGAAAAATTGAGTTTTATTGACATCACATCTCTGGGAAAAATCATCTTTTAAAATTTAAATAGATATGACATCACAGCCAGCGCCTGTAAGATATATCTATTCTTAAAATAAAATTAAAAATATTTATATTATATTCATATTTGATTTTTATTTCATTAATAGATACATTAAAATTATTTGAAATTGTTTCACAAAGTTTAGAAGAATTATCTTTATTCGATATAGGAGAATTAAATGACGTCATCAATTTATTATACAGCGACTCCGTAAATACAAAATATTATATACTAGCTGTTCAATCAGTATATTAGATAAAACAATTATTTGTTTTTGTGTTCTTACTTTTAATGTATTTTAATTTAATCAGTAAATTAATTATATATTATTATTGTAAATGTTATATCTATCTATCTCTGAGCTCTACGGTAGTCGAAAGTTCTTGGGCGCAACATCCATATTTCTAGAAGTGTCCCTTCATACATTGTGAATCCACCCATAGTAATATCTTACTTACTTGAAAATGAAAATCCAATTATGAGATCAAAATTAAATTTATTTATTCATATAATCTTAAAAATTAAAAGAGGTAATAATATTCAAAATGTGAATGTTTTCGGTATTTTATAAATAATTTCAAAAGGCCAATAATAGAAAAATAAAATTAAAAATATAATAAAATATAAATATAAATATAACATAAAACATGTAGATATCAAATTTTAAAAAATTTTAAAATTTTAAAAAATAAATTTCTGAGATATGCAAGAATATTATGATGTAATTTCATCGAAATCGGTTCAGCCAATTTTGACGTCAAAGTTTCCCGACAGAAAGACTTAATTTCTGAGGTTATTGAATATATATATATTGACAAAAATATAGAGGTATGTTCTTTTAAATTATTTCAATGGCGATTCGGAAAATCAGGTATTAATATTACCAGCCAAACCCAATTGTAATAAATAATTAAAAAATTGTAAAATTTTTTAAAGTATATAATAATAAATTGTATAAATTTGTTAAAGAATCGAGCGATAGCTCGGTGTCCCAGGTATATATTTTATATCAACAGGCCTATTTTTCTGTTTGTATGTTATTATTTGAATGGCGAATCAGGTATTAATATTACCAGCCAAACCCTATAATAATGAATCATTTTTTTTAACTTAATTGCCGAGTTGAGGCTCGGGGTCCCGGTACTATATATAATTCTATAAAAATAAATAAAGATTCAAGTAATATTTAATCTATTCTATTTAAATACAAAAATAATCAAGAGTTTTATATTGATTTCGATTTTATTATGTTAATCAACTTCAAATGAAAATCATCTCAATATATGTACAAATGATCAACCAACATATATATTTTAATCATTATCCCCAAATGTGATATGAATGATTTAGATGTATGTAATTTTGAGCCTTCTTTTTTCTAATTGCTATAATTCTGACAGAAATACATCTAGATATTTATTTTATTTTCTATTGAATACACATGAATGTATTTTATCCATCCCTGGGATGGGCTATATGATTGAATTTAAAAATTACAAATATTATCTAGTTTATTGATAAAAAATATTTATTTATTTTATAACTAATATCCTTAGTCTAAATTAACGTGTAGAGTAAAATATATTTCTTTGAAACTTAAAATAAATTTTATTTATAACATTTCAAAATGCATTAATTTTCTTTATTTTGTAATGAAAGATTTTAATTATTTTTATTTTATTTTATTTTTTTTTATTTTTATTTTTTATAAATATTTACATTAGTCAGTTGATTTTCGAAAGAAAGCAAACCCTTAATTAACTTGGATCGATTTCTTCAAGTAGAAAGAAATTAGCCAACATCCCCCTTGGCGTATAAATTTGGCAAAGTCGGCACTCTTTGTGCAGTTGAGATGGTCCGGGGCGGTGACCCAAATCGAAGATTTATGAGCCTCCATGCAAGGCGGATTTCATTGGGGCGCCTCTTACCTGCTGCCGTCGCTTAATTAACTCGGCGCCCATTCATTTGTTTTACTGCCATTCATTTGGCGAGATGAATCCATCAGGGTTAGCGAAATTTTAACGACTCGGTTTAAGTCATCAATCATTTATTAATATGCATATAAGAAATAATTTAAACGATCGTTCAACCTTCAACCTAACTGGGGATTTTGGGATTTCTCTGATAATAAAAGTATAATGCAAATATCTACAAGTTTTAAAAGTTGAAGATGAAATAAAAGTTTTGGAATAATTAATAAAAATTAATATCATTTTTAATATTTTTATCGGCTGACGATAGAAAGGGAAGGTATTGTTTTCACACCAAATTTTTACATATCTCCACGAATCATGCAATTTGTTAACAGACAAAAGTATTTTTAGTATAATGTCCGACTGTCTATCCGTTGTTTCCGTATATACGTGTATAGCTTGAATGGCTCAACGGATTTTGATGAAATTTGATATATTTACTTAATGCATCAGTAGCATGAATTCATCAACTTTTGATGTGTATCTTGAAACCGGAGGTGGTAGTTTACAAAGTATTAATTTTATATTCATTGTCTCAAAATATTTCACTTAAAATTTAGTATTAGTTGATGAGTAATTAAACTAAAAATAAAAACCAAGATAATATAATTTAATCATTTTAATTCGAGTTTTAAAAATATTTTTTTTTATTCTTTATATATATACTAGCTGAAGTACCCGGCGTTGTCCGGAATCTTTCCCGGGTTCATAATAGAAAGCTTCCAAAAGGAAGTCCGAATGTGTGACAGCCGTTAACATAGTTTTTCGTCCCCTCTGTTGCTGATTTATCGTTTGGAAATTAATTTATTTCAAATAGGTTGTCAGCTCTGTGTGATTGCCACAGCTCATATTTTATTTTTATTGTAAAAAATATTTTATTGAAACTCTTCATGCCTATATGAGTATGTTTAGTACAGTGGTCTTCAAATTTTCTGGAGTCGCGGAACCCTATAGAATTAATATTTATAATAAATTTATATTTTAAAAAAAATCGTTATATTCGAGCTATACGGTATTTTACTTTTATTATTATACCAAAGAACGATAATTTAAAAAAAATTACATTTGTGTATTTATGTATATAAAGAGAACATAAATAAGTTGACCTGTGGCCAGGTCCGAACCGACCGACGGTTTGAAGTCAATTAATTTCCAGCTAGAGAAACAATTTCAAATAATTTTAATATATCTATTAATGTAATAAAAAAAAAATATGGATATAACAAATATTTTTAATTTTATTTTATTTATAATATATATGTAAGACCAGGCTGTGACGTCATGCATGGCTGGATGACGTCATATAATTTTAAATTAAGAAAAAACTAATAAAGATGATTTTTCTCGAGGATAAAACCAATACAAAGTGCATGATTCGTGGTGATATGTAAAAAATCTCCTCATGTGAAATTATAAATTATAAAATTCTTATAGAAAAATTGAATTTTAATACTAATGTTGTAGTTTGTTATTGTATTATTGTTATTAATTATTTTTATTAAGAAAAAAACAATTTAAATGATTCTTCCCACAGATACACAATCCTGTAGGCAATTATCATGATCAGGAGGTCATATTATCTACTATTTTTACTAGTACATATATAAATAAGAAAAAATATCTATAAATAATCAATAATTGAAGAAATTTAATAATTAATAATGAATAATTTATGAAATAATTCATCTTCAGTAAATAATAATCTTATAATAAAAATTTATATAATTAATTTTTAATAATATATGTAATATATAAATATCAAGAAATCCAAATCAATCTTCATCCCAGTTTTTATTTCCAAACTTTCTTTATAAATAAATTGGTTCAATTTGATTTCTTTTTTTTTAATAATAGATTGTTTTGGAAATCAATCTAGAAAATAATATCGTTAGTTAAAATTAATTTTTGGAAGGTATCGTAATCGTCTCCATGTTTGCTGGAATTTCAAAATGAGTTGCTGATATTAGCAAAGGAAAAAGGTACTTCCGTCAGGTTTGATTATAGGTGAAGTGCAAATCGTTTAGACGGCGCCAAT
The DNA here is from genome assembly GCA_963082975.1 of Labia minor. NCBI lineage: Eukaryota > Metazoa > Arthropoda > Insecta > Dermaptera > Spongiphoridae > Labia > Labia minor. The sequence continues at coordinate 64,871,766 of OY720347.1, forward strand.
GGTGGTTAATGCCTTTTTAAATTGGGACAGAATCATCAATGTAATGGATATATATGATTTTAAATCGGCTAATGTTCAAAGCATGGTGAATTTTTTAGAGCTACTGTTCAGAAGGATAACGGTATCCTTCCTGCTTCTGTTGAATTCATAGTGATAGTTGTCATAAGGGCATTCATTTTATTAAAATTTATGAGGGTTGCAACAAAATTAACTTTTAAATACATCAATTTTCTATAATTTAATCGAAATAGCTAATGTTATATTCTTTTACGGAAGACCTCTTCTTATAGAAAAAAAATGATCCAATTTTCTCATTTAAATAAGATAATCAATTGGAAAAATTTATTATGGATTTAAAAAAAAAAATAATTTCTGTTATTTCAAAATCATCAAAGAGTTACATATATATATTAATTTTAATTTTTAAAAGAGAAATAAAGGAGTAAATTTCAATATAATGACTAGCCTTTTGTTCTTCTACATTCCATCTCCATTATTGGAGAATTTATAAGGAATTTTTGTAACACACTATTAAAAAAGATGACCATGATGATTGTTTTGTGAGATAGTAAAGATTCACAATAGAAAAATCAAAATAATTAAACTATTTATTTGATTTACTATACGACTAATTTTAAATTCTCATTAGTTAAAATCCAAATTTAGTTCTGAAATAAAGGAATTTATATTTATTAAAAAAAAAAAAAAAATTTTAAAAATTAATAATTGAAGTGGTCGTGAGTAGCAGTAATATTGAAATTGTATATAATAATTAAATTATATAAAAATTATTTGGATAATATTTTCATGAATTACTTGTTCAGAAAATAAAAGTCATAAATTTTAATGTAATAAAAAATATACTTATCATTCAAGGTAAAAATGAAATTTCATAAAAATTTTAATTTTCTATTAAAATACAAAAAAAAAAAAAAAAAAAAAATACAAAATTAAATTGCTTATCATGTTTGAATGTTATATTCGTTGTGATCATACACCGGTTTTATATAATTATAATAATTTTTTAAAGAAAGTAAACTATTTATTAACTTTCTGCTACCATATCCAAACTTATCATTATGAAATAATAGCATTATTTGTCAATATAATTTAAAAAAAATAAATGAAAGAGAAATTTAGATTAGAAGGTGAGGAAGGAGGGATGGTTAAGGAAAAATTAACAAAACTAATTTCAAATTCTAATTAGTAGATATCAAAATTTATTTCTGATATATTCTGATTATTTCTGATATATAGTTTGAGTAAATATACTATTTATTGGCATTGAGTAAAGAAATTTAATGATTCATAAATTGTATTATAATATGGAAGGAAAAAAAACATTTCATGTTATCAATATTATAATCAACTCCCCTGACAATTTGTTAATATTAAATAAAACTAACATAAATAGATAAGGTAAATTACTATCAATGTTTACTTAAAACAAGAACAAGTTAAATGAACACACAAATGATAGTAAGTCAGTTAGTTTTTTCATATAATAATATTGTACTTTTTACCGACCGACGATAGTAAGGAAGGTATTGTTTTCACACCAAATTTCACATGTGGAGATTTTTACATATGTCCTCGAATCATGCATTTTCTTAACAGAAAAAAGTATTTTTAGCATGATGTCTGTCCGCCCGTCTGTCCATCCGTATACGAGGTAGGGTCAAAAAGTTCGCGGAATGGTCGCTTATAGTCAAGTATTTCTTAGCTGAAAGGGAAATTTTTGTTTGTGAGGTTGGCATAACTGGTAGTGAATGTGCTTTTGAGGTTAGCAGGCAGTTGTAGTTGGTTCCGTGCGTTTGGTGTTTAATATTGTAGATCGTAGTTTCTTTCTTTCGTCGGATTGTGCAATGTCGTCATTAGAGCAGCGTGGCAATATTAAATTCTGTGTGTTGCTGGAGAAATCACCCTCGGAGACTCTTGAGATGCTAAAAAAAGCATACGGAAATTCTGCGATGAAGAAAACAGCAGTTTACGAGTGGCATAAGCGTTTTCGCGACGGTCGCACAACGTCAGAGGTGATTGAAAATGCGACGGAGCGGCTGAAGGAACTTTCAAAAAACGGCTTTCTAGAGTGTTTCCAACAATTATATGAACGGTGGAATAAATGTGTAGATGCAGGAGGAGAGTATTTTGAAGGGAAATAATGTAAGAATGTTATAAATATTTTTAATAAATTTTTAATAACCAATTCCGCGAACTTTTTGACCCTACCTCGTAGATGTGTACAGCTTGAACGGCTTAACGGATTTGATGAAATTTGGTATATTTACTTAATGCATCAGTATGATGAATGGATCAACTTTTGGTGCAAATCCAAAAACCAGAAGTGGTAGTATTAACGATCGACGATAGGAAGGGAAGGGTTATTTTCACACCAAATTTCACATGAGGAGATTTTTTACATATCACCACGAATCATGCACTTTGTATTGGTTTTATCCTCGAGAAAAATCATCTTTATTAGTTTTATCTTAATTTAAAATTATATGACGTCATCCAGCCATTCATGTATTACATATATATTATAAATAAAATAAAATAAAAATATTTATGTTATATGCCTAACTGTTTTTTATTACATTAATAGATATCTTAAAATTATTTAAAATTGTTTCTGTAGCTGGAAATTAATTTACTTCAAACCGTCGGTCGGTTCGGACCTGGCCACAGGTCAACTTATTTAATTTGGTAGCCAGCATAACTTATTGTATATTTTAGAATATTATTTTAAAATAACAATCTACCTGAAAATATAAACTTTGATGTATTTTTAGTTTTATCTTTATTATGAACAAGTATACATATGAAGGTATATGATTTTATTATAATTACAGATGTCATTTAAATGTCTATTCCAGTTTTTGCAAAATTAAATCTGAGTCAATCACACACTAAATATTCATATATTCATAAATGGTATATTTAATTTATTATTTTTTTATTTATTCATATATATATATTTATATAATTATATAAACATATAAATATTTCATCCCCATTATTATCATGTTTTATTATTATTATTTTGTTTTTTATAATATTTGTTACATAATGGAAACTAAAATTAAATTTATGAAAAAACCCTTAATAAAATAATTTTTAATTGGAGTTTCAACATTATTGAGATATTTCCTTTATACACATTTTGGCTGTTACAGAATCATCAGAAGCTTTCTTTTTAATAACTTCAAATATATTAATTAAAAAATTAATTTTCCAACAAAGAACATTCAAATTTATAGTTAATATGTAAATAATAGTAATAGATTAGATTTTTCACACTGTTTGAAAACTTATTTAAATACTACAACACTAAAATTAAAATTATTTTAATGTTAAAAATATATTAAAATTTATTTATTTATTTTGATTTTTGTGAAATTCCAACCTCAGAATTTCAATTTCTAAAAGTTAAAAGTTATTTAATATTTTATGATCATTTGAGAAAGTAATTTAAAATGTTAAGCGGAAGATGTGTAATAAGGAGAGACAAAGAGAAAGAGAGAGAGAGAGATACAGGCAGAGACATTTAGCTTCCATGGAAGATGCGTCGTCGGGGAATCACTAATTCGTTGGTCGGAGGCTCCGCCATTGGCGCCCAGGAGGCTGCATTCCTGGCTAATGGACTTCGTCCCCAGTCCAGACCAAGCAGACAAAAATTATTTATCGGAGGCTCCATTCGTCCCAATTGTCAATCCATTTTTATTTTCAACTGGAATTAAATTATAAAAGTTTTATCTGCCATCAAAAAGTTTATTTCATGTCACGTTTTATTATGAGTACATCAAATTGATAACTAAACTTGTTTCCTTCTAAATATATAATACCAAGTGGAACCTAAATAAAGTAATCATTAATTTTAAAATTATTCATTTATTGTATAAATCAGAAATGACAAATTTTGATAAGATCAATTACTAAAAATATTAAATTCGTTTTTTAAAAAAAATAAAGTATTATTATGAATTATTTTGGAATTAATTAGTATTTTAACTTGTTAAAAATCCGTTTCAGGGCAAAAAAAATAAGTTGACCTGTGGCCAGGTCCGAACCGACCGACGGTTTGAAATAAATTAATTTCCAGCTACAGAAACAATTTCAAATAATTTTAATATATCTATTAATGTAATAAAAAACAGATATGGATATAACATAAATATTTTTAATTTTATTTTATTTATAATATATAGCTGAAGTAGCCGGCGTTGCCGGCGTTACCCGAGGCTGTGACGTCATGAAGGGCTGGGTGACGTCATATAATTTTAAATTAAGAAAAACATAATGAAGATGATTTTTCCCGAGGATAAAACCAATACATTCGTGGTGATATGTAAAAAATCTCCTTATGTGAAATTTGGTGCGAAAATAACCCTTCCCTTCTTATCGTCGATCGCTAATACTACCACTTCCGGTTTCCGGATTTGCACCAAAAGTTGATCAATTCATCCCACTGATGCATTAGGTAAATATACCAAATTTCATCAAAATCCGTTAAGCCGTTCAGGCTGTACACATCTATACGGACGGTCGGACAGACATCATGCTAAAAATACTTTTTTTTGTTAAGAAAATGCATGATTCGTGGAGATATGTAAAAATCTCCTCATGTGAAATTTGGTGTGAAAACAATACCTCCCTTACTATCGTCGGTCGGTAAAAATACTAATGTAGCTGAATTTGATCTTCAATTTTATTTATTCTATAAATAACAATTTCTCAAATTATTAAAGCTTTGGTGGTTGTTTTTATTTATAAGGGAATTTTGTAAATAAAACCAAATATTGATATTTGTTATTGTAAATTTATTCAAAAAATACAAAAAATATACACAACGTTTAGTTTGCTACTTCTGCAATACAAAAATACAATAACAAATATCAATATGTGGTTTTATTTACAAAATTCGCTTATAAACAATTTCTCAATTTATAATAATTTAATAGACTATACAATAAATCCTTATGGTGACAGATATAAAATATATCAAATGTATGATGAATAAGTCTTCTTTTAAATGATATTTGTCAAAATTTGACAGCGATTTGAAGATTAGTTTGCGATATAATATATTGAATTAATGAAGGAACTTTTATTATTTTTTAAGCAGTGAAATTGCATGAATTAGACTATGAATCGGTTCTCCACCCACTGTACTCCACAGACCTGCCCCCCAGCAACTTTTCCTGTTTGCAAATTTCAAGAGAATGCTCGCTGGAAAGAAATTTAGCTCCTATGAAAAAATCGCTGAGACCTATTGCAATCTACTGGTTGGAAGACAATTCCTTATAAAATTCCGATACTGTTTCTTATAAAATAATTTCTAATTTTAACTTTTCTTAGAAATCATTCAACGGATATAATAAGTTATAGAAATCTCCAAATTGCGAAAATTAGGATCGCCACCCACAGTTTAAGTTATTATATTTTAGAAGAAATTAGGAATTAGGGAAAAAGGATTATTAGTCATAAACTTTCATGTTCAATAGATAGTACTTCAAATTTAAATTAATATTCCAAATAATAATATAATATAATAATAATAATCAAAATAAGCAAGAATGAATTAGTGAAGATAATAACTAATATTACATACATTGAATTTTTACAATACTTATTTATTGAATTTTAAAAGGGGCGTGTGAACAAAAATAAAATAAAATATAATGTATTTCAATTTGCAGATGGCAAGGAAAAGATGAATAAACTATCTCTGAACTCAATGAAAATAAAATAGAAAAAGAGAGGTGGAGTCGTTCATTGGGTGGTCTTTTGTGCTAAAGAACACGCATTTCCGCCAAACCCTATTCGGCAAAACCTATAATAGTAACTTGAGCCTCGAAGCAGACATCTACTAAACAAACAAACCCACGTGCCAATATTCCATTCACCCTCAACTATTATTATTTGAAAGGCTAACGTTAGCAATCGAGATCGCTATTATTAAATGGTATTTTAAAATGGAAAATCATACAGATGTAGATGATTTGAGTTGAACTCAAGTATCCCACCTCCTCCCTCTCGAATGAGAATGCCTTTAAAAATAGTGCAAAGTTATAATTTTATTTTAACAAAAATAATATGTCCTTACATACTAGAATTAAAAAATGAATTAAATTCCATGCTTATTAAATAATATATATATATATAAAGGTAGCGAAATTTTCCCGTGTGCAAAACTTAATTAAAATAACTCGTTTGTGTAGTTTATAATATAATTTTTAATTGTATGTGATTTCTAACATAGAAGCTACCAAGTTCAAAACAATCCATAAACTAACTATAGTATTATATTATTCTAATATAATATTTAAAATGTTAAGGCAAAAACTTAAAAATGATGATATAATTATTTATATCAAATTTACAATTATTAATTCAAATTGATAAAAAAAATAAGCTCTGATAAACGTACTAATAGTGAAATAATAGTTATTAATAAATTATTATTTATCACAATATCTGATTTATCCAAATTTTATTTGGAGTTTGGGGTGTTTGTACAAATATTTCAAATTTGTTCATTTACAAATTAGAGTTAAGTATATAGAATATAATTTTAAGTTGATTAAGATGATAATCAAGATCTTTGCTATTATATATTTTTTTAGTCTTTAGACAAGAATCCGAAATATGTAAAATAATTAAGTCTAGCTTTATATTTATTTTGGTTCAATTTGTAAATTAATACTAGTAAACTACATCACACTACATTGTATTTTATATATATAATGGAATAGAATACTCCTTAATATTCATTTTAAATATTTTACTTTCAGATAACTATTAATGATGCTTAAAGAAAAATAAGGATATTTCTTTAACGTTAGAAAAAAATTTAAAAAATACTTAAAACCTTAAATATTTAAGAGATAATGTTAATTTAAATTTATACACTCGGGGAAGATACAAATAGATTAATTAATTTGTTTGGTTTATGGTTATTTTTATGAAAAGGTTATTCTTGTTGCCCACGTCTCTTTAGAAGGAAGTCCTCTACTCGTCCCTTTGCATATACACATAATTACTAAACTATTGAAATTTCAAATTGAGGAACCCAAATTGTAAAAATATAGATAGAAAACATTTCTTGTTCCTAAAAAATTTAAATTAGAATTATAAATATATTTTTATTAAATTTTTACTATGAAAATATATTAGGTTTGTCAAAAGAAAAGGTCAATTTTGAATTTTTTCGAAAAGTTTTTATTTATTTAACAATATCCATTTTGACCCCTTCAAAGCAATTTCTCTCAGATATAATGCCAGCGTTACTTCCAATCGTCGAAGCACTTCTGAAATGCGCTTTTCGATATGGCCGTCAACTCGTTTTTGATTCCGACTTTATCTCATCAATTCGGTTTTGGGAGTAGGAAAAAGTCACAGGAAGCCAAATCTGGTGACTACGGTAATTGAGGCTTGATTACAGTTTTACTTTTAGCCAAAAATTATGAACAAACAATGATGTGTGAGCTGGTGTATTATCGTGATGCAGATTTGTTTTTCCACTTTGAGCTGTATTGCTTCACGCAAACCTTGCACAACTTCCTTGTACTATTCCTTATTAACAGTATGACCTGTTGGCAAGAACTCATGATGCACCACGCCATTGAAATCGAAGAAAAAAGTGAGCAAAATCTTCGCATTTGATCGAACTTAAGAAAATTTTAACAAATAAACTTAATTTTCAATGTAATTACTATTCTTATAAATATTTTTGAATTAGAAGAAAAATTATTCAAAAGAAAATTAAAAAAATAAATTTTTTTTTATACTAAAATAGTATTATTTTCTGTTCATTTAATTTTGAAAACGATTTTATTTCCTTACAAATATCATTATGTCATAAGATAATATGGAATAAACTTAATTTACTAATTAAATTAAAAATTGAAGAAGATTATAATATACTGATTGAAAAAAATAAACATTTCATATAAATTTTTAACAAAATATTAAATATCAGTAGAGGAGTTGGCGGATGTCCTCTGAACAGATGCGAAAAGAGCCAAAGGTGGTCTGAATAGCTAATAAATATATAAATTAAAAATAAAATATTATTTTATTTAAAGTAATAATAAATAATAATCAATATAATCAAATATAATCAAAAACAATAATAATAATATATTTATGTTTAAATTTGGAAGCAAGTGTTGAGGGTTGCCTAACAGTCAGGGATCCTATCGCCTGGAACTGTCATTCATTTGGCTGGAGTTGCACCACGTGCAGCAATACTCCGTCATCATCGACCCAAAATGTAAGTTTTCTATTGAATTTATCATAATTTTATTTTATCCATTAAATAATTTTTCAATTATAAATAAATAAAAAATCTTTAATAATCGGTTTTTATTTTCATATTCATATATTTTTCAAATCTAAAAAGTAATCTAAATTTTTTTCATGTAAATATATAAACTATAGTCTATTTATTTGTTTCTTTTATATTAATATTAAAATAAATAATATACATTGAAATTAATATATCTAATATAGATATAAAATTATATAATATTATAATACTATTAAATATATAGGTTCTCTTCCAACTTAAAATAATTATTAGAAATCCAAATATAAACACATAAGTCGAAAGGTAGAAGATATCTGCATCCATTTCAATAAGATAGATTATTAATTAAAAAGATATTATAAGTATTATTTTTACTATCTCGCCAGATAATTTTTCACATGATTAATATTTGTATAAAACTGCTATATTTAGAATTTCAGCTTGATTGAATTACTGAAAGTACCAGAATTAATTTTTTAACACTGCAAATCTCACGCGCCAACACGTGACGTGGTGCCATCAACAAAGAGCCAAACATGCGCTGGTTTAATAATTATTTATTAATTTTAATTTATAATTTAATTTATATTAATATATGTTATTTAATCCAATTCAAATTTGCGAGATAGTCGAGTGGAGACACTCCAGATTTTTTAAAATAATAATTTCTTTTATAATATATTTATTTATTTATTGTCTAATGAGTGGATTCATATTTAAAGTGATTAGAAAAAATTTATTCATAGAAGAGACAAAAACAAAACAAAAAAAACAAAAAAAAAACAAAATACAAGAACCATTCTTCTAGGAAGATATGGAGGAACTCCTTCGATAATCAAAGGACTTTTCAAAGCAATAAAAACTAATTTAGTCCTCCTCACTCTTTGTGCTTCAATTGTCAAATAGAACAATGATAATGATTTCTCGATGTCTCAAAACAATAATTTTTCCAATTCAAAATAGTATAAAAATAATAATTTACCATCGAATGTCTTGGACAAATTAGAAGTCAAATATAAGCCTCAATTGCCTTCATCACTCGGAGGATAGCAATTGTCCTTTAGATAACTCGGACATACCTATACTTAACTCTACATGCCACGCCATTATTATCCATAATTATATGGCACACCAACAACTCGTAGCCCTTCTCTGGTGCTGTTGCAACCCTTGCAACTCGTCCTGTAGAGCACCACAGGGATGAGGGTGAGCCCCAGAAGGCCACGTGCGCTCTTCCTATAAACCGCCCGCAGCCCCACCAAGGATATAATTTGCCGGCTGGACTCCACTACTGCATTTTTCAATAAGGGCATTCGCTAACTTATAAAAAGAGTGACAACACTCCCCCTCTCCCCTATTTACACATTTATCAATTGTGTTAAAAGATTGGTATCCTCATAAGAATACAATATTTTCATTATTTGAATTATATAGGTCTTCCAAAAAAAAATTCTCGTCTATTGTATTATTATTATTTAATTTTGAATTCTATTTTGTTAAAGATGTCAAATATGCTAAGTGATATAATTGTGTCTCGTCAATGGATAAACTCCCAAAAAACTGTATTTCCAACTGTTCCACTAAAAATTTATAACATAAGTAGGTATATATACTCATGTATTATAATTTAAATGAAATTATTATTGAAAGAATGAAAATTATATTGATTAGATGCACGTTTTAATTTATTTTAATTATAAATATTAAATTCATTTGTACATTTTTACATTCATTTATTCATTCATTCTATATGATTTAATTATAAACTATTCTTCTATTGAATATTTAGAAAAATATGAAGGCAGGTCAATAAGTTGGAATTTCCAGTGTTTTAAATGAAATAGCCACACTGCTCCTGTCAGCATGCAACTATCAGCTGACTCCTATCGAAATTTGAACCAGCTTGGTCCTTTAGCTTTTGTTTGTCATCCATTAATAGCAGTCTACGTCATGATTTGGGGAGAAAAGTGAATTTCCATGAATTTCCATGAATTGGAATACGAATTGCTCCCTCATCCGCTCTATTCTCCGGAGTTAGCTCCGAGTGACTATTTCTTGTTTCCAAACCCGGAAAGAGATTTGACTCCAATGATGAAATCATCTCACAAACAAATCTATTTTGATGTTGTCGACAAATCTTATTTTTTGGAAGAGATATAAAAATTGGAGAAACGTTAGACGAAGTGTATACAAAGGAGAGGAGGGTTCAAAAATAAAATAATTTTTTATCCAAAAACGTGTGGTTCATTCAAAAAGTCACGGACTTATTGACCTGTCTTTTTACAATTTTTATTTGTATAAAATTGTTACATAATTGAAAAAACTAAACGTTATTAATCAAAGTTATAGAAAAATAAAATATAATTAGAAATTGTATAGCAATAATGTTTATATTTCAAACTAAAAGATTACTTTATTTTATAAATCAAATGAATCAAAGGAAAATTTTTAATTTACTCTATTTTCTTTTATTCTCATACCAATTTATTATAAAAGAATGATCATTGAGAAAACATTTAATTTTATTTATTATTTCATTATATTGGCCCTTATGCACTCTTTTTAGATAATTTAATTAGTTTTAAAAAGTCTTTCCAACTGTTCCACTAAAAATTTATAACATAAGTAGGTATATATACTCATGTATTATAATTTAAATGAAATTAAACCACATTATAATTGAAAGAATGAAAATTATATTGATTAGATGCACGTTTTAATTTATTTTAATTATAAATATTAAATTCATATGTACATTTTTACATTCATTTATTCATTCATTCTATATGATTTAATAATAAAAATGAAAGTTTTTTTTTTATTATTTTTGATTACATATTCCAACGTACATACACTTTTTAATGCCCAAAAAGTTTTTCAAAAGATAATAAAAGCAATTTACATACTGTAATGATTTTTTTATATAGGTGGATATCGACAGGGGAAAATTTTAAGAAAAAGAAGGATTGGTCACAAATGTGTATTGGAAAAGGGTGGACTTTGAATCGGCTTGAACTGCCCCGGAGATCTGGACTACAAAAAAAGAAAAAAAAAATTAAATTTATCATTAAGAATACAAATTATAATCAGATTTATTATATTTAATGTTTAAATATAAATTTTTAAAACCTTTAGATTTAAATGTAAATCTTTAAATTATAATTTTATATACAGAATTTTTTTTATATTTTTTTTAGATAAAAAGAAAAAAAAGATGTTTTATAAAAATTAAAGAGAAACCAATATTTGTGGTGAAACAAATATTTTTAATTCTTAGATTAAAAAAAAATTAAAAAAAAACTCCTTAAAAAACAATATTTCTTGTTAATAATTATAAGCGATAGTCCGTGGACGACCAAGTGTAATGATGGTCCTTTTTTCCTCCAATAAAGTCCGTCTACTCTCGACGCTAACCCCTAAACGAATGTATTTGTCTGACTTTTCAACAACTCGTCTCTTCAGGGGAAACGTATTACATAATATTACATAATCTCTTCCAATGAAAATAAATTTATATTTAAAAAAATAAATTTTATTTTTAACGGATTAATGATATTTTTGGAATATCATTACAATACTTTCATCCTGACTATTGCAGGTAAATACATATCTACTTTTATTATATTATGTATATGTATCTGCCCGACTATGATAAATTTCTCTCCTTTTATACTGCAATCAAATTCGTTCCATTATCGTTTATGTCTATATCAAGGATTTAAAAAAACAAAATATATTTTGTTAGGTCAAAAAAATAATTGAAAATAATCTCTAAGAGAACATTTTATATATGAAAATGAATTATAAAATTTTGCCATTTTTTTTATAATTAAATTATTTCTATATATTATTTATTTGAACAAAAATTGAAACCTTTACAGACGACCATATTCAATAGGAAAAGACCGGGGTATAATTAGGATGGAGTGGGAATGTATTCCCTCAATGGCTCTTCACAACTGGAAAACGATTCACGAGTTATTATCGGAATCAAGTTTTTTTTCGCAGCGACGAATTAATTTTTTTTTTTTTTTATTATTAAAGTATAATGATATGTTTGATATTGTTTTTTTCTATTAATTTTATTTTGTTTCCATTCTTTCTTTAATTCTTGTGTGAGTTTTTACGCGGTTCTTACAACTGGAAATCTTCAATTATAGAATAACTGTTTGCTATGGCGCGCTGCTTACAGATAATTATGCCAATTTAACTCGAACATCTTGCAGTGCAAGTTCTTTTATCTGATTCAAATCCTCGATGGTTGATCCACCGATATTTTTGAAAGGGAATGGTCGGTTGAGGAGTATTTCTTGTTCTGCTATTATTCTAACAAGCGACGCACACCAAAAGAAAGAAACCGTACAAGGAAAACGAGCCTTGTTGCTCTCTCACTTAATATTAGTTATTTACTTAGCATAAAAATGGTTCATTTTCTGTAATACAATTTTATTATTTCCGTTGAATTATTATCATTACATGAATATTATCCCATGATGTTATCAAATCACAAATTTCGAAATATGCTATAACTAACTACCAACAATGCTTAATTTTATAATCCGATACGATATGAGAATTGGAATCTCTATTTTGTCTCTTTATTTGCGTATTTTCTTTTATTTGAATGGAAAAAATCCTTGAAAAACAAAATTATTAAGTTATTAAAAATTCATTCAATTTTTTTTTACTATTGATCCCACAGAGAAATTTCAAGTCCTTCAAAAAATCTATTCAATTAAGTACCCCACTCTTTCAAATATAAATTTCTCTCATCTTATATTAATCTTGCTTGATTCAAGATTCTTTTATACTATTAGTAGTAAAGCATAAATAATAATATTTTAAAATATTTTCTATATATGTATATATAATATTTAAAGTATATTTCTCTGAAATTTTGTAAATATTAAAGCAATAAGAACGAGATTATCATTAATTTCCATTATATATGTACATTCTGTTGAATCCTGCATGTCTATATATTCATATATGTAGGTATAGTAATTAAATATATATGCACATATAAAATTTTGAATATGCTTTCACGAATTCCCCAGACTCAATTAAAATAATTTTTAAATACAAATAATAATTGTCTTTATTAAAAATATATACAACATTATCTATATATTATTATTATTATTATTTATTTATTTAATTAAAGAGATTATATACAACCCAGTATATCTCTATCATTTCCCTATTTGGGGTAGAGGATTTACAAAAAAAAATAAAAAAACAGAAACAGAAAGAATACAAAAAAAAAGAGAAAAAATAAAAACAAATTTCCATTTATTTAAATATGTAAGATCTCAGCTGGAGTATTTTATTTATCTATTTATCCATTTAAGAGATCATATACAGATCCATGTATATCTCTATCCTCCCCTTATTTGGGCTAGAGGATTTACAAAAAAAAAAAAAAAAAAATCCAGCGTAACAGAAAATTATCTATATATTAAAAACAAAAAAAAAGCATAATAAAAATATATATATAAATATACCACCCTCGAAACGAATTCTTCTATCAGTCTCTCATAATATATTTAATGACAATATTTCCATCGAACATAGTAAATAGTGAAACTGGTCCTTGAACTCTAATTATTAATTAAATTCATTTAACATTCTCTCTTTCCCAAAGGAAAATTCCAAGCTTGCTTTTAAGTCAGAGAATCATACACTAGTAGTAAAATTGTTGATATAATTACAAGAAATAACAATTTCAAAATTATAATTAAATATTTTAAATTATTAAATTAAATCAACAAAAAAAATAAAATTAATTAAAACTAAAATTTAGAATTAATATAAAAAATTTGATTTAAATTAAAAAATAATTATTTAAAAAAAAATAAATTTGATTTAAAAGAGTAACTAATCTAATACTAAACTTATTCTAAAGATTTAAGAGATTTTTTTGATAAATATAAATAGAATACATCCAATTTGAATTTAGAAAAATTATAATACATGTATTTATTTTGAGAATGTAATTTATGAAATTGACTTCAGTCATATTTAAACCAACAAATAAAATGACAGAGGTAGCTCACAATAAAGGGTTGATAAAGCAATATGTTCCCTAATAAACCCATAATTTATTTATTTTTTTTTTTAATGTAACAAAAAGTTTTTCTTGAATTATTGGCAAAGTTTTGCCCCCTTAGACTGTTATTTGTTGTTGATTTGATAAAAGGAGGCAAGTTTCAGGTCACAGGACTCACTGTTTCTTTCGTTTGATTTTTTTTTCTTCTTTTTCTTTATCGAGCACAATTTGAATGATGAATGGACTCAAGTATAATAAATAGCTGTTGGTATCTTGTGGTGAATGTATGCGTGAGTTTGTTCTACTTATGCCAAGTAGAGACCCCGCCTATATGGGCGTTCGGCATTGGTCCCAAGGATACGCCTTCCCCGCCCAAATTGGGGCCCCCAGGGGGGCCGGATTACGAATATCCGGACCCCCGCCCTTTCGGCCATGCATGCTGACTGCCAATAACGCCAACTTATTAAACAAATTAAAACCTCTTAAGATTGCACGATAAACAACAGGATGGCTGGTTGGGTTGAGGGAGTTTGTGGAGGAGGGGGGAGGTGGAGATGCGTGCGGGCCACCGATCTCCTTGATACAATGGACTCTACAAAAATAAACCATTTCTTATTTCAAATTTAAAAGAAAATTTAATTTAAAATTCTAATTGAGCTACACAATTAAAGACCTTTTACGATGCTTATTAACAAAAGCTCTTATTAAAAAAAAAAAAAAAAAAAAACTAACCGTTTCAACTAATTGAGACTTCTCATATTATAATGAGAAAATGGTTTTATAAATCCGTTTGATCTCTCCATTTTATCTAAAAGATTCTAAACTTCAGTAAAATTGGTAAATTTTAATTGAATATTCAAAAGTTGACCTTTGATTAGAAATTAGATAATAATATTCTAGTGATGGCTATAGCAATATCTTATTGAGTATCTAAATAGAATGCAATAAATAGTGTTTCACAAAAATAATAAAATACTAACCCCTATGTAATTCAAATTATTAAATCGAATAAATAAATAAAAATAAGTTGACCTGTGGCCAGGTCCGAACCGACCGACGGTTTGAAGTAAATTAATTTCCAGCTACAGAAACAATTTCAAATAATTTTAATATATGTATTAATGTAATAAAAAACATAAATAATAAATATAAACATTTTTAATTTTATTTTATTTGTAATATATATGTAAGACCAGACTGTGACGTCATGAATGGCTGGATGACGTCATATAATTTTAAATCAAGAAAAAACTAATAAATATGATTTTCCCGAGGATAAAACCAATACAAAGTGTATGATTCGTGGTGATATATAAAAAAATCTCCTCATGTGAAATTTGGTGTGAAAATAACCCTTCCCTTCCTATCGTCGATCGCTAATACTACCACTTCCGGTTTCCGGATTTGCACCAAAAGTTGATCAATTCATCCCAGTGATGCATTAAGTAAATATACCAAATTTCATCAAAATCGGTTGAGCCGTTCAGGCTGTACACATCTATACGGACGGACAGACGGACGGACAGACATCATGCTAAAAATACTTTTTTCTGTTTAGAAAATGCATGATTCGTGGAGATATGTAAAAATCTCCACATGTGAAATTTGGTGTGAAAACAATACCTCCCTTACTATCGTCGTTCGGTAATTATATTTTATTTTGTATCTATACAGTTATAGATTAATTGGATTCAACTTTATTATAATAAAAATAATTTTTTTTTATATATGGTATATATATTATTTAATTATATAAAGTAGAAGTATGTTTATTTTATTATATAAATTGAATAGTAATTAAAATACTATATAATAACATAAATAACAAATAATGATATAGTGGTAACAGCAGCCACGCGTTATTTTGAAAAATATTCAATGAAAGTTTCGCCTAATTAAACAATTTGTTTTTCCAAGAAAAACAATATAACACATTTTAATTGATCTTATTACAATTAAATTATTATTCAATTGACATTTAAAAATCAATTTAGTGGAAATTTTGATCAAAATCTCATGTTCCTTATTGATAATTAAAGGTCTAATTCTCTAATTTTAAAATCCACATATATTTATATATAATAAAATATTGTTTTAAATAAAGGATCAAAAGGGGTTTACTATTTGCATTATGCTTCCTAAGGCTTTCATAAAATTTCAGTCTAATTCCAGAACCTAAATCTTAAATAATAAATTCAAAGCATTTATTAATTTTAAAATAATTTAATAATAATCCAAATTTAATATATATTAGATATATTTTTTAAAAGAATAATATTTTCGTTTGTCCCTCACCTTAGTCATTTACTAAAAAAATGATAGATTTTTTTTTACTCTCAGTGAAATGAAATTATTGCCCTGAAGAAGTTCTGTATTTTAATTTTAATTTTTCTTTTAATTAATGGCAATGGACAGAACCGAAAGTGTAACGAGGAGCCATCCATTCTATTTGCATGAAAACTTTTTCATAAATTTAATAATTTATAATTTAATATTTTTGTTAAATTGTAATTTAAATTAAAAACATAAATTTTTGATTAATATTTAATAAGTGCTAAATATATTTGACAAAATTTTACTTAATAATAATAATAAGCATATTTGTTAATAATACAGAGGCTAGTTTGTTTTTCTATTATTCTCTCTTGTATTATAATTTGTTAATATAAATTAGATTCATATTAGAGACAAATATTACTATTTTTTCTTTGATTATTACAATTAATTTAAATATATCATTCAAAAATATTTTGTCTCGAAAAGATATACTAATAATAATAATAATTAAAAGCCACAGAGGAAATCTCTACACTGTATATTAAAATGCTTCAACCAGATTATTAAGTTTCCTGAATCATTGTAATGTTTTCATTTTGACATCCTTTATTGTGTATGACACCAGCTAGATTAATTAAGTTAATTAAGAAAAAATACTTATAATTATTTTTTCCAAAAATGAGACCTACATAAATAGGATGTAAAGCATTTCTGATTAAATAAACATGATTACACTTCGGTCATATATATTTGAACTTAATTATATTTTGAATTAGTTATATTTTTGAAAGTATATTTAGTTTTCAAGTATTTTATATGCAATATAATCTATGCTAGAAAGTTGAAAATAACATTGAATTACGCTAATTAATGTGATTTTTACCAGTTTTTTTTAAACTATTCTTATATATATAGAGAAAAATATGAAGGCAGGTCAATAAGTTGGAATTTCCAGTGTTTTAAATGAAATAGCCACACTGCTCCTGTCAGCATGCAACTATCAGCTGACTCCTATCGAAATTTGAACCAGCTGGGTCCTTTAGCTTTCGTTTGACATTCATTAATAGCAGTCTACCTCGTGATTTGAGGGAGAAAAGTGAATTTCCATGAAAATCCATGAATTGGAATACGAATTGCTCCCTCATCCGCTCTATTCTCCGGATTTAGCTCCGAGTGACTATTTCTTGTTTCCAAACCCGGAAAGAGATTTGACTCCAACGATGAAATCATCTCACAAACAAATCTATTTTGATGTCCTCGACAAATCTTATTTTTTGGAAGAGATATGAAAATTGGAGAAAAGTTAGACGAAGTGTATACAAAGGAGAGGAGGGTTCAAAAATAAAATAATTTTTTATCCAAAAACGTGTGTTTCATTCAAAAAGTCACCGACTTATTGACCTGCCCTTTTACAATTTTTACATGTATAAAATTGTTACATAATTGAAAAAACTAAACGTTATTAATCAAAGTTATAGAAAAATAAAATATAATTAGAAATTGTATAGCAATAATGTTTATTTTTCAAACTAAAAGATTACTTTATTACTATCTCTTCAGAGATAGTATTGCGATCACGAAAATTTTCGAGGTTGAGATTTTGATGTTTTTATACGTTTTGAAGGTTCCTGAATCATTTTCACTAAGGTTGAGAAAAATGTCTGTCTGTGTGTGTGTGTATGTGTATGTGTATGTATGTGTATATATATAACCAAGATTACGCAAAAACGGTTGGAGCTAGAATGATGAAATTTGGTACATGGGCATTATTCAAAATTCATAATTTTCTATCGACTTTTGGGAAATGTAGCTCAACCGGAAGAGGGTCATTACTTACGACGTTTTAATTTTTTTTCCTCTAAAGTGACCGTAAAAATAAAGATATATATTTGATAGTTTTTCACATGATTAAAAATTGTATAAAACTGCTATATTTAAAATTTCAGCTGGATTGAATCTCTAGAAGTACCGGAATTAATTTTTTATCACTGCAAATCACGCGCCAACACATGACGTGGTGCAATCAACAAAGAGCCAAACATGCCCTGGTTTAATAAATATTATTTATTAATTTTAATTTATAATTTAATTAATTTAATTTAATTTACATTAATATATGTTATTTAATCCAATTCAAATTGCGAGATAGTCGAGTGGAGACACTCCAGATTTTTTTTATAAATCAAATGAATCAGAGCAAAAATTTTCAATTTACTCTATTTTCTTTTATTCTCATACCAATTTATTATAAAAGAATGATCATTGAGAAAACATTTAGTTTTATTTATTATTTCATTATATTGGCCTTTATGCACCCTTCTTTAGACAATTTAATTAGTTTTAACAAGTCTTAACAAACTCCTCATTATACTTACATTTATCACAATACATTAAAATTTAGTGTTTCACCGATAAATAAAGAGAATTATTTTTTTTTCAAACACACCCAGATTCTATATATCTATGGAATATTAATTTTATATTAGTATGTAGGATTTAAATAATAGCTTATAATGTTTTCTTGGAAATGATCACAAATTATATATACAGTAACATAAAAACAAAAATAAACAAACATTCATATCTCCAAAAATAGTTAAATAGTAATCTTATTCATATTCATAGAACAAGAAAATAAAATTAAATATAAATATAAATACAATATTAATTATGATATTTTGATATATTATTGAAATAAGGTATTATTTTATTATTGTTGAATATCTTTTTGATATTGCCAATTATAATAAAATAACTAAAAAAAATCTAATTAAAAAAAAACGAAAGAGCCGGAAACTATTTATGGGAAAAAAATTACCTAAAAGTCAATTTATTCAAATTATTTGATGAAATTTTGAATGAGGGTTTTTTAATTAACTCATATTTACTCTATTTTCTTAATTCCCATGCTACAACGTACTTATTTCATACATCATTGATTCTAATTGAATACAATTTTGTTTTTCCTAATTATTTCATTAAATGATTATTCTCTTCATTGTAAAAAAATATTTAATTTTTTTTTCTTTAATATAATAAATATAATAATAAAAATTATTGTATTTATTAATGTTTGATAAAAATATAACTTTTAGTCAAATAAACATAATATAATTTCCCAAATTTAAATACTATAACAATTTTTAGCTTATCTTTTTGGATTGATTTAAAGATGATAAAGTCTAATAAGGAAAAAAAAAACATTGGTTTAGTTCAGACAAAGGGGCGGCTCTACCCGCCCCCGGAGGCGGACATATTGCCAGGTGTTGCGACTTGATTAATACATTTCATTGGTTTGTCTGGTTTCCTTAAAAGAAAAAATTTGAATACCTAAAAACAAAATATAATTCAAATAAAATACATCTCATATAATATATAAAACCCTTATAAAATAGATATCAAACATAAATAAAAAATTTATAAAAATAAATAGACTCAATTTAAATTATATAAATTTAAATATATTTATATTTACAATTTGTATATAAGAAATATTATTTATTTATTTATTACATTTCGAATGACCAATATTTCTTATAAATGATTCCCACATCTAACCCTTTCTTAAATAACCTTCAGTCAAACCCTAATCATATTAACTAATTCTTTTGAAACCCCCATTGAATTTAAATTAAAATTTGAAAATGTTCTTTTTATTTATTGTTTCAAAGATTTTTTTGTTAAAGTCTACTAATAATCCTTTGAAATTCAATTCGTGTTTTTTCTAATATTAGCCTTGGTGATTAAATGTTGACTAATTTTGCCTCATTGAAATTTGTTTAATATTGTCTGCACATAATGTCATAATTTTAATAAAATAACTAATAAAAATTCGAGTGAAATTTGTAAGATGTAGGGGAGACTGGGTACATCTGTTGGAATAGTGGTGATTTCTTCCAGAAAGTGTGAAGTAGCAGTGGTGATGTTTGCAAGATGAAAAAGAGATTCAGGTTAAGTCGATCACATAAAAATTATTTATAAGAGGTCATATTGTGTTTTAATAAGCAAAAATAACTATTTTTTTTGTAATTTACGTGGCTTTTGTTAAAGTAAGAGTATTAAATACTTTTTTTGATTAAAATTATTTTTTTTAATTATCTAACGTCACTAGATATATTATAAAATTATTACTAGAAATGGTTTTGTATTCAATAGTGGTGATCGGATGGTTGAAACTTTTATGTGTGTATGGTTGAAACAATATAATTATATATATATATATATATCAGGGGTGGCTAACCTGCGGCTCTTCGAAGGGTTATTTGTGACTCTCGATATATACTCGAGTTCTCTTTTCATTTTTGTATTATTATATTTTAAAAAATTATTATCGTTCCGTATATGTTTCAAAATGACTTTTAATTTACTGTCAACAAATATGAAAGACTAAGTGCAACGTTGTTATCGATTTGTAGATTAGTTTGATTTGATAACTGAATTTCTAAAAGAAAAATAAATAACCTATTCAGAATTTGACAATGACTAATGGTTACAAGGTTTATGACTGATGTCATGGGACATTTGCAAACACGGAATTTAGAATTGAAGGGGAAAGATCAAATAGTATCTGACTTCTCAAAAGGTATATTTATAGTCCAAACGAAATTACCCCTTTTATTTTCCTCGAATTAAAAAAATTTGTTCGATTATGGTACAAGAAAAACTCAACAAATATAAGAATGCTAGATAGAATATTGATGTAATTCCAAAATAGATTCCAAGACTTGAAATATATTAAATCGTCTCTTGATATTTTTCTGAATCCACTTTAAATGAACATAATTTAAGGTAAGTTTTCTATTTCCAATATAATTATGACACAAAAAGCATCTGGAGAATTAGAATTAATAGAGACACAAGAAGATCGAACTCTACAATAAAAAAAATAAGTCAATTCCGAATACTGAATTTTGGAAATTTGTACTAGAATCCAAGTATACTGAATTGAAAAAGACTGTTTGTAGAATTATTTCAATATTCGGAACAACTGATTAACTTATGTAAATCATTTTATTCCATTTTGAAATTGGTGAAATGCAAGCATCGAACAGTTCTAAGCAGCATCTGAAAGAATTATATATATTGAAGTACTCTCTGAAATTATTCACCAAATTTTTGTAATAATAAAATGTTTATTAAACACATAAACAGACAAATTTTTTTTATCATGCAATAAAATTGATAGTTTAAGAGCTAAGAAATTAATATTTTATTATTTTTCACTGTAATATACTTATATCAAAGTATGTATCAAAATTTAAAAGAATTTTTATTACATTTACATATTATCAATCAAATCCAAAATGGTTGATTATATTTGAAAAAATAGTGTTACTTGTTAATGAAGTGTTTTAGTGTGGTATATATATATATATATATATATATATATATGAATTATAAAAAAATTTTATAACGTTCAAAATGAAAATCTATCCTGAAATCAAAATATTTATGTTTCAGAATCCGTTGAAAAAAAATAATCGGAGCAATACAGAGTTAGTTACTAAATTAATGGCTAATTAATTACAATTAATTAATTATAATTCAATTATATTTCTTCTAAACCTTCTAGGAATCGTTTGAAATATCTATAAAAATTTTCAAAAGTCTATCTCAATATTAAGATGATGAATAATCGATTTCAATTTGTCAAAAGAGCGAACAGACAGAGAGAAGTTAAGAAAAACGTTATAATATAATAAATAATAATGATAATAGATTTTTTTTTATAAAAACAACTGCAAAATAAATAATATTTTACATGAAATAACTTGTAAATTTAAAAATTGCCAATTTCAATGCTTATTTTTAGTAATTTTTTTTTTTTTTTTTATAGTAATGAGCCAATTTGGAATATCTTTGACTTCAAAGGGCTGATGAATGAAATCGAAAGAAGCGCCTCCCCTTTGAGTTATTTATACTTTGCCGAATGAAAGGGCCCAACCTTAACCACTGTCACTAATAACGAATCCCAAAATATGTCACGACTGTTTCCTTTGAATAAGCATGAGAGCGACTTTTCATTTGCACCCTCTCCAGGCGATGTCAATTTTTTGACGGATCGGTATTGGAAAAAATAAAAAAATATTATCAATCACCCTCTTTAGATTCTATTATTATAACCCCATATTTTCCAAGCTTTCCTCTCGTTTTAAAATTAAAAAAAATTATATATTAACAATAAAAAATAGTTGATCCTTTAAAAAACATTATAATTTGTTAACAAATATATATATATATATTTCAAATTTTTTTTTTATCTATTTCAACTATTAAAACTAAATAATTTATTTTTACACTTTGATAATTTTAGTCACTGTTTTCTCCTGGTTTTGCACCATGAATAACAAATTTAAGAAACTTAAAAGACCTCTCTGGAATAGAGTTAAGTAGATAAAAGCCGGATTGAAAAAAGTATTACAGTACAGTATATTTTTTGAAAAAATCATTAGTATATATATATATATATTATTATAATAGCATGTATATATTTTATTAATATATACATAAAAAAAATATTTTATAATTGTATAAACTTAAATCTGGTTAAATTTAGTCGTATTTTAAATCATCTCATCTGAGTACAATAGAATTTGAGAAATTATCGAAAAAGTGCTTATTTAACAAAAATACATTATTCTCTTTATTAAATATTTCTAATATACCTTTCTATTTTAATATTTTTCAAAGAAGATAGTAAAAAATTAAATTACAATAGATAAATAGAATAGGTAAATAGAAAAATAAATAAATAATAAATAGAATTAATAGAAATAAATAGAAAAATAAATAAAATAGATTTTAAAAAAATCAAGAATCAATTATGGATAATTGTTTGTTTGGAATGTGAGAGATCATCTAAAATGGAAAGGAAACGGTTTCACGAACGAAATATAGTTTTGTTTATTAAAATAAAAAAAAAGAATTTATATTATTTTACAAATTTATTTATAATTTATTTTAATTTATGTTTTAAATTAGAGACTAAAAAATATTCTATTGTATTTTTTATGTTCTCAATGCCATATACTGACATATCAATATGACTGTCGAGATAATATTAATTGTTTTATATATTATCTATAAAACATTAGAAAATAAATGACAAATTTTTTTCCCGTTTCTTTTTTTTTTTTAAGAAAATAAAATTTAACTATTTTTAAAAAAGATATTGAACGATTTATTTTTGAAACATCGTGGTATTTAATTAAATTGAATTCAAAAAAGATTCCTGAAATAACTTTAGAATTAAATATTATTAAAAACTATTTCTAACTATCGTATTTTAAAATCAAACCAGATGATCTTCGTAGAAAAATAAATCGTTAATTTAAATATGTTTTTTAAAATTTGATATTTAATAATAAATACTAAAATATTAATAAATATATATTTTATCTATTAGTTATATATATATGTATAATTTCCTCTTTTCCTCCTTCCCTTAAAGTTTTAACTAAAAGAAAAGAAGTTATCAACGTATTTCAAGTGAGACAATGAAAATTGAAAATATTTAAATAATAAATACATATTATAGGTCAGGGATGGCAATTACATGGCACTCGAAAAAAATTTTCAGGCACGTCAAAAAATTTAAAAAATTAAGTAAAAAAAATTCCTTATTTTAAAATACTTAGTTTTTTTTTCAAAAAATTATTTCTCTAGCTGCCTTTGCATACGTACATATATAATTGTGATATAATTCTTATATATTCTTTAATGAGTTTTTAGTTTTACTAAAATTTGTGTTTAACTTTAAAAGACAATTTTTTTGGAATTAAAATGGTACCAAAAAAACAAAAACTTCAAGATATTTGAAGCTTTGGATCCTCTTGGACGGCTGATTACGGTTTTTTTAAACATGGAGATAAAACTCGGTGCGGCATGAAATTATTGTATGTCGAACGTCTTCTATTAAGCGACACTTTGAAACGAACCATAAAAACATCACCGAAAAATATATTGAAGAAAGAAAAGAACTAATTTCTCAACGGTTAAAAATAGCTGAAAATCAATCGAATTTATTATCAAAATTTGTAAAAACCAACAGCAATGTTACGGAAGCTAGTTTTGAAATTTCTTATTTGATTGCTAAGAAATCAAAACCATTCTGATGGGGAGTTTATAAAATCGGTTATGTTAAAGGCGGCTGATAGTTTGTTTCAATAATAAAGAACAAACAAATTGTAAGAATGAAGATTGTATTAATAAAATTTATATAATTTATATAAAATCTTTATATTTAATTAATATTATCACATGATCTCTAATATTACAATTTATTTCCTTTTTTTTATGGTATTTTTATCAATTATTATAATCCATTAAAAAATGCATATAAATAAAAGGTAAACGGGCACGCGAAAAAAATTTCATTTAAATTTAGTTTATTTTGGCACTTTGGCCAAATCCTATTTGCAATCCCTGGTATAGGTTATTTTAATAAAATACTCTATTATTATTTTTTATTTAAAATAAACTGTTTTGTGTATTTTGTATTTGTTGTTGTTTGTTTTAAATAATTGTTTTATTAATGAGGTGTAGATACAAGTTGAAATGGATCATGATGGATCGATCGGAGGCAACTTGTCTGTTGATATAACCAAATAATATTTACTCGCTGTTTTCTGCCAAATAGCAGATTCTTTGTTAGTAACCAGGGATTATATATATAAAAAAAAGTCTTTTTTGTTAGTGACGACCCGTGAAAACGCTTGACAATAGTTGCCGAGGGTGAAAGAGACCTTAATGTAACTTTTTATCCTAATGGGGACCCCTCGGGGAATTCACTCTGGTGTGATTAACGAGCGACAGTTCTCGAAACGTCACCCCATCGACGGCATCCTCCCGGCCATCGCTGGCCAAACTGCCTCGTAGCGATCCATGCTGAGGTGTTTCCTCTTCCCACGATCCGCGCCGACCTCGCTGATGAGTCGCAAACAAGAAATAATATTAGAAGTAAATTATTTGAAATCTCTGTTATCATTCAAAGGCCAAGAAGCGTCCTTTTCAATCTTTCAGCCTTGTACAAATAGCTAAGCTATTATCAACTCTACTTACGACTATCATTAGGCAGCTTCACGATTATATTTATCCATTTTTCTCACCTCTCCGAGACAGATCCAGCACGGATACTTAAACAAAAAAAAACAGCTCGTCAATGAAGAGAGTCATCTTTTACTATTACCCCTTTCACCACCCACTAACAAATTATAATGAATATTATTAACAATAAGGCACAATATTATATATAATATATATATAAGTAAAGTCTGTATTCTTTCAAAAATGAACCGGTCCCAGAGTATCTCGATATATACATTATATAAGAGTACCTATAATCGGATTTATATAAAAAATATATGAACTTATGTATTTCTATGGATGATATTCAACCTGAAACAACAGCATTCCTCCAACCTTCTCTATCCTGAGTCTCTTTCTTTAATTCTTATTCTCTTCAAATCTCCCATTGAATTCATGAAATGTATTCCAATCTCTGGACAATTGGTTTTCCACTGAATATATTTTTACAATCTCGCCAGAAATAGTATTGCGATCACGAAAATTTACGATGTTGAGATTTTGATGTTTTTGAAGGTTCCTGAATCATTTTCACTAAGGTTGAGAAAAATGTCTCTCTCTGTGTGTGTATGTGTGTGTGTGTGTGTGTGTGTGTGTGTGTATGCATGTAACCAAGATTACGCAAAAACGGTTTGAGCTAGAATGATGAAATTTGGTACATGGGCATTATTCAAAATTCATAGTTTTCTATCAACTTTTGAGATATGTAGCTCAACCGGAAGAGGGTCATTACCTACAACGTTTTGATTTTTTTTCCTCTAAATTGCTCGTAAAAATAAAGATATATGTTTGATAGTTTTTCTCATGATTGAAAATTGCATAAAACTGCTATATATAGAATTTCAGCTTGATTGAATCCTTGAAAGTTAAAGAATTAATTTTTTAACACTGCAAATCTCATGGAGCCATCAACAAATAGCCAAACACGCGCTGGTTTAATAAATATTATTTATTAATTTTAATTTATAATTCATAATTAATTAAATTTAATTTAAATATAATATATGTTATTTAATCCAATTCAAATTGCGAGATAGTCGAGTGGAGACATTCCAACTTATTCATTAATTTTTCTTCTTAGATATCTATCTATATATCTATCTTAGATTTTTATTTATTTTATTATTTAATCTCCATTTTTTTAATATATTGCACTCTTAAGACGTTTATTTCTTCATATAACTTTTTAATTTCTAAATCCCTTTGTATGGAAAACTATCCAAATGATTGAATGAAAAAATTACTTATTAGGGATGACATAAACAAAAAATCAAAATAATATGATATATTGGATCTGGATAAAAGAAAATTTTGACGTTTATCGAAGATGTGTGCAAAAGTGAACTGCGTATTTGGGAAATGTTCGGGATGAGTGTATGTGTTTAGTGTGCATGTTTAAAACTAATATGTTAAGTGCAAATATGTTGCTTGGCAGGATATTGATGTATTGTGTATTTCATATTTTATAAAAATTATTTATAAAAAATATAAAATATGCAGATTGTATATTTTCTAAAATAATAATAAAAAAAAAAAAAAAAATTAATCTCCAAAATTTTTATTTACAAAAGTAAGTTGTCATATTTGATTGTTTAACTAAATAGTTTTTTCAAATTAAATATAAAATTTGAATCAAATAATAATATAATTGTTTTTTCTTAAATAAAAAATATTCAAATTTAATTAAATATTTTTTTAGGAATAAACATATGTTTATAAGACAATGATAAACAACATTAGTTAACTTTCTCAATGACTTTCGTATCATATATATTTATATTCTAAATTGCATTATTTTTTGAAATTATAATATATATATATATATAGAGAGAGAGAAGAATGAGAGATGATTATTCAAAAGGTATTAAATAAAATCTTTAGGGTCTTTTTGGAAAAAATCTCATTCCTATATCCGGTTTATTCAATTTCAAATGAAAATTTATAGGAAAGATTCCATTGTGAGATTGTAACTTAAATATAAAATTTCTCTTTGTAGCATTTTTAGTTTTTGCTCCAGTTCTGCTTAGTTGCACGATTGGACCGACGGATAAACAAATATCAATTGTCAAAAAATATTTTTGATTCAGATGATACACGTCTTTTTATTAAAATTTCGATTTCAAATAATTTGGATCTATTGAAATATTTTTTAAAATTTGAACTGAATTGAACAAAAAAAGTGAAGATGTTAGAATAATTCCCCCCCCCCCCAAAAAATGTCTCAAATAAATTATTCGTTATTTAATTTAAAATATACAAAATGATATTTTCTCAATGTAAAAAAAAAATAATAAATAATATTTATATATATATATATAAATATTTGTGTATTCAAATAACAATATTTGTAATCTCTTATTGAAGTCATACTCATAATATTCTTAAAATATTCTGTAAACAAAAGCTTCTAAGAAGTTATTCTCTTTTCAGAGGAAAATATTAACACTCTTTATTTGAAAAAACATAAATATTTACTTGTATAATGTATTCTTACGTTTTCATATTTCGAATTCGATTAACGAAAAAAAAAAAATATTATCTAAAATAAATTTTATTATTCTTATGTTGATGAATATAATTTGATGTTTGCCATGGAATAATTTAAATATCTTTTTCAATTGTTTTTTTTTTAAGATTACGTAGAACAGACTCTATCTCTTTCTCTTTTGCTCTTCCCCTTTTCAATTTCTTCAACCAAGGTATATTTTTCTGAGTCATTTGTTCATAACGCTCAATTACGCTTTTAAGATGTAGTTACACATTTGATAAAATAGCTAAGATCACAAAAATTATTGATTTTAGTTTCTACTTTCCAATCCAAACTGAAATGATTGTTCCTTGAATGAATCAATTAAAATTAAATTTTTCTTAAATGTTATTTAATAATTAATAATTTAATACTAAAAAAAACACAAATAAATAAATATAAAGAATTAATGTTATATGCATTTGCTCGTATTTCCGTGCAAAAAAACTGACAAATCTCAAAATGCATCATTTATTACCAAGAGATATCTACAAATGGTAAAACTCCTATTGACGCAAATAGGAGAATAATAGGTATAATTTAAAATATTTTTATTAATATTTTCATAAAAAATCAATTGATTTATTAATTTTAATGCAATGTTTGTTTAAATTTCAAAAAACAAAAATCAATTATAAGAATAAGTATTTTATTTATTTTATTTACATATAAGTAATCTAGAAATAAAAATTAATTCCTATTTGTAAAATTTATTAATATATTTATATTTAAAAAAAAACAATAAATATTTTTTAAAATATAAACAAATTATAAAATAATATGTCGGTGAAAGATTTTATTTATATTGAATTTAATTAAATTATTATAAAGTCTAAATATGTGTTTCAAGTATTTGAGACGATAAAATTTGTTATCTTCTAATATTGCTTAATCATGTTCACCTTCTGAGTTTTCTAGTCTGGTGTGATTTTTTAAATGTTTTATATTATATAAAGAATTATTATGTAATAATGACTTATCAATATCATAATTTCTTTATGATTGTGTTTGTAATTCTGAGTTGTATATAATAATAAGTATAAAAAAAATGATTTTTTGAATAATTTGATAAAAATAATTGAATATGTATATTAAATTGACGAAAAGTCATTTGTTCTATTGTGTTCGGCTTTTTTACTTAATTATTGAGACGAATAGAAGCTGCTATTTTACCTCAGGGCAAAGGCCGGGAATAATTATTTAAATAAAATAACAAATGATTTTTAATTGACTTACTTTGGAACCAAAATTAGTTGTTGACAGTATACCTTGGAATTAGCTATTCATATTAAATTAAATAAGTTGACCTGTGGCCAGGCTCAGAATCGACCGACCGTTTGAAATAAATTAATTTCCAGCTACAGAAACAATTTCAAATAATTTTAATATATCTATTAATGTAATAAAAAACAGATAGGCATATAACATAAATATTTTTAATTTTATTTTATTTATAATATATAAATAAGAGCTAGCAGTGACGTCATGAAGGGCTGTCTTATAATTTTAAATTAAGAAAAAACCAATGAAGATGATTTTCCAGAGGATAAAACCAATACAAAGTGCATGATTTGTGGAGATATGTAAAAAAATCTCCTCATGTGAAATTTGGTGTGAAAACAATACCTCCCTTACTATCGTCGGTAGGTAAAAAGATAATCAACTCATACAAACATAGTTCAAAATTTATCGAATAATAAGCAAAATGTTATTCATTTTATTCCTCATAAAATACATAAATATAAATATAAATTTATATATATTTGATAAACAAGTCAATCCTTTATTCATCTATAACAGGGATGACGAACCTATGGCACGCACCTAAGACAAGATTATTTTTTTTAATACATATAACTTTTTTCAATCTGATGATATCTTAATAATCTCTGCAATTTTTTAATATCATCTGAGATAGAAGGCAAGTTATTAGCATAATAAAACAAGAAGGATTT
Organism: Labia minor; assembly: GCA_963082975.1. Classification (NCBI taxonomy): domain Eukaryota; kingdom Metazoa; phylum Arthropoda; class Insecta; order Dermaptera; family Spongiphoridae; genus Labia; species Labia minor. The sequence goes on from OY720347.1 coordinate 64,901,969, forward strand.
CTTTTAAAAATGCCGAAATGTGAATTTGCCCAAAATTCAGTTAAATATTGGAAATAATGTAATGAGTTCACACCACTATAATCTAAAATCAATTCAAGAATTTCCATACAATAAAAATAAAAAAAATAATAAACAATTTTTTTTTTTTATAAAATTTAATAATTAAAATAATAAACATTTTTTTATACAGGATAGGTAGAAGATATACAAAAATATTCGATTATATATTAACGTTAAAAGGGGTACAGGTAATGGAGAAAAAAGTAATGACAATTTTGTGACACGAATATCCAAAAAGGTTCGCCTTTTTTAAAATTTTGAAAAAATATATTTTTTTTTCAAAATCAATTACTTTAAATTTAAAAATTATTAATTATTGTTTTCACTGATGATTATATTATCTTTTTTATGTTCATTAACTATATTCTGTTTTGATGAAAAAATATATTTTATAAAAAATAAAATATTGCTTAGTTGAGCAGCACGGACACAGATGGCGTGAGAAGCACCAGTCCAAGAGAGGATAATTTTCTATATTTGTTTCATTTATGGATTGAGAGGCGTTACTATTTAACATTCAGATATCTTATCACTTTATACCCTAAAATTGCATTATTTATATTTTTTTAATATATTTTTAATAATATAAATATTGTATATATATGAAATCTCCGGATATTTTAGGGATGATATTTGTTTAAATTAGAGTCTTAATTCTTGTTAAAATATATTTTTATATAATTATATATTCAATATATAGTTGAAGTAATAAAATGTGAATAAGTTATTTATTAAACTACAGTTACTTTTATTAATTAATATCGAAATATCGAATAATGAAAACAAATTATGATTTATTTAATCATTAGGTAATCCTAATTAATAAAAATCCAATGCTTCTAACATTATAATTTGTTAGCATTAATGATATAATTAAGTTTTTTTTTAAAACCTTATCAAATCAGCCGTTCCAATTTCAATGACTTCCAATTAAATGAAAAACTCAACTGTATTTTGACCGATTCATTAAAATGATTTTTTTTTATTTATACATTTCTAAAAATTGTTTTTAAAAATATATAGAAATCTCAAAAAAAAAGATTTTATACTTATTATTATAATTACGAATTCTTTAATCTATCCTACTAAATTAATTTTGTGTTTTTGTCCCAAGAGATATTTCCTCAAAAAAATAATATTATTGATTTCAAAATATTTTTAAACATATTATTATATAAATTTATTTTATTATTTTATTAATTAATATCGACTAAATAAAACAAATTATTTTTTTTATCATTAGCTAGTCGTATTTAATGAAACTCAACATATTTTCAATATATAAATTGTTAGGATGATGGAAAAATAAATGAAAATATTCTATTTTTTTACGGATATTATATTTTATTTGTTTTTTTACCATTGGGTAACTTTTTTTAATTATAATTGTTCGTATTTTTCATCCTAATCATTCAAGCGACAAGGACTACTCACATGTGTTTTTTAGTTTAATTAAATATTGCATTCAAGCCATGCGGTACATTGACCATTTTATTTTTGGGAAATTCCTATTGTTTTACTCTAGTCTCTAGTGAATTAAATTTATTTCAATTTTTTTTAATTTAGTCTCGTTAATATAATTTATAAATATGATTTATTTATAAATTCTAAATAATTTTAAATTATTTTAAATATTTATATACCTATGAAAAGTATGATAATCGCAATTTGAAATCTTATCTTATTATGCTAGCTAAAATTGTATATATCTATCTATCTATATATATTGGTTCTCAAAAACCGCTCTAACGATTTTTTTCAAATTCACACTAGATATAGTATTTATAAAGAAAAATTAAGTTTTATTGATGATATCTCTTGAAACATTCAGCTTCATTATTAATTTCTTAATTGAAAATTATATATGGAAAACGTCAAAATTGGCCTCCATTTTTATTTGTATTAATATTTTTTTTTATTTAAAATATTTTAAAATTTATTATTTAATTTCGAAATAAAATTAAAAATATTTATTTTTAATAAAATATATATAGATATTTATTAATCTCTCTCAAAAAAAAAAAAAATAAAATAAAAAACATCAAATCTGCCTGCTAAGACAGTAAAAAAATGACAATTTTTTATCTAAATATATTTAGTCAAGATGGTAAAGTGATGTTTTAACGAGTGGATTTCGTCGGTTCGAAACTCTCCGGGTGAATCGTTATTTAAAAATGAAAATGAAAATAATGAATTTGTTATTTTTTTTCTTTTTATCTATTGTTTACATTTTAATAAATTACTATTTTATATTTATTTATTCATTGTTCTTTTATTAAATTTAATATTTATTAATATTATTTATTATTAATTTATATATTGATGACATCACAAATGACATTTATATTGAAATTTGACTCCCGCCTTTTTTTAAAGAATATTGTATTAATATTTTTTTTATATTTAAAATATTTTAAAATTTTTTATTTAATTTCGAAATAAAATTAAAAATATATATTTTAATAATATTTTATAATTATAAATTACGATATATATTTATCAATAATAATGAATTTTTTTTTTTAACTTAATTACAGAGCCGAGGCTCGGTCCCGGTATGATCTTAATATATTGTGAGAATTAGATAAATAATGTAGAGAGAAAAAAATATTTAAAAATAGATATTTATTTAAATGAAATAAAATTATTTAATTTACAGAATGAAAATGTCTATAATAATGTCTAAACATTTTTTCTTTATAATTTTACATTATAATAATACTAATTACAGTAGTTATAATATATGGGGAATTTTCAACTTTGACTGCCGATTTGACCATGTTCCCAAACGAATTTTAAAAAAACCAAGACCACTTTACATTTACACATTTTAAGCTCTAATCGAATCCAAAATCAAAATTTAAAAAATCGAAAAACAAACTCACAGATATATAGATTTTATAAATGAACATTTATACAATTTATTTTAATTAATTTGAAACATTTTAGGAAACAAATTTTTAATGGGTCATTTTTAGAAATCCCATTTAACAATTATAATAAATAATTAAAAAATTGTAAAATTTTTAAAGTATATAAAAATAAATTGTATAAATTGGTTAAAGGGTCGAGTGATAGTTCGGTGTCCCAGGTATATATTTTATATTAACACGCCTACTTTTCTGTATAATAAAGATATAAAGAATCATATTTTAATTTTTATATAACCAAGAAATCATTTTTTCACTTAAAATATAGTTGTAAAGCCCAAATCTCCGATCCATATAACATCATCGACTGGGCCGCTACCAAAAGGAGTCTTCTCTTGCTCTGACTAGGGCCACCGGTATTTGCCATTAGTCTCGAAAAAATAATATTAAATTTTATATAAATTTATAAATTAGAATATTTGAATTTGTTTAAATTTTAACACATGTAATCAATCATATGCATAAAGAATAGAAAATTTTGAAAATCAACTTGGTATTAAATTCAGAAAAAAAAAAAATACTCATATATAGAATATATAGACTATTCGAATATAATTGAAACTCTTTCTCTCCCTCTATTTTAAATTTGAAAAAACGGAGTGTTAAGAAATTAAGATTCCTTATACAACATGGATGGTTAAATGAATTGGGCTCCCTACCTCCCTGACAAATTCACATTAAAAATGTTTATAATATTTTAGTTTATTAAATCAAACTATTATTTTTTTATTTCAATATTTTTAATGTTAATACAATAATTTTTATTTTATAATCTATAAAATAATTTAATTATTTTTAAAAACAACGGTCTTCAATTACAATTTTTTTACTCTCTACTGACTGTTCATTTCATAACTGAAAATAGTGTCGAATAGAAATAGACGATATTACTTGGATTAATCTTATTATGCTAGCTAAAATTGTTTGTTTGTATTATTGAGGACCCCAGTTCAATTCATTTTAATCAGATTGATGCAATGATGCAACATTTAATAATTGTAATAAATAATTAATTGTAGATTAATATTTTTTAAAGGGTCGAGCGACAACTCGGTGTCCCAGGTATTAATATTACCAGCCAAACCCAATAATAATGAATCATTTTTTTTAACTTAAGTACCGAGCCGAGGCTCGGGGTCCCGGTACTAATTATAAAATTAGCTAGAGTGTCTCCACTCGACTATCTCGCAAATTTGAATTGGATTAATTATTATATATTATATTTAAATTAAAATAATTAATTAAATTATAAATTAAAATTAATAAATAATATTTATTAAACCAGCGCGTGTTTGGCTCTTTGTTGATAGCACCACTACACGTGCTGGCGCGTGATTGCCAGTCAACGTGTTAAAAAATTAATTTCGGTACTTTCAGCGATTCAGTCTAGCTGAAATTTTATATATAGCAGTTTTATACAATTTTTAATCATGTGAAAAACTATCAAATATATATCTTTATTTTTACGGTCACTTTAGAGGAAAAAAAATCAAAACGTACTAAATAATGACCCTCTTCCGGTTGAGCTACATTTCTCAAAAGTTGATAGAAAACTACGAATTTGGAATAATGCCCGTATACCAAATTCCATTATCCTAGCTCAAACCCTTTTTGCGTAATCTTGTCTACATACACACACAGACACACAGAGAGACACAGACACACAGACATTTTTCTCAATCTTAGTGAAAATGACACAGGGGCCTTCAAAACGTATTAAAACATCAAAATCTCGACATCGAAAATTTTCGTGGCGAGATAGTAAAAATATCGAAGGCAATTTTGATTTTTCTTAAAATTTAAATGTCTTATCTATCTAGAGTTTTTCCAAGAATTTTGTTTTAAGTTATATTCCTAGATTTATAAATTTTTTAATAAATAATTAAAATTTCTCACACATATTACCTTTACTCTCTCTCTCTATCACTCCAATAAGATTAAGATATTTCTTTATTTATCTTTGCTTATGTTTATCTGTTTATTATTTTATTTATTCGTTTATTTTGATTATTAATTATTATTTAATTATTTATCTGAATAAAAAATTGATAAACTAGACTGATGTGAGTTGTCAACACGCTTTATCTAATAATAATACAAACACAAATAATTCTTCAAATCTATACATTGTATTTAAACATAATAAACATTTGTTTAGGTTTATGAAAATTTTGATTACATATTTCTTATAGCAAATTCGTGGGAGATATATAAATATCAAAACGAATACAATATAAAAAGTAACTAAAATACGTTTACATTCAAATAGTCTTGAAAAAAAATAATGTATTTTTCACATCTGTCAAATTTCAATTTCTCCGATTACCTATGACAAAGTAAAAATAGGTCGAAATATCAGATTGATGGTTATTTTAATAATAATTCAAACTTAATAACAATAATCTTTAACTATGAAAATTAAAAATTTAATTTCAAAGAAATCGAACTGGATCATCAAAAGCAATTTGAAAATCTATTATTCTTTTGTAGTTTATAATCAACATAAAAAAAAAAGGTTTATGAAATAATCGATACACAGCTATTTTTATTAAAGATTTGATAGACTTTGATTTAAAGACATTTTAATATGATTTAATTCTGTTAATAATTGTATACTATTGATTTAGAAAATAAACATTAATTATAATCTTTAAAAAAAAAGAATTGAAAACATTGAGACAATAGTAATGTGGCCAAGTAGTGAACTATAAGTATAATTTCCAAAACATTCATTAACAAATTATAATTAGGACATTAGAACACTGTTTTCGTTTTTGAAAACGACTGCAGAATAAGCAGTCGAAACGTTGTACAATTATTTTAATTTAATAAATAATTTTATACAAATAATGTGGTCTTTTAATAAAAATCCCCTTAATAATTAGTTAAAACGTAGTTTACTGGTATTACGATATGAACTACGGATTTAGAGGACATAGATTAAATCATTAATTTTTTACAAAAATTAAAAACAAATAAAATAAATAAAATATCAAAAGTGACTAAAATAGGCTTAACTCCAAATAGTCTTTAAAAATATAATAAATTATTCTATTGAGTTAAACAAGTTAATTAAATATTAATTTTGAATATACCTAATGATCCCCAAAAAAGTATTTATATCTGCTTTCCAAAGCACATTTTAATTTTGATCTTAAAAATTAATTTTTAACTTTTGAAAAATATAAATACTAAATGTATTTAAAAAGTATGTTTTTTTTTATAAACTATTAATAAAAGTACTTTGTTTAAATATTAAAATTATTATTTATCTTTCTTCATATAGATAATAGAATAAATTATTTTATGAAATTTTAATTTTGATAATACAATTTTAAAATCGATGAGAAGGAAAGATATACATTAAATATTATATGAGTCTTATTAAGTTCTATATGAGAAATTTTTTTTTCAAAATTGTCATGAGGGGAAGAATTCTTTTTTAAAAAGGAATAAAGAGGGGGTTCTACACATTAAATATACATAATAAAAGAGGTTGCGTTAGGCTAATTTCTCCGGATACAAATGGTGATATCTTTAACCTTCCTCCTCCCTGAAGGCTATAAAATAAAATCCATTAGAGAACTCTCGGGGGGTAAATATGTTAATACCAAACTCCTCCACCTCACCCTCTCCAATTTCAAGCCATCTATTAATGCTCGTAAAGAGTAGTGATTTGCACATGAGTGAGATGATTTCTTCAGAGGGGTATGCAAACTAAAAAAATAAAAAAAATAAATGATTTCTAAAGAATACTTAGAGAGAAGATATTAAAAATTGTCTCCCAGGAGGGGAAACATTTTACAATGGATTTTATCAAAAAAATTAAGTATATTCACTCAAGTCCATTATGGAAGTATGGGATTATCAATATTCGATTAGTATAATTTAATCTGCAATGCAATTGTTTTTACTAAAAGTAATTCAGTTTTTTCTGATTCATGATACCGGAAAATTAAATGACGGAAAAATGTAAACGCCATTAGGATTTTTGACGGGCAATGCCAATGTGCTTTTTCAATCGGTTGATTATCTAACAATGGCATTTTTCTATCACAATACCTATATAAATTTTTAAACATATTTCTGAATTTTTTAATGCATTTGGTTGAATCGAAACAGAATAAAAATAATTAAATTTATTTATATAAATCATTTTCCCCCGAGAGTTTTAGAGTTTACATTAATTAAAAAACAAATTAGAATTAATATAATATAAAATATAATATTATAATATTGGAAATTAAACCCCCCTTCAAGCTTTTTTAGGTTATAATTATGTGTGATAGGGAATTTTATTTATTTAAATAAAAATTAAACTTTCATACTTTGAAGGAAACTTCGAGATATTTATATGATAAAATAAAAATTACAAAATATGTTTATATATTTGTAGTTATTTTATAAAATTCTAAATAATTAAAATTTTAATCTATATATATAAAAGGGAATGTCTGTCTGTCTGTCTGTCTCGCCTAAACACAAAAACTAAACGTCCGATTGCTATGAAACTTTCAGGGATTGTTGTGGGCATACCAAGAAAGGTTTTAGTGTAGTTAAATCCAAAATTAATTTAATTAGTAATATTTATATTGTTTCAATTATTGTTTGAATATTTATTAAATTTATTTATAGATTTATTTACATATTTAAATGTATATTTAATAAATTTATTTGTTGATTCTTAATAATAATAATTCCAATTACTTTCTTCAAATTTTTTTTTATTTAAAAGCATATTCAGCATTGAAATTGCCCTTAAATATGCAGTTAATTGGAACTCCAATATGTAATATTAGCAAATATTCTGGGATGGGAAAAATACTAAGATCATGTCATGTCCTATTAAATATTTTGAATTTTATTAATCAATCTAATATAATGTAAATAAATTAATCCTAAGATCATGTCTTGTCCTATTAAATATTTTGAATTTTATTTTGAATCATACAATCGTAATGAAATAATGTAGGTAGACTTGTGAGACAAACAATAAGAATCTCTATAATAAGAGAATATACTTATTCCAAAAACTGTTAATTAAAATGTAATAACTATTAACAATTAATAAAGTAGAAATAATTTTCGAACAAATAAAAATGTAATAATTATTAACAAAAAAAATAAAAATAAAAATAAATTATTAACAAAAAAAAAATAAAATAATAACTTCAGACTTATACATACATACATACTTATATATGATGATATAACATGAGAAATAAACAGACCCCGAATGGGATTAGTAGTATTAATATCCATCTTTGTGAAAATTTCTGATCGCAGCAACTGCTTTCTTTTAACTGTGACCCAATTTTGAATTATCCATATTCATTTCCTAGCTCCTCCCGATTCCCTTATATTTAGTTTTAATTCTTTGTATTGTGTTCACGTCTTTATTTTTCCCGATTGGTTTTCCTACAAACAAAATTCTCAGCAATTTTTCCTCAACCATTCGAACCATGAATCCGGGCCAAAAATATTTACAATTATTTAGAATACAATTAATTTAGAAATAAGTAAAACATATGTAAATGAAAACAATAATTATTTTTATTTTTTTTTAACGATAATTATCTAATTTTCATTAAATCAATTGGATTTTTTTTTTAATTTAAATTCTACTATCAAATTAAAAAAGTAAACAAAACGTTCACCGATTTTTCCTCATCCATTTTATGTAATTTTGTTTATAAATAAGTAATAGAATAATTTAAAAAATATTTTTCAACTTATAATTATATGTTATTTCTTTGGATTCAAGTTGAAATCCGAATTTTATTTTAACCAATAAATTTAGATGATGTTTCGATGAATGAACAAATGCCCATTGAATAAAATTTGTTTCCCTGTTAAATTCCCCTCTCATTTTTTCTTCTTTCCTTGTATAGAAAACAGAAAATCTCAGCGGTTGTTATTAATTAAATTCCCGCTGAGTGTTATAAATTACAAATCCTAGTAAGTAGATGTTGGTTTTGTGAAAACAAGCGTTTGGCTTATTTTCAAGTTGCGGGAAGACAGTCCTAAGGGGTCGTCCTATGTCGGCCCGCTCTCTGACCTCAACTCCGCAGGTGTGAAATTGCATTGTCCCTCGACATTGTTATTACCAAGCAAAGCACAATGAACAAATAATAAAAAAGTTGAATTAAAAAAAAACGCCTTTTCTTGCCCCCTTTGTGTCGATATTGTACAATGATATAATATCTTGGCGAACGCGTGTGTTAGATCGGTTCTATTAATGCATTTGGACGGGGATTCAAGCCCAGAGGGATAGGATCCGCCCCAAAGAAGTTTTGTTTCCGAGATTTTTTTCTCTCTATTCCGTTTTCCCTCTCTTCCAAACTCTATAAAAAGCTATAAATAAATATATATATATATATATATATATATATATATGAAATTCAGTAATCCAATTAGAAAAAAAATCAGGAATGTCTCCACTCGACTATCAGGCAAATATGAATTGGATTAATTAACATATATTAAATTAAATTTAATTAAAATTAAATTTTAAATTAAAATTAATAAATAATATTTATTAAACCAGCGAGTGTTTGACTCTGTTGATTGCACCACGTTACGTGCTTAAATTAATTCCGGTACTTTCAGCGATTCAATCAAGCTGAAATTCTAAATCTAGCAGTTTTATACAATTTTTAATCATGTGAAAAATTATCAAACATATATCTTCATTTTTTACCGACCGACGATAGTAAGGGAGGTATTGTTTTCACACCAAATTTCACATGTGGAGATTTTTACATATGTCCAGCATTTTGTTAACAGAAAAAAGTATTTTTAGCATGATGTCTGTCCGTCTGTCCGTCCGTATAGATGTGTACAGCTTGAACGACTATTTTGATGAAAATTGGTATATTTATTTAATGCATCAATATGATGAATTGATCAACTTTTGGTGCAAATCGGGAAACCGGAGCGATCGACGATAGGATGGGAAGGGTTATTTTCACACCAAATTTCACATGAGGAGAATTTTTACATATCACCACCAATCATGCACTTTGTATTGGTTTTATCCTCGAGAAAAATCATCTTTATTAGTTTTTCTTAATTTAAAATTATATGACGTCATCCAGCCATTCATGACGTCACAGCATGGTCTTACATATATATTATAAATAAAATAAAATTAAAAATATTTATGTTATATGCCTATCTGTTTTTTATTACATTAATAGATATCTTACAATTATTTGAAATTGTTTATGTAGCTGGAAATTAATTTACTTCAAACCGTCGGTCGGTTCGAACCTAGCCACAGGTCAACTTATTTCATTTCAGTTTAGAGGAAAACAAAATGAAAACGTGTAGGTAATGACCCTCTTCCGAAACAGCTACATTTATCAAAAGTTGTTAGAAAATTACGAATATTGAATAATGCCCGTGTACCAAATTTCATTATTCTAGCTCAAACCGTTTTTGATTAATCTTGTCTACACATACACCCCCCCCCCCACACACACACAGAGAGAGAGAGAGAGAGAGACATAAATAGACATTTTTCTCAACCTTAGTGAAAATGACGCAAGGACCTTCAAAACGTATAAAAACATCAAAATCTTGACATTCAAAATTTTCGTGATCGCAATAATACCGGTGAGATAGTAGTAAAATAAATTAATTAATATCATATTTTTCAAAAAATATCTGCATTTCCTTATTATTCTTTATTATTCTCTTTCTATAGATATATAATTTGTGAATTCAGAACTAGCCCAAGAGTAGGTCGTGATTTTCTAACTCGTGTGTGATTGCTTTAGAATTGACATTGAACTATTTCCCCTCTCTGTTATTTAGAGATAGTTTCAATATTTTTTTTTATTTAAAGGAAAGAGTGCAGAGTGAATCAAACTTCTCATTTATCAATTTAATATTCATTTCTTTTTACTCTCATTTATGCCCAATTGACATATAATAAGTTTGTTTTTATAATAAAATTAAATTTATAATTGTGTAAGTGTGTGACTAGGAGTAAGCAGACAGACATTAGGAAAAACAGAAGATTCAGAAATATAACTCTCAAATACAATATCATACATAATAAATTTAAACTTTTCTTTAAATAGAATATATAATTATCTATATATCTATATATCTATAAATCTATATATCTATATATATCTTATATATAAAATTCTCGTGTCACAAAACTTTGAAATGATACTCCTCCGAAACGGCTGGACCGATTCTTATGAAATTTTTTATGCATATTCAGTAGGTCTCAGGGCATGTCAGACTTCTTTTATTAAACCGCTAATTGCTAAGGTGTGTCCAGGGGGTGCTAATTAATTAAAAATAGTTTAGTTACCATACTAGATCATAGAGGCGCTGGTGGCGAAAATTTGACATCTTATATATATCCTGATAGAAGACTTTCAAACAATACTGGTTCGTGGGTAAACCAGCTAGCGCGTCATCTTATTACTTTGCCCCCTCAGTTCGAAACTCGCAAAGGCACATTTTTTTTAAGTATTATATATTTTTTTTTACAAATTTATTAATTTTTATTATTTTAATATTTTATTAAATTAAATTTTATTTTATTAAATTTTATTTTATTAAATTAATAATTATGTCAATTTTTTTTTCTGCATAAATAAACATATATAAAAAACTATAGAGATGGGACAGGGTAGGAGTTAGATGGTTATAGTTCAGAATAGGGACACTCGGGGGGGTACAGGGGGCGGAGCCCCCGTCTAGGTGTGGAGAGCGCCGAAGGCGCTCGGAGCAGCTAGTATATATATATATATATATATACATGATGTGAATATATAGGTGTGCCAATAAAGAAACCTAGAATACCCTTTGTTTGCGTAATGACGTCATTTACGTAACATTATCACCTTAATCTATTAATTGCTGGTTATACCAAGTTAAAACCTGCCCTTTTATTTGTCGTTTAATAAAATGAATTTAAATAATTTAAAAATTAAATTGTTGTTTAATTATAAATTAACTTGTCGTAATTGAATGTAATATAATAGTTATACAAGAGGAAGATAAAAAGAACTATAAAATATTATACACTAGTTTCCGAAAGAATGAAGATTTAAAGTAGCTTGTGCATCCTATAAAAATTGTATTAATTGAAAATATGTTATGTATATCAATTAACCATTTTTTTAAATAAATTAATATCAGAAAATTTCTTAAAATAGAATAAAATATTCACTTTTTAAATCAATTTATGTGTGTGATGATCACGCGTTTTGTGATTAATTTAACTACCTTCTAAATTTTAATCCAAAAAAATTTCAGAAAAGGATCCTTATAAAGTTAAGGGGGTGAAAAGAAAAAAATAATTTTGAAAATTGCATAAATTGATTAAATAAAATATAAAATGTAAAGAGCACAAATTAGAATATTTATTTATTACAAATAAAGCCTCTACATACATTAATTTAATCTATGGTAAATTTAATTAAAATAAAAATTATTTGAAAATTTAAGTTTTGATATAATCTCAAAGAAAATTATATGAAAGCAAAAATTTAAGAAAATAATCTATTCATTGAAACTTGTTACTTGAATGACATCACTTGTAGAACAGAGATACATGACAGCATGTATACAATGAATGACACGCCTACATATTCACATCACGAGTATAAATAAATATATCAAGTATCAGAATTAAAATTCAATGAAATCACATTTTCAAAATCTATTTTGATATTTATTAAATTAAAAATATTAAATTGAATGAAAGCGTTGCGATTGAATAAAGTATTTGGAGAAAAATTGTTGTTGCGTCCAAGAACTTTCGAGTACCATAGAGAAACAGAGATAAACAGATAGAATATTTAACAAACAAGAATGATTCTTAAAAAATATACATGATTCATATACGAGGTCAGGTCAATAAGTCTGTGACTTTTTAAATTTCTTGTCTCTTAAATGAAATAGCAATACTGCTCCTGTGAGCTGACTCCTGTAGAAGATTTAGCCAGCTGGGTCTTTTGGTTTTTGTTTGGCATCCATCAGTAGCAGACTACCTCGAGATTTGAGAAGAAAATGTAAAAAAGTGAATTTCCATGAAAATCCATGAGTTGGGATTCGAATTACTCCCTTATCCGCTCTATTCTCCGGATTTAGCCCCCAGTGACTATTAGTTGTTTCCAAATCTGAATGACTCAAAGGAAAGAGATTTGACTCCAACTATGAAATCATCTCACAAACAAATCTATTTTGATGTTCTCGACAAATCTTATTTTTTGAAAGGGATAAAAAAAATTGGAGAAACGTTGGATGAAGTGTATAAAACTCAAAGGAGACTACTTTGAAAAATGAAATAATTTTTTATTCAAAAATCAGTATTCTATTCAAAAATTCGCGGACTTGACCTGTCCTCACATATTCATGATTCGAATATTTAACAATTGTTATAAATATATACGAGGGCTGTTCAAAAAAAGACCGAAATTTAGTCATAAAATATTTATTACAATATTTACAATTTTACAAATGCTTGTCCCCTCCAAAGTACTCCCCGTTGCTTGCTATGCACCGTTCCCAGCGTTTTTTCCACTGTTCAAAGGCTCCTTGGAACTCGTTTTGTGTGATGTTGTTTATCTGTGCCAGCGATTTCTCTTGAATTTCTGGTACACCTTGAAAACGGCGACCTTTTAAGGTGGATTTTAGTTTTGGAAATAGGAAGAAATCCGTTGGGGCCAGATATGGGGAGTATAAAGGATGTGGAAGAACAGCTGTTCAGTTTTTAGCCAAAAATTTGCGAACTAACAGAGACCCGTGACTTGGCGCGTTGTCGTGGTGCAAAATCCAGTTCTTGTTTGTCCATAGTTCAGGCCTTTTCCGTCGCACATCTTCCCGTAAACGCCTTAAAATATTTAATTCAACATTTATAACAAAATTTAGTGTTACAACGTTGCTCTTCAAAGTCCTTCATTTTCACTTTTTCGCAGAGCGAGTTCACTAAATTGGTTCTCAATCTCGATCGCTGTGATGCGCCCGACGGCTCGTTTTGTTTCTAAAGAATGCAGCTATACTAGGACGCGCGCGCGACTTCAAACTATTTCGTAATATTTTAAAAAGTTCTGTCTTTTTTTGAACAGCTTTCGTATACCAATGGACCGTTTATTTCGAAAGTGGTGTAAGTGCATTTTTTTAAATCATGAGATATTATATAATTTTATGGTTACTTTAACTAAAAACTTTTTATTTATAACTAATTAATATTTAATAACTTAAAAAATGTCATTTATTTAATTTAAAATTGTTCGCTAAAAGAAATTGTATGTATTATTTTATATATACATTATTTTAGTTATTTTTATTTATATTCGCCTAAAAGAATTTTATTTAATCAATTTACATACTGATAAATTGATAAAAACTTGGCAAAACTTGAGATAATTAATCAATATTTTAAATTGACAAAATATGCTAACCTTTATTTTTTTTTTTTTTTGAAACAACAAAAAATGGACTTACACCATTTTCAAAATAATATATATATATTTGTAACAACAATTGTTAAATAATTGAATCATGAATATACTAGGGCAGGTCAATAAGTTTGTGACTTTTTGAATGAAACACAGGTTTTTGGATAAAAAATTATTTTATTTTTCAAATTAGTCTCCTTTTAGCTCTGTATACCTTTCATCCAAAATTTCTCCAATTTTTTTTATCCCTTTCAAAAAATAAGATTTGTCGAGGACATCAAAATAGATTTGTTTATGAGATAATTTCACTTTCAAAATAAAACAGTCCTTATATTTATATAAATATATTTGTCAAGAATAATTAATTATCTATTATATATTTTTAAATTGATATTTTTTTCAATTCTCGACAATAAATCTTTATTTTTATTATATTAGATTCAGAAGATGTTCTTTGTAAAGATTCTTCTCAATTTAGTTTAAGAAATTTATCTAAATTTTTCACTTTGTGTATCTCTATTGTAATATAATAGATATTTTATTTCTTTCTTTATAGGATAGAATGTTATTGAATAAATCCTAAAAGTCAATATTTCTGTTTAAATAAATAGGTGGATGGGAGTTGCGAACCGCTTCTCGCTCACTCCCAGTGGGAGGTGATTTCGTTTCTCGTGTATTCATTCATGCTGGTGACTGGAACGAGTCGCCTTTCAAAAAGTGTTTGCAATCCAATTGAAAAAAAGCAAACAATATCCGAAAGATAAATAGCCTGATGAGGGATGACACCCAGGATGATCGTGTCGTCCAAATGCTGACAAAAACACTTCGAGTTGGGAATCCCTCAGTCTATCTATCACTCTATCATATTGCTTTAGTCCGGAGTGAAAATTGAAAGCAAACATGGCAACAAGCAGAAAGGGGCCCGACGCTTGTAACGTGGATAATTAATGGGCTGCGGCGACCCCGGGTGATGGCAACCAAGCACAAAGGCAGCGCCTCCACTTGGGGGGCTCCTTACATTTTACAAGTTGCAGATTTCACTTTCTCATTCGGGATTCTTTTTAATAAATTTAAACTAGAGAAAAAATCTGGAGTGTCTCCACTCGACTATCTCGCAATTTGAATTGGATTAAATAACATAAAATATTATACATATTTAAATTACATTTAATTAATTATAAATTATAAATTAAAATTAATAAATAATATTTATTAAACCAGCGCATGTTTGGGTCTTTGTTGATGGCACCACGTCACGTGTTGGAGCGTGATTTGCAGTGTTAAAAAATTAATTCTGGTACTTTCAGCGATTCAATCAAGCTGAAATTCTATATATAGCAGTTTTATACAATTTTCAATCATGAGAAAAACTATCAAACATATATCTTTATTTTTACGCGCACTTTAGAGGAAAAAAAATCAAAACGTTGTAGGTAATGACCCTCTTCCCGTTGAGCTACATATCTCAAAAGTTGATAGAAAACTATGAATTTTGAATAATGCCTATGTACCAAATTTCATCATTCTAGCTCAAACCGTTTTCAAACGTAATCTTGGTTACATACATACACACACACAAGAGAGACATTTTTCTCAACCTTAGTGAAAATGATTCAGGAACCTTCAAAACGTATAAAAACATCAAAATCTCAACATAGTAAATTTTCGTGATCGCAATACTATTTCTGGCGAGATAGTAAAAATACATATGAATATATACTTTACTATACTTCTACTTAAAATATCTCATTTATAATCATAACCACAAAATCATCGTTTCTTCAAGAAGGAAATAATTAAAATATTATAAGTCAGATCATAATTTAATTTATATAAAAAAATTTCACTAAGATTTTATTTTGATGATGGATCAAGCAAATACTTTTAAATGATAGTTCGTCAACATGATTCCTTTAATTCAGTGGTGGGCTTTTGAACTTTCCCGGTGGGCGGAAGGTGAGTCAAAATTAATATTGTATAATAATAATTAAGAAATAATATTTATATGTAAGTAATTATTAAATTATAATTGAATAAATAAAATAATTTTTTCATTGAAAATGGGCAATTTAAAAATATAAAAGTGGTTGTTAGGTATCAAAAGGTGGACTATCACTATTTAAATAATCGTTTCTATATGATAGCGGTTCTCAATTTTTCAGTAATCTCGTCCAAGTTTTCAATCATAATTTTCATCATACCCCGTTAAGAAGGCGTGCCCACAGATTATTGTAGATTATATTATATTCGATTTATGAACCCTCTATTAGAGTTTTCAATCATTAATAAAATATACATGATTCATATTCAAGGGTAGGTCACTAAGTCCGTGAATTTTTGAATTTCCCGACTCTTAAATGAAATAGCAACATTGCTCCTGTCAGCAAACAACTATCAGCTGACTTCTTTCTAAATTTGAACCAGCTGGGTCTTTTAGTTTTTGTTTGACATCCATTAATAGCAGACTACCTCGTGATTTGAGAAGAAAATGAAAAAAGTGAATTTCCATGAAAATCACTCAATTGGGATACGAATTGCTCCCTCATCTGATCTATAAAATTTTTCGATCATTAATAAAATACTTAAATATAAAATCTTAATTTAAGAAATACATTTTGAAAGAAAATAAAAATATTTTTTTTTCATATTATCTAAAATTTTCAATGTTTTTCTATTTTTTTTTTATCTTAAATGGTATGAATTAATTGCATTAAAGGCCGTCGAGAATTTCAAATAATTTTACCTTAGTACCGGTAGCAGTGGTTATTCCCCCTAAGGTTTCTTGTTTTTTGACTATTCTGCAATGTGGTGGTGATTTACGACATGGACCTCGGGTATAAAGAAGGGGGGAGGGTTGTAGGCGTTTACCAAACACCTTTGCTGCTTTTCCGATCGTAAATCGGCCTTCTTTTGTTGTACAGATTCCTATGGGGCTCATACATAAAGCCCCTATACATGCCACCATAATCTATTCTTAATTGTCGTCTATCGTGCCAAAGAGTGGGGGTTAGATAGGTGGGGGGGGGGGTGAAGTTCACCGGTCTGAGTTCGCATCAACCTAACTCGCTGACTCGTTTAAATTAATTTTTTACAGACGTTTATTATTGAAATCATCCAAACTCATTTTATGTCCATTAAAAATGGATAAAGTTTCTTCTTCCAATATCAATAACTAATTGGTAAAAGTTCGTAATTGAAAAGTTGAAAGTAACAAGCGACTTTTCTTCTCTATAATAAAGTTATTAAATTGTCAAACGCTCTTTAAGTATTTCTTTTTCGTTCACTTTTAAAATAAATAAAAAATTAGTTGAAAATTTAATTAGAAATAAGAACTAATAAAGTCATTGTAAATCACACAAGATAATTAGAAAATTTCAATTTAATGAAGGAAAAAGTTAAACAAGAGAAAAAAAAAAAAAGTGAAAAGTTGAAAAGTTTTAGAATAATGAATAAAATATCAAGTGAAATTTTCCCACTTCGGCCAGGTTGACTGAGATAGAAAATGTCACCAATTGATATTTAATATCAAAATAGGATAATTTCTTAGAAAATAGAATTTTGAAAAAACACTTAACAAATGAAGAGTTAATCTCTATATTTTAAAAGTCCGTTTGTGGTTATGGTGTCCACCTGTGGCCCTTTGTTCTTCATGGAGCGTTTTTGCCTGGTCTACGTTCTATTGTCCACTGCAATCCGTAATTACAGTTCTCGTTTAATTGAGAAACAGTTATTAAACTCACCTAGTCACATATGCTGTATGCATATACTCTATAATATTATATCGAGTTTGATACAAATAACAGCTTTTTAGTCCGATCAACGTAACGTATGGCTAATTGAGCGTCTTAACCTAAATAATTTAATAATAATAATCAAGGGGTGGATGGGATGGCCACAGCGCAACCGATCCCAATGGGAAGCAAAACTTCGGCCACGCGAGTCAGTTTCCGGGAGGATTTCATTTTCGATGGACTCACGCATCACGCAGACACGCCATTTATATCAACTCGTTTTCCGATCAAAATTCGACTACTTTTTAATAAGCATATAAGTTGTAAAATTATATGAATAATTTTGTTGGTATCTATAATATAGTTAAGTTACTATGTTACATAATTGTTTAAGAGGAATTATGATGAAATAACTTTTGGAATTTAAAAATTACCAAAAATTCAATCAAAAGAAATTGGTAACTAGTAATTCGTTTTTTTTAACTGGAGTGGGAACAATTATTAGTAGTTTTTTAAAAAATGTAAAAAATTCATAATCATTATTTTAAAAAAATGTTTTGCAGTCCTGTCTGCTTTAGGTTCTATTACCATTTCAAATTGTAAACTGTAACTATTAAGAATACTAAAAATGAAACAGATTTGGTTAAATAGGTTAATAAATTCTATATGAAAAGATATAATACAATTCCTAGAATGTTACTCAAAATATGACTTCTTCTTTTAATAAAATTCTTATAATTATATACATTTTTACCGACCGACGATAGTAAGGGAGGTATTGTTTTCACACCAAATTTCACATGTGGAGATTTTTACATATCTCCACGAATCAAGCATTTTCTTAACAGAAAATAAGTTGACCTGTGGCCAGGTCCGAACCGACCGACGGTTTGAAATAAATTAATTTCCAGCTACAGAAACAATTTCAAATAATTTTAATATATCTATTAATGTAATAAAAAACAGATATGGATACATAAATAATAAATAAAAACATTTTTAATTTTATTTTATTTATAATATATATGCAAGACCAGGCTGTGACGTCATGAATGGCTGAATGAAGTCATATAATTTTAAATAAAAAAAAACTAATAAATATGATTTTTCTCGAAGATAAAACCAATTCAAAGTGCATTCGTGGTGATATGTAAAAAATCTCCTCATGTGAAATTTGGTGTGAAAATAACACTTTCCTTCCTATTGTCGATCGCTAATACTACCACTTCCGGTTTCCGGATTTGCACCAAAAGTTGATCAATCCATCATACTGATGCATTAAGTAAATATACCAAATTTCATCAAAATCCGTTGAGCCGTTCAGGCTGTACACATCTATACGGACGGACGGACGGACGGACAGACATCATGCTAAAAATACTTTTTTCTGTAAGAAAATGCATGATTCGTGGAGATATGTAAAAATCTCCAAATGTGAAATTTGGTGTGAAAACAATACCTCCCTTACTATCGTCGGTCGGTAAAAGTATTTTTAGCATGATGTCTGTCCGTCCGTCCGTATAGATGTGTACAGCTTGAACGACTCAACGGATTTTGATGAAATTTGGTATATTTACTTAATGCATCAGTATGATGAATTGATCAACTTTTAGTGCAAATCCGGAAACCGGAGCGATAGACGATAGGAAGGGAAGGGTTATTTTCACACCAAATTTCACATGAGGAGATTTTTTACATTTTCACCTCGAATCACGCACTTTGTATTGGTTTTATCTTCGAGAAAAATCATCTTTATTAGATTTTTCTTAATTTAAAATAATATGACGTCATCCAGCCATTCATGACGTCACAGCCTGGTCTTACATATATATTATAAATAAAATAAAATTCGGTTCGGACCTGGCCACAGGTCAACTTATTTATATTTGAAATTATCTTTAATAAAAATAAGAGAGATTATTTCTTAATTCATTGATATAAAATGATCATAATTCATTTAATAAAATGTAAATAAAAATTTAAAATTAAATAAATAAGAATTATCATATTACGATTTAAAAATATATTACAACAAATGTTGACATAGACAAATGATTTTGTTAACAAACAAATTAGAAAATTGTAAAAATTGGTTGACATTTATAATAAAAATATTGGTTTCCCTTATTTGACAAATACTGGGATTTTTTTCATTTCATTTTGATTAGGAATAGTTTGCAATCAACTGTTTATAGTTCTCGAAACAGTATTCGATTACTGCTTAAACCGAACACTTTGCATACATCTAAAAAAAATTTTGTAAAATTTTATATATTTATTTAAATTATTTATTAAAATTTAAAAACTATTTAAAATTTCTCCTTTTCATTAATAAATAATAAAAAAAAAATTGGGGGAAAAAGGGTGGATGGGTCAGCTTTATTCTGAATTATGTAATTAATTTGGACACTAATCTCTCTATTAACTAATTTATCTAAAAAAAAAAATACATAAAATCTAAATGGATTTTACAATTTTTAATTATAAAAATCTATTAAAGTAGAAAATATTAAAAGAAAAATTAATTTATCCACAATATAAATAATTTCTGTTATTATTAAATAAATGAAAGGCCAAGTTGAATTTATTTAATTGTTAGTTATATCTTAGCTTTGTACATTTCTTTCCCTTTATTAACAATTTATTCATTCTGAAAGCTTTTGAAATATTCATCTTCCGGTTATTACTATTGAAAATCTATAAAATAATATTTTTCTAATTGCCATTATTAATCCATCATTAGATTCTTAAATTATTAAACTAGATTGATAAATAATAAATTATAATAAAATCGAAATATAAATTGTCAATGATGTATATTTTGAATTATAACTTAAAAAAAATGAATTAATTTAATCATTTATTCTAAGTAAAGTTTCCCCTTGATAAGAATAAATTAACGTAAACTAAACAAAGATACAATACTTCTAACGATTAGTTTATTGTAAAAATTGAAGATAATATAAAATTCATAGATAGGTACTTGTTGAAATTTTATTATCCTATTATATATAAACAAAAACTAAACTGTACTCTTCTTAACTTGTGTGTGTGTGTGTGTGAGTGACATACAAAATAAGAAAAATATTCTTATTAATCTTTATGCTATTTAATTTTTTTTAAATAATATAAACTAATTGTAAGACTAAGTAACTAAGTAACCGGGTCACGAAAAAATTTTAAAAATTCTTATTATTTTTTTACATCTTATTTTTCTTATATAATTATTTTGTAATTTTTGTGTATGAAATAAAAAAACTTTATTTTTATTGAAAAATAAAATTTGGGTTCTAAATAAATGTTTTTTTTTTTTAATGAAATGGGTCGCGACAAATTTTCAGACCTCGAACCGGGTCGCGGTCAAAAAAGTTTGGGAAACACTGCTATATACTATAAAATTTTTAATTTTTAAATAAAATTAAAACCTCTTTGTATAATATTCTCGGTAAATAGGTCACAAACAAAAATCAAAAAAAAAAACAAAAAATTCAAAAATTTTAAATTACTAAAAACTAATTTTAGTTTCATTTTTTCATTGCCTTTTTTACCGACCGACGATAGTAAGGGAGGTATTGTTTTTATAAATTTTATTTTTAATTTAGTTTTCTTACAGACATTAATTCACTGTTAGTATTATAAACCAAAATATCTGTTTTCAAATAATTACAATATTATTCCTAATATTTAATTTTTTATGAAAACTAATAGTCTTGCTTGATTAATTAAGTCTATATACTCAAAGCCTGTGAATCTAATGTAACTAAAGCCCCATTTAATAATTTTTGTAGAGAAGGATGTGTTTTAGTCTAACAAAAAGGGTTGAAGAATTGAATTCTGGTTTCTATAGATAATAATTTTATTTGTTTTGTTGGTTTGAGCACAAGAGATTATTAAATAGGGGAAATAGATTTATTAGACAAAGACTTTAGATGCAAATGCAGTCAATGCAAAAAGGATAATATCGCGGTGGGGACTCCATCATAAAAATATTATGCGAGGAAGACTCGAATAGGCGCATCTCACGCATCACTGCACTCGTTCAGCAGCTCCATGATCAGGTGTGAAAACAAACACCAGCCGCTAATCAAAAAACAATCGCCTTCTTCTGGACATCAATTCCTCCTAATAAAAGTTCGTTAAATTAAACGGTTCAATGAATGAGGAGAACTTTTAATTGAAAAACAAAGCCTCTCTATTTATGAGACCAAAACAGAACTAATCTAATTTATTAAATTTGCATACTTTATTAGTTAAGAACAACAATTCATTCCAAAACAAAAAGTCATTTTTCGTATTGTTTTAAATTATTGAATCAAACTATAGTTGGAATTGAAGGCTTACATTTTTTTTATTGAATTGTTTAAACTTTGGCATTTATTTTATTGTTATAAAGGGTGTTTCTTTTAGAGGTATAGAACTTTAAATTGCAATAAAACAACGATGGATTATTCGATTGCCATGGATTTTATTTATACGAAAGATAATCTTGAGGCATTACATTTTATAAATGATTTCTGTCATATGACCGCCTTGGCTGGCTCGGATGTAGTCCAATCTGGACGTCCAATTTTCGATAACTTTTTCCAACATTTGTGGCCGCATATCGGCAATAACATGGCGAATGTTATCTTCCAAATGGTCAAGCGTTTGTAGCTTATCCGCTTAGACCAATGACTTTACATAGCCCCACAGAAAGTAGTCTAGCGGTGTTAAATCACAAGATCTTGGAGGCCAATTCACAGGTCCAAAACGTGAAATTAGGCGGTCACCAAACGTGTCTTTCAATAAATCGATTGTGGCACGAGCTGTATGACATGTTGCGCCGTCTTGTTGGAACCACAGCTCCTGGACATCAAGTTGTTCAATTCAGGAATAAAAAAGTTAGTAATCATGGCTATCTACTCATTCGGGTCTTCCTCAATGCTACACACTCTACAGTAGCAATAGCTTCTTCTGTACGCACCGTACGGCATCGAGTTATCAATAAAAGTAAACGTGGTGCGAAAATGTTCTATGGTTAATCGAATTAACAGCTCTGATGGGCGATTTTGTCGAAGATAAAATGGACGTAGTGCACGATACGTATTCCGCACACAACCATTATTTTCGAAATAAAATTACACTATTTGCAAGCGTTGTTCAGACGTGAGTCTATTCATGATGAATTGCCAAACCAAACTGAGAATAAATCACTTGACAGCTGTTAAATCGGTCGTCAACTTGAACAGTAATGCCAACTTAAAGTTCTATACCTCTAAAAAAAACACCCTTTATTATTATGAATCTTAATAAATATTTTTATTTGTTTTTGTAGAACAGGTGTGGCCAAACTTTTAGCTTTTAGGGGCTACTTTTTCAATAAAATTTAGTCTGGGGTCGACTATGGATTTGGGCAAATAATTTTAAAATTTAAGAAGATAATTAAAGAAGTCATTATATCGCCAATTTAAATTGCAAACCTCCACTTTTGGTCAAAAATTACATTTTCACACTACTAGAAAGAGAAAAACACCTTACATTGGCTATGAAACACCGCTATTATGCACCTATTTAAATTAAGCGTTTTAAGAAAGTTGTGCAAAATATGCTGAATATGAGTTAGCAGGTTTGCAATCTAAGCCGACGATATATTTTTTATTTTATGAATTCTAACAATATTTATTAAAATTTAAAGAAAAAAAAACAATGTCAAGAAATAAATACGAAGAAAAACAAATTTTAAGCATATAATTTTTATTTGGATGAAACCTGGCATTGCATAAGAGCAGCAAGTTTCTCAAAATTTAGCTCATATGAACTTAAAGCAATTCTTAAGCATGACTCTAAATGTAGATCCGTTATTTTTGATCGCATTCATATAAGAAAATGTAGATTCACATAAATATGTGGAGCCAAAGAAGGAAATGAAACGAACAACCCTTGTCCAAATATTTGGATATTTATCTTTGCTTATTAGTTTCCAAAATCTATTTATATTATCTAATAATTAAATATATTTTATATTTATATTATTTTTGATCAACGAATAAAAAAATTAAAATATATAATATGTTTGTAATAAAGTGCTAAAAAAAAGGGGAAAAATTATATATTATTAATTATATAGTCAAATACTAAAATATAGAAAGGTTAAATCAATAATATATTTATATATGTTTTTAGATATATGAAAGATATGTTAGTTTTAATTATTATAATAATATTAATAAAAAAAAAATTGTAAATGGAAGGGCTGTTATTTTCATTTAAATTTATAACTTCAATTAAAATAAATACTTCATTTTGGAATGGATATGAGAGGAGGGGGAGGTAGAGGCGAAATTTGGGTAGAGTAGAGTAGTCTAGGACTAAACGGTGTTTTGAGAAAGGGAAACCCTTGGATAAAAAGTATATAAATTATCGGGATAAGAAAAATATAAATATATGGTATATAAAAGATGTAATAACATATATAGGATGATTATGATCTAAAATTATTTTTTAATAAATTTAAAAACAATATCCCGGGTAGCGAGTAGATTCTTTTCTATAAATCCAGTAGAAAAGAATTCTATTTCAGGGATTGGCGTCCCTGCCCTCACGTGAGCTCATGATTTCTTCTAAATACCTCTTCTACCTGGAGAAATCATGTCCTTTAACCGTTGACTCCTTTCCATCTTACTTACTTACTCACTCTTACTCTCCCCCCCCCTCCCCTGATCATTCAAAAAATCAAATTTATTTGGATGAAGGAGAATACCTAGCATAGCTTCATTAAAAAGAAAAAAAAATTGAAATCTTGTATCTTATAGGAGACTCTTTAGAGTCTCCTATATATATTTGAATTAATCCCCCTTCGGGGGATTAATTCAAATATATCCAGATCACGTCAATTCTTCGTCTAGCAAAACCCTCTAAATTCATAAGTGAGACATGTCTTATATGCCTCTGAGAGGACCCACCTCTCCAACGCTTCACATTAGTAAAAACTTGGAACTCATATTTATAGAACGCTTTGGAGAATTAGAAAAAACCAATAAAATCAATGTTTTTCATTTTATTAAAATTTTTGACTAAATCTTATAACTTGTGATCAAGACAAATCCATTGACCACAATTTTAGCCAGATTCTAAATAAAATTGATTTCTTGTATCATTAAATGGAAATTTTTAATTAATTTTATTATTGGTTTATTTTTACAGTTGAACAAAAATATTGCCTGATAACAACAGGTAAAACCTATACGAATCGATTCATTATGAAACGTAGATTCTTTTTCACTACTATTATATAATTTTACGGTGCTTTGTTGATTAAATATTAATTATTGAATTTTGACAGATTGAAAACATTTGCCGCCATGTTGAACCCCCCGCCACCTCTTCACTCCCCCCACCCACCCTCCCTCCTGGTCAGCCTGCCTGCCTGCTTCGAGCGCATCAGTTCCCATTCCTTTTCCAGTCGAAGACGTTGACCGGCGTCACCACCGAAATCATCCCTCAATCAAGAATTTATTGTAAATTTATTTATTCCTATTAATTTAAATGAAGTTTAATAAATTTTAGAAAACATTCAAATAAAAATTTAATTTTATAAAATATAGATTTTTAACTTTTTACTGATATATTAATTATATATATTTAATAAATTTCGCCCCCACCTCCAATGCTTTGCTTCTCGGTGACCTTGAAGGGGACAGCTTATCAATGCTACATTGCTTACCCCCAATGGATGAGATTCAACTGCCTTTGACTTTATTTTCAAAATAAATTCTATTATTTCCCCTTCGTTAAATGAAATTATATACAAATTAATTATACTACGTATTATACGACAAATAAATTAATACGAATTATATTAATAAATCGATTTAACCAACTTTTCTATCCCAAACATTCCTTTTTTTTTTGTATTTTAACATTGAAACATTTTTCCTGCTATTCTATTCTATTTTCAAATTTTATATTCAAAAATAAATAACTTAAAATAACATAAAAATTACTTGAAAAGGAAGGAAATAATTTTATTGTTTTTATATATGAAGCAATAAGAAAAAATTGAATAAGTTTCATGAAATGTAAAATTGATTTTTAATAAATTTAAAAATAATATCCTGGGTAACGGGTAGATTCTTTTCTATAATCCCAGTAGAAAAGAATTCTATTTCAGGGATTGGCGTTCCTGCCCTCACGTGAGCTCATGATTTTTTCTGCTTTCCCTCTCCCATGGAAATATCATGTCTTTTACCTTTTAACTTTTCCAACTTTAGCTTCGCGGGCTACTTTTAAAGCCTTTGCGGTCGACCGGTCGACCGCGGTCGACGTTTTGGCCACCCCTGTTGTAGAACATTTGGGGCAAATATTGAAATATACTTAGATGGAGGGGTGAGATCTCCTCTTTGTCAAGTTTAGTTTTTATATACATATTTATTTTTTTCTATTTAAAATTAATCGAGATTGGCATTTTAAATTTTGCATAATTAAATAATGATTTTTATATTTCCAACCTCCCATCCTTCTCTTCTATTAATATAAACTATTATCAACGATTATTATTTTTAGGGGGCTTTAAAACAGATCAGTATATAAAGGTCATTAAAGAACATCATTTATTTATTTTCTTTTAGCATGACATGTTTATTACGTTTGGATCAATAGTTATGTATAAAGTT
This sequence comes from Labia minor, assembly GCA_963082975.1. Taxonomy (NCBI): domain Eukaryota; kingdom Metazoa; phylum Arthropoda; class Insecta; order Dermaptera; family Spongiphoridae; genus Labia; species Labia minor. The sequence continues at coordinate 64,928,770 of OY720347.1, forward strand.
AGTTAACTATAGAAAAATAGTTTAGATATTTGGTCAATCAATTCAGAACAAAGATATGTATATCTATTTGATTTGAGAGCCAGCAAAATATACATATAAATTGTGTAAAACTTGATGAAAACACGTTTCAAAATGTATTTTTATATTCCCCCTCCTTCGCTCTCTTCTTCCATAATGTGATTCAGCAAAAACCTTGCTGAAAGGAAATTATTTCAATTTAAACATGCTAATGATGCAGAGAACTGGCAAATTGTAATCTAAGAAAATAACTTTATTATTGGTCCTTGAAATTATTGAATATAAACATCCGTTTTATAATCTATCGTAGCTACATTATCGTAAGAAAAAATAATTCTTACTTTCTTTACTTTTTCTCTCTCACTTATTTAAAAATAATATCTTACCTTGGTTTACATACTTAATAAATTTTTGAGAGACGTAGTAAAATAAGTTATTTATTACTCACAATTTTTTTTACTTTTGAAGGTTCTTAAGGTTTTGAAGGTCCTTAAGTCATTTTCACTATGGTTGAGAAAAATGTCTCTCTCTCTCTCTCTGTGTGTGTGTGTGTATGTAGACAAGATTACGCAAAAACGGTTTGAGCTAGAATAATGAAATTTGGTACACGGGCATTATTCCAAATTCGTAGTTTTCAACTTTTGAGAAATGTAGCTCACTCGGATTACCTATCACGTTTACATTTTTTTTCCTCTAAAAATTGTATAACACTGCTATATATAGTATTTCAGTTTGATTGATTTGCTGAAAGCACCGAAATTAATTTTTTAACACGTTGACTGGCAATCACTCGCCAGCACGTGACGTGGTGCCAACAAAAAGAGCAAATACGCGCTGGTTTAATAAATTTTATTTATTAATTTTAATTTATAATTAATTAAATTTAATTTAAATATAATATATGTGTTAATTAATCCAATTCAAATTGCGAGATAGTCGAGTGGAGATACTCCAGATTTTTTATATTTTAACTATAATTTGAAATAACATTGTTTTTAACAGTTATTATTATTAAATCAAAATCTAGTAAAATATACTAAATATACTTTCAAATTAAATGTTTATTTTAAACGAGTTTTAATAGAGACAAAACAATTTTGTATTTTCATACTAACATAGTTACACTTTAACTTTTTTTAGGATCTGTCAGCGTCAAAACGTCAGCCAATATATTCACCATTGGATATTCTTGAGCTTGTTGTAAATTCTTCATTATGTCTTTCTCCTCAAGTTTTTTACTTTATCGATCTTTTATTCTCCAAATAAAAAGAACATGATAATAAATTATAAATATATAAATAGAAAAATTTTGTCTGAACATTACATTAAATTTTAAAAATTTTATATATCTTTATGCATCAACTGAAGGACTTAAATACAGTTTTAAAATTTTTAGTCAATTTCTAAAATTATTTATTATCTACTATCGGTTGTGATGAGTTCAATTTTTCTCACAAATCTCTGTTAAATTACTAACCATTTGCCTTCAAGATGGCTGAAATTTTATAATTAAATAATTATATAAATGTATTACACTTATTTAATTAGGTAAATATATTCTTATTTATTTTATTTTAGATTTTAAATGTATGATAATCAAATTTTTATAATAAAAAATATGAGTGAAATATTTATTAAAATATTAATATATTTATAAGAATCATTTTAAAACAATCAAGATTACATTGAGACGGACTGATTTAATCATAATTACAATAATGCGGAAGGGGTGAGTAGTATTGACGTAATTATAATTACTCAATTATTCCGATTTATAATAATGATCAAAATAATCAACAATAATATATAATTGAAATAAAAAATAATTCACATAGGTTTATAAAATCATGAAAATTATTTATCTTCGTTTATTCTATATAATTAAGTGATTTGCATGATTTTTTTTTTGTATATCTGTTTATTTTTAATTCTGATGAGAAAATATGAAATCAAAGAAGAGGTGTGAATTATTTTCCCTTTGTTAAGCTCCTTGCTTATGTATCTGTTCTTTAAGAATCCCTCTTCAAGACACACTTCTTTACAAGTATATATTTATTTGGCTTCCGTTGATTCGATCGACAATTTACAAAATTGGATCTAAATAGCCCAATTGATTCCGTAAAAACGAGATAGATTTTTGATTATATATCTTTAGATAGAAATTTTTCCATGTTTTAATCATATTCTCTATCTTGATGTGATCTTCGATTTTCAGAATTAAACATTGGGTAGAATTATGCATTTTGAACTATCATTTAAAAAGCCCAATGGAGAATGGAGGTGTTCTCAACGAGCTCCACCTCATGATTAGGGCCAATTTCGGCTTTTCCAACGACTTTGCATTTTATATTTTGGAAGAATATTTTTTATTCCTATTTAAGATATAATCTTATTTTAGCAGAAACGGTTCCATTTGAAAAATAAATTATTTCAAAAATCATCCATCAATTCATCATTCTATAATTTATTTCAATTATACAATTCATTTATACAATTCATAATTTATTCTAATAAAAAAAAAAAATAATAAACTGACTTATACATTCTATGCAAGTACAGTGACTATCAACTTATCCTGTCAACCTTTACCCGATTTTCTTGATCGGAGGCGCTACTTTTTATCAAGTAGCTTCCCAATTTTGATCCTGAATGCTGGGTTGACCCGTCCCAAAGACTCCAGCCATCCTTTACCAGGTCCGGGATTTGTCCCCGGGAACACGAGAATGTGGGTTAACACGGTTAACCAATAGGCTAAGAGGCGCTTAATTTATTATAATAGAAATAAATAAAAAACCACGAGCTTACAGCATGTAGATATGAATGAAAAGTAATAAATAAATAATAACTAGCTTCTTAGAGCGCCGAAGGCGAAAGGTTTTAATTCATTTTAATTCAATCAGTATATTTTTTCTCGTATTTGGATCTTCTTTTTCGCTTAAATTTGCAAATTGCACTATTTGCACTATTTTTCAAAATATAAATTTAAATATAAAAAATATTACTTACTTTGTTTTAGAAAATATTAATCAATTAGGAGTAATATTCAATTTAATTTAATTCTACTTTTAATATTATAGAATAGTAGAATTTAAATATTATAAACATTCTTTGTACGGATATTTTTAGCATTATTATTTTTATATTGAAGGTCAACTTCTTAACTGAGCCACCAGAGGCGCCACATGGACCGTTGTTTATTTGGGTCGGTTTTTTGCCCATAACTTTGGAATGGATCAACTTTTTTCAAATTTTCAACCTTATACTTTATCCTTGGGCCATGACGATTCTAATGATACCCGAACCATTAAGATCTATGAAGCCGTTTAGAAGGAGTTTAGAATTGCGTAGACGTTTAATTATACAGGTACAAGATATCAACATTGGATATTTAGAGAGAAACAAGACGAAAAGTTAACGTTTGAAATAGTACAATTCAAAATTAATTAAAAATTAATTAAATAATCTCCACCAAAGAATTTACTGATGTCTGACTTTAATCAATTAATCCCTCTCTTTCTCTCTCTCTCAAAATAATATTTTACTTAAACCTATAAAAAATTTATGAGTTTCCATTAATCCAATAATTCCAAAAACCAAACTTGATTAAAATTTAACTAAAGCTTAAAATATCTTTAACTATGGTAATTGAATTTTTATTCTTTTCATTTTATATACCACAAATAAGCCTTATTATACTTCTTAAAGACCATTCATTAGATGGCAGATAAATGTAATTTCAAGAATTTCATTAGTTATAATAGCATTTTATCTATAGTAAGAAATAAATATTTGATAGAGTTTTTTTTCTAAGCTTTAAGTCTATCAATTCAATATAATCAATTCTTCGATAGGAACTATTTTTTAACGTCTCTCTTTTCATTTCATGTTCGTCCTTTATCGATTTCTACCAAACCCATTAATTCTTAAAAGAAATAAAAAAATACTTGAAAATCAATAAAATATAAAAAAAAATATAAAAAAGTATATATGTAGTGTAGATTTTTATTTAATGGTGTTTATAATAATCAGTTAGAATATCTCTTTATTATTATTTAATCATAAATTTTATATTTATTTAATATATTTAAAATTTTATTTAACTACATAGAAGTAATGATTTGCTAACTAAAAGTAATATTCGTAATAAAATAACTATATTTTATTAATTATAAAATTATAAAAAATTATCAAATCTATATTTTTAGTAGTAATTAAAAAAATATATTCATTCTAAAATTTTGCAAAATTTTATTTGGACATTGTCCACCCACCGCATTCACCAGGTTTTCAAAGAGGACGTTTCTCAATCGGTCTCCCCTCAAATAAATACGCATAAATGCTGTGAATTATCCTATTATCAAATACTTTAAATCTATTCTCTTCACCAAAAGTCTATTAAAAAATTTATATGATAATTTTCAATTTTTTAAAAAAATTTGGAAAAATATGAAATTTAATTTTACACAAATGTAAAAATTTAAAATTTGTAAATTTTAATTTTAGAATAGTGTGTATCGAAATATAAAATATATTTTGAAAAATATTAGATTTGGAAAATTTTATGATTAAATAAATCTATAGATAAATCTAATTTATAGTGATAATCAAAATTCAAAATTAAATACAATATGTAATGGTGTATTGATCAAATTTTTAATCTGTATTCGATTAATCAAAATATATTTATTAAAAGAATATTATTTATATTACAAGCTTATATTAATATTAATTAAATAAATATAATTATTATGCACAATATAATAATATAAATGATATATACTTAATTGAATAATACTTTGAAATCTCAAATGACTTATATATAGATGGTAATTAATTATTCTATAATATATAATAAATAACAAAGTAAACAAATTAAAATTAAACAATATTTAAAAAAAACATATTTAAATAAAAAAAAATAAAGGGATCATTTCGAAAGACATATAACAGTATAAAATTTTCGTAACAAATATTCGCTTTATTATTACCGACCGACGATAGTAAGGGAGGTATTGTTTTCACACCAAATTTCACATGTGGAGATTTTTACATATCTCCACGAATCATGCATTTTCTAAACAGAAAAAAGTATTTTTAGCATGATGTCTGTCCGTCCGTCTGTCCGTCCGTCCGTATAGATGTGTACAGCCTGAACGGCTCAACCGATTTTGATGAAATTTGGTATATTTACTTAATGCATCAGTGGGATGAATTGATCAACTTTTGGTGCAATTCCGGAAACCGGAAGTGGTAGTATTAGCGACAGACGATAGGAAAGAAAGGGTTATTTTCACACCAAAGGAGATTTTTTTATATATCACCACGAATCATGCACTTTGTATTGGTTTTATCCTCGAGAAAAATCATATTTATTAGTTTTTTCTTGATTTAAAATTATATGACGTCATCCAGCCATTCATGACGTCACAGCCTGGTCTTGCATATATATTATAAATAAAATAAAATTAAAAATGTTTATATTTATTATTTATGTATCCATATCTGTTTTTTATTACATTAATAGATATATGAAAATTATTTGAAATTGTTTCTGTAGCTGGAAATTAATTTATTTCAAACCGTCGGTCGGTTCGGACCTGGCCACAGGTCAACTTATTATTATTATCTACTCTATCATCATATCTACATTGCCTGTACTATTGTCGGTTGGTGCTTCAATTGGTAATACTGATATTAATGGCTTGTGATAACTAAAATAAGATATATATGTTCGTGATTCGATATTTTCTATATAACGTGTAAAAACAGCATCTATTGTAGTTCCAGATTTTGTTGTTGATTCCTTGGGATCGTTATTTATAAGCAGACCAAATGTTTCTCGAAGAAAGTTGATCAACGGCAACGAATCATCAGATCCAAAATTTACATTAAAATCTCCCCCGAGAATTAGAGGGATTTTATCTTCGCCTCGTTCAAGTGCATTAGCACCTGTGTGGCTATAAACCAGTAGTGAACGGTGTATGAAATAAATAATATCGTCTAAATTTTGGTCGTTATTTTTTTTCGGCATAGTGAAATCTGTGGAGTAGAGAAAAGCAGTTTTAAATGCAATAATAATTTTAAATTGATTTAGTAGTGTTAAAGTAATGTTGAGATTCGGATAAATAACGTGAATGGTCATCGACGCACATAACTGTATGTGTTGGCGTGTGAATCGCCGACCATATTCACACACACAATTACATGCGTCGGTATGCGTGCACGCTGTATATTTGACTTGAGAATTTTTGTCAACGTACTCGTGCGCATGCGCGTCATGGACTTGCGCGTCATGAGTGGGGATTAGAACGAAAGACCGCACAAAAGGGAGACGCAGATAGCCTCTTTCTCAAGAACGAAAGATCGCACAAAAGGGAGACGCAGATAGCCTCTTTCTCAAGAACGAAAGACCGCACAAAAGGGAGACGCAGATAGCCTCTTTCTCATTCTCACTCGTTATACTTATATCTTTTTTCTCACTTGCGTTACGAAAACTCAATTTTTCAATTCACTCTCCATTCTCAACCAAATGTCAGGACGCCGCTAAAGAAGTTTCACTTCAAAAACCAAAATGAAAATTTATCATCAATGTGATTTATAAATTTAAATATATTCTTATTTAGTTATATATAGCTCTCTTTACATTAAAAATACATTTTTTTTATTTAAGGTCGAATAGAGGAGATATTTTAATTACAATTATTAACGAATGAATTAAAAACAAATTTTATTCTCTCTTATTTAAAACTTTTTTAATAATGGAATTTTGAATAAAATATAATATTGGTTTTTATTATAAAGAAATCAGAAAAACAAATTATAGTATTTAAATTTTTTATTAACTATTTGACTAAAATGAACAAATAAAGTAATCTTTTTAGATATTAATAAAAAATAATTTTTAAGATAAAAAATGGAATAAGTATAGGGGGTTAACTCGTACTGTTTTGAGTTTGTAAATCATGAATGAATAAGGATCTTAATAAATATTTTTTTCATCTATAAACCACCACAACAAAGCATGGTCGTTTTGGAATATTTCAAACTGATTCCAATATTATTATATCTTTATTCTTAGAGAGAGGGAGGATAAGGATAAATATCAAAACGTTATATTTTTTCTCTAAGAAAAGATTATTAATTCAAAAATATAAACTTATAAATAAAAATGAATCGCAAAATGTGTTGGTAACTCAATAACGCCTGGACCAATTTGGACAATTCTTTTTTTAAAATGTTCGTTGAAGTCCAAGGTGGGCGAGAAAAAATCGAATAATTGCCGCGAAACCCCTAAAAATAGCCCTTTTTTCCCATACATATTTTTCAATATTATGTAATATGTAATTACTAATTGATAAAAATAATAGCTGATAATTATTATGCAGTAAAGGGGCTTATCTCATCAAAACTATTATCAAAGAGGATCAAAATTGAAATATATAAAACAATTATTTTTCATGTTGATCTATGAGTAGGGTGACCATATTTCGAAAACTGAAAAAAGTACGAAATGTCCTAAATATTGAAGAAACGGGACAATAGACTGTCCCGAAGAAATGTTTGGAGACACCGGGATAGAGCACCTAAAAACGAGCGGAGATGGCCTAACGAGGAATTGCATGACCTCCAGATATAGTTAAGGTTATAAAATCGAGAAGGCTGAGATGGGAAGGGGACGTGGCTGGAATGAGAGAAGCTAGAATTTGGGAGAAACCGATTGGGAAACATCCGGTGGAAGACCAAGGACCAAGGTGGGTGGACAATGAAGGAAGGGACATGAGAGAGATGGGACAGGGTAGGATTTGGTTGTAGCTCAGGATATAGGGACGCTTAGAGAAATGTGGATGCTGCGGCTAAGAACTTTCGAAAACTGTAGAGACACAGAGTTAAATAAATATAACGTATACAATAATAATATATAATTAATTTACTGATTAAATTAAAATATATTTTACAAGAAAACAAATAAATGTCTTATCTACTTATACTGATTGAAACAAAATGGATGAAAACCTTTTACATACAGACTTTCAACCAAATACAATGTATCACTCGGGGGTGCAGGGGGTGGAACCCCTGCCTAGGTGTGAAGAGCGCCGAAGGCGCTCGGAACAGCTAGTATAAAATAAAAATATTATTATAAAAAAATATCCAATTTGATAATGAAAATTAAATAAAAAATGATAAATATATTTTTATCTTTTAATAGATCTTAATAGATATTCGATATAATTTCACAAAGTTAAATCTTATATTGAGGATATTTTAAGGTGATTTTTCCTAAATTTAGATGTGTAGGCGGAGATTTCACCTGAGACTGATTCTCGATAACAAGGCCCACGTGCAGAGGATCCAATAACGCCACGTGCGTCATCAATCTGACACCCGGTTTCTTTTTCTCCTCCATTTCGGTCATTAGGATGACTGCCTGACTGCTTGTTCTTGTCAGCTATTTGACCCGAAACAGTCATTCAATCCCCTCTTTTTTCCTATTAATATATTATTCTTTAATAAAAGATTACTAGAATTTCAGTAGATTTTTAAGTGACATTTTTTTTAAATTGGATACTCATTTAATTAAAAGTAAAAAAAACGTTTATTAATATTTAAAATAATAACTATCACTTTAAAATTAATAAGTTAGAATTTAAAGTAAAATGCTTTTATTTTTATTAATGAGCAGGCTAATGTGTTAAAATTAATGTAGTTTTACAGCTGGTCGTTAGTGATTGATTTGTTTCTTGACTGCTGAAAATATTATTAATAAATATAAATCAAAATTAGCCAGGTGTAATTTCTTTTAAGTTAATCTATAATGATTTACTTTCTATTTTCAGATTTTTTAATAGTCTTCAGAAATATTCAGAAAACTCTAGAATTTAAACACTAGTTATTTTTCTCTCAAAATAATATACTTATCTTTATTTTAATAAATATCTAAAACAGATTTATTTTTTTAATTTAAATGACTATCTCGCAAATTTGAATTGGATTAATTAACACATATATTATATTTAAATTAAATTTAATCAATTATAAATTAAAATTAATAAATATTATTTATTAAACCAGCACGTGGTTGGCTCTTTGTTAATGGCACCACGTGCTCGCGCGTGATTAGCAGTCAACGTGTTAAAAAAATAATTCCGGTAGTTTCAGCGATTCACTCAAGCTAAAATTTTATATATAGAAGTTTTATACAAATTTTAATTATGTGAAAACTATCAAACATATATCAGTTTAGAGGAAAATAAATGAAAACGTGTAGGTAATGACCCTCTTTCGAAAGAGGGATTTCTCAAAAGTTGAAAACTACGAATTTGGAATAATGCCCGTGTACCAAAATTCATCATTCTACCTCAAACCATTTTTTCGTAATCTTGTCCACATACACACACAGATTGCGAGATAGTAAAAAAATTATCTTAAATTTTTCACTTATTTTGATTAAATAAAAATCAATATGAAATTTAAAAAAAATAATACTTATCTTATTTGTTTTGATCAAGTTCCAATTCATTTTCAGGTATTAGCAATACTTTTATATACCCCTAAGTGACGGCAACCAATAATACATTTCTATAATATTCTATTGTAATTGTCCTGTGTTATCTGTAAAATTTATGTTCTTTTTAAATTACTAAATAAAATTACTTTCCTATATTTAAAATTTAAATAGTCTTTTTTTATTATATATTGATTTAAAATAATAAAATATGCTATTTTCATTAGTTTTTTTTTTTTTTTAAAAAAAAGTTTTAATATATATTTAAATCAGTTTGTTATTTCATAAGAGGTTTCTTTCGGTTGTGAAAAAGGACGGGTGAATTGAATTTAAAGAGAAACCTCATTAACTCCTATTGACCGTTTTTCCAGTATTTTTTTCCTATTTCAATCACATTTTTTTTTATCCAAGAGATAATCGAAAATCGTTTGAGTCAAGCAAACAAATGATGTTATCAACTCAATGGAAATTAGGCGACATGTCGACAAGCGGAGGCAATATGCGCCCGAGAACGGCTTAAGGAAGGGCTGTCAGAAGTCAGCGAGGCGCAGGCAAACAAACAAATGAGCGCCCTTTGACGACTGGCGTTATTACTGCGAGTGTTTCGGCCGATTGGGCCTCAAAGGGCTCTGCAGTTGCCGAAAGGAAACGCTTCATCAAGAGATCCTCTTCTCATTCCAATTACAATATATATCCGTTTGTGGAAGTCAAGTGAAGAAAGCAAGAGGGGGGATGGAAGCAATTCTACTTCTGAAAACAACTCCAAGGAATTTCATTTTAACATTCATGAACATTTAACAACGCTACTAACAGAATGAAATTAAACTGCTGCCTAGGATAAATTTGATAAAAAAAGATTCTAAATTTTGACAATCAGAAGATTAAAGGAATAATGTTCATGTCAATTTTAATTAATATTCATCAAAAAAAGATAAAAAAAAATATAAATACAATTGATTTTATTTGCTTGTTAATTTATTTAGTGTGATATCAAAGAGTTTAGAAATTTTAAATGGAATAAAACGAGGACAGGAGTAAATCTATATATATAAAAGGGAATGTCTGTGTGTATGTCTGTCTCTCGCCTAAACTCAAAAACTACCCGTCCGATTGCGATGAAACTTTCAGGGATTGTTGTGGGCATACCAAGAAAGGTTTTAGTGTAGTTAAATCCAAAATTAATTTAATTAGTAATATTTTGGTAAAAGTCTATTCATGGTTACCATGGTTACATTGAAAAATTTACAATAAATAAATAAAAATAATTGGAAATCTTTTCAACTTATTATTTTGATAAATTTTATTAATATTTTTAATTTTTTTTTAAACTGTCAAAAATAACATACCCATAATAACAGTTGAAATAAAAATAAAAATATAAATCACAATGTAAGTAAAATATTGAATCGTTTTATTTATATTGTTTCCATTATTGTTTGAATATTTATTAAATTTATATATAGATTTATTTACATATTTAAATGTATGTTTAATAAATTTATTTGTTGATTCTTAATAATAATAATTCCAATTACTTTTTTCAAATTTTTTTTTATTTAAAAGCATATTCAGCATTGAAATTGCCATTAAATATGCAGTTAATTGGAACTCCAATATGTAATATTAGCAAATATTTTGGGATGGGAAAAATACTAAGATCATGTCATGTCCTATTAAATATTTTGAATTTTATTTTGAATCATACAATGGTAATGAAATAATGTAGGTAGACTTGTGAGACAAACAATAAGAATCTCTATAATAAGAGAATACTAGCTGCTCCGAGCGCCATCGGCGCTCTTCACACCTAGACGGGGGCTCCGCCCCCTGTACCCCCGAGTGTTTTCATCCATTTTGTTTCAATCAGTATAAGTAGATAAGACAAGTATTTGTTTTCTTGTAAAATATATTTTAATTTAATCAGTAAATTAATTATATATTATTATTGTATATGTTATATTTATCTAACTCTGTGTCTCTACAGTTTTCGAAAGATCTTAGCCGCAGCATCCACATTTCTCTAATCGTCCCTATCCTGAGCTCCAACCAAATCCTACCCTGTCCCATCTCTCCCATGTCCCTTCCTTCATTGTCCACCCACCTTGGTCCTTGGTCTTCCACCGGATGTTTCCCAATCGGTTTCTCCAATTCCAACCACGTCCCCTTCCCATCCCAGCCTTCTTGATTTTATAACTTTAACTATATCTGGACATTATTTCTCGTTATGCCATCTCCGCCATCCCCCTATGACCTCATCTTCTTTTGGCCTATAAATGCTGCAAACAATATTAATCTCACAAATACTCTAAATCTACTCTCGTCTCCCAGAGTCATCGATAGGGTGACCAAACGTCCCGTCTTTAGGTGCTCTGTCCCAAAAATGTCTTCGGGACACCCTACTGTTTTTTCAATATTTAGGACATTTCGTAATTTTTTTTTCAAAATTTTTTCAATTTAGTTCTAAAAAATACTGTTTGTCCCGGTTTGGTGTTTTCGAAATATGGTCACCCTAGTCATCGATCAACATGAAAAATAATTGTTTTATATATTTTAATTTTGATCCTCTTTGATGAGATAAGCCCCTTAACTGCATAATAACAGGCGTTACTCAATTACAACGTCGATTTAAATTCTTCTCGAATATTATCCTTCGTGATTAGAGATCTTAAGTATTTAAATATTTATACTTTTTCAAATTCTACATTTTGTATGTTAATTGAATGTAAGTCGTACACGTATCATAATTCTTCAATTTTTTTGTTTAATTACATTTCGGTTGATTTTTCCCCAATTTCTCTAATCATATGTCTCCTCTTCCAGTCCAATTCATTTACCTATCAATGTTGCATAAGGAATTTAAATTTCTTAATTTGGCTAGAACACTCCATTTTTTAAAATTTTAAATAGAGGAAGAGAGAGAGGTTCTAATTATATATATATATATATCTGTTTCTATGACAGCAAAAAAGTAAACAAATTACATTCATACAAACTCTCCTTTATATATATTTCTGGAAAATGGAACACCCGCAGCTCAGCTCAGGAGTTACCTAAGATTCTAATTTCTTTTTTATTTTTCATCATTTGAGGTACCCTTCACCTCAGAAAAATTTGGTTACCTTACTCCTTGTAGTTTAGGCTCTGGAGTTTTTTGCGTACAGACGGACACTATCGTATTAAATATATAGATACTTATTCCGAAAACTGTTAATTAAAATGTAATATAACTATTAACAATTAATAAAGTAGAAATAATTTTCCAACAAATAAAAATGTAATAATAAAAAATAAAATTTCAATTATATTCATTTAATACATTATTATTTTATTATTATTATTAAGTATTCAGTTATCACATACGTATATATGTATACAGACGCACATGCAAAAGCTAAGCTTTGCCGGGTCTGCTAGTATGAAATAAAATTTAGAATTGTTTATAGAAATATCTTCGAAACTGTAGAATCTATTCCTACTTATTAATTATTTGGATTTATAGCTCACTAAAAATATATATAATTATGTTATCTATCTATATCTCTATAAATATAATGTAAATTTAGACTTAATGGATCAAAGAATATTTTTAATCTCATTTTTACAGGGGAATTATTTCTTTTGATCCTAAGAAGAGATAAATCATAATAAGAATTAAATTTGAGATGTCACCAAGGCAATTAATTACTTTGGGGAAACGAGTCATTCGGTTGTTGCTGGAGAAAAAAAAAACCGTTCTTAGAAATGAAGCTAGGCTAAAAGGGCTCAAGTTAATGAGTTCATTTACCAGAAATAATTAACTAAAACAAATCAATGAACCCATCATTGAATTTGATCTGTTTTTGATCATCTCGCAAAATAAGTGGACGTTTACTTGCTAGTTAGTCACAATTTTCTCTGTTAATTATCGATGAAATATGTCCAAGAAGAAAGCTAATTAGGTTCTTGTATGTCCTGTTCACCCTTTGAGAGAAATGGACGCTGGGCGTCGAATTGCTTGTTAAGGCCGAGATCTTTCTCACTTCCAGACCAGTGGACTAGAAGAATTGCTCGAATTACATTCAAACCCTTTGAAATCAATCCCTCGGGAATGAAAACAAGTTGAAAGATCAGAGAGTTAACGAAACAAAAAGAAAATATAAAATATAGGGATAATAATTGAAACTGAAAGAAATTTATTAAAAATTTTATTGATATACTTTTTATATTTACGAAGAAATTTTTCTTTTCTTTATTTTCAAGTGATTTATTACTATCTCGCCAGAGATAGTATTGCGATCACGAAAATTTTTGATGTTGAGATTTTGATGTTTTTATACGTTTTGAAGGTTCCTGAATCATTTTCACTGAGGTTGGTTGAGAAAAATGTCTGCGTGTGTGTGTATGTATGTAACCAAGATTACGCAAAAACGGTTTGAGCTAGAATGATGAAATTTGGTACATGGGCATTATTCAAAATTCATAGTTTTCTATCAACTTTTGAGAAATGTAACTCAACCGGAAGAGGGTCATTACCTACAACGTTTTGATTTTTTTCTTCTAAAGTGACCATAAAAATAAAGATATATGTTTGATAATTTTTCACATGATTAATAATTGTATAAAACTGCTATATATAGAATTTCAGCTTGATTGAAAATACCTGAAAATACCAGAATTAATTTTTTAACACTGCAAATCTCACTCGCCAACACGTGACGTGGTGCCATCAACAAAGAGCCAAACATGCACTGGTTCAATAAATATTATTTATTAATTTTAATTTATAATTTATTTAATTAAATTTAAATTAATATATGTTATTTAATCCAATTCAAATTTGCTAGATAGTCGAGTGGAGACACTCCAGATTATTTTTATAAATTATATTATTTAATGATTCTAATATAATTTTACAAAAAATCTTGATTTGTTTAAAATCATCTAAGCATTCTTTTTCTAGATAATTTTTGATAGAAAAAGGAAAGGACCGGGGGGGGGGGGGAGTTAACTCAAATGTCGGCAACCTTTTTGACTTTTGAGGTGACACTTGATGGAAAGAGACGATAGGTTGATTTGTAATTGGTTGACTTTCTCTGTGGGTGGTCGCCCTTAATGTTTTAGGACTAGCATTTTTTTTTTTGGTTAGGGTCAAGAGAACACTGGTCAGATGTTTATGCCAACAATCTAAATCATTTAACGGATACATTTATAACTCCAATAATCATTTTAATTTATTCAAAATTGTGTATCACCATAAGACTTTTATTTTTTGAAAATTCCAATTTTAATAATTTTATTGAGCCAAGAAGGAACTGATTAAATTAGCAAAATAAAAATTATTTTTTCTAAATATGTATGTATATCAAAATAAAATTGTATTATGTTAAGATTATTTTAAGTTTAAAGTGATATATATTTTATTAATTGAAATTTAAAATTATATATGTAACTCTAACAATTATTGTAATTAATTATAATCCTCTGATCATAATTCAAAAATATTAAAAAATAACGTTTAATTTTATTTAAATCTATACATAAACACAAAATCATTACATATATTATTAATTAATAATTTAATTAAAAATAATTTAAAAATATATCATTTTGAATTACCAATAACCATTAATATTTCATGACTTCTAAATTTATTTACTTTATTCTCCCTGAACTGACTTATCAAAAATTAACTATAGAGTAAGGTAGACACGCCCTATAATTTCATTTTAAAAAATTAGATAAATTTAGAGTATTTAGAATAACATTTATATGAAATTCAAACAATACTATTAAAGAATAATTTATAATAAATAAAACAATATTTTATGAAGTAAATAATATTAAGGTTATCAATTTGATTTGCTATAGTTTAAATTATCAATGGAGGAAGTTGTCGTCATAATTATTAAATAAGTAATCATTCATGTTAATTGCATTTAAATATTTAATCATAGAGAAACAAATAGCAGTCATGCTATTATTATTTAATTAAAAATAAATTACTTTCATGAATATTTGAAACTTTTCGGATGTCGCTGAATTGACATTCGACTCAATTCGTAGTTCGTAGTCGAACTAACAGAAGAAATTATTTATATAATAGCTAAATCACTAGTATTAAATTTAAATGGATTTAATTTTTGTTGTAGTCTTTTTTTTTTATTGAAATTCCCCGGAATAATAATTTTCTGAAATCTTCTTCATTCATTCACAATGAAAACTCATTAGTTTAGTAAAATAATCTCTAGTAAATTATTTGCTGGCCTGATTAAAATACAGATAATTCCCTACAATTATTCTTATATAAAATAAACATATTTTAGTTAAAAGGAAAATGATTTACGATTTGCGTGATAAAATAATAGAATAATTGAATTTGTAGGGAAAATCTGGCCGAGAAGATTCGAAGGGGAGGGAATGGAATAAAGAGGAGGGGAGGTTGGATTCCAATCAAAATGAAACGAGGACGTCCTGTCCCTTCAGCGTTGAATCCAACCCTATAGCTGACTAGTGATCCCGAGGGGTGATCGGCTTGATTAACCCCCAGCAAGGGTTGATCTCTCCTTGGGTCTCATTATTATCCCTCTGCCTTGAATCACCCCCCATTAGTAGATAATGTTCCATCTAAATAGACCTCTAGCTCCTGATTTCAAAATCATCTGAATTGAATTTTGAAATCAAATCAAATTTTCACTTCTCTCTTCCCCCCTCCCCCCCCCCCTTCACCCAACTTTCTCACCCCACTAAACATACTATTCAAAGAAAATACAATTTAGTTGTAGTTTGAGTCATCAACAAAGCGATAAATTCTCTAAATTTAATCTAAATAAATCTTAGTTTGGAATTTTTATTATGTATAATATGTGTACCATAGTTTTAATTAAAAATATAAACACTTAAACAAATAAAATAGAAAATAGATTAGAAAAAACTCGAAGAATTATTGATCATAAATTAGACTTCTCTATTTCCATCACCTGCATATCTTCCTATACTAAATGGGACTTGTCAATGGATAAAAATTATAAAATTATTTTTATAATCAACGTGATTTAATTTTTGGGTAGAGAATAAGGGAAATTGTTCAATTTCAATCATAAATTGAGTTAAAACACAACTTTATCCAATGATAGTGTTTAATTGACTGAATGATTGACAAAATAAACTGTAATTAAGTAATTAAGGGGTCTATGCTAATAATTCTTAAGAATTATTAAATAAATTATATTTCTTTCTAATCGGATTATAAAATAAAATGAAATTTTATATTTCACCCTTGCAAGTTGAGTGTATACGTATGTTTTTAATTCAAGCTATACAATTATTGCTAGTTATTAATGAGTACCTGAACCAAGGCTTGATACTTTAAAAAAATTATTCCTTATGAACTATTTAAGATTAGATTATTATTTAAAATAAATAAACGACAAAATATATGAAACAACGTTTTTCGTTGAATATGAAGCAATTCAACCATAAACTTTGTTAGGCTTATAGAAAAATTATTTTATTCTTTTTAGTCCATTGGAAAGACGTTATTTTATAAATTTTTTTTATATTTATATTATTTTATTCTTTTTAGTGCAATTTTAATATGATAAATGTATTTAATATAACAAGAGAAATAGAAAAGATGAAGTTATAGGAAAATTTATAAATTGAATAAAACAAAAAAATATATTAATCTTCAAAAATTGATTTTGTGTATTTATGTTAAGTAAATGTTATATTGAATAATAATTATTATATTATTTTATAAATAAATAATTTTGATTAATATGAGATTTCATAAATGTATATATATAAATATATACATTAATATATATATATATAAATGTATATTTTATATATATATTGTCTTCATAAAAAAATGTTATTCTATTGTTTTGTTTCCTTTCTCTCGGGACATATATAAATAAGCGGGAGTGTCCTCCCCTAGACTTTTCCGCATATAAATAGGTATAAAGAGTTGTGAATGAATATTTAGAATGTGTAAACTTGGTATTGATAAAGAGCCAGTTCGTATTAGTTTATTGGTGTCAAATTTGATATTTGGTAACATTTATATATACATATATATATATATATATATAGAATAAAGTGCTACTTCCGGTTAACAGATATTTTAAATGTAAAAAAAAACAGATATGGATATAATATAAATATTTTTAATTTTATTTTATTTATAATATATAAGGACTGGCTGTGACGTCATGAAGTGCTGGGTGACGTCATATAATTTTAAATTAAGAAAAAACTAATGAAGATGATTTTTCTCGAGGATAAAACCAATACAAAGTGCATAACACGTGGAGATATGTCCTGACGTGAAATTTGATATGAAAATAACCCTTCACTTCCTCTCTTCGATCGGCAATACTAGCACTTCCGGTTTCCGGATTTGCACCAAAAGTTGATCAATTCATCCTACTGATTTATTAAGTAAATATACCAAATTTCATCAAAATCCGTTGAGCCGTTCAGGTTGTACACATCTATACGGACGGACGGACGGACGGACAGACATCATGCTAAAAATACTTTTTTCTGTTAAGAAAATGCATGATTCGTGGAGATATGTACCTAAAAATATCTATAGGTGAAATTTGGTGTGAAAACAATACCTCCCTTACTATCGTCGGTCGGTAAAAAAGAAACGCTACTTGTATAGGTAAAATGTCACTTCCGGTAGTCAGATCATGATGAAATTTGGTATCTCAATTTTTTTCATATTTTTAAATCTATATACAAAATATGAAGCAAATATCTCGAAGCAAACTGGTACTTTACTTGAAAGGTAAACGCAACCAGTGTAGGTAAAGTACCACTTCCGGTTAACTGATTTTGACGAAATTTTGATAGAAATCTACAAACTGTGAATAATATCGGTGTACCAAATTTCGAAGTCCTAGCTTGATTAGTTTTTGAGTAAATTTGCTTACAGACATTACATACATACATACATACATACATACATACACACACACAGACATAATTCGAAAAATGGTATTTTCCGACTCAGGGAGGTCTAATACGTCAAGATCTATCGAAATCTCGAAGTCGAAATTTTTGACGATTCCAATACTTCCCTTATACGAAGTATGCGGGAAAGTAAAAAAGATCTTTTCTCTATGCCATTTGAGGGGAAGAAACCCCTCTTCTTTGGCGATACAACTGATTAATAAGAATTCATCATTAATTTTAATGTTATAAAAATTTTTTCAAAATGAAAATCTATCCTGAAATCAATATTTATGTTTCAGAATCCGTTGGAAAAAATTAATCGGAGCAATACAAAAGGAATTAGTTACTAAAAGTAATTAATCGCTAATTAATTACAATTAATTAATTATAATACAATTATATTTCTTCTATACCTTCTAGGGATCCATTGAAATAAAAATTTTCAAAAGTCTATCTCAATATGAAATCGATTTTAATTTGTCAAAAGAGCGAACAGACAGAGAGACAGGCGCCAAGTGAAGTTAAGAAAAACGTTATAAAAATACAAATATATATACCAATATACAATTTTTGCTAGTATAATAAGATAATAAAGTCAAATTCGTTTATTTTTCTTAATATAATTGGATTAAACCTGAGAGGTAAAATATAAATAATAAACTATGGCAATAATAATCATCATAAATAATAGAAAATACCCAAACAGGATATCAACAATTGTAAAGAAAGGGGATCCAGGGGATCGCAGGAAAAATGGGAAGTTCATTTGTCGTGATTTACCTAGCTGATTAAGAAAAATAAATGAAAAATCTATTTCAAAATATTTAAACTGCATATCACGGCGATTAATAAACAACAGTAGATTGATTCATAAATGGGATATTTATTTATTTATATTAATGAATTATTTATCTTAAGACAATTTTTTTCCAAAATAACAAACAATTTCTCTCTCGATTGAGTTGCAATTTCAACGAACATATTTCTTTAAATTATGTGTTTTGAATTTTGACCTGAATTTTTGCCTGGGTCTTGTTCAGGGGTTGTTATTTTTTTCCCCTCAGCTGGACCGGCTCTTTTAATACCCGCTTCATTAGCATGATTCATGCCCAGCTTGGAACAGGAGGACATGGGACGTTGACAGCCTCCACCGCAGCTCGCCTTTCACAAAGCATTGAGAGGACAAACGTTTATGGTTAGGTTTTTCGTTTTTCCTGCCAGTCATTCATTCAATCTTGAAAACGTTCGCGATATTTTTTTTATTTTCTTAAACATCCATCATTTAAACTACAATTGATAAATAAAACATATTTGTAAATATATTGAAGAAAAAAAACATATTTTTATATAGATTCAATTAATTTATTAAATCTTATAAAAATAACATAAAATGAACAAAATATAAAATTTAGCAGAGAATGTATATAAATAATTCAAAGAAACAAAGTTTCCTCTTAAAAAAGTATGTATAAATAAATAAAAATAACGACATCACATTGTAGTTCGAATGAAAAAATTACTTAATATTTATTTGCTAATAAATTATGCCAAATAATTAAAAGTTATAAAAATTAAAATTTGAAGCTTGAAAAAAAAATATTTTAACTTCAGTAATAAATTTTATTTTTGACATTTAACTTGTGACATGGAATTTATTAAAAAAAAAATAAAATATGTTTATTCAAAAGAGAAAATAAAATAAGATATCTTTACAGAATGATTTTGGCAAATTTGCATAAGATATTAAATTTAGACAGTGGCATAGCTTAGGTTTCTGCCGCCTGGAGCAGAATCAAATTTGCCGCCTTCTAGCCATTCACGCATTGAGTTTCCATTCATATAAATATTTAAAAATTTTGAATATAAAACACATTTTACAGGCTCCCATAAGGTACATATATTAGGAAAAAAAAATAAAATTCATTTTCAAAATTAAAAATTCATTTTCCTAGTCTTACTCATAGTCAATAGTTTATTAACATTATCTCCATTTCTTACATCAGTCATTTTTTGTTTAATATAGAAATATAGAAATGTACTTGGCACAATAGAGTTTAAGTATTTATTATTTTTAAGGATATTTTATTGTTTTTACATTGTGTATTATAAGAATATTGATTTATTCATTTATAACTAATGATATAATATGACTGAACTTAAATTTTTACTTATATTATATCGATACACTATCAATAGTCTTATAGTTTTATAATCATTTTTAGAATATATATTTATATATATTTTATATCTGAAAAGTTAATTCCGGTTTATTTTCACGTATTTTTCAAGGGAATTTTGGGATTTAATTATAGGTAGAAGAATATATACGTATCTATATCTGTGTGGCTCTACGGAACTCGAAAGTTCTTGGCCGCAGGAGCCACTGAGTTACAACCATTCATCTCCTACCCTCTCCAATCTCTCTCACGTTCCTTCCTACTTTATCCACCCACTGTATCCTTGGTCTTCCAAGAGGACGTTTCCCAATTGGTCTCCCCATCAATATTTTTTCGCCATTCTTTCTTATCCCATTCTAGTCACGTGCACTGGACAGGGCGCACTATCTATGTCTGGAGATGCATAGAGATCATACAATTCCTCGTTATGTAGTGATAATATACTTATAATAATATATAAATTAAGATATCAACATTATTAACAATAATTGACTAATAATACTAATGTATTTTCTTTTTTGCTTATATAAAATGATAAATTTGTATCGGCAGTGAACGAAAGAAAGGAAATATATTATTACTACGACTAGTTAGTTTTACAAGACCTCTAATGAATTTTAGTTTTATTCTGATATAATAATATATCACATATAAACACCAAAACCACTTGAATTTTATTATAATATCATTTGTGTTTCTTTTCATTATCTTATTAATTAATTTTCGCCAGAGTTATTTTCTATTCGTATTGTGCCTTGTCAAAGCGAAAAAGATATGACGTTTTTTTCATTCCCTGCCTCCTTTTTCGACCTCTCCATGGCTCGTGCTCCGACCAGTCAAAAATGTCTAAAGCATCTGGTCTTCATTAATTTCTCTTAAGAGGTCCCCGAGTCAACTAGAAAATTTTTCATCTGCAACAATTGAGCTAAGTCTGTTGAAAGGATCTATTTTCCTCACTCTTTATTTTAAAAATTTAAAAAAAAAAAATTGAAATTTATATTTAAACCGATATTGTTGTGATTAGATAAATTTCATTATCTAAACGAATAACTGATAAACAAGTAAAATAGTGAGTTAAAATATTGAAATTAATAGATCAAAATAATAAAATAGAAGTATATTTGAAAATTACAGAATATGATTCATTTAAAGTTATATTTAAAAGATCAAATGTCATTATAAATTATTTGAATTGAGAAATCTTGTTATAGAATAATATTTATGAGAATTTGTAAGTTAAAAATTATTTTGAAAAATTCAAAAAAATAAAACTAAAACTTTGCCAGGTTGACAGAATTATTCACTTTTACCAATTAAATTTTAAATCCTTAATATTAACGTAATTGAAAATAAAATAGAAATTTATTATATAATAATATAAATATAAAAATATTTTATAAAATAATGTTTTTCCAATGGACTAAAAAGAATAAAATAATTTTTCTATAAACCTGACAAAGTTTATGGATGAATTGCTTCATATTCAACGAAAAACATTGGGCGCATTTAGTTTTATTTATTTATATGAACAATCAAGTCATTTTTTTGTAATAATAAAAATTTTATTAAACACATAAACTGACAAATTTTTTTATCATGCAATAAAATTGATAGTTTAAGAGCTAAGAAATTAATCTTTTATTATTTTTCACTGTAATATACTTATATCAAAGTATTATCAAAATTTAAAAGAATTTTTATTAAATTTACATATTATCAATCAAATCCAAAATGGTTGATTATATTTGAAGAAATAGTGTTACTTGTTAATAAAATATTCCATGCATCTGATTTAAGATTATATATATGTGTTTCACTTTCTATTTTAATAGTTGGAGAGGAGGGGGAGGATATTTATTGGTTTTGAACGGCGTGCAAAATGCGCTTGTGCACTTTGACTCGTTTCCGTTGTCGAGAAAGGACGAGTGACCCCGGACGATCCATCTTCATTTGTCGTTGCGACCCTTGTGGCTCTTTCTTGGCTGCTGAATTAGGCTGACAAGTGACGGGGTCCCCATGATAAGTCGATAACGAGTGCTCCCCCCTCCAACCCCGCTCCACATGACATGCTGGTTGATTGAAACGGCACAAATTGAATCAACTCCGTGGTTTGCTGGGATTTGTTTTGATTACGGGTCAAATGATGCGTCGCTTGGGTGTTACACCCTCGACCCTTCAGAACCCACCCCAATTGCTCTCCCAATGGGGCTCTCCTCCTACCCCTCCTCCTTCTCATCGTCGTGCTTTTATGGACCCCATTAGATTTCTTATTTATCGAATTCATTTAAATTGGGATGCCATAAAATTTAATCATAATAGTTGTTCACCCTTAAGTTTTTCTTTTTTCTTTACTATTTCTAAGAATAGGTTGGATTTTTTACCGACCGACGATAGTAAGGGAGGTATTGTTTTCACACCAAATTTCACATGTGGAGATTTTTATATATCTCCACGAATCATGCATTTTTTTAACAGAAAAATTATTTTTAGCATGATGTCTGTCCGTCCATCCGTCCGTCTGTCCGTCCGTATAGATGTGTACAGCTTGAACGGCTCAACGGATTTTGAAAAATTTGGTATATTTACTTAATGCATCAATATGATGAATTAATCAACTTTTGGTGTATATCCGGAAACCGGAAGTGGTAGTATTAGCGATCGACGATAGGAAGGGAAGGGTCATTTTCACACCAAATTTCACATGAGGAGATTTTTTACATATTTCCACGAATCATGCACTTTGTATTGGTTTTATCCTCGGGAAAAATCATCTTCATTAGTTTTTTCTTAATTTAAAATTATATGACGTCACAGCCAAAATAAAATTAAAAATATTTATGTTATATCCATATCTGTTTTTTATTGTATTAATAGATACATTTAAATTATTTGAAATTGTTTCTGTAGCTGGAAATTAATTTATTTCAAACCGGTGGTCGGTTCTGTGCCTGGTCACATGTCAACTTATTTTAATAATGTTCCGGTAGTTTTATTTAACCCTTGCTATCTTAATATTTTTCTTTAATTATATAGAATAAATAAACGATTTTTTCCTGTTAAGTTAATTTAAAAAATATAAATTGTTTTAAATAAGGTTTATATATTTTTTCAGTTTTCAAATTTATATTTTATTAATAAAATAAAACCAAATTACATGAATAACAATTTTTATTTGAAAATCATATAAGAAAAAAATAGGTTTTAAATATTTTTTCCGTGCCCGTAATTCAATTAATACTTAATAAACAAATATATATACGAATATATCAAAAGAATATTATGTTATTCGTGAGTGCTTTTCCGCGAGGGTTCAAATATATTTAATCTGCAAATAATTTTTTATAATTTTATTTAAATTAAATTAACTATCATTTTTTAAAAATAATAATAAATTCTAAAATAATACCGAGATTTTTAGTATTTTTTTATTAAAGACGATATTAAATTGTGAACATCATTTTAATATTTATAACTCAAGTGACTTTTACTTTTATAAAATATTTATTTATAATATATAATATACTAAAATTGTTAAAGAAAAATGTATGATGTAATATTTTTTTTCTTTTATTTATTTATTTATTTTTTTTTAATATTTTTACATAATTTTATTTTCCAAGGATTTTTAGCCTTGTTGACCTTTGCCTCCAATTACTAAGAATCGCCTTCTTTCAAAAAAATTTACATATAAAAAAATAGATATCTTATAGTAAGTATGTAAAAATAAAACAAAGCTTTCTAAAAAAGCTTTTTAAAATAAAATAGAAACCATTATTTGATATTTTTAGAAATGTAAGCCAATAAAATTTAATTCCTCTATATTTTTGTATTTGTGTTTATATTTTTAATTTTACAAATTTATACATATATATATAATAGATAAATATTTTTTATTTAAAATTGAATTACATATATATTATATTTTGATTTTTGGTTTGATATGTTTTTATTAAAAGTTTTTTGATTTACTTGTTAATTAATATAAATGAATGTAAGGAGAAGAGGATGAGACCAAGGTTTCTAAAGTCTGAAGAAATCAAAATATATAATAATATGAAAAATAAAAGATGAGATGTGCTTTTGACATATGTAGCCATAAATTTACAAAATAATTAAAGTGTTAAGATAATTATTTGATTTTATAAATATTTTATATAAGATTATAATATAATCTTTTAGCATCCACATAAAAAAAACTGTCTATTTCTATAATTTATATAATTTTTGTTTTTAGGTTTTTAAATGAAAAAAAAAAATCTCTCACATTTTTTCTAAATGGTAAGTGATACTTAAAAGAGATCAAATGAGAAGAGCTGATGGTCATTTAGAGCTTTTAAGTTTTGTTCACTGTCTATTAAGCTATGGCAAGCGATGATGGTGATGGCACCCTTCGAAATTGGATGGCTACAATTTGACTGAATTCTGACTCCCTTTAAGTAAACCTCTCTAATCCAAGCTTTTAAACTGGACATCGATAAATAAATAGCCATTCGTCTTTAAGGCCATTTCACAGTAACGATGGCGGTTTTCTAGCTTTTGTGTTTTGTTGAGAAGGGAAGTTGAACTTGAAACCCACTTAGGATGGGGGAAATAGAAAGATTTGTCCCTTTTTGGAACCCCATGACCCTCAAATATATTGAAATCAATACCAATATTAATTGATTTAGTGGTGATGTTTGGAAATAACTTTAGATCTAAATGCGGATATGTTTCAAAGAAAAAATTTATGATATGATAGACCTCTTTTTTGAGATTTTGATAACCTTCTCCCTTTTAGATAAACATTCACATTTCGACAAATTTATAGAAAAACTATTCTGCTTTTTTTTTCTTTTAACAATATGAATTTATTTATTAAGAACAAAATTCAAGTCATTTATTAATGAGATTTTGTAAAATTTGCCTCTTAAAATGAAAAGTATTTAATAAAGTTCTACATATTTTAATTAATTTGAGAAAAGATTTAGATTTAAAAATGAAATTTAAAAATGTACTAAACTGATTTTTTCTAATATATCGGATGTAAAAAAAAAATAAGAAGATGAAATTTAGTTTTTTCATATTATATTTAATTGTAGTGAGAGACTAATCCAAATAAGCAAATGACAAATAAAAAATAGCGCCGAGATTCTGATAACAATTATAAAAAATATTAACAATAATTAATTTTGAAATATCCTTGCCATTTCATTTTCAATTGTTCTTGCAAATGAGTGCTATTTTTTTTTTTTTTTTGTTTTTTTTTTGATGATTTAATTTGGTTATGTTAGAGTGGATCATAACAGTAGGATGTTGGGGTGGATATGAAGGGCTAAAGCACCCGGGGGTTGATTAAACCACAACAACGACTCTTCCTCTGCCCCTTGATTAAAACTTGTGATTCAATTTAATCAAGTGCTTGAATATATATATACACTCCTAAAAGAGATTGCAAATAAATTTCGTTATCACTGAGAAGATTTGATAAAATTACTATATATTACTTTATATTCAGATTTTTCTTATTTCTAAAAGCGGATTTTTTTTAATTAATTATTCTTTATTATCAGCAAAAAATTAATTTCATAATAAATATTATTTTTGTATAACAAAAAGAATAACGCAAATTCAGGGAGTGTTATTAATATTATTTAATTGTATATTTATTTTATATTTATTGACTAAATTGGGGTACAAATAAATCATGGTCTTGAGAAACCAGAGGTTCAAATATATATATCAAGCACACATCATTTTCTACATTATATAGTAAATATAAACATAAAATCCTTTGTATAAAATCAAACTTATTTTATTTCAATAAAGCACATCTATTGTTTTTTCTTAAAAAATCTTTATATGAGATCCTCATTTAAAAACGATAAAGATAATCGATTTATATTTAATCAAATCCTATGAAATAAAATTAATCTTCAAATATTTACAAATATTGATTTTTTTTAAATAAATTTTTGAAAGAAATTATTTTTATTGAAAATTTATCTGTATTTCCAATCAAAAATTAAATAATTGATTTATTCTTTAATAATTACCATAACAATTAATTGATAAATAAATTAATTTTAATTTGTATTTTGTTTTAGTTTTTGAATTAATTAATAAATGAAAAAACTATTCGTACTCCCTCTAACTAATTTAAACAACCACAAACTTACAAATTCATTTGAATTTTTAAAATGGATATCCCTTTTGTGGCACCAATGCAATGTTAAGAAAAAATTATTTAATCATATATATATGTGGGAGTTGAAATTGTGGTCAAGGGATGTTGGCGACAAGGGTGTTTCAACCTCCTCACTCCACTTCCTTGAGCCTGGTTGTAAAATGTAACCGAAGGTAGCAGCGGAAATTTACCACGGGATGCCCGAACCCCTGATCAGGCCTTGGTGGCGGCCAGGAGAAAGTCTCCCACCCCCTTCCCCACTCACAACCGATGCTTCAGTAGGGGGTGAGATTAATATATAAATTGGAACTCGAACTCCCGCAAAGGATTCTATTCGTTAGAGGGTGCTATTCGTTTTGGGATTCGCTTGGACTCTTCTGTTTAGATTCGTGATGACTATGATGATGAGAGAGTGTGTGTGTATTTGCATATGTATATTTATTGTAAATAAACCATTTTATAGAAAACCCCAAACAAGAAGTGTTGTTGCTATATCGAGATAATATACCCATAGACAACGATACAACCCATCCCAAATCACAACATATATATTCAAAATTTAAATTATTAAGAACTATTTGAAAATTTTTAGATGAGTTCCTCAAAGTATGTACTAAAATCTATCTAACAGAATTTTCTTTTTAGAAACTTGTTTTTAAAACTATCTATGATAAGTAGCATAAAACACGACTTTCCAATTTTATTCTGAATCAATAAATTATTAATTTAATTATTAATTAAAAATTAAAAAAATAATTTGAATTTATTTTTTAAGGGAATGATGAAATTTCTATCATTCTTTATTACTTTGAATTATGCCTATATTGCACATAATTTTTAATTTTTTTTAATTTTTGAATTGATCATTATATTAAATTAACAATTGTCTATTTTATATGTATCCTTTATATAAAATAATAATTTTAAAATAATATTTAAACTATAATCTACAATTATTGTAAAAAAGTAGTTTTGTTAAATTTCAATCTTGAATAGTATTAGTTGAGATAATAAAAATAGCCACAATTCATTAATTAAATGCCATAAATATTTTTTTATAGTTAAAGTAATTTGGATATAATCTATTCATTATTTGTAGAAAATATCCAAATATATCGAATTTTAATAAAGTTGAAAAATATCAATATTTTTTTAAAAAAACAAAAAATTTAATTCATATTTAATATGCGTTTCTAGAATATATTTAAAATTTTATTCATCATTTTATACTCACGAGCAATACTATTTATTATATTATTTATCCAAACTATCAAAAGATCTTAAATCATTGATGATTAAATAATATATCTATAAGCAAAGGCTTTAATGAGCTTGATTCTCAACTAATGAAAACAAAAAAAAAAATATTTATAATAAAAAATAAATATCTTTAATTGTGATTAATTATTTTCATAATCTATGATTAATTACCTATTTCAATTTTAATTTATTTTGTCACTAGGCAAATAATTCAATCTAAAATGAACTCACATGATAAGGAATAAAACACCATTAAGTATATTTTATTAAACTTCCAAAGAAATTGTATTTTTAGGGACTATCTTATCTCTTTTTGTTGTTTTTTATTTAAAACTTTCTATATAGAATAAAATATAGGCTTACCAAATCGTATTATTGTGAAGTTGACGTAGTAATTTATTTTCTTTTCCCAAAAAATCAAATAAGTTATATCAATTTTTATAATATAATGAATTTTTTTTTGAATAATTCAAAACCTAAAGTATAAGCAAGATTTTCCTCCTAAAACATTTTCTTGAAATGTGAAATAAAAAAGATAACTTTTTACTAATTATAATAAAATATAGAAATATTCAATAGATTATATCCGAGTATTTTAAATTCAGGGGTTTACATTAGGATTTCTATTTCTAACATACTTCTTTTAGTATTAAATAAATGATTAATTTTTCATTTATAAATTTTTTTAGAAAATTTAAGTTGTTCCAGAAACCTTGAAATATTTCATAGAGGATTTGAGCCAATTCAGAAAAATTATAAATTAGAAGTAAAAAAACTTATTATAAAACAAATTACTAAAGTCTATAGGTGCACCTTTACCTACATTTGCTCTGTATGAAAAGTTAAAAAGTATATGAAACTTTTTAACAATTTAACTATATAATTATTTTATTGAATAGATATAAATTTTTTTGTTATAATACTTACCATTTCATTTTCTTCTGAATATAATCACCTTTCTCTTTTTCTTATCTTTTAGTTTATCTTAATATATATATTTTGAAACTCTGCATAAAAAATTGATTTAAAAAATAAAAAAGTAATTTTAACAAATATTTAATTTGTATTTCTCATTGTTAATTTCTTAAAATTATTCAAAATTTTAATATTGTGAATTTTTGTTCTTTTTGTAATATGCTTATTGACTATTTTAGAAATTCAAAGAATATTGTTTATACTGATCTAATTTGCTGATATCTTAAATTAAAATTTTATCAATAAACTTTGGATTTAAATTAATACAACACTAAAATGTTGACTTATATTAAATTTATTTAAAATATTTTTATTTTCAAATAATAATATCTATTTTATTATAAGCTGAAAAATGATCTTCTCTTAAATTATTAATTTTATGCATGAAAATTAAAAATTAAATAAATATAGAATTTTAAATAAAATATGTAGGTAAAGTAATTTACTCAAAAACTAAAAAATAGCTTTTCAGAAATAGTTTTTCATAAAATATTATAAATAATCTAGTTTTTTTAAAATGGGAGGAAAATATTTCAGAAATAATATAATACTAAATTGTTATTTTTTTTTTTTAATTGAAAATCTTTTTTTTATTTTATAAATAAATAGTATAAAATAAATAAATCATTAGAGATATTTCATTTTTTTAATCTTTTTATAACAAACACAAACTTTTAGTTTTAATATTATGACAAACATTTTCAGGTATTTATTAATTAATTTATATTTATTAAGTTAACTTATTTTATATTACTATTTAAGGAATTTTCTTAATTAAGGAATAATAAAAAAGCAATACAATTATGTCCCACATATCAATTTTATTTGTGAAATCTTACTATTCGTTTATACATTTTTTCGGACAAGAAGCGCTTTAGAAAAACAAAATAGTTTTTAATTTTTTTAACTTTTTTTAGTGGCGTCCATTGAGTGATATGTGAAGATTTGTTTTGAAGTATATATATATATATATATATTCAATTATTTATGTACACTAGAATAGACGACAAATTTATTTGATAATTTTTATTTTTCAATCAGGCAAAAACTTATTAAATAAAATATAATACAGATTTATGATGCTGTATAATATATATATATATATATATATATATATATATATTTATATAGAATATTTATATTTTTAATGTATATATATATATATTTATATCTATGTATGTATAATATGTACAGCGGAGTGTCCGATGGCACTGCGGGGAGATGGGTCGGGTGCCCCCGTGCTGGGCACCGGACCCCACCCAACTCACACATGAGGCTTCACTTCTCCATGCGGACCATTGGGTGCCGGAGGGGGTGGTGAACCAACACCTCCAGGAAGCTCTCCTTGGGAATTTTCTTCTGAATCTGAACAACTATCTGAACTTCCCTTTTTTCCTCCACTTGTATGAGTTTTTACATGTTTGGCTAAATGATCGCTTCGCATAAAACGTTTATTACACACTGGACACGCGAATCGTTTTTCTCCAGTATGTGTACGTAAATGACGTTGAAGTTCGTCACTTCGTGTAAAACGTTTTCCACAAAATAGCCAATTACACACAAATGGTCTTTCACCTGTATGCCAGCGTAAATGAGCTTTCAAATGGGAAGTTTTTCCATATACTTTGCCACAGCCGGGTATGTGACATGAATGGATGTTCTTCTTTCGAAGGTGTACTCCTGCAGGTCCTAATCGCTCAGCTTCTTGACAATTAGGACAGTCACATGTTGCTCGTCCTGTATAACGTCGTTGACTTCGTGGTGATGGAACTTGTGGAGGTAACGAGGCTGGGGAAGGAGCAGGAGGTGCTGCATGGTGACCAAGTCCAAAACTAGCGCTTTGTGCTCCTGGTAACATTGACTTATATGTATCTTGAAGCAAATTATGCCCAGATGACAATAAGTGGTGGGCAGCCGTATTTCCAGCTGCAAGTGTGTGGGATAAACATGAATAATCGGCTGAGGATGCCGCATAATTAGCTGCTGCCATTTGAGCATGAACACCAGCACCAGACATATCAAGCCAAGATCCACCGGCCGAATGAACGTCCCACCATGCACCAGCAGGATTTACAGGCTCGCCAGGTTTAATTGCTCCATGATGAGCTGCTGCAGCCGCATTAAACGCCCAAGATTCATATGGATGTCTACTGTATACGGATCCTAAATGAGTTGCTGAGGTTGGTTCAACTTTTCCTATAAGATGTGCATTATCCGCAGCTCCCACTGAAGTTTGGGCAGCACCAGGAAAATATAGATCACTTCCAGTATACGCTGCTCCACCTCCACAGGCAGGAGATGACATGACTGGTCTTGACGAATAAGTACTACTTGCTGAAGAGCTACTAGTCATTAAACTAGCAGCACCAGATACTGTGCCGACACCTGGTCGTTGACTTGATCCCGATACAGAAACTGAAACATTTGTGGTTCCTGTTCCAGATGCTTGTGGACTCTTCTTCCATGGATGAAATCCTTTCCCGACAGCTGCATCAGCTAGTGGCGGTGGAGATTTACTCGAGAGCTTATTGCATTGAGCAGCCAACATAGCTAGGGGCGTTCCTCGGAGTCCGGGATGATCCTAAAAAAGAAGAAAATAAAATATTAGAAATTTCGTTTAAATAAAAATTAAAGTAAAATATAAAAATATACATTTATTTTTTTATAAGTATTATAATTTTACTAACAGAAAATATATTTTGTATATATTTAATCATGAGCCCGATTAACTTTTGACATTTGGTTAATAAAAGTTTTACAACGGTTTTCTTCCTTCTAGGTGGTAAAAACATTAAAAGAAACTATCATGTATCCATCCCTTTAACGATGCTAAGATGAATTGTACCACTTGAAATGGGGAGCGAAGTTAAAAGCCAAAAGATCCGACCTCTTTACAAATGTTAAGTTATCCCTCCCCATTGTACCAAAATTAAACCATCTAAAATCTTATTAATTAATTTGAATGGGCCCTATTTTTTGCTTAACATAAAAAAAAGAAAGAGCACAGAAGCCCTAGGAATTTGTTCAAGGGTCAGAATGATCCTTTGAGGAGGTTCCATAACGAATTGGGACATTCTCACTTGAAAAGGCCCTTGACTTATTAAGGCAGAAAATCAGTTTTTGGCATAGGTTCGGCGCCTGTGAGGTTTGTAACCCTCCGTGTCGAATGGTAAGTCTCGTATTTAGCGGGTGGTCGTGTTGATTTAGAACAATAGTTTGTCCCTAAGTCACGCCGGCGTTATATGCCCTCCGGAT
The DNA here is from genome assembly GCA_963082975.1 of Labia minor. Lineage (NCBI taxonomy): Eukaryota > Metazoa > Arthropoda > Insecta > Dermaptera > Spongiphoridae > Labia > Labia minor. The sequence continues at coordinate 64,961,066 of OY720347.1, forward strand.
GTTCATATTTATTGGGCTTTTGCTTTGAGTTGAATACATGATCTATTGATCCATTGAATTCTTCAATATTATATTATATTTATATATCTAAAAAAACTATAATTATATCACATTGAAGTATATAGGTATTACAATTAAAATATTAATTCTATGATTCAAAGTAAATATATATATATATAGAAAGAATGATTTTATGTTTTAAAAAATGTTATATTAAAAGAAGATATAATGAATAAAAAGATATACCAGTAAAATTATTATAATTTTATTTGAAAAATTTAAGAAGTTATATAATAATTTACGAATTTATTATATTTTATTTTTTCTTTAATTCCAAATTAATTTCAATTAAATGGATTGAATAATTTTTGATGAGATGATGATTGAAAAAGAGATGTAATATAATATCTTTGTAGTATGCTTAATAAATTTCTAGTAGTGTCTTTTTAAAAGGAATATTTAAATAGGTAAATTAAATTAGTTGCTAGATAAAGTTATTCATCATTAGAGAGAAAGAAATCAAGGGAAGGCAAGGGTGCGGTGTGCTTTTGATCCAAACTATGATTATCTAATTAAATTATATCGAATTGAAACACAATTAGGCTTAATGGCTGGGAGATGCAACAGTGAACGCGCGCGGAAGTCTAAATTGAATACTCCTCGAGACTGGCGCCAGCAGCCGACAGAGAGAAGAATGGAAATGGAATGGACAGCCGATATTTGTTTGGCTAGAGGACCAGGTCCATTTCTCGCTAGTCATGCCGAGGAGGCTGTCTGCTGGGATTTGTGTAGGCTGCCATCCAAGATAGAGGCAGATATTCTTAATGGACTGAAAGAAGCACCGTCACCCGAGCGCGGCCAGATTCGCGCTGATAGCTCTTGTCCCATTTTCTACGTGTCTATCAACACAACTGTTGCTCACGCGTCATCCATCACCCTGTGGGCCTCCTCCATCTCCACCCTCCTGTTTATCTTTGGATCATGCAACAAGCTACATCTCCAAATGGATTACAAGTTAACAACTTTTCTTTTTTCCCCCAATCAAATTAAACAAAAAACAAAAACAAACAAAATTTTATATCCATATTTTGGATTTAAATATTTATTAAATAAAATATTAATCGACTACTTTATTAATTTAATTAAAATAATTTTAAATTTAACATGTAGGAAAATTTATTGTAAGTTGATGTAGTTCAATTTGTATTTTGATTTATTTGAGATTTATGTTTCCCTCTCTCATTCATTTAAAAATTGTTTCACTTATACCAGGGATGGCAAATAGGATTTGGTCAAATTGTCAAAATAAACTAAATTTAAATGCAATTTTTTTTTCGCGTGCCCGTTTACCTTTTATTTATATGCATTTTTTAATGGATTATAATAAATACAATAAAAAAAAAGGAAATAAATTGTAATATTAGAGATCATGTGATAACATTAATTAAATATAAAGATTTTATATAAATTTTATTAATACGATCATCATTCTTACAATTTGTTTGTTCTTTATTATTGAAACAAACTATCAGCCGCCTTTAACATAACCGATTTTATAAACTCCCCATCAGAAAATGGTTTTGATTTCTTAGCAATCAAATAAGAAATTTCAAAACTAGCTTCCGTAACATTGCTGTTGGTTTTTACCAATTTTGATAATAAATTCGATTGATTTTCAGCTATCTTTAACCATTGAGAAATTAGTTCTTTTCTTTCTTCAATATGTTTTTCGGCGATGTTTTTATGGTTAATTTCAATAGAAGACGTTCGACATACAATAATTTCAGAGCACAGGCCGCACCGAGTTTTATCTCCATGTTTAAAAAAACCGTAATCAGCCGTCCAAGAGGATCCAAAGCTTCGAATATCTTGAAGTTTTTGTTTTTTTGGTACCATTTTAATTCAAAAAAAATTTTCATTTAAAGTTAAACACAAAAAAAATTTTTAGTAAAACTAAAAACTCATTAAAGAATATATAAGAATTATATATATATATATATGTACGTATGCAAAGGCAGCTAGAAAAAATAAAACAGGAACTATTTTAAAATAAGGAATTTTTTAAATTTTTTTCGCCTGCCATGTAATTGCCATCCCTGACTTATACAATTCTTTATTATATATATATATATATATGGTCATTTGTGTCTTTAATAATTTGTTTAATTATTTGTGTGTTTTAAATATTTAATAAAATTATCATTATGTTTTAACACTTTCTATTTTTGTGTAGATATAGTTATATATATATATATATATATATAAATCTTTGTTTTATATAAATCAGAAGTGCAGTAATTCAAAATTAGAATTAGGGGGATATTTATTTAAACTATATATTTAGTTTTAATTTTAAAAAATAATAATAATATAAATGTATCAGTAAATATTTAAATTTTAAAATAAATTCATAATATAAAATAACTAGATTTTTGATGATTTTATTAAAATTTATAAATAAACTTAATGAACTTAAAAGAGAGAATGGACGACATTAAGTCCCTTTAATCATTAATTATATTTACAAATAAATAATTATTCCCAACTTTGAATATTTATTACCTAAAAATTGATGATTGTTATTATGGAAATGAGTATATTAGAGATTGATTCACATTAGAAAGAAAAATCTTGTACCTATTTCATTGGAGCAAATTTACATTGTATAAAGATACAAAATGAAACATGAAAGGGAACCCACTAAAAAAACAACAACTAAGAATATATCAATAGATTATATGCATATGGTCCCCATTTTGTATTGCATATAAATGCAGCTGATATTTAATAAAGCGCCCTCATTTAGATGCGAAAGGGACCCCATCCATTAGCCATCTTATTTTTTTTTATTATATATATATATATATATATATATATATATATATGTATATACAGTAAATATAAGCGGAGAGAAGAGAGCAGAAAGCGCGGGCGCGAGCGCGTGAGATCAATACGGCCCCTCTGGCCAATCCTGGGGAGGATAAAGCCCCAAAAGGGCGTGTCTGTTCCTTTATCTTTCCCCTTGAGTTTTCCCTCGGTAACCCTGGTTCTAACCCCAATGATAAAAGCACTTCCCAAAAGGGGGAGGGAGTTCTGAGCATAAAGGGCCGGTGTGCATCCGGTTTTACGATCGCTCTTGCTGGCAAGAATATATATATATATATATATATATATATATATATGAGTATATGTCTGTCTGTTGGTTGGGTTGAGTTAGGAAAGCGATCTAAGAGACGATTCTCTAAGAGCAGCCATTTTAACAGATTCCAACATCCTGAACTTAAATGAAATAAAAAAAAAACAAAAAAAAATGATAGTAATGATTACTTTTTGTTATGATTATTAAAAATAGAATAATTGTAAATATTGTTTTTCCTTTGAATAGTAAAATTATTTCAATTTAAAAATATATTTTTATATTATAATTTTTTTTTTATAAAAGAAAATTAGATAATACGAGTATAAGTACATATACGTAAATAGTTTATCGTATAATCCATCATATTAATATAAAATGTTTAATTAAAATCAAGAAATAATTTAAAATAGAAGGAAACTATAATTTTTTTATAAAAATAAAAATAAAACATTTTCTACCTTTTTATATTTAATCTTTATCATATAATTAAGTATTTTAATTAAAAAGAAAAGAAATGAACAATTTTTAATTAATTCATTTTTTTAATTCTATATCTAAATATATATATATATATATACTTATATAGTTTTATTTTTTAAATAAATAATATATATATATATAAATCATAATAAATTAATATCAACTATCATTAACTATATTTGAATTTCTCACAGGTCGCTTTCTATTATTTTGTAAAATATTCTTATCACTATTGAGTTAAATTGATAAATTTTATCAATGCAATGTTTTATAAAGTTTTTTTTTTTTTGGTCTCTTATTAAAAATTATATAAGCACGTTTGTTTTAGTCAGAAGTGGGCGGAATTGTATTTGCAATCGATGGGAATTGCTATGAGGGAAGAGAAGAGCTATTTCCGCAGGCATCGTTGGGTCATCTTCTGAGAAGTGCTACTTTGGGGGCTGCAATTAACGTGATTGGCATCGATGCCAGGGCAGGTCGGGGCAGATGATCCGCTTGACTTTTCCGAGCCGGTAAATTTAGATCAGCGATCAAGCAGCCAATTCCTACATACCGTTGAGAAGGTTTGTATTTTGGTGCTTTCAATTGAGAAACAGTTGTTGCATGTTTTCGAAATCCAAGTGGACAAAAGGGTTTATTTTTATATTAACATTTGTATTATGAATTCATCATTCAATCATACAAAATTTATTTAATTTTTTTTTTATTCCTTTGAATAAAAATCTGTTTTTTTAAATTTAGTTCAATTGTCCAAAAAAAAATATATATATATAATTAATTATTTAAAATACACTAAGATTAAAGATATATCGAAAAAAAATATTTTATAATAACTAGTATAAACTTGAAAAAAGATAAAATTAAATTAAAATCAATTCTTCAATTAAATTCAACTGAAATCATCTCAGTTATTTTTTAAATTTTAACAAATTTCTAAAATTTCTAATAAAATCCATTCATTAAAAAAAAAAAACAAGTATTTATATTGCTTATCTAAAGCACGTTTTTTCAATTCACTTAGAGCTCGTTAACGACCTAACTGTTAGCGAAAAAATTTTTCCCAATTCTTTAATAGAGGTTAAATTCTAAATTTACTAGAATTAAAATGGAATAGAACACGCACGAAACTAATACCTGTTTTCTAAGAAGTCAAATTTTCCATAAAGGAAGTCTACTTGAATTATTCTTAGTGTTTTTATAATTATTTAATTAAAGTTGATCACTTTGGTTATTAATCTAGTTTTAATTTCTAAAAAAAAAAAAAAAAAAATACAGCTATTATAATTATCTTTATTTTTGTTAGATCTTAGCAGATTCAAAAAATAAATTTTAATTTTTTTGAGAGAGAATGGATTTTTTTATAAATTCATAAATTAAAAATTAAAATCTAAAATAGGTATAAAATAGTAGAATAAGTATAATATAATATTTATAATTAGTATATGTATGTACTTGTTTTTGGAAATTCTGCTAAGAATCGAATGGATGCTTCAAATGAAGGGTAAAAGAAAATGTTTTTATTTCGCTCATTAAGATGGATGGCTGATGGTACTATGAACATTAAAAAATAGTATCTGTGTGTGTGTGTGTGAGCTTCATTTCGTTTTCATAGAGTGAACTGATGAGTTAGGGCACTCGAACGCGTCTTGTGCCTATTAATGCATGGCATATAATCAGAAGACGTTTTCAATTAATTTTTCAGCTGGTTGGGTGAAACTTGTGAGGCGTCCTGAAGACGGCCTAATATAGCCATTAAACTGCCGGTTGAGGTGACCTAGGGTCATTAGTTCCTTTAATGATGATGACCCAGTGGCAGGGCGGATGGCATAATCGCGGAAGTGGTGGCGTTGACAGGGCTAAACGCCCTTTCAGCACACTTCAGCCCTTCTTGAATTGTGGTCATCCCAAACACCGCCTTCATCAGGGTATACAAATTTATTTTTATTCAACAAAAATGATTTCCGCTCGAAAAAGAAATCCCAAGAAAAATAAAAAAAAATGTACAAACAATTCTTTAAACTTTGGTTTTCTTTAGAAATTTTTCAATTTAATTTCAAAAGATTTTCCCATAAGATATAATTTTCCTAAAGATGACAGACTGATGCCTGTATCCGTTGATATTGAATATACATATAAACATACACTGGCAAAAAAAGGGGGGGGGGATGAGGAAAAATATGTAGATTTTAATTTTTGTTTAACACACCTGTCAAAGCAAATCGTTATAAATTCACTTAACAAGTTCTATATAATTAATTTAAAATAGGTTTAATATTATAATTAAATAGACAAAGAGAAGACGTTAGTGGGTTTAGGAAGGGTGAGAGAATGTCACACGACCAGCCTGATCGACCAGATTCATCTTTTAATCAACAAATTGAATAACAAAATATGTTTATTATAATAAACCATGAGAAATAAGAGAAAAAAAAATGTTTCTTATTATAAGAAGGGAATTGGAAAATTAAAAAATATATAAAAATAAATATTATAAAAAGTCATCTAAATTAGAAATGTAACGGATAAAGTATTTATATTTTTTTATTATTCGTTTTATTTTGTTTGTCTATTTTTCATATATAGATATAATATTACATGAAAGTACATAAGTGAATTACATTATCTTATATAGATATAATATTTCGACTAAGGGGAGGAACCATCTCCCTCCAAGTTTTTATATTTTTATCAGTTGAGAATTGGCAATTGAAAAAGATATATCATCCTGATATGACCTTGTAACTAACACGTCCCGTGATATAATTTTTTTTTTATCATCTCACCCTGTGATAACTATTCCTATTACTCCCTGTAATAATAGTGAATTACATTATCTTATTTTTTTTATTTAAATGTCTTATATTTAATCTGTTTAAAAATTTTTTTATTAATTAAAGTGTATTAGTGCGAACATTATTTGTTTTCCTTTTCCCTTAATTTTTTTTCACCCTTTCATTCTGGGATAAAGACAATTTACCCAAAGTCTGGCGCCCATAATTTACTATAATACAATTCACAGTCATCGTGGGTCATTACAAGTGCACCATACTTTGATCTCTTACAGAAAAAAAATAATAATTATTTAAAAAAAATAAAAACAAGAAGTCACATAGGAATTTTGAATTCTTTCTCGAGAGAGATTCAAAAAAAATAATTTTTTTTAAGCCTTTTTGCCAGAGCTGGCTGAGATGTGATGAAACAAGAATGACGTTTGAGACAGAAAATTCATTTGGACATCGAATTTGAATGAATATCTCCATGATGGAAAACGAGTGAAAACGCTCTCGAAAAATTATTAATAATAATAAAAATAAAAAAAAAAAAAACAAAAACCAGTCTCCACTTACAAAACGCGACCGGTCAAATCGAAAAGTTAATTTCTTCTGGAATATTGTTGAGGAAGTCATTTAGTTCATTAACTTGAAATTTGTTTCGAATATCTATGATGAATATATATATATATATATATATATTTCAGCCAATAAATAATGAAAGCTTCATTTCGAAATTTTTACACCAGTGAAAGAAAAAATAATTGAAAACTTATATTAAAAAAAAAGGTCATTCTTTCTTTAAACCAAGTATCTCGATCTTTAATATAATTTAATATTATTTATAATACTAAATTATTTTAAAATTTTTAAAGAATCATTTATTTGGCATAAAAAGTAATTATTTTTAGGCTAAAAAATCATAAAACGTACAGATTTTTATAATTGCTATGTACTTAATTAACAGATTATAAATAACCTTTTGTATATGACTAATGATACAGTATTTTTTATATACTATTATTATAAAATTTTAATTTAGTTTTTAAGAATTTACTTTTTAGATAACCAAAAAAAAAAAAATTGAATTTAAAAATGATTAGTTAACTGTATTTTTATCATCTAACTCAGATTAAAATAAAAAAAAAATAATTCTAATCTAAATGAAATAAATTCCATAAAATATTTAATGATATTAATTTTTTTATATATTTAAATGAAGAAAAAAGCATTAAGAATCAAACAAATATAAAAGGCCGTTTGATATTCTATTCTTTCTATATCTTCAATCGATTTTCTTTCTTTTTGTTTTGTTTTGTTTTTTATTTTTGTATTATTTACCTATTATAAATTTTTTTTATCAGATGAATTTAAGATCACAGAAAATATATAACGGTTTAACTAAACACAATTTCTAAAAATAATTTCATACCCTTAAAATATTAATACATTTTCGTTTCATTAATTTCCTTTTATAAAAAATATTTAAATACTTTATTTAGTAATTCCTTTGTAAAGTTTCCTTTAATGAATAAACGATTCATTTTCTGGACATGAATGATTTTTTGTTTTTATATAAATGTTGAAACAAATTACAATTAAAATACAAATATTATGTTAAACAATCTCACTAAAATAAGCAATTAATCAATTAAAAAAAAATTAAAATGGTAATTGATTTAACAAGATATTTAAACATTTAATGTTTTCAATAATTTCTCTAAAGAAAAGTAATAAATATAAACATGAAATAATCAATTCTATACTTAATTATAAGTTTGCATTGTAATTCATTAATTAAATTCAAATATGTAATTTCAAGAAAATTTATGATAGTCTTTTTTTCCTTATGGTTAGATTATTATTAATACATTTAACCTACATAAAAACTTATAAATTTGAGTGTAATTATTTATATCTATATTTATGATTTATATTTATTTAATAATTATTTTACTGCTATTCGATCTCATATATGATAGAAATTTATATGATACTTAAAAATTTAGAAATATACAGCTCTAAGGATTTTTTTGAAATTCACACCATAGATAATATTTATAAAGAAAAATCAATCTATATTGGTTTCAACCTCGAGATGAATCTACTTTTTTACTATTTTCTTAATTTAAAATAGTAAATTTATATTACATCAGTAATTACGTTATTCATAATGAAATTTTCCTCTTGTCATTTTTTTTTAATTGATATTGTATTTTTATATTTAAAATATTTTGAAATTTTTTATTTAATTTCGAAATAAAATTAATAGATAAATGATAATAGTTTATTCTAAATATTTGAATATTAAACACATTTTTGGATTAAAAAAAAATGAAAATAATCGTTAGCTGGTTGGTTAATTGATTTTGTGGCTAACAAGCAAGCCACAGTCTCTTTCAATTTCTGATATCGTTTGCTCGATGAGTAATAAATGGATGGCGTGTGATTGGTGGTGTCGGGGTGACCATAATGGACACATGGGCCGCATCTGTCGCCCAACAAGGATTAGTCACGGCCCGGAGCCCAGGCCGATAAAAGTTTTAGCCGCAGGTAAGATGATTAGCCCTTAATTACAAACCAACAATTATTACCACAATTGACATTTTTCTTATTTTTTTTCTGACTCAAGAATTTAAAGAAAATTCGTTAAATATATGATATCGATAGTATAGAATTTATAAAATATAAAATATATATAAATTTTTCATAAAGATGTTTTTGTTCATTTATAGTTATATTTAAAATTTTAAAAATATAATACTATAAAAGAAAGAAGTAAATTTATTTAAAAATTTATTTTTATTTTCATTTTGAAATATTTTTGATGATTTGTTTTCGTTTTGTTAGTTTAGGTAAAATTCCATTATTGTCACCATTTTTTTTTTAAATTTGGGATCGTTTCGTAACGACCAAGCAAAAATTCCTTGGCTGCCATCAGCTGACTCTAACGATGATGGGATAATAAGCTCCAAGAATCGGGACAGAATCCCTCCATAAACCGGATAGTTTATTTTATGAAGGCCATTTGTTAGCGAACCGTTTGTTCCATTAAATGCTCAACCGCATGATTTATTCAATGCTAACACGTTCTTTAGATTAACCGAATATTAATGAAAAATGAAATTTTGTAGATATGTAGATCTACATTGACTTATCCAATGATTATATAACTATCCATGGATTTGTATAGAATGATTGAAACGATCAATGGAAGCCATTTCTAACAACCCCTGGAATAGTAACGGGGGGGGGGAGGTTAAATTACCTCCCACGCGATTAGGTATCGGTGAAATGCTAGAAAGATGGCGATTACCCTCTCAGTCGATGGCCATGTGTTCGCAGACCTCCGACACTCCATGCTAATCAGCCAGGCATGGCCCCAGGGCAGGCGGGGCTCCCTCCCCCCTTCTTCGCGCGTCTGTCCGGGCCAGTTCACCTCAACGTGGCCAATTGCAAACATTCGCATTTCTCGGCTTGATTCAAAAAACTAACATTACAAGAGCATCAAATAAAAAACAATTTTAATAAATAATTATCTCCATCTGTATTTGAATTTTGTATGATTTTGGATGTAAAGGATTAATTATTGTTCTATAAATTTATAATCAATTTTTTATTTAAATTATTTATTATAATTATATATAAAGAAAACAAACAAAAAGATAATAAGAGAATTTTATTATTTATTTGGAAATTTCATTTCATTTCATTTCACTTTTAAACCGATAAACATGAAATGTGTTTTTCAGTTTGCGTGTTGTTTTTGGACGTTCGACTAGTGTCCTCCCCAGTCGAGGTGTCTGTCTTTTAGGCTAAACCTACTCAGAGAGGACAATAAAAGTGAGCATGTCAGCTGCACACGCCGATTCCTCTTCACTCAACAACAACAACAACATACAATTCCAACGACACACACACACACATAAATCTTGAAGAAACTTGCTCTGTTTCCATGAATATGCCTCTTAATTCTCCATCCTGATCAACCAAATCCATAAATTGTTTGGTTCAATGCACGATCCATGTCTAAATTTGGCATAAATGCATACTTGCTTATGGGAAACGTTAACGCTAATTAAAAAAAAAAAAAAAAAAAAATCAAAAACTTTTTTGCAATTGTTTATCCATCCAATGTTACAATTACCTTTTCCAATACAGATTGAGAAAATAAGAAAATTTTCTATCATTATTCTTTGTGAGAGAGATGATTTTAATTAAAATCGCATTAACAATGTTTTTCCCTAATCACAAAAAAGTGGTTAAGTAGGGGCGGTTGGTCGATGACGATCCAAAGATGGAGGTCCAAGTCACAACGCTCGAGGCCTCTTCCTCCGCCTGATTAAAATTCTAAAAGGATACAAAATCAGGGCCATTTTGAGACTCGTGTCCAAGCATCCGGGCACATTGACACAGACTCATTATCGATCTCCCTCCCTGGGAATCCAATTCAAAAATAAATAAATCGATTGCAGAACGTTTTCGACACTCATCTGCATGGGCCGTATGTTATATAAATCGCAGAGAGTGCCTCGATTTCTATATCAGGTTATGCAATAGGCCATGCGTGAGGCAAATCAAGGCGACAAATGAACCGATCAATAAAAGAAAGGCTGCCTGGCATCGAGAGATGGTCTCCATCATAAAAGCCACTAACATTCAATGGCATGAATTCTTTCAAGAAAATCATTGGCAATTCCATCATTATTCTTTCATATTTATTTTTAACAAGGATCATTCCAATAAGGATGATATCATTTTATACCACGAATAATTCTCCACTATCAAAAAAAAATATTTTTTCCTACCTCTCTCACTCTTCTTTGAACTTTTAGAGTAATTCATGAGGATCCTATTTTCTTATATCAAATTTTAATTACTATCTCGCCACCTACAATGTTTTGATTTTTTTTCTTCTAAAGTGACCGTAAAAATAAAGATATAGCTTTGATAATTTTTCACATGATTAAAAATTGTATAAAACTGCTATATATAGAATTTCAGTTTCATTGAATCGCTGAAAGTACCAGAATTAATTTTTTAACACTGCAAATCTCACGCGCCAACACGTGACGTGGTGCCATCAACAAAGAGCCAAACATGCGCTGGTTTAATAAATATTATTTATTAATTTTAATTTATAATTTAATTAATTTAATTTAATTTAAATTAATATATGTTATTTAATCCAATTCAAATTTTCGAGATAGTCGAGTGGAGGATCTTTTTTAACATAGAAATATAAAATTATTTTTTTTCCTTTTCACTAGAACCTTTATCTCGATCAATTCGAAAAAAAACCCTCCCATTAAGCAGTATAGACAATCACTCACTGTTTATAGATTTTATAAAACTTATTTACTTTAGTAAATATTCATAAGTATTTGCAATTTTAATAATTTACTTGTATAGATTTTATACAATAACAAATATAAAAAGCATTTTATCGACCTTAGGTGTGTATATTGCTCTTTAGAACTCAACAAATGCAATGCTAAAATTTAAATAAAAAAAATAAAAAATATTTTGATTTATTATTTTAACTTTCATAGTTGAAAAGATTATTAATTGAGATGCTCCTTTTAAAAATGAAATAAGAATAATATTTATTTTAATTTTAAGAAAAATTTTCCACTATCAAAAAAAAAATTTTTTTCCTACCTCTCTCACTCTTCTTTTAACTTTTAGAGTAATTCATGAGGATCCTATTTTCTTATAGAACTTATATCAAATTTTAATTTTTAACATAGAAATATAAAATTATTTTTTTTTTCCTTTTCACTAGTACCTATATCGATCAATTCGAAAAAAAACCTCCCATCAAGGAGTATAGACAATCAGTCACTGTTTATAGATTTTATGAAACTTATTTACTTTTGTAAATATTCATAAGTATAAGTAAAAGGAAAAAAAATAATTTTATATTTCTATGTTAAAATTAAATTAAATTATTTGCAATTTTAATAATTTACTTGTATAGATTTTATACAATAACAAATATAAAAAGCATTTTATCGACCTTATGTATTTGCTCTTTAGAACTCAACAAATGCAATACTAGAATTTAAATAAAAAAATAAAAAATATTTTGATTTATAATTTTAACTATTTCACAGATGAAAAGATTATTAATTGAGATGCTCCTTTTAAAAATAAAATAAGAATAAGATTTATTTTAATTTTTTTAAAAAAAAAATCATGATTAATTTCATTTATTATCCTTTTTCATTTATAGATAATGAATTCATTTTACTAAATATATATTTATATTGTAAAAGAATCGATGAATAAAAGTAGAAAAACGCGTATTTTCCTCATCAAAACATAAATGTAGACAAACAGACATACAGAGTAGGCCAAATCGAAATCCTTGGGTAATTTTTGTGTCGATTCTAAATCTGCCTAAGGGGGTTAAACGGCGGAAGAAAATTGTCGATGATTCATAGCAAGTGAATTTATCTGAAGAATTCAATTCCAATTACCATCAATGAATCAGGGTACATTCTGAAAATAACACAAGATCGAAATCACCGGATAACTTTCAAATTGAGAAATTTTCTAGGTTCGTTTATTTAAAAAAAAAAAAATAAATCAAATTCATGAATGGATAAATTCGACATTCGAAAGATGGGAGAAACACAAAAATATCTATGATTTATAAAAATATAGAAAACTTTAGAGATATATATTTCTTTAGTTCGTAATTCTATTATAAATCTATTCTTGAAAAACTTCACTCTTTTGCCCCTCCCCTCCTTCAGTAAGTCTTCCTTCCTTCACCTTCAAGGAAGTAACATGCCATGTATAAAATAAACATATAAAAATATTTTCTTATCTTTTACAAACAAATAAAAATATATATAAAATATACTTGCCATTAACACCTGTATTTTTTTATTACTATACTAGATGCAATAAAATTAAAGAAAAACTTTTAAAACATAAAAAAAAAAGTAATTATTCCAAATGAAAGATTAACAAAATTTAGGTTATTAATTGTCAAATATAATATTTAATTTATTTTTAAAAAAAATAATATCATGAAAGTTTTTATTTTTATTTTTGATTTCTGGCTGATTTGATCAAATTTTTTTTTTTTTTAATAGTAATTAGAAATTTTAAATGAAAAACATTTTTCCTAAACAAAAAAGCAATTTTCCTCATTCCTACTTTCTAAAAAAAAAAAACTTTACCAAATCAACCAGAAGATAAAATAAATAAAAATAAGTTATTTTCTACGTTGAATAAAAAAAATTTCAAAAAGTATTTTTCATTTTCAAATGTTATTTTCCACAATTCTAAGCAATTATTAATTTCCCATAAATTTGATAAAATTTTAATTAAATTAAACGAACCAGTATTATTCTCATTTACCAATCATGATTCGATTTTCATTCTGAGTTGATTTACGCGACTTTCATTAAAAAAAAAAAAAAAAAAAAAAAACTGTCACTAGTATGCATACCGAATGAATCTTGATTACTCTACGTGCTCGTCTTGCTGATCCCTGGATACATTTTTTTAATGTCTGCAAATTATAATTTGTAATGCAAGATAACAAGACCTCCCTCCCCACGACCACTTATAAGGAGAAATGGATGTCAGGCGTGTCTGGCCTTTGATATATCAGCAAATAGAAAGTGAATTTTTATAAAATTTATTCATTAAAAAAAAAAAAAAAAAAAAAAAAAAAAAACTAATTACTCTATAAATATTAATCGATTTACGTTATTTTTCATCTCTCTCTCTCTCTCTCTCTCTCTCTCTCTCTCTCTCTCTCTTAATAATTTGTTTATAATTTGTTTACAAATCAATTTCAAATGTTCAAATAGCATTTGGAAGAGAAAGAGAAGGAGACACGGTGTTATTGATGCGAGCATATTTCAGCTACTAGGAGGGGCGGAGCCCGCGGGGCTTTTCACCCCCGACATCAATTAACCGATGGTGGCAACCTTTCGTGGGAACGACTTTAAACTAATACCCTGCTACTGCACAAATTAAAGCGCCACTTTTCTTGATCCTTCTCCATTCGGTTTGTAATTAATTCTTGTGGTTAGAAGATCTGCCCGGATGCTCCCGGTGCAGTTCCAAACCTTCCTGACCTTCTCGTTAGTTGACGCCGAAAGAAATATTAACATAAATCTTATTCTAAAGCGTCCGCTTTCCAATCAGCCTCGGTGGCCCCTTCGACTTCTCGTTTAATGGACAAACGCGCTTTCCAAGAAAAACCCTTACATTTTAGCACTTTTTATGATAGGAACAAAAAATATATTGACTTCTTTCATGCCTAGAGCGATTATTTTTATAATTTGCTCAGTTATTCTGGACAAATAAAAATATTTATTCAAAAATGGTTAATAAAAAACAAAAGCTAATGATGTGGGAGGGCAGGAATGAAAAGAAAAGAAAAGAAAAACCGATTTCGATTTGCTTTGCTAAAAATATTAAGGACCATGTCAACTTTATGTATGGAAGACTTAATTCTCAACTTAATTTTAATTTTATATTTTTTGGTTTTTGATTTTTTTTTTTTATCGATTTATGATAATATTATTTTTTTACATTTAATTTAGTATAAAAACAAGCAAGACTACGTTCCATGCATTCAATTATGTTATTAAAATGTTTATTTATAATCTCCAAGGAATTTAATTAATACAATTAAGATGTTTCAAATGAAAATAAATTCATTGTACAATAAAAGTGTAATAAAAATGTAAGACAATTTCTTCCACACCTCGCATCATTCGATCAACAGTGTTAAGCTCGTTTGTTGGAAAGATTTTCCTTCAAAAAGATTTGATAAATTTTCAATTTTGTTTATTAGTATTATTAATCTATTAGGTGTACGTACCTTTAGAATAGATTAGAATATTAATTTTGTTGTTGAAGGAATAAAAAAAAAAAAAAATGATTAAATATTCTTGATTGTATTGAATATGCATTGAGGTTTTCGTAGGGAAAGTGGGTTTTTGAAGGGCCTACTGATAGAAAAAAGGGGCTCACCCATTGTCAGTGGGTGGTGCCCATTGTTTTCCTGGTAGACATGACCAGTGTGACCCTCCACCTTTTTCGACTTAACCATTTGTGATCTAATCTCTTAATAAAAACACCTACATTCTATTTTATTAGTTTTGCAATTATAAAAGGCATATAAATAAAAACTGAATTTTTTTCTAGAAAATTGTTTCTCAATTTATAATTAATACATATTTTGCTAGTCAAATTGATTCATTAAAGTAATTGATGAATATTATCAAAATTGAATTGTAATTCAGATGAAAAGGCAACAGAAATAATTGAAAAATGTTATAAATCAAGGAATTGATTGTAATAAACGTTTTTATATAAAGAAAATTTTGTTTTATTTAATTGTAGAATCCTTATTTGATTTAAATATGCTCAATACTTTCTTAAATGAAATCAACAATCTCCAATTTTTATACTTATAAAGATAAATTCATTTTGTTGATAAAGAAGAGCTCTGACATTAGATCAACTCAACTTTCAAAAAGGTTTAAATGGAAGGGGTGAGTGAAGAAGATTGGTAAAGCCTTGGGCAGGGGCGGCCTTAAATGAACTGAAGGTCCATCAAGGCACTCTTCGACAGGAAATTAGGTTCAGGCTCCTCAAAAAATCGTGGCCTGGTTAAGTAATTAAATCATATATGTAGAAGTATTAACTAATTTATATTCTCTTCATCCCTTTTTATAATACAATTTGCACTTTCACATTTTTTTTCTTTTTTGATTTGAGAAGTCAATTATTATAAAAACGAATGAATAAAAAATCATTAAAACAAAATAAAATCAATGTTTAATTTAAAATTTTAAAAGAGAGATAAGAAGCTTTCAAATTCGATGATAATAATAATTATTTCAGCTTTCTGTTAATTAAAGTTTGTTTTTTTAGAATTTTATAGATGTTATCATTTTATTCAAATTTACTTATAATATTATGGATCTAAAATGAAAATTATGAATGAATATTATGTATATAAAATATTCCTATATAAATTGATTGGTATAATAATAAAAATAAACTGACTATTTATTGTAATAATTTAATTTAAAAGTTTAAATTTAACAATGAATTCCATTTAGAAAAGATGATGGATTTTTGTAAATATTCTTTTTCGTTTTGAATCTCTCCAAAAAAAAAAAAATATTTTTCTATTCTTCACTGTTTAAAAGAAATTCTTTGTTAAGTTGTCATAAAAATATTAATATATATATATATATATATATTATTTATAAAGATAAAGATATATTCACCTTTGTTTGTACTTTTAGCTGGTTATTTTTAATTGAATTGAACAATAGATGGATAGTGAAGTCATCTTCTCACTTTAAAGTTGACTTTTTATAAAAACACTAAACAACAAAACAAGAACCTTTTAAAATGAAAGTGAAGATTGACAGTGTCTTTCTTATCAGGTAAACAAGTGAGCAAGAACTGTCAGTCATTTTGCGTTTACTATTTCGACAAAAGTTAAATTCTTGAAAAAAAAGGTACCCTGCTGAATTAGGTTGTTGTTGAAAAGTTAAAATAGTTCTCTTGCCTCCGTAATAGACTCTCTCTCTCTCCTCATACATCAAAAAGTCACAAACAATCAAGAACAATTAAATAAATAATAAATAACGTAAATAAAAATAATTTTTAAAATAAAAAAAAAAATAATAAATAAATATACCTACTTATTAAAAAATCTGGAGTGTCTCCACTCGACTATCTCACAAATTTGATTTGGATTAATTAAAACATATATTATATTTAAATTAAAATTAATTAAAATTAAATTTTAAATTAAAATTAATAAATAATATTTATTAAACCAGCGAGTGTTTGACTCGTTGTTGATGTCACGACGTTATGCGCGGGCGCGTGATAGCCTTTCAAAGTGTTCAAAAATTAATTCCAGTACTTTCAGCGATTCAATTAAGCTGAAATTATACATATATATAGCAGTTTTATACAATTTTTAATCAGGTGAAAAACTATCAAACATATATTTTTATTTTTACGGTCAGTTTAAAAGAAAAAAAATGAATACGTGGTAGGTAATGACTCACTTCCCGAATGAGCTACATTTCTCAAAAGTTGATAAAATCTATGAATTTTGAATAATGTCCATGTACCAAATTTCATCATTCTAGCTCAAACCGTTTTTGCGTAATCTTGTCTACATACACACACAGACATTTTTCTCAGTGAAAATGACTCAGGGACCTTCAAAACGTATAAAAACATCAAAATCTCGACATCGCAATACTATCTCTGGCGAAAAAGGGTAAAAAAAACCAGATTCATATGTGTGTGTGTGATAGAGAGAAAATACATAGATAACAATTATGAATTATTGTAAGGGAAATTTCTTTTTCGATGTGTCATGCATCTCTGAGAGTAAACCGAATATGGACACGCACATGTGATTAAAGAATTTATTAAGAAATCATTTATTATTAAATTCATTTTAGAATGATAAAAGAGAAGGGAGGAGGGAATCGATTTAAATTGGAGTATGCATGTTGGTTGACCGTTAAGCCTGGAAGCTGTTCCTGTTGGTGTTTCACACAGCGAGGAAAAAAAAAAAATAAATGTCGCATTTAGATAATGTCACCACTGTTTATTCATTACTTAGAAATCTGTTTTATGGTTAGACCATGAAAGGGAAATTAAGTTGATTTTAACGCGGGTGGCGATTCCTCGGAAATCCAATTACAAACAACATTCAACCTGGAAACGGCGGTCAACTTCTACACCCACCTTCCCCTATCCTCCCTTCAATGACGGATAATCATGGCAGGTAAGTGTCAAGGTTGTATTACAATTTATATTGGATCATAAAATGGAAGAGGCATTTCTCTCTTAAAATGTTACTCGAAAGAAATTACTTAATTAATACTCAAATATTAATTAAATTTTAGTTTTATCAACTTTTTTCTTCATTCTATTAAAGCAATGTCCAATTGGAGAAAAATACTTTATTTTGTGATGAGAATTTATATTATTGTAGAAATATTTAAATGAAAATTTTATTTTATAATATATTTTATGTTTAAAAATCAACTAAAAATCCATCTTCTTTTTTCATTTTAATTTCAACAAATCAGTTATTTTAAAATTCATCACTAATAATAACAATAAATTTAACTATTCAATTAATTTTTCTCATTTTAGGCCCTTTTAGAATTTTTTTTTTTTTTTATTTTTTTTTTATTTTTAAATAAATTTATTTATTTATAAATTTCTAAGTTTTTCGAGAGTAAATCACTTAAATTGCTCATTCATTTATTTTAAATTCTAGTGAAAAATTTAAAAACTAAAAACGTTTTATTCATAAATTATATATATAAAAAAAAAGGATTTTGTCTGCATATTGCTCAGAATTTAAAAAAAAAAAAAATTTTTTTACTTTTCATTCGCATTTCATGATCTTTAGAGTCTAAAAGTGACTTTAGAATTTTTCATGTCTGTCAGTCTTTCCGGAAATTGTGACCATATTGACTGAACCGATTTCGATGAAATTACATCACAATATTCTTGCATATGGATTCTAGAATTCTGAGCAATGTGCAGATAAAAATCTTTTTATATATATATATATAATTTTGAAGATTTTATGAATAAATAATTTTAATTAAGAAAATTTGATCTTATAATTGGATTTTCACGTAAGATTCTAATATATATTTTTTAATATTATTTTTATAGTAATTTAGTATTATTCTAATTTCTTTATATTTTATTTTTATTTTTATTGTTTATTTATTTTTTTTTTTAATAATTTAATAACATTTAAAGTGGTCTAAAAAATTAATCAAGGCAGGAGATGAGATGGGGTTTGAAATTAATAGTGATAAGACAAAATATATTTAACAGTATTAACATACAAAATTTTAATACGTTGTGGGTGGACAATGTAGGAAGGGACGTGAGAGAGATGGGAAAGGGTAGGAGTTAGATGGTTATAGCTCAGGATATGGACATTTGGAGAAATGTGGTTGTTGCGGCCAAAAACTTTCGAGTAACGTAGAGCCAGAGCCCAGAGGCTGATAGATAGATAGATATACAAGAACACAAAAAAATGATTGTTTTATGTAATATACTGATTGAAACAAAATGGATGAAAACCTTTTACATACAGACTTTCAACCAAATACTTTGTATTACTCGGGGGGTACAGGGGGCGGAGTCCCCGTCTAGATGTGAAGGCGCTCTGAGCAGCTAGTAATAAAATTATTTCTACAAGTTTTTTTATTTTGATTGACATTTATCTTTTCTCTGCCAAGTTATGTAGATTCTTTCATTAGACAACATTTTTTATATTATTTAATCGACTGTGTTATGAGTTCAGGTTTAATAGTAGTTGTTAGAGATATCGATATCGAAATTGGTCCTCCATTGATTATTAATTTTTTTTTTTATTTTAATCTCTTGTTATGAAATGGATATATGATTTTAGTATGATATAATATCAACTTAGGTTTGAATAATTATTATGTGTATTAAATTTTAATATAGGTTTTAAGTAATGTAACAAAAAGAATGAAAGAGAATAAAAACGCAGCTGATATCAATTAATATATATAATATTATATATATATTTATTTTGGTAAATGTAGTACCAACGACTTTTTTTAAAAATTAATATTTTTGTGTCACTTTTTATACTAGAAATAGGTATTCTTTTTATTAGATTAGAATAGATTATTCTATGCTGTACAATGAAAAATATCCTATTTTGTGGCAATTAGCATTTTGGTGATAAGATACCAGTGATAGCAGTGAGCCTTTTGGACTGATTCCTATCTCGGTGCCAAGTTCCGGCCGTGTCGTGACATCCGTTGGCTCTGGCCAACCTGAACTGCCGAACGGAACGAATCCCACTTCAACTTATATTATCTCACATTTTCAATACAGCCGGTTCGACTCGAAATCCTTTCTATTTTGGACCAAATAAAAATCCATAAAAATTTTAATAGCACCAATATAAAACTTCTGCTCTCATGATTAAAATTAATAGACAAAAACACAAAATTATCTCCATTGAAAATTAATTAGGTCGCTTATATTGTTTAATATTATAATTTATTTAAGAATAATTTTAAAAAATTAAAACCAAAATATTTGTAATGTTTTTTTTTAAAATAGCTTTTGTTTTAATATACAATACTATCTACTTACATATCAATAAAAAAAAACACCTCTAGCTAAAATAGATAATACTTTTTAATTGTATCGATAAATATTATCAAAGTAAATTAAATTTTATTATTAAAATGAAAAACGCTTTTATTTTATAAATATATATTTAAAAAAGTTTATATTTTTTTTCGTATGGAAACATGGATATATAAAAATTGTCCGTTACCCACCCCCCATCGCTTTAATTCAACTTTCATACAAAATTTCAAATAAATTTTTAATCAATTTATCCAGTTTCACTTTCACGTCCTTCACATCTAGGCCAGAAAATGCATTCCATTTGCATGTTGTTTTTTTTTTTTTTTAATCAAATTCTATCTAGTAAAAGAAAATTGGACTACCGATAGTTATCTGTTAAGCAAAAACTCAGTCATTTTATGTTATTTTCAGTTCATTAAGTAAGTAAATATTTCTTTAAAGTTCCTTCACTCCCCTCTCCCTCCCACCTCGTTCACCTCAATCGATTAATTCAGCAACGTTCGAGAAATTAGCCTAAAGGTTCTGAAGGAAGGTTTCTTTATGACACAAGATTTATTACCAAATTATTTTAATGCGGCCTAGAATACTATATAATAGGATCGAGTGGGAAATCAAAATCACAAATTGAACTTGAATTTAAGTAAATGATCCATTATTAAAGTATATCCATCATTTAATTAAATTATTGTCACACTCGAAATCGGATCCTTCTTATTTCACTTTATAATTAGGATCCACTTCACATAAAAATTACTTTATTTAAACAAAATCAAAAAAAAAAGAAATTAATATTTTGGTAATTATTCAAGTAAACGCATTTTCGTGGATTTGGATAATACTTTACCAGTGGGTTCTTTTTGCAATTCCAAATAAACTTTTCTAATGAAATATTTTTGGGCCTCTTCTAGTTTACAAGATAAAAATTATTAAAATTTGCATATAATTCCATTGATATTCTATTTAGCTAGCATGTTTTATCTGTTTAACTACCAGAGGATGCACTAATTTTCAGTTTTTATAAGTTCGGTTTGGATTTATGAAAATTTTCCTGTATCCAAACCGAACTTATCAATACCGAAAATTAGTGAATAAGTGAATAATTACTGAATTAGTCAATAAAACATTACTTAAAGGCACATTTTGACGTTCATAACTAATCTGTCAAACTTAAAAAAAACTTTTATTTTAATAATTTTTATCTCGTAAACTAGAAGAGGCCCAAAAATATTTCATTAGAAAAGTTTATTTGGAATTGCAAAAAGAACCCACTGGTAAAGTATTATCCAAATCCACGAAAATGCGTTTACTTGAATAATTACCAATATTTTATTTGTATTGAATGAGTAGGCAAGAGCTACTCGAATAGTCAATGTCCATTTGAAACTCCAAGTTCATTGAGCATGTATTCTTGGAGTGATTGAAGCGTAGTGCCAAATTGGAATGGGGTGGAAAGGGGAGAGGAAGGAGGGAATGTGCGACGTCTTAATATAGTAGGCGATGAGTCGTAACGAGGAACGCAGCCTCCCAACTCTCATTCCATGGCTGGTGCAAAACCCTGGCATTCCATCTGCTGCCGCCGTTGCCTCTCGTGATGCTCGTCCCGACAGAGAAGAAAGGAGCCGCTCGCGGAGGCCCCATTTGACACGCGACCTCCGTTTCATTGTTTCTCATGCATTCAACGAGCCAATTGTTAACAGCTAGTTAGTATGGTGAAAGAACAAAAAAAAAAAAAAAAAATCGAAATAAACATCAAATAACGCAAAGCGTCCTGGAAAAAACCAATCACTTTGAGGAAATCCATTCTCTGTCGTTCTATTGACAACATTAAACGTTTTCTATCAAAACTATATTATAGATTTCATGGGATATTCATATTCAAGTAAATTATCAGTAAAATCTTAATCTTCCGGAATAAGAGATCATAATAGAGATCAAAATAATATTTCAAAAATAGGTGTCCAATTAATTCTCATTTATTCATCAAAATATCTCAATAGAATAGGTCGAGTTTTAACATAAAAGGGAAATCAAAACATAAAAGATCTTATCACTCACTTGTCGATATCCTCACAAAAAAAAAAGAATTTAAACTCCTGGGAAATTCTTATTTTTATTTGCTTTAGACAAAATAATTGAAGAAGAGATGTGAATTTTGAAAATTTACATTTTTGAAAATTTACATTTGATGTTATTTAAGATAATGACAAAAGAGGGGGTGGGGGAAAGAGGAAAAATTTTTTAAAATTAACTATTTAGATTTTTTTTTAAATTAATATAGTTTCAAATTTTCTAATTGTATAAGCATGACGCTTTTCCATAATTATTATATTGTATTATATTTATAAACACACAGACACACACACACACACACACACAAATTTGGAATATATTTTAGATCTGCCTCAAATACAAAATTAATTTGAACAATTCTCTTCAATAATTAATTTATCAAATATATTTTGTTTATTTTTTGAGTTATCATTATAAAATGCAAGTAAAATTCCATTAATAATTTTGACTTTTTTAAATGCTAGAAAAAAAAAATAACCAAATTAAAAGGGTTAATATATTAATAGTAGTAGTAGTAATCGGAAAATATAATTTTTATTTCTAAATAATATTCAAACAGTTTTCTGTATAAATTTCAAATAATTTCTAAAAGTTTAATCTGGTTTTTTGTGAAAGTTTTTTTTCCAAGAGGTTGTTAGATTGTGGTTTTCAAATATTTTCAATGAATGATAAAATTAAAAAAAATATCAAAACTATTGAACTTTTATTTTAGATAAATCATAGTATTAAAACTATTTTCAATTATAATAAATAATTATTATTTATGAGGTGATTTATTATACAAATATATAAATTTTAATTGTTACTTAATGTACTTTAATTCCAATGTAGCTGATAAATTTTCTGAAATTTATTATTTTATTGATATCCATTAATTGATATATGATTTAGTAATTATGTAGAAACCATGAATAATTTTAAGAAAAGTTATTTTTAATAATTTTCATTCCATTAAAGAGAGAAATTCTATTTTTAAAATAATCAATAAAAAAACCAAAATATCTTTAGGGAAATTATACTTCTGTCTTTTGTTTTCATTTAAGGTAATTTCCCGAATTCTGTCTGTATTTCCAAGTTATGAGTTTTTTTTTTATTAAAAAAAATAAAAAAAACATAACAAAAGCTATATTGTATGTTTCTTGTTTAGTTTTTCTTTATTCGAGAGAAAAAGTAAGCTTGGCCCCCCTTGTCTCCTTCTCCTTTTGACCCTGGACCCTATTCACTTTAACTTCCCCGTCGAACAGATCACAGCCGCCGAGAAAAAATTCATCATTTCTGCCCTCCGCCAACGCATCTTTTTTCTCTCTCTTTCGTTACATTCTCATCCCCAGCTACCCTAACTTCTATGATTTTTTGCTTGTAATCATCATCATATTTTTTTTTGCAAAATCACATCAAAACAATAATTTCAATTGCTCAATAGGGAATATATATATATTATATATATGATCAATTTAAATATTGTAAATATTAGAAAAATAAAAATACAAATTATTAATATTATAAACATTCTTTGTATTGTATTCTTTGCGCTGCTGAATGACAACATGTACATATCAAATTTTAAAAAAATATGTAATTTCTGCGGTTATTGATTAGATATTAATAAAATTTATAGTCTATGAACAAATAGACGTATGTAAGAATGTTGTGTTGTAATTTCATCGAAATCGGTTCAGCCAATTTTGAGTCTATAACGTCAGAATTTCCGGACAGATATACAGACACAGATATGAAAAATTCTAAAAACACTTTTGGATTCTAGAGATCATGTAACGGGAAGATATGCAAAAAATTTTAAATTCTGAGCAATGTAGAGACAAAAACCTAATGTACAGACAAAAACCTTTATATATATATATAGATTATTATTATTAGAAATTATTTTTTTTAATATTCCCTATATAATAATTCTTTTCTTTTTACAGAATAAATTCTTCCTCGCGTGAAATGAAAAAGTTTCTCTCGAATGATTAAGATTGTGAATTCGCATGTTTCTGGCTATCTTCCTCGTTTGGTTGCATCGTCGATGGGGATAATTGGCCGGTATTTTTTGGAAGAAGCGGCCCCGAAGCGAGAGCCGAGAGCCACGATCTCACTTTGGCCGAGAATGGGGCCCTTTCGAGGGCGAGAAGCCTACCACACCGGCCGAAGAGTTATTAAAGGCCATAAAATCGAACAAAAAGCCAACCGTCAGCTCAATTTAAAAAAAAAATATACACAATTTTACTTTGTTTCCACACTGAATGGTGATTGTAATAAAAAAAAACAATCTCATTTTATTTTATTTTAATTGTATATATTTTTTTTATTTAATATAATAATTTAATGTTAATGGATTCAATTTTACTAATCGATAAAAAATATTATTCTTTTTGTTTCCAATCTATTCAAAGTAAAAATATTAAATTACTGTCGTATAATTTTGTGAATAAAGAAAAAACAGATCCATTTCATTTAGATTTACTTGAAGAACGTCAACAAATAACACTTCAATTCTCCATTCATCCGAAGAGATTGAACAAAAAAAGAGCAACAACTTAAAGGAAATAACCACAATAACATCAAGCATTAAGAGCTTAACTTCCCTCCACCCCATTCGGTACAGCCATTTTGACAGTCGTCTCTTTCTTTGAGGTTTATTCTGCAATTTTCGAGCATCTGTCATCGTAGTGTATCTTTTGAACAAGAGGAGGGGAGAACGAAGTAGGAACATCCATTCATCGTTGCCTAAAAGGGCCTAATCCGTTTACGAGAATACTTTTTGTATGGATCATTTGATCCAGAGTCTCTCTTTGGTCGTGAGAAATTAACAAGCACAATATTAGGTCGCTAATAAAAAAAAAGTCCAATAGATGTACAATGAGAAGAATACAAGAGAGGAGGTGGGGAAGTAATGAAGTGCGACGGATAATCCATCCAGGTTCGGAACTCTATCAGGGAGGACCTCATAATTAGTCATTTACTTTTCCTTTATTCTCTTGACGCAAATAGAATAAATAAATTAGTGAAAGATAAAAAAATTTATACATTATTTATCTGTCAGGAAGTGACGTTGATAATAATAATAGAAAAAAAAACAAAATAAATAAATAAAAAAAAAAAAAACTAATTGTAATTATTGATCTTGCATTCATTATACTACGAAAATTTGAAAGTGAATTAATTACTTGAACTTCAGAAATAAATCATATAGTAAATGAAAAATAAAGTTATTTATATATATGTATCTATGTAATAATATATTACAACAAATTTATATTTTAAAAAATTTGGAGTGTCTCCACTCGACTATCAGGCAAATTTGAATTGGATTAAATAACATATATTATATTTAAATTAGAATTAATTAATTAAATTATAAATTAAAATTAATAAATAATATTTATTAAACCAGCGCATGAATGGCTTTTTGTTGATGGCACCACGTCACGTGTTTTGCAGTGTTAAAATATTAATTCTGGATTTTTTCAGCTATTCAATTAAGCTGAAATTCTATATATAGCAGTTTTATACAATTTTTAATCATGTGAAAAATTATCAACATATATCTTTATTTTTACGGTCACTTTAGAAGAAAAAAAATCAAAACGTGGTAGGTAATGACCGTTCTTTCGGTTGAGCTACATTTCTCAAAAGTTGATAGAAAACCTTAGTGAAAATGATTCAGGAACCTTCAAAACGTATAAAAACATCAAAATCTCAACATAGAAAATTTTCGTGATCGCAATTCTATCTCTGGCGAGATAGTAAAAATTATTTTGGTGATGTTGGAAATCTTAATCACGCTTACTCCTGATTTTCTAAATATAGAAATGAAAAAAATAAATCTTCACCTTTCCAAAAATATTTAAAATTGTTTCACGGGGAATAAATAATGGATTTTATGGAAAATAATTAACATGAATATCTAGTAAAGATTATTGACATGGATAGATAAATAATGGAATGACAAGAAATATGAACTATAAATGAATTTTTATATTATTAGTATAGGTAATAATGTGTAATATAAAAATAATACCACAATAATATTAATATTAATAAAATATCAATTAGAATGTATTTTGTAACATAATTTACAAGAAAATGTTTAATTAAATTGAATGCGGGACATAAAATATTTCAACATGTTTTTTTTATGATATTTCATGTTAAAATCTATGGTTAATATTTTGAATATTTATTGTAATGAATGATGTCAAGTGTATAGAATGCCAGAAGCGATTTATCTACTGATTCAATGAAATAAGAGGAAAAAATAAATAGGAAAAGATATCTTGGATTATTTTATAAAAACGTGAATCAGTATGCATTGAATGGAAGGCCTGAGAAGCAATGTAATCCAAGCAGATTGTCGGCTTGAGAGAAGGGCACCCCCGCTGAGAAAGGGCCTTTTTTGAAATGTAAGACCCCTTCGAATGGACACCTGACCTGACAATGGTTGGACAGAATAGCATTGCAAAAGTGTAACGAGACATATGTGCAGGTAAATGAGAAAAAGAAACCGCAGCCACTTGCCTGGCTCATGTTAACCTGAGCTTTAAAATGCTCCATGGGGAACCTAGATTTTTTTTTTCTTTTTCTTTTTCAGAACACCCTACCCCAAAAACACATTCGGGTTATAAAATCATCACCACTCTCATTTTCAAGAGGCGAATGTAGGTTACCTTGTGCTAATGGCCTATTGCAAGGCACAATACCCAATACTAATTTCTCCCACTTAAATAGAACAAAAGCTTTTTCACTGGAAGAAAAAAAAGTAAAGTGGCTATAAATATAAAATAAAAAACTTGTTAAGCTCCACATAAATGACACTTTATTTTTAGGGAAAATGTTAGCCAATTGAAGCTGTTTTTTTATTTATTTATTTGTATTTTTTAAAATAATACAACAGAATATAATCAAAATTGTAATATTTATAATATAATACAACTTTATCAAATTTTTATTTATTATAGATCGGATACAACTTTTGTTGAAGTTAAATACATTTAAGAAATATTTTAACATATTTGTTTATAGGAATTAAAATGTGCCAAAAATAAAAAGAGAAATAATGTTTTTAAATAATGAATTTTAAATTTTTTTCTAAAAATAGAGATTAGATATAGTAATTTAATAAACCTATTTTAAATATTCGAAATTTTTGAAGGGATTGGATTGCTTCGTAAAAGAATGTATAAGTATGAATGCATTTTTGAAATCTCAATTTTAAAGTAATTTTTGTTAATTTTTTTTTTCTTATTTTCCTTATTCTTAATCAGTGGTGTATTGGGATGGGAACGCGGGGAACGACGTTCCCTTACCTTTTTTCAGAACCGGAACACGTTCCAGAACTTTTTCATGTCCCGATAACTCCCACTGAAATCTACTGTTAGAATTTCTTCTTTTTTGTGTTCGTTGATATTTTGTATAGTAAGAATAAGAACAAATAAAAACTTATATGGAACAATACCTCCCTTACTATCGTCGGTCGGTAAAAAAGTAGTTTGCCGAAAATAGGACGTTTTTTTTGCTCCCACTCTGCGTTCCCTTCTTATTTTACCAATACATCACTCTTCTTAATTACTAAGTACATAGGTATCAATTTCATAGAATAATATTAATAATTAATTTGACTAATAAATAATCAAATAAAATCATATCTAATTAATAATAGTTTTTCTACTATAATAAGGAAAAGTCCGTTGCCTTTTGATTCAGTTCATTTAAGTATACCAATGAAAATTTTGAAAGAAAACATCTCTTCCGGGCATCGATGACATCCTCTTTTGGTCATCTCGAATGCATCCGGTCTTTTCAGCCTATCGATGCGTTAGTGAAAAGAGCGTCGTGAAGTGTCATATACCCCCCTCTCCGGGGGTTCTCTCCCCTAATCCTCTCATTAAACGGCTCGCTTTCTATTAACAGACACCCTGGAGTGGAGTGTTGTGCTTTTAGCGGGCGTGCAATGGGTGTTAGGGGGTTGCTACCCCATGGCCTGAAAACTCCACCACCCGTAGCTAATCCTTCCCATAGGAGGGATCACTTGAAACAAATCTCCACGACAAACGCTTTACATCGCTTATTTACCAATCGGTTTTCATCATTCTACATTATATTCTCAAGTATATGCCATGTATGGCAAAAAAAACTTGTCCAATTATAATAAGTAATATTACTAGGACAAAATAAATAATATTTAATTATTAATAATAATAATATTAAATTTGATTTTTTTAAGTAATAATAAAATGTAACGGACAAAGTATTTATATTTTTATTATATTTTATTATATTAACACAGTTAAAATGTAATATATGTATATAGATATAATATTTCGACTAAGGGGAGGAACCAGCTTCCTCCAAGTTTTTATATTTTTATCAGTTGAGAATTGGCAGTTGAAAAAGATATATCATCCTGATATGACCTTGTAACTAACATGTCCCGTGATATAATTATTTTTTTTATCATCACACCCTGTGATAACTATTCCTATTACTCCCTGTAATAATAGTGAATTACATTATCTTATTGTTTTTTATTTAAATGTCTTATATTTAATCTGTTTAAAATTTTTTTTATTAATTAAAGTGTATTAGTGCAAACATTATTTGTTTTCCTTTTCCCTTAATTTTTTTTCACCGTTTTGTATTCTGGAATAAAGACAATTTACCCAAAGTCTGGCGCCCATAATTTACTTATAATACAATTCACAGTCATCGTGGGTCATTACAATTGCCCCATACTTGGATCCTCTTACAAAAATCAGAATATTTCCCTCAAGGAATCTATAATGCTATTTCATATCAAAGTATATTTTTTAAAAATTTTATCTCATAGATAGAGATTAATAAAATCGCAGAAAGATAAAAATATTATAAATAAAATAATGTTAATAACATATGAATATCTTATCATTATTATTATTATCAACATATGAATATCTTAAAGTAATTTTAAAGAATATATGTTATAAAGGCATTCAAATAATAATAATGTATAGTTGACATTTCAAAAACTGTAAAATTTATCACATACAAAAATAAATTAAAGAGAATGAATGTATCTTAAGTGCCTTTATATAGATATATATATATATATAAATTTTAAATTGATTGTAAAATAATACAAATAATAATAATAATAATAATAATAATATGGAAATTTTTTAATATTAATAAATATATACATATATTTTGATAATAAAATAATTGAAATTAATATTGTAATTATCTTTATAATATGTTCTAAAAATATTTAGACAAATCATTTTAGATAATATAAATATACCTATAATAAGACTTATCATTGTTTTGAGTGAAAACAAAAATAATACCATCGGGCTGTAGTTCTATTGCAAAATAATAAATATATAGATACACTTAGATCAACTTTTCTTTTTAAAAATTTAAGCTTCAAGCTCTTTTGGATAATTTGAAGATGGAAGTCCCGATTATAATTGATTTATAGGATCCAGGTGAGCATTATCATGCAATCGGCATGGGCAATTTTTCAGTTCCAAATTCAACCAAAGATAAATTCGAGCGATCCATTGGCTGACATTTCATTTTTAATATTTTCTTTTAAATTTATTAACATATTATTTATTTATTTATTTATTTTTCATGCGATTTGAGAAAATAAAAAATTTAAATTACTTAAATAAAATAAATAAATAAAACAAAACAAATGCCAGACTGAGTTGTCCATTTTTATGTGCCATAAACTAGTTTGTATTGTAACATGTCACATAAAAACGACTGGATCAAGCGATAATTAACATACTTGATTTTAATTACGGTGACACTGTGGAATTATAACTTCGAGGCACGCGAGTCAACCGGGTTCATCTAATTAATTGGATATTTTGTATGGCAGGATTATATAGTGGACAGAAGAAAAAAAAATTAATTAAAATAAATAGATTGAAATGAACATAGAGAAAATTCATTCAAATGTCAAGATTCTACAAAATGTAAAATACTTTTTAAAAGGTTTGTATTTTTCACTCAAACATTTAATTTAATAGGTAAAACAAAATTAATTAATGGTAAATTCACACATGAAAATAAATAAATAAATAAATATTAATAACGGAGTTAATAAATTTGTAAAATTTTAATTTGTTATTTAAATGATAATAACCTTTAAATTATATATATATATAGAAGTAGATATATTAAAAGAATTGAGTATTCATGCTTTTTAAAATATTAAATTATATAATTCACAAATAATCTTAAAATATGCCATCATATAGAAAAAAAAACTACATGGAAAATAACATAAATCTACTATTAGATGTAAAATAGATTTAAAAAAACATTTCTATATTTTGAAACTTTTTTAAACACAAACAAAACTTGATATTATCTAGAAATTCATTAATTAATAAAATTTCCAAATATTTCATTTAAAACGAAAAAAATATAAATAATAAAAATAAAATATACTTATAGTGATATAAAATGAAATAAAATTTATTAACGAACAATAAGTTGATATATATATATATCAATTTGGATGTGATATTTTCAGAATAAAGCAAATGAATAATTGACGTTTCAAATAGAAATATGATCTTTGTAGGTGATTGACTATTTTGAAGTATTTTCTACTGTCTATGTAATCGTAAGGATGAGATCGAGAGGGAGAGTAAGTGACTTACTGCTTGTCCGTTGTAGAGTTGACCGGCTGGTCTTGAAACGTCGGTGAGCATCATGGGAAGTAATAATTCAGGGTTGGCGGGCATGAGCCTCCCCTCATACGGGGGTTATCAAATGACTAGTTGCAAACGTGTTCCGTCAAAAGCGGATGGCAAGTGGGCCCAGGAGCTCTCGCCTTGACATCGAATCACAGGGGACTGAGGGTCTGAGTGTGCCGGTTGCTTGCTGTGGAGCGACGACTACGGAGGGGCGGTGCCCTAACCACGCCTAGATGCCCCTCTTGTTCTTACCCCTACCCGCCCAGCCCCACCCTAGGGCGGAACGGCCAATCAGGGTCGGCTCCGCCCTCTCTCGCGAACATCACGGTGACGCTGCTGCCACCCATGGCGACAATCGACAACTCACCACTGATTAGCCATTCAACGACGTCAGGATTAAAAGGCAGCCAGCCTCGACGACAACCAACGAAAGACAGACTTGGATTTTAATTTATATAGAACAATCGTAGCAGCCAAAACATCAAAAGATAATTAGCAGTCATTGAATTGTTTTACAAGGGTTATTCAAGTTGCAAATTATCTCTATTCAAGAGCAAAAAAACAATTAAAGTACAAATTATTAATGATGAAATCAGTCGACCAAATAATTTTATTATCTATTAATAATGATTGAAATTCATTTATTAATTAAATTTCTAAAATAGGTAATTTCTGTGTATTTTAGTTGTTTTAGATTTATATATATCATGAAAAACAAATAAATATTATTTAATCTAAAACAACTATTTTAGTATTTTAGTTGTTTTAGATTTCATGATATATATATATTTTATATATATATATATACTTAAAATATATATATATATATCATAAAAAACAAATAAATATTATTTAATCTAAAACAACTAAAATACACAGAAATTACCTATTTTAGAAATTTAATTAATAAATGAATTTTAATCATTATTATTTGATAATAAAATTATTTGGTCGACTGATTTCATCATTAATAATTTGTACTTTAATTGTTTTTTTTTATATATATATACTTAAAATAAATAAAATAAAATAAAATAAAAAATAAAATTAGTTATTTTAAAATGATCTTTTTGTGATAATTGGGGAAAAAATTATTACTTTATATATAAAAATTGTAATTTTAATTATAAATTCATATAATTTCTGTAGTATTTTAGTTGTTTTAGATTAAATAATATTTATTTGCTTTTCATGATATATATATATTTAAATATATGTGTATATATGATTAAATAATAAAATAAAATAAAATAAAAAATAAAATTAGTTATTATAAAATGATCTTTTTGTGTTAATTGGGAAAATAATTATTACTTTATATATAAAAATTGTAATTTTTAATTATAAATTCATATAAGTTTTTTTAAGATTATTTAATTTTATTAATATTTTTAATTTTCCTTTAAAGGGGAAGTTTTAAAGATTTTAGAAAAAAAAAATATATTTCAGTTAAATGAGTTTAATAGGTATAAGTTACTGTCTGAAACTGCATCGTATTTCAAGGTAATATTTATAAAATTGAGAAGAGGGATGGGCGGGAAAGTTGGGGTTGCTGAATGGATGAAAGAGGAGTGTAGATCTGGTTGGTGATCCATGTGAACAACGGTTATATGGCCATTGAAGCTCGCGAGCTATCGAAAAAACATCCCCCCCATTTTCCCATTCCCCTTTGAACGAATTATGTACATACAACACAGAACGCCTCTCAGCCTTCCCACCCTCTACTTAGGAGCTGCTTCATTTATTTCTATCACCTGTGAATTGAGGGTTTCCAGCCAACGCATTCGACTTTAATGTTTTATTGGCAGAGAAGGAGGGAGAGGGAGATCGATGCCCGTTTTCAGAATACCAAACGCATTATTTTAATTTGTTTATTCATTGAAACACACGAATATCGATTGATTGATAAAGAAAGTAGGAGGATTTGATAAATATCCAAAATATACGAACAACCTAGAAAAATATCCCTCAAATTATTGAAATATGAAAACATTTCTTGTATCATTTTTCTTGAAATATATTCTTGTACATTTGAAAAAATCTGGAGTGTCTCCACTCGACTATCTCGCAAATTTGATTTGGATTAAATAACATATATTAATTTAAATTAAATTAAATTAATTAAATTATAAATTAAAATAAATAAATAATATTTATTAAATCAGCGCATGTTTGGCTCTTTGTTGATGGCACCACGTGAGATTTGCAGAGTTAAAAAATTAATTCTGGTACTTTCAGCGATTCAATCAAGCTGAAATTCTATATATAGCAGTTTTATACAATTTTTAATTATGGGAAAAACTATCAAACATATATCTTTATTTTTACGGTCACTTTAGAAGAAAAAAAATCAAAACGTCTCCTGGTTGAGCTACATTTCTCAAAAGTTGATAGAAAACTATGAATTTTGAAGAATGCCCATGTACCAAATTTCATCATTCTAGCTCAAACCGTTTTTGCGTAATCTTGGTTACATACACACACACACACACACACACACACAGAGAAAATTTTTTCTCAACCTTAGTGAAAATGATTCAGGAACCTTCAAAACGTATAAAAACATCAAAATCTCAACATCGAAAATTTTCGTGATCACAATACTATCTCTGGCGAGATAGTAAAAATTAATTAATTATTATTGTTACATTTATAAAAATTTTTAGAATAAGTAGGAATATAAAATTTAACAATTGAAATATAATATCATTACAAATCTATTAATTTTTTAAATTCTAACCAAAATTAATAACACAGTAAAAAAAAAACTTATTATTGATTGTAGAAATATTAAGAAAGATTCTTCATAAAGAAAGGCAAATATCTTTATTTATTATGATGTATGAAAACCATAATAAACTATGGTTTGATAATTCTAATTCATATCGGAAGTTTTTGGTCAATATTTTCGTTAAAGAAAAAATTAAATTAATATTATAGGGTTCTCTTCTCCAAATTTTAATAAATAATATTGATATAGATTTACTTATACCTTATAGAATACAATAATTTAATATTATTTTTAAAAGATTAAAAGTATTGAGCTTATCCTAAAAAAATAACTGATACACCTCTGATTCGACTATCTTAATTTAATTTAAAATGATCAAATATCTTCTGATTACTTCCTTCCTAATATTATTATTTTAACTTTAAAGTTTTAATATCTTCATTTTAATACCTATAATTTTTTTATTTTTTTAATCGTGTTTTTTTATCCTTTTTAATTTTCATTTTGAAAATTGGTATTTATATACATACAAAATATGAATATGTATTAAGTAAATAATGTATAATATATTATGTAGATATTGAAATATTAATGTAATTTGTCGTCAAATGTAAATGGACTTTTTATAAAAAAAAAATGAAATAAAATTATCTTATAAATACTTATATTTATAGACAAACAAAATATGAATATGGATTCATTTTTTTTTTACATTTCACAATTAATATTAATAATTTCTATTACTTCTAAGAAATAAGCAAATATTCATATATTCATAAAAATAAATATTTTTTTTTTCAATAAATTTCTATATTTTTGTTTATATGAAATATCTATCCCGTATAGATAAGAATGCAATGCATTTTTCCAAATTGATAAAAAATAAGATTTATGACAATGTATGTTTTTATTTTATTGAAACATAGGTATGACTATTCAGAGAATCAAAGAATAATGTTATACACGTATTATATAAACAAGTGATATTGATGGTCAATTCAGGAGGGTAAAGTTTTCTGCTGGCTAATGAGTAATTAATTAATAAAACATGAATTTATCCTTTCAATCAAATTCAGATAGGATCAAGTATTTATTTTCAATGTAATTACATGACAGGTAGGTATCCAGTAAACGATCTCTACGACAAATGAAGATTAATATTTCTGTGAAGAAATTTTGAATAGATTAGCTTAAGAGAGAACATAAAATAGTAAAAATAGTCAATATCATAAATTATAGAAAGTCAATAAATACTCCATTACTAATGAATATTTTCAAAAGATAGAATTCGATATTCTTCTTCTTGGATATAAAGACGACCAATTACTATTCTCTTACACATTTAACACAGAAAATAAAAAAATATTCTTTGAATTTAATTAAATTGGATTGATTTAAAATTTTAGAAAATTTAAAAAAAAAAACATGTTTCAATATCTCGCATACTGTATGTATGTAGGTATCTATATATATTATATTCCAAATTCGTCAAATTTTAATTTATAGAAAGTAAGAAAAAAAAATATATTTAATCAGAATGATAATTATTTGTTATTCCCTTTTTAAATAGATAAAAATGGCTAACATTAGTTGGAAAGGGAAGGCAAAAGATTTATATCATATATTTTTATTTTAATATATCAATTTAGATTATCACAACACTTAGAATAGTACGAATAATTTACTTCAAGATGAATGTATGATTATATATATCTATTAACGAAAAAATAAATATATTTAGAAACAATTCCATTCTATTCATTTTATTTTTATAAATAATATCTCGAATTCTTAATATACTATAAGTAAATTCATATTGATTGATAGGTGAACTTCTTTATAAAGATAATATTAATGAAAATCATTAAAATTTTTATATAAATATTTTTAGTTAAGTAACATAATCACATGAAAATAAATTCTGTTTCTCCCACATTAGAATTATTTTAATGAACAAAATATGTTTTGTTTAACATTTATAATTAAAAATAATATAAATATAAAAAAATTTTATAAAAGAACGTTTTTCTAATGGACTAAAAAGAAAAAAATAATTTATCTATAAGCCTGACAAAGTTTATGGATGAATTGCTTCATATTCAACGAAAAACTTTGATAGTTTAAGAGCTAAGAAATTAATCTTCTATTATTTTTCACTGTAATATACTTATATCTTATATCTAAGTATGTATACAAATTTAAAACAATTTTTATTAAATTTACATATTATCAATCAAATCCAAAATGGTTGATTATATTTGAAGAAATAGTGTTACTTGATAATGAAGTGTTTTAGTGTGATATGTATCTTAGTATATATATATATATGAATTATAGCTCTATAAAGGAAGTTAATTGCATAGAAATCAAATGAAAACTAAAAGCGCCCAACGTTTTTAGTTGAATATGAAGCAATTCATCCATAAACTTTGTCAGGCTTATAGAAAAATTATTTTATTCTTTTTAGTCCATTGGAAAAACGTTATTTTATAAAATTGTTTTATATTTATATTATTTTATTCTTTTTAGTGCAATTTTAATATGATAAATTTATTTAATATAATAAGAGAAATAGAAAAGATGAAGTTATACGAAAATTTATACAAATTGAATAAAACAAAAAAATATATTAATATTCTAAAATTGATTTTATGTATATAAGTTAGGTAAATGTTATTATCGAATAATAATTATTATATTATATTTATAAATAAATAATTTTTATTAATATGAGATTTTATAAATGTATATATATAAATATATATATTGTCTTCATAAAAAAGGGTATTCTATTGTTTTGTTTCTTTGTATCGGGGACATATAAAAAAAGATCTTTTCTCTATGCCATCTAAGGGGAAGAAACCTCTCTTCATTGGCGATTCAACTGATTAATAAGAATAGCATTAATTCTAATGCTATAAATTTTTTTTAAATACGTTCAAAATAAAAATCTATCCTGAAATGAATATTTATGTTTCAGAATCCGTTGAAAAAAAAATAATCGGAGCAATACAAAAGCAGTTAGTTACTAAAAGTAACTAATCGCTCTAATTAATTACAATTCATTAATTATAATTCAATTATATTTCTCCTATACCTTCTAGGGATCCATTGAAATATCTATAAACATTTTCAAGTCTATCTCAATAAAAAGTCGATGAAAAATTGATTTTAATTTGTCAAAAGAGCCAACAGACAGAGAAACAGACGCCAAGTGAAGTTAAGAAAAACGTTATAAAAAATATTAATAAAATAAAAATAAAAGGCCAATTTTGTTACTATATATCGTAGATGCCGTATAAAAATTATATAAGAACATTATAATATAATATAATATAATTGATTATTTTTCTTAAGAAAACCATGATAAAAAGTTATAATTTTGAAAAACCCATATTTTTAAATTGATCTCTAATTAAAAAAAGTATCATTAATAATTTTTCTTTAATACCAGAACTTTTAGATATTATTCGATTATTAAATAAATAATTTTAATAGATTGGTTTCTATTATTTGAATTTAAAATTTCATCCCTTTCCTCTTTTTCCTTGTAATTAAACTTGTTCGAAATTGAAATAGAGAAAAACACAAAGGTGCGGGGTGGGGGGGAGGGAGAGTAGGAAAGACATTTTCCACGAGAACGAAGATTTTTTTTTAAACTTGATCGAAACACTTCCTCTCATGTCAAGTAATATATCTTCCCCCTCTCCATCTATTATTCACTTATGACAGGCAAACATAAAAAGCGCAAAGATTCTTCGTAATAAATCAAAAAGTTAATGTGATAGAAGACGTTCCGAGTGGTGAAAGCCCTCTTAATTGGGCCCTTGGCGTTGTCGCGGTTTCGCGGATTACCCGACGACAGTCAATCGTAACAGCCAATTGAACATAAAAGAGGAGCGGAGGAAGTCATTTCCTTTCTCAATTTACCCCCCCCCCCGCCTCCCCTTCCAAACACTTCAACTCATTTTCCAGGTAATCTTTAATCCAATTAATTATTTTTTTTTCAAACATTCACGTTTCTTTTATACGACATCTACGATAAATCGTAACAAAATTCACCCTTTCTTTTTATTATTATTTTTTTTTATAATTATCAATGTTAATCAATAAATATTTTTTCACTTAAAATAATTCTAATGTGGGGGATACATCGTTTATTTTCATGAGATTATATTACATAACTACAAATAATAATTCAATTAATGATTTTTTTAAAGAAGCGCTTTTATTAAGTAGTATCATTTTTCTATGATAACCAATCATTCAGTATAAAACGATGTTTTCTCAAATAATTAGAATTTTTCATCTTTACTAAGAGGAAAGTAATGAAATTATTTAGTTATATATATATTTATACACATGTTAATGTTGAAAATTATTATACCTATAGATTTTTAAAAAGTTACAAAAAAATTACCAAAAATTATTTGATTTTGACTATTATCTTATATAGGTACATATTTATTTCAACAAACAAATTTAACAAATTAATTTTTTTTTTTTTTTATTTTGAATAGAAACCAATTACTTTTAATTTTTGTTGAATGAAATTGAAAACATTTAATGGAAATCTGCTTTTTAGTTTTGCCGACAAAATCTCAAATACATTTTGCACGCACCGAATAATTACATCAAAACATATTTGTAATTGTTAGTTGTGAATTTTTTTTTTTCATAACTCTTTAGAAAATGATAATAATACTAATTCGAAATCCATTTGTAATTTTTATTTAAGTATTTAATAAATCAAAATCAAATTTAAGTATTTTTAATAACTATACCAATAATATCGATTGGAATAATATTACTCGTATAATATCTCTGTGGCTCTACAAAACTCGAGAATTTTCTCCAAGTGTTCCTATGCTGAGCCACAACCCTCTCCCATCCCTCTCACCTCCCTTCCTACATTGACCACCCACGCATCTCCCCACCAATATATTTTTCAAAATTTTTTCCTCTCCCAGTCTATCCACCTGCCCTGACCATCGCTGCCTTCTCGATTTTATAACCCTAACTATATCTGGGGATGAATGCAATTTCTCGTTATGCAGTCTTCGCCATTCCCCGGTGTCCTCATCTTTTTTTGGCCCATAAATGCTGCGAAGAATCCTATTCTCAAATACTCTAAATCTACTCTCATCTCCCAAAGTCATAGACCATGCCTCACACCCATATAATTCAACAGGCAAAATAATTGTTTCATATATTTTAATTTTGATCCCATTTGATAATAATTTTGATGAAATAAGCCTCTTTACTCCTTGATAACAGTCGTTTCCCGATTGTAACCTCGTTTTAAACTCTTCTCGAATATTATTATCTTTCGTTATTACAGGACCCAAGTATTTACATTTTTCTACATTTTCAAATTCTATATTTTGTATTTAAAGACCTTGTGTGTTAATACTCGATAACCTTGATTTAAATTCTTCTCAAATATTATTATCCTTCGTGATTACATTAATTTTTTTTACATATTCAAATTCTTCCTTTTGTATATTAAAATTTTGTATGTTAATACTGTTCCTCTCTGATACTAGATATTTTGTCTTATCACTATTAATATAAAACCCCATCTCTTTCCTGCCTCGATTATTTTTTTAGACCACTTTAAATGTTATTAAATTATTAAAAAAAAATAAATAAACAATAAAAATAAAATATAAAGAAATTAGAATAATACTAAATTACTATAAAAATAATATTAAAAAATATATATTAAAATCTTACGTGAAAATCCAATTATGAGATCAAATTTTCTTAATTAAAATTATTTATTCATATAATCTTCAAGATTATCTATATCTATATATATTATATATATATATATAAAAGGGAATGTCTGTCTGCTTGACTGTCTCGCCTAAACTCAAAAACTATCCGTCCGATTGCGATGAAACTTTCAGGGATTGTTATGGGCATACCAAGGTAGGTTTTAGTGTAGTTAAATCCAAAATTAATTTAATTAGTAATATTTTGGTAAAAGTCTATTCATGGTTACCATGGTTACATTGAAAAATTTATACAATAAATAAATAAAAATAATTGGAAATCTTTTCAACTTATTATTTTGATAAATTTTATTAATATTTTTAATTTTTTTTGAAAAAATTATATTATAAAATAATTATTACTTTAACTAATTTATAGTGCAAAGTTGTAAAAATCAATGTAAAGAAAAATTGTTTATTAGAATTTATAGAAAAATAAACGTTGAATTTATAAACTAATTGCATAGTGATTGTTTTATCATTATTGTTTCTAAAGAAATTATCAACATTTAACGAACACTTAGTCCTGTTAAAATTTAATAAATAATAAATCAAAGCTTGGAAAGCTTGGTTTGGATTTAATATATCTATATCTATAGTAGTCTTTTCAGGATTTTTATGCTCTAAATATGTAAAATTTCCTGTTAATTTTTATATTATAATAATGGACGGGTTTATTTATTAATGTATTTTACTTAAGTTGAAAAAACAAAATAAATTTTAATTTTGTGTTTTTTTTTTAAATATAAATATAAATTATATATTAATCGTATATTATTAATTCAAAAAATACATATTTGATTCAAAAAATAATTATTTGTTAACATAGTAAATATTCCATTAAGATATTTCAATTATTTATTCTATCCTTGGGTATTTTTTTTTATTTTAGTATTAATATAACAGAGAAATGAAAGAATTCTCTTATTCTATTCTAGAGGAATGTTATTATGTATAAATTGGAAAAACTAGTTATTCTGAAAAATAATACACAAAAACCTCTTTCTATTTTGTCTTTAACATTATCCTTATTTCTATTATTCGTTGTAAAGATGTAAAGGAATGATTTCTATAAATTTCTCTATAAAATACAAAATTAAAATCCATTAAATAATCAATAAACCATCCAATTGTTAGATGATTCCAAAGGAGGTTCTTTCGCTTAGAACAGAGAAAAAATAACAAAAAAGCGAATCCGTCTTTTGATGCCATTGGAGAGCAAACGACAACAACCAATTGGATGGAGAGAACAAATACTAGTGCTTATTATTCGGACCACAAAAAGTTGCCAATTTGCTTTTTAAAACTTGGTTTGACTATTATTATGTAGATTTCGAGGACTAGTCCTCAATGCCTAGATGTATGTATTTATGTATATATTTATGGGGTGAAATTTAACAAGTGGCACAATTCTTTTCAAAATAAGTACAACAAACAATTCAAACGTTGATTAGTACAATCTCTTTCTTTTACCTTGTTTACTCAAAAAAAGAAAGCGTCCCTTTGTTGCTACTTAGTTTGAAATCGTTTGAAGTGATTGAAATAAAACGCAAGGAGATCTCACCTGAAACAAGAAAAAAAATATTTCAAAATTAATACATATACTTGATATAAAGTAGCATTTATGTGAAGAAAGGTAACCAAAGATAGATTTTATTGGAGATCAAAAACAAATAAATTTTAAATTAAAGTCATTAAAATAAATAATGAGAGAAGTGGTTTTCAGAGGATAATAAAATGAAGATTTGATATAGGTTTTGTAACTATCAGGATTTTTTTTTTAATTTTAAGAAATAATAAAAAAATATTTAATAGTTAGAGAATTTTAAAAAAAGTGAAACTAAGATATAACTTGTCAAATTAATTCATTTTTACTATCTCGTAAGTATTGCGATCACGAAAATTTTCGATGTTTAGATTTTGATGTTTTTTATACGTTTTGAAGGTTCCTGAATCATTTTCACTAAGGTTGAGAAAAATGTGTGTGTGTGTGTGTATGTATATAACCAAGATTACGCAAAAACGGTTTGAGCTAGAATGATGAAATTTGGTACATGGGCATTATTCAAAATTCATAGTTTTCTATCAACTTTTGAGAATTGTAGCTCAACCGGAAGATGTTTTAATCAAAACATTGTAGGTAATGACCCTCTAACCCTCTTTCCTCTAAAGTGACCGTAAAAATAAAGATATATCTTTGATAATTTTTCACATGATTAAAAATTGTATAAAACTGCTATATATAGAATTTCAGCTTCATTGAATCGCTGAAAGTACCAGAATTAATTTTTTAACACTGCAAATCTCACGCGCCAACACGTGATGTGGTGTCATCAACAAAGAGCCAAACATGCGCTGGTTTAATAAATATTATTTATTAATTTTAATTTATAATTTAATTAATTTAATTTAATTTAAATTAATAAATGTTATTTAATCCAATTCAAATTTGCGAGATAATCGAGTGGAGACACTCCAGATTTTTTTCTTCAAAGAAATTTATATTTCATTTATTTAAGACTGATAGTTTTTAATAGTAGTAAAAAATAAATAAAAATAAACTATAGAATTTGATTAAAGATAATGACGAGTAAAAAAATTATATAAAATCCCATATTAAGAGAGGGGCAAGGAAAGGTTCTCTTTTTCTAGACTATACCAAGTTAAGTTTAATTTTATAATGGCTATTGTTGTTTTTTCATTTTAATTTTTTTATACATGTGTGTGTGTTTGTGAGCCTCTAAAACGAGAAATAATTTGAAGAGTATTACAAATAAAAACGGTTTTGGTCCGATGTCCCGATCCTTGTCCTCGGCATCCACAAAAACTTTAAAGTAATAATAGTATAGACGGCGGCTAAAAAATTGTTCTCATTAGGCCTAGCGGAATTTCTAATAAAGTTCGTCGCAAAGGACGAAAGACATTAACGAGCAGGCGTTATGAAATTCGCCCTTTGGAGCCTCCCCAGGAGCAAATTGTAGCCTCCCTGATGGGACATTGGCCATACTATTAATAGCTTCCGAAATGACGACTACCTGGATTTTCTGAATTAGCAAACAAATTACAGGGGAAATCACTGTCTGGCGATTGCCGAGGACCTCCTAATGGCCTCTCGGCGCCACCTCCGGAAGACCTTGTCTTCGCCATTGAGCAGAACTGACTTCTGACGGCAATTGGCTCCCGAAGAAGAGGATCAGTTTGGAAAGCCCCTCGAGGCCACTTTGGCATCG
Source organism: Labia minor (assembly GCA_963082975.1). Classification (NCBI taxonomy): domain Eukaryota; kingdom Metazoa; phylum Arthropoda; class Insecta; order Dermaptera; family Spongiphoridae; genus Labia; species Labia minor. Next base: position 65,004,144 of record OY720347.1, read on the forward strand.
GTTACTCAATAAAACACTTCATAAATTAAGATAATTTGATTAACCATGTAATTGGATTGAGGGTAAAGGGGGGGGGGTCATTCAAGTGAATTTACAATTAGATTTCTTTCGTTAGCTAAAAAAAAATTCCATCTTAATCGAGACTAATCGATCATTTAATGCGAGTTTATTGAATTATTTACAAGGAATCTATTAGAATACATTAGAAGCTGATTAATGAGGATTCAGTTTACATTTGAAGATTGAACTCTCCGAACCGGATCTTCAAAAAAATCACTTGTCTCTTCTTTAAGTATTTAAATTAGAGAGATGGAGAGAATTTTGAAACATTTGATTCTTAAATATTCATATAAATAATTTGAAGCCTGTTTTGTTATAGAAATTAATTTTGTTTCATTATAATAAATTATTTAATTAAAAGAATCTGAGAAAAGTATAAAACATATTTTAAAAGAAAATATTTTGATTTTAAAATCTTAAAATTGTTTCAACTTAAATGATTAGTTAATTATAATAATTTTTTATAAATATATTCTTCTTCATCCAAATAGAAGAGATTTGTGTTTTGATTATGTTTTGGAATATTGAAATAATGTTTAGATAAGAGAAGATTTATCTTGTCATACATTTAATTATCAATATTACAATACAAATTTCTATTTTCTGTTTTTTTATCCTTTATTTTTAAATATTTTTGTAAATATTTGTATAGCTATTTTACTTGGTTGATTTTGCCTATATATATATACATATTTATATATGTAAAGCTATGCTTACTGCGACATCTTCATTATATCTAAGACACTAGTTTTCACTAAAAATAAGTTTTTCTTAATAAAATTATAATTATATTTATGATTGGATATTTAACTTTATATTGTGTAAATAATGTAAACTACTGTTTAATTAACGAATAATTTAATTCTTTTAACAGGTATTTATTTGTAATTTAAATATTCTTAATTAATGTAAATAATGTTTAATAATTTTAATATATTTTGTATATTCTTTTAACAGAATAAAATTTCGAAAATAAAACATCTTTACAAATTAAATTATTTATAGAACAGTAAAAAAAAAAAAAAAAAAATTATAATGTCTCAAAAAATATTTTTTCGCACAAATTGTAAAAATAATTGAAAAAGACTTCATTTTGAGATGCATATCCTTAGACAAGAACACATGGTACTTATTACCAGAGGAAAATGCTTGCATAATAAACCATTCATTCTGTTTTTTTATCCTTTATTTTTAAAAATTTTTGGAAATATTTGTATAGCTATTTTACTTGGTTGATTTTGCCTATATATGCAAAAAAAGTGGAAAGCTTAGAAAAATTTGATTTTTTCAAATAATTTTCAGGAAAAACATATATAGTGTTTTATTTAAATTTTTAATTAATTGTTACAAATATTTTAAAACATTTTTAGAGTGAAACAATTTTCAAAATTCTGATAGTCCAAACACTTACCAAAAATTATTTGAAAAAATCAAATTTTTCTAAGTGTTCCACTTATATACCTACATATACTATATAAAAATACCGAATACATATACAAATAATAACCATATAATTTATTTCCTTTATTAAAATCTTTTATTTTCATCAAATATTCATAAGTTTACTTATGAATTTATTCTTATACAAGCTTTAGTGAGAGTGTTCAGCCGAGACTAGCCACCATTATTTTTTTATTTATATTTAAATTTAAATATAATTTAAACTCCATTAATTTTTATAAATATCTATGATTAATCGAAGGTCATGATATAAAAAGAAAAAAAAAGTAATCAAATTAAATTGCATTAAATATTTATGTTTAGAAAATATTTAATTGGTAATCTTAATCAAAAAATATAATAAAAATTTCAATTTTAATTTCATCAGTGATGTAGTATAATTTACAACCATGATTTATTATCATTAATTAAGCAGAGCATTAAAAAAAATAGAGGGAGTGAAAAAAATCCCGATGAAATGGATATATATGAAATAATAATTACACCAACAACACTGGGGCCAATGAATGCATGCTAAATGGATTTTTTAAAATATTTTTTTTAATCTATTTTGACAGAAAATTAGATAAAAAAAAAATTCAAGTTTATGAAAAATGGAAAGTGAACACGCAATGAGTTTAGTGACGAAGGATTTGGGAAAAATGATAGAGAAAACGAGGTAGGGGAGTTGAGTGTTAGATTTGGTAACAGATTTTATTCAACTATTCTATCTTTTGAAAAATGACTAACTTAATTAATCTTAACTATGGAACTAATTAAAATGTAAAATTGTTTAGATTTATAAGAATAAAAATAAAGAAGAAATCAATTGAAAATTCTATAACAGGAAAAAAATTAATCAATAATATAAAATCATTATTTTCATTTGTGAGGTTGCTTATTTGTTCAAACATGAAGAAAAGAAATTCGAATGGAGAGGGAGTTTTCGTTGTTATAAAAGACATGATTATTAGATATTGGTTGAAATATTCTGTCTGAATTATCTATATATAATTAATTTTTATTTGAGAAATATTTGAATTTTTTTTTAACTGGTATTATTATATTAAATAAGTACTACATTTATAATTAACAAAATTAATTAAAATTGAAATTAATTAATAGATATTTTCATTAATTTTAAACCTAAATAAAGATTACAAATTAGATTTTATTGGAGAGAAAGAAAGAAAACATTTTAATTTTTTTTTTTTTTTTCATGTTAATTAAAGCAAGTTTCCATGTAAGTTTAGAGAGTAATGGCGACCAATCGCATTTGTGCAAAAGGTCATTCAGCCGAAAACTGAGATTGGAACTACATTCTAACGCGTTTGGATTCCCATGAACTCGAAACAAAGCCAAGTTTGATCCATCATTTTGTACGCCCGAACGTTCGATTTATGATCAAATAATATTCGATTTGATTTATATACACCTCCATTCGAGCCGACCCCATTAAACTATCCGCTTGGAAACTGGAACCAAAGCCCATGACCAAAAAAAAAAACATACTCTTTTTCTCTAAATCAATCTTGAACGTCCTGTTTGGAAATTAATATAGAAAATACAAAACATCATAGAAATTATTTTTGAAGATGTTAAAATAATAAAGTATTTCTAAACTCAGCAAAACAGGATTAACATTAGCATTTCCTTTAAAGGCAATCATATATTGCACACTATATCTTATCTTATCTTATCTTATTATACTACCAAAAATTGTATATATATATGAATGAATTTATTAATTAACAGCTCGAAGAATTCTTTTGAAATTCATACTATTTATAAAGACAAATATAAAGACAAATCGATCTGTATTGGTTTCAGCCTGGGGAAAAATAATCTTCATTAGTTTTTTTCCTTCTTAATTTAAATTTATATGACGTCACTAACTACGTCAACCATATTTTCCTCTTGCCATTCTTTTTTAATTGAAAATGTATTAAAAAAATTTTATATTTAAAATATTTTATTTAATTTCGAAATAAAATTAAAAATATTTAAAACTAAATGGATTTTATTGAAACTTTACAATAATATAGCTTATACATTAATGTTAGACATAGGCTATAGTAGACTAATAATTACTTAAATATTAATTATAAATTAATCAAATTAATATTTTTATTCATTATGAAGAAGTGAGCAACGATATGATAGACAGCGTTTCTATTATATTTTTAATTTAATTTCGAAATAAAATTAAAAATAAAATATAAGGTATGTATTATTATGTATATAATTCGATAGTTTTTAAGACATTTTTTTATTTGTGTTTCTTTAAAATATTTGAAATTATTTAATTTATTTTTTTTTTCAATTTTCTTTTTTCCACTAATTTCAAATTAGACAAAATTCATTTTGAAAATTGTATAAAACTGCTATATATTGAATTTCAGCTTGATTGAATCGATGAAAGTACCGGAATTAATTTTTTAACACTGCAAATCATGTTTTTAGTGCATTTATAAATAAAACACTGTAACTTAATTTTTTTTTTAATTATTTATTTTATTAAATCTATTTTAAAAATTACAAATGGATCTGAATGATTTATTTATTACTAAGAATTTCTTGAAAATTTCTAATTGAACCGGAAGAATAGAAAAATAAAAGCAATAGAAAGAAATGATAACCCTTTTTTCTTTTCTCGATGACATGGTGTTTTATTTCATTTCATTTAGTTGAGAACTCAAACCACATGTTTTCAAAATCCGCCCCGGATGACATATGTTCACAGGCAAAATTGTATCGTTTGATGATCGGACGGAATTTCTTGGATGTCGACTGAATTCAATTGGCCGCGAGTCGATCCAACAGATGATATCCCGCGAGACAACCTCAACGAGCATGAATGCCTTTCCGGAATTTCCATCCATCCAGGATCTTTCCATTTGCTTGGAGTAAATCAAAAGATAAAGGAGAAAACCACAAGATTGCGGTATAGATTTTATATTAGTTTAAGTACAAATTACCACAACAAAGAAATAGAAATAAAAAAATTATGAAAATAAGAAAAAATAGAACTATAAATGTAACCTATAATTTTATGTCATCTAACGAATTCTATTGAAGAAATTATACTGACAATGAAATAATAATTTACATATTATGCAAAACTCAACTGATTTCGTTTAAAATATTTGTTAAATATATTATTACCTACACAACACAAGTGATCGGAATTTTGCATTTAAATATTAATTATATATAGGGTGACCATATTTCGAAAACACCAAACCGGGACAAACGATTTCCTTTTCTTTTCTTTTTTTTAGAACCAAATTGAAATGTCCTAAATATTTAAAAAACGGGACAATAGGCTGTTCCGAAGATATTTTTCGGGACATCGGGACAAAGCACCTAAAAACGGAACTTTTGGTCACCCTAATTATATATAGTGATGAATACATTTGAAATTTAGAAATAAAATTAACTTAGTTTAAGAAATTTAAAATAAATAAATTTTTTCTTTTTTTAAAAAAAATATAATAAAAATAAATTTAAATTAATTTTCATACATTTAATTGTCAATATTACAATAAAAATTTATATTTACTATGTTTTATTTATTTTTTGTTTTTAAATATTTTTGGAAATTGAATAGCTTTTTTACTTGGTGAATTTTTACTATATACAATTAAAATTGTTTAAGTTTTTAAATATATCTACATATATTTACTATATAAAAATACCGTATCAATACATATATAAATAATAATCATTTAATTTAGTTCCTTTATTAATCTTCTTCTTCTTAGCCTTATTTCCCACGGGGTGTGGGGTCGGCTCTTCTCGTTAATTGGCGCCAACTAAATCTGTTGTTGGCGTCGTCTGTAGAGAGATCAGATGCCATTAGATCTCCCGTTACACGGCAGGACCAGCTGGTTTTAGGCCTCCCACGCGGTCTTTTTGGTACTCAACCTTCGATGACGGTGATGATGGTGTTGACGATTTTGATGTAGCTGTGGACGATTTGAGTGAGGTTGATGGCAATGATGCTGATGCTGACCGATGTGACGATGTTTGTGTCGGTGATGATGTCGATGTGGATGTAGATGTGGATGTTAGACTATCTTCTTTAGCCCACCTCGTCCATAGGTGGGTAACCCTAACCCATTCCTCGCATCGCCCGGGTGCTGACAATGCGCGTCGCTTGCAGGGGACGCCCTAGCCGTTAGCCGTATAACATTTCTCCATTAATTGTTGATGCGACGCGAAGATGATCCAGCCGGCCTGTCGCTACAGCCTGACGCGTGGATTGGAAAGAAGGAAGAGGAAATAAAGGGGATTGGGTCTGGATGGATGATTTGGGTAGGGCATGCACTCCCTTGGTCGAGGAATGAGAGAAAATGCATGTGCTCGCGTAGGGCAGTGGGCGCCACTCACTGAGGTAGATCTGTCTCTCACCGGGATCGTGAGAAGGTATCTACCCGCTACCCTTTATTAATATTATATTTTATTTTCATCAAAATTTATTATTTTCAGCACAACTCCTGGAAATATTTTTTTAATATATTGAGTAAGTCAAGTAGTATTTTTATTTTCATAAATGTAAACAATTGATAATTACTCAAAAAATGAGAAACAAATAATTTTTTCATTACTTCTATTTAATACGTTTAAAAATTCCATTACTACTAAAAAACACGATTTTTTTATCTTATCATAAGATAGTTTGCATATGTATATATAAGTTTTTTCCTACCTCAGATAATAACGTTTTAATTGTTTACTGAGAATTCTTACGTATCAAATATCTAATTATGGTTATTCTTTGTTAATGTGGGGGACTTATTTTGCTGATTATTATTTATCAAAATATAATGGAAATGCTTTTAGTTAAAGTAAGAAAATAAAATTAATTTTTTTTATATTATGATTTTATATATTAAAATTGAAATAAACTAATAGTGGCTTTTAACATTGTATAAAAATATATTTAATATATTATGCATTTTGATATCTTAAATGGGATTAAATTAAATTTTTTTTTTTGTTTTTGTTTTTGATAAACTATCTAAAGAAAATAGTTAATGAAATTCTTTCAGCAAAATCAGAAACATTTAATATTAAGAGGTTTTCATGTGAAGCTCATAATTAAATTAAATAAATAGACTTAAGTATCTATTATTATAAAATATTTTAAAGTAAAAGTACATTTGTTGCTTGCTTCATATTGAAAAAACATTGGGGACATTTAGTTTTATTTATTTATATAAAATTTCAAGTCAAATTTTTGTAATATAAAATTGTATTAAACACCATAAACTGACAATTTTTTTTATTATGCAATAAAATTGATAGATTAAGAGCTAAGAAATTATAATTTTATTATTTTTCACTATAATATACTTATCTAACTAAGTAAGTGGAGTATTTAACAATTTTAAAAGAAATATTATTTTCTTAAATTTACATATTATCAATCAAATCCAAAACAGTTGATTATATTAAAACTAAATGCACCCAACGTTTTTCGTTGTATATGAAGTAATTCATCCATAAACTTTGTCAGGCTTATTGAAATATTATTTTATTCTTTTTAGTCCATAAAAAGAACGTTATTTTATAAAAAAAATTTATATTTATATTTTTTTATTCTTTTTAGTGCAATTTTAATTCGATAAATTTATTTAATATTACAAGAGAAATAGAAAAGATGATGTTATACTAAAATTTGCAGATTGAATAAAACAAAAAAAACAATACCTCCCTTACTATCGTCGGTCGGTAAAAATATTAATCTTCATATATAAAAAAAGGATCTTTTCTCTATGCCATCTAAGGGGAAGAAACCTCTGCCCATTGGCGATTCAACTGATTAATAAGAATTCATCATTAATTTTAATGCGATAAAATTTTTTTAAATACTTTCAAAATGAAAATCTATCCTGAAATCAACATTTATGTTTCAGAATCCGTTGAAAAAAAATTAATTGAAGCAATACAAAAGGAGTTAGTTACTAAAAGTAACTAATCGCTAATTAATTACAATTCATTAATGATAATTCAATTATATTTCTTCTATACCTTCTAGGGATCCATTGAAATATCTATAAGAATTTTCAAAAGTCTATCTCAATAAAAAGTCGATGAAAAATCGATTTCAATTTGTCAAAAGAACCAACAGAGAACGCCAAGTGAAGTTAAGAAAAACGTTCTAAAAACATTATAAATTATAAAAAAGTAAAATGTTTCCAGAAAAACAAAATTATCATTGGTAATATAAAAAAATTAAAATATAAAATACAATTATTTCATCACTTATATAACATTTGTATAACATAATATCACTTTACGGCAATATATATAACCACCCTTAAAAATTTAAAATACGAATAACAAAGAACAAAAATGATTTTGATTGCCTATTGCTTATTCCAAATTCCAATCATTGACAAATTTATTTCTTCTTCTAAAAAACAAAATTTTAGATTTAGCAAAAAAATGGTGCAAATAAATTGTAGATAATAACGAATTCATAATAAATAAGACTCTAATTAAAGAGTTAAATGTTAAATTAAATCTATTAATCTTCTTGAAATACATATGCATAAATACGTATAATAGTAATTACTATATTTATTAGAGATTATCATAATAAAATTGTTTTTTTTTAAATTTGATGAGTGATGTGTAAAATTATTGTGAAAAATTCATTTCCACATAAATATTAATTATCACCATTAATAATACCAGTATTTATCCTATTTTACTCAAATTACTATAAATCATTTGGTTAACTGATGCAGAGATATTTTCCTTGTGGATAAAAAATGATTCATTAAGCACGGATCATGGAAAAATTACGTAAATTTTATCAAATAAGTTTAAAAATTTATTAGTTAATAGTTTTCAAAACAATTAATTTAAATATATTATAATTATTATTTAAATATTTAGAAATAGATAAATAAAAACTAATCTATCTATCTCTGTGGCTCTACGGAACTCGAAAGTTCTGGCCGCAGCAACGACATTACTTAAGTCTCTCTATTCTGAGCTACACCCATCTAATTCCTATTTTCCTATAAAATACTAATAATTTTAGTCTTTTCAATCAATCTTTGATATCAATTTTTATGTTATCGAAAGTAAGAGAGTAGCTAAACCCTTGAGCATTTCGCATTTCTTCGTCATTGATCATATTAGTTTCTCAACCATTCATTTGTAGTGAAAGGCCTTTGAAGTTTTATTGTGCAACTACATATATTTTTTTAAAATCGATCGATTCCATTTCAATGTTAGAACAAGAAAGATAGGTGAGGTTTAATATTTTAATATTTTATTAAATATTTATTTAATGAATATTTTCTTCTTTTTTAGTATTTTTTTTATAAATTTAAAAATAAATATATGAATCATTTTCAATATTAAATATATTTTAATGATGGATAGAATTAATTATAATGAGTTTAATTTATATGCCTATATATAATTTTTTTTTTTCATTTTTTTAATGAAATGATTATTTTTTCTTGACTTTGACGGGAAGCAATGAGGAATTTGTTTTTTTCCTCCATTGGTTGCTTGGACGTGCACACTCGAAATTGCCTCTTCGCCGAGGTAATGGAGCCGGGAAACAAAGAGCTGCCGCAGTTCTCAGGCCGAGGCTTCTTTGAGCCTTGCCCGGGTCCTCTCAGAAGCAATCATCTGCTGATTGTCCAGTCGGGGCTGTCTTTTGTTGACTCAAAAGTCGAAAATCCTAGTCACGACTTGGCCATTGTTTTTACAATTTCATTTTTCACTATCACAAATAAATAATAAGTTTATAAAAAAATAAAAAAAAAATACGTGTCGATCTCACGAAATTTATTTCCAATCAATGAATCTAATGGAATTATAGAATACCCTTCAAGAACTAATTATCATTTCAAATAAATTGAAATTTTTTTTTGTGAGGGATGAAAAGAATTTAAAAGTAGGTCTTAAAAAAATAATAAAATATAATTTCTCTAAAAAAAAAAAAATAGAATTAATTATCCGGGATCCCTTGATTTATCTTTGGGAGAGGAGAAGGATTAAATTGAATTTGAAATATAAGTATACTTGTCCCCATAATTTTTATAGTTAAAATTATAATCAAGGTTAATTTTTATAAATATTATAAACGAAACCTTTCTTGGTTAGATAGAGTTTACGTAGAGAGCGGTAGAATTTCAGTTTTCAGTCCATAATGCCCTAATGGAAATATTAATATTAAAAACTATAAATAAATAAATTAATTAATTTTAAAATTTATATTATTTTTTCTTTAAAATTAATTTTAATTTATAAAAGTATTTCACAAAATGAATTACTTGGTTGCTAATCCAGGTAGATTTTTAATATTGTTATGGTCTAGTTTTAATATTTACCATATATATTTTTTTTTAATTTAAGTCCTGGTGACTCTTTTACAGCCACTCCAATAGTATTAAACATTTATTTATTATTATTTAATTTTTTTGTAATTTAGTAGTTTTTTATTTTATTTAACGATAAATTTACTTTCGTTAAATAAGACACTATCATGAAATGCAATATGTCTTGAGATAACGTTACAACTTATCTAATACCATAATTTAAAAAAATAACAATTAATTAAATACATTTCAAAATTAAATTTTGTTTTAATTTAATTTATATAAATACCTTATCTTTAATTCCCCTTTTTACTATCTCGAAAGATTTTCGAAAATTTTCGATGTTGAGATTTTGATGCTTTTATACGTTTTGAAGGTTCCTGAATCATTTTCACTAAGGTTGAGAAAAATGTCTATGTGTGTGTGTGTATGTATGTATGTAACCAAGATTACTGAAAAACGGTTTCAGCTAGAATGATGAAATTTGGTACATGAGCATTATTCAAAATTCGTAGTTTTCTATCAACTTTTAAGAAATGTAGCTCAACCGGAAGATGGTCATTACCTACTACGTTTTGATTTTTTTCTTCTAAATTGACCGTATAAATAAAGATATATGTTTGATAATTTTTCACATGATTAATAATTGTATAAAACTGCTATATATAGAATTACAGCTTGATTGAATCGCTGAAAATACCAGAATTAATTTTTTAACACTGCAAATCTCACGCGCTAACATGTGACGTGGTGCCAACAACAAAGAGCCAAACATGCTCTGGTTTAATAAATATTATTTATTAATTTTAAGTTATAATTTAATTAATTTATTTTAATTTAAATTAATACATGTTATTTAATCCAATTCAAATTGCGAGATAGTCGAGTAGAGACACTCCAGCTTTTTTATATTTGAATAAAAAATTTAAGAATGAATTTAAATAATCTTAGATATTCGATTCTTTTGAAATGAACTCATTAATCGAATGCTCAGGTCATTTTTTTTTTAATGTTGCCTGAGTCTATTTGTTTTCAAGTAGCACCGGAAATCATCCTCACCAAGTCATAAAAATGCCAAAAATGGTGCACGCGATCCTCCCGGCTGAAGGAAGTAAACACGACACTATCAAATTTAAACAATTAATTCTTTGGAATTTTATTATCTTTTTTGGAATTCAGGGAAAAAAAATAACTATAACTATAGTTCTAACTATTGACCAATTAATGAAATACAGCTTTGTATAAATGTTTTGAAAATAAAAGTTTATTTAAAAGTCAAAGATAAAAAGAAAGTAACAATTTTATAAAAATTTGTTTTTATCTTATTTAATATTTAAATTATTTATTTATGATCTAGTCGCCTGTTATTTATATTATTATCACTCGTTAATAAATTATTATGCTAATTTACCCCAATAAAAACAATGATAATAATATTAATTCTAAAAATCTATTGTGTTCTTTTTTTTAGAATTATAGTATAATATATTAAATTTGTTATATATATGTATTACAAAAATATTATATCTATACCTAATATACTTTTAAGAAAAATAAAGAATTACACTTCAAAAAATGAAGTTTTATAGTATAATATTCCGCTTACATAATGAAATTTTTTAGCAATAAATAGTAATTTACAACAAAAGAATTAAATTTCTTTTATTTTCAATATAATTATATTCTATATTACTTATAAATTTATATATAGATCAGAAACTTAATCCCTGATTATATTAATGGTAATTATTCAAGTAAACGCATTTTCGCGGTTTTGGATAATACTTTACCAGTGGTTTCTTTTTGCAATTCCAAATAAACTTTTCTTATGAAATTTTTTTGGACCTCTTCTAGTTTACGAGATAAAAATTATTAAAATAAAGATTTTTTAAGTTTGACAGATTAGTTATGAACGTTGAAATGTGCCATTAAGTAATGTTTTATTGACTAATTCACTAATTATTCACTTATTCACTAATTTTATAAGTTCGTATTTATAAGTTCGGGTTGGATATAGGAAAATTTTCATAAATCCAAACCGAACTTGTAAAAACTGAAAATTAGTGCGTCCTCTGGTAGTTAAAACGATGAAACATGCTAGCTAAATAGAATTATGTGCAAATTTTAATAATTTTTATCTCGTAAACTAGAAGAGGCCCAAAAATATTTCATAAGAAAAGTTTATTTGGAATTGCAAAAGGAACCCACTGGTAAAGTATTATCCAAATTCACGAAAATGTGTTTACTTGAATAATTACCAAATTTAATTAATTAATTTCTTTTTTTAATTTTGTTTAAATAAAGTAATTTTTATGTGAAGTGGATCCTAATTATAAAGTGAAAAAAGAAAGATCCGATTTCGAGTGTGACAATAATTTAATTAAATGATGGATATACTTTAATAATGGATCATTTACTTAAATTCAAGTTCAATTTGTGATTTTGATTTCCCACTCGATCCTATTATATTAGCTAGTAAAGATTTATCCAAGTCTACAAAAAGGCGTTTATTTGAATAATTACCATATTAATTAATATGAATGGATTAATTTGTAAGAGACCCACATTTTTAATCTCTATTTTTAAAATCATTTATATTTTGAAATCTTCTTTAAGTGGATTGAATGTAAATCCAGTCAAGCGATCCCTTTCATTCAATTCCATATTTTAATATCCCGTTTTAGATTTCCAACGCAGCAATACTCTCAAATCAATTGATTCTATCCTTTTTTTAGTTCTCAGGATCATCGAATATGCATATGCTACATGGTGAAGATGCGCCCTGGTCCTTGAAAATTTCCATGTGTGGGAAAATAAAGCTGTCGCGTGAGCGGCCAGGCAACTGGTGCTAGTGTTGTTGTTGATTGTCGAACAACACTTTGGCCGGCTGTCTTCGCTTATTAGATTCAACCGCATTTGACATATGGCGATATTTGTTTTTCTTTTTTCAGTTGTGGTCAAACGAACAAATTGCTCTAGCTTTTATCAATAGGTGAAAAACGATCGATAATTATTTTATGACTTCATATTCCGATTTTTCTTTATTTTTTTTTTTTTTTTATTTTTTTAATTTTAAATAGGTCTATTTAAATGATTTCCTTTCTTAAAGAATATTCTTCTATCTATTTCCTATGCAAATTTTTATCCTTTAATGGAAAGTGAGATGGATGTCTTGAAAATCCTTTCCACATTCATTATCTATAATTTCAAAAAAAGCCACACAATCATGTTTCACACCATGTGGAGTAGATTTCGACAACCAAATTGCGAAAAAGTGATTTTGGAAATGCACAACATTTTTGTGGCTCCTTTTAAAGGGTTTTAAAGAAGAATGAACAATCTGCATTATTTATTTATTCAGATGGAATGGCAAATGGAAAATTTAATTTTACTTTTTATTTTATCATTTTTAAAGTATTATTATATATAATTTCTTAGATGATTATCGTATAATATTATACAATAAAAAAATACTTTTGTTTTTTACGTATAAAAATCACTCTAACATGACTAAACTTTTCATTAAAAAAAAAAAAAAACTTAATTAATTCTTAAAATAATGATTCTATTACACTAATAATATTTATTTTTGTCATTTTCAAATATGAACGTTAATATATTGATTATATTTCTTCATTATATATAGGTCTATTTACATCATTATATATATAGAAAAATAATAAAAATATGCTAGATATACTAAAGTGAGACCTTAACTGCTTGATCATCCTGTACGTATCGATATCTCAATCAAAAAACCAAAATTTCAATCATTAAATATGATTACAGAGCAATAATTTTTTTTTGTTTTTTTAATTAATTTCTTACAAAAATATAACTAATTGTAAGTAGAAAATGAAATATATTAATAAATAAAAAGGCGGATCAGTAATTTAAAAAAAAGTTTTTTCTAAAATATAAATATAAGTATATTATATTTATAAATTAATTGGTATATTATTATTAGAATTTCATTTATTTAATTAGAATACTTCTATAATTTGTTCAATAAATTATTTATTATAAATCAAAACTTAAAAAACAAATTAAATTTTTGTTATTGTAAATAAGTTTTTTTTTTTTTGATAGATTTTCAGTTTTATTTTTATTTCTTAAAAATTCTATATTTTTAAGTATTTACCATTTGTCTCTAAGAATTGAGGAGGTTCCATTGCTCTGATTCTCTCACTTTTATACTCATACTGGACTTGTCTCTAGACATTTGAACTTGTTTTAAAAAAAATGTTGTCAAAGAAAAGTCATTTATTTACTGAACATTTACATATCAATATTAATAGTAATAAAAAAAAGCTGGAGTGTCTCCACTCGACTATCTCGCAATTTGGATTGGATTAAATAATATATATTATATTTAAAATAAATTTAATTAATTAAATTATAAATTAAAATTAATAAATAATATTTATTAAATGTTTGGCACTTTGTTAAATGCACCACGTCAAGTGTTGGCGCGTGATTTGCAGTGATAAAAATTTAATTCCGGTACTTTTAGCGATTCAATCAAGCTGAAATTCTATATATAGCAGTTTTATACAATTATTTATCATGTGAAAAATTATCAAACATATATCTTTATTTTTACGGTCACTTTAGAAGAAAAAAATCAAAACGTTGTAGGTAATGACCCTCTTCTGGTTGAGCTACATTTCTCAAAAGCTGATAGAAAACTATGAATTTTGAATAATGCCCATCTACCCAATTTCATCATTCTAGCTCAAACCTTTTTTGCGTAATCTTGGTTACATACATACACACACACACACACAGACATTTTTCTCAACCTTAGTGAAAATAATTCAGGAACCTTCAAAACGTATAAAAACATCAAAATCTCGACATTGAAAATTTTCGTGATCGCAATACTATCTCTGGCGAGATAGTAAAAAAACTAGTATGTAAAACAGATGTTGATCATAATCAAAGCAAATAGTCTTTATCAGTTTGCTGACTGGAAGGGTTGTTGTTGTTGAAAAATAGAATTGCTTTAAAAAAATTAATTAAGAAGTCGTTGAATCGAGTGGATCATCTGAAAGCAAATTATCAGTCCAATCTAAATTGCGATGCGAATGGCTATTCCGGTCGTAATGCGTGAGCTGAATCCGAGGCTATTTTTGGCAAAATGGTGGAATAACCTTAATTAAATATTGTAATTAATTTCATGGCGATCTCTTATCTAAGGGCAAGGTCTGGATGAGGTGGTTGGACATAAATCAGCGCTTGCAGACATTCCAGGCTGGATGCGCGGATAGCGTGCAGGGGATACCGCCTCCAACCCCATCCCACTCTCACCGGCGACTCACTCAATCAATCAGCATTACGCGAGTCACACTTGGATACCTTGGGGTGGGGTCGATATAATTATTACACTTAAAAAATATGTTAGTCATACCAATTCTCTCGAAACGTGTACTACCATCCAAGGGAAGGAAATAACGTGGCGGCTCATTAAGCGATTGCTTTTCTTTTCATTCTCTCATCTTAAATAATTTTCCTGGGGAAGAACAAAGTTAGCATATTTCACCCTCTAAATATTCCTTTGTTCTTCTTAACACATAAAAAAACAATCGTAATTTTTTCCTAACATTGTCTTCTATTATCAAAAAAGCTGGAGTGTCTCTACTCGACTATCTCGCAAATTTGTATTGGATTAAATAACATATATTAATTTAAATTAAATTAAATTAATTAAATTATAAATTAAAATTAATAAATAATATTTATTAAACCAGCGCATGTTTGGCTCTTTGTTGATGGCACCACGTCACGTGTTGGCGCGTGAGATTTGCAGTGTTAAAAAATTAATTCTGGTACTTTCAGCGATTCAATCAAGCTGAAATTCTAGATATAGCAGTTTTATACAATGAAAAATTATCAAACGTATATCTATATTTTTACGGTCTCTTTAGAAGGAAAAAAATCAAAACGTTGTAGGTAATGATCCTCTTCCGATTGAGCTACATTTCTCAAAAGTTGATAGAAAACTATGAATTTTGAATAATGCCCATGTATCAAATTTCATCATTCTAGCTCAAACCGTTTTTGCGTAATCTTGGTTAAATACATACACACACACAGAGACATTTTTTTCAACCTTAGTGAAAATGATTCAGGAACCTTCAAAACGTATAAAAACATCAAAATCTCAACATCGAAAATTTTCGTGATCGCAATACTATCTCTCACGAGATAGTAAAAATGGTCTTTTAAAATGAAATTTCTGTTTTTTCATATTTTTAAAATATATAAAAATTATTTATTGCAAAATTTCTTATTTTTAACGAATCTCTTCATTTATTATTAGATAACATTTAAATCTAATATATATGATTAATACTAATTTATTTTTAACCTCTCAATATTGGTTAATATAATTATTAATACCCAACTGGTGTTTCTAATAAAAGGAACAAAGAAAGGTCGTTTTTTAATAATAAAAAAAGGTATACATTGATTGCATAAAAAATAACAATTGTTTTATTTTTTATTATATTATCATATGGATAGCCAATGTTTTCATGAATGGAACGAATTCCGTTTCAATTGTTCGTTAATCATACAGCCGATGATCTTATTTGGGGTTGGATTTTTCATATTTTGTTTTTATTTTTTTATAAACTTTTCATTAAAAATGCTAATTTCCTCTACAATATTGCTAGTATATTATTAGATAAACAAAAGTAAAGAAAATACAAACCTATTATTTCAGGTATCAGGTGAATATTTGTACTTTTCTTTGTTTCTTGTTTTTATTATATTTTCTATTATTATAATTTTTTTCTTTGCTGGCGGAGGGCGCTTTGATAACCCACCTGGAAGTAGTTAAGTATGACCGACTCTCTATCTCTTTTTCCCCAAGAGGTTAGATAATTATATTCAATTTAAAATTAGATTTCAATTGTTGGATATTAAAAAAATTGAAAGATGATACTTCGCAGATGACTTCCCTTTCGAAAATTATATTTAAAATTATGAAAAAACATAAACTTGTGGCTTTATTTACATGCAATAGATAACTCTTTAATGATATCATCGATGATTAATTTTCAAAAAAAAAAAAATATTTAATTTTATTAATTTAATTGTTTTTTACCGACCGATGATAGTAAGGGAGGTATTGTTTTCACACCAAATTTCACATGTGGAGATTTTTACATATCTCCAAGAATCATGCATTTTCTTAACAGAAAAAAGTATTTTTAGCATTTTAGTATTAGCGATCGACGATAGGAAGGGAAGGGTTATTTTCACACCAAATTTCACATGAGGAGATTTTTTACATATCACCACGAATCATGCACTTTGTATTGGTTTTATCCTCGAGAAAAAACATCTTTATTAGTTTTTTCTTAATTTAAAATTATATGACGTCATCCAGCCATACATGACGTGACAGCCTGGTCTTACATATATATTATAAATAAAATAAAATTAAAAATATTTATGTTATATCCATATCTGTTTTTTATTACATTTATAGATATCTTAAAATTATTTGAAATTGTTTCTGTAGCTAGAAATTAATTTACTTCAAACCGTCGATCGGTTCGGACATGGCCACAGGTCAACTTATTTTATTTTAATTTTGGTTTTGTCTTTATATTAATATTAATAATATTATGAAAAAAATATTTTTTTTTTAAATTATTTCTAAATTCAAGAAAAGATGTATTAATAAAAAATAATCAGTATATGATTATATATTTTATATAAAAATACGATTTTTAAATGAATCATTATATTATATATTAGGTCGAGTCATAAATAACTTCCGCCTAAGTATTGTGCTTCTTTTGGTATTGTTTGTACACAATGAGATTCCCCTTGATAAGGGATTTTTGTTTTCGCTTAGCAAGTATAAACTGGTCAGTCTCTAGACAACCTCGTTTCGGTGCGCACGTAAATATTTTTTTATTTATACCTTTAAAATGGATAATCAAAAAATACACTTTCGACATGTGATGCTTTGGGAATTTAAACAAGGCAATAGTGCTACAGCTACGGCTCGAAAACTTTGCAGTGTATATGGTGAAGGAGTGATAACTGATCGGGCAGTAAGAAATTGGTTTGTAAAATTCCGTTCTGGAGACATGACCTTAAAAGACGAGCCAAGGATGGGTCGTCCTTCTGACTTTGATGACGATGTTTTGAAGTCAGTTTTGGAAGAAAATCCACTCCAGTCAACTAGAGAGTTATCACAGAAGCTCAATACATCCCAATCAACTGTTAGAATACATTTTAGATTAATTTTTATTTGTTTTTGTGTTATCGAAAAATAAATGTATGAATAAAAAACGGAAGTTATTTATGACTCGACCTAATATATCATCTTATTAACTGAGAGAATTGATATTTTTGTTGTTGTTGTATTTGTGAATATCCGTAGATTAAGGGAGATGGGTCATGTGTATTCTTCAAATAGGAAAATAGAGAATATCATTCAAGATTACAAATAAATAAACGCGATTAAAAAATTTATTATGATTAATATTACCAATTAGATTAAGGGCTATTATTTAGATCTTAAAAAGTGAAGTGAAGGGATATAGGAATGTGTGAAGTGAAAGAAAGAGGGAAGGGAGTTCCAATATATTAATAAAAATAATAATCATCATTATTTTATTTTAGAACAAAATAATATATATTATTTATTTAATATGTTATATTATTACTGAGGGCAGTGCATAAATTAAATTTAAAATGTTTATATTATATAATTATTGTATTTAAAATTTATATATCTACATATATTAATTTATTATACATGTAATTATTGTTATACTAAAAAATATAACTTTTAATAATTTATGTATGTAAATAATAATAATAAATAAATAAAAAATATTTATGCTATTAAATAGATTTATTCGAAAAACACGAATGGATATTTAGAAATGAAAATATTTTATACCAAAAATTTAATTTAAGGTTTGTTTAATATAATGTTTAATGTATGTTTAATATATATACGAGGTGTGGCTATTAAATAACAAGACTGCGCGCGCAGACCGCCTCCAGGAGAGGGTAGGCGGGAACCTATTGCACCGTTGTACAGCTGGAAGGGTCTACTATTCCAGTACGAGAACACATGTCTGGCGGTTAAGTAGTTTTTTCTGGAGCGGTTTAAAATAAACGTGTTTTTGTTCCTACGCCGAAAACGATGTATGACGAAAAACACGAACAACGTATCAACCACGACCGAGTGCTATAAATTATTAAAAGAGGCTAACGGTGAGAGTTCTTTATCATGTGCGCGTGTTTTTGAGTGGCACAAAAGATTTTCTGAGGATCGAGTGAGTACCGAAGATGACCAGCGTCCGGGCCGTCCTGTTTCCATTTCAACTCCAGTGCTGGAACACCCTCCTTACTCCCCTTATCTAGCACCCTGCGACTTCTACCTGATTCTGAAAATCAAGTCCGCACTAAAGGGAAGCCGATTCGAGTCGATGGAAGAGGTGAAAATAAAAACGGCGGAGCTTCTAGCTTCTGAAAGGCCTAACAAAAAACGACTTCGAACACTGCTTTGAGCAGTGGAAAAAAAGGATGAAGCGTTGTGTGGCGAGTGGTGGGGAGTATATTAAGGGGGAAAGTTCGATTGTACCATATTTTTTTTAATTAAACCATTTTTTGTAAGCAGTCTCGTTATTTAATAGCCACACCTCGTTCATGGCTTCAATCTTTCTCATTCAAGAGACTCATATATGTAAATTATGTGTGTAATTTAGATTATATATATATAATGAACATTATTATTTCAATTAAAATTTTATACAGATTTATTAATATCACATTCCATTAAATAAATTATTAATTTTGAAGAATAAAATAAAAAAATATTATATACTTATTAAAAATAAAAATACTTCATATATAGTAGTTTTTACATTTCTTGTAGATATAAATCAAATTAAAAATGAAATGTGACATATTATTATTATATAGGAATAAAAGCTGAATGTAAATTTATTTATAAGAAATAAATGATAGATAAATATATATTGAGTGATATAAATAAAATGAAATAAAATAAAGGTGGATATGAAATGAAAGACAAAGATGGAGTTGTCTTTAATGATGGATTGAAAGAGAAATGTCGTCTGTTATTAAGATTGGATTGGACTGAGATGCCTTGCTAATGGCTTTTCGGGGACGCCATCGAGAAGAAAAGTGTTTGGCATAGAGACCCAAAGACCCGAAGGCCGCGTAATGATAGGGGGAGACGAATCGAAGAATCGTGCAGAGCATCAATTCCCCACTACGTGCCTCCCAATCAACCCCCCTCCCCCCCTCTTCCACCTCTCACCTTCTCAACACCCACAGACTGAAAGCCATTTCAAAAAGAAGAAAGAGAAATAATGAAAATAAGAAAAAGAAAAAAGAAAACCAACACATCATACGTTATAATATATAAACTGAATAAAATAACAAAAAAAAAAAAAGAAAAATCCATCATCTCCATTAAATGAATAACTAATATATGTTAGGAACAGAACACTGGCATTTTATTACTCTCGATTTGAAATTTTGGGTAGAGAGGTGGATAATTTATCGCAACCAACCATTCATTTCAATTATTTTTCTTCTCTCTGAAGAAAGTTTTCCTTTTTATTTTTTTTCAATTTCATCATCTTATTGTTTTCATTGTATTTATACTTTTAGAAATGAACTAATAAATTCATATGCCATTCACTTTGTACGAGATTCAAATGAAAACCTTGAACCTCATTGATTATTATTCATCTTAATGGAATTTCATTAGAGTATATGCCAGGTTATACGGTCATATGAAATTAGTGCTCCATTCGTAAAATGAATTCCAAAGACTGATTCAAGAATATTCAATAAATGCTCCTCTTCTTTTAGATGAAGATAAATAAAAATAAAATCATTATAATTATTAACAAGTATAACTTTCCTGAATTCAAAAAGTATATATCACTCTTATGATTTATTCACTATCATTAAAAAAAAAAAAAAAATTATCCATGTTAATGATAAGGATGAAAAGGGTCAAAGTAGATAAATTTAAAAAAAATCTTAATGAAAAAAAAAAAAACAACAACTTAATTGCCTACATTAGTGAGAGAGAATGTTTCATTCTGATCGTAGTTCTTGGTTTTTGAAAGGCTCGGAGATTCATGATTCAATATGCTAACACCATGAAAACATTCAAGCATAAAGAATTTGAGTTTAAAGGAATAAATAATGAGTATGGGATGGTTGATTCGAAAAAGGTTCTATCTAGTCTTACAAGTTTTACATGATAGAGGGAGGATTCCCAATAGAATCACAAGAAAAGCTCTTCGTTAATATGGAAGATGAAAGATACGTTTAGTTTTACAAGATAAAATTAGAATTTAGAGCGTAGAATGTGAAGGAAAAAGACAACAACCCAAAAAAGAAACTCAGCTGCCTTTTACGATCTTTGTCATTTCAAGCCAAAAGACTTGTTAATTTTGGTTTATAGAATTGATGACTGACTGATAAAAAAAATAATACAACTAAATAACGTCGTCTTATCCAAAATTATTAAAAACATAAGGTAAATGAAAATGGAAACATAAATTTATTCCTTTTAATAGACACTAATTAGAAGTTATAACAGAAAAGATGACAAGATAGAAAAATAGCATAACGAAATTAAATTTGTCATTGTTCTTTTAAATCTCTTTGGTATGATATTAGAGATCATTAACAAAATAAATTGTTCCCCAATTATCATTTCAAAAAGAATAACAAATAGCCCTCTGAGACTAGAGTACAATTAATGAATTCTCTATAGAGCAACGTTATCAGTCCATGCAGGGCCTGGCGATTCCCTTGGAGGTCCCGTAATTAGCATTCCAGGTCAACAAAGCAGCATTATCATTTGTTTTACACCTTTTTAATAATTAATCAAATCCAACTGGTCTTTTATGAGAAAAGGGAAATTCAAATGGCAAGGCTGTTTAAAATGCAAGCCCAGTTATTGTTTCGTCTAGGGCCGCTCAATTCGAGTGCACATTCTCATCACAAATGAATTGTATTTATTTATTATGTATTTCTACTCTGGTGATGGCTACATGCACGCATACACCCGCTGCACACGCACATGCCACCAGTAATTATCTATTTGGATAGTTTATCCAACAACATGTCGACCGGGCAGGATGTATATTCAATTCAATTCTAATTAATTCCCGTTAGTAGAACTGGAAACACGAAGAGAGCTCATCATAACAAATAAGACGCTTCAAATTAATTTTCAAACCAAGGTTTGGTTTAATTGTTTTTCAACAAGAATTCATAATGTCCAATCACCAATCAAATTTTAAAATCTATTCTTATAATATACCTTGTTCTATTGGCAGAAGAAATTTTTATTAGAAAATGTTTGGAATAGAGTTTATGATTTTTTACTTTTAATTGTGTATATCAGTGGTTCTCAACTTTTTTTTTCAGGCGTACCCCATAGTTTTACATATTTTTGTAAGTACCCTATTCTTATTAGTTTTTTTTAAATGCAAGATTAAGGTTCAAATAAAAATAACTAGATTTTTCATTTCTGAAATTTTATTTTGTGAGATTAAAAACATTAAGATAAATAATGAAACAATAAAGAAAAATGCCAATACATGATTAAATTATAAACATAGAAACAATAAATATAAAATATATAATAAACAAGTAACTAATTACAAATATATGAATTTAATTGTTAATGAGAAACTTGCTGTGTTAAAATTTCAGCAATTTTTTCATAATTTGGTTCCTAAGACGTCAATTGACATCGAATGTCCGCTGATGCGTTTAATTTCTTTCTTTTTTTTTTTGTTTTTGTATCACAATATTTTGCAAAGCCGCTTTCACATAAATAAGTAGTGACAAACGGCAAAAGTCGTATATTGGCCTTTTTAGCAACATTTGGAAAAAGTTCTTGAAGTGTAATCCAAAATGTCGAAACATACACACAAGAAAAATTTTCTTTATATGTGGAGTCGTAGCAAATTTCAATCAGTTCTTCTTCTTCTCTTGAAGATAAACCCGAATAGTTTTTATTTTTTGAAAACGGATCTGCTATCCACATATCATTTTCAAAGTTTACGTTTTTTGGAAAATACTCTGTAAAAGAGCTTGACAAATTTGAAAGATGTTCTAAAATTTCCTTTTTTTAAATTAAAATTTATTGAAGTATTGTTTTCCAACAAGTAAGAATCAAACGAATTAAAACAATCAAATTCATGTCTCTTAACTCTTTCTATCCACCTACTAATTTTTTCTTGAAAAACTCCAAGGTAAGCAATTATACTACTTTATGTTTTATTAAACTTATTAAAAAATCTAGAAAATTTATTATTATCACAAAAAATTAATAAAATTCGCCATTTTATACAGAAGCTAGCCCCTCGGACAACACCTGCGTGCTCCTGGTTGAGAACTACTGGTGTATATGATATATTCATTTGGATATAACCATGGTAGGAAATTTTTGAATTGAGAAAATTTTGGATTCCTTTTTGGATGAATAAAATATTTTGCATTCGGCTTATCAATATGATAAAATATTGTATTATGTAAATTGTATTATTTAATTGTCAAGCTATCAAGCTAATGAATAAATTTTTGCCGCGAATTTTAAAATTAAATTAAATTCTATAAATAACTATATAAACAATAAGTTGACCTGTGGCCAGGTCCGAACCGACCGACGGTTTGAAGTAAATTAATTTCCAGCTACAGAAACAATTTCAAATAATTTTAATATATCTATTAATGTAATAAAAAACAGATATGGATACATAAATATAAATATAAACATTTTTAATTTTATTTTATTTATAATATATATGCAAGACCAGGCTGTGACGTCATGAATGACTGGATGACGTCATATAATTTTAAATCAAGAAAAAACTAATAAATATGATTTTTCTCGAGGATAAAACCAATACAAAGTGCATGATTCGTGGTGATATATAAAAAAATCTCCTCATGTGAAATTTGGTGTGAAAATAACCCTTCCCTTCCTATTGTCGATCGCTAATACTGCCACTTCCAGTTTCCGGATTTGCACCAAAAGTTGATCAATTCATCCCACTGATGCATTAAGTAAATATACCAAATTTCATCAAAATCGGTTGAGCCGTTTAGGCTGTACACATCTATACGGGCGGACGGACTGACGGACGGACAGACATCATGCTAAAAATACTTTTTTCTGTTAAGAAAATGCATGATTCGTGGAGATATGTAAAAATCTCCACATGTGAAATTTGGTATTAAAACAATACCTCCCTTACTATCGTCGGTCAGTAAAAATAGACGTTAATGCAAAATTATTGATTATTATATTATTTATGCTTTTCATTTAAAAATCGTAAAAAATATCTTATTAATTCATAAGATGTATTTCTACCCATCCAATCAATGAATGACATTAAACGTTTATATTTATTTTGCTTTTATTAGCAAATAAATTTGTGAAAATGAAAGCCTTAATTTAATTAAAAAGTTAATACACATCAAAAAAAAATTTAAAAAAAAATAAATATAAAGAGAAAAAAAAGAGTATCTCTATTTGACAAACACCCTATTTAATTACTTAAATTAAACTATAATCAAATTATTGATATTTAATTGAAAATGAATAAAGAAATAAGCGGCTATCAAATGTTATTGAAAGTCCACCCATTAAATCAATGTTTTAGATAAATTTGTAAATCTAAGCGAGGCTGCCCCGAGGAGTTTGATCGATGAGGATGATTGATGCCTCGAATAGAATTCAATCTGCACATTAAACAGCTCACTTAATACAGAGGGAAAACATTCAGAAAAAAATTTGGGATATACTCTTCTATCTAAAGGTTCAATGTATAATTCAATTCCAGAAAAAATGATTCAATTTCTACGAAAGAAATAATTTTATAAAATTTAAAAAAAAAAATTGTGGTAATTACCATAAATAAATGTTCTTTTGTTTAAAAACTATCTGTTCTATAGTAAGATGTAAATTCATTTGGGCTAATTTAATATTTTAAAGATTCTGATAATATAAAGAACAAAACTAGAATTGTTTTATTTTATTATATTTTTGTATTTATACAATTATATTTTTAAAAATTTTAACTAATGTTTGTTTGTTATTTATAAAAATAAATTTTTTTTTTTTTTTTTTCATTTTAACAAATTTAATATTTCTATTAGGCAAGAATAAAAATGAATCTAAATATTTAAAATTTAATTAAATAATATTATTTAAAAAAAATAATGCTTATCTCTTATTAATAATTAAATGGCTTTCAGAATTCTGAAATTTCAAACTGATATACTCATATTTTGGTTTGGAATATAAGTTTTACCAATTTGATAGAGTAACATTTATTGTAGTTTTAATTATTATCAAAAATAACATAAATTCGATTTTTTTTATTTAGAAATGAAAAATTGTTGTCTGTGGGGGTGGTCCTCTATTATTTTAAGATCCTGGATCAATATCGTACATAATTGCTTACTCGTCAACTTTTTAACCAGATTTGATCTGACCATGTAAACTTATCTAACAGTTTCCCACACTCGCATCCCCTTTCTCATATTATCAATTTTTTTCAGTTTTAATTAAAAAAAGGTCTGTTACCAAGCTTTACAAAAATCTTTGTAGGTAATGGTTGTTTTTTTTATATCCTCCTCTTTTCCTCTCCTTACCTTTAATTTTTTAGATCGATTCTAGAAAATAAACATTTTACATCACTTTCGATCTACTTAACGATTTCTGGAAAATAACAACACAATTTAAGATGAAATTTTTAACTTGAAACATACGGTATACATTTCCGAATTTCCTCACGAATCTTTTACAAAAATAAGTTAATATAAAAAAAAACGATATTTTTTTAGTACTAATTAGGTATTCATGAAGGAAATGTGAATGAGCTCTGAGAAAAGTAAAACATTAAAAAAAAAAAATTTAAATATAAACAAACAAAATAAAAACAATATTGAGAACTCTTTACTGAGGTCATTTAGGATTCACTTATTTAAAAATGTAAACATAGCATCTACTGATGAATTCTTTCATATAATGATTGAATTTCAGTTATATTATATTATAATTTAAAAAATGTTTGAGGAAACCAATCAACTCAAGTGATCAAAAAATGCAATTAGCTATATTTTTATTCATTTAAAAAAAAAAATTAGGAAAATTCTCAAATCTAAATAAATAATTTGTTTATTATATTTACAAGCACTATTTATTTATTTCTAATGTGAAATGGAACAAAACTTTTCTGAAACATAGGAAAAATCAATGAATAAGACCAAAAAATACATATCCATGTTTGAATTCGCTTTTGTATATTTGTCTCTTTTAACTGTTTATTTATGATTACTTTTATAGTGATTTTTTTTTAAATATAATGAAAGAGTAAATATATCTATATTTTTGTATTAAAATCATTTTCAAAATAAAAGATTTAAAATTTTAAATTTAAGTATTTGACTTAAAAAATTATAAATAATTAAATATTTTAGTTTTTTCTACTATACTTAAATTTAACGAAGAATTTTTATTTAAAATATCAAATTAATTTTTTTTTAATACATAATTGGGCTTTAGACAAAAATAAGTTAATTTTAAATTTAATTAATTATTAAAGATGGCGTAGTTTGTCAATTTATCTTTATTCATGAATTTTTCAAATTATTTTTTTTTCTAGTTAAGAGTTCTTTTCTAAAGATTGTTAAATAAATTTTATTATGAATAGACATAAAATGTAACAGGAAGCATAAAGTAAAATAGTTATATCGAAATAAATCTTTTGATAGAGTTAATATTATATCAAGTGAAATCGACAATTCAACAAATGATTGCATTTCCAAATCTACAATTGTCTGGTGTGAAAGGCAATCTGCTATACTTATTTGGCCCAGTAAATTGAAAAAAGGAATTTCAATGATAATTGCAAGTGACGTAATCCATCTTGGTATTGAACTTTGGAGACTCGCACATAATACTTCGCAATGGAGAAAGATTACTATGCCACAACCAATTATATGTTTGCTACGTGTCTAGACTAAACGAACCTCTCTCTTTCTCCCTCTCTCTTTATTCAAGTGACAATTAATTAAAAAATAATGAAACTATTTTAGACGAAAAACAAAAATCTGCAGTGTCTCCACTCGACTATCTCGCAATTTGAATTGGATTAAATAACTTAATATATTATATTTAAATTTAATTAATTATAAATTATAAATTAAAATTAATAAATAATATTTATTAAACCAGCGCATGTTTGGCTCTTTGTTGATGGCAACACGTCACGTGTTGGCGCGTGAAATTTGCAGTGTTAAAAAATTAATTCTGGTACTTTCAGCGATTCAATCAAGCTGAAATTCTATATATGGCAGTTTTATACAATTATTAATCATGTGAAAAATTATCAAACATATATCTTTATTTATACGGTCACTTTAGAAGAAAAAAAATCAAAACGTAGTAGGTAATGACCATCTTCTGGTTGAGCTACATTTCTCAAAAGCTGATAGAAAACTATGAATTTTGAATAATGCCCATGTACCAAATTTCATCATTCTACTCAAACCTTTTTTGCGTAATCTTGGTTACATACATACACACACACAGATACATTTTTCTCAACCTTAGTGAAAATGATTCAGGAACATTCAAAACGTATAAAAACATCAAAATCTCAACATCGAAAATTTTCGTGATCGCAATACTATCTCTTACAAGATAGTAAAAATGTTAAAATTCGATTTATATATATTTAAATTTATTTATTTATTTATTTTGTGGAATAATTTTATATGTATAATGGTTTTATTTTATTTAATTTATACATTTTAGAAAATTACTGATACCACGGTCCTAATTTAACCAACTTTAAGCAATTTTAATAATTTATTAATGAGTATTGAGTAGCTTTTCAGTTTCACAGGAAATCCTAACATAAATAAGGCTTAATGGAAGTTGATAAAAATTTAATTACACCTATTAGGTATATATTATAACCAAAACGTAATTTGGAGTGTATCATCTTGAACTAATTCAAATTACAGGAGAAATACGTTCGTAATTTTGTGAAATATTTCGTCTGTCAGTATAATTCGTATAGTATAGAATTATAACTTTATTTATTAATCCTTGGGCGCAAAGAAAATGGTCTGCGATTTAGCGTTGAGACAATGCCAAGTGGATGTCGATATGTCGCATTCTTTGAAACAAGGACGAAGCAATATTGCATATCGTATCACTTGCAGTGTGCCCGAAGCTTAAAATAAAAAATAAGAAATATTTTTTTAATTATACTTATGTATTTTATCTAATCATGTAAACTTATATCTTCAATTGAATATTGGCAATTTTAATAATTAACACTTTGATACCTATTCATTTAATTTTATAAATGACAACTAATTTATAAAAATAAATTATGAAAAAAGAAAATATTGTATAATATTTGTTTTATGATTTAAACCGTGATGAAAAAAAAAGTAAGCAATTCTAAGAAGTTCTTTTATATCCTTGTTAAACAGGTACTAGATTATCAAAAATGATTTTCGAGTGGAAAAATAATTACTATTCTCCCAATTATTTAACGAAAAGTGAAAAAAATATAATTATTCATTCTTTGAGTGCCTAGTAAAAGTTTCAGCAATAAACAAAATAATTTCGTGTCTCCTGTATAATTAACATTTCAAATAAGCATTAAGTGGTCTATATACCTATAAATATCCATAAAACTTTCTGTGAATTCGAATCAATCAAACTTAATATAATGTTTCAAATTTTTTAGATAGAAGTGCTTATCATATGTTCATTCTTACATAGTACAATCGAATATAAGGGAATTTTGTAAATAAAACCACATATTGATATTTGTTATTGTAAATTTATTCAAAAAATACAAAAAATATACACAACGTTTCGATTGCAGAAGTAGCAATTTTTGAATAAATTTACAATAACAAATATCAATATGTGGTTTTATTTACAAAATTCCCTTATATTCGATTGTACTTCTGCAATTGAAACGTTGTGTATATTTTTTGTATTTTTTGAATAAATTTACAATAAAAAATATCAATATGTGGTTTTATTTACAAAATTCCCTTATATTCGTTTGTACTTCTGCAATCGAAACGTTGTGTATATTTTTTGTATTTTTTAAATAAATTTACAATAACAAATATCAATATGTGGTTTATATTTACAAAATTCCTTTATAATTAAAAACAACCACCAAGGCTTTAATAATTTAATACAATCGAATATATTTATGTTTATTTTAGAACCTTTTGACGTATGATAATATTTACTTTGCAATAAACTTCTTGTTGTCTGTATTGATGGAAAGGGTTTGCGAAGCAAGGGCTGATGTTTTTATGAATGGTCGAGAAGAGTGCCTAGGGGATTAAAGCCCCCAAGCTGAGTCATGTCCCCCAGGTGCACTTTGAGTCTCTATCTACCTGATGCAGAGTGTCTTGTGGCGAATCGAGGAGCCGCCGGCGCCGTCGACCAATTACCAAGGGGCTCTAATTACAGACCGCGAGCACATCTCCCAATTCCCCCTGCCCCTTCGCTTATTCATTCTCTTATCCCTTATCAGCATCTTCTCAGCTCTCCAATTTTCTCTTTCTCATTGATTCCCTTTGAAAAGGAAAACCAGTGAAATTATTTGAATTTTTTTAAATGCAATGAATAATCAAAATGAATAGAATTATAATTATAATTAAAAAAAACAAGTTACAAATATTTGACACATATGAATATTAAAGAAAATTAATTTACCTTCAAAATTTAAAATCCAAAATTGTTATAAAGAAACTTATCTAATTCTGTGGCGCTAGGAGATTGGAAAATTATTAGTCGCAGCAGGAAGATTTCGCTTACAGTTTTTGTTCTGTCCGACCTTATTTTCTCCCAAGTTTCTTGCTTCTCTTTCGCACTCATTTAATCATGTGATCTATATATTTAATTTTTTTTATTCATTATAATAAAATTTAAACAAATAAATATTTAAATGTAGGATGAATTTGATTGGATGAAGATACTTTATGTGAATTAAAGTATATTGTACTGCTATTATTTAAAGATATGAAGAAGGTCAATATAAAACTTACAGATATCTTAAAAAAAGAAAATATTTCAGTTTTTTTTTTTTCAATTTTATTGTAAATTGAAAATCTCACCCAATTTAGATTAAGAACTAATAATTAATTTCAAATAAATAAATAAACTAAAAAAATGCGTAAAATTCTTTATTCTTTATTTGATATTATCATATTTTGCTTTTAAATCTTTTGAGAATTGTCTCCCATTTATAATAGATTTTCATTTAATATTATTTATGTACGGGATTAAGAAGAAAGCCCCTCCTTTTATCTCCCTACCATCTCAATGTTTTTCAGTCACGCTTATAGTTATATATATATAATATATATATATTATAGTTATTTACATAGATTCATTTAATTTGATTATATTGAAATACGTAGTGCTATTTTTAAAACTGCTGATCATCATTGTGGATTAGATAAACTTAAAATAAATATAATTATAATTTCTAAAATTATCTTATTGTTCTAAACGGGTAGTGAATATTCCATGTTTTTATAAAATTATACTTATACGTAATAATTGATTCTCTAACATATATAAGCAAGATAATTATCCTGTGAAATATTCTAAAGATGAAGTGAAAAACAAAGAGCTAAGAAGGCTTGTAAATGGCTTGACAACCCTCATGAAAAAGGCAATTAACTGAGAGAAAACGTAGCAGAAGAAGCGGAAGGGATCCCGCAAATGATGGCCTCTGCGGCAGCCGTTCGTCTGTTTCATCCGAGGGACTTGACGACTGCCTCCAAATTAGTTAATTACACTGAATTTAATGGAGGAAGACATTTATTGGTTCCCCTCAATCCTTCAATTGGAAAGAAAACACGTCCTTCAACCCTTGCACATTTCAAAGAAAAAGAAAATCAACTTCAAAAATAAGAAAATAAAATTACTTAACTTTCTTTATATAATATATAGGTATTTATATTAGAGATGCAACGAATAGTCATTTGGCCGAATACCGAATACCGAATATTCGGCCAAAATGAAGGCCGAATATTCGGCTATTCGGCCGCCGAATAGTGAACTCATTTTTGCCTAGAAACAAAATACTGTATATACTATATGTACAATTATAGTACATTTCACAATTAAAAGTATCATTTTCTAAAAAAATATGCAAATTTTTATTTTTGAAAAGCATTATTTTACTCCAAAAAAGTATTCGGCTATATTCGGCCTAAAAATTGACCAAAAAAGAAGTATTTTTCATAGCAATATATCCTCATGATCAAAGTTTTGTAAATAAACTTTTTAAACAGTGTTCTGTTTCATTAGAATAATTATTTCATGGAACTTCTGAAGTAAATTAAGATAGAAATAATTCAAAATAAATCAAACCTAATAAATTAATTGTGGAATTGCTTCATTTCAGTAGAATCTTTAAGATGCTATCTTAAAGATGTACTCAGTATAATGTTTAAGCTGATAATTTTGATATATTACATATACATATAGCAGAGGAATATTATTTGTAATAAACAGTATCCTTCATTTAATTGTTTTTAATTTCTATAATAATTGGTTGTAATATTTATTTGAAATGAAATACTTGGTTGAAATATTTGAGAGTTATATATTTATGTGAAAACTGACATCTTAGTTATTTATTCTATTGAATTAAATATAATTAAAAAATCATTGCAAGCTTTCTTTTTTATTATAACAAGGCATAAGTATTAACCTTCCTATTTTGCTTAGAAAAATTAGAATTTGCTCGAAGACCAGTTTTGAATTGGATTAATTTTAAGTATTAGGCTAGCTTATTACAGATATTTTAGCACTTATTCATATAGATAAATGCTGTAATAGGATTCATAATTTACATCTTTTATCTATAGGAATAAGTTCTTTTATAGAAAATGGTTGATAAAACCCATTTAGGGCATAAAAGAAAAACAAGTTAACTAACAATAAATACATTTCTACGTACCTGTAACTATAAATACGTTTGTAATGGTACTATTCGACCTAAGGCCGAATAGTTGATTTGATATTCGGCCGAATCCGAATATTCGGCAGACAGGCCGAATATTCGGCAGACAGGCCGAATAGGCCGAATATTCGGCTTTGGCCGAATATTCGTTGCATCTCTAATTTATATATATACATTTATTTTAGAAATAAAGTCAAATAATAGGAACTTTTTTTGAAATTATCAGATAATTATATTTCAACAGAAATTTTATTAAAATTAGGTAAAATATAAATTAGAAGGATTAAAATATACCTATTTACACCTATTAGCTCTTAATCATAAAATTTTAATTTTTTAATTAAAATATAAAATTAATTTGTATATAATTTATAATTTTATTTAAATTTTTTCTCTTTCAAAATTATTTACACTAATTGTAAGATCAAAACCATAAAGAAAAATAAGTTTTTGCTTTTTATATTATTACTAGATGCTCAGAGCGCCTTCGGAGCTCTTCACACCTAGACGGGGGCTCCGCCCCCTGTAACCCCAAGTGGTATATAGTATTTGGTTGAAACTAGTAAAAGGTTTTCATCCATTTTGTTTCAATCAGTATATTACATAAAGCATTCATTTCTTTAAAATATATTTTAATTTAATCAGTAAATTAATTATATATTATTATTGTATATGTTATATCTATCTATATCTGTGGCTCAACGGTGCTCGAAAGTTCTTGGCCGCAACAACCACATTTCTCCAAGTGTCCCTATACTGAGCCATATCCATCCAACTCCTACCCTCTTCCATCTCTCTTACGTCCCTACCTAGCGGGCGTTTTCCATTCGGTCTCCCCACCAATATCTTTTTCCTCTTCCATACTAGCCACGTGCCCTGCATTTTCGCAGCCTTTTCGCTTTTATAATCCTATTTCTGGAGAGGCATAGAGGTCATGAAATTCCTCGTTAAGCAGTCATCTTTCTTTGTCCCATAAATGCTGGGAAGAATCATATTCTATAAATATTCTGAATCTACTCTCATCTCCCAGGGTCATAGACCATACCTCACACCCATATAATACAACAGGCAAAATAATTGTTTGTTATATATTTTAATTTTTATCCCCTTTGATTATAATTTTGATGAGATAAGCCTCTTTACTGCATGATAACAGGCGTTTCCCGATTGAAACCTCGATTTAAATTCTTCCCAAATATTATTATCCTTTGTGATTACATTCAATTTTTCTACATATTCAAATTCTACATTTTGTATATTAAGATTTTGTATGTTAATACTCTTCCTCTTTGTTATTTTTTTATATCACTATTAATTTTAAAGCACTAAATCACTATTAATTTTAAACCCCATCTCTTTTGCTACCTCCATTAATTTTTCCTCGCTATCTGTAATTGCAATTCCCGAATCTCCTATTATATTTAAGTCGTCTGGCTAACCTAATATTTTATAATTGATTTGCGCATTCAGTAGTTCTTTACTACCTTGAAGACAAATTTTAAGATCAAAATTTGAAAAAGTTTATCTATTGAGTCATACGTATGATTTACTAAAGTCTACAAATAATTAGTGAACAGAAATATTGTATTCGCGTTTTTTTCTAATATCTGCCTTAATAAAATTATATGATCTAATATTGATCGATTTGGCCTGAATCCGCATTACCCGCGTGATTCCTAATATTTCTTCTGCCTATGGCTCGTAAGTATAAGTTATAATAGAATATAATATTTCTTGATCATTTAATTTTGATATTTTATTTTCATTGTTTGATTTTTATTGAATATTTTTAATTATAATGAAATTTGAGAAAATGCAAAGTTAGAGACGACTTTAGACAATTTATAAAAATAAAATTAACATAATTAACGCGTTATAAAACTATAGATAAACTACAATATATACATTCATTAATAGTATTAATTTAAATTAATTGATTTATTTGTTTTTTTATTATTAAGTTCATTTATTAATTTTTTTATACCATAGTTAATTTCCTCCCTTAAAAGAAACTTATCTAATTCTGTAGCGCTAGGAGATTGGAAAATTATTAGTCGCAGCAGGAAGATTTGGCTTACAGTTTTTGTTCTGTCCGACCTCCACATCTAACACTTATTTTCTCCCAAGTTTCTTTCTTCTCTTTCGCACTCATTTAATGACGTGATCTATATATTTAATTTTTTTTATTCATTATAATAAAATTTAAACAAATAAAAATTTTCACTTCGTGGTCTTTGAATGAAAGCATAATAATGGAAACATAATTAAATAGTGGATAAATACTGTTTTTATACATAGAAACCTTCCTTTTCAATCACTCTATCTATTAAAAAAACCGCATCAAAATCTGTTGCGTAGTTTTAAAGATTGAAGTATTCATAGGGACAGAGAAATCGACTTTGTTTTATACTATGTAATGATATTTGAATTTTATTGAATATAAATCATATCAATATGAAAAATTTGAACTTTAAATATACTAGGTAATCAATTAGCTGTCTCTTAAAAGACAAATATGTATATACTTTATTATTGTTAAAAGGTAAACATATAACGAAATAAAATAAGAAAAATATATTAATAAAATATATTAATATTAATAAATATATTAATAAAATAAAAATTAATTTATTGCAATTTATATTTGTTCTATAGAAAAATATGTGGATTTTTTTTTCAATTCTTCAATCTCTATTTTTCCATTTTGTATAGTTTTTTAAGTCATTACAATAATCTCTCCGCTCCCCCCTCCCCTTCTTACACACACATCACACACTTCTCATTCAAAAACTCCAAATTCTATTTGTATTGTCAGTTGGAATTGAGAAGAAGAATACTTTGCAAGGTAGTTGGATAGAGATCGGGGCCTTGAAGCTTCCTCTCTATAAGATTTTATCGTAACCTTTCACGTTTTGAACTTTATCTGATCTTACATAAATAATCATTTTGTATCATCATAGCAACAATAAGCGAGTGAATAATAATAATAAAAAAAATTTACTTTTTTTTTTCTTTCTCAAACTACAATACAATAAATTATAAAGGATGGTGGGGCACGTGGAAATTTATTTTATAATAGATCTGAAAATGGATGAAATGAAAAGACGTGTTTTATAAATCCGTCTAATTTAATTCCGGACTTTATCCAATAAATGAAAATAAATATAAATAATACAATTAATAAATAATTAAATAATATGCATTTTATAGATCATCTCAATTCAATTTACATCAATTTATCTAATTATATATATTTGTGAGTATATCTATTTTTATTAAATAACAAATAAATAAAACAATTGAAATATAATTAATTAATAGTATTTTTTTATTATTTTGAATTTGTGTTGTGTAAAGAGAGGTTCTTAAGCCCATAAGAAATTTAGACCGCCTCGTTCAATTTTAAGATACACTTCTTTAATTAAAAACTAATTAATTTAATTGTGCTTATTTCTTAAGAATTTTTCCCTCAAAAATTTAAAATCCCTATTTTATGTTATTCAAATAATTTGAAAGTTAGCAAAATTATACTAAGAAATATAAAATATGATATTCGAAATTTTTTTATAGTTATATACTGTATATTTCTCATCTCGAATTACTTCTACTAATTTATAATTATTGTTCACTAAAGATGCGTGCCTTGATCTTGTAACTTATAATAAAAGAATGTGTGAAATATGTTATAAATTGTCATTTATTTTTAATTAAATTAAAAAAATTAAAAAAGAAAAACAAAGCTTAAACAATATCTATCTATATATATATATATGCATTTATAGTTATCAAAAGAAAAGAACAAAAAACATTTTAAATTATATTACATGAAATGTTAAAAAATTTGAATATTTATTATTTCTCAGATATCACCAATATTAATATATATAAATATATATGGTAAATCATTAAAAATTTATTTCCTTAAGCTTGTTTATTAATTTAAAGAAATTAATTGTCTAAATATTTTAAAACTACTGATAATTTTTTTTCAATCCATTCCAAAGGTATTTAGATTATGATTAGAACTTAAATAGCCCCCGCACAAAAGGGATAAATGTATAAGACCCAGTTTTTAGAAGGATTTTGAAAAGATTTGTAAATAATAATTCAATTAATCATTCATGTTATAATATTATTATATTAAATATATGTATAGAATACCAAAATAGTTAAATAAAACAATTAATATTTAAAAAAAAGTTTTGTTATTGCATAACAATTTTTGTTTTTAAATAAAATTTTATTTTTTTAATATTTTATATTATTATACTGCTATATTGAACAAAAATTTGTTTTCCTGAATTTACCTTTCTTTATTCTTTTATTTTTATTTTAATGGACAAGTCTGTAAGAAGAAAATGTGGACACTAAATTCGGCTTTCTATCGAACGATAATTCAGCAAACCATTTTGTATAATATTATATAAAATACAGAGATACTTATATACATATACCATCTAAGTTTTGAAATCTGGTTTAGTTTACAGATTTTATCTTAATTGAAAAATAAATATGAATCCTGCTAAATAATTTAATAAGTTAATAAATATATAACTATATTATTTTCTTAACCTTTAAGTTTTATTTTAATACAATTTTACATTTTATTAATTCTACATAAATAATAAATAATAATTTAAAAATGAATAAAAAAATAGGACTTCCAATATTGTAAATAATTTAATAATAGTCCTTTTATCAAGCATATTTTTGCCACGACTTTAGAAATAATATTGATATAAATATAGTATACAAAAAAAATAATTAAATTTAGGTATTTATATTAAATTGCAAATTGTCTCTATGTTACATTAAAGATATTTATTTTTGTTTTATATGTTTATACAGTAACAATTTAATTTTTAAGTTATAATATATTCTTATAAGAATATCACAATAATGTTTATCTCTAAGAAGTGATATGGAATTTTAATTTATTCCGGCATATAACCTTATTAATTAATTTATTACAGAATTTTATAGTAATTGATAGTTTCATATATACACTTTAGTTTCAACTAATATTACATTTATTTACTTGATTTAAAGTTGTAACATTTTCAAAATATCAGTTAAATCTTGGAATATCTATCAAATTTTAAAGGGATTATTCTATTTCAATATTTTCCCAATAAAATGTTTAATAAATAAATAATATATAATATTATTGCAAGTTTATCTTAAAAGTGAATAGAGTATAATAGAGGGCCAACATGAATTTCTAATACTAATTGAAATTTACTTGGTGCCGAATTAATTATTAGAGATAAGTAAATAATTCAAGAACAATATTCAAAAAATCATAATTGAAAAAAATATAGATATATTAGTTAATTTCGATCTGTCTCTTTTGTTTGTTTTGCACAATAACACACTAAATTTAAAGTTTAAAATTTTACTAGGTATTTGTTTTAATTGATTTAATTTTCAAAATTTCTATTTTTAATTATATATTTTAATTTTATATGAAAAAATAAAGAGGGATGAGATTGTAACATAATTCTCATCAACAGTTGTAAATAAATATTCAATTAATATTCATTTATGGTATTAATTCAGTTATTATAATAAAAGTATAATGAATTAAAATTAAACAATTTGTAGAGTTATAAAATAAAAATATTATTATTGAAATTAATTTAAAGAGATATTAATCAATCATAAGATTAGATGAATTTATCTAATCTAGGCCATTTAAGAAAGAAAATTTTAATAATATCTTATTTTATCTTTTATTTCTATTATTCTATGTAATTTATAAAAATATACTATAATTTTACTATTATTATCGCCTTAAACCAGAAACTTAAATATGTATCTAATTTTGTGATTATTATCCTTTTTCAGATAAATTTCGTTATTTTTTATTCAATTGTAATATAATTTCTAAAAAAATATAATGTTCATTAAAAAAAAAAAAAAAAAAAAAAAAAAAATGGATTAGTTATCTACCAACATATTATAGTTTAGTTTAATGTCTTAATTAAATTTAGATAGCGGAAGTTTTAAATTATAGTCATTGAAAGAAATTCACATATACCGAGAGGCTTAATTTAATTTTTAAATATTGGTATTTTTTTTTTTTATATATTATTTTTTTGTTCAATAATTGGAAAATATTTTCAAATGAAATAATTTTTTTTTTTATGGAAAGGATGTGTGTTATTTTGCGAATAAAGATGAAAGAAATGATAGGTAGAAGGTGCATGTGGAGGGGGAAGCTTTTAAAGAAAAAAACCTTGAGGGGATGACTCCAAATTGCTAATGGTTTGTGGTCTGTTTACCTTGGCAGGCTCGGCGTAGGGCTGTGCGTACATTTCATACATGGCGGATGATGGATACTGCGATTGCGGGGTGGTCGAATCACGCGTCCTGTGAGCTGAGCACAATTTGGCCGGCCATTGAACGGGTGCCAGGCGTCATCGAGCACATGTGGTGGTTGGCGTAGACGGGACACGAATGCTCTCCATGGCAAAGAACGCGTGGCGCGCGCCACCGAGGGGAGGATCGTCAATTGCTAGGTGGGAGGACCCCTCGCCCTTCGGGAACCCCCGCCGCACCAAAAGCCCACCTCAATCGTTCATTTGAGCTTTTGCCTTTGCATCACGGAGAGAACACAGAGAGGGTTGAATTAGACCACCCTCTCCTTGAACCTACCCTTCCACCCTTCCTCTATCCGATTCTTTGATTTCTACCAAATTTCAAATTCATCTCAGCAACAAAAGAAAAAAAAATCAACGAATAAAGATTAATAAACTTTATCCAAAAATTGAAATAATATTATTTCTTAATAAAAAGCTTAAATTAAAAAAATAATAAGTGAAAAAAAAATTAATTAATTAATTAAATTAATTTTATGAAAATATCTATTTAGTTTGATCATAATTTAAAAGTAAATATATTTCTGAACATATTTAAAAGAAATATTAAAAATAAATATTTAAACTTTCATTTTAACAAATTTATATAATAATTATTTTTTTTTTATTTACTAATAATTTATTTAGCGTCCTTCATTAAATAAAAAATGATAAAATTATTATTCTAATATTTTGCTAAATAATTCTTTACCCCCCCCCCCCGGTTTAATTATTATTTGATTTCAGAAGAACATTAATTTTATGCAAACTAGTTAGATTAATATATTACAACCCTTTATTTTAAATTCCCAATCCATTTCTTATATTGTAGATAGAATATTTACTTAAAAAATAAAATGAATATCAAACTTATTTTAATTGTATTAAAAAATTGGTACTTTATATTTTTTTTTAATTTTTTATAAAAATTATAATAAATGTTCAAGTCAATTATAGCTTAATTTGTTTTTGTATAAATAATATTCTTTTGTGTTTTTACTATCTCGGCAGAGATAGTATTGCTATCACGAAAATTTTCGATGTTGAGATTTTGATGTTTTTATACGTTTTGAAGGTTCCTGAATCATTTTGACTAAGTTTGAGAAAAATGTCTGTGCGTGTGTGTATGTGAGTCTGTATGTATGTAACCAAGATTATGCAAAAACGGTAAGAGCTAGAATGATGAAATTTGGTACATGGGCTTTATTCAAAATTTATAGTTTTCTATCAACTTTTGAGAAATGTAGCTCAACCGGAAGAGGGTCATTACTTACAACGTTTTGATATTTTTTCCTCTAAAGTGACCGTAAAAATAAAGATATATGTTTGATAATTTTTCACATGATTAATAATTGTATAAAACTGTTATATATAGAATTTCAGCTTGATTGAATCGCTGAAAGTACCAGAATTAATTTTTTAATACTGCAAATCTCACGCGCCACCACGTGACGTGGTGTCATAAACAAAGAGCCAAACATGCGCTGGCTTACTAAATATTATTTATTAAATTTAATTTATAATTTATAATTAATTAAATTTAATTTAAATATAATATATTATGTTATTTAATCCAATTCAAATTGCGAGATAGTCGAGTGAAGACACTCCAGATTTTTTTTAATTTTTTATTAAAATGATAATAAATGCTTAAGTCAATTATAGCTTAATTTGTTTTTGTATAAATAATATTTTTTTTTGTGTTTTTTAAATAAAAATGATTTTTAAGGTTGAATGATATATTTTGATTAAATAAATTCTAATGAATTGATTTTGAAATAATTCACATGGATTATACTAATATTGATGGTGATTTTTAATTGAAATCGTTGTTGAAATCAACTTGTTGATAGTCATTGAGATCGGAGCGAGGGACAAAAAGTCAAATCTCCAAGAGCAAGTGAAGGGTGAAATCCAATTGGGCGGAAATTTCTTACATTTTCGGGGTTTGTTTCTTTCGATCAAGAATCCCGGTTAATCGAATGACAAGGCAAAGGAGGCACGTCGTCGATGATGGGAACGTGGGTGCGAGTCGATCCAGGCTGAGGTTGGCAATTGGTGCGTAGCCGTAGTGCGTAGCCGTGGTGCATGGCCCGCCCACACAACCCACGCGTGCGATTGGCCCCCTCGGGCCCCACCGCCACGCGGGTCGCCGCCTGCCAGGGGCAGAGCTTCCATCTTCTTGAGCTTCGAGCATCAAGAGTTGACCCACAGGGTCATTGTTATAACAGGGAGAGGGAAGGGAATCTCCCTCTCTCTTTCCCTCTATCATCCTACCTCCAGACCATCTATCTATCCTTTTTCATTCGCGCAATACACACCTTCGAGTTGGGTGGGTTGTTTCTTGGTCCAAAATCAATTAGCCTATGCTAAAATACATATTGTTTCTATACTAAAAGAGTAACGCCTCAAGATCGAGAGTTTCAATTTTATTTCAATAGAGAATCAAAGATATAAATTTATAAAAAATTTAAAAAGATATTTTCTGATGAGAATTAAATTAAGATTAAAATTAAAAAAAAATCTGGAGTGTCTCCACTCGACTATCTCGCAAATTTGAATTGGATTTATTATTCTTGTTCCTCTAATTTAGTCCATGAGTATATATATCTTTATATATAGATGTATATATTTCTTTGTATATTTTTGAGATATTAAACCGCCATAAGGATTTTTTGAAATTCACACCACATAGATAATATTTATAAACAAAAATTGATCTGTATTGGTTTCCGACTCGAGAAAAATCAACTTTAATTGTATTTTCTTAATTTAAAATATTAAATTTAAATGCCTCCCGCCATTCTTTTTTAATTGATATTGTGTTAATATTTTTTTATATTATATAATATAGGCTCAAATGATTAATCAAATAAATTTGAATATATTTTTCATCTTGAAATGAAAATCAAGTTATTTGAATTATATAATTTGCACCATTTTTGGAAACAAATTTTTGATGGGTCTTTTTTAGAAAATCCATTTAACAATTGTAATAAATAATTTAAAAAATTGTAAAATTTTTAAAGTTTACAATAATAAATTGTATAAATTTATTAAAGGGTCGAGCGATAGCTCGGTGTTCCAGGCAAATTATATTTCAATTGAGAATTAAAGAAATTATTTGAGTTAAAATCATCTACTTACTTAAATCTTAGATATATTTTTTAAAAATATTTTAATTTTCTCTCCTTTTATCTCTTGTTATTATATAAAGATGAAAATTAGTTTTAATTACAAAGATAAAACTTGAAAATGTTATTCAAAAATAATTCGTATTAATATAAAATAAATATATATTTTTTTAAAAAATCAAAAAGTAATAATTAGAGAGGTAATGGATTTATTATGGTTTGAAGGGTAGCTTTATCTATATATATAAAGGAGACTGTTTGTATGTATGTATGTAATTCGTTTACTTTTTTGCTGTCATAGTTTAATATGTTAAAATGTAAGTTATTTACATTTTAACATAAAATAGAAAATATATTATTTAAGGATTAAAGAATAAAAATAGAAAGTAAATTAGTGAATATTTTAAAAATTAGACAATTTGTGGAAATTGAAATAACTAAGAAATGAGAGGTGGAGGGGATGAGGAGAGAGGTGAGAGTGTGTGTGAGCGGGAGAGAGAGAGATTTAAAGTTTATATATAGTTCTCCGTGTTGTTCATTCAAGAGCCAGGCGTGGCCCACTGACTGGCGGACTCATTTTACACAATGTATATAACTAGCAATCAAAGAATTATTATAATATTTAACTTTTTATTTTAAATTCTAATATTCAAATATCATTTCAATTAAATAATTTATTCTAAAAGTTCTCATTTTAATTAATATAATAAAATATTTAAATCATATTTAACTTAAATTATTTTGTATTTATTCTTTCCATATTTGAATAGGTACTTCTTTTATTTTAAGGGAGGGAATTAACTATGATCTAAAAAAATTAATAAATGAACTTAATAATAAAAAATCAAATAAATCCATTAATTTAAATTAATACTATTAATGAATGTATATATTGTTAATTTATCTTTAGTTTTATCAATACTTTTATACCGTTAATTTTTATAAATTAATTTTTATAAATTGTCTCAAGTCTCTAACTTTGCATTTTCTCTAATTTTATTATAATTAAAAATATTCAATAAAAATCAAACAATGAAATTAAAATATCGAAATGAAATGATCAAGAAATATTATACTCTATTATAACATATACAATACTTATAAACTATAGGCGGAGGAAATATTAGACGATATCATTGCGGGTTCATGCCAAATCGATCAACATTAATTAAGATATTTTCATTATGACAGATATTAAAAAAACCGCGAATTCAATATCTCTGTTCACTAATTATTTGTAGACTTTAGTAAAACCTACGCATGACTCAATAGATCCGGATAAACTTTTTCAAATTTTGATCTTAAAATTTATCTTGAAGGTAGTAAAGAAAGAGTAAGATGTGGAAATCAATTGTAAAATATTAGGTGACC
Source organism: Labia minor (assembly GCA_963082975.1). NCBI lineage: Eukaryota > Metazoa > Arthropoda > Insecta > Dermaptera > Spongiphoridae > Labia > Labia minor. The sequence continues at coordinate 65,046,932 of OY720347.1, forward strand.
CAGACGACTTAAATATAATAGGAGATTCGGCAATTGCAATTACAGATAGCGAGGAAAAATTAATCGAGGTAGGAAAAGAGATGAGGTTTGAAATTAATAATGATAAATAAATATATTTAGAAACAAACAGGAGCAGTATTAACATACAAAATGTAGAATTTGAATATGTAGAAAAATTGAATGTAATCACGAAGGATAATAATATTTGAGAAGAATTGAAATCGAAGTTGCAATCGGAAAACGCCTGTTATCATGCAGTAAAGAGGCTTATCTCATCAAAATTATTATAAAAGGGAATGAAAATTAAAATATATAAAACAATTATTTTGTCTGTTGTATTATATGAGTGTTAGACATGGTCTATGATCTTTGGAGATGAGAGTGGATTCAGAGAATAGGATTCTCCCCAGCATTTATGGGCCAAAGAAAGATGAGTACATCAGGGAATGACGTACGAGAGATGGAACAGAGGCTCAGGATAAGGACACTTGGAGAAATGTGGTTGTAGCTGCCAAGAACTTTCGAGTACCGTTGAGCCACGCATGGTCTATGACCCTGGGAGATGAGAGTAGATTCAGATTATTCTTTCCAGCATTTATTGGCCAAAGAAAGATGAGGTCACCGGGGACACTTGGAGAAATGTGGTTGTAGCTGCCAAGAACTTTCGAGTAGATAGATATAACATATTCAATAATAATATATATAATTAATTTACTAAATAAATTAAAATATATTTTAAATAATCACACAATAAGAAATGAATGTTTTATGTTATACATTGTTTGAAACAAAATGGATGAAAACCTTTTACTACTTTCAACCAAATACTATGTACCACTCGGGGGTACAGGGGGCGGAGCCCCCGTCTAGATGTGAAGAGCGACGAAGGAGCTCTGAGCAGCTAGTTAGTGATAAATGAAAGGGCGGCACACTTGTATTCCCTCGACTGCAATGATTCAGTCAATCGTGTTTTTTTTATTATAATTAAATATAATTAAATATAAAGTCATCTCAAAATTAAAAAATGTATAAACATAAAATATAATAATAATAATAATAATAAATAATAGGTAAATTAGACAATATGTATTTCTAATTTAATTATTAATATTATTTGTAATTATTATTATTCTTATAGGGAGTTGTTATTTATATTTAATTTAAGTTGGTAATCACTTTAAGATTAATATAATTTTATATAATTAGTTAAAGTATAAAATATTATTACTATTAATAAAATATAAATGAATGTGTATATTTGTATAATCTTTTCATTTAAAGGTAAAATTATTATTATTATTGTATATATTGTAAATTTTTACCGACCGACGATAGTAAGGGAGGTATTGTTTTCACACCAAATTTCACATGTGGAGATTTTTACATATCTCCAAGAATCATGCATTTTCTTAACAGAAAAAAGTATTTTTAGCATGATGTCTATCCGCCCGTCCGTCCGTCTGTATAGATGTGTATAGCTTGAACGGCTCAACGGATTTTGATGAAATTTGGTATATTTACTTAATGCATCAGTATGATGAATTGATCAACTTTTGGTGCAAATCCGGAAACCGGAAATGGTAGTATAAGCGATCGACGATAGGAAGGGAAGGGTTATTTTGATACCAAATTTCATATGAGGAGATATTTTACATATCTCCACGAATCATGCACTTTGTATTGGTTTTATACTCGAGAGAAATCATCTTTATTATTTTTTTCTTAATTTAAAATTATATGACGTCATCCAGCCATTCATGACGTCACAGCATGGTCTTACATATATATTATAAATAAAATAAAATTAAAAATATTATCTGTTTTTTATTACATTAATAGATATATTAAAATTATTTGAAATTGTTTCTGTAGCTGGAAATTAATTTATTTCAAACCGTCGGTCGGTTCGGACCTGGCCACAGGTCAATTAATTTAATAAAAAATTATTTAAAGATTTAGATAATTGAATTAATTATAAGCTAATCTATTTAAAGATTACAAATATAAAATCCAAAGCTCTATTATGATATTTTAAATTTCAAATATATTAATTTAATAGATAGTAATGATTATATAATATCAGTATATGGTATTTTCAGTTCATTTTAGTCCCTCTTTTATCATGAGGTTAGTGGATTGAAAGTGAAGAAGGCTCCCATTAATGTCATTCTCATTCTTTTCCCTTTCCACACTCCCTCCCCCAAATTCACTTCATGTTGCTTAATCCAATGTTCCCTTCCATGACATTATCATCGTCTCTATTTTTATTCTTAGCTAACATTTTATATACAAAGTAATGAAAGATATCTGTTGAAAGAATATAAAAAAAAAATATTCAAGCTGAAATAATCGAATTATCCTTCTTCGATTTAAATAAAAACAAAAAGAGGTAAGTAAAAAAAAAGAGAAAAAGAAAAAAAAAGAGGATGAAATGAAACTAGAGATGGACCTCAAGGATTTTCCTCTCTCCCTCGCTCTAATAATTGGTTCGAGTTCTTTCGAGGAGGACTTGTTTCGATGCGTTTCGAGGAAGAAAAAGGGCCGCCATTTATTCATTTCTTCCGCGATCAAGGCTATTTCAAAAGTTACATAGATGAAAGAAATGAAAAATATAATCATTCAACTAATTATATTTTTTCATTTGAAATAAGAAATCGAATAGGCAAAAAAAAAATATAACTCTCTTGAGAAAATTAAATTGTGTTACGAGGCTGTCAAATTGAAAAGATGACAAGATAAGTAAGTATGATTTGTGTAAGAATAATATATTAATACCTATAAATGTCCAATAACATATGGCTAAGAATGAGAAAATCAAGAAGAAAATTAAAGGGTTAAATGAAACGGAAAAATGATGTTGACATTTCTTATAAAAGTGAATATTTAGTTGATATATAGCATGATATATTTAGTATATATACATAAAGGTCAACATCAACTTTCTGTTTAATTTCCATCTTCATTTTCTCAATCATATATATTTATATATATATAGGGTGGTCGGAAAAAGTCTTTTCGTATTTTGTCCATAGATGTCGTTGGAATCGTATATCTCCAGTGCTACCAATCACATTGTGTCATACCATATAGTGTTGGAAAGGTGAAATTTCAAGCTTCATTTAACCTTAAAGAAAATTAAATTTGGTGAAGCTGAACAAAAGTTACAGCTTTTCAAAAATGAGTGAAAATAAGGAAGAAATTCGCTATATTTTGAAATTTTTGTATAAAAAAGGGAAGAATGCCACGCAAGTCGCCAATGAAATTTGTGAAGTTCACGGAGACGATGCTATATCAGTTCGTGTAGCACAACAATGGTTCACTCGCTTTCGTTCTGGAAATTTAGATGTGAAAGATTTACCTCGTTCTGGTCGACCTATCGTTGAAAAAGTCGATGAAATTATGGAAAAGATTGACAAGGACCGTCACATAAGCAGCCATGACATTGCCAAGGAACTAAACATTCATAATCAAACGGTTTTGAATCATTTAAAAAAGGCTGGCTACAAAAAGAAGCTTGATGTGTGGGTACCACATGATTAGAAATACGAAAAGAGTTTTTCGACTACCCATTATATATGTGCCTCTCAGAAGCCAAACCGATTAACTCCAATTTTTAAAATTTTGCTTGTAATAAAATGTAATGTAATCTGAAGTGAATAATGTGAACTTGATAATCTTAATATTACAATGTAATATACATTTTTCTGTAATCAATAACCCTGAATTTCCTACAAGCTGTAAATTTTGGGTTTCATTTTCTCAGTATGTTTATATGAGGAGTTAGTCTTCTGAGTGGCACATATTTATATATATATATATATATATATAACGGAATTTTGTAAATTAAACCACATATTGATATTTGTTATTGTAAATTTATTCAAAAAATACAAACATATACACTACGTTTCGATTGCTACTTCTGCAATCGTTATCAAGCGACTGCGCTGTTCGAGCGTCCAGTGACAAGTCGAAACGTTGTGTATATGTTTGTATTTTTTGAATAAATTTACAATAACAAATATCAATATGTGGTTTAATTTACAAAATTCCGTTATAAATAAAAACAACCACCAAAGCTTTAATAATTTAATATATATATATATATGTTTAAAAATTAATAATAAAAATGCGCGATAGCCAAACTTTTTATTCTATTTTTCTTATATTATAAACAATAAAATTTTAGTTATTTTTGTATAATTTTATAATTATTTTTATATTTGAAAAACAAATGGATTATATATGAAAGATATTTTATATAATTTCAGAAAAAAAAATAATTTTAGACTTTATAAGGAATAAACATTAAAATATAATTAATTTTGTTTTTAAATTAAAGATGAAAAGTTAAATGAATTAAATATTAAATTAAATGATAAAAAAAACGAGATATAGATTAGTATTTACTCTTAATGTATTTTATGCAAACAAATTTTAAAAATATTTCAAGAAAATCCAATTATCTAAAAAAAATAATTAGGATGTTTACCAACTTATGGCATAACCAAATTTAAAAAAAAAAATATTTTTGAAAATTACATGTTAAAAAAACTTTTACTTGCAAATTCTTTAAAGTTCAAAATTACACTAAACTAGTTTTCCTTTTTAATTTAAATTTTAAAAGTCTTTATCACTTACGTTAGTCGTTTTCCGAGTTGAAATCGAAATAATTGTTCAAGAAAGAAACTCACCTGAAACAAAAAGAAAAGAAAAATATTAGGTTAGTGAATGTAATAACAATTTGTAGTGCGACAAAGTAGATATAAATACTCGAATTTATAGATAAGCTCAAATTCTTCTTAAAAAAATGATTTTATGTTTTCTTTTTCTCAATTCAACCACTTTTAATTAATAATTAATCAATTTAAAAATTATAAATATGTAGTGCAATTTTCTATAAATTGATTTACTATTTTAGATGATTGAATGATTGATGTACTTAGAATTGCTATATTGCGAATTTCCTTTCAATTATTTTCCTTGTGTAATAATTTATGAAATTTTAATGAAATTATTTTTATTCCTCGTATGAATTTCTTAAAACATCTTTTTTTCATGTTATGTTTTGAAAAACAATTTTGAATTTCCTTTTACGTTTAATTAACAATATTTTTGTATTATGATTTATTTATTAGATTCCCTTGGCTGATTGGCTCTCGCATGAGAATAGAGAGTTTCCTTCTCGAACCCGGTAGTCCATTTCTGATTGAATTGCCAAACAACAAACAGCCTAAAAGTAGAAAAGGTATGAATTAGTTTGGCAGCGATGCCGGGCGTGAAAAGTAAATTATATGTAATATCAACTTTAATTACAATAGAGCTTACCGTAACGAGCGGAATTATCCCATTAGGTTTGTAATATAGAACAGTAATTATAGCGATGTCATCTTGCTAGATTTCAACAAATTAAGAGACCCCGACTCCTCCATGAATAATAAGAGCCAATGGAACATGTTCTTTTGCAGGACCGATACAATTGACGCGTTTTTTTTTAATTAAAAGTGTATTTCAAGGAGATCCTATTTATGCAAATGCAAGTTCGTTATCTCAATAATTACTTTTTAATTTTAATTATTTTTTTTTTTTTCGCTTATTATACAAACGTATTCATTTGGATATATATCTAGTTATATACATAAAAATACAATTTTCTTAAAAATTTAAATTTAATTGCTAATTTTTATAATGGGTTAAAAACAGGGCTTTCATTAAAATAATAATAATAATAATAATAATAATATTCTTAGATTAAAATGATATTCTAATAGTGTGTGAAATTCATCAGAAGTGTTGAAGGTATTTATTTTCTCAATCCAATTACGAGTGTTGATAGGGGCAAAGGGCAAAAAATAATTTGAAATAAACTAGATGGTAATTGGAATGAATGTGAAAAGTCAATCGAGTGGAAAAAAAAAAGAAAAATAGAAAGGGAGGTGAAACAAATGAAATGCATAAAAATCCAAAAGATCATGTAATGATAGGTAATATAAACACAAGGACCAATCAGATCAACGAGGTTTTATAATTTATCATTTATTTGACAAATATTAATAGATTTGTTTATGGAAATTATAAATATATGTTATTCTATATATATATATAAAAATTTTGAAAATAGGTCTGAGGCCATAAAGATTTAAGAAGAGTTTAATTTATCTATAAATTCTTCCAAAAATAAATCAGTTTTTTAAAATATAATCTTCATGTTGGTGTGAATATACTTTTAAGTTGTTTAGAGGCTACAATACCACACTATGCATATTTATTATATTTAGAAAAGTAAATTATCAAAGTTTTTTTTTGTTGAAGAGTTAATTTTATTTTGACTGATGAAGACTATTATCAGAAAATTTAAAAAGAACTTAATAACCCTTCTTGAGCTATTTTATAACGGTTTCAAAATAATTAAAAAAAAATTAATTAATAGAGCTGGTAAGATAATCTAAATAGAAATACATTATTCGGTCCCCCTTTTTCTTGTCTAAACTTAAAATTGTCTTAATATCCAAATAAAAACCGAATCAAACATATTCCATTATAAAAAAAAAATACACTGAAAAATTTCTCCCACCTCAATTTACTAAAGGTAGAACGAATCCAACAGATAAAAATTGAAGGTCACCTTCTCTAAATAGCACGTTCTTGAGTTGAATTTCTTAAATACTTATACTTTTTTTTTTTTGTATTTCTATTTCACTTTTTTTTTAAATTAAAAAAAAAAGTTAATGAAATCTTTGAATCTATCGCTCGAGGATTTATGAAAATATTTTAACCTTTACAGGAGTAATATAAATAAAATACCTCATCAAAAGTAATAATCTTAGTGAAAAACAAAAACCCACTCTTCTACGCTCGAAAGATTTCATTTAAGATCCAATCCATTCCTCTACGTCTAAGTTCAACCAATGAAAAATAAAAAAACGATAGCCGCTTATCTCTGGTCATTATTCATTTGTTGGAAAAACTCTAGAAAAAAAATATATACGGCGAGAAAATAAATTTGCTCATTTTAGATATTTAGACGATAGGGCGGTTTTCTAACGAGGAGAGGGAAGTAGGAAAAGCATGGCTCGTGCAATTTGAACTTTCATTTCATTTAGATGACAATCACTTTCATTGATCTTATGTTCATTTCCCTAAATAGAAAACAAAATAGTGCTAAAAAAAACAAATGTAAATGAAGTAATGAATTTTTAATCAACAGTGATGGAAATTCGAATCGTATTAATAAATTTGAAACTAAATAAATAATGAAAAGTTATTATTAATGGTATACATTTATAAAATTCATTTTAATATAATAATTCTGACGAAAATACTTAATAATTTCCTAAAAATTTTATATCTGAAAGGAGGATACTGCAAATACTCCAACATTGGCATAGAAAAAGGGTCAGGAACCCGCGGGCCTTTGTTATTTCAATGTTTGCAAGTATAGTGAAATTACAATTTTAATGTAGTAATTTATAATAATAATAATTATTATTTATATTTCGTCTAAAATCTAGACCTCTTATTTATCATTCTTACTAAAAAAAAAAAAAAAAAAAACTGACTTTTGTACGTCGTACGCACCTATCAAGTCGGTTATATGAATGAGGTGTCTTATGATCAGTAGAAGGGGTCCTCTCAACCTTTACCTTGATTTTCTTGATCGGAGGCGCTATCAAGTAGCTTTTCCCCAATGTTGTTCCCGGAGAATGGGTTGACTCCGTCCCATAGACCCAGGGACTTGAACCCGGGACCATGTGAATGTGAGACAGCGTCTCACCCAATGGCGTCTTTATTTTTACTAAAATCTCTTCATAAGACATTTTTTAATAAATAAATTGTTTCTAAACAATTTTATTTTCATTTTTTTTTAATTAAAGTTAATGAAAGAGTAATAATTAATAATTTTTTGCATAATAGAATAGTTTATATAAATAATACTATAATAGTGAAAATAGATTTAGATGAAAATAAAAATTGAAATAAAATGTGTCAAGATTCATCATTTCATTTCATTCATCTCCAAATGTTTCTTTATTAAATTGAAGCGATGAATTTCAAAACCCTTCTTTATCTTTCTTCCAGAGTAGTAAATTGCCCCCACGTTGGGAAACACTGTTCCAGATGATGGATTCTATTTAAAATTTCTTCATACAACCTCTCATTAAAATTATCTGACAAAATCAAAATTTTAAGAAATTATTTCTTTAAAAATATATTTAATTTAATAAAAATATTAATAATATTTAAGTTGTTTTTTTTGTATGTGACCCCCCAAGAAATGTCGAACTTTCGTTTGGCCCTTTGATAAAAACCCTTTTTTTAGGGGTAAGCCCTAACATAGAATACGCTACACTTTTCTCTTTAAAAGAATAGTTTCCATAATTTCCCATAATGAGATTCCATAATTGTATTAATACAAAAAACCAGAAGGGGTGTCAGATAGCATGTATTTAGGCATCCAAACCACCAAAGAAGGTCTAAACGACTGAATCTTCGATATTTAAAATGAAATCGTGAAACCTATTTCATAATGAGATTTGAAGAAAATAAATTTTGCTATATTTCTAGTTTGGCTTGGCCAGAGAAGTAGCAAGATTGGAAGGTGATTGGATCTCGGATATCATGGGAGCAGAAGGGCTGGGACTTCCTGCGCCCTTCACCCTACCTAAGACGTTTAATGAAGTACTCTCCCGGGAACCCTTTGTCCTAGCCAGGAAATATCGTCTTTGATCGAGCAACGTCTTCGAAATCACATTGCTACAACAAGAGGGACCCATGTAACGCGACCACTTTGGGAATGTCTTGTACACGTGGATGGACAAAAGCACCCACCCCGGGCAATATTAGCCCTACAAAAGGAAATGCAACCCGGGCGGGTTTTCTCTTTTTTCTCTTTTTCTTTTTATACAAAATCAACTTTAATCTGGATATCCTTTTAAGAATTAAATCTAGGAAAAAGGGGAGGATATCTTTTGCTTAACCACCTGATAAAATTTAATTCCTATTGAGTGTCAAAAATTTTTCATTGAAATTAAATACCTCCATTCTAATAATAGAAGTCTGAATTCATTCATAAAAAAATATTTTTTCTATAAGTCTTGAAAGATGAAAAGCTATTTTTTATAATGTCCAAGTTCATTTTTATTTATTTTGAATTTTTGATCTCATTATGCCAATATATCCCAAAAGACTTCGTAAAATGGAAAAGAAATGGTCAGAATCTGCCATATTTACTCAAATCTTAATATCTTTTCATCTAGATGTATTACTCTCATTTAAGAATTGAAAATCAGTAAAATTTAGAATAATTATTGATAATTAGAATTTTTATTTTTAAATAATTAAATTTTTGTTTTAGTTTATTTAAATAGTAAAAAGTGAAGTTAAATTTAAAATTGAGTCTAAATAAATTTTAATCATCCTTACAAAAAAAAAAAAAATTATCTGATATTGTAGTAAATTATATTAAAAATCAAGAAGAAAAATATCTATTATTTTTTAAAAAAAATTCTTAATAAATTAGCTAAGTGGAATAATTAAATGATTTAAGCATTTTATTAAAAAATTTATTTCAGGTTTTTTTTAAAGAAATTTATTAACTCGGAAAGGAGTGAATTTATTTTGTACATTAATTTTTTTTGTTAAGCAATTTTCATTGGGTGGTAGAAAATTCAAAATGGCGATTTTTCTCATTATACTTCAGATCCTATCAGTTTTTAAACGTGATATATGAAATTAATGCTGATCCTGTAACTGTGAACCGGTTCAGGGTTCAAATTGGTCAAATGTAGAGGCGGAGACCATCACCTCCCCCCCTGTGAGTTGGAAACTTGCCTAAGATATAAATGCATGTTGTTGTTTTTTATCAATTAAGAATTTCGTGCTTTTATGAGTTCTACTTGATCAGTTTCGAATCTTCTTTGACATTAGTATTCATAATTGTAATAAATAATTCATAGCAAGCTTTTTTTTTTCATTTTAAATGAGGCAATTTTGTTTATTTTCCTATTGTAAGCAACTATGGAGTTTGTAAAGATTGTTTATTAGTAGATTCTCTTTGAATATTCATCACAATCGGCTAAACTTCACTTCTTAAGAGCTTATTATATAAGATGCAATTGAAATAATGCAATACGATAATTTATTTCCAAGTTGAAATGAATTTTAAGGGCTAATAAAAAATAGTTATGAAATAAATCAAAACTATTTATATATTACTTTAAAATAAACTGTATATCTATTCATTTTGTTATGAAATCCTCTTTACCACAAATGATGAATGGAAAGAAGTTTATGATTTTATCTATATAAAAAATAATCAGAATTAAAAGTAAATATTAATTCAAGTTAAAAATAATATCTACGGACCGTTTTCATATTATATTTCTTTCCTATTTCTTGTAATTTTAATTTTTAATTCCTTAAAATAACAATTGTAATATCTATAATTACCGACCGACGATAGTAAGGGAGGTATTGTTTTCACACCAAATTTCACATGTGAAGATTTTTACATATCTCCACGAATCATGCATTTTCTAAACAGAAAAAAGTATTTTTAGCATGATGTCTGTCCGTCCGTCCGTCTGTCCGTCCGTCCGTCCGTCCGTCCGTATAGATGTGTACAGCCTGAACGGCTCAACCGATTTTGATGAAATTTGGTATATTTACTTAATGCATCAGTGGGATGAATTGATCAACTTTTGGTGCAATTCCGGAAACCGGAAGTGGTAGTATTAGCGATCGACGATAGGAAGGAAAGGGTTATTTTCACACCAAAGGAGATTTTTTATATATCACCACGAATCATGCACTTTGTATTGGTTTTATCCTCGAGAAAAATCATATTTATTAGTTTTTTCTTGATTTAAAATTATATGACGTCATCCAGTCATTCATGACGTCACAGCCTGGTCTTGCATATATATTATAAATAAAATAAAATTAAAAATGTTTATATTTATTATTTATGTATCCATATCTGTTTTTTATTACATTAATAGATATATTAAAATTATTTGAAATTGTTTCTGTAGCTGGAAATTAATTTATTTCAAACAGTCGGTCGGTTCGGACCTGGCCACAGGTCAACTTATTTTTATCCACAAATTGAATCACTATAAGGATACTTTAGTACTGACTTCTTACATTAAAATGTATATATTTAGATATAATAATATAAGAAATATAATATTACTAGCTGCTCAGAGCGCCTTCGGCGCTCTTCACACCTAGACGGGGGCTCCGCCCCCTGTACCCCCGAGTTGTACATAGTATTTGCTGGTTGAAAGTATTAAAAGGTTTTCATCCATTTTGTTTCAATCAGTATATTACATAAAACATTCATTTCTTTTTGTGTTCTTATTTAAAAAATATATTTTAATTTAATCACTATATTAATTATATATATTATTATTGTATATGTTATATCTATCTACCTATGTGGCTCAAAGATACTCTAAAGTTCTTAGCCGCAACAACCACATTTCTCCAAGTGTCCCTATCCTGAGCCCTTATTCCATCTCTCTTACGTCCCTTCCTACGCGTCATTGGTTTTCCAAGCGGACGTTTTCCAATCGGTCTTCCCACCAATATCTTTTTCCTCTCCCATTCTTGCCACGTGCCCTGCCTATCGCAGCTTTTTCCCTTTTATAACCCTAACTATTTCTGAAGATGCAGAGAGGCCATGCAATTTCTTGTTATACAGGTGACCTCATCTTTCTTTGGCCAATAAATGCAGGGAAGAATCCTATTCTCAAATACTCTGAATCTACTCTCATCTCCAAGGGTCATAGACCATATCTCCCACCCATATAATGCAACAGGCAAAATAATCTTTTTATATATTCCCTTTGATAATAATTTTGAAGAGATAAGCCTCTTTATTGCAGATAACAGGCGTTTCCCGATTGCAACCCCGATTTAAATTCTTCTCAAATATTATTATCCTTCGTGATTACATTCAATTTTTCTACATATTCAAATTCTACATTTTGCATCTTAAGATTTTGTATGTTAATACTCTTCCTCTTTGTTACTAAATATTTTTTCTTATCACTATTAATTTCAAACCTCCATTAAATTTTCCTCGCTATCTGTAATTGCAATTGCCGAATCTCCTATTATATTTAAGTCGTCTGAGTAACCTAATATTTTACAATTGATTTCCGCATCTTATTCTTTCTTTACTACCTTCAAGAGAAATTTGAAGATTGAAAATTTGAAAAAGTTTATCCGGATCTATTGAGTTATGCGTATGTTTTACTAAAGTCTACAAATAATTAGTGAACAGAAATATTGAATTCGCGGTTTTGTTCCTAATATCTGTCATAATAAAAATATCTTAATTAATGTTGGTCGATTTGGCCTGAACCCGCAATGATATCTCCTAATATTTCCTCCGCCTATAGTTTATAAGTATTGTATATGTTATAATAGAGTATAATATTTCTTGATCATTACATTTTGGTATTTTATTTTCATTGCTAGATTATTATTGAATATTTTTAATTATAATGAAACTTGAGAAAATGCAAAAGTAGAGACTTGAGACAATTTATAAAAATTAACGGTATAAAACTATAGATAAATTATCAATATATACATTCATTAATAGTATTAATTTAAATTAATTGATTTATTTGTTTTTTTATTATTAAGTTCATTTATTAATTTTTTTAGATCATAGTTATTTTCCTTAAAAGAAACTTAAATTCTGTGGTGCTAGGGGATTTGAAAATTATTCGTCGCAATATGAAGATTTCGCTTACAGATTCTGTCATGTCCGACCTCCATCCAACAGTTATTTTCTGTTAAGTTTTTTGCTTCTCTTAATCATCTGATCTATATATTTAATTTTTTTTGATTCATTATAATAAAATTTAAACAAATAAAAATTTTTACTTTGTTAATTTATATAAATTTCAATATAAACTGATTGTGAGTGATACGCTTAGCCAATACTCTGAATATTTTGTGTACAAAAATATTGAATGTTCTTAGCGAGATTTGATATAATGTTGTACGATTTGTCCTAAATCTGAATTAGAAGAAAATTATAAATTGCATTAAAATGAGACCTTTTAGAATAAATTATTTAATTGAAATGATATTTAAATATAAGAATTTAAAAAAATATTATATTCTTTGTTTGGCAATTGTTATTTAATTATGTGCAACATGATTCGACTTGCACAGAGCATCGTTATTTTTTATTAATATCACATAATAAAAATGAATCTTTTAAACATAATAAATAAAAAAGACATTTTAATAAATTTAAAAAATACTTATACCCAATTTAAAAATGTCAAAAATTTAAAACAACTTTATATCATCATATTTTAATTTTTATATAATATATATATATTTAGTAATTAATAATAGAGTAATTAAATTAAAATAAAAAACAAAGATAATATAATTCAGTCATTTTAATTCAGGTTAAATAATATTTTTTTTTATTATTCAATGATAAAATTTATATATTATTATATATATATTATAGAAAAGAAGAAATATTCAATTAAATAAAAAATAATTTAAGATAAAAATATGATCTAATAAATATTTTAATTAAATTGAGAACTTTTAGAATAAATTATTTAATTGAATTGATATTTGTATATTAGAATTTAAAATAAAAAGGGAAATATTATAATAATTCTTCGATTGGGAATCTCTATGATAATTCATTGTTTGAAATGATTCCGCTAGGCCGACAGTGAGCCGCGAGCTGCTCTTGAATGAACAACACGGAGAATTATATAAACTTTAAAAAATTAATTTCTGCGGTTATTGATAAGATATTAATAAAATTTATAGCCTATGTTACTCTAGAGGTATATAAGAATATTGTGATGTAATTTCAAAGAAATCGGTTCAGCCAATTCTGAGTCTATAAAATAGTAATTTTCCGGACAGACAGACAGACAGACAGACAGACAGACAGACAGACAGACAGACAGACAGACGTGAAAAATTCTAAAGTCACTTTTGGATTCTAGAGGTCATGAAACGCGAAGATATGCAAAAATTTTTAAATTCTGAGCAATGTGCAGACAAAAACCTTTTTTTATATATATAGATATAACAAAATAATATAATATAATAATGGTACATAATCACATAAATTCATTATTATTTAAATATCAAATAAAATTATTCATTTAATAAACAGCGGAAAGAAAAAAGTAAATTTTAATTTTTTTTGGCAATAGATAATAAAAATAAAATTTAAAAAATTACTATATATTGTATTTATCAATTAAATATTATCATCAACTATAAATTAATTGTAATTATCTCTTTTGACATTAAAATTAATCATGTATTGTATATAAAAGGTATTAATTTATTTATGGCATCAATTGAATTTTACTTTGTTTTTTTTTTTTGTTAAATCTAATGACAAATTTGTAAAAAGAAAATCACAAAATAATAAATATAACTTATTAATTAGTATATATCATTTTGATCTTTATAATTAGCATTATTCTCTATTCCTTTTTGACTTCATAAAATACTAATGATCTCTAAAAAAGATAATATACATTGACATTGAGATATGTAACGGGAGAAGGTCTAAGATAAAATGAAAATCTTTCAATTAAATAATTCTTTAAATGTAAGTAATTTCATAATTTTTAATTTTAAAATATGAAATTATTTAAAATTCTAGAGAAAAATAAAATTCAGATTATTATCTTTTAATCCAAACTATTAATATTTATTTTAAAAAATTTAAAAGAATACAATTGTGAAGATAAAGAAAAGTGTCGGCGCCGTGGCTTAGTTGGTTAAAGCGCCTGTCTAGTAAACAGGAGATCGAGGGTTCGAATCCCTCCGGAGCCTAGGATCTGCATAATTTTTTGGTAATATTAATATTTATATGTAATGGTTATTAAACAAATGGTTTCCACTTATAATATATAAGACTTTATATTTATGAAAATATTATAAAATTAATTATTATTTAAGTTGAAGAATATTTTTAATTAAATATTAATTAATCATGTATCATAAACATACAAAATATATTTATTTATATTGTAAAATAAATACAACATTTTTATATATTAAATTTTTGTGGAAAAAAAAATTTAGCACAGTAAGTTGAAGCCTATCTTTGTTAACAGTCTGACCTATACTTATACCTTCAAGGTTTATCTTTTTATTTTTATTTAATTTTTATTATTATTATTATTATTATAATGTGAATAAATAGACATTTATTACTATCTCGCCAGAGATAGTATTGCGATCATGAAAATTTTCGATGTTGAGATTTTGATGTTTTTATACGTTTTGAAGGTTCCTGAATCATTTTCACTAAGGTTGAGAAAAATGTCTGTGTGTGTGTATGTGTGTGTGTATGTGTGTATGTGTGTATGTGTGTATGTATGTAGGCAAGATTACGCAAAAACGGTTTGAGCTAGAATGATGAAATTTGGTACATGGACATTATTCAAAATTCATAGTTTTCTATCAACTTTTGAGAAATGTAGCTCAACCGGAAGAGGGTCATTACCTACAACGTTTTGATTTTTTTTCCTCTAAAGTGACCGTAAAAATAAAGATATATGTTTGATAATTTTTCACATGATTAATAATTATATAAAACTGCTATATATAGAATTTCAGCTTGATTGATTCGCTGAAATTACCAGAATTAATTTTTTAACACTGAAAATCTCACGCGTCAACACGTGACGTGGTGCCATCAACAAAAAGCCAAACATGCGCTGGTTTAATATTTATTATTTATTATTTATAATTTATAATTAATTAAATTTAATTTAAATATAATATATTATGTTATTTAATCCAATTCAAATTGCGAGATAGTCGAGTGGAGACACTCCAGCTAATTTTTACAATGTAATGAATAAAATAAAATAATTAATCTGTAATTATGTTAATGTCAATCTTACCATGTCTATTTATTTCTAATAAAATATTAAGACTATAATTGGTATATATTTTATATCTTATTATACTAGCAAAAATTGTATGTATATATTTGTATATTTTTGAGATATTAAACCGCTCTAAGGATTTTTTTAAAATTCACACCATAGATAATATTTATAAAGAAAAATCGACAAAAATCAACTTTTTTACTATTTTCTTAATTTAAAATAGTAAATTTATATGACGTCAGGCCAAGCTCAATGATAATATTAGTGTTTATCTTAGGAAAGTTCAAAAATCATTTTTATTATTATCAGAAGTAATCCTTGGTCGAAACAGTCCAAAAGCTATTGCTACTTTGAAAAATATAAAACTGGAGCCATCTAATTATAACAACATAAATATATAATATAGGATCAAATATTTTATCAAGTAAATTTGAATATATTTTTCATCTTGAAATGAAAATCAAGTTATTTTAATTAATTTGGACCATTTTAGGAAACAAATTTTTGATGGGTCATTTTTACAAACACTATTTAACAATTGTAATAAATAATTAAAAAATTGTAAAATTTTAAACAAATAAAATAATAAATAAATTTTAAGTAAATAAAATATTAAACATGTGGCTAGAATGGGAGGAGATAGAATGACGAAAAATATATTGGTAGGGAGACCGAGTGGGAAACGTCCGCTTGGAAGACCAAGGACACGGTGGGTGGACAATGTGGGAAGGGACGTGAGAGAGATGGGAGAGGATAAGGACTGGAGGGTTGTGGCTCAGAATAGGAATACTTGGAGGGGTGTCGTTGTTGCGGACAAGAACTTTCGGGTTGCTTAGAGCCTCAGAGATAGATATATATATATAGATTGTAAAATTTTTAAAGTTGATAATAATAAATTGTAAATTATTAATAAATCTGTTAAAGGGTCGAGCGATAGCTCGGTGTTGAAGGATTTATTTTTACTATCTCGGCAGAGATAATATTGCAATCACGAAAATTTTCGATGTTGGGATTTTGATGTTTTTATACGTTTTGAAGGTTCCTGAATCATTTTCACTAAGGTTGAGAAAAATGTCTGTGTGTGTGTGTATGTATGTAACCAAGATTATGCAAAAACAGTTTGAGCTAGAATGATGAAATTTGGTAGATGGGCATTATTCAAAATTCGTAGTTTTCTATCAACTTTTGAGAAATGTAGCTCAACCGGAAGAGGGTTATTACTTACAACGTTTTGATTTTTTTTTTCTCTAAAGTGACCGTAAAAATAAAGATATATGTTTGATAATTTTTCACATGAATTATAATAGTATAAAACTGCTATATCTAGAATTTCAGCTTGATTGAATCGCTGAAAATCCCAGAATTAATTTTTTAACACTGCAAATCTCACGCGCCAACACGTGACGTACCATCAACATGCGCTGGCTTACTAAATATTATTTATTAATTTTAATTTATAATTTATAATTAATTTAATTTAATTTAAATTAATATATGTTATTTAATCCAATTCAAATTTGCGAGATAGTCGAGTGGAGACACTCCAGATTTTTTCTATTATGAGAGATCCGTGTCAGAAATGATAGAATTTTTTTTAGAAAATCTGAAGATACATTCCACGTCAAGTACATGAAAGTTTCCTTCTCAATTACGAGTAAATGGGTATCCGCTTGATATGTCTGATTGTCTGATTGGTCTGATTGGCATTCTCCCCTCGGCTGGATAGTAGAGCGTGTATTGCCTGGAGCCTTCCATGGTTCTGTGCCCTTCCTTGAAGGGAAGGTGATGTTGGTTGCCAAGGCCGGGGATCGAAACCATCACATTCGCCACCACCGCGTCCCCATCGCCTGTCTTGTTTTGTCAAGTACCAACAAGATATTTTTTTTTCTCCATCCGAGGTTTATTTGTCTGCGGGGAGATTCTTCGTTATCTGGGAGCGCTGTAGCCTCGCTAGCCAAGCCAAGAAATTTACTGGGCTTAATGACAGGGTTAGCAATATTTAATTACGGGCTAGCCACATGTCAGAGCCCAACATATATCTGCCCCAATCCCTTCATATATTTATATGTTATATAAATGTGTCTGTTAGTACGTTTTTGTTACAACTCCACTTTCTGTCTGTCAGACATCTTTTAACTTTTTGTAATTTATAATATTTTTTTTCCATCTCTCGCTCTTTCTCTCTTTCTTTAAGGAAAGATTAATTTGTGATTCTTGAAAATATAATCGTATTCTAACGATATCACATGTCTTTTGATTTATATTATTAATGATTTATAATTAAGGGATTTTTCCAACGTGATATATTTAAATAGAAGAAACATTAATAAAATTTATCGAGGAGAATTCAATAAACCTAATACAATAAATTTTAATGACAGGCCATTAGAGATTTAATTCTAATTATAGGGTGTGTATATTCAGATGACCAAAAGAATAATTAATGTATTTTTCATATTGTTCTTCTCAATATGGCTGGTGGATATGAAAAAAGAAACTATATGATATTTGTCAAAGAAACAGACGCATCAATATAGTAGAGACATAATTAAATATTCCTCAATTGATCATCAATTACTTCTTAATTACTATAATATCATTGCCAGAATATTAGAAATATATAAAACAGCAAATTTTTTTTCCAGTTAGTTTATTTATAGAATTTAAAACAAAATTTACTTATAACTTCAATGAAATATCAAAATAAAAAGTAAAAAAAAAGAAATTTCATTCCATTATATGAGAATTGATCAAAATCATATAAGTAACTATCATATCCTATTGAATTTTAAATATTTTTAAATCGTATTTGTGTATCATCGTTATCGTTTCAAAATTATCCCAATTTTTTCGACCTACAAATAAAAAATCTAGCGAGATAGTAAAAATTAATATATTACAAATTAGCTGGAGAATCTCCACTCGACTAACTCGCAATTTGATTTGGATTAAATAACATATATTAATTTAAATTAAATTAAATTAATTAAATTATAAATTAAAATTAATAAATAATATTTATTAAACCATGTTTGGCTCTTTGTTGATGGAACCACGTCACGTGTTGGCGCATGAGATTTGCAGTGTTAAAAAATTAATTCTGTAATTTTCAGCGATTCAATCAAGCTGAAAATCTATATATAGCAGTTTTATACAATTTTTAATCATGTGAAAAATTATCAAACATATATCTTTATTTTTACGGTGACTTTAAAGGAAAAAGAATCAAAACGTTATAGGTAATGACCCTCTTCCGGTAGAGCTACATTTCTCAAAAGTTGATAGAAAACTATGAATTTTGAATAAAGTCCATATACTAAATTTCATCATTCTAGCTCAAACCGTTTTTGCGTAATCTTGGCTACATACACACACACACACAGACATTTTTCTCAACCTTCGTGAAAATGATTCAGGAACCTTCAAAACGTATAAAAACATCAAAATCTCAACATAGAAAATTTTCGTGATCGCAATACTATTTCTGGCGAGATAGTAAAAAGCATTTGAAATTCATATTTCTAGAAAGGAAAGAAGAAGAAAAAATAGGTATTTTTTTATTAAATTAATATTATAATTTAATAATAATTTTTTCTTATTAAATACGATTATATTTCAATTTTTCTGTTTTTATTTACATAATTTATAATATAATATAATTTACAATAGTCAAATAAGATAAAATATAATATAATAGTAAATTTTTTTTCTAGTTAAAATAATATAAATATGCATGAAAATATGAATATATTTATTATTTAAATTAAAATTGGCTTGTAATATTTGTTTAAAAAAAGTATAAGATGCCTCTCTACTAAATCTTTTGATTAAGATTCTGGAATTCATTGGCAAATGAATTGCTCCTTGAACCCATTCAATTCGAATGGCCTTTGATTTCCTCTCAATATTTGTGGAAAATCTCCATCCATGATCTCCTATGTAATAGAAGGGTGACTGGAACACTTGGGGGCAAAAAGGGCGCAAAAGGCAACCATCGTCGATTAAGACCCGAGGCCTGCAATTGAATGAAAAAAACATTAGCAGCTGTGCAGTTCCGAACGCGATCTCAGCAAACGGAAAACGAATCACATTCCCTTTTCCTCCCATTTGACCTCTGCCCTGATCTCGCATCCATTTGGACTGTCTCCATAACACACGACGTCAACATTCAACGCTATTTATAAAAATGAAAATTGCTTTCTTTAAAACCAACGTTTAAAGGGAATCATTTCAATAAAATAAGATCGAAGGATAGGAAAATGTAAAAATAAGGAATTTATGGATGGATGAATTAATGTATTTAATCATTCGATCATTTATATGGAGTAACGGGAAAAAAAAATTTTACTAATAAATAAATCTCAGAAGTTCAAAATAAGGTGTTTTCTTAGAATAATGACATATGAGGAGAGAACTAATTTTTATCATTACCATTTTTGGGATCATTTTTATAATTTGTGGAGGGTTCAGAGAAAAAAAAAAGTTACAGTTAACCTCGTCGTTCTCTTTTCTTCATCTTTTTCTTTCTTTTGTTTCTTTTTTTTTTTTTATCAACAAGAAATTAAAACTTACAAGTTAATTACAGGTTCTTGTGTTTAAAATTAAGAATTTCTTATAAGGGTGTATTTAAGGATGTAATCGTTTTCTAGCGAACTTTTACAATTTGAAAAACGGACTAATCAAGAGCGTTGTCTTGTGGCTAGTTGGTGGCCCCCGAGGGCACAGCCCCTCCAAAGGAGCCCAAGGGTCGAAAATTACCCACCATTTATAGAGAGCGGGCGCTTCACGATAAAAATCTTCGAAAATTCATTTCGATTCATTCGTTATCGTGCTAAAACAACATACACTGATGAGAAATCGATTAAAATAATCACTCTGGTTGATTTAACTTACAGGCAGATTAAAATTTACATAATTTATAATATAATATAATTTCTATTAAAAATAATTATTGAAAATGACTTGAGCAGAGAAGAGGGGGAGGTCTCCATTTAAGTTGATAGGTTCGGTGAGTTAATCGCTTGACGGTACCAGCGACGACGGGATTCGGCTGCAACGCTAATGGGAAGCGGGTGGGGGGTGGGGGGTTTCTTTTTTTCCGGATTAGCCATTAGGCCAGCAGACAGTCGATTTAATTTCGGAGACGTTACTTTCTGGGAGCAGTAAGAAAATCGAGACCCGAGCACCGTGACGAGGGCGTCCGACTGAATTGAGCCAAATCATAGCTTCCAACGCAAATAATGTAATTGTGTTATTAACTTGGAAAATTTATGTCTTGCAGGTTATTTATCATTCAATTTGTAAACTATATTACAAATGGAAAACAGATCCAATTGTTTCTTGTTAACTCAACTTTTCCTTCAGGCATTTACCTACCAGGATAGGGTGGAATTAGATGAAGCCAGGGAATCTAATTTTATATCAAAAATTGATTCAATACTTGTACATTCATTATATTATTATATTCTCCTGAATACACATTAGTACATTTATATACTTTAATCGATAAGAATAAGGAAAAACTCAGATTATAATATTTTATACAGTTTTATTATCCATACATATTTTTGAATCAATATTTTTATATTGTTTAACTACAAAATATAGAAGAAAATTAAATTAAATAAGTTGACCTGTGGCCAGGTCCGAACCCACCGACGGTTTGAAGTAAATTAATTTCCAGCTACAGAAACAATTTCAAATAATTTTAATATATCTATTAATGTAATAAATAACAGATATGGATAGAACATAAATATTTTTAATTTTATTTTATTTAGAATATATATGTAAGACCAGGCTGGATGACGTCATATAATTTTAAATTAAGAAAAAAATAATAAAGATGATTTTTCTCGAGTATAAAACCAATACAAAGTATAAAACCAATACAAAGTGAGATATGTAAAAATCTCCACATGTGAAATTTGGTATGAAAACAATACCTCCCTTACTATCGTCGGTCGGTAAAAATTAATGTTAAAATAGTAGCTATTGACAAAATAAGAGGTCCTATATTATTTTCGTAAAAATAACATATAACAAGTAAATTTGATTTAAAGGATTGTTGTAAAAGATTTCAGTACTTTCGGTCTAACAAATATTCCTATATAATGATTATAATATACACGGTGTCCGAAAAGTCTTTCCCTGATTACATAAATTAATTAATTATTAAATTTAATTTAAAAAGTGCCAAAATCTTTCTTCGTTGTCGATGCTGAACAAAAATAAAATGTGTCTATGAGATATTTAAATAAATTCTCTTAAATAAATTTTTGTAGAACTAGAAGAGATGTGAATTCATTTATCAAAGAAACAAGAAATATAATCTGAATTGGAACTATTATTACCAAACTCTCAACACCTTTAGAACTATGAATCTATTCAAAGTTATGAGAATATAAATTTTTTTCTCTTTCTTGATGATAATTATAACTTTGTAAGGTGTAAAATGATAATGATACCATATTTTTATCATATCATTGACATTTCAGAAATTAGAAACAATACTCTCGATAAAAATCCAATGGTATGTGGAGGGGAGATAAAAAAAGAAAGGCATCAATCTACATTTATAATTTAAAAATATGTCTAACACAATAGGTGATAGATTTCCTCAAAATAATAATTATTTAACACCTGTTTGATAATAATCAAATAGACAATGTTGCAAATAGTAATGGGGGTCTGTCATTGTTTTTTGCTCGAGCATAAATAACAAGAGGGAATACGAATGGCAGCCAGCTTCTTTGAGGAGAAAAGCAAAAGGAGGGGGTTGTTGAAATTCTTGTAAGATTAACGACACATAAAAATTTAAGAATGTTGAAATTGAATATTAACTATTGGTTTTAAAAGACACTATTCTTTCACATTACAAACATTTGTAAAACAAATTAGATAATATATTCCTCTTTTGTTTTTGTAAAAGATCTTAGGAAACGAATTTTATTTTTATTTTAAAAATATTTTAAAGCTCCAATTTCTGTTTCATTATTTTAATTAACAAATATCATTAAAATTTATGAATATTTGGATTTTATTAAAGAGAAAATAGCAAAAATATTTTATATAAAACCCTCAAGTCATTTACAATCGTATTATGCCTAGAAATGCTTGGATTGTTGTACTTTTTCTTTTATTATTTTCAAGTGGATCTATTTTGAATTTGCTTTTTATATCTCTGTTTTGGCCAATTAAACGAGGAGATCGGAGGCGGCCGTCCGCGATGGCGTTCACACGTCAGCCCTGGGCCGGAACTTTGACTGATGGCCTCAAAAGTTATTAATGCTTTATCCACTTGGTTTGTTTGAATGTTTCACCCAGAGATAATTTATATACCACATAAATAGTTAAAGCTATGATTTAAAATAATTAATTGCATCATTATTATATGTATATTTGAATATTCTTTTAGATGATTGATATACCTAAAATGAGGTGTGTCAGTATTTTTGAGGATCCCTTCAAGAAAAAGAGCATTCTTAAAAAAAAATGATTCTGAGTTTCTTTTTCTAAGTTAGCCATTAGTAACAAGGAGATTAATTATCATTATTCAAAATTTAACTAGAAATTGAAAGTAAAGAAAAAAAATTAAAAATAACCTTCATTTTGAATTTTAACTATTTTTTTTTTTAAAATCTGAGTTTTTTTACATTGATGAAATTTACTTTAAAAAATCTAGTGATAATTTATCTTTTTAATCCTTTTATTAAATCGTTTTATAAACATCGAAAATGACCCAAGAGCGAAATATTTGAAAGTAAAAAAAAAAAAAATTAAAAATAACCTTCATTTTGAATTTTAATTATTTTTTTTTTAAAAAAATCTGAGTTTTTTTACATTGATGAAATATACTTTAAAAATTCTAGTGATAATTTATCTTTTTAATCCTTTTATTAAATCTTTTTATAAACATCGAAAATGACCCAAGAGTGAAATATAACATTGTCCTTTACTATCTCTTATGGGGATATTCATTTATCATTTAAATCAGTTTTATTTTGTTTTTTGTAAAATATTTTCTCAATCTTAATCAATGTTAATTAAATTAAAATTAATCCTTAAGGATTTTCAATATAAAATATTTTTTAATGTTTATTTCAATATTTTTTAGATATTTCTACATATTTAAGAATTGAAATTTGAAATTTGTAAAAATTGTTTCGGAGTTGAGTGGGAGCCCTAAATCAAATTAACAATTTTCCATGAACTACCAAAAAATGTATACTTAATATATTTTTATATTTTAGACAATTCGGGCAATTAATGTTCTTGTAAAAATATGGGAAATTTCCTACATATTCTTTGGTTGTAGTTAAAATGTGAATAAAATATTCTAAATAAGAATTACTCCTGATCATACGTATAACAATAAAAATGACTTCAATTTAAACACGGAATTATGTGGGGAGGGGGTGGGGCGCACTTCACTCCTAGACATATATATTTAAAATTTAATCAATGTTCAAGACCTTTAAAATTATATATCTTTATAATAGGGATTGGAGGGTTGTGGCTCAGAATAGGGATACTCGAAGTGTGGTTGCTGCGGCCAAGAACTTTCGAGTTCCGTAGAACCACAGAGATAGATAGATAGATAAATATAACATATACAATAATAATATATAATATATAATTTATTAAATTAAAATATATTTTAAATAAGTACACAAAAATAAATAAATGCTTTATGTAATATTCTGATTGAAACAAAATGGATGAAAACCTTTTACATATAAACTTCCAACCAAAAACCATGGTATAAATATGTTTATTTAGTTTTCCCAAAGAATATAATTAAGAAATTTATTTTAAGAATTTTAATAAATGAGAAATTTAAAAAAAAGTATATATATATATATATATATATGTTATCGTGTGTAGGAATTAAATAATAATTAGGAGCTGAAGTGAACAAAGGGTGATGCTTTCATTAATAAAATATTAAATAAAGAAAATTAATAAATTATCTTTCTTCAAATTCTTACTTATTTATATTCACTTATCACTTATCTATCAGTTAAAATTAAAATAAAGTACTTTATTTAATATTGAAATCAGATATTTCTTTAAATTACAACTTAGAAATCGTATTTATTTTATGTACAAAAAAAATTATATAAATCAAATATTCTACAAGTCTTATAAAGTTTGTAACAATAATTTTGAACTGCTTTCGAACTACCAAATAAAAAATAATAAAAATAAAAAATTATAATATATATTATTATACAATATTATTAATGATTCGATAAATCATGCATTATCTTTATGAAATACATTTTTTTAGATTAATTATTATTAAATATATAATATTAAACATCTGTGATAATGTGTCGAGTTATTACTTTTTTATTAACCCATTTAACTGTCATTCGTATTATACCTAATCGATAAAGATAAACAATATTTAATAAATTTAAAATTAAGAATACCTTTTTATATTTTTTTTTTATTTTTAATTTAAACTAAAAATTCTAATAATTTTTTAAAGGAATTTCTACTACACATTGGTTATAGGTGATTCCTTAAATGAGATGCTTATATAAAATTATTAAATTCTTTTTAGATAGAGCATTTCATTGATTTAGAAATTTCCCTATAAATAATTCTTCACTTCTGCTACTGCGGGACATTTTGAAAATAAGACAACTGGATTTTACCCTTCTATAGAAAAACTTATTATGGCCCGGTGTCTATATTTCCCCCCTTTCCTCACATAAAAGAACCCACAACCATTCTCTTTGTCTAATTATTTTCCCAATTAAGTATAACTAGGTATTTGTTTATTTTATTAACAGAATGAGAGTGAAAAAAATTGTGTCATCATAAAAGGTGTTATACAAAAATATTATACTTTGAGAAAAACTTCTCTTTCATATTAAAATTATATATGGTAGGTAGCTATTTAATAAACTATTTAATTTCATTAACAATTTTTAATATTTTTTTTTTCTTTTCTTACTTGGAATTATGTGTTTATTAAAATATCAAATAAAGTCTGAAACTCACTTAAAGATGATTGAATTAAATTGAGTATTAAGAGATAAAGAACAGACCTCGATAGATGGGCAGATTAAAAAAAAAAATTGAAAACGAATTTTTCTTAGAAATAATTAATTTTTCTAAACATGATAATTTCCCAATTACCTGAATATAAAAGAATTAAAACGCACAATCAGTATGTAATTTCTTTCGATAAAATTGTTATTGGAATTATAAATTGTCTTCCTAAGAAGACCTGCGAAGAGCTTCATCTGCATCAACATTAGGATAATCTATAATAGGATGAGGTTGGCATTGTTTGTCCGTGACAACGATTCGACTTGTGAATGGGGCTCATCCCCTGGAGCGGTCCATTGAACCATCAGCCACCAACCACGCCAACACAAAGCGTGATTTATGCCTGCCAAACCGAGAGGAGAGAGCACACGCGTGCCTCACTACACAGTTTCTCTCGAGCTCTCAATACAATCCATAGAGAGATTGTTATATACAGTTGCGGTGGCTTTTAAAGAAATCGACCAGTGCAGTTCGAAACGCCCGGAACAGATAGTCTCACTGGCCAATGAGTAATTATTTATCCCCTTCATGTCATTTTATGAGCTAATTAGAGTAAATCATACGACGATGATTGTCAATGACAGATTGAAAGAAGAAAGAGTTCAACTATCATTGCTAGCGAGTATGGGGATTTTACAAACAGCTGTTAATAGTGGAGTCCCAATAATTTCATCAAATATGTCAGAACACACCACACATACACACATGGCAGAGACAACCACAAGACAGGATAACAAATCAGTCCCAAACCATTCATCATACACTTACTAATTGTTTGTTTGAATTTTAAAAATTGAATTATTTTTCTATACAGGTGTTTTTTTTACTATCTCTGGGAAAATATTCTTATTTATGTTCTTATCAGAAATACTGAAAATATAGGTATGTACAATTTATTAAAATACTATTAGATTTACTAATTTTTATTAATGACTTTAAAAATGACTGTATCCATTTTTTTTTTTGCATTACAGTTCTCAACTTATAAATGTAATTGTTTTTTAATCCCTGTTTTTTTTTTATATTTTTACCGACCGACGATAGTAAGGGAGGTATTGTTTTCACACCAAATTTCACATGTGGAGATTTTTACATATCTCCACGAATCATGCATTTTCTTAACAGAAAAAAGTATTTTTAGCATGGTGTCTGTCCGTCCGTCCGTTCGTATAGATGTGTACAGCTTGAACGGCTCAACGGATTTTGATGAAATTTGGTATATTTACTTAATACATCAGTGGGATGAATTGATCAACTTTCGGTGCAAATCCGGAAACCGGAAATGGTAGTTTAGCGATCGACGATAGGAAGGTAAGGGTTATTTTCACACCAAATTTCACATGAGGAGATTTTTTACATATCACATACTTTGTGGTGGTTTTATTCTCGAAAAAAATAATCTTTATTAGTTTTTTCTTAATTTAAAATTATATGACGTCATCCAGCCATTAATGACGTCACAGCCTGGTCTTACACATATATGTATATTATAAATAAAATAAAATTAAAAATATTTATGTTATATGCCTATCTGATTTTTATTACATTAATAGATATATTAAAATTATTTGAAATTGTTTCTGTACCTGGAAATTAATTTATTTCAAAACGTCAGTCGGTTCGGACCTGGCCACAGGTCAACTTATTTCTTGTTGAGATTATAGTTAAATAAAATAATTTATAAACTGTCTATCATTGTGGTTCTATGGAAATCGAAAGTTTTTGGCCCCAGCAAAGACATTTTTCCAAGTGTCCCTATCCTGAGCTATAACCATCCAAATCCTACCCTCTCCCATCTCTCACCCGTTCCTTCCTCCATTTTATAAACTGACAAATATATAAAAATATGGAATTTAAAAAAAAAAATTATATTGAAATGTTCTTTATTCTAAAATAATTGTAATCAAATATCATAAAATAGCTTTCCTTTTCTTTTAAATTCTAATAGAAGAAATTTAAAAATATGTATTTTAAACTATAATCAAGTAGCTCACTCGAGAAGCTCTCAAAACCAAAGATTATTTTTTAAGATTTTTTACTATCTCTGGCGAGATAGTATTGCGATCACGAAAATTTTCGATGTTGAGATTTTGATGTTTTTATACGTTTTGAAGGTTCCTGAATCATTTTCACTAAGGTTGAGAAAAATGTCTGTGTGTGTGTATGTATGTAACCAAGATTACGCAAAAACGGTTTGAGCTAGAATGATGAAATTTAGTACATGGGCATTATTCAAAATTCATAGTTTTCTATCAACTTTTGAGAAATGTAGCTCAACCTGAAGCGGGTCATTACCTACAACGTTTTGATTTTTTTTCCTCTAAACTGACCGTAAAAATAAAGATATATGTTTGATATTTTTTCATATGATTAAAAATTGTATAAAACTGCTATATATAGAATTTCTGCTTTATTGAATCGCTGAAAGTACCAGAATTAATTTTTTAACACTGCAAATCTCACGCGCTAACACGTGACATCAACAAAGAGCCAAACATACGCTGGCTTACTAAATATTATTTATTAATTTTAATTTATAATTTATAATTAATTAAATTTAATTTAAATATAATATATTATGTTATTTAATCCAATTCAAATTTTCGAGATAGTCGAGTGGAGACACTCCAGATTTTTTTTATCAAAATCCACTAAATTAATTTTATAAATTATTCATAAAAATTAAATATTTTAAGTATATATATTACTAATCATAATAAATATTAATAATATTTAATTTAATAATAAATATTTTGATTTATTTGTGTGTGTGTGATAAAAAAAAAATTTTATAAAAAATAATATTGTATGTATGAATGAATATATGGGTTTATTAATTTGTTATTAATTTGTTATAGAAATTAAAAGAAGAAGCTTTTTTATATTTTAATGCAAATATATTACAAACCATCAATATGTGATTATTATTATATTAAAATTATTTATATTTTTCCTTATAATTAAATAATGCATAAGTAAAAATAATACGATTTAAAAATAATTTGTCTATATTTAGATAAATAACTGATTGTTTATTTGATAGTAAAAAACTGATCCCAAAACTAAGGGTGGTTCCTTCCGGGGCGATGATGGATGATGAAGTGGAGGCTGCAAGATCCAATTAATCATGAAACAGTTGGGTCTGTCATTGACCTCAATTTGGATCAATTTTATTGTTGATCGATAAAAGACGAGTTATTTGAAAGTGAAGAAATAATTTTGAATATTTTTTTGTGAATAATTTGGATAAGCATTTATTTGTCATCAAAAAATATTGATATAATAATTCTTTACCGATATTAGTTATAGATGTAGTAGAGTGAAAATAAAATTTCATTTGTACATATCATACTATTTTCAATTTTCAAAAAAGGAAATCAGTCTATTTATATCTCTTATCCTATTATGCTAGCTAAAATTGTTTGTTTGTTTGTAAATGGGTTCTCAGAAACCGCTCTAACGATTTTTTTGAAATTCACATCAGAG
This sequence comes from Labia minor, assembly GCA_963082975.1. Classification (NCBI taxonomy): domain Eukaryota; kingdom Metazoa; phylum Arthropoda; class Insecta; order Dermaptera; family Spongiphoridae; genus Labia; species Labia minor. The sequence goes on from OY720347.1 coordinate 65,076,400, forward strand.
ATAGTATTTATAAAGAAAAATTGAGTTTTATTGATCACATCTCTGGAAAAAATCATCTTCATTAGTTTGTTTTAATTTAAATGTATATATGTGACGTCACAGACACCGCCTGTGAGATATATTCTTAAAATAAAATTTAAAATATTTATATTATATTCATATTTGATTTTTTATTTCATTAATAGATACATTTAAATTATTTGAAATTGTTTCACAACGTTTAGAAGATTTATCTTTATTCGATTCAATATAGGAGAATTAAATTTTTTTAACTTAATTACAGAGCCGTGGCTCGGGGGGGGGGGGTCCCGGTACTATATATATATATATATACTATATTCGAAATATACCTACAATATTTAAATGATATTATAATTACCATGTGTATTTATATCATTTCAACACTCATCTCAGGTTTTAAAAAGATATTTAAAAATCTTTTAAATAAATGGTTAAAGGTTTTACATATCTTTTTTTGTTTTTTTTTTAATCTAATTTATTTTAAATCAATTGAATTCCTATACTTAAAATATTAATTTAAGATGTATTTTGTCATATTTATTTAAGCTTAAGAAGAACTTTATGATATAATAATAGTGAAAGAATGGGATATACAAGTATTAAGTGTAAATAATTTTATAATAATTATATTAATAAAATTTTATATAGGTATATTCCATTATAATGTGTCATCAGCAAGAGTCAACGCCCACAAGAAATAATTTGAAAAAGTGTTTCTCTAGTTGTGCTTATTTTGTTGCGATAAATAAAATAAAGAGTATTTACGTAAAAGAATAAATGTTTGTTTTCATCCAAAGTAACATTGTGCTGAATCTAACCAATTACTCGATGGGTCGATGGGTCACGCATCGGGTGAGCAACGCTTTAGATTATATGAAAATCTGAAAAAATAAGTTGACCTGTGGCGCGGTCCGAACCGACCGACGGTTTGAAGTAAATTAATTTCCAGCTACAGAAACAATTTCAAATAATTTTAATATATCTATTAATGTAATAAAAACAGATATGGATATAAAATAAATATTTTTAATTTTATTTTATTTATAATATATGAGTAAGACCAGGCTGTGACGTCATGAATGGCTATATGACGTCATATAATTTTAAATTATGAAAAAACTAATAAAGATGATTTTTCTCGAGGATAAAACCAATACAAAGTGCATGATTCTTGGTGATATGTAAAAAATCTCCTCATGTGAAATTTGGTGTGAAAATAACCCTTCCCTTCCTATCGTCGATCGCTAATACTACCACTTCCGGTTTCCGGATTTGCACCAAAAGTTGATCAATTCATCATACTGATGCATTAAGTAAATATGCCAAATTTCATCAAAATCCGTTGAGCTTTTCAAGCTGTACACATCTATACGTACTGACGGACGGACGGACGGACTACTACTACTAATACTTTTTTCTGTTAAGTAAATGTATGATTCGTGGAGATATGTAAAAATCTCCACATGTGAAATTTGGTGTGAAAACAATACCTCCCATACTATCGTCGGTCGGTAATGAATTTATGAATGGTTCAATGCAAAATAGAATGATTTTTATTGGTATGATATCGACAAGATGATACCGAGAAGATGAGAAAAATATGAAATTACCATTGGAACACTTATTATAAGTAAACATAGTATATATAATAATAAAATGAACTCTAAAATATGTTTGATATATGTTTTTCAAATCATTGAAACATCATACAAGTTCTACTAATGATTATTTTCTATCAAAAAAACTAAAATATGATTATATAATACTTTTAATAATAAAATTTATATTAATATAGAATATTAAAAAATCTTTTTTAAGATAAATCATAATTTTAATTTCTATCATGATAAATAATAGAATAAAAAATAATTTCTTTTTTAAAATAGATTTTTTAATATAATATGTTTAAAGTTGAAATTTAAATTAACCATTTACGGAAATTTAATATTTTCATTTCTTCTTGTGTAAAGTGCAAAGGTTGTTTGATTTCAGGGGGAGACTTTTATCCCTTTTGATCAATGGACCTACGCCAATGGTTCGATATATATGTTTTAGGAAATAGGGTGAAGGTTCGACAAAGAAGAAAGGGAAAGGGATTGCCCTAAAGGCCGATGAATAATTCAGTAGCAGTCACCCCGGCGGGCATACGTCCCACCACCCGCATAATCAGTCTGGTCCAATGACCATTTAATGAATTCGCACTCCATCGCCCTGAGACCGCCTTGGGTAATCGAAAAGTCCTCTTCTCCCTCTCCCAATGCGACCGACTGGCAAATTTATTGACAAAAATTGAATTAGAAATCAGATCAACTTTGATACACTCGATGTGGTTTACTTCTAATGTTTATTTCATTATGGATTAACATTTATCCAAGAAAAACATCAACTTACCCTCACTATCATAAATACACAGAAGAGTCTTATATGGTTCAAACATATGAAATAATTCATAGCAAAACCACCATTCAATTGAATTTATAAGTCAGATTAACTAATGTCGTTTATAGTAATAAAAATACAATATTTAATATAATGTGAAAAAAACAATGATAAAGTGATTTATTTCAATAATTTTTATATCTACAACTATTAATAACAGATTATATAATAGGGTGTTTCATATTTTCTATCTTTTTATGTGAAAGATTATAATTATTGAAAAATTTAAAAAAAATAATTGTTTATAATCTTTTAATTATCAAGGCGCCATTGGGTGTGTGGGTAGCGAACCTGCCTCACATTCACATGGTCCCGGGTTCAAGTCCCGGGCCTGGCAAGGGAATTTCCCTAGCTGGGGTCTATGGGACGGAGTCAACCCAGCCTCCGGGAACAACATTGAGAAAAGCTACTTGATAAAAAGCAGCGCCTCCGATCAAGAAAATCAAGTTAAAGTTTGAGAGGACCCGTTTTACTGATCATAGGACACCTCATTGATATAACCGGCTTGAAGGCGTTGTCCCTGCGTAGGACGTACAAAGTCAGAGGTTTTTTTTTATCTTTTAATTATCACATTAAAATAATACAAATCAGAAACTATTGTTATTTATCATGAGATAATATTCATTTTTTATTAATCAATTAATATTTAATTTTTTAATAGAATTTCTTTAGAAAAAGCAAATTTACGAAAATATAATTATTATAAAAATAATATAAAAAACGTTTAATTTCCCTATTAGTATGTCAATCATTATTATCATTTATTTTTAAATCATTTTCAAATAAATAATAAAAAGATAAGTTTAAAAAAAATGATATTAATTTTTTTAAGAACATTACTAAATTTAAATAAATTATTCCATGAAAAAGAAGAAATTTCTTTTAAAATGTAGAAGTTTCTTTAAAAAAGATATTACTTAGCATTCATCACATAAAAGTGATGTAAAGAAATAGACAATTTTTTTTTTTTAAGATAATATCATCATCAGTTTTATTCATTGTTTTTTGTATGACTTTATACTAAAACCTATACTTTATTTAGCTTTATCAAAGACAAATAAAGTAATTTCCTGATAATAATTTGCATTGGTATTGACTAATAAATATTATAAACCTATCACCAGTTATTATAGTAACCAATGATAGCTTTTAGTATTTATTAATGCGTAATAAATTGTGCCTGAAAGATGCAGGATCGCTCCACAGGCAGGGTAGATATTAATATATTTAATTAGGCGTCGATGATGTTTTGAGAGTTGCTATTTATTTAATAGGGTATAATTTGCGGATGGCCGCGGGGTGGGGCCCAGGTGGCCATCCATCAACCGGTGAGTGATGTGGGCCTTACCCCCCCTCCCGCCTCCTCCCCCATCAACACATCCCAGAACGCCCGCGACTTGTGTCTGCCCAAGGGGCTTAGGTCCGTTTGCTGAAATTAAATTTAAAATATGGTCTATTTGGTGATCTATGATTGAAATTTCAAGTCAAGCCGAAAATATTTTAAATTTTTTAAAAATTTTTTTTCCCACGAACTAGTTATTAAAGTTGATGTATTACTATAATTATAATACAATATTATATATATATATATATATTTCTTTTTTTTAATGTGATATAAGAAAGAATATGCTGAAGAAAATTTTTCCTAATTAATTTCAATATTTAATAAAAAAATTCAAAAATATTATCTATTTGCATCAAAGTTATATTTGAAGAAATAAGTAAAAGATTTATTAAAATTATTTATAAATATATATTTATATTTTTTAAACCTATAAAGATACGTATATATTGTAAATAGATCATAAATTTAGACATTTGCAAATTTTCTTTTAATTACCGACCGACGATAGTAAGGGAGGTATTGTTTTCACACCAAATTTCACATGTGGAGATTTTTACATATCTCCAAGTATTTTTAGCATGATGTCTGTCCGTCCGTCTGTCCGTTCGTCCGTATAGATGTGTACAGCTTGAACGGCTGAACGGATTTTGATGAAATTTGGTATATTTACTTAATGCATCAGTGGGATGAATTGATCAACTTTTGGTGCAAATCCGGAAACCGGAAGTGGTAGTATTAGCGATCGACGATAGGAAGGGAAGGGTTATTTTCATACCAAATTTCACATGAGGAGATTTTTTACATATCATCACGAATCTTTCACTTTGCATTGGTTTTATACTCGAGAAAAATCATCTTTATTAGTTTTTTCTTGATTTAAAATTATATGACGTCATCCAGCCATTCATGACGTCTTACATATATATTATAAATAAAATAAAATTAAAAATATTTATGTTATATCGATATCTGTTCTTTATTGCATTAATAGATATATTAAAATTATTTGAAATTGTTCCTATAGCTGGAAATTAATTTATTTCAAACTGTCGGTCGGTTCGGACCTGGCCAACTTATTTTTTAAATGTTTCTTGTTTTTAAAAACGATTCTCAGCAAAAAAGTGAATATTTAGTCTAATTGATTCGATCATTTCAATAAAAAAAACATTCTAAAATATGATTTAATAATATATTCAATAAACATCCATCAATAAAATCATTTTTGAATATTTTATAAATTATAATATATAGCAATATATACTAAGGGAAATAATTAAAGTAACTTATGATTTGTAACATATAAACTATTTAAAAAAGTAAAATTACAAATATTGTACTATAATAAATAATATTATACCATTTTTAGTCAATCAATATATATTATTATTAATATTACTATAATTATATAATCATTTTATATGTATTTTGCATATTCAAAAGAAAGAATTATTTCAGATATTCAAATATTGAATTATTTTTTAAAATAGCTTCGTTATTCGTTTTGCTGATTGGCTAAATTCAAGTGAGAAATCGATTTTCCTTTTGAATTAATATTTAAAATACATTGTGGTAAACTGGCTTCTATATTTAACAGTAAAGTTTAAGGAATTATTTAGTATTTGTTGTCGAATCATAGGGAATGTTTTCTATTGAATTCCTCTCCTTCCACTTTGATGACAAATCGATTTAGAAAATTATCAATAATAATGAAAATCTATATTTTTAAGTAGATATTTTGTCTAAAAATATTTTATTTATAAGAAAGGATTAAAAAAGATCTATTTTGTAGGTCTATATATATTTTATATATATATATATAAAGTTTTTCTAATTTTTTTTATGTGTGTTTATATTTTTCTACCTAATATTAAAATTAAAACTGTTTGTTTCTTTTGATTATTTATTAAAAAAATTGTATGAATTAAAAAAAAATGTTCGTGATATAATAAAGAGACTGGTAATTCATTTTTTTAATAAATTTTAAAGAACAGATCAAATAAGTTATTCTAATTACTTTAAAATTGAAAATAAATAATTTAAGTATATATTCTTTTAAAAGAACTTCATGTCCCATATAAAATCTAGTTTAATTTTAGTTTAATCATATTTTTTAAATTTATCTAATATTTTATTATTTGTTAAATTCCATTTGAAATATTAACTAAACTAATTATATTATTTTACATACCAGGAGGATAACACCACCTGAAAGCTTCTTACCGGCTGTAACAAAAAAAAACAAACATATCTATTAGTCATTTTTCACAATTGATTCTAATAGAAATTATTAATTGAGAAAAATTATTTTATTTAATATTTAATGGTCTTGAATATAGATACGTTCTTAATCCTTATAATAATAAGAAATCATGGTTGGAAGTAAGGGATTATGTGGTAAAATTAATAATATCAATGTTTATATTTTTTAGTCTTTTTATCCATGGTTGTAAACTGTCAATAGAATTAGAATTTCTATCAAACCTAGGGTGGACCAAAAATCCGGTAACATTTGAATCGAGCGCTGCTTCGAATTGCGGCGGATAGGGGGGAGCGGGGCGTTACTAAACGCGAGAGCGGCTAGTTGGAATTCAGTGCCAAGATGTCATCTTTAAATCGTATTCTTCACAAGGATTTACATTTACACCCGTATAAAATTCAAATTGTACAGCAATTAAGGCCAAATGACTACATTTTTGGACAAAAAGTCATATCCAAAAGAGGTGACATTAACTGGCCACCCCACAGCCCGGATTTTTTCCTTTGGGGATACCTCAAAAGTAAAGTTTTTAATAACAACCCTCAGTCTATTGAAGAATTAAAAGAAAATATACGCGAGAGGAAATTAAGAACATTTCTCCAAACACTTGTAAATAGGGTATTGAAAATGGCAAGTGATGGAAAATTTCCGCACTAGGTTATGGGGGTGCCAAACTAAACAAGGGGCACATTTGGACGACGTTATTTTTAAAAAATAAAACCCTGATTTTTGTACTTTTATAATAAATAAACATATTTTCTCTCCTATCTCTTTTTGTATTTTTTATAACCATTTGAAATGTTACCGGACTTTTGGTCCACCCGTTACAATTAATTTATAATTAATATTTTACTCATATAAGTGCAATTTAATAATAACTTTCAATTTATTTTTTATAATGGTTAATGGAATTATAAAGAGAACTACATTAATCTATGAATGTTCAATAGAAATCCTACTCACTAGTTATAATTACTTTTTACTATTGAAATGTAAATAGGGTATTGAAAATGGCAATTGCAGAATATCATTCATTAAATGAAATAAATATTTAACTAGGCGGTGATAATATGATAATGAGAATTTTTGGCGAAGGGAGGACGAGTTTTCCCAAGTCAATTATTGGATCAATAAATGAGAATTTGAATTTGAAAGCGAGTTGGACGGGTTGTCCTAAAGTATAGGCTGCTGCTCGTGCGCCCCGAAAGCACTCGGCTGCACACGAAAGGACTAATGAAGGGCTGCGCCCTGCCTTTCAAGGGGGCACCCCGTGTGAAATGCAAGCTGAATGGCATATCAAAGCTAAGACATCGTCTTGATGAATGAACAGCCATAATCATCATCATCATCAACCGTTCATCAAATAGACGAATCAACTTTACTCATTTCCCCCTCCTTTCATTCACACTTTTCGTTGAGATATTTGAGATATGAGTTGTAAACTATATTTTTTATGAATAATTAAACACTTATGTATATATTTCATAATATTTTATTTAAATACTTATGAGATAGTTTACACTTAGTAGACATTATATTTTATGCAAATGAAATCAATCCAGAGCTGCCCCGATCATTTATTTTTAATTTCTATTCCTGGGACAACATTTTTGGTTTACTATTTTTAATAATAAATCTATTTAATACCAGTATACAAGCAAAAATTGTTTATATTTTAATTAAATGAATTGAAACTTTTCTTATAAATTTATTCTTGATGTAGAATTGGAATTTTATATAAATATTTTGGATCTGGAAATCCGTATGACGAGTTATACAGAAAAATAGATAGTTTACATAAATAAATAAATAGTTTACATAAATAAATAAATAGTTTACATAAATAAATAAATAGTTTACATAAATAAATAAATAAATAGTTTACATAAATAAATAAATAGTTTACATAAATAAATAAAAGGTTTACATAAATAAATAAATAGTTTACATAAAAATTAATTGTAATTACATTTCTTAATAATTTTTTCTCAATAAAGCATTTCTCTTCGAATTTCTTAATACATTAATTAATAAAAGAAGTTTCAATAAGTAAGAAAGAATATTTTAATCTCAACATTGCAATGATTAAAATAATTGTTATAGAAATATATTCTGTCATAATGTATTCTAATAAAATTGTTAATTATAAATATTACATATTTTTATTATAAACAAATATTGTTTTGTCAATAATAAAATAATTTTCTTAGGTTTTTTAGTTTATAAATCCCGAATTATGGGATTTACCGGTAAATCGAATCAATATATAATATAATATTTAAAAAATTATGATGAGTACAAAACTTTAAAAATAAGTAGCTCACCCAACCAGGTTGACGTTTTGCCATATTTACTGTACAATTCACACTGCATAAAAATGTTTTATTATCTATTTTAAGAGGGGCTTAATCATCCGGATTGTGATCTTACTTTTTTCATTTATGATAATAAGATATATAAATAAATATCGTTAAAAAATAATATTAGAAAGAGATTGGAAATACATATCTCTTTATAAAAAGTTGACTTATAAATTAAAATGTATAATACAAATACAAATTGAATTGATATTTACTAATTTACAAAAACACATAGTATAATATACAACTAGGAGCTTATTCAAGGGTTTGTGAAAAGAAAAGACATCAGGAGGCAAGCTTATTAATAATGGAAAATACTTTTTATACTAATTTTACATTGTATAACTACACCGAAAGTGTAATTTTTTTTATTTATTCTTATTTCAACCAATTATTAGAATAATTGTTAAAAGATTGATGTAACTACATCATTTATTACAGAAATATTTAGAAAATAAAATTAATGTATTAAAATTATATATAAAATTAAAATTAATTAATTTATCGGATCCTTGAAGTTATATCAGAATAATAATTTAACTTAAATAACCTTTTAAATCTTATAAGCCATAATATGGATAGGTAATAAAATAAATTGACCTGTGGCCAGGCGCAGAACCGACCGATGGTTTGAAGTAAATTAATTTCCAGCTACAGAAACAATTTCAAATAATTTTAATATATCTATTAATGTAATAAAAAACAGATAGGCATATAACATAAATATTTATAATTTTATTTTATTTATAATATAAGGTAATGGCACCTATAGATGACACTTTTGAATTTAAACTAAAAAAATAAGCAAATTTTAAAACATACGCGGAAATTTTTTTTTTAAATGATAGTTATGCTTTTCCACCACCTGAGATATCCTACAACAATACAATAAGTCGCCCTATTTTTTTTCTTTTAACTTGAAAAGCAGACCGAATCGTCAACAATTGATTTTTTCAACAAATCTTAAAGATAACCTTAAGGGAAGTAATGTTCTTAATTAGTATTTTATATTTTTATATTCATATTTATCAAGAATTTAATAACTACATTATAAAATAGACTTAATATAGATATAAATCATTTCAATTTAAACACCTAATTTTTAAAAGTATCTTTTTTATCAACGGTGTTATCTATAGGTGCCCCTAAAAATTGTTTTTCCTATAGATGACAGCAATGTCAGCTATAAGTAGGTTTTTAAAAAAATTTTATTATATTAATAGCTGTAAAGAGGAGATAATTTTATATAATTCCACCAAGTTGCATGTCTGAATTGATATAGGAACCTAAAGGTGACGCTGTGTTTCTCATTGTCAGAAAATTTTTTTCTGTTCCAGAACTTCATACACTATATTTTTGAAATTTTTTTTTAAATTACTCTGTTCTCAATGTATAATTAAAAATGCATAATTAAAAAAAGATTTGTTTAAAATCAATTTTTTATTTTATTATAATAATCAGCTAAAAATAAAATCAATCACAATAAATATATCTAATGTATCATTATATGAAACCTGATTTTTTTATTATAACTAAAGTTAAAGCAGCAACAAGGTGTTGAAAAGATGTTTTACTTTGTAAATAAATAAGTTGAAGATAAAGAGAGCAAGCGAAGTGAAAAAAAGTAGATGTCATCTTTGGGTTCCATAATTGTCATCATTAGGTTCCACCAAAATTTTTGGTGTCATCTATAGGTTCCATTTGATTACTTTGAAAAAAAATTATATTTCCTATTAAACTCATATAAAAGTTTAAAATATTTATCCTGGTGATAAAAGGTAAGATAAGCTTTATAATAACCAAAAGATTTTTTTTGTGAGACGTATAGTTTCGGTTTTATAAAAGAAAATAGCGACAAGAGCGCTTAAAATGTCATCTATTGGTGCCATTACCTTATATGTAAGACCAGGCTGTGACGTCATATAATTGTAAATTAAGAAAAAACTAATGAAGATGATTTTTCCGAGGATAAAACCATTACAAAGTGCGATGGTGGAAATTCGTGGAGATATATAAAAAAATCTCATGTGAAATTTGGTGTGAAAATAACCCTTCCCTTCCTAACGTCGAGCGCTTTTACTACCACTTCCGGTTTTCGGAATTATACCAAAAGTTGATCAATTCATCATACTGATGCATTAAGTAAATATACCAAATTTCATCAAAATCTATACGACGGACGGACAGACATCATGCTAAAAATACTTTTTTCTGTTAAGAAAATTCGTGGAGATATGTAAAAATCTCCACATGTGAAATTTGGTGTGAATACAATACCTCCCTTACTATCGTCGGTCGATAAAAATATTTTATAATTTTTATTTAAAATAGATTATAAAATGTAAAAGTATTTTAAAATTTGAAATTTAAAAAGAAACATCTAATGTTAGACTTTAATTAATTACGATTTGTAGAATGTAACTGTTACCTAGAAACATTTTTAAAGAATTGATATGAGAATTAATTTATTATTTGTTTTATTTTTTTCACATCAGTCAAAATAAATAATAAAAGTAGTCGACTATAATTTAAATATAAAAACTAATGTTACTACTTTACATGTAAGTGTTTGTGGATGTCGCTTTGATAAATTACTCCCAGAAACAATAGTGGATCAATAAGAGACAATTTGTTTGGCAGTTGCCACCCCTGTGGCCTTTGAGCCCCCTTCCCCTTCATCCCCCCATGCTTTGAAAAATGGCCTTTACTTAGATTAATAATATGCGCCATGGCACAGATGCAACACACCTAATTACAATTTAGCTAAAAATATACAAAAAAAAAAAAAGAAATACAGGCACATTAACTCACACATTCAGTCATTATATAAAATAAATTTACAAGAATTCTTTTAGAACAAATTCTTTAACACTGTTTCGTAAAAATGTGTGATATCTTTATAAACAAATGTTTCAAGTTTTATTTAGTAATACCTAAATATTTAAAATGAATTCTTCAAAAGTCATAAATCTACATTTTTAAATAGAACCAAAATAAATATTAAGTTTAGAGTTCAGAGGGTATTGTAGAGGGCACCATACACACTCGACTTACCAAACTTAATATTTCTTATAAAGAAATATATATTTTTTACGTAATCAATACATATATATATATATATATATATACAAGTAAGCAGAGGCGGATTAAACGCCGGGAGGACCGGGCGGCCGCCCGGGGCCCACCAGCCCGAGGGGCCCACCGAAATCTAAATAAAAATATTTCCTTAAAAAAAATTTAAAAAAACTGTTGAGTTTATTGATAATCGGAGTTTAAATAAAACAAGTTATTGTTAATACAGATCTTTATTGAACAACAGATTTTTATTCGGTCAACCCCGACTAACTTAAGAAAAAATAATTTTGGGTCTCGGCGTCCACAGTAAAAATAATGTATTTTTTACATAAGTACTATATATGTAAGTATAAAACAGCCTAAATTATAATATAAACAAAATTTGTCTTTCAATTATAATTGTAAATAAGAGAGGGCCCATATCAATTTTACCGCCCGGGGCCCCCAATCAACTTAATCCGCCACTGCAAGTAAGAACTAATTTCTTTCCCTCCCGACATGTTCTCTATGAAAATACTTTACATTAGATTTTTTGGGGGGTGTTAAGCCTAGTAATAAAGTAATAAATCATATTTAACCCAAAGAAAAAATATTTAAAAATTTAACGATAATGATACTTTTTAAAAAAAAAATTTTTAATTTATTATAGATACGATTTATTTTTAATTTTTATTAATAAAAATATTAATAATAATAATTTTTCTCTTTACCAAAACAGACAGACGTACCCTACAAAATCAGATTAATAGATGCCTGAGAACAAAAGAATAACATCAAAATATAATATTTTAACATAAAAATATTTTTTTATTCGCCATTTCGGCAGTTTTTTCTTTATATAAATGATATGTATTTAGAAAGAAATGAGGGCTGTTTTAAATTTAATTGAATAAAAGACTAACTTTCTTAATTTTTTTTAATGTATATATGTATACATAGATAATACATTATGATAGCTCATGTATTTGAAGCATAGTCAGAAAATTAAAGTGAATTAATTACTATTTTTTTATATTAGATTAATCATTGTGTTTTGCTGGTTTCGACAACACCTGGATAAAATAATAATAATAATAATAAGCTAAGTTCAGGAAGACACCTATTATTTATTATATTGCTGTATAAGATAATTAGCAATTGAATGAATATTGGCTGCGTTTTTATTTCTAGATCAAGTTGAGATTAATTGATTCATCATTAATAAATAAATACTATTATTAAATTTGTTTTGACTAAAGGCTTATCCACTCTTACCATTTGATCTCCTCTTATGTATAAATATAATTTATGAACTTTAATTTTGAAAATAAAAAGGATTATCAATCGGGTATAAAGTTGGAAAGTCCGGAAGGCAGATATGGTAAAATTTAATGTGAAATCATTCATAGAAAATAATTAGATAATTATGAATATGTGAATAAATTCTATTGAAAATGAAGAATACATTGAATATTGTTTGAGAAAAAAATAAAATTAATTAACAATTAATAATCTGGCTATTGAGAAAAAAAATTAACTATTTAGGTATATATAGGTACCTATATCTCTGTGGTATTAGTAAACTCGGAAATAATTACTTATTTAATTATAAATAATTACTAAGCAAAATTAGCGGAATTATAAAAAATGCCTTTCTAATATGAAATTATAATTTGAAAATTAACATAAATTTTTTTTTATAAAAATTCTGGGTGGGTGTAATATACTAATTAGCTCAGCATATGAAAAAATAATAATAAATTCACTACTGTTAATGTTCTACTTTTTATCGATATTTCTGTATTGTTCTATTTTTTTTATCCTAATAATAATAATAATTATTATTTTGGAGTTGAAAAATTTATATTAATTATAAGAAATGTTGGGAATCACTTCGAGAATATTTTTTCATAAATCGAACCAAATTTCTGATTGAATTATAGATTTAAATAATACATATTTACTATTTTTAATCAAAATATTACTCACTTTTAATTAATAAATTATATAAAAAAATTATTTTTTTTTTTAAGATTTATGAATCCAAATTAATTTTAATTTTATTATAATTGTTATTTTTATTTATTGATTTTTACTATCTCGCGCGCCAGAGATAGTATTGCGATTACGAAAATTTTCGATGGTGAGATTTTGATGTTTTTATATGTTTTGAAGGTTCCTGAATCATTTTCACTAAGGTTGAGAAAAATGTCTGTGTGTGTGTGTGTATGTAACCAAGATTAGGCAAAAACGGTTTGAGCTAGAATGATGAAATTTGGTACATGGGCATTATTCAAAATTCATAGTTTTCTATCAACTTTTGAGAAATATAGCTCAACCGGAAGAGAGTCATTACCTACAACGTTTTGATTTTTGTTCTTCTAAAGTGACCGTAAAAATAAACATATATGTTTGATAGTTTTTCACTTGATTAATAATTGTATAAAACTGCTATATATATAATTTCAGCTTGATTGAATCGCAAAAAGTACCAGAATTAATTTTTTAACACTGCAAATCTCACGCGCCAACACTTGACGTGGTGCCATCAACAAAGAGCCATACATGCGCTGGTTGAATAAATATTATTTATTAATTTTAATTTATAATTTATAATTAATTAAATTTAATTTTTAAATATAATATAAATTTAAATTCAAATTGCGAGATAGTCGAGTGGAGACACTCCAGCTTGGTGAGGTTTGAATTCCTTTCCTCACAAGTTGTAGATTATAAAGGTATTTTTCTTATAATTTTTTTTTTTTTTGAAAAATTTTAAGATTTCTTTATTAGAACAGAAGCATTGCATTCCCGTTTGAGATGAAAAATATCCGGGTAGACCAATTTAAATTTAATTTAATTTCAAATATTTAAATTAAATGTGAATCTACATGTACCAATTCACTTCCTAATATATCAGAGATTTTTATTTATTTATTTAAGCCTTTTTTATGGTACATTTTTTTTACATATAATACAAATAAAAAAAATAACAATTATTTATAAGGCCCGTTTTGGGCATAGTCCTCTCCCATTGGGAGAGTTGATATTCATTATTATTGATGATGACGTTGAATAGGTCCAGGAGTGGGATTGCCATGCAATGGAACTTCGTAAGGGTAGTTTGAATGTTATCAATAAACAGGGGCCCACGTATCGTTTTTCGATCTGATCGCCTCTTTCAATTGCACTGACAGGAAGTAATAAAACGATGTTTGTTCAAAGGATTGAACGAGCAACAGCATCCATTACTTGGAACCGAAAATAATTGAAGCAATCTGTTAGGCTGGAGGTGCTTGGCGAGGGTGACAGTCGACAGAGGATGTGCGCTGTCGGGGCGTGTCCAGTCTTCTCAATATAAATCTATAGCGAGTGTTGGCTGGCTTGTCGTCTATCAATCGGCCTTTGCTTGTCACACTCGAGGTTCATTAACGGCACGAGATTCTCGGATGCTTTATAATGAACCTAGCTACATTTAGCGTTGGCGTCGCGACGCAGGTGAGCAACACATTTCATCGGCGACGCCGGCCGACACGCCTCCTCTGCCGGTTGCTATAGCGACGCGGGGGCGTGGCGCTGTCGCACTCCCCTTCCGCTTCCGCTTGATTAATCGCCGCCGGAGCTCGCATTTCGAGTGCAGCTTATTGCCAACAATGTCATTTGTCATTCTTGAATATACAAGACCTTGTTTAGAAATAAAACCTATACGATACATAGATTAAACCATCTACAATCCATTACCCTTCCACTTGCTCGTTTTCTTTTGCTTTTGCTTTTGGGATTTTATTCCGACATTTTCATATATCACTTTTAATATGAAAAAATACAAATCGACTACATATATACTTACCAAATAATAATAGACTTGGTTTCTACCTTGTTCAATATTTATTATCTCACCCGAGATATTATTGCGATCACGAAAATTTTCGATGTTGAGATTTTGATGTTTTTATACGTTTTGAAGGTTCCTGAATCATTTTCACTAAGGTTGAGAAAAATGTTTGTGTGTAGTATGTAGACAAGATTAGGCAAAAACAGTTTGAGCTAGAAAGATGAAATTTGGTACATGGGCATTATTCAAAATTCATAGTTTTCTATCAACTTTTAAGAAATGTAGATCACTTGGAAGAGGATCATTACCTACAACGTTTTGATTTTTTCTCTTCTAAAGTGACCGTAAAAAATAAGATATATTTTTGATAATTTTTCACATAATTAATAATTGTATAAAACTGCTATATATAGAATTTCAGCTTGATTTATTTTATTAAATTTAATTTAAATATAATATAAATTTAAATTCAAATTGCGAGATAGTTAGTGGAGACACACCAGCTTATATCAAACTTGGTGAGGTTTGAATTCCTCTCCTAACAAGTTGTAGATTATAAAGGTATTTTTCATATAATTATTTATATTTTTTTTTTTTTTTTTTTAAAATTTTAAGATTTCTTTATTAGAAAATTGTTGAAAAATATCCGGGTAGACCAATTTAAATTTAATTTAATTTCAAATATTTAAATTTGAAATACATTTTTCACATGACTAATAATTGTATAAAACTGATATATAATATATAATTTCAGCTTGGTTGAATCGTTGAAAGTACCAGAATTAATTTTTTAACACTGCAAATCTCACGTGTCAACACGTGACATGGTGCCATCAACAAAGAGCCAAACATGCGCTGGTTCATAAATTATTATTTATTAATTTTAATTTATAATTTATAATTAATTTAATTTAATATAAATTAATATATGTTATTTAATCCAATTCAAATTTGCGAGATATATTTTTGTATTTAATAAAAGTTAAGAAATTATCCATTTTAAAACATATCTTTTTTTCTCTCTCTTTCTTTCTTAATAAAATATTTTATGAATTTCGGAGATATTGAGATCAAAAAATTGTATATAAAATGCATGTAAAAAGAATAATAATGAACGCGGTTATAGTCCTGATCCTTCGAACTTGAGTTCGAGGGGTCGGAACTCGCGAAGTTCAATTTGATTTTAAGAATTAGTAACTAAGTAATTTTCATATTATAATATGAGAAAGCTAGCTAAAACGGGCATTGATTTCAAAGGTCAACAAAAAAAAAAAAAAAACAAAATCAAATTGAGAAAAATTCAATTTATTATAGTTCAATTTTCATTGAATTCTTTCTTAACAAAAACAAAAAAGAAAAATGAATTGCACATACCTAAATCGAATATTAGTACATATATGCATCCTATTTGAATAGTAATTAAAATAAATCTCTTTGGATTTAATCCCAAGAAATTTATTTCTATTTTTGAAAATTGAATATAATTTAAGACGCGGGTCTTTTCCAGCCATGATGATGATCCATCCTCTCCCCCTCCCACCCCTGCCTCTTTTCATGTCTGGATTGTAGATGTGAAGCGATTAGGACGGCTGCGATGCTGGAACAAAGGCCGAGCGATCCACGTCAATTGGCTTAATATGAAAATGATGCCGAGTGGGTCAGTTGCTCGGATGGCGGTGATAATTTCGAACCCATCTGGAATTGGACTGCGGGTCTGGAGGAATGTGACTCGCAATCGAGAGGTCGTGATCGGAGCAGCCTGTGGGAACCTTGGACCTCGCTCCAATCACACCTCGGGAATACCGAAAAAAAAAAATGCTGTCTCTTTCCCACCCGAGCAATCCGACCCAAAAATTTCGTTTATCCATATTCTAACGATAGATAGATACGTATATCTTTTGATCTATGCCAACTGATGAGTGTTGGCGGGTTGCGGAGGAAGGAGGAGGTAACGCTTCGTGCCTTCTAACTCTACTATTTGTTTATCCTGAAAACAGCCCTTCCTCTATAATAAAATCCTTTAAGAGAGGTTATTGAAAAGCATTATTCACACCTTTTCCTAATTCATGCAATTCCAAGTACAATCAAAGCGAAAAATCCGAACCGTGAACAGAAAGAAAGAACATGATGAAATTAAATAGAATCTCATCTAATATTAATAAACATTGTCTGATTTAATTCAATAGGTCACGAAGCTAGTAATTTACTTCTTTTTTATTACTTGTAAGAAAAAGATATACCTATACTAAAATTAAATCATCTTAGATAAAATTTTTTATTATTCTTAATTGTGCTAGATTTAAAAATAACCTTTAAAGATAAAAGACAAAATATACAGATTTTTAAACAAAGGGCAAACCTCGGTTATTTTTAATTGGAATCAGATAATTAAAAAATTATTATTATTTATTAAAAAAATGAATTATTGAGATTTCTCATACGACACAATAATATTGCAGATATAAATATAATAATGCGAAAGATCATATATTGAATGAATTTGTCATTTTGTTGTGATCAATATATTGATTTTTAATGAATTTACTTCTTCTCATATTATAAATCAATAATATTAACTTAATTATAATTTGCGATAAACTTTATATTAATGAAATAAAAATTCATTAATTTAAATGATAGTTTTATTCATTTTTGTTAATTTTTAAAATTAAATTAAAAAGATGAAAATTTTTTTCAACCCAAGTTTATTCTTCTTGTAATTTCTTTTTCAGTCCTCTATTTACAAAACTAATTATTTGACCCAAATAAATTATTTCTGACTTTTACTCAATAATTGATGTGTTATCCTCCAATATAGGAGAATAGAATGAATTAAAATAGGAATTTGTATTTTTTTTTTGTTTTCATTTTAGATAGGAAGGTTTAGTAATGTCATTGAGGGTTTCAGAAAGACAAACATATAGATAAAAATCTGGAGTGTCTCCACTCGACTATCTCCCAATTGGAATAGGATTATATAACATATATTAATTTAAATTAAATTAAATTAATTATAAATTATAAATTAAAATTAATAAATAATATTTATTAAACCAGCGCATGTTTGGCTCTTTGTTGATGGCACCACGTCACGTGTTGGCGCGTGAGATTTGCAGTGTTAAAAAATTAATTCTGGTACTTTCAACGATTCAATCAAGCTGAAATTCTATATATAGAAGTTTTATACAATTATTAATCATGTGAAAAATTATCAAAAATATATCTTTATTTTTACGGTCACTTTAGAAGAAAAAAAATCAAAACGTTGTAGGTAATGACCCTCTTCCGGTTGAGCTACATTTCGCAAAAGGGGATAGAAAATTATGAATTTTGAATAAAGCCCATGTACCAAATTTCATCATTCTAGCTCAAACCGTTTTTGCATAATCTTGGTTACATACATACACACACACAGACATTTTTCTCAACCTTAGTGAAAATGATTCAGGAACCTTCAAAACGTATAAAAACATCAAAATCTCAACATCGAAAATTTCCGTGATCGCAATACTATCTCTGTCGAGATAGTAATAAGAATAATGACGAGTTTAAATAAATATAACATAGCAAAAGAATGTGACGACTATGTCAACGACTTAATTATATAAAATATTCATATAATATAAAAAGTATTTTTTTTTCTAAAAAAAAACTTTTTTTAAGTTAAGTGATTGACTAATGCAAAACTTTCATGTTTGATCGCAAAGAAATGAGATTTTAGACTAAACACCGATTTTATTTTATATTTAATAAAATTTTCAGTTGAATAGAATTACATGAAGGATTAATTATTTTCATTTTTTTTACGAATTCTATTGTTTTATTAATATTCATAATTCAATCTTATAATATATACCGCTATAACTTTATGCCTGTCTCATTTTTTTTATAATAAAATTATATTATAATTTTAAACTAGTTTTACCGTATAAATAAACTTAATTATAAGGTTTGTAAATATATTAAATTTGAAAACACATGTACAATTTACTTGAAAACAAACAAATATTATAATATATATATCAAAATAAAAATTACAAATTTGATTTTATCAATGAGTAATAATTATATGTTTTATATCTATATAATCCATTTATTTGTATATAATAAAATAAAAATCGATTATCGTTTACCATTCAAAACCTGCAAAAATCAAATTTATATTTAGAATAACGCCTTATCACATTTATATTTTTTTTTCCAAAAAGGTCACTAAATTAACTGATTAGATAAAAATAAATTTCACTCACAATATTAAGAAATATACTGGAGGAGTTATAAATAATATTATAAAAAAATATAGTTATAAATATTTCAAAAAATATCTTATTTTATTATTAATCAAATTAAAAACTTTGGAAAAATGTATGCAAATCGTACTGCAGATTGGGTTATTTGAAGGTTAATTTCCAATTTCAATGATTTAACATACAAATACAAATTATTAATAAATGAGACAATAATTATTAGATATAATTGTAATTGTTTTTGTCGGTTAATCCTTCGTCCTGAAAATTATCCATGAGCTCAATAGAAAATGAAAATGAGGGTGCCCTCATCAGACTGATGAGCCAACATTCGACACAAAAAAAAAAATCAAAACAATTGAGATATATCTTTATATCAAAATTTAATTTCCGTTCTATTCAAATTTAATTTTTTAATCTTTTTTTTTTTTATCCAAGTGAGATATAATATTTAATTGTTCAAATTGTTTTACCCTGTTTGTTTTAGCAAATGCTTTATCTGGAAATCTACATAATTTAAAAATTTAGTACTAATGTAAGATTACTTTGAAAAGAAAATTGATTTTATCCAATAACTTATAGGGGTGTGTAACTACTAAAGTGACAATTTTATGATTGTAGAATAACTTAAGACTAAATTAAAAATAAATTAGAAAAAAAAATAATAAATAAAGTATGAACAAGTGGAGTTCGAGTGTTTTCTCATTAAAATCTGTTGTGAGGTATCAACTTGGTATCAATATGGTATTTTTTTATTAAATAATTATTTTTATAATGAAGTTTATTTAACAATTGTTCAAATTAAAAAATAATATATTTAATAATATGATTAAGTTAAGTAAAATAATTCCTAATCCTTAAAGAATTCACCTGCAATTGTCATTATGAATAGATAAATAGATGAAATGAGGTGTCCAATAATTGAATATGAACAAATAAACACATTCAATTTTATAGATCTAAAAAAACTTTTCTTACGCTTAAACGTGTATTATATACCGGGAGCTTAGCCGAGAGATTATAGTGACCGGTCCGCCGACTCGAGTTCGAGGGTTCAAACCTCGCCGAGTGCATCGATATATAAATATAAATATAAATATAAATATAAATATAAATAAAAATAATAAACAAATCTGAGAAAGCTGGCTAAATGGAGATATATTCCGAAAAAGTCAAAAAAAAAAAACGTGCATTATTATAAATTTTATATTTCGCCATATAAACAAACTACCATCGTACAAGACCAATGAATTTTCTCGCTGTTCTAAACCCTCTCCTTCTCCCCTACACACTAATTAAAAATGAGATCAAACACCAAATTAAAATCCAGATTATTATTATCATTATTATTATTTAACTTGTTGGAGTGAGTAGACCGTCATAATTGATTTAGCAATGACTAGGCTTTTAAAAGTAAATAATCGATATGAGTATTTATTTAGAGGTCTAATTTACAATGAAATCGAGTAATTAGACAAGTATTGTTACTGCGATAGAGTGAAAATGTCTGAATGTTAATTTATAGAGTGAAATAAATCGCTTTAATAGCTTACACTATTAACGTTTCTAAAATTAGTACTTTAATTTTAACCAATTATTAAAGTTCTCTCAAGTTTAGTTTACCAATTGGAAATATAAATTTCATGGAGCATAAAACCAACTAAATAAGTAAACATTTACATTTATTATTTTTACCTTCTCATTTAAAAAGAAAATGTTCAGTAATATTGTAGGTCTATTATAATATCAACTAACAATAACATGCATTCAAATGCATACATAAATATTTCAAATAATTTACAGAATCAGGTGATATGCATAAAATAAGGAGAGTGGAAGGAGATAGGGTTGGTGATTTGTGACAGATAGTTCATGTTTTTCCATTCCAACCCCCTTCACTTCTGGTTCGATAGAAATAAACCTTGCCTCTATAAGGGGGTCAATTATTATTAGTATTAATAATATCAGTTGGAATAAAAATAGATTTCGTGTTTGCTCGCAATGTTTTTTTTTTCATTATATCCATGATTGATTCGGGAAAGTAATAAAAATCCGTTTAGCGCGATAATTTTTAAGGTTGTTAACATTTATTTTATAAGTTAATTTTTCTCCCCTTTAAAAATGTATACTTGTAAAGAATAGATGAGTTTTTAATGAAATGAATTCATTTAAAAAAGAAATCTTGTTCTCTAGCCTCGTAAAATTGATTTACATAATAAATTTGAATATCAATATATTTTCCTATAAATTAAAAAATAATTATATGATTACTCAATGTTCTACTATAAATTGAAATAATTATTTAATTAAATTTTTCGATTAATTTTTCATATTTTTTATACATTTAAAAAATGGATATATTATTTTACAGGTATTAAAAGTTCAATATTACAATATCAATATTTGGTTAACATCTTACATTACAAATTCAGTTTAAATTTACCTTGTATTTTCAAATTTTATCTTAATATAAAAAAAGCTGGAGTGTCTCCACTCGACTATCTCGCAAATTTGAATTGGATTAAATAACATATATTAATTTAAATTAAATTAAATTATAAATTAAAATTAATAAATAATATTTATTAAACCAGCGCATGTTTGGCTCTTTTTTTACTATCTCGTAAGAGATAGTATTGCGATCATTTTTTTATTGGCATATGATATTTAATATTTGCAGTGTTAAAAAATTAATTCTGGTACTTTCAGTGATTCAATCAAGCTGAAATTCTATATATAGCAGTTTTATACAATTATTAATCATGTGAAAAATTATCAAAAATATATCTTTATTTTTACGGTCACTTTAGAAGAAAAAAAAAATCAAAACCTTGTAGGTAATGACTCTCTTCCGGTTGAACTATATTTCTCAAAAGTTGATAAAAAACTATGAATTTTGAATAATGCCCATATACCAAATTTCATCATTCTAGCTCAAACCGTTTTTGCGTAATCTTGGTTACATACATACACAAACACAGACACAGACACAGACATTTTCTCAACCTTAGTGAAAATGATTCAGGAACCTTCAAAACGTATAAAAACATCAAAATCTCAACATCGAAAATTTTCGTGATCTCAATACTATCTCTGCTGAGATAGTAATTAAACCTTCACTCCCATTTACCCACTTATTTCCTTAAAAAATAAATGAAATCTAAATTTTAAATATAATAAAAAGACATCGAAATTTTACAATTGAAATAAATATTTACAATTAATTATGAAAAGAATATTCTCCATTTGTAAATTGTTATATATTTACACTAAACTTGTTCACATTAAAAAATAATAATACTATTATAGAATGTTTTGAAAAACAGAGGCACATTTTCGAATATAATAGCTATGTTTTATACACGTGTTTTCTAATAATTACCTGATATAATTATACATGGCACAACACTATAAAGAATAGGCTAGGAACTTTCAAGTTCTATAAAATATGTTGAGTATTTCAGAGATGTTTAAGAGAAGTTCAAGCAAGAAAAAAAATTTATCAACACTTGAAGAACCACTCTCATTTTAACTTTACTCTTACAAACAACAACTTTTATTTTCGGCAACCTGAACATCCAGAGAAGATTTATAATTTGGTAAAAAATATTGCAAAAATTCTATTTCAGCTTGTTATATATAGATCTAATATTTTTGATGACATGTTAAGTAGAATTTTTTTTTTGATAACTCACATAGGATTTAAAAGGTATAAGTAGACAAAAGCTTTATAAATTTATTAAGCAGTGATCTAAAAAAGAAGTTTTATAAATATTTAAAATCAAATTGTATTCAATAGTCAAATTATGATTTAAAGAAACTTGCTTGGATTGATAGGTCTTTTATAAATTATTTCAAAAACTAGATAAAATTATGGTTAATATTATTTACACAAATAAATTTTTTATTGAATTACATTCATATATGAATTCTAAATAATTCCCAATTGTCTTTAATATTAAGATAACTAAACATAATTCCTGATTATTTTTTAAACTTATTATAATTATTTTAAAAATATTTATTCTGTCATTTTTACCGTGAATCGAATACGTATAGTATAATATAATTAAATATTAAATTCAATATGTCAAATAGGTTTTAATTATTTTAAATATATATACAAGGGTCTTTCAATAAGGCAAGAGACAAATGGCTATAGCTCAAAAACGGTTTATTTGATTCTTACAAAATTCAGGCTCTTTTTCAACATAATCACCCCCCCCCCCTCACACACAGTTATGCATTTGTCCTATCTTTCTTCTTCCTAAAGAATTCTTTCGATTTACACCAAAGCCACAGTTGCACAGCTTCCTTAACTTCCTTATTGTTAGCAAATCTTTTTTCACGTAGGGCGTCTTTGAGTGGTCCAAACAGGGCAAAATCAGATGGGGCAAGGTTGGGAATGAAGGGGGGATGAGGTAAGACCTCCCAACCCTGTTTTTGAAGTTTATCACGGGTCAGCTTATGAAGCTGCAAGAAAGATGGGACCGTGCATAACTGAGGGGGTGATTATGTTGAAAAATAGCCTAAATTTTGTAAGAATCAAATAAACCGTTTTTGAGCTATAGCCATTTGTCTCATTACTTATTAAATGTTACTCGTATATATTAATATATCTAAAAGGAGGTGGCTTGGCCGAGAGTGTAGCGTGGCAACCTTCAAAACAAAAGTCGGCGTCCGATTCTAACCAAGAACGGATTTTCCTAATAAATTCAATTTAACATCAGCTGCCTCCGGCTCCAGGAACTGACAAGCCCTGGTTCTATACAATCCAGCACCAGCAGGACTACCTCAAAAACAAGCAACCATAAGCAACAATGGATCGTGATGAGAATAACTCCAGTTGGTACCAAATCCACCCGTCACCTGGAGGATCCGGATCTTCACGAGCACTCAAAAAGAAGAATAAAAGTTAACACCTAAAGAACATTCATATATGGGCACACTTAACATCAATACCCTTGTATATGGGAGCTTTGTGTGATCCTAGATGGTCCATATGGCAAATAATAATAATAATAATATATCTAAATTTTTATTCTGATTATTAATTCATTTCTTATTGAACAACATGGAAAACAAAATTCCCAAGTATTTATATATGAAAACAATTTAATTTCAAAAAAACTATTGTCATATGTTTGAATTGATTAGTTTGAATGATAATAATCATTGGATTGTTAATTTTTTTTCTTAATAATAATAATATTTAATCATAATAAAGGACTGGGAAAATTATTTTCTTGGTAATGTATTTTATTTTAAATTATAACTGCACCAGGGGCCTTGGGCGAAGGGACTAGCGGGAATATTCAAATTTTCATTCTGTACATACATACATTTTGTCATTCCTCTTTCTTCCTATTCTCTCTCCCTCTACTTGGTTGACCTAACTGAGAAAAAAAAAATTACGAGTTCATTTATATTTTTCGTCTCATGAAAATGAATAATTTCTTGTGAAATTGTTTGCATAAGTATAAATATATTATATTTTTGAATTCCTGAATGTAAGTACTTTCCTGTTACCAAAACAGGTTCACTTATCTATTCATTTACAAATGATAATAGTTGACGCAAAGGACTTCAATCACACGTATACACATACAAACAAAAAACGTTTAACAGTCTATTCATCATCGGTTAGTAGACGTATGGGGAATGTGGGGAGGGGAGAAAGAGTGCATAGAGACCATTTTAAGCAAATACTCATATATCGGAAAAATGATATTTTCAATTAAATCAATAGCAATTGACCAGACTATTTCATTAAAATCGATGCCCCATTGTCTCCTTGATTAACAAAATGAACTATTAAAATATTCTGAAATTGTAACGCTGTGAATAAGTTAAGCATTTTTTCTTAAGTGATCGTTTCTTGCATAAGTAATGTGCGAGAAGAAAGCCGGTCTATTGTAAATATTTAAATTTTTTTTCATTTTTTTTTTCTTTCTCTCTGAAGCATAAAAGATTATCTTCTACTATATTCATTTTTAGACGTCTTATATTTTAAAATGTATTGTACTTAAAGTGTCCTTATGATATTATGATAAAAAAACGAATGGGTGTGTAAGGAAAATGGATAAAAATACCATTACGTTTCATTTAATATATTATAATTTAGAATTTGATACATTAAATGATTCATTAAATATTATAACATGGCAACGAACCTTTTTCTTTAATTTGTAAAAAAGTGAATCTAATTTTTTCCTTTGTAGATCCATATGTTAGCATCGGATATTTTGATTAATTTAATTTGTTATTATTTCTTTCCGATCTTGGTTCTCCAAGGCGAATCGCCTAAGCACTAATAGTCAAACGTACTGCACTCTTTGGTGCAATTTATTTCAGGGTTCATTTCCCAATTAATTTTATTTTACTCCCCGTGTGAAAGAGTTGAGAATTCTTTTTTTAACTCCTTCACTAGTGGCACATGTGATTCGACAAGCTCAACAATATTTTATTTTGTTTCGGCTTGTCCATAAATATATATATATATTTATATGCCACTCAGAAGCCAACTCCAATTTTTAAAATTTTGATAGTAATGTAATGTAATGTAATCTGCAACATATGAATTGAATAATGAACTTGATAATCTTAATGCAATCAATAAATTTGAATTTTCTACAAGCTGTGAACTTTGGGCTTCATTTTCTCAGTTTCTTTAAATGTGGATTTAATCGCTTTGGCTTCTGAGTGGCACATATTTACAATATTATGTATTATTAATGTTTTCCCCCTTAACTTATCAAGGCAATTTTAAACTACTTAATTTTGAAAATTTTTCCAAAGTACAGGATTTTGTTTGTTTTATATTGGAAAAAATATTTTCGTTTTATATCTATCAAATTCTAATATTTTTTAAATTATTAACATTTCATTAAATTTTTTTTTATAATTTCCCAATTTCTTTAACTCGATGGGATATATATACCCTATTTTCTTTTAACCCTACTGAAGGGTTAATTGTTGCGAAATGTTTCAATTCGATTTTGGTGGAGTGGCGATGGTTTTTGAGGCTTCTCTTGATCTATGAGTTGATTGTGAAAGCGGAGTGCAGTGGAGCACTTGCTATGGCCGCAATGTAAGTTGCAAAGGGGTGGCCCCAGGGCTGCTGATGCTAAGGCTTCTTATATGGGGGTGGCTCTGGTTGGGGTTACTACGCGGTGTGGGCGGATCCATGAAGATAAATCAGTTCTCGAGTGTGAGTGCACTGTCTTGTCCGTTAACCAAACTGTGTGTGTAGTCAGTCCCTTAGTCTAGCCAGTAATATTACGACGCAATCTCTCTCTTTCACTCTTTCTTTCTCTCTTGATGGCAAATGAATAAAAATCTTTCCCAGAACAGTTGAGCATCACCCTCACAAAACGATTGGAGGTTCTCGATGGCTTTTATCTTATGTTCGATCCCTTCAACACATTTTCAAATCACATACATTGAATTAACACGCAAACCAAACGATGTTTTTTTTTAAGTTCAGTTAAATCAATTTATTCCTACACTGATCATATAAAAATAAATAATTATATCTCGAATTAACAATTTATTATAATATTGATATGTATATTATATATATATATATATAATTTATGATTATGATTGTCTAAATATAAATCCATCTTGTGTCATGATTTATTAACATCTGAATTGAAAATTATCAATAAAATTTAATGAAGTCAATTAAAGTTTCACGATTATCATAATAAATGAGCTTCCTGAAGAGTCTTCATTAAGATTGTCTTGATTTTTAGCAGGACTCCTCATTTGTCAGAGTCTGAAGTATTCTTGAGAGGAGCAGGCACCTTATTGGCCCCTGAAATTGCTCTGCATGAGGGTGCACTTTAATAAAACTAAAACTTCCTATCTAAAAACAGTTCTTGCCCCACCTCCCACACCAGACGCGTGGATTACCACCCTCTTCAATCTACTCAACGATAATATTTAACAATTTTCACTCTCCATTAAAGTTATTATTATTAATCGACATTCTACAAATATTTAATATTTAATTTCTACTTCCAAATTAATTTATTATATTTTTAGAATTCCGAATGGTATAATAAATAAAAAGATAATATGAATGAAAGTTATTGCAAAAGAAGTGTCTCAATTTAAAATCGGCAAATGTATTATTTATTGGTTTATTTAATTATTAATTAAAGAATAAAATATTTTATAGATAAAGTATTATATATTATTTCAATATTATATCTTATTGATTGACGAAAATGAAAATAATAAATTTTATTTTTTTGCTTATATAATAAATAGATAATATGACTACTGTGAATAAGAAAACATTTATTTATTTATTTGAATAGAAAAAAGGTTCCCCTCTTCAATTTATATTTGTTTATTTGTATTTTTACATAAAACATAAATAAGAGGGTTGTTTCAATGAGGGAAGCAGTTCCTGCTGATGTAGCAGAGTAGTAACAAATGATTGAGTCCAATGCGGAACCTATAATCTATGATTCATCCTTTAAGGGGTCCTGATTAGTCTGTGTAGATTTAAATGGTCGTTTCATTCACCCCCTCCTCCTCCCTCTCCTCTCCATTGGATGGTTATTTATTTGCGTTCACTTTGCTGCCCCTGGGACTTGGGCCCCCCGCAAATGCAACCACCCCACTCTAGCCGACCAACCACATGTGTCTCAACTGGCAACGGACTTAATTGAACGAGGTTAAATATCCTGTGTGCAAAGCAATTAATTTCCATCTTGTTAACACCATGACGGGAGATACAAATACTATTATGTAATTTCATTAAGATGTCATTGAAATTTATTGGAATGAAATTTGAAATGAGAAGCCGCAAAGTTGCCTGATTTAATCCAATATAATTGAAAGATTATAGAGCTTTCGTTTTTTGAGTTGACGATTAAATATATATGAGAGATAGATGTTTTAAGCTCTTAGATTATTTTTCATTCAATATGGTAAATATTTATAATCTAATTCTACTTTTTACTATCTCGGCAGAGATAGTATTGCGATCACGAAAATTTTCGATGTTGAGATTTTGATGTTTTTATACGTTTTGAAGGTTCCTGAATCATTTTCACTAAGGTTGAGAAAAATGTATGTGTGTGTGTATGTGTGTATGTATGTAACCAAGATGACGCAAAAACGGTTTGAGCTAGAATCATGAAATTTGGTACATGGGCATTATTCAAAATTCATAATTTTCTATCAACTTTTAAGAAATGGAGCTCAACCGGAAGAGGGTTGAATTAAAAATTGTATAAAACTGCTATATATAGAATTTCAGCTTGATTGAATAGCTGAAAGTACCAGAATTAATTTTTTAACACGGCAAATCTCAACACGTGACCTGGGACAAAGAGCCCAACATGCGCCTATTTAATAAATATTATTTATTAATTTTAATTTATAATTTAATTAATTTAATTTAATTTAAATTAATATATGTTATTTAATCCAATTAAATTTTGCGAGATGGTCGAGTGGAGACACTCCAGATTTTTTCCTATTTATTCATACTCGTGATTATTTAATCTTGTTTATTGTTTATTTAATTTTAAATTGAGTAATTATTTATTTTCCCACATTCCTAAATCTATTTTCTAGTTTGAATCTTATGTATATCTATATATGAATTAACTTTTTTTTTTAATTTTTAATCTCAATTATCAAGTAAATCTGACACCACTTTAATCTAAACAGCACTTTTGAAAAATCATCGAAAATGAATGAGACCTGAATGAGTGGTCGTTTTGATGCTGAACAACGTCCACTCCAATATAATCCATGTCCACAAAATACTTGAATAGCAAACACTCTACTTTCATCAAATAGTACTTAAAATTTCAAGTGAATTCTAATACGGGGGGAAAATCATTTTTAAACTCTAAACTCATTGCTATCAGTCATGAAGTAGACAAGATTATTATTTATGTAAGGCATACGTAATTTGGAATTTATATAATATATAATATTGATTCTAATTTGTAGTTTAATTTTTTTCAGATCAAGTTTAATCTTTTATTGGAGTAATATTAAATCATCATACTTTTTACCGACCGACGATAGTAAGGGAGGTATTGTTTTCACACCAAATTTCACATGTGGAGATTTTTACATATCTCCACGAATCATGCATTTTCTTTACAGAAAAAAGTATTTTTAGCATGATGTCTGTCCGTCCGTCCGTATAGATGTGTACAGCCTGAACAGCTCAACGGATTTTGATGAAATTTGGTATATTTACTTAATGCATCAGTGGGATGTATTGATCAACTTTTGGTGCAAATCCGGAAACCGGAAGTGGTAGTATTAGCGATCGACGATAGGAATGGAAGGGTTATTTTCACACCAAATTTCACATGAGGAGATTTTTTTACATATCACCACGAATGTATTGGTTTTATCCTCGGGAAAATCATCTTCATTATGTTTTTCTTAATTTAAAATTATATGACGTCACCCAGCCCTTCATGACGTCACAGCCTCCTTATTATCACGGGCAACGCCGGCTACTTCAGCTATATATTATAAATAAAATAAAATTAAAAATATTTATGTTATATCCCTATCTGTTTTTTATTACATTAATAGATATATTAAAATTATTTGAAATTGTTTCTGTAGCTGGAAATTAATTTATTTCAAACCGTCGGTCGGTTCGGACCTGGCCACAGGTCAACTTATTTAATATTTTGTTAGATGATGAAAATATTTATTTCATTTTGTTTATTCTAAACCAACTAACAAGTAGGCTTAGATAAAATTTCTAATGAGATGACCGCTTGGGAAAAATGTTATTTTTCTTATATTATACATAATAATAGTCCAGTTATTAATATCACGCGAATTAGGGTGGTATCACGAGGTCTACTTTATTCTATTTGTTTTTTAAAATTTTTTAATTAATTAATTATGTTAAAAATTTTGGATTAATTTTAGCTATTTATTTATATAATTAATTATAATTAATACATAAATAAAATAAATAATTATTAAATATATTAATATATTAAATTAATAAATATTTACTTTTATATTAATTTCATTAAAAAATATTTTGAATATTTTAAAAGAAGAACTGGTTAGTTTGTTTTACAATCAACATAGTCTTTCCGTTCTTTTACTAATAATCTTTTTTTAATTAATTTATTCACTCTCTCTCTATATATATATTTATATATATATGCATAAATATGAGGTTTATTAAAAATTTAAATGGATAAACAGTTTAAAGTCAAAATATATTTTTAAAGTTCTAATTTTTAACATTTTAATATTGAAGACTTGGAATACAATAAGTTAAAACGTAAAGTGAAATTAAATGCAGAGAAATTAAATAATTCCTCGATATATATGATACTAATAATTTAAGTTTAAAACTTGTAACTTTATTAACCAGAAATAATATTCATTTTTTTAAATGGTGAATATTAAATTATTTATACTAATTAAAATCAAACATAGATATATATATTTATAAGTTAAATTATATGTATTAAAAAGCATATTAATTTTATTTATGTGTTGTATTTTGTTCCCTATTAAAAAAAAAGTGACAGGGTGGATAGATTGTGATTTTAGTCTGACAACTGACATATGTATATTATTTATTTATGAGGTATATAATTAGAATCCATGTTCAGAAGGATGTTTGCATGTTGATACAGATCAATAAACCCATCACGAAACACACACACACACTTCACTCAATGTGCGATCCCTTATTGGTGTGATGAAGAATTTTCAGAAAATTCAATTTGTAATTAAGAAAAATCAGCAAAGGATGCATCAGGTGAGATATAATTTAAAGGAATGACTTTATATATTCACCGATATATCATTTTTGCATGCAGGTATAAAAGGTTCATCTCGATCTAGTTAAGCGGCCATCTGGCTCAGGAGGTTGGATGCGTGGCGCCGGAGGCGGGGCTCAGCCCCAGGGGCCCAGGGGCCAGGGGCTAAACGCCCCTTCGGAGCTTCATTAGATACTCGCGCAACCGGCTAATTAGTAACATTTGAATAGGCCAAGGCGAACACACAACCAGCGAGGATGATGCGCAGGCATCGTTGAGAGAGTCTGTCCTCTCGATTCAGGCCTGTAATTAGTTCGAACACCGCCCCAAACAGTTCTGACGTTTCGGTCTCAGATCACATCGCGCATCAACCAGGCTGACGATAACTGAAGTTGAGCAAGAAAGGAATAGAACTAAGGATTCCCATCAAACCCATCTGGGATAGGTGAGAAACTGGGGGAGGCGAAGAGAATCAACCGTTACCCTTACCTCACTAAAAACGATTATTTTTTTGCAATTTTCAATTTTTCGATCTACAATATAAGGGTCCAAAAGGAAGTTTTTCTAGAAAAACAGGAAATTAATTTGTGATGATCTATTATTATTTTGTTTAGATTTAGTTATATAAACAATGAACTATATAGGTAATTGAAATATAGTTATTATTTGTACTCTAATTAAGTTTAACAATATTCCTTTAGAATGTAAAATAGAAAATTTATAAAGTACAATAATGAATATTGTTTGAATTGATATTTTTAATAAATTGAATTTCTAATGTTTTCAATTTTTATAAAAAATTCAAATTTATATTTATATATTTATTTATTAAATAATTCACAGGTGATCAATAAATATTAAATAATGATATACTTTTTATAACGTTTTTCTCTGCCCCTGGGCCTGTTCGCTCTATAGACAAATTGAAATCGACTTTTAATCAGCTTTAAACTTAGCTAGACTTTTGGAAATTCTTATAGATATTTCAATTGATCCCTAGAAGATATGAAAGTAATATAATTTAATTATAATTAATTAATTTTAATGCAATTAGTAAATAATTCTTGAAATCTCTAGGCAAAGAAAAATAGTCAACTATCCTCGTTAGTCTTTTGAAACTAGAAATGCACGATTGCTCATCGAGTCAAAATTTTTGCTTCCAAACGACGAGAGTTAGAGCCTGGGACAAAATACTTTTTTTTAATGTTATATATATTTTTTACAAATTTATTAATCTTTATTATTTTTAAAGGCAAATTAAACTAATAATTATGTAAATTAATTTTTTGTGCAAAAATAAACATATATAAAAAATTATATATAAAATTTGAATTTTCATTCACGCCATCTTTTGGATAAGTATTGAGTTGGTTTTCATTTTGAAAAACTTCAAAATTAATTTATAACATTAAAAGATCAATTTGTAATTAATATAATTAATATTTTTTAAAAACATTACTTCACAATAATAACATTTACTTAATATAAATATATAAAATCAGTTTCAAAAAATTAATATTTTCTTTTTATTTTATTCAATTTGAAAATTTTTGTATAACATCATCTTTTCTATTACTTTTGTTATATTAAATAAATTTATCGAATTAAAATTGCACTAAGATGAATAAAATAATATAAATATAAAAATTTTTTTATAAAATAACGTTTTTCTCAAGAACTAAAAAGAATAAAATAATTTTTCTATAAGCCTGACAAAGTTTATGGATGAATTTCTTCATATACAACGAAAAACGTTTGGTGCATTTCGTTTTCATTTGCTTCCTATTTTATTTCTATACAATTAAATTCCTTTATAGAGCTATAATTTATATAAATACTTGCATAACACTTCATTAACAAGTAACACTATTTCTTCTGATATAATCAACTGTTTTGATTTTGATTGATAATATGTAAATTTAAGAAAATAATCATTCTTTTAAAATTTGTTACATACTTTGATATAAAAATATTACATTGAAAAATAATAAAATATTGATTTCTTAAATCTTAATCTATCAATTTTATTGTATAATAAATAAATTTGTCAGTTTATGTGTTCAATAAAATTATTATTACAAAAATTTGACTTGATGTTTCATTTAAATAAATAAAACGAAATGGACCAAACGCTTTTCGTTGTATATGAAGAAATTCATCAATAAACTTTGTCAGGCTTATAGAAAAATTATTTTATTCTTTTTAGTCCATGAGAAAAACGTTATTTTATAAATAATTTTTATATTTATATTATTTCTATTGTTTGTATCTTAGAAACTAATAAATCCCATCTTTGGAAATACTCCGCCTTATATTTATGCCACCGATGAATTTTCACAAAATAAGTTGGTTGCATATTCATTTTCAAAAATTAACTTAAAGATGATAATTTACCATATTTTAATTATAAAAATTTAAATTAAAAATTATAAATAAACCACTAAACAAATTATTTAATTTTCAAAGAACAATGAATGATAATTAATAATATACTTAATGTTTATCTTTATTTACTTATAAGAAGTTTATTCGAGTTTTAATAAAAAAATAATGAGTTCATAAAATTAAATTAAGCCATGAAATAAACTAAAAATTATATTATATAAAATTTAAGTAAATTCTGACAAATGAGGTAATGAATGTAATCCAATTATATGACTACCTAGTAGAATGGCTTGTAAATTATCAGAGGAAATGGAGTAGGGATATGAATAATATTAGTCAGTATATTTATAATAAAGTAAATTATTAAATGAGTGTATATAGTGCATATATATATAATTAATAATTTTATACTAATCATTTTTAAAATAGGCTAGTGTTAATTTTTAAATTTTCACAAATTAGAAGTTTATCAAATATTCAAATATTTTCCACATAGACTTTAAGAAACAAAATTTTACTTTCAATACACTCAAAATATTAACATTATATAAATTATTAAAAGTGAGATTTAATTTTATTTTTTACCTTCTATAATTCTAAGAATTAATTTATGTCATTTTCAATGATAATTCTGTATCCGTGCCACTAAAATTCATTTAACCTAAACCCCTGGCACTATTTATAAAAAAGCTTGAATGTTATATTATATCATCTTTATAATATTAAGATTATTAGACTATTAAATTATTTAAGATAAAATATAAATTATATAATTAAAATATTTTAAAATAAATAAAATATTTATTAAAATGTTATTAAAATATAATATATTAATAAATATAAGTTTCCATTTTTGATAAAAAAATAATAATTATTTTGTATTGTAACTATGTTTCTCAAAATATGTAATTCTCTATCTCTCTCTCTATTCTTGTAGATCATTTCTAATTTCCCATTTAAAAAACAATTATACATTACTGTTAGCAATGACTATAGTTAAGTTATTACGGTAGCCGTAAATAAATATAGGCATTAGGACTGGAGCGAGGCGGACCTCCTTCTTAATCTTCCCTACACTTAAAGGTAGCTATTTTGTTATGTTTGCTTACTAATCCTTTATTAAAGTTATAATAATATAAACAAAGAATGATTACAATAATTAATCAAAAGAGGAATTTGGGTGAAAAGTCCTTTTAAGAATACACACATTCCCCTGTCTGATCCGCCCTGCAATTAAATGTATCGTCATGCGAATAGAGCATAAAGGCGCCTGTGATTGACTTGAGGTGGCCTTGCGAGGGCGGAGCCCCTCGTTAAGGGTGCGTGGGCGAAGCCCCTTGAGGCGCCATGCAGCGCGGAACGTCGGCGACCTTTGAACTCGTCAGGCGGCTCCTTACAAACAGACAAACACCCCCGATAGATATAGAAAGGGGCGCAGAAAAAACTTCTCTAGAGCAGGGATGATGTTCCTACACACTCGACAGAAAAACAACACCGACACCCTCACCGACATATTTTTCAAGGCAATTTTCCCTTAGGTCGAAAACTGACAGGCCACGGGCCATAATTATAAGTGGGTTTCGGGGGTGGATGGACATCTCCTACTCCGTTCAAGAGGATATCATCCATCCCCAAACTACTTCAATGTTTATGCCAGATTTAATTTTAACAGCATTTTTGTGAAAAATAAATAAAATAATAATTTGTACCTATTATGTTATGTACTCATATGTATATAATAGTAGAGGTAGATGTAGTGTAATTTCAAAGTCATTCAGTAGTATTGATCAATAAGGATCATATTTCCTTTCCTTTTACGTTTCATCTATTATACAATATCTACTCTCTCTCTCTCTATTAAAATTAATAAAAAAAATTGATAGGATTTCATTAAATAGTCTTTACAACAACATTGAAAAATTTGGAAACCACACTAACCTTATTCACCAGATTTAGCTATTTTATAGTCTTTAATTTTGATCTGATAAAATTTGAGAAAATGTATTTACTCTATTGATTAACAGCCTGACAGTGAGGAGAAGAAGGAAACGCCATATATTGGACACAGAAGAGCGAATGCAAACAAATAAATGGAAAAATAAATTTAGTTAGGGCAGTCATCGCTGGATGACTGACTCTTCATGTCAATTTAATTGTTATCAAATTTGCTAAAAGTTGTATATTAAAACTGATTACAAATAAAAAAAAAAACTACTTATTGATTATTAAAATAATTTTTAACCTTAAAATTAATTGTTTAATTTTTATACTAAGAATACAAAATTAACATATCAGTAGATAAGTTAATATTAAATTTATTAATTTGAATTAAATTCAAAATTAATATTAAATAAAAAAATAAACAAATGTAAAGATTTTTTTAATGTTTATATTATAGTACATATAGTTTATATTACAAATATTACAATATAGAATTTACTAAATAATTTTTAATTATGACTTAAATATATACAATTCTTATTTCACTATTATATTTTAAACATAATCAGGGCGTTATAGATGGCGGCAAACCTGGAATTTATCCGAGGCGTCATATTTGAAGGAAGGCATTTTGGTTATGAATGTAATAAATTTTACGAATATAGGGGTGGCAATTTATTCTACTGCCCTTGGCGCCGAAATGATAGAGCGACTACAGATATTTCACTAAAATTAAGGAACATCCTTATATTTTTTCTTATTTACCTACCAGGACCCGTACTAAAGGAAAAAATAATTATTCAACAATCACATAAACTTTTTAATGGTGAATTTGAAAAGATTAAAAGTAAAAGGGCCCTTAGGATAGCCAAATTCACTTGTAATTGTCTTCTAACACCCAAAGGCTTTGGTTCTAATCTGAGGCCTTGTAGTCTTTATCTTTGAAGAATATACAGTTCCTTACAAAAATAATATTCAAAATATTGTAATTTATAAATGGAAATATAAAAGAGAGATTAAACTAAAACATTTAAAAGTACCAACAATATTTTTAATTACTAAAACCTTTTAATTTTATCGATTTCAGGTATCAAAAGCTTACCTTTTTTTAATATAATAAATTTGCGAAAAATTCTTGGGAAAGTTTTCTTTAAATAACCGAGGGGATATTTTTTGGAAAAAAATGTTTTTCGAAGGATAGAATTTTTTTTTTTTTGTTTTATAAGATTAATTTGTTTTTTTTGCTAAATTTTGTTAAAGGTTATGTTTTGGAAATACAACTAGCAATTAGCTATGTTATAATTATTAGAAAAATTTGTGTGATAAGAGCAGAATATTATTTATTATTTTAAATTCTATTTTTCGTGATTTATTATTAATAATAATTTATTAATTCTAAAAAGATATCTATGTCGAATAGAAACTATATGCAGACTCTTGATATTCTAGCCTATGGAACTAGAAAATAGATCTTTTCCTAAAGTGAAAGAGAGAGGGAGAGAGTAGATTATCAAAATATATTATGCAAATTATAATAATACATGCTATTAATCAAATGGTTGAGCTGGAAGCAATAAATAAACTTGTCATCCTCTAAGTGGATAATGTTCATTATTAAGGGCCTCACTCTCAAAAAACTAAGGATTAAAGTCTTAAAAATAAACATCTATGTCGAAAATGTATACATTTGATTTAAATAATGAAAT
Source organism: Labia minor (assembly GCA_963082975.1). NCBI lineage: Eukaryota > Metazoa > Arthropoda > Insecta > Dermaptera > Spongiphoridae > Labia > Labia minor. The sequence goes on from OY720347.1 coordinate 65,113,776, forward strand.
CTAAATTTGACTCTAACAATATAAAAATTATTATTTATATAAGTGAAAAAATATGAGATACTTTTATTTTTACAATATTTTCATAAAACATGTTTGTTAACAATAAAGTTATCTCTATATTTTTTAATTTATTAGATTTTTACATTTAATGATGTCGTATGAGGTATTAATTAATTGGACTATTAAGAGTATCCATAGGACTTAAATATTATTTATATATCTTATCTTATTATACTAGCAAAAATTGTATATATATATATATATATAAATATTTTTGAGATATTAAACCGCTCGATGGATTTTGATGAAATTCGCACCATAGATAATATTTATAAAGAAAAATCGATCTGTATTAGTTTCAGCCTCGAGGAAAATCAATTTATTAGTATTTTCTTGATTTAAAATAGTAAATTTATATGAAGTCACAAATTACGTCATCCATATTGAAATTTCCCTTCATCCATTCTTTTTTAATTGTATTGTATTAATATTTTTTTATATTTTAAATATTTAAAACTATTTATTTAATTTCGAAATAAAATTTAAAATATTTATTTTAATAATATTTTAGAATAAAATCACGAAATATATTTATCATTCCCCCCACACACAAAAAAAAATATTCATGAAGTTAGCAACATATAAAGGAAGGAATTTCAAATAAATTGTTAAATAAATTTGATCTAAATTTGATCTAGTATAATATTAAAAAAATTTAAATTTTTAAAGTTAAAATAATAAATTGTATAAGGGCCGAGCGATAGCTCAGGTTTCCAGGTACTATAACTTATTCTGTTTTAAATAAAAAATAAATTATTTCTTTTATCTTTATTATTAGATTAATTATTTTTTTTTATATAAATTTATTATTGTTATATTTTTGTATATTAATTAATTGAAATATACTTACTTTCTTATTAAAATTGACTTATTTTGTAAAATTTGATAAATATTATTGTTTTGGATATATATATTTATGTTGGCTGAAAATAAAATATAATTTTTAAAAAAGTAATTGAAATATTTTTGCAATATGTACTTAAATGATCCTATTTAAATTTATTTATTTTTTCTTTTAATTGTTCAATGGAATTATCTTCTTATCTTATACATTTAATTAACATAGAAGAAAATCAGAATAAGACACGATTCCATAGAAAACGCTGGAGAGTTTTTTCTTTTGGAGGTCACTCACACCAGAATATATTCTTTTTTTTGGGTCTCTCTCCTCGAAAAGACGAAAGGTCTCTCTGTTAAGTTATTATCCAAAACATTCCTGACGATATTTAACAAATTCCAAGAAAAAATTATTGAATTGAAAAATTTAAAAATAATCAAAATTATTTTTTTAAATATATATATGTATATATATATTTCATTAGAAACTAAATTCCATATGAATAAGACTAATATCATAAATTTTCAATTTTTAATAAATCAAATAACTTTTATACATTTCAAATTATAATTATTTAGTTTAAAAAACAGGTTAAACAAAATGTATTTATTGTTTGTTATATTGACCAAGTCTTCGAGGAGTGGTGATGCTTGCGATCACTTGCAATGTCAAATAATAAGCAACAGAACACTTTTTATTTGTTTATTATAAATTGAAATTAATTTTATATGATTAAAAAAAATAGTATACATTTATTTTGTGTATTAATATTAAATTAAATTTTCTATCAGTATTGATATTTTCTTTAAAGTTAAATATATATTTAAAAATCTTGTATTTTTTTATTTATTCATTTTCATTGGAAAATGCTCAAGTATTTAGTAATTAGAATTTATCATTTGCCATAATACATTTCTGAAAAATAATATATGTAGATTTAAAAACCCCATACCTCTTCCATGTGTAGATTATCCCGGTCAATGAGGCCAAACAACAATGCTTGAAATCGGATCCATCATAATTTTTGATTGCAACGTTTGTATTGTTTACAAAATATGCAATTGATTTTTTTTCTTATGACCTCACTGTGGAATAGATTATAATTTTAAAAAATAATTATTTCATTTTTTTATCATTAACATTCAAACAACGCCTTAATGATCTTACAGCTACTCTTTCCTAAGACCCAAATGGTATTGTTCATATATTAAATAACAAAAGAGAAAAAACGATTATAATATGTTAATTTTTAAATATAATTCTGATTAAATTTCTAGATAAATAAATAACATTTTTTTTTTTAATTTTTATTTTAATTATTTAAAAAAATGAGAGATTAATTTATATTTTATAAGAAGAAATTTTATCAAAGAAATATTTTTTGATGGCTTTGAAAAATAATAGCTTTCTAAAAACAGGTGTGAAATGAACCATGAATTTACTAATAATACTAAATGTTTAAATAGGTAGATTTTTAAAAATTCGGAAATAAATTTATCAAATATTTGACTAAAATTAATCAAATCAAAAGACAAAAAATTATTAAGAAATCCCTCTTAATTCTCCACCCACTTGTATATCTATAGTAAATTAAATGAATGTAATCAAGTGATTAAAGTTGAAAATTGGAATTATTAATAGAATTCAAAAAAATAATTGAACAAATTTTATATGTTCCATGCTAATTCAAATATCTTTTTATTAGTCTTAAAAGAGTTTTGTTTTTTTTAAAAAAATAAAATTTTTGAAAAATAAGTAGGTGAATAGTTAGTTGACTTACAGTATTTAGTCATTCCATTACAATGCCCATATTTATAAATATATAGACTTAATTGATAATTTTTTTTAACTTATAATGGCATTTTAAATTATTAAATAAAATATAATATTATGAATTTAAATTAAATTTAATATTAACATTATAAGAGAGAATATTCATATTATAAAAATAATCTTTTAATCCTAATAAAATATGAGTGAAAATTAATTATCAGATAGTAAAATACTTTATATTGGAAAATCAATAAAAAATAGGTAAGGTAATAAATTGTTTGGAAGGATTGAATACATTTTTTTTTAAAAAAAAATTGTTAAAATATTAATTTTCAGATAAATTTACTCTAATTTATTAACATTCTGGAAACTGTGTGTTAAGCGTAACCTGAGAGTCTATATTGCGTTTTTCTAAATTTAAAAAGTAATATATTTTCCTTCTTTCTTGGTCGATAAGGGATAAGATTGCTTAGTTAATGAGCTTGTTTTCGGAACTTGCGAAATCGGACTCTTCTGAAGGGCGTCTGGTTTAGATACGGTGATGTAGAAAAACTTTTTTTCAAGTATTTTCAGCGGTCCGAAATACCACCGACAGACACCCGAGCGAGCAACACCATTGAAATACAAAATTATTCAAACTCCCTTTAATTTATTTAAAGTAGCTTAATTATCATAGAACATTTCATTTAAATGTCAAAGAGAATATGTTAGAATTAATTTTAATAAATGATAAGACGGGAACAATATAATTAAAGTAGAAAAGTTCTTAATAATAAATACCGTCTGTTGTTTGAATTACTTAGAAAGAGACAGGTAGAATCTATTTGTCTGTTTGGATTATTTATTATACTTATATCCAATTGATCAGATTTGTTTTTTTCTTTTGTTTATTATTTAAAGATGGCTATTTTTTTATTTTTTTTCTATATTCTTTTCTAATCTTCGATCATAATTTGATGATCTTTTCAAGTTCGGCAATTGATCGCTCAAGACACTTAAAATGAATCATAGGAGAAAACGTGAGAGCCATACGTTACCAAGCCAATGGATCGTCCGATAATCTGAGGCCCCTATAATTAGCAAAGGGCCAAAAGAGTAGAGGGACCTACCTCTACCCACCCACCTGGCTACAAAATACGTTCCCAGAGAAATTATTTAATTTTCGAGAAAATTGACCGACATCGGTTTTTTTTTCTCTAACACTTTTATTAAATTTTTAATTGCTCCGTAGAAAATACGCACTATATTTTACAGTCCCATTTCAAAGTCAAAAACGCTAAACTAATTAATTGAAATGAATGTGTTCTCTCTCTCTCTCTCTCTCTTTCTTTCATAAATGAACATTATATTAATCTAAAATAAATTTTATTTGGACATTTTGGATGAAAAGTTTGTTCCCAAAACTTTGAACAAATAGCAAAAAAATAAATTGAAATAAAAATTTTGTAAATTTGAAATAAAAATTGAAAATTAATAAAAAAAATGTGATTAAATTTATTAATTTTATATGAAATGAAATAATAATTTACAATTATTATTATCTGAATATGTCAAAAATTATTAATTTTTAAAAATAAATTCAATATTAATTAAAAACAAACAAAGAATTCGATTAGTGAGATATAAAAAAGTAAATATTAAAAATTAAAGAGAACCGACCGTTACAAACATTATATATATAGTGAATCAAAAAAAAAAATTTAAAATTTGAATTAAAATGACTAAGTTATATTATTTTGGTTTTTATTTTTAGTTTAGTTAATCAATTATTTATCTACACCAAAAGTTGATGAATTTTCATGCTACTAAAGCATTAAGTAAATATACTTAATATGTTCTTATTTAAAAGATATTTTAATTTAATCAGTAAATTAATTATATATTACTATTGTATTTGTTATATCAATCTATCCCTCTGGCTCTACGGATCTCGAAAGTAACCCCCAACCATCTAACTCCTACCCTGTCCCATCTGTCCCACGTCCCTTCCTACATTGTCCACTCACCACGTTCTTGGTCTTCCCAATCGGTTTTTCCAAATATATTTCGCCGATCTTTAATCTACCATTCTAGCCATGACCCCTTCCCATCCCAGCAAAAAAGTAAACAAATTACATGCATACAAACACTCTCCTTTATATATATAGATAAAGATAAATAAACAGGAGAGCTAGTAATAATTATTCAAAAGAGCTGATTGAAATTCGCAATATTTTGAGTTAAACTCTTTCCATTCACAATAAGTCACATAATATTGTTTGCTTTTTAAGGACTCGTACAGCAGCTCTATATTAAGATTATTTCTAAGAAATGCTGAGTAGCTAGACGTATGCTCTTTTGTCATCTTCCGTCTCTGCATCATCGCTTCCTCATCTTTATAGTAATAAAAACCCATTCTATTAAATCCCCTCACATTCTCGTATTTTCAATGATTATAATAGCAAAGCGATCTCATTCTTAAAATGTTTTAGTTTGAAGATAATCGCTTATATACAGATAAATATTTCTTTATTATATAAATATTCATAAAATTTAAAGTATTCTTATTTCACACCTGTTACGTCATCAAATGATGATTAAAATTTGTAATGACATATTAATTGAATTTCACAATTAAAGTAAAGAATATGTATAATTTAATTCTATCTATCTAATTGTAGTTTAAAAAAAATCTATCTATCATTATAATTATATTAATTTACAGAGTTTAAATAAATGCAGTTTAAATTAAATAAATAATCAGTATCTTCAATTATAATAGAATGATTAGAGGCTTTTCATCTGCCTGGCAGATTCATGAGGAAGATACTAAACATTATTTATTTAATACATATAATAAAATACATCTTTTGTTATCGGGAAATTCAATCTTATTATATTTAATTTTCAATTTATTTTGATTACCATTTAGCAATGGATTAGCAAAGAGATACTTTATATAAGATATATTACATTTCAAAAACTCTTTGAAATCCCGAAAAATTTAGAATTAAGAAAAAAATAATTAATTTAATACAAATACTCAAATTTGTATTATTTTTAATTAAAAATATCTGGTTAATTCAAAATATAAATCTGTTCTGAAATTCGTAAGGTACTCTCATTTAAAATAATAATGTATTGAGATTAAATTAAATTAAGATATACCATGATGTTATAATATTATTTTGTATCTTTATAAATACAAATTTTATTTATTTATTTATTGTATGTTTTTTTTTTTAATATTTGTGTAACATTTTTTTAATATCTGCAAATATTTAGGTTAAAAATAATTGCATCTTTCTAGAAAAACTTAGCCTTTTATAAAGTAATTTATCTAAAATTATAAAGATTAAAATAACCAAGGATTCTTGCTACCAATTAGCGAGAAAGTAATCGATCAAAAATATTTGATCAATTTTTTTTGCGCTTTTTTCGTCCTTCATTTCGAAATAAATTATACTTTAGTAATTATTGTTGTTTAGGATAAATGATATATATTAATTAATATATAATAGAAATAGTAATATAGTTGCAATACATTAAGAAAATTTGTTTTAAATATTATATATTTTGAAAACTTAATCTTGTATTTAACATTTATTTTATTATATCTAACTTATGATGGCATTTATTTATTTCAAATAAAATAATAGCTTTATCACTAAATGTTCATTGACTTTGGTCTTTACTAGCCAAGCAGTAATTAAAAACTGCCTGCTTCTTTAAATCAATTTAGAAATAGAAATCATATATGATTAAAATAATTACTTATTTATTTAAAATTGCAATTCATAATCTTCAAAATTTTTTAAGTAAGCCAAATAAGCCTAATAATAACAACTAATAAATAAAAATAAGAACATAGAGAATTAGTTAATCAAATACACAAGCATGTTTTAATGATCTCATCCCTATTTGAGTTCTTTCATTTTCAATATATCAATTAGAATAAATATTTTATTTTAATAAGATTTAAAATTATATAAATTAATATTAATATGAATATATTATAATTTAATTTAATAATGAATTAATAATATTTAATAAATTAAGATAAGTTATTATTTTTAGATTAAATATTAATTAAACAATTTAATTATAATTATATTATATATTTTGAATTTAACTTGGAAAAACATTCCTTTCTTTCTTGATTACAAATTGAGTAGAAAATGGGATGAGAAAAGATGTTTCTTCTAAGACTTATTTAACTAGATATTAAAAACTAGTGAAAAAAGACAAAAAATTTTAGGCGTACATCTTGTATTGATAATTTTTTTTTAATACGAGTATTTTAAACTTTTTCCAAGGAAGATTTAATTATTTGTTTTTAACAATTATCTATGAACGATGCTCATTTTTTACTTTTAAAATATGTTTTTAAAAATTAAAATTTTTATTTTATTTTTTCAATCGTACCACATTAGTTTTATAATGAGTGAATTAATGGAATCAGGTTTATATTTATTACCAAATGGGCTGTGAAAATTGGCCTGTATGTTGTCTATTATCTAAAGAAACGATTGAAAGAAAAAGGACATACGAGTGTTTTGCTTGGGGCGAATCAATAGGAACAATTTGGTTTTAGGGGAGAAGATCTTTTAGGGGAGGTGACGTCGAGAAGCTTTCGTTGGCACTTTTGCCAACAGACTCAAATTGTTATTCCTTTATGGCCTTTGCGCTTTTGTCATTCTGGCAATTTTGTTTTTTATTCTTTTCAAGTACTCGCTTACATTATGAAAGAATGCTTACATGGCACATTTAAACAGCTTCCTCATGTAATGGTGATTTTATTTAAACTATTTGAATTGTATCTATTTAGGATTTTTCTACATTTCTATTATATACAAAGAATAAAAAGAATGTTCCCTAACAACAATCATTATCAATGATCTAATTATTTTGATAAATCCATAAAATAAAAATAAATCTAAATGTATGTATATGATATTTTATTGTATTAAAATAAAAAAAAGAACTGTATGAATACTTAAAAAGAACTATCATTTAATTCCAAAAAATAAAATAATATAAATATAAAATTTTTTTATAAAATAACGTTTTGCCAATGGACTAAAAAGAATAAAATAATTTTTCTATGAGCCTGACAAAGTTTATGGATGAATTGCTTCATATTAAACGAAAAACATTGGGCGCATTTAGTTTTATTTATTTATATGAACAATCAAGTCAAATTTTTGTAATAATAAAAATTTTATTAAACACATAAACTGACAAATTTTTTTATCATGCAATAAAATTGATAGTTTAAGAGCTAAGTAGTTAATCTTTTATTATTTTTCACTGTAATATACTTGTATCAATGTATGTATCAAAATTTAAAAGAATTTTTATTTACATATTATCAATCAAATCCAAAATGGTTGAATATATTAGAAGAAATAGTGTTACTTGTTAATGAAGTGTTTTAGTGTGGTATATGTAGGTATATATATATATATATGAATTATAGCTCTATAAAGGAAGTAAATTGCATAAAAATCAAATGAAAACTAAAAGCGCTCATAGTTTTTAGTTGAATATGAAGCAATTCATCTATAAACTTTGTCCGGCTTATAGAAAAATTATTTTCTTCTTTTTAGTCCATTGGAAAAACGTTATTTTATAAAATTTTTTTATATTTATATTATGAATATGCAACCAACTTATTTTGTGAAAATTCATCGGTGGCATAAATATAAGGCGGAGTATTTCCATAGATAGGATTTATTAGTTACTAAGATACGCGTACAAACAATAGAAATAATATAAATATAAAAACTTTTTATAAAATCACGTTTTATATAATAAATAATTTTATTTAACACATAAACTGACAAATTTATTTATTATACAATAAAATTGATAGATTAAGATTTTTGAAATCAATATTTTATTATTTTTCAATGTAATATTTTTATATCAAAGTATGTAAGAAATTTTAAAAGAATGATTAGTTTCTTAAATTTACATATCAAAATCAAAACAGTTGATTATATCAGAAGAAATAGTGTTATTTGTTAATGAATGTTTTAGTGTGGTATGCAAGTATTTATATAAATTATAGCTCTATAAAGGAATTTAATTGTATAGAAATAAAATAGGAAGCAAATGAAAACGAAATGCACCAAACGTTTTTCGTTGTATATGAAGAAATTCATCCATAAACTTTGTCAGGCTTATAGAAAAATTATTTTATTCTTTTTAGTTCTTGAGAAAAACGTTATTTTATAAAATTTTTTTATATTTATATTATTTTATTCTTTTTAGTGCAATTTTAATATGATAAATTTATTTAATATAACAAGAGAAATACAAAAGGAGTTAGTTACTAAAAGTAACTAATCACTAATTAATTACAATTCATTAATTATAATTCAATTATATTTCTTCTAGGGATCCATTGAAATATCTAGAAAATTTTTCAAAAGTCTATCTCAATAAAAAGTCGATGAAAAATCGATTTCAATTTGTCAAAAAAGCGAACAGACAGACAAAACGTTATAATATAATAACATATTTGCAAACCTTAGAGGTTGAATTATGTTTAAAAAAAAAAAATTTTATAATTTTTTTTTATAGTTTTGTAGCTACATTTTACAAATTAAAATTAAATAATTTAAAACATCTATATTTTCCATGCATAACAAAATTTACTACACCGGAGTGTAGTTCATTGTGTATAATTAATTTGTTCAAATGATAATTACATAGATTTATTTTTCATTAAAATTGTTATTTATATTAAAAATATTTCGTTTAATTAAATAAATTCTTGAAGAATTTATTTTATTTACTATACTAAAAAATTAATTGTTATTACATATAATATATGTCTATTATATCTTAATGAATTAGCAATAAGTATATAAACACTGATAAATGGTAGGTGAAAGTAAAAAATCACTTTCTATTTAGTATATAATAAAAATAATCACATTTTATCATTTCATTTTATAATAACAGGAAAACTAAAAGTAGAATAATATTTTGACAAAATAATAATAATAAAAATCCATTCCAATTTCAAATAATTAAAATAAATTATTTCTCAGAATGATTATATCTCTATAGAACGAGTTAATTGGATGTATTTTTGTAAATGGTTGGTGAGAGATAAATGAAAATACCCCTAAATTGAGATCATTCAATATAAGACCTTCCAATCATGAATGACATCATTCTTTATTGTTTTTATTATTATTATTATTATTAATATTATTATTAAAATCACTTTTCTTCTCGATTTCACGATAGGTATGGAATGTTGTGTATTTGTCTCTCTGGCATTTTTAGTGGAGTTATGGATTCCATTGTGCTTTGTGCCAAGCGTCACTACAATTAAACTGAATTTTTCCTCGAAAACTAATTAACTCAATTGGAAGAAATTGTATGCCTAACAGTCCAAGAAATACGTTAAGAGTTTATGTAGTTTTTTATTTTACATCTTTCTATCAAAATTATTAATATTCTGATTTTAAATGAAATTTTTAAATATATATATAATATAAAAGACATTAATTTCATTTAGAGTCCCTTAATTAAAAAAGATAATTGTTATCACAATATCGACGGGGAAGTGATTCATAAAAATAATTTTTTTAAAACTCTGTTTTAGGTTTTGATTTTAATCATAATTTGGAGAAATAAGAGTACAAATTTAATTAAATATGCATATAAGTAAATGAGATATAAAATAAAAAATACTTCTTTAAGTTAATTATAACTAACAAGATAGGGAGGTATATATTGAATTTGAAAAATTTTAAAACTTTTCCAAGACACCTTTATAGTATCTAATCAATTTTACCTAAATATATTATATATATATATGCAATTATATGTATCTTATACTTATATTTTGAAAATCTTTGAATCATTTATATAATTATTTATTAAAAGCTTAAAAATAACTGTTAAATATTTAAAATAAATATTTTTACAATATTAATATATAAATATTAAAAATCTGGATTGTCTCCACTCGACTATCTCGCAAATTTGAATTGGATTAAATAACATATATTAATTTAAATTAAATTAAATTAATTAAATTATAAATTAAAATTAATACATAATATTTATTAAACCAGCGCATGTTTGGCTCTTTGTTGATGGCACCACGTCACGTGTTAGCGCGTGAGATTTGCAGTGTTAAAAAATTAATTCTGGTACTTTCAGCGATTCAGTCATGCTGGAATTCTATATATAGCAGTTTTATACAATTTTTAATCATGGGAAAAACTATCAAACATATTTATTTATTTTTACGGTCACTGTAGAAGAAAAAAAATCAAAACGTTGTAAGTAATGACCCTCTTCCGGTTGAGCTACATTTCTCAAAAGTTGATAGAAAACTATGAATTTTGAATAATGCCCATGTACCAAATTTCATCATTCTAGCTCAAACCGTTTTTGCGTAATCGTGGTTACATACATACACACACACACACACAGACATTTTTCTCAACCTTAGTGAAAATGATTCAGGAACCTTCAAAACGTATAAAAACATCAAAATCTCAACATCGAAAATTTTCGTGATCGCAATACTATCTCTGTCGAGATAGTAAAAATGTTATATTAGCCTAAATAAAATTAAAAATAACTTTTCCACTAAAATTATGAATAGTCAATTTATCCAGGCAATATTTAGTTAATTTAGATATAAATATAATATATTATTAAAGAAACAAATTATTCTATCTATTCACGATTGGAATTATTTTTCTTTGAAATTTTTATAATAAATCTACCAGTTTATCAAAAGATCACTGTATCAGTAAGAGAAGATTTAAAATACTTTTATTAAAATATTCCAAAAATAAATTTTTCTTTGGTGTGAAACAAATAACTAGTACCGTTCTTTCTTGAAAAATCACACAGCTATTGATACATTTTAAATCTCATTGGGAATCTTAGAAAAATCTATTTTCTAATTGTAACTTTATATAGTATAGGACATCTTATGTTACATTTAATGATAATCCCAAAGGCAAATACCAATTCATTAGTTGACACTAAAAATAATACTATGAACAAGAGTTGATCATCTTCTGAAACACAAATCACTTGTTTTTTCCGAAATTGTGGAAAAGTTAGTTAATTTTTAAACCTTCGCATACCCCTAATAAGGTGTCTACTACCGGCACAGTTACCCTATTTAGTAAGAAAGTATACTTATATAGAATTAACTAATAGGTTACACATGCATATTTTTACCTTATTGATTTAAATTTTAAATATTTAAATAATAAATTTAAAAATTAATATTTAATTAATCTCATATTTTAAATTTAATATTCCTAAACGCTTCAAATTTGTTGACCATTAAATGTAAGAACAGAAATGATACATTACAAGTATAATAAAATATCTTTGAAAAACTAATGAAATTTATGTTCTATGAATATATTTTCAGAATAATATAATATTATATGTCTAAATTAAAAATAATATGGTTTTAGTATATTATGATTCTACGAGAGAGGAAGAGAGGGATGACCATATGATTTCAAGAGTTTTTCAGAGGTACTCAGTTCGTTTAGTGGGCACATTTATATCCATCAAAGGGAGAATTTTTTTTTCATTTTTTCCACACAATTGTTTCTTTCCTAGAAAATTGGAAAAAGAACATTGCGTGTTAGGCAAACCACAAAGTGTTTTGATTCAGATTGGAACTCCTCTATTGTTAGATAGATATTTTATCAAATCATGAAAATTAAATATTTTTGTTTATTATTTGGATATTTTAGCAATATTTAAGATTTTAATTCATCCAACAATACTCTACAAAATATAGTACATTTTTTCAAAATACTATTTAATTAAGTTGATAATTTTTACTATTTTACTACTAGAGATAGATTGCGATCAAGAAAATTTTCGATGTTGAGATTTTGATGTTTTTATACGTTTTGAAGGTTCCTGAATCATTTTCACTAAGGTTAAGAAAAATGTCTGTGTGTGTGTGTATGTGTGTGTGTGCGTGTGTATGTATGTAACCAAGATTACGCAAAAACGGTTTGAGCTAGAATGATGAAATTGGGTACATCGGCATTATTCAAAATTCATAGTTTTCTCTCAACTTTTGAGAAATGTAGCTCAACCGGGAGAGGGTCATTACCTACAACGTTTTGATTTTTCTCTTCTAAAGTGACCGTAAAAATAAAGATATATGTTTGATAATTTCTCACATGATTAATAATTGTATAAAACTGCTATATATAGAGTTTCAGCTTGATTGAATCGCTGAAAGTACCAGAATTAATTATTTAACACTGCAAATCTCACGCGCCAACACGTGACGTGGTGCCATCAACAAAGAGCCAAACATGCCCTGGTTTAATAAATATTATTTATTAATTTTAATTTATAATTAAATTTAATTTAAATTAATATATGTTATTTAATCCAATTCAAAATTGCGAGATAGTCGAGTGGTCCATGTAAAAATATGATTGTCTCTACTCTACAGTAGAGGGATATGGTCATGAATTTGAGTCATACATTTTTAAGTATTCAAAAAAATATTCACAGATTGAATAAGATATAAAATTTACGAGTAATAATGAACTTTTTTCCTTGAGTTTTTTATTAACCTCTGTAAAACGATCATCAATAATTTTTCTCTCACTCAATGAAAACATTTCAATCTAATCCACTGTTGAATGATTGGTGTTGATGATGATTTTGCGGAAGTGTCAGCTGTGATTTGTTTTGTCCCTTCGGTCGATGGTACTCTGACTGACAGCAGGAAGGAGCCAGTCGATTAGGCTGTCTAATCTGCGGTCAGTTGTCAGCCGCACAGTAGGCCAGCCAGCTGCACGCCCCCGCATCCCTTCCGTTGTCCCCGTCACACACAAGCAGGGGCAACGACGGTATTTGGTCATTTACTCTCTTATCTTAGTCTGTGGTCGTCATCTTTCATGATTTATAATAAATTGTTATTAATAAGAATCAACAAAGACAGAAAAGAGTCAAAACCATTTGCAAAGAATCATAATTTATTAATCTTATCAATAATCAAATACAATTAATATATACAATCAATAAATCAATGTATAGAATTAATATATAATAGTAAAATATTGTCACTCATTTTTTTTAATTTAAGATATCTTAGGTAAAATCAATATAAAATGAGTAAAGATGAGCTATAAAAATTTATAAACTTATTTCATTTAATTTATTTATTATTTCAGTAATCCTTAGAAAAATATTAATATAGATTTGTCTTAGAATATTCATAGATATGATGTATTATTTCAAAATTTTAAAAAATATATTTATATAACAGTAATTTAGAAGAAGGGAGGTGGTGTGGAAACTTTATCGACTCATTAATTATTTCTATAATAATTGACTAAGAATTTGGGAGACAATAGTTTTTTTTTAAAGTAAATTTATAATATGAAAATTATTATTATTGTCATCAATTAATTTTAAATATCTCCTTTAATTTCATTGGTTCATTAATTTAAATTTAAATATATAATAAAAAATCAAGCTCCATCAACTCGTGCAATTAAAAATTGGGTACAGAAGTCCGAGGAGACGGGTTCAACATTAAATCAACCACGATCCGACCGACCTAGGACGTCGAGAGAGCCCGTAAAAATAGAGCGCGTACGAGCATCTGTTAGAGAACAACCTGGCCTCTCTACTCGAAAGCGGTCTAGTGTTTTAAATGTCTCCACGACATATTTAAATCGTATTCTTCACAAGGATTTACATTTACACCCGAATAAAATTCAAATTGTACAGCAATTAAGGCCATATGACTACATTTTTTGGGCAAAAAGTCATATCCAAAAGAGGTGACATTAACTGGCCACCCCGCAGTCCGGATTTGTCACCAATGGACTTTTTCCTTTGGGGATACCTCAAAAGTAAAGTTTTTAATAACAACCCTCAGTCTATTGAAGAATTAAAAGAAAATATACGCGAGGAAATTCAGAACATTTCTCCAAACACTTGTCGGGCGGTGATGGAAAATTTCCGCACTAGGTTACGGGGGTGCCAAACTAAAAACAAGGGGCACATTTGAACGACGTTATTTTTAAAAAATAAAAACCTGATTTTTGTACTTTTATAATAAATAAACATATTTTCTCTCATATCTCTTTTTGTATCTTTTATAACCATTTGAAATGTTACCGGACTTTTGGTCCACTCTGTATATTCCATTCTTGAAATTATTTCTAAATTAGATATTTTGGATATATAAATAAAAATTAACAAATAAAGAAGTTGAAATGTTATTTGTATTATGTATCTTGTTGTAAGAATGAACTTAAAAATCCGAAATCAATCTTTTATTTTTCCCCACAACTCTTCTTTCTGATACACTCCCGATTTCCACTTTATAATTGACAGGTATAACTACTCTCTCTAAGATATAATCAAAGCTTAAAATATATTATTAAGTAATGAGCGTTTCAAAAACAAGTGGAATATGAGAGATTCTAAAATCATTTCAGAATTGAATAACTAATAATACTATTGACAGGTTTTGGAATGTAATAATAAGGAAGCAAAAATTCTCATCCTAAATATTTATTTATTTGATATAATATTTTTAAAAATGAACCAGATAAACTAATTAATTTTTCTAGATAATTTAATATATATCATTATTTTAATGTGATATATGGGAATATATTCTCAAATCATTAATGACATTTAATATTATTCTTATTCAATGTTTTTATGTGTTAATTAAAATATTCAATTACATATTGTTATGATGTTAGAAATTAAATAAAAGAAGAAAATCATAAATATGTATAATAGTATAAAAAATGTTGACAATCTGATAGATATGTGGAACAAAATCGATTTTATATAAGCATATAAATGAAAATATTAAATGTATAATACTAGTTTTACAAGAAACACAAGAATTTAGTTTCTTTAGTTAATGAAACATTATTAGATCTTAAGATTTTTAAATTATATTTATATATATTTAAAACTAAAACACATATAAACAAAAAAAAAATAAAGTTTATCAGTCAGAAATAATTGATGTGGATATTAATTATTTAAATTGTCATTTAGCAGATAAAATATTCACTTTTATTTTTAAGTCACTTCATTGAAGGGCTAAAAACAAATTGATTTTGAATTTATTACAGAATTATGTTATAAAAAGGTTAATTTAATTAGCATAATATAACAAAGATGTTTAAATGGTCTTTTTATAATACCTCGAAGGTAAAATTATCATCTTTTGAAATTTATCTTCTATCTATTTATATTAAATTAATAATTTAGAACGAAAATTCTCTTATAGGGAGATAAAGTATATAAAAGACAATAAATATCTAAAAAGTTATAGGAATTAAATTAAATTAATAAGTAAAAATATAAATAAGCTTCAATGTATATATCTCTTAGACCTTTTATCTATATATAATACTTATAATATATTTATACTTTATAATAAATAATCATATCTTTTTATAATTGCTCTTGCGATTATTTTCAAATTATTGATTATAAATTATGAAAAAATTTAATTAATTTTTAAATAATTACAAAATAAAATAAATTTTTTAGAATTATATAAGCTTCACTATATCATAAAATTCCATCACGTACCATATTAGTTTCTTGTCTAGAGGAAAGTTTAACATGAGGATACAAAAAATGTCCAACGAAATTATAAAGACTTCTTCTAGATCATTTCCCTTTCTTCTTCTTAAAAGAAATTAATTACTCAATCAAATAATTAGAGCTTGAAATATTTATTTGTTCAAAATGATTATCAAGTTAAATAATTCATTTTTATACTAATTAAATAGCTTTTTACAGTATGTATATTATATCCATTCAATTATTGACATTCTAAATTAACCAAATATTCAAAAAAATTAAATCAAATTAACGTATAATTTCTATGCAAAATAGTAAAAAATCACATTGAATACCAATTATTAAATGGTAATGTATAAATGCGTCATCGCTCATTAAACATGATAATTAATGTCTTTTCTTTTTTTAAATAAATCGTGTAATGGGAAAAATGGGAACCCCCGTTAAAATGCTTGTAATAGATTACGGCATATGTGGCATTTTGGGCTGGTCCCATTTAGGGTGGAAGAGTAAAACGAGAATGTGATTGATGGAACGAACCGGAAAAAAATAACAGAGCAACGTTAATTTTCACAGCATCTGGCTTTTTTTAACCCAAGATTCGATTCATGTTTTACTAAATAATGTCATTTGTCATTTTAAAACAAAATTTGACAATTCCATATTAGATAAAAGCAAAATAATCATAAAATACGTATATATATATAGGATCATATACATATATATATATATATATATATATACATGAGATGATAAACAAATTACTAATACCTATATATGAATAAATATTAGAATAAAATACAAATTTATGTATAAAATACAGAGAGAGAGATAGATGGACAAATAGGCACCTAGGACTTATATTTTTATAATTAAATACATATTGTGATAGAATGTCGTTCTTTTTGAAATTTTTATTCAGCTTTAAAAATAGAAATATTAAATGTTAAATTAAATAATAATAATTAATTAAATTAATGAATTTTGTTATTAATGTTAAATATTAAATTAATACTAAATAATATTAGGAATAATATTAAATGAATTCTTAAATTGTTTTTTTCCTATTTATTTTAAAAATATTATTCTTTGTCTTCAAATAATTATTTTATTTAAGAAATAATAAATAAACGAGAGGACTTTTAAAAAGATTTTAAGAAAAAAAGGGTTACCACAATCACTTTTACCAAGCAAAGAATCGGAAGTTGATAATTTTTTTTTTTTTTTTTTTATAATAAATACTCTTAAACATTTAAATAGATAAATTATTTTAGTAATATTATAAAAAATGGGGTTGATCAGAAAAGTGTCCACATTACTTCTATTTCCGACTTGTTTTTTTTTAAAAAAATCATACACCTATAATTTAAATTTATTCTACTTATTGTTTGAATTAAGGATAGGTTAGAGTGTGGTTCTTGAATAACCACAACATATGCAGGTGTTATTCATGGCGTGTGAATTTTGTTGTCGTTCTGGAAAAGGGTTGCCACGCAAGACCCTCTCTTCACTTTTTCTGTTCAAATAAAATTTGCAGGACAACAACAATAATATAAATAAATATATAAAATTAAATATACATGAATTAAATATAAATGAATGTTATAAAATATTTATTCTCCTTGATCATTTGAAATTTTAGTTTCTATAATTTTTTCTTTATATAAATAATATAATATGTAGAATTGTTTTTTTATTAATAATGAAACCAATTTTGCCCAGCAAAAGTTGTATAGTATTCCTGTAAGTTTAAAAAAGCGCCAAAGTAGTCTGTTTATATTTTTACTTAATCTTATCTTATTTTATTAGCAAAAAAATTGTATATATATTTGTATTTTTGAGATATTAAACCATTCTAAGGATATTTTGGAAATTCACACAATAGATAATAATTTTAAAGAATAATCGATCTGTATTGGTTTGAGCCTCGTGAAAAATCATCTTTGTTAGTTTTTGCTTAATTTAAAATAGGAATTTTAATAATAAAAAAATGGCGTCAGGCAACGCCGGACAACGCTTCCTTAAATACAAAATATTATAAAAAAAATAAAATTAAAAATATTTATTTTAATATTTTGTAATCAAATTACGAAATATATATTATGTTATATCCACAGGCCATACTTTTCTGTCTTTCAGTGCATTAATATATACGTACTATTTTTTTTAAATTTATGTTCTTTTAAATTATTTGAAATTGTTTCATATATTTTGTCGTTTATTTATTTTAAATAATAACTTAATTTTAACTATTCATAGTTCTTAAGGAATAATTTTTTTAAAGTAATGAGTGGCGGCTTGGTGAGCCAGGTACTTAGAAATTATGATAGTTAAAGCTATGACAAATATTAATAAATAATAATTTATTAGACAGCCTAATGAAAGTTTTCTAAGTAGATAATCTGATATTTTAATTTTATTTTAATTAATTTATTTTATTTTTTTTTTAATTTACTAGTTGATAACTTTTAAATTATTAATCATTTTAATTAGAATTATAATATTATCCATTATATTTATATATGATATTTTAATATTGAATTTAATTCAATTTATTTAAAAATAAATATAGATTAGTATTAAGTTCTTATTAATTTTAAACGACTATAAGAAGGAATTCATTAATTTTGTCATATTATCACCAAAGAATAAACCAATGTAAGATTTCCAAATTACAAAAAATACATTAAATCGATTCCAAAATCCTAAATCTCTTTTTAAACATTATGTTATTATCTTTTCATGAAATACTTGGCATATATTAACATTAAAAAATATTCAATTTAGAAATTAATTGAAAAGTAAATTTCAATTATTTTTACAATAAGGATTTAAATTTTAGTTTTTTTAATTAGAAATTAAAGGAAGACTATATATAATGAATAGAAAATTTTGAAATGTTTTTATAGAAAGTCTTCATTTACAGGCCTAATTTAGATTGGATGTTATATGTTCACAATTTAAATAGTCGAAAACAAATATTTTTATTATTATAATAATCAATTAATTAAATGTTTCAATATTTCTTTTAGGATATTTAGGTTAATTGAAAACTTTTTTCATGGTATTTACATATGCCTCAAAATATAAAAATATAAATTAAATAAATTAAAAGTAAATGAAAGTTTAACAAGATAGATTTTTTCAAATACAAATCAAATATTATCTTTTTTAATGATTTTTATAATTTATATTAAGAAATCTTTATATTTATATTTATATATTTATATAAATATACAAACAAACAAACACATTAATTTATATTTAATTTATACCTGGTTTTAAACTAATATTAGATAGAAAATTGTGATAATGTAATTACATAACCAAAATTTTTAATTTAATAAAATTAAAATATATATCACTCTAGATAAATTGGAATGGAATAAATATATTAATATATATATATATATATATATATATACATTATAAATAAAGCTATTATATATATAATAAAGATATTTTATTTTAATTTATTTATTATATACTTTCGCTTTGATAATAAATAATGACTAATTGGTCTGTTCCTGTTGTCGAGTGTTGTTTATGTCCCTATCATTTGACCTCTTTCTCTCTCTTTCTCTTAATGAACATGTAATCTTAAATATAAAAAGAAATGAATTTCATTTTTGCAAATTATGTTGTCAAAATTCTTATTAAGTTAATATAAATAAAAATAATAATATCAATAATAAACCAACAAAACAAAATTATTTGATTTCCTAAGCTTTTGATAGATAGATACTAGTTAAATTTTATTTAAAATAGTAATTTGAATATAATTGATTGATAATTATATAGAAACTGGAAATTAATTCAAGAAGAATGGTATGCCAGTGTTAATTTGTTCAAGAGTCAGAGGGAAATTAGCCTTGACTGAAACTCTCAGCAAGTGGCAAATGGCTGGCTCTCCACCTCCTACGAAGGCGTTGGACTGTGTGGATGTTAAACTTTGGCATTTGACAGTTGACACGTGTCACACAATGTCCCAGTCGAGACATTCAAAAAATGTCGGCGTTTATTTCCAGTTGAGATACATTTTTCAAAATAAAATTACAGCAAAAAAAAAAAAAATCAATTTTTTGACAAGAAATGAAATAATTTTATTCAGTAACAAACGTTAATTATTATTTATTTATATTTATTTTGCCAACTCCCATGTGGATTCGACTGACAAACAATTCGAGTGCATCATTTAAGAAACATGTTAAAGTTGGTTTATTCATTAAATAAAAAGGACTTGCTAGTTAAGATTCACATTAAAAAAGGAAACGGACAATTAAATGACATTAGGAAAAAAATAATTAGTTAAAGGAATTACAGAGAGACTATAATTATATTTCATATATGAAATAGAATTCAAATAAAATTTTTAAATAAAATAAATAGTCTTACCTATTTAAGTAATATATCTATTTCTATACGAGATAAAGACATTTTAATATTTTATTTCATTTTTATATTCCATTTGAAATTCAATTTCCTATCTGAAGTGTAAAATATAAATATTTGAACCAAAACTTTGAATAGTTGGTTATTTAAATAGTGTTTTGACTTCATAATCATCTGAAGGAATGAGCAGATTTAACTTGATCTATAAATTTACATAAGATAAGCAATATTATGTTGCATATTGTTAAAGCCTCTCCCTGATTTAGATTTATTTATTTTAATATCAATTTATTTTTATATAATTTTTATAAGTTTTTTCTTTTTATATATTTATATTCAAACACGTGTGGTCGGACTGTTCAGTAGCTAAGTTGACTATGCAAACAGGATCACGTGATACCATACAGCCAATCACATTGCTACCTTTGATAAGTTTTGGGCTAAGGGCTTCTGCCCTGTGCTTCACAGAGGTGATCTCACACTTTGCTCGTAGGACTTGATATTGTTTACACGCTTTTGGCTTTTTAGCTGTGAATTCGCCATTTTTAGATTTGTTGACCACGTGCTTGGTAAACTGTGTTGAGTTATTATTATTGTTATTTTATTGTAAACTTGTTTTGTTTTAGCTGAGCATTAGCTAGCATTCATTTATTTTTATTTTTATATTTAATTTGTAAATTCTAAGGATTATCTCCTTTAAGTTTTATATCAATTTCATTTTTTATTTTTACTTTATATTAATTTTCTTTTCATTAAATATTATAACGTGGCAACGAACCTTTTTCTTTAATTTGTGAAAAAAGTGAATCTAATTTTTTCCTTTGCAGATCCATATGTTAGCATCGGATATTTTGATTAATTTAATTTGTTATTATTTCTTTCCGATCTTGGTTCTCCAAGGCGAATCGCCTAAGCACTAATATTAAAACGTACTGCACTCTTTGGTGAAATTTATTTCAGGGTTCACATTTCCCAATTAATTTTATTTTACTCCCCGTGTGAAAGAGTTGAGAATTCTTTTTTTAACTCCTTCACTAGTGGCACAGGTGATCTGACAGGCTCAACAATATTTTATTTTGTTTCGGCTTGTCCACATATATATATCGAAATAAAAAAATATAAATAATAAAAATAAAATACGATTTAGATTATTTATTGTATATCATCAATAAATGTAAATGTAAAAATAAAAATTTTCAAGAAAAATTATTTATCTTGCCATTTATAGTTTATAATGGACAAAGTGGTATTTCATGTTCAATTTTCAATCAATGCTAATGCTTAACACTAATTATAATTAGTAAACAGAAGGAAGTTTTTTTTTTGGAATAATTTTAAGTTTTTTTTACTCAAAATAAAAAATTTCACACGATATAAGTATCTATAAATTATTATACTAATTTTAAGTTGAACCCTTGAATCATGAATTTATTATAGCCTTTTGAGGGATGTAATAGATGATATATTTTTTTAAAAATTTCATTGAAAATTAATTGTGCGATAGTATTAAAAAAAGTTTTAGACATTTTTAATTACAAAATGTAAAGAGAATTTATAAATCATATATCGTTATTATGGGATATAGTACTTTTCAGAAAAATTATAAAATACTTTTTGATTTTTAATGGGAAAATCTTTGAAAATTAACTCTATTATAGGAATTATAAGTAATTATCTACGTTTTCCCAACGTGATTCGATTAAAATAAAACCTTTATTTTCTCTTGTATATTCACTTAATAGAAATTTATATTTCAAAAAAAGAATTAGCCAGTTTTATATTAGACATGAGTATTTCGTAAAATAAAGTTGAAATAAAATATTAGCAGCAGCATATAGAAAAAAAAAAAGTAAAATAAATTGTCTACAACCTTGGATGATGTGTGGTGTTTATTTTTAATGAATAATTAAACTCAGCCAATTGGGTGTGTGTTTTTTTTTTTGTTTTTGTTTTTTATTTTGTATTTTTTTTACGTTTGGAAGAAAGCAGTGGACGTTGGCGAGGCGAGGGGGGCAATTAGCGTACTGCCATATCGGACAGGCCCTGAGAGAGCGGGTGTGGGGTCGACGTTGAACGGGGGCCGGCGGCCGCGATAAACACTTCTCCGAAGTCATTAGCGAGCGATGCGCCACGCAACGCCAGGTCGCTGACTCGACACTCGAGCGGCCTTACGGAGATTAAGCCATACAAGAGAGGCCCCTGAAAATTTGCTTTTAATTGGAAAATTTAATCGGTCAATTTTTATAGCTGTACTGTTCGAAAGAGTGGACCTTATTTTGAGATCATTAATTGAAGTTGATGAAAAATGTCGAATTTTCTGAAATTATCCTTTAAATATCTAGCCAAAAAAAATCTCAATCAACTAATCAGAGATATATACACAAGTGAATACTACATTATTTAAAATAATAAATAATTATATTAATCACGTTGAGTTTGTTTTTATTTATTGATGACATTAATCATTTAAATAATAAAATGATTTAATTAAAAATGAATATTTATATATTATATATAAACAATCTAATTTATTAATATCCTAAAATACCTACCTAAAATTTCAATTCACATAATTATTCTAATCTTCGCGTTTCATGACCTCTAGAATCCAAAAGTGACTTTAGAATATTTCATGTCTGTCTGTCTGACCGGAAAATAAGGATGTTATAGACTCAAAATTGGCTGAAACGATTTCTATAAAATAACATCAAAATATTCTTATATACTTCTATGATAACATAGGCTATAAATTTTATTAATATCTAATCAATAACCGCAGAATTTAATTTTTTAAAGTTTATATAATTCTCCGTGTTGTTCATTCAAGTACCAGGCGTGGCCCACTGACCATCGGACAGAATTATTATAATATTTAACTCTTTTTATTTTAAATTCTAATATTCAAATATCATTTCACTTCAAAATAATTTTTAAAACGTCAATTAAAATGACTAAATTATATTATCTATGTTTTTTTTATTTTAATTTAATTGCTAAATATTATATAAAAATTAAAATATGATGATATAAAGTTTCTTTAAAGGGAGGAAATTAACTATGATCTAAAAAAATTAATAAATGAACTTAATAATAAAAAAACAAATAAATCAATTAATTTAAATTAATACTATTAATGAATGTATATATTGTTAGTTTATCTAAAGTTTTATAATGTTAATTGATTCAGAGTATTTGAGAATAGGATTCTTCCCAGCATTTCTGAGCTAAAGAAAGATGAGGACAAATGGCGGAGACTGCATAACGAGGAATTGCATGACCTCTATGCATCTCCAGAAATAGTTAGGGTTATAAAAGCGAGAAGGCTGCGATAGACGGGGCACGTGGCTAGAATGGGAGAGGAAAAAGATATTGGTGGGGAGACCGATTGGAAAACGTCCGCTTTTAAGACCAAGAAAGCGTAGGAAGGGACGTAAGAGAGATGGGACAAGGGCCCAGGATAGGGACACTTGGAAAAATGTGGTTGTTGCGGCCAAGTACTTTCGAGTACATTTGAGCCACATAGATAGATAGATATAATATATACAATAATAATATATATAATTAATTTACTGATTCAATTAAAATATATTTTAAATAAGAACACAAAAAGAAATGAATGTTTTATGTAATTTACTGATTGAAACAAAATGGATGAAAACCTTTTACTACTTTCAACCAAATACTATGTATCCCTCGGAGGTACAGGGGGCGGAGCCGAAGGCGCTCTGAGCAGCTAGTAATTTATATAAAAATTAAATATATTTATATATATTTTGTTCATAGGTATATAGATTTTTTTTATTTAGGTCTAAGAAAGTTAATTTTTGTTTTTGGTTTATTTTATGAGGAGTGAAAATGCTTTTTCTACCATTATTATCTTAATTTCAAATATATTCCAATAACCAGATCACTCTATTATTATTTATAATATTTATTAATAAAGAAATTAAACTATTAATCTTTCTCTTAATAATGGAAAATCTAATTTAAAAAAAAAACTTTATAAGAATTTTAGATATAGATAACAAATACAATATTTATGTTGAAAGTTGAAACAAAAAAAAAATATTTTTCTAAATTTAATTGTCAATTATCTCATTAATATGTCGCGAAAGTATCCCAAATTTTCTCAATAATTATTATAGTCTCATTTATTTAGTAAGAATATGCCTTTTTCTTAAACGAGATAAATGGTTGGTTTATATTAAATATATAAATAATTTAATGTAATTGTTTGGGATTTTTCATGTCCTTCTTATCTTAAGGCGTCCCAGACAGTTTGGGAATGTCTGAGAAAGATTTTAAATTTTTGAATAGATGCGGACTCTTGAAAAAAGACACGCAACAAGATTCGTCTTTCTCTCTCTCCGTGGCATGAGTCTTTTTCTTATCTAGAACACAAGATTCTCTCCACGGCATTCAATCTAGATCCCTTAAGGCTATTGCTTTAAAAAAGGTTTCAATCTTGAAAAGATGTTGATTTAATGGAACATTTTTCAATATAAATGTTCAAATTATAATATTTAGGATCCAATCTATGATAATTATTATGATTTCCAAAAGAAAGGTGAAAAATGAGTCATTCTTAAATCCGACACTCTTAATCAATTGGATCTTTGATAGTTTTTTTTTTTCTTATAAACATGACATTTATTGCCTGGGCAAAATCAAATTAAATTTACTGTATTTTTTAATGCAATATTTATTGAAAGAAATCGATTTCAACTTGGAGTTCATTAACAAATGATTTTATAAAAATAAGGGTCATTCTGGAATTTTTTGTTTTGTTTTATAGGAATTTCTAAAAAATACATCTCTATAAATATATATTAAAAATTTGATAAAAAATAGTATAGACACAATACATCAAAAAAAGAAAGTTCTTTAAATAAATAGGTGATTAAAATATTTTGTTTTAGTTTAAGTAATCAAACCTAAAAAATATATATAATTAATTAATTAAATTAGACGTAATCTTGGTGTGTTAAAGGAATCAAGCTCTTTCTACTCCCTTCAGTTATCTTTTTTATTCTTAATAAAGGAATTAGAATATAGGGAGAGTGGTTCACCCTGGGGCACTTTTTTTCATTTTTTCTAATTTTTTCCTATTAATGAATTCCTATTATTCTCAAAATTTTGTAGTGTATGACCAACCTCTCTCTACATTTTTTAAAAAAAATTAAATCTCATACCCATTCTAGAAAATTTAAAAAGAAAATATTTATTAGACTTGTATGTTGTCCGATGGTGTACTACCTAGTTCTAATGTTCATGTAAAAAGTTAAATAAATTAATTAATTTAATTAATTAATTTAATTAATAGATAGGACCTTAAGCTTACACGTTTGCTTTCAAAATTAATTCTGGATAAAATATATTCTATTCTATTCTTTCTCTCTCTCGAAAATTTGTAAATTTTTAAATTAGCAAAGTTTGTTTTCTCCTATAATGTCCTTATCTTCAGATACCTCCAATCAATAGATTATCTCCCTTAATGTCTCAAGTTCTTCATTACATTGTTATATTTTATTTAATTATAAAAATAAAAAAAAATAATATAATTATTATAATTCATAATTAATTAAGAACTTATGATTTTAAAAATAAAGATTAATCACCTATGGTTACATTAAAAAAGGGGCATCTGAAACGTTTTTTTTTTTTGTGTGTGTGATGATCCTAATATGAATAAATTATAAGAATAATTAATTGAAGCATTTCTTCCGGTAAGATGAAGGGCTATAAACCGAAATGATTTTCCAAAATTGTCTTGAGGCAAATCGTGTTGCTTTTGCATGTACCTAATTAACATTGGTAGTGAATTAAATCATCCAAAACATAGTAATTAAATATTTAATAAATATACTTTATAAAATTATAATAATTAAAACTTAATTATTAGTAAAAATCTTTAAGGTGATAATAAATTAATTAAATGTCAGAATTTTCAAATAATAATATTTATATATTTAATATCAGCTTAGAGAGTGATCTTTTGTCTTTTGTCAAGTTAATTATAGTTATTCCTCCATCTTGCCACTTAAAGACATTATTATATCATTAAATACAATAAAAACATTCATTTCATAAGGAATATGGACACGTCAAAACGAAATCATAAAAATTGTTTTAAGAAGAAAACTAAAGTATACTTTTCCATTGGAAATGTTTTATTTCCTGGTGATTTTGAAAAACATTCTGATTATGATAATAACAAAAATAAAATAAGATTGATAACACCAATGTTTATTTAATACTTTATTTAGGTGTGTATAGATATATATTGAAATAATATATATAATAAATAAAATCCTTAAAAAAAAAACATTTAATAAGGATAATTTGAATATTTAATATTTATATAGCTTAAATGTTTGAATGTAGTTTATATATCAGATGAGTTTTACCGCTTGTCTTTCTACTTCACTCGTTCCAGTTCACATTGTAATTAATCATAATAACATAATTAGTTTTAGATCTTTTAATTTAATTAATAATCAGGAGGTTTAATATTTATTTTCATTGACAACCTTAAACATTTATCTCTAATTAAAATATTTTAATACTCGAAAACTTGATTCTTTACAGAGTAATCATATCTTATTAAAGTAAATTAATTATTTAAAGAAATTGTTATAAAAGATTGTTTACTTAAAAATATATTTCTTTACTTAATTTAAATTCTTTTTATATTTAATTTTCATTCATATCTTTCAAAATAATAATTAATATCTCATTTAAATACCTGATTATAATTTATTATCCCTGAGGTCTTACAACTTACAATTTTTACCGACCGACGATAGTAAGGGAGGTATTGTTTTCACACCAAATTTCACATGTGGAGATTTTTACATTACTCCACGAATCATGCATTTTCTTAACAGAAAAAAGTATTTTTAGCATGATGTCTGTCCGTCCGTCCGTATAGATGTGTACATCCTGAACGGCTCAACCGATTTTGATGAAATTTGGTATATTTACTTAATGCATCAGTGGGATGAATTGATCAACTTTTGGAGCAAATCCGGAAACCGGAAATGGTAGTATTAGCGATCGACGATAGGAAGGGAAGGGTTATTTTCACACCAAATTTCACATGAGGAGATTTTTTTATATATCACCACGAATCATGCACTTTGTATTGGTTTTATCCTCGAGAAAAATCATCTTCATTAGTTTTTTCTTAATTTAAAATTATATGACGTCACCAAGCACTTCATGACGTCACAGTCAGCCCTTATATATTATAAATAAAATAAAATTAAAAATATTTATATTATATCCATATCTGTTTTTTTTACATTAATAGATATATTAAAATTATTTGAAATTGTTTCTGTAGCTGGAAATTAATTTATTTCAAACCGTCGGTCGGTTCGGACCTGGCCACAGGTCAACTTATTTTATTGTAATATAATCGAAATATTCTTTATATACATAATTTTTAGAATAAATATATCTGTGGTTATTTAAAAGTAGAATAAATAAATAATTTAAAAAATATAAATAAATTTATATGATTTAATAATATTTTTAAATGAGAAGATTAAATGAAATAAATATTATAGATCTCAACTTCAAAGCATTGGCAAAATATGTAACTTATTATATATGATTATGAACTTTATAAATCATTTTTTCATATTTAAATTAGTGAAGTTTTTAAACAATAAATATTTCATGAGATTAACAGAAAATATGTAATATATCCTCCCCTAATATTTGAATGCAATGTAGAAGATAATATCATAATATTTATATAAGTATATCCATATATAAACAGAACAATTATTCTATTAAAATTGACTGGATGTCATGTGGCCTTCCGACCTAAATGTAAAGTTGAAAAATGTTAAACATGTTGATTTTCGACATATGCATATGCGTTGGGTTGGCCGCGGGCATCATTCTATCGTACTCCGCTGTCGTTATCTGACAGTGCCCAGTTTAGAAGTTTCGATGAGGAAGGGCTCTCCCTCAAATGAAGTAGAAGGCAAGATCTTGAATAAGATTAACTAGGAATAGCGAGAGGGTTAAAAACACTTTCTCCAGTGTCATAAATTATTCGATCTTCTTAGAAACATAAGAAATGAATATTTATAAAATATAAGATTTCTCTTTCAAAATAACGTTATCATCGATTTTTTTTCCAATGTTATTTTAATGTATTTTTTATTGATAATAATTTGAATTGAATCTTTTCAATAATTTATTGTAGATAAATAAAATTACAGTTAAAATTATTTTTAAATAATTAAAATAAAGTGTGTTATTCTAGAAAAACTATTTTTCACTAAAATTATGTGATTCAGAATAAAATATTTCCTTATTAAAAGAAATTTGTTTTTCTTTTAAATTTTATTTAAAAAAAAAGATTAATATTAATGAGACCCATGAACATTAAATTGTGAGAAAGTAAAAAATTTGTATATCTATAGTATATAAAATAAATGACGTAACAACCTGTTGTTTTTATCTTTTTGATTATTTTGTTTTTATTAAAAATATAATTTTTGTGTTAATGTTTTAAAAAGCATTTAAATAATCTAGAAATATTAATAAATAATTTAAATGTCTATTTAAAATAAATCGAAAGGCTTCTTATAAAATTGTATATTATATTTTATTAATCCAAATACATAGAATATGTATCTGTTAGAAGTTAGAATATAGAAAAATTCTTAGAAGCTGGGATTAATAACACCTTTGAATAAACCTGTAGTGCAAATACTCAAATCAACAATTATCCTGTATTATTTGAAGATAATAAATATATAATATTTATTTTTATATTAAAAAATATGCCTGTATATATTTCTACATTTACTATCAATAATATCAAAGAAAAGGTATCAATTTTATTCACATTATATATTTTTTTTAAATCGATTATATCATTCAAGAATGCTAAAGCAAATATTGAATTATTAAAATTTTATAATAAACGATTATTTTAATAAAGATAGGAATCATTTTTATTGATTTGTTTATAAGTATATAAAATCTTTAATCTTTATCTATAATTAGTAATTTAGTAATTTTAGAAATTATGTATATTTATATATAACGATTTTTTAGATTTTTACTATTTAATATTGTTTAATATATCTTTATTTTATTTATTGAAATTTAGGATTTAAAAGTTGAGAATTGAAGTGAATAACATTTTTTATTATTATTATTTTTTTGATTAAAAGCGTAAATTGGGTGTTTTAATGTCTCTCATAGGTCATTAGCCACGTGTCGAAGTCTAGTCAGCTTGTCTGCTTGGAATTGTGAATTTATTGATCGTCTTGTATTTTATGGCCAAAGAGCGTGCATATTTAAGCATGTTGTAGTTGGGGAGGTTGGGGAACGTAGAATGGGATTGTGGGGAGGGGGGTGTAAAGACATCAAACACTCCGGGGTGACAGCAAGTGCCGGAGAGTTGGACGAAAATGACACCAAAACAACAAAATGTGACATCACTTGACTTTTCATTTTGGTTCAATATTAAAAAGGATGTAAGTAACTAAACTTATTTAGTAAATACAAATTGAATGACTTTTATTATGTTAAAAATATTTAATGGATATATTATATAGAATAGAGTACCGGGACCCCGAGCCTCGGCTCGGTAATTAAGTTAAAAAAAATGATTCATTGTTATTGGGTTTGACTGGTAATATTAATACCTGAGACACCGAGCTCTCGCTCGACCCTTTAAAAAATATTGATATACAATTCTTTAATTATTTATTACAATTATTAAATGTTGCATCATTACATCAATCTGATTAAAATGAATTGAACTGGGGTCCTCAATAATACAAGCAAACAATTTTAGCTAACATAATAAGATTAATCCAAGTAATATCGTCTATTTCTATTCGACACTATTTTCAGTTATGAAATGAGAAGGGATTCAGTCAGAAGAGAGTAAAAAAATTGTAATTGAAGACCGCCGTTTTTTAAAATTATATTATATATTATAATTAAATTATTTTATAGATTATAAAATAAAAATTATTGAATTAACATTAAAAATTTTGAAATAAAAAATAATAGTTTGATTTAATAAATTAAAATATTATAAACATTTTTATATAAGTAGGAATTTCTCAGAGAGGTAGGGAGCCCAATTAATTTACCCAACCATTTTGCATAAGGCATAGATGGAGAGAAAGAGTTTCAATTATATTCGAATAGTCTATATATTCTATATATCAGTATTTTTTTTTCTGAATTTTCTATTCTTTATGCATATGATTGATTACATGTATTAAAATTTAAACAAATTCAAATATTCTAATTTTTAAATTTATATACAATTTAATATTATTTTTTATTAATATCATATCAAAAAAAAAGAGAATTTATTAAAAATTAAAAATCTTCGCTTGTTGACATGGTTGCAACACCAGGACGGTCATCATCATCACCATCTTCTCGGCCTTCTGTAAAGCGCTTGTACTACTTATAAACATTTTTTTGAGACACAATAGACTCGCCAACTGATACAGTCAACATTTTAAGTGCGTTGGAGTACCTTATTCCATTTTTAACGCAAAATTTAATACAGATTCTTTGATCCATATTTTTTAAGTAAAAAATCTAAGAACACACAAAAACGTGACTAACTTTTCCAGTTGTCAAAAACAATCTACTAATCCTATATGACTGATAATTTCAAAATATATGAAACATATGTGTACCAACATAACAAAAAAATTCAATAATCGAATGTACACAGCCCGCGAAAATTCAAAATTCACCTTTTCTTTTGAACAGGCCCTGTTTTCTATAGTATAATATACTATAACGTATCCACATTTATTTTGATAAATAAAAATTTATCAATTTTTATCAATCAGATATTTAAATAGTGATTATAAATACAATAGCTTCTATTATCAGAGATTCATAAATATTTTTCCTGTATTTTGTTTTAAATAACATTATTTATCAAGAGTAATGGCTATTTTAAAAATTTTTATTCATAAATTAAAAGTTTTGTTAGAATAATTGAAAATTAATTAATACATATAGGATTAAATTTATTTATTAATTAAAGATAAATAAATGTTTGATTGATATTTATAATGTGTGGAGATATTAAATTTATTTTTTCGGAAATACTCGTTTTACGGTTGCTAATTCCGATTTGGATAGCATGCGACATGATAGACTCAAGTTAATTACACTATAATTTTAAAATGTTGTTTCAATCAAGTTTTTGATAGTTGAACATTAATCAAAAATCTAAAAAAAAAATCATCTAAGAATTGATGTCATAATGGAATGACAATTTTTCTAGTACCTGTAAATGATTATAAAAAAAAATAACGATAAATAAATAAATAAATATGTATATAGAAATGTTTTTATATATAAGAGTATAAATAGTGTAAAAAAGTGTAAAGGTGCAGGCAGGTTGGTATCGGCCACCCGCCCTGTTCGCTGTCCGAGTGAGCTATTACTATTACTCAAGATGCAGCCGTCCATCCGTTTGGAGGATATCGGCCCGGGAATCAAACTCACTACTCGCAACCCTGTAATTAGAAACCTTCAGGCTGCAGGTTAATCTCCCTAAAGTAATTAACAATAGATCATCGAGGACTCTCCCTCTTTTCACTTTTTTTTCTTATCTCTCTTCCATTTAGCTATTTTATATTTTATTCTTTTTCCAGTTAAGACTCGAAATCATGTTTTGTTTTCGAAATAAAAGAAATTATTACATTAAAATAATAAAAAAAAAAGATAATTCATTAATTAAAATATAAATAATTCCAATAAAAATAAGTTGACCTGTGGCCAGGTCCGAACCGACCGACGGTTTGAAATAAATTAATTTCCAGCTACAGAAACAATTTCAAATAATTTTAATATATCTATTAATGTAATAAAAAACAGATATGGATATAACATAAATATTTTTAATTTTATTTTATTTATAATATATAGCTGAAGTAGCCGGCGTTGCCGGCGTTACCCGAGGCTGTGATGTCATGAAGGGCTGGGTGACGTCATATAATTTTAAATTAAGAAAAACATAATGAAGATGATTTTTCCCGAGGATAAAACCAATACATTCGTGGTGATATGTAAAAAAATCTCCTTATGTGAAATTTGGTGCGAAAATAACCCTTCCCTTCTTATCGTCGATCGCTAATACTACCACTTCCGGTTTCCGGATTTGCACCAAAAGTTGATCAATTCATCCCACTGATGCATTAAGTAAATATACCAAATTTCATCAAAATCCGTTCAGCCGTTCAGGCTGTACACATCTATACGGACGGACGGACGGACAGACATCATGCTAAAAATACTTTTTTCTGTTAAGAAAATGCATGATTCGTGGAGATATGTAAAAATCTCCACATGTGAAATTTGGTGTGAAAACAATACCTCCCTTACTATCGTCGGTCGGTAAAAATGTGTATTTGCATTCAATTATTATTACATTAATAGATATATTAAAATTATTTGAAATTGTTTCTGTAGCTGGAAATTAATTTATTTCAAACCGTCGGTCGGTTCGGACCTGGTTTTTTAATTATTATCATTTCAATATTTTTTTGAAAATATCTCATTAAATTAACAAATAGTCTGTTCCAGATATTTGAAAAAAACCGAATTTATGTTGTATTTGTTTCTTTTATGCCCAGATAGTTTGTTAATTTCAAATTAAATTTTTTTAAATATTTTGTATATTCAAATTAATTTAAATTTTAGTTTACGTTCGTACCTAAAACTTCGAGGTGGTCCTTAATCATATTTGAAAATCCGGAATGCGGCTCTCAATGTTTTTTTATTTTATTAAATATATATATTTTCTAAAATTATAAAATTTTATTATTAAAACTATATTTTTTGTAATAATATATAGTATATTTTTATTATATCTATTTTGATAAAAACAAACGAATTATTTATTTTATGTAGGACCTCAGTGAAGAACTTTGCAAGTCGGTAACTTTTCACTGAAGACAGAGGGCAAGTTTATTTTACTTTGACTTAATGTGATATTCTGTAAACCCAAAAATGTCAATTTCAATATTATGATTATTGGCCAACTTCTTCCACATAAATATTTGGTTTTTTTTAAATCGAATAAACGACTTTGCATTTGCATTTTCCAGTTAAGTCAATTTAACACATTCCGTTATTGTGGTCATCCATATATTTCCAAAAAATATTATTTTAAATTTCTTTTATTCATTTTTAGTAAAGAGTAAAAAATATCAGAGTTTAATTTTTTGTTTTTTATTCTTCTTAATTGTGTATACTTATATTTATCTATTCTTATTTTATTCTAAAATTTCCAAGATTTATGTATTTTTATATTTAAAATATGTATTTTTGATTTTAATTAATATAAATTACTTAATTATTTAAATTATAAATCTGATTGATTATATATTTTTAACCTCTAGTCACAAACTAGTGAGGAGAAAGGGGGAGTGAGTATTACGCCCGGGGCAGAGCTTTGACGACACCCGCCGTTTAAATTTTTTCTGCTTATTAAATATATACTATATATTAATATTAATATTAATATTACACGAGACATCTGATTTTTAATCATAAATCAATGAGTAAATTTGATAATTTCTAATTCAAAATGCGAATTTTCAAAGTTGAAATTAATTAAATAAATATTTTTTTATTATTGTTAATTTTTATATTAAAAATTTTATTTATACAAAGAAAAACAATGCCTTCAGTTTATTTAATATACTTTTACTTAAATCCAACGGCGTTTATTATTTAAAAAAGTAAAATAAAAGTAAATTTTATAACCTATTATTTGATTAAATTAAATTTATTCTTATTAAAATAATCAAATTAATTTTCAATTTTGAATATTTTTGATCACAATTTTTTTTTTCCTTATGATTTGGCCAAAATCTTATCAGTTTCCTTTCTAATAAATTGTTAACTACCCATCTAATAATAGTTTAACAGAATTGGATAAAATAATACAAACTTCCTAATAAATAAATCTAGATTTTATTAGTTATCATTTACTTATAAATTATATACTTAAATAATTAAGTAAATGTTCATTTGTTTTGATATTATAATTTTATAGTAAGATTTATTTATTTATTGTTATTTATTATTAAATTCACACTCATATATATATATATATAACATGAATAATAAAAATGTAGGATGATATTAGTCAGTTAATCATAATAAATAAATATATAAATTATTCATTTTAATCCCACCTAAACCATTAATTATTGTTAGTTATTTTTATATTTTTTTTTATATATAAAAGAATCTTAACTTTCTTTTTTAATTTCAGAAAAAATGATTTTTATAACTTATTTTGATAAAAAAAAAATTATTCATTAATTTAATTTGTAAATTAATCTCAAAATTATAATCATTTAAATTTTTAACTCATTTAACTTTATAATAAATTACTTTCCTGAAAATTAATTTAATCAATTGCTATATATTTTCTGATAATATTAAATATGATGTATAAAATTGAAGAGGATTTTAAATAGACGCTTTTACGGTATAGAAGAGCATACATATTATTATTTAATGCTATCGTAAAGCAATAAATCATCATCACTTAAAACAAAATATTAATTAATAAAATTGCCGTTGTAAGACCAATAGGTTTGTTCTTAAATGGGCGATATGTTAATCGAGCTGATTATAATAGTTTAGGCTAATGTAGTTGGGGAGAAGGAGAAGGAGGCGCTGTATTTATTTGTCCATGGTCCATTAGCTGACTCGATATAGGATTAAGATTGTGGCAGTTTTAATCCACACTCTACGTTTGATGGGTTGGTTGGGGAAACATGTGCCCGGTGGAAGAAACAACCGAGAGAAGACTAAAATGGCCACTGACGAAACAGATAATTGAGCTGAAATTCCAGTTTCATCAGCAAGAGAGGTTTTTGTCCAGTCTACTTTTCTCACAAAGAAACCGTTCGTTGCTTGCAGTGGAAAAAGTAAATTAACTATTCGTTTTTTTTTCCTCTCTCTCTATGCTATTGATTATTATTTTTTAAAATTAACTTTTTTATTATTGGTAATTATATATATCTTTTTTTTTTAAATAGTATATTACTTTATTTCTAGTGAAAAATAAATTATATATAAAAAATTGCAAATTATCCAAAAAAAAAAAAAAAAGTATTAACTTTTATAATTGAAACAAAAATACAAATATTGATAAATCTAAATTTATTAAAATTGTTTTGTATTCAATATATGTAGTATATATATATATAATATAAACAAGATAAATATTACTAACATTTTATATTTATTTAAATTAAAGCCCATTCTTTTTAAAAGTGAATCTAATACATATTTTTATATTTGTTGATCAAATAAAGCCAGTGTTACTTAAACTTTCATTTAGAGATTTTACCTATAAAATATTTAAATTAATATATGTAATGATCTTAATTTTTTATTTTTGATTCTCAATAAATAATTTGGAATAAAATCTTTTTTTTCAATTCACATATTATTTATTTTATTCGATTATTGATAATAATTAATAATACTAGATTAAAATTAAGAAAAAGAAAATTAGGAATAAAAATAATTGTAATTCTTATTAAAATATATATAATTATTAATTTGTACATAAAAAAATTAAATAGTTAAAGTCATAAGCTAAAAAAAAAGGAGAAAAAAAGATAATTTGTTGAAATATATTATATATATAAATTTATATATTTTGAAATTAAAAATAAAATATACAAATCATGTATTTATTTTATTCAAATTCACCTTATTATGAAAAATTGATATATTTATTTTAATTTAAATTATTATTTATTTAAAAAATGAAAATATTTAACTCTGAAACGCTGATTCATTATTTTTAAATGTTTATTCCATATGTATGAAATTAAATGGACCGGAAATAAAAACTATTGTTATACTCTCTAACGATTTTTTGTAAAGTTAGTTTATAGATCTTGTCTAAATTAAAATTTCTTTTAATCTTGAACATTTCTTAAATTAAAAATGAAAGGCTGAATTATATTCCTACAGCTGAATTAATTTTTCATATTTTATTTTATTAACTATTAATTTTATTACAGGAATTACTGGCTAAAAATTAAAATACAAGAACTTTTTATATTAAATATGTATTATATTAATAAAAATCAATTTTCTTCCCTTATTTAAATTCGATTTTATTATAGTAATATAATGTTTTTATTTATAAGTTAGTGTAAAGGGGAAATGTTAAATTCAAATTAAGATATATTACTTATATATACTTCATTTAATTTTTCTATAAAAATTTTTCATAAATATATAAGAAAAATACAGAACATAAATTATAAATTTTAAATTACTTTCAAAATAACTAATAACGGACTTAGAAATACAAATTAAATTAAAATTCAATAAAATTTCGAGACTTGTTGTTTTTGTATTAGCGATAAATTGGCAATGAATAAGTTATTGAAAAGGAGGGTTGAAGGTAGTGAAGGTGCCGATCGTCGGACGATGCCTTTAGCGGTTGGCCGGGTGCCGCCGGCCGCCAGTTGATCCAGAGACTGACGTTGTTGATTTCTTCTTCGGTTTGTAAACAAAACCCTCTCTATATTTCTTTTGTTCTCTTCACAAACAAATTTAATTTTTTTTTTTTTTTTTTTATTAAATTTATATAAAATAAAAAAAATTTATTAGGACATAATTTTAGGAATTTTTTTCCTATAAAAAAAAACAATTAATAAAATATATTTATATTTTTGTAGATTTAAGAAAATCCTATACAATAGTATCTCCTTAATCAAATGATTATTTTATAAAATATTGTTCTTTTCAATTGATCTGTAAATTCTAATTAATTAAATTGAATGATGGTCGAGGGAATTTAGTTTTGGTCAAAGGAGACGTTTTGCTCGCACCCTTCTTATTATTGATTTATTATTTATGATTCTTCTAATTGCATCGTTAGTATCTATTTGCATTGGAACCGGCAAGTCTCAAGTGGTGGTTGGGTGGATGACGACGCTCCCTTCACCCCTTACTCACATTGATGATGTCCACGGCGGACACCGCCTCCTTATCCCCGCGGTCCTCCAGCTTGACGTCTGTCTGATCTCGTTGATCTGCACACACAGCCACTCACACACGCACCCACTACCGCTAATCCCACATCACTGAGCCGTCAGGCCGAGTTCGAGACCCGCTTAGGCCTCGCATTTCTCCTACTTTTATTTCTCTCTTTCGTTTGTGGACGCTTTTTTTATGGGTCCCACCACCATCATTATATTCCCTTCGATTCTCAGAGTAATTTGCCACTCCCGGTTGGGCAGGCCTAGCGCCATGAAATTTTATCAAGTACCTCCCAGTTAATGGGCGACCTGCCGGCAATTACCCCCGCCCGGAAGATTTTCAAAGTTCCAATGCTAGCCGGCAGACGGCAGCAAAAGATAGATGATGCTTTGCCTAAATGCACTGCCTGATTGACAAAAAAGATATTTTGGTTGCATAGCTGAAGGGGGCTTTTTGTGAATATTTCCTTTACTAGAAAATAAACTCGTCTTGATAGGTATAAATATATTTACAGTGGAACCTCGAATTACGAGTTTCAAAAAAGATAGTTTTATTTATTTATATGAACAATCAAGTCAAATTTTTGTAATAATAAACATTTTATTAAACACATAAACTGACAAATTTTTTTATCATGCAATAAAATTGATAGGTTAAGAGCTAAAAAATTAATCTTTTATTATTTTTCACTGTAATATACTTATATCAATGTATGTATCAAAATTTAAAAGAATTTTTATTAAATTTACATATTATCAAAAAATCCAAAATGGTTGAATATATTAGAAGCAATAGTGTTACTTGTTAATGAAGTGTTTTCGTGTGGTATATGTATATATATATGAATTATAGCTCTATAAAGGAAGTAAATTGCATAGAAATCAAATGAAAACTAAAAGCGTCCAACGTTTTTAATTGAATATGAAGCAATTCATCCATAAACATTGTCAGGCTTATAGAAAAATTATTTAATTCTTTTAGTCCATTGGAAAAACCTTATTTTGTAAAAAAAAATTATATTTCTATTATTTTATTATTTTTAGTGCAATATTAATATGATAAATTTATTTAATATAACAAGAAAAATAGAAAAGGAGTTAGTTACTAAAAGTTATACGAAAATTTGCAAATTGAATAAAACCAAAAAATATATTAATCTGCTAAAATTGATTTTATGTATTTATGTTAAGTAAATGTTATTATTGAATAATAATTATTGTATTATATTTATAAATAAATAATTTTTATTAATATGAGTCTTCATAAAAAAATCAATATTTATG
Source organism: Labia minor (assembly GCA_963082975.1). NCBI lineage: Eukaryota > Metazoa > Arthropoda > Insecta > Dermaptera > Spongiphoridae > Labia > Labia minor. Next base: position 65,152,752 of record OY720347.1, read on the forward strand.
CTTCAGAATCAGTTGAAAAAAAATTAATTAATCGTTAATAAATTACAATTAATTAATTATAATTCAATTATATTTCTTCTATATCTTCTAGGGATCGATTTGAAATATCTATAAAAATTTTCAAAAGTCTACCTCAATAAAAAGTCGATGAAAAATCGATTTCAATTTGTCAAAAGAGCGAACAGACAGAGAGACAGGCGCCAAGTGAAGTTGAGAAAAACGTTATAAAAACTCAAAATATAGAAAAATTATAAAGAAAAATTAAAGAGAGAGAAAGAAAGAAAAGGAAAAAAAAATTAAAACGAAAGACAAATGTGTTGTATTTTATATTTATTACGATTATTTCAGTTAACAAACAAAGATTTCGGTATAGACATCATAATCAGCATGTCAAAGTTTACCAGCAATTGTGCTGAGTAAGTGTGAAATCTCGGATAATAAAATATAATTATATAAACATATATATATCAAGTATGTTAATATTATAAATCATAATACTCTAATTATAATTTTAAACTATATATTTAAAATTTATTAATTCAAATTCATTTTAAATTATAAAATAAATAAAATCATATTTCTAATCTATTTAAATATTCTTTCAAAACGGAATATGTATATAACGTTGAAAAGAGTGTGTATAATTGAAATTAATTTTACTCGGGTATTAAATCTTCTCCGCCCAGCTCATGTAGGTCTTGTCATCTGAGGGCAAATGCTCATCTTGGGATGTTTGACTAAAAGGTCAGAGAAAGCAACTTCACCTCAACCTCAGCACATGTATCAATAGACCCACGTCTTCAAATAATGGATTATTCTCTTCAATAAAATATTATAATTTCATAAATTAAAAATTATGTAAATTCGCTTTGGTTAATAAAATAATATTGTATTTATAAATAAATAATCATGCTTTTATTTACATATCTCTTTTATTTATCGAGAGATTATACGTAGGCAAGTCAATAAGTCCGTGACTTTTTGAATGAAGCACAGGTTTTTTGATAAAAAATTATTTTATTTTCCAACCCTCCTCTCCTTTGAGCTCTATACACTTGGTCCAAAGTTATTCAATTTTTTTATCTCTTCCAAAAAATAAGATTTGTCGAGGACATCAAAATAGATTTGTTTGTGAAATGATTTTATCGTTGAAGTCAAATCTCTTTCCGCCGAGCTATTTTTTTAGGTTTGGAAACAAGAAATAATCATTCGGGGCTAAATCAGGAGAATAGGGAGCAATTAGTATCTCAATTCATGGATTTTCATGTAAATTTCCTTTTTCCATTTTCTTATCAAATCACTAGGTAGACTGCTATTAATGGATGTCAAACAAAAACTAAAAGACTCAGCTGGTTCCAATTTCGACAAGAGTCAGCTGATAGAGCAGCAGTGGCGCAACCAGGGGGGGGGTTTGGGGGTTAACCCCCCCCCCCAGGAGAGAAAAAAATATAAATTGCTGTATATTATGTACAATATTACAAATAGAAAAGAAAAAAATAAATAATTCTTAAAGTATAACTTAGTGTATAATATGTAAGTTTATTTTATTTTAAAAAATTTTTAACAAAAATAAAAATTGCTTATTTTTTCGTACAGAATTAAATATAAGAAATAAAAAATTATTTTATTTTATTTATTTTCTCCTAAATCATAAAAAATAAAAGCAAAAACAAAAATATAAGATTACTAGATGATTGTGAAATAAATAAATAATTTGAATATAAAATAAATAAAAATATTACTCAAATTCTAAATATTTTTTATTAATAATACATTAATTGCTAATTTCTTAAAAATTATGAAGCGAAGACTAATTTTTCAAAATGGAAACGGGTAAAAATCCCTAAAAGAAAAAATCACTAAAAACAAATTATTTCATTTTTGTATTAATTTTAATTGTGACTCAGAAAATTAAATCACAAGGTGAGCATGACACCCAGTTGCCTGAGACTTGACCTCCCAAGGAGGTAATCGGGCCTGGACCGAAAGTAGGGAAAAATAGGTCAAAAAATACATACATCAAATAAAAAATAATTTAATATTAAATACAAATTAAATTAATAAAAACTATTTCTAATTATTAAATATATTAACTAAACTATAAAATAAAGAAGAAATAACTAAGAAAAACTTTCAAACATACGAGAAAATTTGAAACAAAAATGTATTGTCTTATGTGAAATTCAATGTTTTGCAGTGAACAATATGGCCGACAAGAATTTCTCCCTACTTTTTGGGGTCACCCCCACTTCTTAAAACAAGCGATATGTTCACTCCATCTCCTCCATGCCCCTCACAAACAAGTCTTAGCTTCACTCCATACCACAGAGCATCCTTAACAGAGGCGTCCACTCAATGCTATTTTTTAATACAATTTATTTAACTCACACTGTCCGGTTGTCCGTTTGTAAGCGGGTTGTCCGCGACATTTTATAATCGATATTTCAACAACTTCCCGTCATTCAATCAACTTGAAATTTTGCATACGCGCTTGTTCCTGCTAATAATACACGAATCAATTGAAAAATCTACTGAATTATTTATCTATTAGTGGTAATTAATTAACTAAACTTTCATATGCGGAATATGGAATAGTTCACTATTTCAATCATAGATGGCGATAGCAGTTCTAGAGGCGCTGAACACGACTAAAAAGTATAAAATAAATTTAAGTAAAAAGAAATCTTTTTAAAAAACACACTTTACTTAAAATTGCACTAAAAAGTAAAAAATAAAATCACTGTAAAGTGTGTGCGCTCAAATTATAATAACACCGTAAAACATTTGCTTCCATTTGGAGTTATTATAATTTGAGCGGGCACACACTTTACAGTGATTTTATTTTTTACTTTTTAGTGCAATTTTAAGTAAAGTGTGTTTTTTAAAAAGATTTCTTTTTACTTAAATTTATTTTGTGAAGTATTAAAAGCATGCAGGGCGGGCGACCGACGATAGTAGGGAGGTATTTTTAAATTTTTTTTTGAATGAATATTTGGAATTTAAAAATTATTTATTGAGATATAAAATTAGCATTACAGAAATCAAATATGCTTTTTTCAAAAATGTTTGTTTTATATCCAAATAAATAATTTTTAAATTAAGAGAAAACTCTCCACCTACTTTTATGTAATTTACATAAATAAAATAAACGAATAATGTTCTTGTTAATATTTAATATGTATGGATTAAAAATTTTCTTCAATGTCAATATTTGAAACGAGAGAAACACATACGAATTGTTCTTAGTGAGAAGGAAATTTATAAATAAATAAATAAATAATCATTTCTATTTCCAAAAAGATACTATTTAAAAAGATCACAAGAAATCCATAAATCATTGATTAACTAAGAATAATTAATCCAACGCATTTTTAATCATCTAAGTTTATCAAACAACTCATTTACGAACATTTGGGTAAATTTATAAATGAAAAAAATGTGGGATGTCTCCGGTCGGCTATCATGCACAAATTCCAATTGGATAAATTAACACATATATATTATATTTAAATTATATTATAAATTAAAATTAATAAATAGTATTTATTAAACCAGCGCGAGTTTGGCTCTTTGTTGAGGGCATCTGGTCACATGCTGGCGCGTGATTGTTAGTCAACGTGCTAAAAAATTAATTCCGGTACTTTTAGCGATTCAACCAAGCTGCAATTCTATATATAGCAGTTTTATGCAATTTTTAAACATGTGAAAAACTATAAAAGATATACTGAGAGGAGTACGTGAATATATTTGATTTAATAGTGCTTATTGTGAATTTCTATATTGCTGTGAAATTTGTATTTATTTATCAAATATTAAATAATTTAACTTTGATATTTGATTTATTACAATGTAATTTAAATTATTTATCAAACAATTTATAATAAATTTTTCAATTTTATTTGTGTTAAATTTTAAATAAAATTTATATTTATATTTATCAAATAATAAATAATATAACTTCATAAGTTAAATAGTGTTAAGTGAAAAATAAAAATTAGTCAAGAAATCAATTTATTTCGATTGGTGTCACAAGTTTTTTTTTAATAATTTAAACTATTGTGTATTATATTAAGAGTACATATTTATAGTTACAAATTTTGGTGGTATATAATATATAACACTTGTGGGACATTTTCGAGGACGAGTAGAGTTACTTGAGGTTTGCACTTTTCACAATATCACTGTAGAGTCTTGGCGTAACGAATGAATCTCTCGTGTCCTCCGTCGGCTTTATATAGCTGGTCGTAGTCCACGTGGACTGTCCCGGACCGGCCGTCGTCGATGGAATTAGCGCTGATTGGTCCGGGTCGAGTTTGCTTGCTCCGGGTTGGCTCGTGATGGACTCCACGTGGAGTATGCTCGCTCCAGGTTGGTTGTTGGACTCCACGAGGACTCTGCTCGCTCCGGATTGGTTCGCGCCTGACTCCAAGTGGACTCTGCTCGTTCCGGATAGGCTATCGGTGGTAATGCCGGTCCCTGATTGGCTCGTGCTCGCCTCCGCTTGAGGTTTTGTGTGGTGGCTACTGCTTCGCTTGCCACACCACTCCCCCCTTTTGAGAACTTTACTTCCTTTTGCTCGTATACGTATTCCCTATTTTTTGGAGACTTCACCTTTCGCCCGGATCGTGTTGTTCTCTCGGGGGCTTGTTGTGGTGCCTTTTGATTCTGCTGAGTCTTGATCTCAGATTTCGGGAGTGTCTGTTGAGGTGAGTGTTGAAGGATTGGTACACTTGGGGTCTCAAAGTCCTCCAGTGTGAATGCCGGCTTGACTCGGTCGATGGAGACTCTCACTTCCCTGAGATTAACCTGTATCGTAATGGTTTTTTCGTCCTGAGACAAGACTTTATGTGGGCCCGTGTATGGTGCTGCCAATGCCCCACGTAGCGCGTCCTGCCTGAGGAAAACGTGTGTCGAATCTCGCAGAGCTCTGTGTATGAAACTGCCCCTTTTTGTATGTTGCGAAGTTTGCGTTGGTCTCAGTTTGCTAATGCACCTTCTTAGGTTCTCAATTAGCGCCGAGTGAGACTCTGGATTCCCGTTACTACAGAAAAACTCTCCAGGGAGTCGAAGGGGTTCACCGTAGACCAATTCTGCCGAGGAAGCGTTTATGTCCTCCTTGAATGAGGCTCTTATTCCCAGAAGGACGAGAGGTAAGGCACTACACCACCCTTGGTCTGCGTGGCACATGATAGCTGCTTTTAAGCTTCTGTGGAAGCGTTCAACAAGACCATTAGAGGCTGGGTGATAAGGTGTTGTTCACGATCTCCTAAACCCGCAGAGACGTCCCAAAGCAGCGAACAATTTTGATTCGAATTGTCTTCCTTGATCTTTGGTAATTTGCTCAGGGTATCCAAATCTACTTATCCACCCAGAGAGTAGAGCCTCGGCTACTGTCTCAGCCGAAATGTCGGAGATGGGAACGACCTCTGGCCAGCGACTGAAACGATCGACCGCTGTCAGACAGTAACTGTATCCCCGCGAGATAGGGAGTGGTCCAGTAAGGTCAATGTGTACGTGTAGGAATCGTGCTGCTGGAACTGGGAACTGCCCTATTGGTGATACAGTGTGTCTCCCCACCTTGCTACGTTGGCATTCCAGGCACTTCTTTGCCCATTCGCGGCAATCCCTCTTAATGCCAGGCCAGACAAAACGTTCGGCTGTTAATCGTGCTGATGCAGCCGATCCAGGGTGCCCCAGACAGTGTAGAGACCATAAAGTCTGAGGTCGAAACTGTGTGGTCACAAATGGGCGCGGCTTTCCAGTAGAAGTGTCGCAGTATAAAGTGGTGTCCGATCCTGGGATCTGTACTTTCTCCAAAATTAGACTTGTCTTGGATTTCTCGTTGAGCAGCATTCTCAGTTCAGCGTCACTCGTTTGGGAATCTGCGAGCATCCTTATGTCTATTGGAGATGTAATTGCGTTTACCCTTGAAAAAGCGTCAGCCACGACATTGTCTTCACCCGATACGTGTCTTACAGTCCCTGGCCAAATTATTAGACGCACTGTATTTTTTTAATAATTTTATGATTCTTAAGAGTTTTTATACAGTCATTGTATATTTAAACTACAATATTATTGATTTTTATTTAAAAGATTTGTCGTAGACGACCTATTTGTATTTATTTTAAAAAAATGACAACACTGTGTTGACAAAGTGATACATGAACGTAAACAAGTACAAATCTGTATCAATCGTGATCGGTATCGCGGCAGGTAGGTACGTGTTTCTGTGACTTTATGGACTGTCATTGTTTGTTTAACTACTCAATTATTACTTTATTTTGTTTAGAGTGTTTGAAAAAAATATTTGGACTATTTTTATTATGGGTAGAAAAGTCGATCTTACACCACGTAAAAAAGCTGAAGTGAAGGCCCTTGTGAATGCAAATACATTTACAAACCGGGAAATATCACGAAGATTGAAGGTTTCTGAAGCCAGTGTACGCCGCATAAAAAAGAAAATTGAGCCTGGGGAGGAATTAAGCTCAAAAAGAAAGAAAAGATGCAGTAGAAAACCAATTTTCACTCCATGGTCAGAGAGATGTTTGAAGAAAATATGTCTAGAAAACAGATTTGCTACCACAAAGATGATAAAATCACAACTCCAGGATTCTAGCGTAAATGCTTCTGAACGCACTGTTCGAATAAAATTAAAAGAATTATATTTTAAGGCCTGTCGCCCCGCCAGGAAGCTCAAGTTAACAGCTGCCATGAAAGCAAAGCGCCTGAAGTGGGCCAAACAATGGAAAGACAAAGATGTGGACTTCTGGAGATCTATAAGATTTTGTAATTTTATAAAAAATTGATACATTATAATCATTTTCAGTTAAATAAAGCAAAGAAACATGGAAGTTTATATATTTTGTTTATTTTTGACAGGTCTGCTTCAGTGACGAAAGCACGTTTGAAATTTTGCAGAATAAAGCTCTGTATGTGCGTCGTCGTCATGGAGAAAAGTTTCATCCTGACTGCGTCATTCCAACGGTGAAACATCCAACCAAAGTGATGATTTGGTCGGTCATCAGCGGCAAGGGTGCTGGACGTCTATACGTCGTAAATGGAATAATGAGGCAACACCAATACAAAGAAGTATTACAAAATCGGTTAATTCCGCAGCTCAAAGAATGGTTTCTAAATGGGGAACCATTCACTTTCATGCAAGATGGAGCTCCCTGCCACACTGCTCGGTCTGTTTAAGCTTTTTTGGCAGAAGAAAATATCCCTCTGTTGGATTGGTCGGGTAATAGCCCCGATATGAACCCAATTGGAAATGTGTGGGAGCTAGTGAAAAGAGAAGTGGCTAAAGATATGATCACCAACAAAACCCAGCTCCTAGAAAAAATTATTCATGTGTGGAATCATCACCCTCAAATGCAGGAGACAGTACAGTCTTGCATTGATAGCATGCCGCGCAGAGTTGAAGCTTTGATAGCGGCTAAAGGTGGGTCGACTAAATATTGACTTTTATTTACATTATGTATTTTCATTTTTCTTTAATACTTAATAAACATATAATTTTCTAAATTAATGCTGTTTTATTTTATTTTCATTGATTAATATAAAAATAAAAAACAATTCAATTTATAAGTACAATATCACTCGGTAATTAATATTTTACATGAAATCTTGCAGTGCGTCTAATAATTTGGCCAGGGACTGTATATCCGTCGTAAATTCGCTGATGTAGTTCAAGTGATTACTCTGTCTCGGTGAACGATGCTCCTTATTGTTGGTGAAAGCGTTTATCAAGGGCTTATGGTCAGTAAAGATAATGAAGTGCCTGCCTTCAATCATATGTCTGAAATGCCTAACAGCCTCATATACTGCCAATAATTCTCTATCGTATGCGCTGTATTTGGCTTGTGTCGGGCTCATTTTCTTTGAAAAGAAAGCCAGGGGTCTCCACTCACCGTCTACAAACTGCTGAAGGACTGCTCCCATGGCTGTCAGCGAGGCATCAGTTGTTATGGAGGTGGGCGCTGAAGCGTCCGGGTGAACCAGTAATGTAGCTTTGCCGAGATTTTCTTTTGCCGCCTCGAAAGCTTTGATCTGTTTTTCGGTCCAAATGACTGTCGCTTTTCCTTTGATGTTGGGTCCTGATAGCGCCTCGTTTAATGGAGCCTGGGCCTCCGCTGCATGCGGGAGGAATCTTCTGTAAAAATTCAACATACCCAAAAACCGGCGTAACTCCTTGGCAGTTGTGGGTCTGGGGAATTTCTTCAGGTCTGCGACTCTATCCGGGAGTGGAAGAGAACCCTTTTTCGAGATGTGATATCCGAGGAAAGTGATCGTCTCAGCCTCGAAGACACATTTATCCAGATTTATAACCAGACCGTATTTTACAAGACGCTCGAAAAGGCTCCGCAGGTGACTTCTATGTTTCTTAATGTCGGAAGAAAATACCTGGTGCCAGGCCGGTTTTTTTATCTCAATTAGTTCATTCCTGAGACGCTATGAAGCAGCGGCGCCAAACGCTGTTTCAAGAATTTAACATTACGTGTCCACCCCCTGGCACAGAGCATCTCTTAGTGGCACAGACTATCTATAAGATGCCCCCACTCCAGGTTAAATTTCGAAGCAAAGTTTTAGCACATCGCGCCACCTGGTATCATAACTCATATACTAATTTTATAAAAAACGCTATAAAAAAGCGGGCTTGTGTGTGTGTGTGTGAATTTTTTTTTTTTTTTTTTTTTTTTTTTTTTTTTTTTTTTTTTTTTTTTGTCGGGAATTTCGGGAATTAAAAAATTCTGGAAAATTTTCTGTTAAATGAAAAATTATCTATTTGGAGATAAATATTAGTTTAATTTCCAAATAAATAATTTTTCATTAAACTGAAAATTTTCTACAATCTTTTTATGTAATTAACATATCTAAAAGAAACGAATAATTTTTTATGTATATAAACAATATATATTTGAAAATTAATAAAAATTATAAAATTATATTTACAAATTATGTGGTGATCTCACTATTAAACATATCTTTTTAACATATTGTTTTTTCGCTTGTGCGAAAATTTTACAATTTTTGAATTGTTATTATGGAATTTATACAGCTAGATGAAAATAGTAATGTCTAAGAGTGATAGATAATATATAATACATAATACATCATATATATTTGAAAATTAATAAAAATTATAAAATTATATTTACAAATTATATGGTGATCTCACTATTAAACATATCTTATTTACATATTGTTTTTTCATATATTGTGAGACGTATAAATTTACACCTTTGAAAATAGTTTTATTAAATACACAAAACATATTATCTTGGGTTACTTTCTGAGGTATCACTCCACGGTTTAACTTTTTCTTCTCGCTTGTTGTAAAATCGCTGTTTTCATGATTAATCCATCTGAGAAATGATAACAAATATTTTTAAAATAGTTTAATATATATGTTTGGAATATCGAATTTTAAGTACATGGGTTGATCGACAGGTTATAAATATGGTCTGTTTAATAAAAACTTAGCCTATTGTCTTGGATCAGGTATACGAGGAAATAGAAGAATAGTTAAAATAGAAAGAAACTCGTTCATTTTCAACAGACAACATATAATAATAATATATTCAAATATTTTATTTTATATGTACATAATTCAGTAATACTGAATATTAATGTAAATATAAATAATAATATTTAATATGGCAAATATGTAAAATTTTGTAAATAAATAAAATATTTAATAATATATTAATAAATTTAATATTAATATAAAATAATTTATATAATAAAATTTTACTTACTGTAGGCATGTTTGCAATTGCTGCCTTCGGATTTCGAATTTTTATGCACGATGTAGCCTGTGGCGAGGGGACAATGACACACATCAACACACATGGACACACAACTGGGGGATGATGGGGATGATTTTACAAGTCCAAGAAAATAAATTCAAATTTTATCTTCTACAGTAGTGCGGCCTCGTGAGCGTCTTCAGAGTTAAAAATTGGGTGCCTGCAGCGCCTTCTGGTATCATAACTCAATAAAGTCAAAACATGGACTCAGAGGCAGGTGCATCTCACTCTTAGGAAAGCTTTAAATAAATAATTTTTCACTTAACTGAAAAATTTCATAATTTTTTCATTTCTCCCGCTCTCTTATTCATTCAAATTGAATTTTAAAAATGGTGCCTGGTGCCAGGCCGTTTTTTTTCTCAATTAGTTCAAATATACATCACTATGAATAGCGCCAAACGCTGGTTCAAAGAAATAGCATTGCGTGACCCCTCCTGCTCAGAGGTTTCCTAAGAGTCACAGACCAAGTTGTTATTATAATTGTAAATCACAATCAAAATTTAAAACGTTTATATCACACACCATCTGGTTCATATTACATATTACCTAGTATATATTTTATAATTGATAATACATTAATCAATTAAAAATGGATCTTTATTCACAAGAAGACACAATATATCCAATATATAAAGGTTAGATTTTATTTCTATGTTTTTTTCATCTAAAGTAATAATAATTGTCACTAAAATTATTTTTTTTTTAATATTATTTGTAATGATATTATTCCTTAAATTTAATAATAAAATAGTTAGATATATAAAAATATAATGATTTAAAATAACGAAAAAAATTCTTTTTTTAGGTCCTCTATTTCTTTGTGTATATTGTCATGGAAATTTTATAAGTGAAGAATTTTTATCGAAACATCTAAAAAAATGTTTTCATAAAAAAATATTTTCCATTTTTAAAAATGATGTAAAACTCAAAAAGGATACAGAGAAATATTTAGGCGAAAAATTTAAAGAAGAAACTGATTCAAACAATAAAGAAGACAGGCGTTTTCAATGTAGTTATTGTAAAGAGAAATTTAATCAGAAATCAACTTTAACTACACATTTATTAATTCATACGGGAGAAAAACCTTTTGAATGTAATTATTGTGAAAAGAAATTTAATCTGAAATCAACTTTAAATACACATTTATTAATTCATACGGGAGAAAAACCTTATGAATGTAATTATTGTGAAAAGAAATTTAATCGGAAGTCATATTTAAATCAACATTTATTAATTCATACGGGAGAAAAACCTTTTGAATGTAATTATTGTGAAAAGAAATTTAATCGGAAGTCATATTTAAATCAACATTTATTAATTCATACGGGAGAAAAACCTTTTGAATGTAATTATTGTGAAAAGAAATTTAATCTGAAATCAACTTTAAATACACATTTATTAATTCATACAGGAGAAAAAACTTTTGAATGTAATTATTGTGAAAAGAAATTTAATTGGAAGTCATATTTAAATCAACATTTATTAATTCATACGGGAGAAAAACCTTTTGAATGTAATTATTGTGAAAAGAAATTTAATCAGAAATCAACTTTAAATACACATTTATTAATTCATACGGGAGAAAAACCTTTTGAATGTAATTATTGTGAAAAGAAATTTAATCGTAAATCAATTTTAAATACACATTTATTAATTCATACAGGTGAAAAAACTTTTGAATGTAATTATTGTGAAAAGAAATTTAATCGGAAGTCATATTTAAATCAACATTTATTAATTCATACGGGAGAAAAACCTTTTGAATGTAATTATTGTGAAAAGATATTTAATCTGAAATCAACTTTAAATACACATTTATTAATTCATACAGGAGAAAAAACTTTTGAATGTAATTATTGTGAAAAGAAATTTAATTGGAAGTCATATTTAAATCAACATTTATTAATTCATACGGGAGAAAAACCTTTTGAATGTAATTATTGTGAAAAGAAATTTAATCAGAAATCAACTTTAAATACACATTTATTAATTCATACGGGAGAAAAACCTTTTGAATGTAATTATTGTGAAAAGAAATTTAATCGTAAATCAATTTTAAAAACACATTTATTAATTCATACAGGAGAAAAACCTTTTGAATGTAATTATTGTGAAAAGAAATTTAATCAGAAATCATATTTAAAAACACATTTATTAATTCATACAGGAGAAAAACCTTATGCATGCAATTATTGTGAAAAAAAATTTAATTATAAAACAACTTTAACTACACATTTGTCAATTCATACAGGAGAAAAACCTTATGAATGTAATTATTGTGAAGAGAAATTTAATTATAAACCAACTTTAACCACACATTTATCAATTCATACGGGAGAAAAACCTTATGAATGTAATTATTGTAAAAAGAAATTTAATAGGAAGTCACATTTAATTCAACATTTATTAATTCATACGGGAGAAAAACCTTTTGAATGTAATTATTGTGAAAAGAAATTTAATCAGAAATCAGCTTTAAATAAACATTTATTAATTCATACAGGAGAAAAACCTTATGAATGTAATTATTGTAAAAAGAAATTTAATCATAAATCAACTTTAAAAACACATTTATTAATTCATACAGGAGAAAAACCTTAAGCATGCAATTATTGTAAAAAGAAATTTAATTTAAATAGACATTTATTATTACATACAAATAAAGCCAGTGGCGTACCGTGAGGTCTTGCGCCTGGGGGCAACTGAGAAATTAGCGCCCCCTTTCTTATATATCTATATATATAAAAGGCAATGTCTGTCTGTGTGTCTGTGTGTGTGTCTGTCAAATACTCAAAAACTACCCGTCCGATTACGGTGAAACTTTCAGGGATTGTTGTGGGCATCCCAGGGAAGGTTTTAGTGTAGTTAAATCCAAAATTAATTTAATTAGTAATATTTTGGTAAAAGTCTGTAGTGTCACAAAACTATCGACAGATGGCGCTACATAAAAACTTAAACATTCAAATATTTTTAATTTTTTTTAAACTGTCAAAAATAACATATCCATAATAACAGTTGTAATAAAAATAGAAATATAAATCACAATGTAAGTAAAATATTGAATCGTTTTATTTATATTGTTTCAATTATTGTTTGAATATTTATTAAATTTATATATAGATTTATTAATTATAATAATTCCATTTACTTCAAATTTTTTTAATTTTTTATTTAAAAGTGTATTCAGCATTGAAATTGCCATTAAATATGCAGGTAATTTGAACTCCAACATGTAATATTAGCAAATATTCTGGGATGGGAAAAATACTAAGATCATGTCATGTCCTATTAAATATTTTGAATTTTATTAATCAATCTAATTTAATGAAAATAAATTAATATATATACTAAGATCATGTCATGTCCTATTAAATATTTTGAATTTTATTTTGAATCATACAATGGTAATGTAATATTGTAGGTAGACTTTTGAGACAAACAATAAAAATCTCTATAAAATAAGAGAATATACTTATTCCGAAAACTGTTAATTAAAATGTAATAACTATTAACAATTAATAAAGTAGAAATAATTTTCGAACAAATAAAAATGTAATAATTATTAACAAAAAAAATAAAAAATAAAAATAAATTATTAACAAAATAAGTTTACCTGTGGCCATGTCCGAACCGACCGACGGTTTGAAGTAAATTAATTTCCAGCTACAGAAACAATTTCAAATAATTTTAATATATCTATTAATGTAATAAAAAAACAGATATGGACATAACATAAATATTTTTAATTTTATTTTATTTGTAATATATATGCAAGACCAGGCTGTGACGTCATGAATGGCTGGGTGACGTCATATAATTTTAAATTAAGAAATATTCGTGGAGATATGTAAAAATCTCCACATGTGAAATTTGGTGTGAAAACAATACCTCCCTTACTATCGTCGGTCGGTAAAAAATAAAAATAAAAATGTAATAATAAAAAATAAAATTTCAATTATATTAATTTAATAAATTATTATTATTATTATTATTATTTTCACGTATTAAACGGTATATTATTATTATTATTATTATTATTTGTAATAATTCCAATAAAAATAAAAACCAAAAAAAAGTGCAATTAAAACTAAAATTTCAATTATATTCATTTAATACATTATTATTATTATTATTAAGTGTTCAGTTATAATATACGTAGATATGTATACAGACACACATGCAAAAGCGAAGCTTTTCCGGGTCTGCTATTATTATAATAGGCGTTTACTTCGTCATTATTATTAAACATTTGTTTTAATCGTTATCATGTTTTATACATATATATGTAAAATAAAGAGCCACAAATATTGGGAAACATCCGGTGGAAGACCAAAGATCAAGGTGGGTGGACAATGAAGGAAGGGACATGGGAGAGATGGGACAGGGTAGGATTTGGTTGTAGCTCAGGATAGGGACTCTTAGAGAAAAGTGGATGCTGCGGCTAAGAACTTTCAAAAACTGTATAGACACAGAGTTAGATAAATATAACATATACAATAATAATATATAATTAATTTACTGATTAAATTAAAATATATTTTCCAAGAAAACAAATATATGTCTTATCTACTTATACTGATTGAAACAAAATGGATGAAAACCTTTTACATACAGACTTTCAACCAAATATTATGTATCACTCGGGGGTATAGGGGGCGGAGCCCCCGTCTAGGTGTGAAGAGCGCCTGGAAGGCGCTCGGAGCAGCTAGTATATATATATATATATATATATATATATATTTAATTTAATTTTTTTTAAAGAATATTAATGACGAATAACGAAACAGGTTTATATGATTTTAATAAGCGTATAAATAATATTTATTGACTTAAACAAAATACAGTTTAACTTTAAATAATTTTTTTTCTTTTGTTCCAAATTGGCTTCCCTAATTTTGCGCCCCCTAAATTTGGCGCCTGGGGACATATGTCCCCCCTGCCCCCCCCCTCCCCCTAGTTACGCCACTGAATATAGCTTATATACTTCATAACCCAAATTATAATTTAAATCAATAAACATCTGATTTATTAGTATTTATATTTACTACTTTATTTGCTCTATTAATAAATACATGATTACTAATTATCAATTACATTTAAGAATCCTATCCTTTTATTATCCATATGTTAATTTACTTATTATTTATTTAAACAAATCTAAAATATGTCTATGATTCTTTCATTTTACTAATCTATAATTGTAAAAAAAAAATAAACTTTATAAAAATCTATCTATTAATGCAATAATATAATATGCAATCCAAAAAATAGGGGTGTCAAATTCGTACATAAAATAAAGGTAATTTACTCAAATTTCGTTTATTAGCATACGTTTTAATAGCTTAATGATTCCAAATACAAAATACACCATTTGCACCGTATATTTCACCAGGGAATATACAACGCAATTTATTTTTCTATTGTCTGATACTATCAACTCAGTTTATTTTTTTTAATTTTTACAGTTAACTAATCTAAAATGAAACTCTTAAATATAAAACTTAATAAGAATATTTTTTAAACACTCGGTGGAGCTTCAAGTTTATTGATATTATTTTATTTTCGTTTGTTACACTTACTCCAGAACCTGTCTTCTTCTCAATGTGAAACTTCACCAAGTGTTTAATTAAAAAAAAATATTCTTTCTAAGTTTTAAATTTTTAAGTTTAATTTTAATTTACATAACTTACTAAAATGTTTTAGCTAATGCCTTAAATTAAAACCATTAATTTCATAATTTTTAAATATTAAATTATTAGTGTGAGTAACATACACGTGTAGACTAGTTTTTAATTCAATCATAAAAACGTTGTGTGTATGTAGGTATTCACCCAAATATACACACATATCATGGGTATCAATCAGGAGCAACCAGTTAAATTAATGAAACTAAATAAATGAGGTTGTAATCACAAATATAGCCCTGTTTTAATTAAATATAAATTACTTAAAATTTTGGTTTCATTTACCCTTGCCATTATTTTTCAATTGAAACTATTTAATTTAATTCCATCCCCCCCCCCCACCCCTCGCAACCTTTAGTTTGTTCTGGATACGTCCCCTGATGAAAAAAGTCAAAAATAAATGTATTGTTATTGATTTGATTTGTTTTTTTTTTATATCATTTTTAAACTATGGTATTTGTTAGAAAATTTGTAGGATTCTTTTTTTAGGAAATTGTAGAAAACAGTTTAGTTTTGGAATGAAAGAACATTCAGGAATTTCTTAAATATTTATTTTTAATAAATTAATTTTTTATAAATTGCCCCTGATATGTCTACATTATTTAATTTGGATTTCCCTCAATCAGTTCTTCGGAAAAGTTCTTAGAATGACAGATGCGCTCTCTCCAAGAGAATCTGACAACTAAAACTAACCTACCGAGCGCCTTCTCGACATTGTCATAAGGCGAATAAAATTATAGTACTTTTATTTCCTTCTTTTTTTGTTTATTGTATGTATTAAATAAATATTTTTTTATCTATTAAATTCTAGACAACAATGAATATTTATACCTATATTCAGAGTATAAAATTTACTTTTTTTCAACACTTATTAGTAAGTATTTTAATTTTCAATCACCGGTAACTCAAAATGCCACGACATATCAACATTTTTTTTCTTTTTTAATTTATTGATTCAATTTATTAAAAATATTAAATTTTTTGGTTTAAAATTGTTACAATATTTTTCAATTCAATCATATTTTATAACTCTGAATGAAATTAATCAAGAAAATAAATTCCTTTTTTCAGTTATGTTATTTCTTCTACAATCCTACAGATAGTGGAGCTGTTCAATTAACAGAATCAAATATTGAATCAATTTTAGGTAGGAAACATAATAATGCAGTATAAATATATAATATTAAAAGTTTTAAATATTTTTTTTATCTAGCTTCCAATGAATTGGTTCTCATTAATTTTTATGCCGATTGGTGTCGGTTTAGCAACATGCTAGCTCCAATTTTTGATGAAGCAGCTGATAAAGTATTCGCCGACTTTAAAGAACCTGGCCAGGTTGTAATGGGCAAAGTCGATTGTGACAAAGAAGGTGGTTATTTTAAATTTCCATATTATTCATAATTCAAGGTCATTTATGATAATAAAATCCTATTTAAATATGTTTACATATTAAAATAATTCAAAACAAAACAATATTGAATAGAATTGAAAGATTTTAACTATTTTTTAGATAAATACTAAATCACATAACCTTGTATATTAGAGATATTTAAGAAAATAAAAAAAGATAAGCAATTTCATGAAAATCTTAAAATTAAGAATTCGCTAAATATTTAATATAATGCAGAAGCTAAAGTTGAATATATTCATTGAAAGTAAAAAGAAAATAAAAAAATAACACTTGGAGAATATTTCTATGACAGTTTTATATAAAATCTTAACATATTCAAAATATTTACTTATTAATCAAATAAACTTAAATAAAACTATAGGTCAAATTCAATTCAATATATATTTTTGTTAATCTTACACAAGGCTTTTATAAACACTTACTCTCATAACATGTTCAACATATTTAAAAGACTTTTGATAAGATAAGAAAACAAAATTTGAAAAATAATCATAAATGTTTGATTGTCATTAGATCTATATTTATTACGTTTATGTATATTTTTCTCAGTTCAATAGAATTTAATTTAAATTTTTTTAAAGAAATTACACGAGATAAATTGAGGATTTTTTATCAATATATATATATATATATATCTGTTATCTCATGAATACAATAAGTCATAAATTAAGTAGAATTAACACAAAAAAACTTTATTAAAACTATTTTAAAATAAAATTTTTTATAATTTTCAAGGCTCGATTGCTACAAGATTTCACATCTCTAAATATCCTACACTTAAAGTAATACGAAATGGACAACCTACAAAACGTGAATATCGTGGTCAACGATCAGCTGAAGCATTTTATTCTTATATTAAGAAACAATTGGAAGATCCAATTAAAGAGTTCAATGATATAAATCAATTAGAATCTAGAGATGTATTTATTAAATTATAATAAATTTATTTAAAATGATTTTGATTAATTTGATATTCAATTTTTAGGAAAAAAAGCGAACTGTGATTGGCTATTTTGATCGTAAAGATGTCCCTGAATATAATATATTTAGAAGAGTGGCCACAAATATGAAAGAGGATTGCCAATTTCATGTAGGATTTGGGTAAGTTTATAATAAAAATATTGTTAAAAAATTCAAAAATTGCAAAAATATATTATAAATAAAATTATTTTTAAATTTATTTTGCAGATCAGTAGTTGAACAAATGCATCCACCAGGCCAACCTATTGTCGTATTTCGTCATGACAAGGCTCGGTCTAATGAACAAGATGAAACGTTTACAGGAAATATGCGAATATTTGATGAACTTAACGTTTGGATTTCTGAGAAATGCGTTCCTCTTGTTCGGGAAATAACATTTGAAAATGCTGAGGAGATTACTGAAGAAGGATTACCGTTCCTGATTTTATTTCATCATCCAGATGACAATGAGAGTGTTAAACAATACAATGATGTTGTTCTTCGTGAACTTCTCTCAGAAAAACGTAAGATTTTTCTTAAGATTTATATAAATAAAATTATATTTAGAAATTAATAACTTGTTTCTTTATATTCTATACATGTATATTTATTCTAGTAAATTTTAATATAATAAAATCTTATAAATTTTATAAATATTTTAAAAATGTTTACTATTGAATGGAATATTTAAGATTTTAAGTTATGGAAAGAGATTCAATCTAGCTAACTTTTAAGATTTTTAAATACCGTAGTTTTTCATTATCATTTCCTTATTCGATTAATATATACTGTTTTTTAATTTTTAGAATGATTTTAAATATCCTATTTAGATATATATAATGTATTTTATTTATTGCATATAGAAAAATGTTAATGAAAAATGAAATTATTTTTTTATTCAGAATATATTTTATTAAAATTACCATTTATTTTGTATTCAGTAAGAATAGTAATCATTTTCTTTTTTTTATGATTTTAGAAAATATAAATTTTCTTACTGCCGAAGGCGTCCGCTTTGCTCATCCACTTCATCATTTAGGCAAATCGCAAAGTGATTTACCTTTAATTGCTATTGATAGTTTTCGACATATGTATTTATTTCCGGACATTAAACAAATGACTATCCCAGGAAAACTAAAAGCATTCCTTCAAGACCTTTATTCTGGAAAACTTCACCGAGAATATCATTATGGGCCTGATCAGCCTACTAGCAATGAGCCATTATTAATTGAAGGCAGTAATAAAAAGCCAACTCAGCCACCTGAAAGTACGTTTAAGAAACTTGCCCCGTCCAAAAACCGATATACTTTACTAAGAGATGAACTTTAAAAATGAAGAGATAGCTAAATTTCTAAAATCCAACTCTCCACTTCCATTAACTTTATTAAACTTATAATATATTTTTATATTATATGTCATTCTTAATACCCTAAAATTATTAAGTGATTTCTAAACTTTTAAAATTTCTTTCCTATAAAACTCGTCGAAAAATCACAAATAGTTAATTTTTAACTTTCTACTAGCTTTTGTGATTTTTAGCGTGTTTTATTAATATAATTGTAGTGAATGTGATAAGTGAAAGAAAACATTAGATATTCTTTCCAAAATCCTTAGCAATTATTATGTGCAATTTTTTGTAATAGAGTTGGATATAAAATTAATTAACTTGCATTTTTTTCATTATTAGAAAGATAAATTATTCATGAAAATTTATTTAAAATCTACTATTTATTTTAATTCTTTTACTCTTGATTCAACATCACATCCAAATATAAATGGAATGAAACGAATACTGTTATATTCATTAATTGTTAACATTTGAAGTATTAAATTTTGTGTAAATTGTGATATTTTTGATATTTTTAATAACTTAAAATATAATTATTGTGTTCATTCAAAATTTGAATAAAACTGTTAGTATAACTACTATATAAATAAAAAAAATAAACACCACCAAATTGTTTAATAAAAAAAGAACAAATAATCCAATAGTCATTAAGTACGAATTCATATCTTTATAATATATATATTTTTATTATTATTTTAGAAAAAGATTTTACACAACATTTATTTATTAATTATTTGAAAGATTTGTAAATATACATAGACATACCTCTAGATTAAAAACAATATCATTTTCAGAATATAATTTTTCATTATTGGCTTAGAAATATTATTTAGCGTTTATGGAAAGAATTAAAAAATTAATGAAATATAAAAATAAACAATTTTATTTACAAATAAAAGTTTTAATTAAATAATCAATTATATATATAATTACTTAATAGAAAACCACACCTATTCCTAGAGTTATAAAATAAGCCCCTCCTTATGTAAATAATCTTTAATTACTTTATAATATTATCACTTTTCTACTCTAGTGGGCTTTCGTATATATTCCCCTATAATTATAAGAAACAATGAAACCAAATATGATTTTTAATGATCTATTTAATAAAATTTATTTTATAACAGAAAAATATGATATTTTTCCAAATTGGGAAATCCTTTTATAAGGCGACAAATATAAATTCTATTTCTCACATAAAATATCAATAAAATTTTAGTGATAACAATTAATTTTATTTTATATCTTATATAAATTGACAATTTGTTTTAAATTTATTTAATCGATAATCTATTTATAAAATTTTAATATTCGAAAGGAATTATAACAAAAATAATGGAAAGTTCAAATTAAATATGAACAATAGAATATATATATATATATATATAATATTCTTTATTCTCTAAAAATAACTCTATTCACTTCATTCACTCATAAAATACGTTTTCTTTATTCCACTATTTATCAATAACTGAATGTTATTTTAATTTTAATTGAATCACAAATTTTACCCAAATTATGATAAAAAATAAATCAAAAAAGGAAATATTTATAATTATTTTGTAAACTAAATTAATTTTTCCTTAAAATAATATATAATTGCAAAAATCAATGTGGCATTTTTTACAAAAAAATTTGTATTTAAAAATATGTATGATTGTTTAACATTAATTTAAATTATATAATTACTGTAATTCAAATTATTTATTTTATTTTTTTTTTCAATAAATATTTCAATTAATTTACGACAAGATACCTCAAATAGGTATTTTTATTTATTTCAATTAAAATAATTTTTTTTGTATCAATAATTTTAGATGGCTTAGTTTTTTTTATTATCAAAAGTATTAAAATATATTGTTGGTAAAATTAATATAATCAAATATTTATGTAAATATAATAGAAACTGGTATATTTTAATAAGTATATTTATTATTTTTTCTTATAGTTGAATAATTTATTCAATTTCCTATCACACTATAAAATTCCATAAGAATTGAATTTATTTTAAATTGAGTAGAGAAAATGTATATAATCGATAGAGGTATAAAAAATATATTCTTGAAATATATATTTAGCATAAAAAAATAATAAAATATATTTAACTTAATTTATTAATATGTATATAATTCTATAAATAAGGGAGAATGAATGGTAGGAGTTTGATATATAAAATAATTTAAATAAATTGTATAAATTTAAAGTAGATAATAATATGTTTTGTAGAAAATCTATTTATTATAAATATATATAATCTTTAATTTACAAAATATTAGATATATTTCAATTCTTACATAAATTATTATACTACAAAAAAACATTTACAAAAATTTGGAATTTTCTTCAAATTCATGAATATAATATGATATTTGTATCCTGATTTAAATATTATTTATTAATTAATAATATATATAATCAATAAATGAAATGTATTCTAATTTTATAAATAACTTATAATAACAATAAAATTGTTGTATTCTTAATATACAAACATAAATATAAGACTTAAAAAATAAACCAAGAAGTGAAAAGAGAAAATGCTACTAGAAAACCACTTGACCACATTGAAGAAGCTCCATCGAAATTGCATCCGCTTTGTTTACAGCAGAAGAGACAGAAATAAGAATCACGATTTCTATCACACCCGTCTAATCCTAATCCTGTATTCATCATTTCCTCTTCAAAGCGACATGGTCCCAAACCACATTCTCGTGTCACTTTAAGTCCTGTTTCTATAAAGAAAGTCGAATTAATAAATAATGCAAAAATAATATAAAAAATCATCCCCCCCGACCCGACGCCACTGCTTGAGATTATATATATATATATATTTATATTATACCCTTATCCTTTGCAATATGAGTGACGCAAATATCCTTATTGCTGGGACATGGAAGAAGTGCTTCTCTTCCACAAGGAGATAAATCCTCACGCGTACATTGGTAACATGTGAGATTTGTTTCTGGAACTTTAGCCCCAAGCCCTGAAAAAACATAAAAAAATATAATTTATATATATATATATATAATTGTTGAATAAAGAATAACGTTGGTAATTTGTTTACTATATAGGAACCTACATTTTTATCATTCTTCTAAATTTTACCTGTCAATTTCTTTCAAATACCTAATAATTTGTATAAAAAAAAACGAAAAATCAGTTTTTATCTTATCAATTTCTCTTATCTTTATGTCTTTATCGGATTAATAAAAGTTGTGATTTTTGTCTTTTTGTAATTGTGATTGAGAGTAACATGCTTTCCTTAATAATAAAATTTATAATAATTGTGTTATTTTTTTTCTTTATTTTGATATTATACTTCAAAAGACAGTATAAATATTTTAAAAATTTAAAAATTTATTATGACTCCAATATTTCCATATGGAAATTGGAAAGAATTGATTTTAGGTAAAAAATGGATTGAATATCTCGTTCAAGATTGGTATGAAGAGAGTAAATCAAAAAGGACTTCTGCTATTGGAATTTTTGAATTTTAAAAATCGGTTCTATTAATAACCAAACCGGAATTAATCAAACAATGCCTAATTAAAGATTTCACTTGTTTTCATGATCGTGGAATTGCTCATAATGAGAAAATTGATCCACTAACTGACCATTTATTTACTTTGTTACAAAATGGAAAAACTTGCGAATGATATTGTCGCCATTTCCTTCCGGTAAAATCAAAACAATGCTTTCATCAATGCTTGAGTGTACTAACGATTTAGTCCATTATTTGGAAGTTAATGTCAACACAGAAATTGAAATGAAAGATCTTTTCTCCAGACATTTAATAAATATTATTGCAGTTTGTGCATTTGGAATTAAATGTAATTGTATTCAAAATCCAAATGCAGAATTTCGTGAATGGGGACGAAAAATATTTACCCCAAATAAATCTACCATCTTTAAAAGATTATTTGCAAGATATTGGGGTCCATTTCGTTATTTTTTTAAAAATGATGGATCCAGAAGTTGAAAAATATTTTATTGACATGGTGAGAGAAACAAAATAGAATTTCGTGAAAAAAATAATGTAATTATGAATGATTTTATGCAATTATTAATTAAATTTAAAAATAATGAAATACAGTGGTACCTCGACATACGAGCTTAATTCGTTCCAAGACCTTGCTCGTATCTCAAATTGTTCGTATCTCAAAGCACTTCGCGCCATTAAAACTAATAGAAAAGCTTTTAATCCGTTCCAGTCCCCAAAAATCACCTTAGTTTTGTTTTTTGTATGCTATTTTGAATCAGACAAATGTCTTTACGAGAAGGAACATTTATTTAAAAACAACAAAAATAATGGGAACATTTAAATAAATAAAAATAAGAAGAATTTAAAAAAAAACTTAAATATCATCGCTTGTTTTTGCTTTTTTCGCCTCCTTGCTCATCTTGTTCTGCAAAGCGTTTTACAAAATTGTCTAAGGAAGTTTGTTTTTTCCTCCCCTTCAGGGTATTGCGAAAATGATTGAGACAGGTTTCGTTAAATAATTCAGAAGCCCGACCAATTGCAACCTTTTCTGTGTGGTTTTTATTTACAAATTCAACAATTTTCTCCCACATTCCTAGGATCTCTTTAATTTCTTTTGAAGAGATAACATTTTCTGTTTCTGGCGCCTCTTCAGAAACTGTGTTTTCTTGGGTCACAACATCATTCTGTGTTTGTAGGTTTTGTAACTCTTCAGTTGTAAGCTCCTCAAAATGTTACTCGACGAGTTCGTTTACATCATTTTCATCTACTTCTAGACCCAAAGATTTTCCCAAAGAAACAATCTCTTCTATTTCTGACACTTGAGATTCAGATTCTGCAATGATCCTTTTAGTTACAGCGTCAGGCCATAGCTTTTTCCATGCAGAAATTAATGTTCTTTTTGTGACACCCAGCCAGGCCTGATCAATAATTCTTAGACATGTCACTATGTTAAAATGGTCTTTCCAAAACTCTCGAAGGGTCAGGTTTGTACTATCCGTCACTTCAAAGAATTTGCGGAACATGTACTTTGTGTACAGCTTCTTAAAATTAGAAATGCGGGGGCAAATTGGTGCCGTGTGCATCGTCACGGGGTGCTCGTATCTCAAATCTTGCTCGTATCTCAAAGCAAAATATCGGTCGGTTGGCGGCTCGTATCTCAAAACACTCGTATGTTGGGGCACTCGTATGTCGAGGTACCACTGTAATATAAAATGATGAATACATGGAGTTAAAAGTAATCCGAAAAGTTCATTGACAATCCCAGAATGTGCGGCGCAGGCTTTTGTTTTTTTTGCAGCAGGATTTGAAACCTCTTCCTCTACAATCTTTGCTGTTTATGAATTAGCAAAATATCAAACCATGCTCACACAAAAAGAAATTGATTCTATTATAGGAAAATACGGAACATTCATCTACGAGGGCCTTGCTGAAATGACATATTTAGAACAAAAGTCAATTTTTTAATCTTATACAAAAATTTAAAAAATAATTAAATATTAAAAATATTATCAATGATGTTTCATTGATCGTTTGATTGTTTTCTTCTTAAATAAGTCATATCAATCTATTTTTCACATTTATCTTATGTATAGAATTAACAATTTTAATAGAAAATAGATGTGTAGCCTTTTTAAAATTCATAATAAAATAAATTAAAATAATTATCTAAGCTACTACGGAAACCGCATTTGACATATCGTATATATAAGATGAAATGAGTTAAAATTGATAAGAGCACATTTTGATAACAATTTGTAAGTTACAGGTAAAAATTAAAGTCATATGAATTAAAGTCAAACTTCTATCTAAAAAATAATCGAATCTTAACTATATTCTGCGATTCATTTTAATAATAAACATCCAAGAATGTTTTTTTTCTTTTGTTACGAAATGAATAATGCTCCAAAAATTTATGAGTATTTAATTTAAAAAAAATAATTGATTAAAAAAAATTAATATACTTTAAAAAATTTAAAACATTTTTTTCATCAAAGTTCCTAAAGAGAAATCAAAATTGGCAAAAAGTGAAAAAAATATATTAAGAAAATTTCGAAGATTTTTGAGAGAACTAAAGTAAATATTTTTCATTTTAAAAGAAATGTATAAAACAATTCAATCTAATTAATTTGAATAATTAAAAATCAAGTTCAAATATTTTATTTTTAATTCATAATTTAAACTTATTTTTTATTTTAGTAGAGTTAATAACTACATATAAGGCCCTTAGAGTTGATCTCTTTATTAATTATATAATTTAAAAATAACTACAGGGGATTTCTCTTTTGACGGCATCGTAAATAAGTTGACCTGTGGCCAGGTCCGAACCGACCGACGGTTTGAAGTAAATTAATTTCTAGCTACAGAAACAATTTCAAATAATTTTAATATATCTATTAATGTAATAAAAAACAGATATGAATACATAAATAATAAATATAAACATTTTTAATTTTATTTTATTTATAATATATATGTAAGACCAGGCTGTGACGTCATGAGTGGCTGGATGACGTCATATAATTTTAAATCAAGAAAAAACTAATAAATATGATTTTCCCGAGGATAAAACCAATACAAAGTGTATGATTCGTGGTAATTTATAAAAAAATCTCCTCATGTGAAATTTGGTGTGAAAATAACCCTTCCCTTCCTACCGTCGATCGCTAATACTACCACTTCCGGTTTCCGGATTTGCACCAAAAGTTGATCAATTCATCCCACTGATGCATTAAGTAAATATACCAAATTTCATCAAAATCCGTTGAGCCGATCAGGCTGTACACATCTATACGGACGGACAGACGGACAGACGGACGGACAGACATCATGCTAAAAATACTTTTTTCTGTTTAGAAAATGCATGATTCGTGGAGATAAGTAAAAATCTCCACATGTGAAATTTGGTGTGAAAACAATACCTCCCTTACTATCGTCGGTCGGTAAAAATTATCTAGAATATTATCTTATTAAAATTGCGGCCATATGCAGAGAAAATATTAATATAATATTTAAATAATATCGGATTCAGGGTAAATCGATCAATATTAAATCAAATATTTTCATTAAGGTAGATATTAGAAAAATAACGCGAATTCGTAGACTTCAGCAATGCATATGACTCATTAGATCGGAAAAAATTATAACAAATTTTAACTTTATAATGAATTACGAAAAAATTAGCATGTATGATTCAAATTTTTCTTGAAGATAATAGAGGAAGAGTAAGATGCGGAATTCAATTATCAAAAACTTTCGAAATACGGAATGAATTAAAACAGCTGTTAATTTAGCATTAGAATACGTGATTAGACAAATTGGGAAGAAATCGAATGAAATTCAAATCGGAGAAAAACTCAAGTATAGGTTACGCAGACGATTTAAATATAATAGGAGATTGACAAATTCAATTAAAGATGCACCGATAGAATTTGGGGCTTGAAATTAATAATACTAAGGCAAAATATTTAGTAGCAGAGAGATAAATATTAAAAGATAAAATCCTAACAGATAAAACATAAAATTTGAAAATATAGAAAAATTTAAATATTTAGGTTCTATGTAATCATGAAGGATAATAATATTCGAGAAGAATTTAAACCGAGGTTGCAATCAGGTAGCTATTTTAATCATACAGTAAAGGGGCTAATCTCGTCAAAATTATTATTAAAGGGAATAAAAATTAAAATATATAGAATTAAATATATATAGATTTAAATATAATAGGAGATTCGACAAATTCAATTAAAGATGCACCGATAGAATTTGGGGCTTCAAAATACTAATAATAAATACTAAGGCAAAATATTTAGTAGCAGAGAGGTAAATATTAAAACATAAAATCCTAACAGATAAAACAAAAAATTTGAAATTGTAGAAAAATTTAAATATTTAGGTTCTGTATAATCATGAAGGATAATAATATTCGAGAAGAATTTAAACCGAGGTTGCAATCGGGTAGCTATTGTAATCATACAGTAAAGGGGCTTATCTCGTCAAAATTATTATTAAAGGGAATAAAAATTAAAATATATAGAACAATTATTTTAGTTGGATAGGTATAGCTCAGGATAGAGGTACTTATTGGCCGCAGCAACCACATTCCTCTAAGTTTCGAATTCCGCAGATAATAGATAGATTAATTGTATAATTCATATTTTTATTTATTTATACCAATAATTCTAAATAATTTTCATACAAATTATTAGCTAGTATAAAACAGATATTAGAAAAAGGAATTATTTCTAGTATAGGAACTAAATGGTTTTATGTTGTAATGAAATAATTTAAATATAGGGTTGATTATAAAAATATTAATTAATAAAAGGTTGGGGGGAAAAGTAATCCATTATTTTGCCGTTAGATCGCGTTGGCTTGGTTGGGAAGTCCTAATGCATCCACCTTACAGTCCGGGCCTGGCACCAAGCGACTACCATCTTTTTCTTTCATTACAAAATTTCTTTAGCGAAAAAAAATTAGGATCAAGACAAGATTACGAAAATCGACTTTTAGAGTGTTTTGTCAGTAAGAAACAAGACTTTTATGAGAAAGGAATTATGAAGCTACCTCTAAAATGGCAAGAAATTGTTGAACAAAACGGTACTTATTTGACCTAAATCGGACAATCCAAACTATATGTTAATTAAACTAATAAATTTCACCCAAAAATAATGAATTTCTTTTTCGCTAACCTAATATAGAAAATTTAACTTTATTTTTATTCGTAAATAATTTAATAACAAGGTTTAAATAAATTCATTTAAAGATAAATATTTTATATGAATTATTTTTCCGATTATTATACTATAATTTATAATATAACCATTTTTTATTTATTTAGTTTTAATAAGAAGCAAAAAGATTTTTAGAAAAATATGTTAAACGAGGCTTGTTCAAAAGAATTATTTCGAAAAGTATTTATTTATTCATCAATATCCATTTTATCCCCTTAAAAGTAATTCTCCCCAGATATAATGCACTTATGCCAGCGCTTCTTTCAATCGTCGAAGCACTTCTGAAAGGCGCTTTTCGGGATGGCCATCAGCTCGTTCTTCGATTCCAACTTTATCTCATCATTAGTGGCAAAACGCTTTCCTTTCATTGGTCTCTTCAGTTTTAGGAATAGGAAAAAGACGCAGGGAGCCAAATCTGGTGAATATGGTGGTTGAGGTATGATTACGGTGTTGTTTTTGGCCAGAAAATCACGAAAAAGCAATGATGAGTGAGCTCGTGCATTATATTGTTGCAGAATCCATGATTTGTTTTTCCACAATTTCGATTGTTTTAGCCGCATTGCTTCACGCAAACGTTGCATAACTTCCTTGTAGTATTCCTTATTAACAGTACGCCCTGTTGACAAGAACTCATGATGCACCATGTCATTGTAAACGAAGAAAACAGTGAGCAAAACGCTCATCGTCACCAACATCTTCTCGGCCTTCTGTAAAGCGCTTGTACCACTTATAAACATTTTTTTGAGATACAGTAGACTCGCCGAATGCCACAGTCAACATTTTAAGAGCGTCGGAGCACTTTATTCAATTTTTAACTCCAAATTTAATACAGATTCTTTGATCCATTTTTTTTAAGTAAAAAATCTAAGAACACACTAAAACGTGACTAAGTTTTCCAGTTGTCAAAAACAATCAACTAATCCCAAATGGCTGATAATGTCAACATACGAGAAACATATGTTATCAACATAACAAAAATAAAAATTTCGATATTAGAATGTACACTGCCAGCAAAAATTAAAAATTCACCTTTACTTTTGAACAGACCTCGTATATAATATATTATAATTATATAATATAGTTGGTTGTGAATGTTATTAATAATTTATTGACTGAAACTAATTTTTTTAATTTGATGATTATTATTTTAACTAACTAACACTTTTTAAAAATATTAATGAAAATAATTTATTTTATTAATAAATCACTTTATTATATACTTTTTACTTAAATGCTCAGGTGAAAAAGATGTTAAAGATTCTCAACAATGTGAAGAAAAACATCTTTTTTATCGCAGCAGTTTGCAAAAAGTTTGATTCTATTGTCTTTACTATCATAATATACTTTGCTTTTTTAACTTGACTTGTGCTTCAAATGTAATCAACTTGTTTTACAGTTTCCATTTAATATCTTTTATTGTTGAGAAGTGAACGAAGAAACTTCTCTTTTTCCCTTCTAAAAACATTTAGACCAAAAGAAATAAAGCTTAAGCTGCTTTCTGTTCTCAGATTGTTTTTTTTACTATATTAATTTATTTTTTATTTTAAACATGCTAAACATTAAAATATATATTAATAACTGAAACTGAAAGATAGTTATAATTAAATAATTAGATAAAATAAATTCATTGAAATATGATTTTTATTTATTTTATATTTCATAAATTTTAGATTACACTTTCTCATGGTGTTTAAATTAATGATGTGTATTTAATAAGTACATTATATTTAATCGCATCTGAATTACACAAATAGCTGAAGAACTATACTATTTCTAATCACTTAGCCTTTCCTTATTTCTTTATTCTTATATATAGATATAAATTTCACTAATATATAGATATTTCCTGATGTCAGTGGCGCAACCAGGGGGGGGGGGGTAAAACACTAAACCCCCAGGGGGGAGGGGGGTTTAGTGTTTTACCCCCCCCCCCAGGAGAGAAAAAAATCTGGAGTGTCTCCACTCTACTATCTCGCAAATTTGAATTGGATTAAATAACAAATATTAATTTAAATTAAATTAAATTATAAATTAAAATTACTAAATAATATTTATTAAACCAGCGCATGTTTGGCTTTGTTGATGGCACCACGACACGTGTTGGCGCGTGAGATTTGCAGTGTTAAAAATTAATGTACCAAATTTCATCATTCTAGCTCAAACCGATTTAGCGTAATCTTGGTTACATACATACACACACACACAGACATTTTTCTCAACCTTAGTGAAAATGATTCAGGAACCTTCAAAACGTATCTGGCGAGATAGTAAAAAATTCAAATTGCTATATATTATGTACCGTACATAATGTACCATATTACAAATAGAAAAGAAAAAATATAATCCTTTTTATTTGAAAAAAAATTCTTAAAGTATAACTTAGTGCAGTGATTCCGAAACTGTGAGCCGCGGCTCCCTGTGTGAAATTTTTTGGTTCTAAAAAAAACTGAACATTTTCGATTATTTTTAAAAAGTTTTTCAATTTGTCTCTAAAAAAAAGAAAAAAAAAGCTCAACCGTTTTGTTGAACCAAGGGCGCCACGGAAAAAATCCGATATATTATGGGAGCCGTATACCGAAAAAGTTTGGGAACCTCTGACTTAGTGTATAAAAATAAGTTTATTTTATTTTAAAAAAATTTTAACAAAAATAAAAATTGCTTATTTTTTCGTAAATAATTTAATATAAGAAATATATTAAAAAAAATGATTTTATTATTTCTCCTAAATCATATAAAACAAAGGACAATATAAGATTACTAGATGATTGTGAAATTTGACTAATATTTAAATATAAACTAAATAAAAATATTACTCAAATTCCAAATATTTTTATTATTAATACATTAATTGTTAATTTCATAAAAATTATGAAGCGAACACCTCAGATTTTTTTCAAAATAAGAAAGAAGGTAAGATTTGAAATTTTTTTTAAATTAGTGAATTAATTCTTAAATACTTTTTCATTTAAGAATTAGATAGTGAAGCTGGACCTTCAGAAACAGCAGATTGTGTTAATAGTTATGGTCCGATCTTGTCCAAAAACAATCCAATCCCCGTCCATCATTCCAAAAAAAACATCTAAACATCACATTTCAAGACAATATCTCATTTCGTTTAAACGTAATCTCGGTAACGAACGGCTGGCCGGCCAGATCAAAAATTTTTTTTGCAGGTTTGGATTCAGAACCGTCTGAAAAGTGGAGTTCTCAAAAAATTTTTCAAAATTTTCTGACCATCGTATAAGCTATCCTCATTCCATGAGGAAAGCTAAAATGATCTACTTATAGCTGGAAAAAAATATTTTCTTTCTAAAACTGTGAATACGAGTAAATAAAATACGAGGGTAATTCACAAAGTAAGTTACGATTTGGAATTAAGACAAAACTAGTACAGGAAAATGTTTTTTATTATATACATTTGAAAGAGCAACTAAAATACTATTTTTCTACATAATCGCCAAAAAAGTTGAGACATTTATTGTAGCGATGAACGAGCTTCGAAATTCCTTCCTCATAGAAATCCGCCGCCTGAGTGTTGGTGGCACACACATTCTCCCAAAAAACCACGAAAGTGTTTGCAAACGTCTGCCCAAATCAGTGTTTCATTTACAAAACATTTTTAAATATTTAAATTTAAAAAAACATCTTTATGAATATTTGTCTTTGAGAGAGCTCGGGGGGGGGGGGGGGACCCCGACAAAGGAAGGTGATGCGGCTAGTCAAACCCCCCCCCCCCCCCCAAGATCAAATCCTGGTTGCGCCACTGCCTGATGTTCATATAAATTTAAATGTATATATTTCATCTTCCACCAATAAAATAAAGGATTTAATTTAAAAATTCTTAGAAATTATCTAATATATATATAAATTAGTATTTAAAATTTTTATTAAGACAGACGAATTTTATTTTCATAGAGGTTCTCACACTTTTTTGTGTGCAGGTTTTTACAAGTTCAAAATGTATTGTGACCACAAAGCGAATGCCTATATTCTACAACTTACACAATTTTATAAACATATATAATAAATTTTTTACTTCATAGGTACTTTTATAAATAATATATGTCTTTATATTATAAGATAATATAATGTAAGTAAATAACTACTATCAGTGTATGTTGAGATCCATTATCGTGGACCCAAAAAATTTTTTCGCTGTCGTAGGCCCCTTGCAGGATGTCATAGACCCCTGGGGGTCGATATAGACCACTTTGGGAATCACTGTTTTAGACGAATATTTAAAGAGAAGAGATGTCTAAAAGTATTTTGTTTTTAAATACGACAAATTATTTATTGTTTCCCTATTCTTAATGATTTTAAATTCGAGAAAATACATATATTATTAATTTGTTTTTCATTACAATTTAAAATTTATATTTATGTGGGAGTGGATCGCCCAACCCCAACTCCCCTCTTCAATCTAATTTTTAAATAAAATGAATCTTTTGAAATATAAATTCAAAATATAGAAGCAAACAATAGAGAGAATCGTTTGATCGGAAATCCATTTGATTTAAGCCAATAAAAAAGTAACACTAGCAATATAAGTAGGATCTATGTATGAGGAGGGTGAAGGGTGAAAGTCTGTGCGTAGGGAGGATGCTGGAGCTAGGGCTGCGCAGCAGGATCTGCTAGCCCGGATCAATATACCCCGTGGCCATGCTTTGCATGTCCTTCCCACCTCTCCCAACCTTCTAGATTTCAATCTTCTTCCAATTGAGAACAGACGGATGTAACTTCATCAAGAGATAATCTTTTTATAATTTAATTAATTAAAGAATATTCTTCTTTACTTCATTTCATTTCCCTCTGCATTCAAATTCTTGCATGAGATAAATAATAGATAATTAAAATTCACTTATTTTTAATTCCATTAATAATATATTATTTTCTAAACATAACAAAAATTGGGCTAATATTTAAGATCGAAATTCATACAATAAAGATTCATTAATTGTACTTATAATTTACAAAAATTATATTCACAAGATGAATCTTATTTATTCCAAAATTTAAAATAAAATATCTTTGATTAAATTTGATTTAGGAATTAATAAAGAAATTATATATTTTATTCTAAATAAGTAGTACAATACCAAAAATGTTTTATTCTTAAGAATTAATTATTATTTAATTATTAATTATTAATCTTAATAGAAAATGTTTTTAATTTATTTAATTATTTATTTATTGTTTTTAAGAGTAGCCATATTAAACTAAAAACCTATCACACAATAAATTTATATTTTCGATAATGGCATAAAAATTAAAAATAATACATAAAATATTTTGAATTTTTATCTGGAAAAATACATTAATAATTCACACTAAAAGATATTAATATAAATAGATTACAAAGATTTATTTAGAGATATAATTATTTATTAAACATGATTAAGATTATATAGTTAGAGATAAAATTAACGAATTATTCTAAAATAGTTAATTGGTATTTTAGTAAAATAGTAAAATTATTGTATTTTAGATTACATTCAATTATTTTGTTCTTTAATTGTTAATTATCATTTTTTATTAAATCTTATAAATAAGATGTTTTTGAGATATAAAATTTTCGAAAAATCCTGAAGTTTTAAAATTTATTTATATATATATATATATCTTATTTGTTCTTAACATAAAAAGTATATTAATCTATATATAATTAAAAATAGTTTTCTTCATTTAATTTAAATATTTTTTAAAATTTTATAAAATATATTTTTCTTTATTCATGAATATTTTAAAGACCTCATAAATCTATAGTTAACTTGTGTTTGATGAAAATTAATATATATAATATACCTACATATTTAATTTAAAAGTATATTTTGATCAATATATGATTTTCAGTTAATAACACATTTTGCGAAATGAATAAAATAATCTTATTAAAAACCCTCCAAATGATTTATTTTAAAAAATGGATAAAAATGTATCCAATTATTTAATTCAATTTTACATTTCATTATTGAAATATTTATAGTACTAATATCTATTTGGTTTTTATATTATATCAAAAAACTAATAGGTAAAAACTATTTTACTAATAAAGAAAAATACTCTCCATATCATATAATATATTTTTATTTAAATTGCCTATAATTGTGTGTTACAGTTAATATATATATATATATATATATATATTAAATAATTAATACTCTCTTTGAATTTCAAATATCTTGATTTAATTTTTTATAAATAAAGAAAAGGATTTTTACTATCTTCATATTCATAAGTTATATATTTATTTATATAGTGACTATTTGGTAGAGACTGTTATGAAGTACTTACCAGTTGGGAAAAAAAGAGAGAAAAGTGGGAGAAAAAAGAGGTGACAGGGAGACATCGTGGTTCATTTCCTGTGGCCGAGTCGAACGCAACTGAGAAGAGTGGAGAGAGCCCTGCAACCCCTGAACCTCTGGCCACCCCTCACTCTCCCCTCTAACCCTTTTTGTTTATCTAATTGTAAATATCTTAAAATGGCAATTTTTTTTCTTTAGTTTTTATCGGTGACTTAAATATCATAAAATTTATCTTATATAAAAGATTTCATATAATTAATAATTTTAAATAATATTATTATATCCTCTATTGTAAATATTTTGATATTTAAGTATTATTTAAAATAATAAATATTAAAATTTTAAATAATAGATTAAGACAAGTAATTGGAATTAAAAGAACAATTTGCTGAATATATAAATAAGTAGATCTATTTTTTTATTGATGTCGAAGAAAAATATATAACTTGATAATATTGATATAATATAAATAAATTGAATTCAAAGGAATTATCTATAACAAAAATTAAAATTATTTTAAACAAATATAGATACAGTGGCGCAACCAGAATTTGTTCCTGGGGGGGGTTTTGACTAGCCGCTCCACCTTCCTATGCCCCCCCCCCCCCGGGCTCACTCAAAGACAAATTTTCATTAAAATTTTTTTTTTTATATTAAATATTTAAAAAAGTTTTGTAAATGAAACACTGATTTTACAAAATCTGGCAAATTTTGTATTTTATTTACTCGTATTCACAGTTTTAGAAAGAAAATATTTTTTTCCAGCTATAAGTAAACCATTTTAGCTTTCCTCATGAAATAAGGATAGCTTTTACGATGATCGGAAAATTTTTGCTCCGAGATTCTTCGAGATTTCCACTTTTCAGACGGTTCTGAATCCAAACTTGCAAAAAAAAATTTTGATCCGGCCGGCCGTTCGTTACCAAAATTAAGTCTAAACGAAATGAGATATTATCTTGGGATTTGATATTTAGATGTTTTTTTTGGAATGATGGGCGGGGATTGGATTGTTTTTGGACAAGATGGGACCATAAGTAATGCTAGTTTAAAGAGGTGTCAAAACACATTTTATTGAATTTCTTTATAAATTCCGATTTTTATGAGAATTATCATACTATCGTATTAAATTTATAGGAAATCGCATTTACTAAAAGTTTCATTATATTCATTTTTACCTAAACTTAATAATAAAGGAGTTATTTTAATAAACTACTTTAAGATGTCGAAAGCTTTTCGTCCGCCCGTAGTGGTAGGATAATTTGAAAAAATTAAACTTAAGAAAATTTAGAAAAAAATAGATTTTATGTGTGGGAACTGAAGCTCCCGAATCCACCCCCTGCCTCTTCCCTGGCTACGTGAAAAAATGAAATTCGATTTTAACCCATTGGTGACCAGATATCATGTAGATAAATATAGAAAAAAATATTTTTGAAAGGGTTTTTGGTGTATAAAAATAAATGTTCCCATTTGGGAACGCTGGCTCTACAAATGGGTTAATATATATAAACAAATAAAAAAAATTAACCTTTTCAGTTGTGAAATCAACTATTTCTTTATTGTCTTCTTCGCTATTGCTATTAACACAATCTGTTGTTTCTGAAGGTCCAGCTTCACTATCTAATACTTAAATGGAAAAGTATTTAAGAATTAATTCACTAATTTAAAAAAAAATTTTAAATCTTACTTTTCTTGTTTTTCTTATTTTGAAAAAATCTGAAATTAGTCTTCGCTTCATAATCTTTATGAAATTAGCAATTAATGTATGTGGAAGGGGTTGAATTGGTGTCTAGGGTAAATGTTCTCGATAGAGCAACTTCTTGTTTGCGAATTTCTATAAAATAGTTTAT
This sequence comes from Labia minor, assembly GCA_963082975.1. Lineage (NCBI taxonomy): Eukaryota > Metazoa > Arthropoda > Insecta > Dermaptera > Spongiphoridae > Labia > Labia minor. The sequence goes on from OY720347.1 coordinate 65,188,825, forward strand.
TTACAAATGCCCTACCCGTTGTGGTGGAGAAGGGGGGAGACTTTCTCCTGGACGTCACCAAAGGCCCTGTGGGGGTGAGGGCCTGCGTTTCCGCTATCCCTCTGTTAAATTTTACAACCAGTGATAAGGAAGTGGAGTGAGGAGCTCGAAACATCCCTTGACCTCGGTATCAATTTCCACATGTATTAATAAAAAAAAACTTTTTTATTATACACTAAGTTATATTTTAAGAATTTTTTTTCTTTTCTATTTGAAAACATAATATACAGCAATTATTTTTTTTTTCTCTCCTGGGGGTTTTAACCCCCAAAACCCCCCCTGGTTGCGCCACTGAATATACAGCAATTATTATTTTTTTTCTCTCCTGGGGGGGGGGTTTTAACCCCCAAAACCCCCCCCCCTGGTTGCGCCACTGTATAGATATATATTTTCACTTAAAATAATTAATTTTAAGTATATATTTTATTTGATTATTTCATAATCTAAATATGACATTAATTTTAATTAAACAAAAATAAAAGCACTTTATATGAAATTATTACCTGATATATTTCAGGAATACAAAAAATAACTTTACATTTTAAATTTACAAAATAATTTATTAAAATCATTTTTACAAAATTTTGACATTTCATATAATATTAACATTTCATTATAATAAAATTTAAATAAATTTAATTTATATATATATGCATACATTGTAAAAATAATTATATAAAATTATATAAATATATATAAAATACTATTTTTATATGATAATAATTAATTGTAATATTTATAGATAATTAATTTTGAAATTTTAAAAATTAATTTATTATAACCATTTATAAATATTTAAATATAGATTACAAAATTTAGAAAAATTTTTAAGAAATGAGAAGTTTATGGAATATTAATCAAATTAATATGAACACAAAAGATGTTATTTAATACAGTGATATATGACAAAATGTGTTAAAATATAAAATGAATGAATTGACAAAAACTTTAAAAAATACGAATTCAAACAATAACTTAACATTATTAATTTAAAAATGAATTGATTAAAATCATATTTACAATATTTTGAATAAAAATTGATAATATTAATTAAAATTGAATAAATATATATATTTGGATACATTGTAAAAAATACTTTTATATATATGTTTTTATAGACCTAAAAAATTTCTAAATACTTTACACAACAGCTTTATGATGCAATATTTGTAAAACAAAATTTAATTATTTTTAAATATAATAATTAAAATTAAAAATAAAAAAATATATATTTCTAATCATTTGTTTTCAAAAATAATTTCAATATTACAAAAATGTTTATTTTTAAAAGAAAAAATATAAAATTCGATATTCTTATTTAGTGTATATATTTTATATATTTTAATTTTGTAAAAAAATGGTAAAATAAATATTTAAAGATATGTTTAGTTTAGTATAGGACTGAAAAAAAGTATGTTTAGAATTAATTAAGAAAGACAATGAATTAATCATAAAAGCCAAGAGAATTAGTGTACATTAATATTAAGAAAAAAGTAAGAAGTAATTTAAGGAAGAATTAGATTTAAGAACATTTTATTTAATTTAGCAATGCTATATGTGATTAGACAAATTGGGAATTAATCGAACGAAATCCAATTAGGTTAATTGGGTTTAAATTTATGAGAAGATGACATAGAAAATTTTATACACCCAGAAAAAGTGTTTAAAATCGAAATTATTAAAACAAAATATTTGTTAGAAAAAAGAAATAGAATCATATAAAATCTTAAATAATAGGAGAGAAAATTCTAGTGAAAATCATGTTTATGGAGAGACCAATTAGGGAACGACTTGTTAAACCAAGAATGCGGTGGGCAAACAATGTAAGGAATGTAGTAAAGCCTAGTTTACACGGGCTTAGTTCTTGTCATTAGTTCAGGGATGGGCAAATACTTTTAAGCGCGGGCCAAAATGAAATTTTCAAAATGTCTTCCGGGCCGGAGGACCATATTTCGAAAACACTAATAAAAAAAAAGAATTTTTTTTTTTTTAAGAGACATATTGAACGAAAAATCAAAATAAGAGCCAACTTTTTCAACGGGACGGCGGGCGTTCAAAAGGCCCGCGCTTAAAAGTATTTGCCCACTCCTCAACTAATGACAAGAACTAAGCCCGTGTAAACTAGGCTTAAGGGTAGTTGGACGGAGGTGGCTCTAAATAGATATGGAATGTGGTTTCAGATACACAAATTTTTCTTAAGTGCACATTTTATATAAAGATTTCCTCAATGTTAACCTGAAGATCAATGTTAATATTCTAAGAGTATTATTTATCTTCTGATTTAATGTTAACATAAACTGAGATTATTCTTTTAGTAATAATAATAACTTAATCAATAATCTGTAGTGATTAAATAGTTATTTTTTCATAATTTTAATAAAGTCAATTACTTTAAAATAATAAATATATATATAGGGTTGAATATATGTATAAAATATAAAAATCATTGACACTTTTAAATTTCACATAAAACAAAAAAAAAAAAAAAAAAAAAAAAAATTACGAGCCTTAAGAAATGGACGGATTCTTTATGACTATAAGTATAGAACCAACAACAAATATTTAAATAGTTGTTGTTCTAATCTAAGTTGTTTAGAATAATGCTTTAGTGCTTTTGCAATATTAAATTTAAAAGAAATTTATATATATATATATATATATATATTAAAAAAACATAATGTTTTAAATTTTGTTTTAACCAATTTATAAAATGTTTTTGTGAAGTCTTTAATAAAATAAAGATCAGATCTAAATCTAAATGATGTTCATCTTTAATTCTATTAATTAGAAAATTAATATTTTATTTATAACTAATAGACTACTAATCCCAATTAAAATAATTGTAAAACTTGCTTTTGCTAAACTGCCGCTAAGCTGAAATTTTAAATATTATATATTCATTAATTATAAAGTATTATTTTAAAAGAAATTAAAAATAATAATATCCTTACTATAACATAATAATTGCATCTGTCTCCTTTACAGCATTCAGAACATTTCCAGTCCTGATACCAAATATGAGTGCAGTAGGGCATATTACGATTTCTTAATTTTTCACAATGTTCTTTTGTTGCACAACGTTTAGATACATAATATTGTTTTTCAGCTCCCTGAGACCAATATGGTTGAGCTGAAAAAATATTGAAATTGTAAATAAGTGAATTTTTAAATAAAAATATAAAACAAATAATCGGAAAATATTCGCTATGGCTAGTTTTTCTTTTAAAAATAAATAATTATTTACTTTGTTCCGAATAATTATTTTCAATTTAATATTTATATTCTTTGAATTAATTAATTCATGTTTATCGATTTTATATTCATTGTTTTCATTCTTTTTAAATTTTTTTCACTATAACTAAATACATCGATTAAATTTAATTTTTGTTTATTTATCTAATCTTATTATGCTAGCTAAAATTGTTTGTTTATATTATTGAGGACCCCAGTTCAATTCATTTTAATCAGATTGATGCAATCATGCAACATTTAATAATTGTAATAAATAATTGAAGAATTGTATATCAATATTTTTTAAAGGCTCGAGCGAGAGCTCAGTGTCCCAGGTATTAATATTACCAGCCAAACCCAATAATAATGAATCATTTTTTTTAACTTAACTACCGAGCCGAGGCTCGGGGTCCCGGTACTTATAATTATACGATAAAGTCATTCTCGATCCCATTTAATAGAAATATACTTCAAGAATTTATGTTAAGATTAATAATGTAATATCAAACTAAAGTCATATCTCTAATATAAAACTATTTTAAAAACATAATAATTCAATTTCTTTAAAATCCGAGAGGTGACCCGTCTCCTGAACAATTACCTTAATCAATAAATAAGTTTTTCTGAAAAATAAAAAATGTTCTTCAAAAGTCAATTTTTGTGAAATGACAACTTACTTCCCCAACGGATTTCTGAAAGACAAACATCTTCATATTGCTCACAAATTTTTAATGAAGTAAGACATTTGCCATTATTATCTGTTTGATTGGCGCAAACATAACATTCCAAACATTCAACTAGAAAATAAATAAATTAATTAAAATCAAAATTAGAAGTATTGTTGTTTAACTATCTTATTGTTTAAAACAAAAGTACTAACCATTTTCAAAATAACAAAAAAATAAAAATAAAAATCCTACTTTTGAATACAAGTTCATTTTTATTAGTTTTTGACAATTATATTAATGAAAAAACGTTACCACGCCCTGAATGAAAACTACGATATTAACTAATCCATAGAACTAACCTAAACAGTGTCAGTTTTGACGAGGTAAATGAATTGCTATTTATTAGATGGCGTTAGTTTCCAAAACATAATATATATATCAGGGGGGGGTCTCTCTTACGGCAGAGAAATTTCCAGTGTGACAATGCATGCATGCATCACTCGAGGCCGCTCGAGGCGCTGCCGCTGCTAGCACTAATTTTAATTCGGTTTGTTTCGGTTATCCGAAAACACCCGAAAACATTTAACAACAGTTTGTGACTTGTGGACAACGAGCACTCGTCCCATTTAAAATATCTCTGCCAGGCATACGTAACGTGATCTGTCGCTGTCCAATTGCGTGCAATATGGTTCCTAAAGTAAGTTTAATTAATATTTTTACTATTATTGATGATTATTTTTTATTATAAAGTTATATAATATATGTACATATAAATAAATTTTTGATTTTGCAGGTTTTTAATTGTATTCAGAAAGATTGTATTACGAATTCTCTACCTGAAGGAGAACGAGGACACTTGTTCTATTTTCCAAGGTGAAATTTTTTAAGAGTGGGTAAAACAACAATAATTTAAAGTTGTTGTTTACCAAAAAATATATTAATAATAAAAGAAAATAATTTTATTAATTTTTTTAAATATTTATAGCAACACCTGTTAATACTACATCAGATGGTTTGGGCTTGGTATCAGAGAAGAGTGATCTTTTCGAATCCAGCCCTGCGAGAAGTATGTATTATATTTTTTAATAAAATTCATTAATCTTCTCCTAACTTTAAATAGATTTTTTATAATGATTTAAAATAAATTTTTAGTTTGCTTAGGCTTTTCTGTATTAATTCTTTGGAATTTTTTTTTAAACTTAATTAATTTTTGCAGGTGTTCAGCGGGACATACGCCTACACCATCTGAATTTTCTTCAAGAATAAAATATTTATCTCCCATGAAGAAAAGATTGTACCAAAGGTTCACCGAGGTCAAGCGACTATTGAAGCAAAATAGACATCAACAGTCAATTGATTAATTGAAAAATAGTGTAAATTTTATTTATGTGAAAAATTTTATATAATGTTTTATAAAGTTTTATATAATTATTATTGTATAATTGAAAAATAGTGTAAATTTTATTTATATGAGTAATTTTATACAATTTAAAAAAATGGATTCGTAAAGGGTTAGATTATAAATAAAATTAACATTATTTTTATATTATTATTGTATGATTGAAAAATAGTGTAAATTTTATTTATGAGAAAAATTTTATATAATGTTTTATAAAGTTTTATATAATTATTATTGTATAATTGAAAAATAGTGTAAATTTTATTTATATGAGTAATTTTATACAATTTAAAAAAATGCATTCGTAAAGGGTTAGATTATAAATAAAATTAACATTATTTTTATATTATTATTGTATGATTGAAAAATAGTGTAAATTTTATTTATGAGAAAAATTTTATATAATGTTTTATAAAGTTTTATATAATTATTATTGTATAATTGAAAAATAGTGTAAATTTTATTTATATGAGTAATTTTATACAATTTAAAAAAATGCATTCGTAAAGGGTTAGATTATAAATAAAATTAACATTATTTTTATATTATTATTGTATGATTGAAAAATAGTGTAAATTTTATTTATGAGAAAAATTTTATATAATGTTTTATAAAGTTTTATATAATTATTATTGTATAATTGAAAAATAGTGTAAATTTTATTTATATGAGTAATTTTATACAATTTAAAAAAATACATGCATAAAGGGTTAGGGTTGTATTATTATTGTATGATTGAAAAATAGTGTAAATTTTATTTATGTGAGTAATTTTATATAATGTTTTATAAAGTTTTATATAATTATTATTGTATAATTGAAAAATAGTGTAAATTTTATTTATATGAGTAATTTTATACAATTTAAAAAAATACATGCATAAAGGGTTAGGGTTGTATTATTATTGTATGATTGAAAAATAGTGTAAATTTTATTTATGTGAGTAATTTTATATAATGTTTTATAAAGTTTTATATAATTATTATTGTATAATTGAAAAATAGTGTAAATTTTATTTATATGAGTAATTTTATACAATTTAAAAAAATACATGCATAAAGGGTTAGGGTTGTATTATTATTGTATGATTGAAAAATAAATAAATATGCCACATACAACATTATTCTTTTATTATATCCATGAAAATTATTAAAATTTTCACTTAAGTGAAAAATTATTTATTTTGTGATAAGACCAACAATTAAGCAATTTTCTAAAAAAAAAAATTTATTTCTGAAATGTCTGTTTTATATAGCTTTAAATAAATAATTTTTCACTTAACTGAAAAATTTCATAATTTTTTCATTCCTCCCGCTCTCATTCATTCAAAATAGATTTTAAAAATGGTGCCAGGCCGGCCGGTTTTTTTCTTAATTAGTTCGTGCATGCATCCGCATAGCAGCGCCAAACGCTGTTTCAAAAAAATATCATTGCGTGTCCACCCCCTGATATATATATATATATTTAGACCTTGTTTAAAGGTATGATTTTTATATTTATTTTATAAATTAATTGCATATATTGGCATATATTTGTAGCACATATTTTCACATTTTCTAGCTAAACAATATTATAATTTTAATAGATTCATCTTCATTTTCCACTTTGGGTTATTTGCACAGAAATTTATCACCACAATTTCTATTTATTTCTTATCTTATCATTTTAAAGCACTTTCAATTTTAATTAAATTTTGGATGCTTAATACATTTAAAACTTTTAATAGATTTTTACGTAGAATGCCCAAACAAAAAAAATCAAATACTTCATCTAATAAAAAGGAACAAGTAAATAATTTAATTGTTATTTTAATATTATTTGTTTATTGCATCCTATAAATGTCAATATTTTCAGGAAAAAACTATCGAAAGTCCACTTTCTATTAGTAAAACGGGTCATATCAATTTAAAGATTTTAGCAAAACCAGGAGCAAAACAAAATTCTGTGACAGGTATTACAACTATCTATTCAGAACTAAAAAATTTGGTAAAACTTGAAGAAAATTATTTTTAGATATATCAAGCGAAGGTGTTGGAATTCAAATAAATGCTCCTCCAGTGGATGGTGAAGCAAATGCTGAATTAATAAAATATTTATCAAAAATCCTAAGTTTACCTAAAAGTGTCTTCAGTTTAGAAAAAGTAAATTTAATTAGTCTATTTATTTTTTGATTTTTTAATAGTTATTAAAATCTCTGATGTTTTCCCTCAGTCTTATGATGATATTCAAAATACTGTTTGAGATTAATTGAGAAATAAATATCAATTTAAATTTTCTCCCTATCAGTTTTGGGTTTTTATGGGAATGTAATTATTTTATGACTTTGAAGGGACATCATTGATCAGTACTTTTATTTATTTTATAAACTCGTTTATTATTAAAAATATATCTTCATTTTTTAGGGTTCCAAATCACGTCAAAAATCAATATTAATTTCTGATAATTCTTTAACACCAGATGACATTTTAAAAAAACTTGAAGAAGAAAAGAATAATTAATCAGATGTCTGTGATAGATGAAATTGATTGGATTTTAGGAATATATAGAATTAGGGATCCAATTAAAAATTTCAAAATTAGGTAAATTGATATAATTAACAATTTTAAATTTAAAAAAATATATTATAGTTGTTTAATTAAATTTTATAAAAATTTAGAGTAAGACTCCAAAAAGAAAAGTCAACATTTATTCCAGTCCCGAATTTTGATGATGAAAATGTCAATGAAGTTATACCCGAAACAGATTCAACTTTTGAAGAACATGTATTTTCTTGGCAAGAAAAATTAAGTATTTTTTAAATTTAAAATCATAAATTAAGACAATGAAAAAATTTTAAAATTATTTATTTCAATTTTAAAATTATTTATTTCATCCACAGGTATTTAGCCCTTATGAAAGAGAGTATTATAAAACCTTAAGTAATTGTGAAACATCATTAGAGAAACAATACCATGACCAGATTAATAAACAACTTAAGAATGAAACAAAATTTGGAAGATTATTTTCTTATACTGATGCAGATAATTATTTAGAAATTATAAATGTATATATAATATTATTGTTTATTGTCATTTTATAATTTTTAACTTTATTATATTATTATTTAAGGAAAATATTTTAAACATTCCTGCTAATCAACAATTTTTAACCCCACAAGAACAACATTTGTCTACAACATTGACGGTTGGCGGAGGTGGTCTTGGTTTCTCTAATATGGATCAAAATTGGAGTATTGTAGATTATTATCCTAGTAAAGAAAAGCAAATTCGTTCAAGGACTTTACGCGGCTTAGGAAGGAGATTTTTTATAATGGCTGATTTGTCAGAAGATACTACAATGTAAAAAAAATTATTAAATTTTAATTTGCCATAATAAGAATTTCGTTTAAATGAGTTATTTTTATAAAATATTATGAAATATATAAATCAGCTAATAATGCTTATTACATTTCTTTAAAAATAAAATAACTTTAATTAACAATTTAAGATATAGATTCTTTAAAATTATTTCAAGTTTTATAAATAATGTCTTAATTTTATTATCAAACAATCATGATAATAAATTTTATTATTTTCCTATGTTTATTATTTATTTTCTTATTTTTTTTTTTAATTTAAAAGTTTATTTTAGGATTAAAAAATTTGGACGGAAAGAAGTTTGTTTATGTAGTTTACGTTTCGATGCAAGAAATGGACTTTTGCATGCCTCCCCAGCTATTGATTCAATTTATGCTAAAGAATCTAGAAGAATTGAAGTAAAATAAATATATATTTTTTTATTTGTTCTTTAAAATTGAAATTGTTTTAAATTTCAGATTGACGCAGACACCAAAAATGCATATCTTTATTGGATTGAACATTTAGAAAATTCTTTAGAATCAAAGACAAATATATTAAAAGAATCATTATTAAGAAAAGTAACTAATATATTTGAAATAAATATACTTAATGTGTTTTTTTGAATAAAAATTAATTTCTAGCCTCTTCAAAGATTTTCTGCAGACGAATCTCCATTATCAACTTTTTTATATCCAACACATAAAATTGTCTTAGTTCTATTAGAAATAAAATCATTTCAAGGTTTAGAAGAAGAAAACTTATTTGTTCGCTATAAAATAGATAATCAATCAGGGTGGAATTTCTTTGGACAAAAAAATGGTACAACTCAAACATGTTATACTGGAACTAAAGGCATTGCTCATTATTCAATGACTTTTGAATTTCATCTTGAATCTTCTGATTCATTAAGTAAGGATAAATTAATTAATTTAATATATTATAAGTAAAATATAAATTTTATATCAAATATATTATTAGTAATATTTAAAAATGCCACAATTAATTGTTTTGTACATATTTGTTCTTATATTTCTTATATATAAGTTATCTATTTATTGTCTAAACTTAATATTTTTATTAAATTTTTAGCATCGAAATCAGAAATAAATGTCTTGTTTGAGATCGTCTCAGTTGATTGGTGGAAACGACAAAGAATTGTTGGCTATACTTCACTTCGAATTTCATTAACAGCAGGCATGAAAAATCATGTTTTACAGACCTGGCGCCTTGATGAAGCTTCTCTATCTAGAACTAGTCAGTTAAGAAGATTTTTTGTAGGAGGGGAGGGTCAACTGGAGGATCTTCGGAATATTCTTTCATATAACATTGAATCGAGTGAAGTAATAATTGTAAACTTGTTTTAATTTAAATTAAATTAAATCTAAAATTCAATTAATATTACAAGCTTATATATTATATAGTTATATGTTTATAAAATACACATTAACCAAATTGGAACTTTTGAAGAATAATTGATGTTAGTATAAAAGAATTTGTTTTCATTAAATTGAAAAATTTATTTTAAGGTTTTAATTAAGCTCAGCAAACTTGGTTTGAAAACTCGACAAGGTGATGGAATTCTTCAAATAAAAACTTCAATTATAATTCAAGGGAAAAAATCAAACACTTCTGAAAGTACTCAAGATGATATTTTTGATTCTCCAAAATTGATGGCAAAGGTTGAAGGAGTTGTTGAAGCATTTAAAAGGGCTCGCGAACGTATGCTTAATTCTTCAAATCGCTTAGGAATTGGACAATTACATAATGAAGATCATTAACAAATTATGATAATATTTAAGAAAACCCATAATTTTCCTGTATATTATTAATTTCTTTTAATTTTTATATTTTATAAAATTTTAAATTAAAATATGTTTTTTATTTAAAGTACTTCGTTAATAAATAAAGGTTTTGATTATACATTTAATAAAATTTATATATTATTTTGTGAACTTATCCTAATCCTAATATATTGTTTAAAGCATTTTTCAAATAAACCCGGTTATGATACTATACACATTATGAATATAAATTCTTATCTTAACAGTGATTCCCAAACTGTGAGCCGCGAAAAAATTTCCTAATACTTCAAATTTTTTGATTCTAAAAAAAAAGCTCAAACGTTTTCTGGACTAAGCTTTTGAACATTTCATACTTTTTTCAAAATTTTTTCAATATGCTTCTAAAAAAAAGGGTAAATCGTTTGTTCCGGTTTGGTGTTTTCGAAATATATATATTTTTGTAAATTTGATTTATTTATATGTATAGATATATAAAAAGATTTTTGTCTGCACATTGCTGTGAATTTAAAATTTTTTGCATATCTTAGGGTTTCATGACTGATAATAATTTTTTTTTATACTTTCATTAAAAAATAATGATTTTTTTAAGTAATCAACTTTGTTTAATCTAAGTTATTATTCATTTAACAATGAATCAAATGGAAAAATTAATAATATTTCCAATAATACAATTAGTCTTTTATCTAGGAATTTTTCCAAAAGTTCGGATTTGATAATATGAATATTATTTTTGAAATTGACTGAATTAATATTCATTGCTCATATTCTATTTAACCATTTATTTTAAATACAATTAATTTAAAATTATCATTTAAAAAACTTTGAAAATTGCGGTTTTTAGAGTTTTTAATTTTTGAATGTTGGTTATATATTATCCAAATCATCCAAACTGATCCAAACTTAAAAGATAATATCAGATAATATTTAATGACAATTGGGAGAAATATTTTTTATTTGCTATATTTAAATTTAATAAATTAAAAATGCCAACTGTAATCGTAATGGATGTATCTTTATCTATGACTAGGCCAATAACTTTTGCAGATACAAGTGAAACTTATTCTCGGCTTAATTTAGGTGTTCATGGAATTAATGTTTTATTAGATTACTTAGCAATCCATTCCAAATTAGAATTTGTCTCTCTGGTAACTCAAACGATCTAAAATAATTAAAAATTAATTAATTAATTATCGTGTTATTGTTATTAAATTGTTATATTATTTCTTTATTTTTTCAACAGATTGCATTTTCTTCATTATATGATATTATTTCAAATTTTACAAGGGATTTTGATTCAATAAAAACGAAGCTACAACATCTTGAAGAATTTGATAAAACTTGCGTAGAAACTGCATTACATGGTGTAAACCTATTAGTTCTAGGAGAGTGGGGAAATTCAACTCCTTGCCAGGTAGATAAATACTTAAAATTAATAATCAATTACAACTTCTATATATTTTATTATGTTATTTGTCTAATCTTCAGATTGTATTAGTTACTGATGGAAGTGCAGGAATGGGTCCAATGTCTCTTAAACATTCCATAAGTACTTTAAATCAACGTGATTCCAATAATTCGTTTCCATTACCATTCCAATTTCCCGGAAAATTAAATATAATGTGTATAGCACCTCCTGATGAGCCAAATCTTGTCCAAGCAATGCCTCTTTGGAACAAATTAACGGAATTAGCAGGATCTGATAGTACAGTTTATGTTCCAGAAGACTCCCTTACTATTAAAAGTGTGCAATCCATGTTTCAAAAATTGGCAGAAAATAACTTTTCATCATTCCAAGGAACGCTCAAATGTGGAAATCTTACATCCAAAATTATTTTATCCCCGTCTCCTCAGGTATATCATCAATTCTTTCCTCAAATATTTATTTATTTATTTATTTACTTATTAAATTTTTTAGCCTTATACGAAAATTACTGATTTTGATTGTGCAACACGAGCAATAAGTGATACAATTGAAGTTTGTGGATTTTTGGACGTTACAGATGTTGGAAGCCCGATGTCGATATCACGTCACTTAATACTTCCACAACCTACCCAATCTACTTTACGGACTGAGCGTAAATTTTAATTTCATATAATTAATTTATAATAAAATGTTATTCATTTAATCTTTTCAAATGTAGCATCAATTCCTGGAGTTAAAGTAGAAGTTGAATCTGATGAAGAAGTCAACTCTTCTGTATTAGAAGAAGGCAAAATGCCATCCTTTTGTGTTCTGTTGCATGGAGCCCTAAAAGTAGAAAATATGGCAGCTCTTTGTTTGCTTGCTAATGACTGGTTCGGACTTGTCTATTCATGGGCAGATTCAAAGAAAAAATCTAATTTAATGTTAACAATTTTGGAACCTGGATCGGATGCAGTTCCATGGCTTGGAGATTTAAATCGAGTTTGTGCTTTAGATGAATTATCTAAAAACCTTCAATCTAATGAAAGCACTCCTAGTTTTCCTGTAAGACCACCTGAAAAACGAAGTTATTCACAAAATTGTGTAGTCTGGATTAAACAAGCTGGTATTCAAGCTGACATTCAAAAAATATTACGTCATGCTCGTAAACTTCCAGAAAAATTACAACAATTTTACAAGGTAATTATTATTCATGTTTATTTATGTCATTATTGAATACAAGTTTTAATCACTCAACTCATTTTACAAATTTTAACTTAATATCTTTCTAGGAATTAAATCGAGTCCGACGTGCTGCAATCTCCCTGGGTTTTGTTGAGCTTCTCTCAGGCTTAGCTGATATTTTAGAGAGGGAATGTACTCTTCTTCCAGGTACATCTTCACCTGATTGTGCACTTCAACTTACACATGTAGCCGGTTGGCTTCGAAAACCACAAGCTCGTGATTATAAACATGTAATTTCCCCACTCTCAACAAAATTTCTACCATCATGATCTTAAAATGTAAAATATAATATTAATTTTGTATTATATTATTTGTATATATATATATATATATATCTATTAAATATATAAACTTATTTATACCATAAATATTTATAAATAATATTTTATTAAAATTTAAATTTTACCTATAATCTTTTAATTATACCTTTATCTTCTAAGTATTTCAACATGCATTCCTGAAAATTTCTTTCAGATTCTTATATTCTTCATCTTTTAGTTTAATGATCAAAAAATGTTTATTAATTTTAACTTATTTTAAGTTTATCATATCTTCCAAAAAGACAAGAAAGGAATATAATGTTAACATGATCACTATTACTATAAGGAGGAAAGAAATAATCTTAAATCTTTAATTTACCTAATTATTATATATCATAAAGCAACATACCAAATATAAAAGAGATAAAGGATAATAATTAAAAAGCAGAAAATCACGATTTTTGTTGATAAATATAAACGAATTGCTATCCATAATATACTTCTGAAGTTTATTTACAAAGTCGATCGTAAAAACATTAAGCACAAAACTAAGAGGAATTCTTGACATGGGATTCATAAATATATCTACTAATAAAACAAATTTGTTTTGTATTTATTTGTATTATAAGATCAATCAATAGGGGAATTACCAGTCGCTGGTCCGGCTTCGACGATTGGAAGAAGCGCTGGTATAAGTGCATTATATCTGAGGGGAATTACTTTGAAGGGGACAAAATGGATATTGATGAATAAATAAATACTTTACGAAATAATTCAAAATTCACCTTTTCTTTTGAACAAACTTCGTATATATTACATATGTGCATAGGTAAATTTTCATTTTGTTGATATTTATTTATAATTATAAAAGAATGATAATTTACAAATATATTTAGAGAATAAATTTCTAAAGAACTATTTCGAGTTTAGAAATGTATATTTTATTTGAAGTTAATTCATTTTAATAATTTTAAAGCCATGTGAGTAAATCCCCTTTTTAAAAATTCCCGCACTATAGTGTATCAAGTGTAGGTGTATTTCGTAGCAAAAAACGTAAGGCAACTAATGATCAATAGTGTTATCTGGTGTGAGTCATTGTATTGTGTTCAGGTGCCCCTCCCGAGGTGGAAGTGGTACGTAAGGATTGGGAATGGAATGAATGCCGAGTGCATCGCAGCATGACAGTCAGGCGCAGCCGCTTACTGTCAGGTGCTTGGATACATCATACTTCGTTTCATCGTTGACGTTTCAACCAATTATATTATCTCGATCTCTTTAATATCCTAGAATTCTTAACAAAAATCATGGGAGCAAAAGGTATGTTGATATAAATCAAATTTTAACCAAAAATCATAAAATCATTGATATTATTTGTTTAAAAATCACTCCAAGAGAGTGTAATTGAATATTAATATATTTTTTTAATAAAAAATACATTTTAAAATTTAAATAGATTTATTTTTACAAGTGATGTAACCTTCAAATACATATAATATGTACTTAATTAAAATTATATGGTAAAATTTTATATTATGTTAAATGAATGTAAAATTTAAAACACTATGTGAAAGTTATGTATTTAAAAATAGGTATGATTCAACAAGTATGTTCAATGAATTTATTAGAGATATTACTATATAATTTTATAAATATACATAACTTAGTAAAGGTAGCACTTTAATTCAAGGTGTCAATCACAATTAGATAAAATTTATTTATTTTTACAGGGTTTTTTATATAATATAAGTACTATATTTTTAAATATTTATGATTTATTAATTTCAACGGAAATAAATTTTTCAAATTAAAGATAATATTTTTTATTAACAATATTCTATGAATATTAATTTTGTTCAATTCAAATCATATTTATTATTCCTTATCATTCAAATTCTTTAGACAGTAATTTATATTCAGACACAATTTTAAATACCTTTATAAGATAAAAGAAATTGTTTTAAAAAGTATTTTACCGTATAAAAAAATATAATTAAATCATAAATATATTATTTTTATATTTATTAAGAAAATTTCAGAATCATTTAGGTTGAATGAAATACTCATTAAAAAATCTATTGCAAATAACATAAATATAAATACAAATTTGTCATCCTTTTATTAAAATTTAAATCACGTTTATAAATAGCAATGGTCTAAATATGAGTTGTAAACTAAAGATAGTCAAATTGATTTTTAACTCGTACAACCATACATTATTAACATTTTAAAATATCTTCGATCTTTTTTTTTTAAATAGAAATAAACTAAACTCATATTAAAGAAGTTAAATTTTGATTTAAAATTGATATAGAAATATCTATATATTTATGGTGTTATATATCCTTAGTTTTTTTATTATATTTCATTTTCGTGCTTTTTAAAGAAAATTGTAATATAATAACAAATTAAATTTTATATTCATTCTACTTTCTCATTTCATTCTAAATTTTTCAGTAAGATATTAAAGTTTCTTTTAGGTCAATATCTCTTTCATTTTTTAATTTTTTTGCTTTCTATGTGCTTATTCAATACACTATATATAATCCATTTGTCATTATTCTAAACAAATATACGTGTATTTACAAATTGAATCATTTGCGTTAATTTTACATTAAAGTCATATAATATTATATAATATATTATTTAAATATCTATTCTGATATTATAATTAAACTATTATATTTCATATAAAAAAACAATTAAATTATCTGAATCTAAAAATAAATTTAGAAAATTGGAGTCAACTGTTAATTTTATTAAAAATTTTAGCAGCTTCCTATTCTTGATCTGTGTATCCGTAACAGAAAAACAAAATAGAAGTCAATTTTACTTCATTTTAAGGGTAAAAAGAATGTAAGGAGAAACTAAAATGTCTAAAAAAAGATTTAAAAAAATAATTTCATTTTTGTATTCGGATATGATTTATTTATTTTTCAATGCACCTTTTGTATATGCAACCAGTATAACTCTTTTGTATAGTTATATATACAGTTCATATTAGAAACAAACGTTTTAATGAAACTTTCGGTGCCTCAACATCTAACAATATTTTAAAATAATGGAAATCCCTAAAAATTATTTAAATTTTAGGTCAAATTTCTCAATCTGATGCACTTTTGATATTTAAATTCCAGACCTTCGACACTATTAATCATTTAACTAGTAATTATTCGATAATACGTCTTCAACTTTTCGAATCTCAGTCGTGTACTCCAATGAATAAAAAGTGGATGATAAAAGACGAACCAAAATTAAAAGGGAGATGATAAAATATCATTCTTCTTTATCAATTGAAAAAATTAATCAAAAAAGAAAGGGAATTAAACTAAATTAGGTGTAATATAGTTATGATAATATATACCAGGTGTAGAAGTATGAAACCGGAATTTCCCTATAGATAGTGCTATAGACCGAAAGACCGCTTTAGTAGCGCCATATTCTTCCTCTAACAGCCGACGAAGTTTGTCAACAAACAATATCCCTAGTTTCATAAACCGATATATTTTTCTATAACCTCAAACATGTTGAGTTTTGTGCCTACGAACTATGATTTGCGGACAGCATTGGTTTTCTGTAATCATTTGAAGAAAATTGCAGCAGAATCGCAAATAATGCGTGTCGAAGCATACGGTGAACATGCTCTTGGCAAAACTCAATGCTTTGAGTGGTTTAAAAATTTAAAAGTCGTGATTTTAACGTGGGAAACGACCGAAAATGTTTGGTATATATATATATATTATAAATTATATCAATTATCAATTATTATGAATTTAAATTAATATCTGATTTTAATTTAACCAAAATACAACCTCTAAAACAAATGTATTTATTATGATTATAATATTTGCATAAACAATAAAACATTAATTAAATAAATATCAGAATTAAAAGATTAAATTAATTTATTATTAATATTTCAGGAAGCAAATCTAAAGACACGACTCTTGGGCGTAGTCGACGGCGGCGGGATGTTCAAGATGAACCTGATGCTATTGATGAACAGGGACGTCGTCCTGTCGTCGAAGAACCATTTACACAAACCATTGTCAAAAAGGATAAAGAGGATAAAGATCAGGAAGAAAATAACACCAATTAATTTATTTATTAATCTTTATTTATTTTAATAGTTGAAATTATTTATATTTTAAAAACGAATAATAAATTTGATTGAAATATTCATATATGCTATTATTTAAAATAAAAAAAATTATTTTACGATAACTAGAAATTAGATAAAAATTAGAAAAAATGTTTAATAATAATAAAAATTATATACCTAATGATTTAAATATAATTTTTAATTGTATTTTATAAATATATATATATAATAAGCATTTTCTATCGTAACTGCTCATTAAAGCTTCGGCTTCATGTTAGTTTTAAATAAGATTTTTATATTTATTTTCATTTTTTTTTTAAAGTGATAACTTTACATATTTAACTTATACATTTTTATTAAACTATTTTTATTAGAAAATATAATCAAATGACTGAATAAGACAAACACTTTAATATAAACACACATATATATTTTATATCTATTTTAAATTAATATATTTATGTACATTTTTGTTTAAATATTACCTGTGTATAAAATCCAAATAGGATGGCCCATTTTACTTTCCAAATTTTAGAAATCATTAGAAGATGAATTACGCACACGGTGAATATTTTTTTTAATTTAATATATTAATAATAAAAAAAACTTTTATTTTGTATTGAATATTAATTATATTGCAAAAAAATATAATAGAGAAACTTAATAAAAATAACAATGACAAGTATTTTATTATTTATTAAAATAAATAATTAAATCAATTCAACTGAATTTATCAAGGCCCATTCACTGATTTAGAATAAATGTTGCGATCTCACTTTTTTGAACTCTCTTCAAACATTGCAATAATAATCTTTGAGACATTTAGATACACTATCTTAGCTTTTGAGCTATTGCAAGTAAAAAAATATATTCATAAATAAAAGTTAGCATTTCTATATAAGAGATGGCGAAATTTGAATGTTTTTAATATAATTTTTATATATATAATTTTAAGTACATATTTTTCTTTTAAATAAAATTCAAACTGAATATAAAATTACTAACAATTTTTTTAATTATTATCAAAACCAAAGCAATTTTATTTAATATTTATTTTAAAGTTTTATATTTATATTATTTAATGATCCAAAACGAAATGTGATTTAAAAGTGATTGCAATAAATTATTTAATATATATATATATATATAGTTTGTTTTTTTTACAATTATCCACTATTTAAACATTTTTTTTAATTTGTACCTTTTATAAGCCATCAAACAAAGAATAAAGGTAAGTAAGTGCGCTTTTTGCATAGTTGGGAAGTTTTGATATTTCATTTAATCAATATGGTGTATTTTTATAATTATATGCCGCTTTTAAAATTCCCCTCAACAATTTGAAAAAATAAATTTATTTCATACTTTCAACCACTCCAATCATGAAAATAGAAAGGAAATTTTATATTTTAGCCAGCTATAGTAAAGAATTCCACAAATTTTTAACAATTCAATAAGAAACTCCATAGCTTTTATTCAAAAATATTTTATCCATTTAAGACAAGAAATAAGTGTTTTAAATTGTTCTGATAAGATCCACACATCCAATTTAATTAAATCCTTGTTTTATAAATGTGGATACTTCTATACAATCAAATGTTAATTAAATAATAATGAAATAAATTACTAGGTTCATCCAATTATAAGTGAAACATATGGGGAACAAAATACATGAGTTCTGATTCAGGCATTTTTAAAAGGGTGCTTTTGATACCAGGAAGGCCCTCAGCTCGAAGTGATTTATTATAAACTAGTCCAGCATTACGAAACCAACTCTGAGGAACGTTACAAAAGATATAAGCTCATTGTAATTTGGAAGCTTTGAAATTCTTTTGGATGTCTTACCCCGCTTGATTTATTCGCCAAGATATTGCTCCTATAGTCTTCCACTTGTTCCGGTCTAGGATCAAGATTTGACCAAACCAACAACCATAAATAAAATCCATTGTTCCAATTTCTTTGAATAAAGTTTCAAAGTTACAAAAAAACCCTAAAAAACTTATTTGTACATTCAAAAGATAAAGATATTTATTACTAAAAATATGATATAAATGTTTATTTATCATTTTACAGTAATATAATTTAAAGAAATAGAGTGAGTATTTAAAAGATGTTTAAATCTTTATTTATAATCCAATTTATTATATTAAAATACATTCATATACATATATATGGAAAGCTGTATAATTGTTGCCAGTGATCGCTTACTCTTGAATAGATTTAATAAACTTTTAATAAAATATTAAAGTATTATATATACATTTTTACCGACCGACGATAGTAAGGGAGGTATTGTTTTCACACCAAATTTCACATGTGGAGATTTTTACATATCTCCACGAATCATGCATTTTCTTAACAGAAAAAAGTATTTTTAGCATGATGTCTGTCCGTCTGTCCGTCTGTCCGTCCGTATAGATGTGTACAGCCTGAACTGCTTAACGGATTTTGATGAAATTTGGTATATTTACTTAATGCAACAGTGGGATGAATTGATCAACTTTTGGTGCAAATCCGGAAACCGGAAGTTGTAGTGTTAGCGATCGACGATAAGAAGGGAAGGGTTATTTTCGCACCAAATTTCACATAAGGAGATTTTTTTACATATCACCACGAATGTATTGGTTTTATCCTCGGGAAAAATCATCTTCATTATGTTTTTCTTAATTTAAAATTATATGACGTCACCCAGCCCTTCATGGCGTCACAGCCTCGGGTAACGCCGGCAACGCCGGCTACTTCAGCTATATATTATAAATAAAATAAAATTAAAAATATTTATGTTATATCCATATCTGTTTTTACATTAATAGATATATTAAAATTATTTGAAATTGTTTCTGTAGCTGGAAATTAATTTATTTCAAACCGTCGGTCGGTTCGGACCTGGCCACAGGTCAACTTATTTAAATAAGTTCAATTATTAAGAAAAATATGTATTTTCAAGAGGCTTTATAATATCTTAAAAGGCACAATCACTTAAAAGAAGATAAGTTTTGTCTGATTAATAAGCCAGCTTGAATTATTGCAATTTGTTAGATTTTAATATCATTTGAAGTTTGTTGAGTATTAATTTTTAATTCAAATAATAATTGAATATAATTAAAGAAAATCAATTACAATGATAAATTAAAATAATATTAATTATTTTCATCTTCAACTCAAATAAAACCTAAAATGTGAATATCATATATATATATATATATATATTGAGATGATATTTACTATCAGTCACTATTTTAGTACTTATTTACTATTCTCATGTTAATTTTTTATATCCCTATCTCTTTTTAATTTTATTTTATTTTCTATTATATTCATTTTTATTCTTTAAGAATAAGAAACTAAATAGTCAACAAAGTAAATTAATTAATTTATTAAAAGATATAATAAATTTTAATTAACCCTATAATAAAATCTGTATATTTTATATTAAACAACTTTGTAATCATATTTGTTTTTTTATATTCTTAAAATATATACCGGGACCCCGAGCCTCGGCTCGGTACTTAAGTTAAAAAAAAAGATTCATTATTATTGGGTTTGTCTCGTAATATTAATACCTGGTACACCGAGCTCTTTCTCGACCCTTTAAATAATATTGATATACAATTCTTTAATTATTTATTACAATTATTAAATGTTGCATCATTGCATCAATCTGATTAAAATGAATGGAACTGGGGTCCTCAATAATACAAACAAACAATTTTAGCTAGCATAATAAGATTAATCCAAGTAATATCGTCTATTTCTATTCGACACTATTTTCAGTTATGAAATGAACAGCCAGTAGAGATTTAATAAACTAAAATATTATAAACATTTTAAGTGGGAATTTTTTTTCTGAATTTAATACCAAGTTGATTATCAAAATTTTCTATTCTTTATGCATATGATTGATTACATGTCAGTGGCGTACCTAGAACTTTTGCCGCCCGGGGCGATCTCCAGTTTGCCGCCCTTTTTATTATAAGTCAATCAAATAGTGGTATTTATAAATTAATGCACATAAATAAATTATTAAGTTATTTAATCAATATTAATTAATACATAGAGTAAATTTTTTTACACATATTTGTATGCACTTGTAAACATAATATATTAATATAATATTTACTCTTCTAGCTTTCATACTAGAAAAATCGTAAAATATTTTTTCCGCCGGCCCTGCTTTTCAAAAGAAAAATCTATGATTTAAAATATATTGGTATATCACTTCAAAGTAATCATATAAACTTTTCAAAAGAAATGACATTTATAAACTGATAGCAAAAAATTTTAGTTAGGAAAAATTGCCGAACAAAATCGTAAATCGTAATCGCGTTTATGAATTCAACGAATTTTAATGAATACAATAAAATAAAATTATTATCCTGTTCTTGGAATTAGAATTCAAAATTTACACTAAAATGCATTTATATACACCGAAGAATATTATTCGAAATCATATAGTTGATCATAATTTATATAAATCAAATAGTAAACTTATAATAATCATTTATTATTCAAGAAAGAAAAAAAATAAATATGAAATGAATAAGTTGCTTTTTACAACTATAACTAAATATAAAAAATGCCGCCCCAAGATAAGTGCCGCCCGGTGCGGACCGCACCCACCGCACCCCCCTAGGTACGCCACTGTTACATGTATTAAAATTTAAACAAATTCAAATATTCTAATTTTTAAATTTATATACAATTTAATATTATTTTTTCGTGACTAATGGCAAATACAGGTGGCCCTAGTCAGATCAAAAGAAGATTCCTTAAGGTAGTGGCCCAGTCGATGATGATATATGGATCAAAGATTTGGGCTTCACAACTATATTTTAAGTGAAAAAATTATTTCTTGGTTATATAAAAATTAAAATTTGATTTATCTGTTTATTTTATTTTATTCAATTTAAAATTGATCGTTAAAAGAAATTTATATAATCAATTTACATACTGAGTAATTGATAAAAACTTGGCCATACCTGAAATATTTTTAATTGACAAAATATGCTAACCTTTAATTTTCTCGAAACAACAAAAAATAGACTTGCACCGCCTTCAAAATAAACGGTCCATAAATTAGCAAAAAATAAATCGATAAATTATTTATTTAAAAATATATAATTAATACGTAGATAGATAAAAAAAATTAAAACAATAAATGCATATTAATTATTTGACGATAGCGGATTAAATAGGACAATCAAACTTTAAAATTTTGATAATTAGATAATAAAATTATCAGATTTTATTGAGATCTTTTTTTTGGCTGGCTAATCCTTGAAAGATAAGTAAAACTATTTAAAAGTAAGAAGGACCTGAGTTGGCTTGACATAATACGTGTAAATATTGAAGCAGACATTTCTCCTCCCACTCGAACGAGATCGTTGACGGTTCAGTCGAGAACGAGCCTGCGTCTGGAAATCATGGGTTCACAAGGTAAGAGCTAACCACAAATATTCAATGATATCTTCCACCCTGCGCTAACAAATAATACCTTTAAAAAATTATAAGATAAAATGAATCTTAAATATAAATATTTCACTACATTCATTTATATGTATGAATTTAAATTAATCAATGCATTTTTCAATTTTTATAAATAGATAGATAAATTATAATCAATAGATATAATGATAAGAAATCTTTGAATTATAATTTTTTTTTTTTAGAGAAATTTTAATAAAATTGGTATATAATTAAAATTGACGTTATTCATAATATTTATTAGATAAATATCTCAGAAAAATGAAATTTTTTCATATATAATTAATATAATTTGATAAAAATTATATTTTATACCCCAAGACATTCTAACAATGTAATATTAGTGATGTTCAATTTTTATATTTTTGTGAAATTTCAAGGAGCGTTAAGAGAAGAGAAATATGTATAAATTTTAAAAAGTACAAAATACCAATTATATTTTAGTTTTTATTATTTTTATTAAAAATTTATTAATATTATTATGGTTTAGATATAATTTTTTCATACAAATAAATTTTGTTATTTTTTAAAAAAAATTTCGAGTGTCTCCACTCGACTATCTCGCAAATTTGAATTGGATTAAATAACATATATTAATTTAAATTAAATTAAATTATAAATTAAAATTAATAAATAATATTTATTAAACCAGCGTATGTTTGACTCTTTGTTCATGGCACCACGTCACGTGTTGGCGCGTGAGATTTGCAGTGTTAAAAAATTAATTCTGGTACTTTCAGCAAATAAATCAAGCTGAAATTCTATATATAGCAGTTTTATACAATCTTTAATCATATGAAAAATTATCAAACCTTTATCTTTATTCTTAGGATCACTTTAGAGGAAAAAAAATCAAAACGTTGTAGGTAATGACCCTCTTCCGGTTGAGCTATATTTCTCAAAAGTTAATAGAAAACTACGAATTTTGAATAATGCCCATGTACCAAATTTCATCATTCTAGCTCAAACCGTTTTTGCGTAATCTTGGTTACATACATACACACACACAGACATTTTTCTCAACCTTGGTGAAAATGATTCAGGAAGCTTCAAAACGTATAAAAACATCAAAATCTCAACATCAAAAATTTTCGTGATCGTAATACTATCTCTGGCGAGATTAATTTGAAAGTACTTTATCAATATTATATATGCATATTCTATATCATTTATATACATTAATCAATATTCATTCTGATGAAATATTAATCAATTTAACTATGTCATGTTATTATTGTTAACAATCATTCAATTCGAAATTAATTTTTTTGAAGGCCAAGGATCTATATTAAATAACATTTGTTTTATAAAGATTGATAGTCATCAATTAATCTCATTTAAATAAATCTTATAAAATTTAAATTTATAATGTGAATGATCTTATTTAGAATATTGTTAAAAATTCATTAAATAATTTCATTTTATTGGAATCTCTTATATTTATAATTGTTAACTTCGATAGAAATAAAATATTAAATAAGTAATATTAATTTCACTTTAAAAAACAGTTACTTAAAAAATTCCAATGATGCATTATTAATTTTTCATAATCACAATACTAAGAAAAATTTTTAGGACACCCATGATTCATTTTCCATATAAAAGAAACGAATTAATATGCCAATTAGACTTTGACATTATTATATTATATTGTTAATGAACATATCGGTTTTTTATTATTTTTTGTTTCTTTTGTTTAAATATACTTATAAGCTATCATAGAAGTAGGGGTCTTGCTTACCTTTTTAATATATTTGAATAATAACTTTTTTAATGTTTCTGGATGTCAAAGCTAATGGACGAGAGTCACTTTCGTGTTTAATTTTCTTTTCAGCATTTAAACTCCACTTTTTCTAATCCTAATATATTTTATTGCAATATATTTGAAAATAGAAATAAAAATATCAATAAATCTTACAAAAAATAATATTAAAATTATTCTATCACTATGTATTGTTATGAATAACTATTAAATTATCATTTTTCTTATATTCACCAAGAAAGCCTTTTATAAAATATTTAAAAAAATAAAATATATTCAATTCTAATAAGAAATGTATATAATATACATAAAAAACAATTGAGAAATATAAATTACAGAATATTATTATAAAAATTTATTTAAAATTTATTATTTGGAAGTTTTGGACAAAATAAAGATTTTTATAGCAAAATTAATTATATCTATTTTATTAATAAACTTAAAATCTTGTCATATATAGAATTTTATATTTTATTTTATGTATTGATATTTTTCAGAAAATAAAGGAGTTTAAATATATAAAATTATAGTATATACTTTAAATTATCCATTTTGTCTCATATTTTTTTTAAAATAACTTCATGATTTAAAAAATTCTTTCAAAAGAAATAACGGTAGATTGATAGATACGCATTAATTTGAAATCAATCAATCACTTGATTCATCATTTAAGAAATACCTGTTAAACATGACTAGGTTTATAGGTTAAGACCGCTTATTTTATTAAGGACATTGGTTATAGCCGGTAAATAAATATAAAAGAAAGCCTCCACCAAAGATCAACTATACCCAAAGAACAATCAATATAACATTATATAACCTTGAATAAATATTTTATTTAGTTTATTTTATGTACACACATATTATTCATATCGATTTGTTAAGACCACTAATATTGTTTGAAATTTATAACCATGGCATATTCAATAGGGTAATGACATTCTTTTTTATGGAAAATTAAAATTATTGAAAAAAAAAATGTAAAATAAATGTTAAATTAAATTGGTTTAAGCATAGAAAATTAATATTATATATATATATATATATATATATATATTCGATTTATAATAAAATAAAATAATAATAATTATTAAAATAAAAAATATACTTCTATAACTTATGAAATTTAGTCACCTGTTTAGTTTTATGAGTTTGATCTAACATAAATAATATTGTTTGATATAACATAAACATATTACTTATTTAAATACCTTAAGTATTTTTCTTTTAAAAGAAAATTTAGATATATTACAAATTTAAGTTGTATCTAAAATAATTATTTAATATAATAAAATAATTTAAACTCAACATTTCAAAAAAGTTACTTTTCATAGATTATTTTGTTTTATAATAATAATTTATATAACACCGAAATTCAAGCTAAGTAGGTAATATAGAGATAGAGGAGAGCAAGTGGTATCAAGATTCTTGAAATAATTTTGGCTGTACTTTTGGCTTCTAAAATCAGATATGCTGAAGACTATTCTCATATTAATATAATATATTAGTACTCTTAAAAAAATTTATTATGTCCAATTATGCATTAATAAAAATAAATAGCTAGCATATGATAGGTATAAGTATATTGAAAAAAACCAATAAAAAAATAATAAAACTCTTACATAATAAAACTTTTTCATGTAAAACAAATGAATAAGGTCCATTTACGTATTTTAATATTTTTTCATATTTGTAAAAAAATAAATAAATTCATTAATGGTTCAATTGTTTATCTTGTCATTCCTTTTTTTTTTTTTTTAAACAAAGAATATTGAACTCGCTTTCAACTCGTGGAATATTTATATTTCTTTCTGGTTTTTTTGTAATTTGTCCAATAGGAAGCCTAAATTAATAAGTTGACCTGTGGCCAGGCACAGAACCGACCGACGGTTTGAAATAAATTAATTTCCAGTTACAGAAAATTTCAAATAATTTAAATGTATCTATTAATGCAATAAAAAACAGATATGGATATAACATAAATATTTTTAATTTTATTATATTTATAATATATAAGTAGGAGCTGGCTGTGACGTCATGAAGGGCTGGGTGACATCATATAATTTTAAATTAAGAAAAAACTAATGAAGATGATTTTTCCCGAGGATAAAACCAATATAAAGTGCGTGATTCGTGGAAATATGTAAAAAATCTCATGTGAAATTTGGTTTGAAAATAACCCTTCCCTTTCTATCGATCGGTAATACTATCACTTCCGGATTCCGGATATACACCAAAAGTTGATCAATTCATCATACTGATGATGCATTAAGTAAATATACCAAATTTGATCAAAATCCGTTGAGCCGTTCAAGCTGTACACATCTATACGGACGGACGGACAGACATTATGCTAAAAATACTTTTTTCTGTTAAAAAAGTGCATGATTAGTGAAGATATAAAAATCTCCACATGTGAAATTTGGTGTGAAAACAATACCTCCCTTACTATCGTCGGTTGGTAAAAATGGCTGAATGGGATATTAATCGAATTTTCTATACCTATAATACATCAGAATTTAAATGAATATAGTATAAATATTAAGAAACCATATTTAATTATTTAATAATTTAATGTTTGCAAACTAATATAAATGTAATGGAACTATACGATAGGTACGCGTACATATTTACATCCAGAATTAAAGAATTAAACGATTTTTTGGATTTATAATAACAACCTCAAGTTATTATTTATAAAAATTAAATTTTGATAAATATCCTTTAAAAATTTTAAAATAAATTATTTATATAATAATTTATTTTAGAATATTTATCTATAGGCCTTTTATAATTAAGATAAAGATACTTATAATATTCAAATATCTCAATCTCTTAAGTTTTATCTCTCAAGTTTATCATTAATATAACATAAATATAGAATATATAATACATTATTTTACTTTATTTTATTAATTAATTTGAGATGTAAGAATATTTAATTTATTTTTTTAAATATTTTTTAGAGTCGAAGGGTGGTGAGGTTAAGTCCTCGAACGACACTTATCCTTCTCCAAACACCGAGACGAATTCTGTAACATCTAAACTTCCACAAGAGGTTGTAGAAGAAGTCATCACAAAAACACAAGCCTCAGCTCTAATCGAATCAATTGTTAAAGGAGCAGACTTCCCCTGCCCTGATGGAATGACTAGAGATTATAATGGAGAATGCCGTGAAGCCTTATAATTTTCATTACCAATCGATGTTAATAATCAGTATTAAATATCTCTTTGTTATGAGACCACCGATTTGTTGATTTTATGATATCACAAACTAAATATTATTAAATCCTTAACAAGTTATTAAATAAATTAATGCGTATTTTATATATATGTAAGTAGAAATAAGAATTTGCAATTTAGCAAGTTAAGGATTTGATTTAGGTATTACTATAATAGTCGATTAACTATTATTTTGTATTTTGTAATGACTATATTCATGAATTTTGAAATATCTTTCAAGTAATAAACTATTTTTTTAACTAATAATTCAAAATTTAAATCCCTCCCTCATCGATTATAGGCATATATATGTATATATATTTCCAAAATTTTTATTCGAATTTTCGACAAAATTATTCTTTATTTTATTACTATTTATTTACTAGAAAAAATATTCTAATATCTTTTTATTTGTTATATTTATTTATTTAATTTTGTAGGATTAATACACTAAATTAAATTTTAAAAATATTTTTCTAACCATTTGTTGTAGTATTTATATTTTTTTTATTTAAATCAATTAATTGAAATACAAGAAATAATAAAAATTAAATTATAAATTCATTCTAATATGAAAAATAATAATAATTGGTATATAAAAATTAGAAATTGATTATGTATTTATTATCTTTTTAGATACACATATTATACACATATAATTTAATATTTAATAATTTCTATTTTTTATATTTCTATTTTTTATTTGATACATTTATTATATTGTTTTGTATTTTAATAAAAGAAAAATGAATAAATAAATATTTGTTATGTTTTCAACATTGGCAGTGTAATACATAATTTTAAAAATTTCAAAAAAGACTGAGTAACATTTAAGTTTGTAAGAATTGTAACTAATATTTATATTAAAAATCATTATTATATATCAATTAAAACAATCAATTTAACTCTTTTCTTTACCTGTTTAATCATCTCCAATTTTTTTCTATCATTTTAAGTTTCGGAGACCAAAAATGGATTATTATGATTTCTGAGACGATTGTGGGAACCAGTAAATGAAATCCCATTTTGATAAAATACTTGAAAATTTTTTATTATAATTAATAAATTGCATTAATATTTGCTTTAGAATATAATAATAAATAATACTTTATATAAAAAAAAAACTTTTTTAAAAAACCACGTTTTTAACGCACTAAAAAGAAGAAAATAATTTTTCTGAAACCCCATAGGTACTGACATTACAAACAAGAGATATGATTTGAAGAAAATTTTCTATAACGTAAAACGTGGGGCCATTTTTTACCAGACTTTTTGTAAAAGGGAATATTATTAGTAATCCAACAGAATACTTTTATTAATGTAAATTTTTTTTGGAAAATTAATTCCTTAATATTAAATAAACATCTTCAATTTACACTTTAGAAATTTTATTAACATAAATATTAAATATTTGCTAGAAGTTTTGCAGTAGCAAAATTTAGTTTTAGATTTCTTCAAGTTAAATTTCTTATATTATTTACCAGAATATTGTTAGGATGTCATTTTTTATCAGAATTTTTTAAAAGTGAATATTATTAGTAATCTAAAGGTAATCTTTTCATAAATTAAATTTACCTCTTTTAAAAATTTCGATAAGTTATAAGCTTTACTTTTTGAAGCTAATTAAAATATGAATTCATTTATCCTATTAATTTGTACCTAAACACATTTATTTATAAATTTTTATACGATACAGAATATTTTAGCCATAGTTGCGCCCCACGTTTTACGTTATAGAAAATTTTCTTCAAATCATCTCTCTTGTTTGTAATGTCAGTACCTATGGGGTTTCAGAAAAATTATTTTCTTCTTTTTAGTGCGTTAAAAACGTGGTTTTTTAAAAAAGTTTTTTTTTTATATAAAGTATTATTTTCTACTTTTTAGTCTTCATATATTTACATTTACTTTATTCTTTTAACGGGTTTTTAACGGTTTTTTTCAAATTTAAATATTTACACTTTTTGTTTTGATTTTCCCATACAAAATTATATTCATTAATTATGCTCTAATTAAACACTTGCAAGCTACGAATGTGTTATTTTATTGTATTGTCATCCAGAATACATAACTCTGAAAAGTTTCAGAGCGATTGGATGACTGGAAGTGGTCGAAATTTCGATTGCAAGATTTGACGCGAACAGATAAATAAACAAGAAAGCAAGCTAAGAAAAACGTGGTAAAAAATCTGGAGTGTCTCCACTCGACTATCTCGCAAATTTGAATTGAATTAAATAACATATATTAATTTAAATTAATTAAATTATAAATTAAAATTAATAAATAATATTTATTAAACCAGCGCATGTTTGGCTCTTTGTTGATGGCACGACGTCACGTATTGGGGCGTGAGATTTGCAGTGTTAAAATCTTAATTCTGGTACTTTCAGCGATTCATTCAAGCTGAAATTCTATATATAGCAGTTTTATATAATTATTAATCATGTGAAAAATTATCAAACATATATCTTTATTTTTACGGTCACTTTAAGAGAAAATCAAAACGTTGTAGGTTGAGCTACATTTCTCAAAAGTTGATAGAAAACTATGAATTTTGAATAATGCCCATGTACCAAATTTCATCATTCTAACTCAAACCGTTTTTGCGTAATCTTGGATACACACAGAGACATTTTTCTCAACCTTAGTGAAAATGATTCAGGAACCTTCAAAACGTATAAAAACATCAAAATCTCAACATCGAAAATTTTCGTGATCGCAATACTAGTAATAATGATAATTTATATATCACTTAAAACTTGAAGATTTCGGGATAGAGTGTTTTATATTTTACTCAATATTAATTAATAGTAATAATAGAACAGTAAAAGCTCATCATTCGCGTTTTAATTATTCGTAGATTAAAAAATTGCTACCCAAAAAAATTTCTTTATTCGCCGATCTAATAAGTACATATATAATAATAAAACGATTCCAATAGGTATCCAACCCAATATCCTTTATAAAGCTGTCAAATGGACTAATAAAAAAAAGTAAAATAGGTCTTATTACAACTTTGCCTAAATTATGATGTTAAATGATATCGCCGAGGACTTTGACATGTCGCCTTCACCACGATCGGTATTTTTGAGTATCCAAACAAACAGAATGAAAGCAACCTTATTACTCAATGAATAGGTTCGAACAGATAGGATCAAGTGACATTCAGAAATTGCTTGAATCGCAAGATGAAGATTGGACTGAAACTGAAATTAAATTCAGAGCCCATTGAAGAAGAGGCTTCAACAAGCACTGGAAACGTGACATTTAATTTGAAAAATTTTAGTGAAGGCTTAAAAATGGCAAATCAGCTTTCCGATTTATTTATGAACCTTGATCCGTCTATGGAACAAAGTCTTATTTATAAGAGGCAAATTGCTAATGCGACTGCTGCGTATTCGTCTGAATTGAAGGAGCTTTTAAAAACTACCAAGAGAAAATTACAAAATTCTTGAAACCACTTATCCCCGATAATCCCATACAAATTACCATTCCGTATTTACGGTTTCTGTATTCGCGGTATATTTATGGAACATATACTCCGCGAATAAAAGAGCTGTAGTTAGTTTATTTATCAAATAAAAACCACAATTATATATTAAAAACCGCTCTTATTAATGAAATTCAATATTTTTTTATTCTTTATTTCCTAAAAATTGAATAAGCAAAAAGTTTATCATTTATTTTAATGAAATATTTTTTATAATTTGAAATTCTTTATTATCTTTATGGAAAGAAAATCAACAGAACAATGTGATTAAAAAATGATACAAATCAATTTTCCGATTTAGAGAAATTTCTTAAACTATATATATATATCTGTTTTTACTATCAAATTATTTAATAAATTAAAAAAAAATAATCAAACCATAAACGTTCAGAGAGAGGAAGTAAAAGTAACCAATGTCCTGCTCAGAAATAAAATGATTCAAATCAAGAATAAGTCACCACTAATCCATGCATTGTCAGTTCAAGGAAAGAATTAGATATGAAACGAACTACAGCTTCACGGCTTTCTAGCCATTTATTCATTGTCCTTTTACTTTGTGTCCAATTGACCCAAAGTAATGGTGCTCCTGTTAAACGACAAGTTAAGGGCTGGTGGGATCGCTATCAGGTGAAAATATATTTTAAGTTTTATTAATAAAACATTGAAAAAGCACATTTCTAATTTAAAATTTTGATTTAAATATCTGTTGTAAAATTTGACCAATTACATTTGAAAATTATTTGAAACTAACTTTTAAGATTTCAATAGTTAGTCTATAACACAGATCATCCGTTATATATGGTCTGTAAGAAAACTACAAAATTTTGATTTCAAAACAAAAAAAAAATATTTTAAAAATTTAAGATTTTATAGTATAATTAATAGGTTATCGTATAATTAATTGATTAATATTTATATGTCTTTCTCTTTTATTGTTTTCTTTTTAATAACTTATTAGAATGGATTACTTAAGATACGTGGGGTACTCGATGGTCTCCTCCGGGCAGGCAGCTGTTTCGGTGCTGCATTGGCCCAGCCTTGTCCAAATATGGACCAGGCTAGGGATCCACTCGGCCAATGTCGGCCCATCAATGAGCTCATTCTAGAATTGGAAATGCTTCTTGAGAGATCCAACCCAGGTAAATCGATTATTAAAGAACTAGACAATGATTAAGATACATTGTATTCCTAACTCAAAACATTTTTTTTTCTCTTCTATAATTAGTTTTAATTTATTTTAAGGGAAAAAACGAAATTTAAAAGAATGTTTTAAAGAATTTTTTTCTCGTTCTATTTTTAATTACTTTAAACATTTATAAGATGTTTATTTTTATTTAAATTTTTGCAAAAGAAAAATAATTAAAACACTTTAAATTTTAATATAAAACTATTTAAATTCTAACACAAATATAAAATAAAATAAACATTAAGTGATCAAAAGTATTATTATCATTCCTGTTTTATGAACTAAAAACTAATATTAAAAGATTGTAAATCAGGGCCGCCCTAACCACAGGGCTAATTGGGCTATAGCCCTAGGGCGCAATCCTTCTGGGGGCGGCATTTTTTATTGGTTTATATATTTTTTCTTATTGTTAAATAGTAGTTTTATAGTAACCTCCAACCCGGAGTGACATCACTTCAAAGATTTTAATCATGCACATTCAAAATACATATCTATTTTTCTTATTCATTATATCCGTATAAGCATTGAATAAATAATTTTAATAAGAATCCTAACAGCAGCGATAATTGTGCAGTTTGAAAATGTTGACATATAACATTTTCAACTCAAATGACACTGTTTCAAATTTTATTGAAGAGTGTCATTATTTTATGTGAATTTATTAGAAAATTTCTTATGAAAAGGGGCGCAAAATTTTAGAAGCCCACGGGCGCCGAAAATCTTAGGACGGCTCTGTTGTAAATATAGATAATTTGATTAGGAATAAGAATTGGAATAAAACGAAATGAAAATTTGATGAAAAATAAACAAAAAAATAATAACGATCCGATAGTAATTCGAAGATAATAAAAAATATTAAATAAATTAAATATTAACTCAAAGATAATGAATTCTAAATGTTGATTAAAATTATACATTATTTTATTCAATGAAAGTTTATTGCAATTTATTTATTAAATATATTTTCATTACATTAATAAAAAAATAAGTAATAATTATAACTATAAATATATGTTTTAATATATCCCCATCAAGATATTCGATATAAATTAATATACTAAATGATTAATTTTTAAATGTATAAAAATTTGAAGGTAATCAGAATAAATAAATATTATCATTTTTATTCATCGTTGAAAATTTAATCTTATCACCTTGGGGAGATAAAATAAAATAAATATTTTTATTTTAAATACATATATTTATCTATAGTAGATTATTATTGGTCAATAGAGCATTTCGCAATTTTTAAAATTAAGTTCAAAATAAATTATTATTTGAAATATGTATGTAAGTGTTTTCATGATCTATATATAATTTAATTTCCTTAATTTTTTCAACTTTTTGCATCTTTCATCATCTTTCTCTCTTTATGTCACCAAATTCTTTCTAAATAATTTTCCTCTTTCATAAAGTATAAATTTCAAATGATATTTGTAATTAAGGATTTGTTAAAAATATTTAAAGTAATTTCTAATTTACATACTATTTTCCTTTTTTCATTCTTTGTTAATTTGATTTAAATTTGAATTTATATTATTTTTCAGGTCGCAGGAACGAAATTGAACTATTATCTGCAGATGTGGCAAGCAAAAATTAAAATATATAAAAAAATTAAATATATAAAAAAGTAAAACTTATATTTTTCCTTTTCAAATATTTTATTTACTTATAAATAAATTCAATATTATTAAATATCTATTTTTTTTTATCTAATATTAACGGAAGTGGTTTTTTCTTATGCTAAAAATAAATTATCTATTTTTGAATATCGATATTTTTCAATTTTATAAAATTTAAATTTTATTTTAATTAAAATTTTATTAAACAAATAAAATTAGATCGCCCTAGATAAACTGTATGTGTGACAATTTTTACTTGATATAGTAAACAATAAATAACATTTTTACAAAATTTGAGACATTCATTCCAAATTCAAATGAAAATTATTTATTAAAATTATTTATAATCTTAGAAATTGATAATTAATATTATCTGTGAGTTATACTTATTATGATACAACGTTGTTGTAGCGATTAAAGAACATCATCATTCCTGAATTCTTAATCTGATACAAAGTAAGAAAAAGCTGAAGTGTCTCCACTCGACTATCTCGCAAATTTGAATTGGATTAAATAAAATATATTAATTTAAATTAAATTAAATTATAAATTAAAATTAATAAATAATATTTATTAAACCAGCGCATATTTGGCTCTTTGTTGATGGTACGTCACGTGTTAGCGCGTGAGATTTGCAGTGTTAAAAAATTAATTCTGGTACTTTCAGGAAATAAATCAAGCTGAAATTCTATATATAGCAGTTTTATACAATCTTTAATCATATGAAAAATTATCAAACCTTTATCTTTATTCTTAGGGTCACTTTAGAGGAAAAAAAATCAAAACGTTGTAGGTAATGACCCTCTTCCGGTTGAGCTATATTTCTCAAAAGTTGATAGAAAACTACGAATTTTGAATAATGCCCATGTACCAAATTTCATCATTTTAGCTCAAACCGTTTTTGCGTAATCTTGGTTACATACATACACACAGACATTTTTCTCAACCTTAGTGAAAATGATTCAGTAACCTTCAAAACGTAAAAAAACATCAAAATCTCAACATCGAAAATTTACGAGATAGTAAAAAACAATAAAAGAATAATTTTTGTTATATATAAGCTAGTCTTTTTGTGGTCTCTTCATGTTAATTATTTGAAATGTCTAATTCAATTTTCTCACAAAATGAAATTGAAAGAAAACGACCATTTAACCTTCATAGTTCAAATAGTGATACGCTACTTGTTTTTTTCAAATGGAAGAAAAAAATTATTCATTGCCTCAAATATCGTCATCTCCCAGTCAAAATTCATATTATTTACACTTTAACCAGATGAAACAAATGTTCACGTATTCATTTGTATAATTTTAAATTATAAAGGTTTCGTATATTTTAGGAAAGTACGAGAAATTTTTCGAATCATTTATATTTAAATAGGGAAGTTGCAAGATTTTTATAGTTATAAAATAACATGACATTCTGTTAGTTTTGCTTTTTTAATGACATTAATCCTAAAAAGTATAATTAATATGTAATTAGTTATTCATTATTAAAAACTGATGCAATCATCTAGGACTACGATATGATCTACCTATTAGTTAATACGTTTCTGGCGCATAATTATTCGTACTCAATTAAATTTTTAATTAAAGATTATCTGATTTCAATTAAAACAATTAATAAATATGATAATTAATAATAAATTATTTAAAATGTTTACTTTATGAAAAAAATAAATAATTTAATAATATATTTATAATCTAATGTTCAAATTTTTGGCCGTATTCCGTGATTTTCATATTGTATATAAATATACTTAATGTAGATAACCAAGTAATTAAACCAAAAGAAATCTCAAACTGTTTCGTTTTAGTGAAAACATGGGATCTACTTAATTAATCTACCTATTAATATGAATCTCAGAATATTATTATATAGTGCTTAGTCAAAAAATTTCTCAAACGAATTATATTTTGTATTTAGTCAATCACTCCGGCAAATCTACGTTACTGGATCGTGGTTGTATTTATATGGTTATCACGTATATTTTGTTAAGGTAATAATTAAAAAAATTATTAAGAAAAAAAAAACAATTTCAGTTATTTCTTATTCACTAAATAAAATTAAAAAAATGTGAAACCTACTTATTATTTCTACATATTTATTTATATAAATTTATTGAATAATTGTCATATAATATTATAATATTAACTTATTATTATTTTTGAGTTTAAGATTTGTGTATTTTTGCAACTATTATTTAAAAAGCTCTAAAGATTATTATAGATGTTCCAAATATATATTTTTATTTTCCAAAATTCTCGATGATACAGATTTTGATATTTATTATCTTCTGAAAAAAATTATAAAATCACAAATAATAATAAAAACTATAAAATAAAAGTAGACAATTTTTTTATTTTATTTATCAACTAATTAAAAAATTAAATTATTATACAAATATTCTTTATATATATTATGTGACTGATTACTGAATTAAAAACTAAAAAAATTTTTTTGAGATTTTTTTTATTCAAGACATAATCGTTTTATATTCTCGTTGATCAGCTAACATTTTTTTAAAAACCTTATATTTCTTTTCATGATATCTGAAACAAAAGGAAAAAAAAAAATTAGCTGGAGTGTCTCCACTCGACTATCTCGCAATTTGAATTGGATTAAATAACATAATATATTATATTTAAATTAAATTTAATTAATTATAAATTATAAATAATAAATAATAAATATTAAACCAGCGCATGTTTGGCTTTTTGTTGATGGCACCACGTCACGTGGCGCGTGAGACTTGCAGTGTTAAAAAATTAATTCTGGTAATTTCAGTGAATCAATCAAGCTGAAATTCTATATATAGTTTTATACAATTATTAATCATGTGAAAAATTATCAAACATATATCATTATTTTTACGGTCACTTTAGAGGAAAAAAAATCAAAACGTTGTAGGTAATGACCCTCTTCCGGTTGAGCTACATTTCTCAAAAGTTGATAGAAAACTATGAATTTTGAATAATGTCCATGTACCAAATTTCATCATTCTAGCTCAAACCGTTTTTGCGTAATCTTGCCTACATACACACACACACACAGACACACACACACACACACACACACACACACACACACACAGACATTTTTCTCAACCTTAGTGAAAATGATTCAGGAACCTTCAAAAAGTATAAAAACATCAAAATCTCAACATCGAAAATTTTCGTGATCGCAATACTATCTCTGGCGAGATAGTAATAAATCAATACTAATTTATGCAATGTAAAATCTTTATAATAATATAATGTATTTTATAATGAAAATGTTGAATTAATTAATGTCTTATCAAATGATTAATTAAATATGTTGAAACTTTAATAAGTTATTCATTAATTATTTACAGGTATATAGGTCTTTCATTTTAATAACGAATAGATTAAAGTAAATTAAATTGTTAAATTGTTAAATTAATATAATAGTAATGAATATTCATTGTCAAATTCATTGACGTGCAATTCTTACGATAAGAAAGAATAATAATATAATTAATAATATTTAGCAATAAGGAGGAAATGGAAAATATAATGTCTCTAGATGATAGATTGAAAGCTGGAAAACCACGAAATGACTTGGCCGTGATCTTTGTTTAAATAATGGATCATGAATGTGATATAATTAGACTGACTGTGCGAGATTGCCCGAAGGCGAGACGACGTCTGCAATTCCACTCATTGTGGCGGCTGCTTCGGCGACGGAGGTCCGCAACCCCGCAGCCACCGACGCCAACATTGCCGCCCCCAAAAGCACCGACTCCTTCTCCCTATAAATCACATCCACAAAAATGAATAATGATACCTTGTGAAAATGTGTAAAAGACTAACAAAATTATTATTATTTAAATCAATTAACAAATTTATTTTTTTTTATTAATTGGCCTTCGTTTAAATTTATAGTATACTAGCTGATCAGAGCGCCTTCGGAGGGCTCCATCCCCTGTACCACCGAAGTAATACATAGTATTTCGTTGGAAGTCTGTATGTAAAAGGTTTTCATCCATTTTGTTTCAATCAGTATATTACATTATATTATCATTTCTGTTTGTGTTCTTATTTAAAATATATTTTAATTTAATCAGTAAATTAATTATATATTACTATTGTATTTTTATATCTATCTATCTCTGTGCCTCTACGGACCTCGAAAGCAACCCCATTTCTCCAAGTATCCCAATCCTGAGTTATAACCATCTAACTCCTACCCTGTCCTATCTGTCCACGTCCCTACATTGTCCACTCACCACGTTCTTGGTCTTCCCAATCACGCAGGACGTTTCCCAATCGGTTTTTCAAAATATATTTCGCCGATCTTTAATCTACCATTCTAGCCATGACCCTTTCCCATCCCAGCCTTCTCTATTTTATAACCTTAATAACCTTAATTATATCTGGAGATGCATAGAGGTCATGCAATTCCTCGTTATGCTATCTTCGCCATACCCCGGTGACCTCATCTTTCTTTGGTCCTTAAATGCTGCGAACAATCCTAATATCAAATTCTCTAAATCTACTTTCGTCTCCCAAGAACATCGACCACCCATATAATACAACAGGAAAAATAATTGTTTTAAATATTTCAATTTTCATCCATTTTGATAAGTTTTGATAAGATAAGCCTCTTTACTGTATGATAATAGGCGTTACCCGATTGCGACCTCGCTTAAAATTCTTATCCAATATTATTATCCTTTGTAATTCCATAATTTAAGTATTTAGATTTTTCTACATTTTGTATATTAAGACTTTGTGTGTTAATAATGCTTTTCTCTCTTATTAAATATTTTGTTTTATCCCTATTAATTTCACTCCCCATCTTATTTCCTGCCTCAATTAATTTTTTTTGCTATCTTTAATTGCAATTGCCGTATATCCTATAATATTTAAGACGTCTGCTTAGCCTAATTTTTGAATTTTTTCGTTTCTATAACAGCAAAAAAGTAAACAAATTACATTAGATACAAACACTCTCCTTTATATATATAGATGTATATCATTTTAGAATGTATCAATATTTTAGTATAATTTGTTTATATATTTAGTTTTGTATTTTTATAATCTTGGACTGAAGTATTTAGAAAATTTGCAACCAGTTTGTTGTCTGATTATGAATAAACATTGTTTACCTGGGAACTAAAACATCGAGTTGAGCAGCATCTGCTTGTGTTTGAACATATAGATTATTTTTGGCAAGTCCTCCACATGCAACGATTGTATCGATGTTGGAATAACCGTTAAGACGTAATTCTTCTATGATATGTCTTGTTCCATACTAAAATAAATATGATATAAAATCAAACATAGACAGAGATTATAAAATCAATTTATAAAGTAGAAATACACAGATCATCCATAATGGATTATTAGATATATATCTTTTTTTATTTATTTAGAAATAAATATTACTAGGAGCTAGGTTTTGTAATTTATCCTCTTTATATTACTATTAGAGGGTTATTCCCGGGAAAACCCCTCAATTTATTTCCCGCTTCCCGGGAAAAACGAAACATTTCCCGGGAAAACAAAACAAATTATTTTTCATCCTGATTATGATGCTGATACTGAAATCTTTATTTATTAACTGAAATAATCGTAATAAATATAAAATACAAGTGTACATACATACATTTGTCTTTTGTTATAATTTTTCTTTTCCTTTTCTTTTTTTCTCTCCCTTTAATTTTTCTTTATAATTTCTCTATTTTTTGAGTTTTTTTACAGTGAACTCTGGCAGACAGCAGTTGCCATTGCCAAATTATTTTGTATTTAACTTTTTTTTTGTATATACATATATATATATATATTAGAATTATATACTTAAAATTCGATTTCACAAGCTTGGGTCTGTTTTAATTGCCATACCTGACACCTTGGTAAGGATTCTATATAAAATAGTTCTTGAATAGGTAACAATAATAAAATACACTATTGCACTTGACCATTTGGAAAGAAAGTAATTTATTTTCCTTACACCCTTCAAATTAACCCCTCTCCATCACCACCCCCTTAATTACAATACAAAATAATTACCGAAATTGCTTGAATGGTAGCCAAATAAAGAAGGGCTAGACTTTCTTCATCAGTTGCGAGGTTTAAACCTGAAATCTTGGAAACAGTCATTAAATAAATTACATGAATTATATAATTGAATAAATATAATTTATCATGCTCACCATTCCTTTTAACGAATGATCTGCAAGAGGAGATCGATTCCCATGAAAATCAGGCCAGATGTGAAGATCTCGAGTAAGCTCAGCAATTTCAACCTTCCGCTGTTCTGCTAGACGATTCAAGATTTGCAATAGATAATCCTCCAAGCGCCTACACTAACAAAAATATATACCAGGTTATAGTATGAAAATACTAAATTAACTCGAAATTGCAATAACAATCATCACATCTGCTTATTTATTTATCTTATAGTAAATGCAAATTAAAAAATTTACTTTTTTCTATACACTTTGTTGTTTATTAAAATGTAAAGTAAAGATATAAAAACATTTCGTTAAAATAAATCTGAAGTTTTTTAATATATTTTAATAGTGTACATTTCTATAGGAGTAATATATTAATTCAAGTGATCATTATATTCTTATCTTTTTTAAACATATTAACAAATCGATGGCATTAATTATATATTTTATCATTGTTTTCAAAGTGAAAGAGCTGGAGTGTCTCCACTCGACTATCTCGCAAATTTGAATTGGATTAAGTAACATATATTAATTTAAATTAAATTAATTAAATTATTAATTAAAATGAATAAATAATATTTATTAAACCAGTGCATGTTTGGCTCTTTGTTGATGGCACCACGTCACGTGTTGGCGCGTGAGATTTGCAGTGTTAAAAAATTAATTCTGGTACTTTCAGCGATTCAAACAAGCTGAAATTCTATGTATAGCAGTTTTATACAATTATTAATCATGTGAAAAATTATCAAACATATATCTTTATTTTTACGGTCACTTTAGAAGAAAAAAAAATGAAAACGTTGTAGGTAAGACCCTCTTCCGGTTGAGCTACATTTCTCAAAAGTTGAAAGAAAACTATGAATTTTGAATAATGCCCATGTACCAAATTTCATCATTCTAGCTCAAACCGTTTTTGCGTAATCTTGGTTACATACATACACACAGACATTTTTCTCAACCTTAGTGAAAATGATTCAGGAACCTTCAAAACGTATAAAAACATCAAAATATCAACATTAAAAATTTTCGTGATCGCAATACTATCTCTGGCGAGATAGTAAAAATTATGAATATATGTTTTATTGTTATATTGTGTGGATATATATATATATTATTTATTCATTGTTTTATACATTTTTGAGATTATTCTTTGAAAGTAATTATACGATTCTGGTGAGGGCAGATGAATTATAATATTGAATCACAATTCTATACTCAATATATTTAAGTGTGTTTAAAAAATTATAGGAATTTTCATTATTTTAAGATAATTTTATATATTTATTAGTTTAGTTTAATGTTATTTTTACTTTCCCGCATACTTCGTATAAGGGAAGTATTGGAATCGTCAAAAATTTCGACTTCGAGATTTCGATAGATCTTCACGTTTTAGACCTCCCTGAGTCGGAAAATACCATTTTTGGAATTATGTCTGTGTGTGTGTATGTATGTATGTATGTAATGTCTGTAAGCAAATTTACTCAAAAACTAATCAAGCTAGGACTTCGAAATTTGGTACACCGATATTATTCACAGTTTGTAGATTTCTATCAAAATTTCGTCAAAATCGGTTCACCGGAAGTGGTACTTTACCTACACTGGTTGCGTTTACCTTTCAAGTAAAGTACCAGTTTGCTTCGAGATATTTGCTTCATATTTTGTATATAGATTTAAAAATAGGAAAAAAATTGAGATACCAAATTTCATCATGATCTGACTACCGGAAGTGACATTTTACCTATACAAGTAGCGTTTCTTTTTTACCGACCGACGATAGTAAGGGAGGTATTGTTTTCACACCAAATTTCACCTATGGATATTTTTAGGTACATATCTCCACGAATCATGCATTTTCTTAACATAAAAAAGTATTTTTAGCATGATGTCTGTCCGTCCGTCCGTCTGTCCGTCCGTCCGTATAGATGTGTACAGCCTGAACGGCTCAACGGATTTTGATGAAATTTGGTATATTTACTTAATACATCAGTAGGATGAATTGATCAACTTTTGGTGCAAATCCGGAAACCGGAAGTGCTAGAATTGCCGATCGAAGAGAGGAAGTGAAGGGCTATTTTCATATCAAATTTCATGTGAGGACATATCTCCACGTGTTATGCACTTTGTATTGGTTTTATCCTCGAGAAAAATCATCTTCATTAGTTTTTTCTTAATTTAAAATTATATGACGTCACCCAGCACTTCATGACGTCACAGCCAGCCCTTATATATTATAAATAAAATAAAATTAAAAATATTTATATTATATCCATATCTGTTTTTTTTACATTTAAAATATCAGTTAACCGGAAGTAGCACTTTATTCTATATATATATATATATATATATATATATATAAGATATATAAATGTTACCAAATATCAAATTTGACACCAATAAACTAATACGAACTGGCTCTTTATCAATACCAAGTTTACACATTCTAAATATTCATTCACAACTCTTTATACCTATTTATATGCGGGAAAGTCTAGGGGAGGACACTCCCGCTTATTTTAAATAAAGTTTCCAATAGCTATTGTGACGCTTGTAATGCGCGGTGCATATCCACGCCCCTGGCGGCGCTCCCGGCGAGGAGATATGAACCCCTTCCTAAAACAGAAGTATTCCCTTAGAGGGATTCCCGGTCGAGGCCAGCGGAAAAAGCTACATGAGACAAGTGAAGACGGAGACAAGCCAATTCGTCACCGACATCGATACGAGGCACTACGTTATAGCCTGGTTCCGTTCCACGCCTGGTCTGTTTATATTTGTTGTAAATAAATTGTATAAAACAGTCTCGTCTTTCGGACTTCGACAATATATGCAAAATATATGCACCCATATTATATTATAGACTTAAGTCAACGCTTCTTCCAAAAATCTTTTCAGATTTGAATTGTAAAACGATGGCCTTCTAATTATTTTTGAGAAAAGAAAAACGACACAAAAATTGGTGTTATTTTTATTGCACTTGTTAGGGAAATTTAATTCATATTCATCATTATATCTATACACCTAAAAAGTTTCCGATCAGACAGGTTTACCAATAAAACGAAAAATAAAAAATTTCTAGTTATTTGTAGAACTCATCATGGGTATTCAAAATAAAATTTTATCAATATATCATGTTGTTTTTTATTTGATAAATGTTGATTAAAAATAAACTTACATATTCTCTTTTAATTTTTTCTGAATCGATTGTTTGGCTGAATGAGTATCGATAATAAAATCAATGAGTTTCCCAGTAGCACTTTGACCCCCTTCATTTAGCCACCATCCTGGAATCATTGCACTCCAATAAGGACCCCACACGCCTGGAACGAATTGGGCCTCCTTGGAGATTGCCATATGACAGGTGGAAGTTCCGGCAATGATTCCTAAACGATTCTCAAGATCAGTTGACGATGATGTTTCGTTATTTAATCGACAGCCGATCATTCCCAAACCGCCTGCATGAGCGTCGATTAGGGAAGTTCCACAGGCGGTTCCTTCGACAAGGCCCAGCTCTTGAGCTGCCTTTTTAGAAAGGCCACTGGCGCAAGGTTGTCCAGGGGGCAAAATCTGCAACATAACATTTTTTAAAATAATCATATAATTACTGAGGTTTTTAATGAGGGGAGAGGATACATTCAATAATCTTTCAATATATTAATATATTTCAATATATTGGTATATATATATATATATATAAATGTAAATTTCGTTTAGTACATAAGTGGATTTTTGAAAGATTTTCATCAATTACTTTGAAGTTTTGATATACCTGGAACTATTCATTTAAATTTAATTTATATGGAAATATTAAAGTTTTTTTAATAGTGGAATCTAGAGTAGCTTTGGAAATGGAATTACAAGAAGAAAAAAATAAAATATTATAAAAATATCTTTTGTAAAATATTTACTTAAATTATACCAAATTGCATTGCATTGTATATAACAAAAAATTTATTTTTATAGATATACATATGTAATTAGAATAGAAATGGTAGAGATTTATAGATCTTATTATCTAAATAATGACTCTTCAACTCGAAAA
This sequence comes from Labia minor, assembly GCA_963082975.1. Classification (NCBI taxonomy): domain Eukaryota; kingdom Metazoa; phylum Arthropoda; class Insecta; order Dermaptera; family Spongiphoridae; genus Labia; species Labia minor. The sequence continues at coordinate 65,233,299 of OY720347.1, forward strand.
CCTCTTTCCTAAAGACTGAAGAGAAAAAACTCTAGAATTGAATTATATACAAACATGTTTTCTACATATGTATGTATATTGACGGAAAAAAGAGAACGCCAGTCTACTATCCCAGTGCCTTTCTCAATAGCATTGATATGTGAATAAAAATTAAAGAAATTAATTTTTAATACCAATTTAATTTGAAAAGACAGTTTTATGCTTTTATGGTTCCAGGTATACCAATTTAATTTGAAAAGACAGTTTTATGCTTTTATGGTATTAAAAATTAATTTCTTTAATTTTTATTCACATATCAATGCATTGAGAAAGGCGCTGGACTAGTGCACTGGCGTTCTCTTTTTTCCGTCACTATACATATACAGTACATATACATATAATTTTTCATTACTTATTTACTGTTTAAAAGGGTCAAAAAGCATAAAAAGCCTTTAGATTTCCGCCGGAATCATTTTTAAGATTACAAATATATAATATAAGTACATATACATGAAAATATTTATCTAAGATAAGATAATTGTATAAAAAAAAACCAATATTTTTTTAAACTAGTAAATGTAAAATCAATATATGTTATTAAAACGTAGAATCAAATTGTTAATCTATAATTATCTTATTTCCCAGTAGTTTTTAATCTAATAAATAAAAAAGCTCATATTAAATTGTATTAACAAAATTTATATTTAAATCTATATATATAAAAAAAGATTATGTCTGCACATTGCTCAGAATTTAAAATTTTGTGCATATCTTCGCGTTTCATGACCTCTAGAATCCCAAAGTGACTTTAGAATTTTTCATGTCTGTCTGTCTGTCTGTCCGGAAAATAACTATGTTATAGACTCAGAATTGGGTGAACTGATTTCAGTGAAATTACATCACAATATTCTTATATACCTCTATAGTAACATAGGCTAATAAATTTTATTAATATCTAAGCAATAACCGCAGAAATTATTTTTTTAATATTTATATAATTCTCCGTATTGTTCATTCAAGAGCATCTCGCGCATCTCGCGGCTCACTGACCCTAGCGGTTAAACAATGAATTATCATAGCGTTTCCCAATCAAAGAATTATTATAATATTTAACTTTTTTTTAAATTCTTATATTTAAACATCATTTCAATTAAATAATTTATTATAAAAGTTCTCATTTTAATTAATTTAATAAAATATTTAAATCATATTTAACTTCAATTATTTTGTATTTATTCTTTCTATATTTGAATATTTCTTCTTTTCTATTTAAAAGTGAAGGGTATACATTTTATAAAAAAACAGAAATTATTATTTTTAATGTTTTATGAATACAAAAATATTTTCAAAACGTCAACTAAAATGACTAAATTATATTATCTTTGTTTTTGATTCAATTATTAATTACAACTATATTTTAAGTGCAAAAATGATTTCTTGGTTATATAAAATTAAAATATGATTTTTTAGACAAATGATATAAACGTGATGTTTTAAATTTTGAGTATTTTTTTAAAATTTGTTTTAAATAAAAATTATTGAATTCTACTATATTTTTTTATTAATAGGCTTCTTTTTTTGATATGATATTAATAAAAAATAATATTAATTTGTATATAAATTATATATTATATAGAATATTTGAATTTTTTTAAATTTTAACACATGTAATCAATCATATGCATTAAGAATGGAAAATTTTGAAAATCAACTTGGTATTAAATTCAGAAAAAATACTGATATATAGAATATATAGACTATTCGAATATAATTTAAAACTCTGTCTCTCCTTCTATTTTAAATTAAAACAAACGGAGTGTTAAGAAATTAAGATGCCTTATACAACATGGCTGGGTAAATGAATTGGGCTGGAAGAGGAGGCAATTTATAATTTTCTTCTAATTCAGATTTAGATAGTTTTATTAATTACAAAATTGTATAAATTAATCATAAAAATATAGTATCAATTTGAGTATTATTACATATTCCTATCTTATCATATCTAATATTCTAATCTATTTAATAATAAATTAAGTATACCTAGGTATTTTCGATGAAATCTAAATATTTATTAATTATATATTTATTGGATAACACACCTAGAATTTTTAATAAAATTAAATTATATAGATATATATTTAATTAATAAATAATAAATATAAATTAGCCAAATGAGATAACAATAAAAAAGATACTTTAAAATTATAAAACGGATTGAAAGTTAATCAAATTGAGCCAGATTTAAAACCTAACTGATTCAGGGGCGCAATTTAATGATTATTCGCTAAAGGTAAAAAATTATATTTTTAAGGTAATTTAAATCCCATAAGAGGAAAAAAAATGTTCAAATTTGATTAATAAACTTTAATAAAAACTCAAAAAAAAAGTTTGCTAAATTTATCATGTTGAATTCAATTTAATATTAAAATACTCCTAAAAATTAATATAATTTTTTTAAATAAAATAATTTGTTTCTGTTACATAATATTGTTAGAGTATATGATAATAGGAAAAGTAAATTCTGTAATTTATAAAATAAAAGTTTATTTTTAAATAAGAAATGATGTAACTACAGTCATTTAAATATAGTTTTCTTAATAGTTTTAACAATAAAAACTACTAACTCATAATATTCATAATGCATGGGATGTGCCAATGTTATATTTATAAATTTAATTTATTTGAAAATAAACATGAACGCATATCATATACTAATATTGAATTATACCTGTGTTCCTAATTTTCGCCAACGTTCACCTGCCGAGTTCAATTCCCCAAGGCCAATTGCATCAAAATATGAATCATTCCATCCGTTTTGATCGCCTCCAGCCTGGTAAGTCCATTTGCAAACCGAAGAACATAACGATCTAAATTATAGGATGATAGATTAAAATCCTTTGTTTTTATACATCATGATTATGATTTTTCACGATCTTATAAGTATCCGTTAATATTTGTTTTACATCATCGTTCTTTTTTGGTTTTATAAAATAATAATAAGGATTTATTTATATAAGAATAAAGATATGAATAAATTTTTAGAAAAATATAGTAAAAATGATATACATATTATAATGTAATTTATTGAAATAACATTTTTATATGTTTATTTGTTTTACTATGCTTTATACGCATGCTGAACAATTCTCACATTGATAAAAACTTTATTTTTTAATATTATAAATAATAACAATTTACATTATATGTTATTACAGGAAATTATAAGAATTTTTAAAATAAAATAAATTTATATCTATAAATAACTCATAAAAATAAACAATAGAATATTATATAATTCACATTTGTAGTCTACCAAATTTGATATACTAATATTTTTCTATTATATTTTATAATTTATTAAAATCTATTCAAGAACACTTCGATTTAACCAAAGTCAATTAAATATTATATTTTATTATTTTTTTCTTTTTTTATTTATTAATTCTTATTAAAGAATTATGTAGAGTTTTTAGGTCTAACAAAAATTTTTAAACATACCTTGAGAGTGACCCTGTTGCTCTCCAGGTAAGAAAATCAGGTAAATCGAAAAAATGGGCTGCACGACGCCAAGATTCTGGAGCGTTTCTTTTTAACCATAATAGTTTCGGTGTTTCCATTTCAGGGGAAATCACTTGACCAACGAATCGTAGTACTTCATGTTTTGTCGCGTTAATTTCCTCTGCTTCAGTGAGCGCTCGATGATCCATCCAAAGAATAATATTTCTCTCATCTGATCCTTTAGATTTTTTTTAAAAAAAAAAACATTAAAATTTTACATTAATTAAAAAAATAAACAAATTCAATTTGTATTCCGATATGATTTAAAAATTATTAATATAGAATATTGAATTGATTTTATCAATTCTTATTTAAGTTGTACCAATTTCTTCTTAAGATAAATTTTATTTAAAAAAATGCCCATATAAAGAATATTTATTTTTAAGTTTTTAATAAAACAAATATATTAAAAAAATATCAATAAAAATTTGTCATTTTGTCAAAATACCAACCGGATGGGTTGACAGCAACAGGTTTAAAATCCTTATCCAATACCACTAATGAACAAGTGGCATCGAACCCAATTCCCCTCACACGGTTAGCTACGTTTTTCGAAACATCCTGGAATAATAAAATTATATTTCAGTATTGAAGAAAAAGACGACTAAAACAAATTGATATATATATATATATATATATTAAGAAATGTTGAATGATATTTATATTTGAATGACATTCAAGGTTTTAGTAGGTATATAAAATAAAAAAAAATAGTTATCCTCTCTTGTCAATTTCTAAAATACCTATATGCCAAGGATATTTACTTTAAACACTGAATCTGTTTAAAATTAAATAAATATTCTTCTTTAAATTTTAAATAGAGATAAAGAGAAGTAATAGAAATTTAGTGTAAAGGTATTTACCTCGTACATTCCATTGTAAACAAATAAATGGATTATTACTATTATTTAATTATAAATATTTTAATTTAATATTTCGCAATATTTGAAGAAGTTTAAGTATGCACATTGTTATATGAATAAATTAAAATATAAATAAATAAAAATGATTAATTTTATTTATTTTCATTTTTTATATAATTATCATTAAATTATCCAAATATTGAATAATAATTATACAACTTGTATATCTAATCTTCAATGAAAAAATATTACATTATAATTATTTATGTTGATTTTGCATAATAATTAAAAAAAACTTAAGACTTATTCAGGTATAAATTTGTATAAAAAGAATAAATTTTATAAAATCTTAGTAATATAATTGTAGGTATTTATTTTTATTTTAAAGTTAATTTTATATGATATATAACCACGGTGGCCAAACCGTGGGTCGTGAGCCTCATGTGGCTCTTTTCGAGTTTATTAAAAAATTTAAAGTCATGACACAAAAAAAGGCAAAATTTTTTCCGATTTGGCTCTTAAACATTTTCGATTTTTCATTATGGCTCTAAGTATCACCAAGTGTGGCCACTCCTGATATATAATATCTTTTACTTTCCCGGAAAATAGACTCAGAATCCAGAGGAAGGTAAATAATAAAGAATGAAGGGGGGAGGGCGGAAATTGTGATTTAAATTTGAATAGGAGATAGGAGAGAGATTATGAAACAATGTGTACGCGTGCGCTACACTTACAATGTCACTAGCCTTCAAGAAGTGCTGTTAACCTTATGAGTAAATACCTTAGAATTCGGAATGTAAAATATTAATAATGATAATAATAAATAAATATATTACGATATTTATATCTATATGAATGAAACCTAAAAAATATTTATAATTTTTCTTTACAGTTTACCAAAATATTTTTTTATGTTTTTTTTTCTAATTTTATCATAATTTTACTCTTAATTCCTTTCAAATTTGAAATTTAAATTGATTTAGTGTGCATATTTATAAAATTGGTTTCATAAATAATCTTATTAAGTATATTGACATTTGATTTTTGATATTATTACGGGATAATAGATACACTAAAACAAAAAGAATCCTAAGAACAAACAAAATCTAATCAAGAACTTCATAAAGTCTACAGATGACATTTATTAATTATTAAATACTAGATAAAAGTGATAAAAATCTAAGATATATATATAATAAGAATAAAAAAGAATTGAAATAATTTCATCTAATTAATAATAATCTTGAGATCTTGACCTTCCTTAGGGATTATCTTAAAGCTATTCTTTTTCAATTTAATTTTCTATTTATATAATTCATTATAATAGGTATTATACATAACTAGTTATTCTTTAAAATAGCTTATATTGAATTAATTTTACATATAAAATTTAAATTATATATATATATATGTGTATATATCTAAGCAAGTGTGCTTAATTAGATAAAATAAAAATTCAAACCTTTATGTAAAAAATATATGTACTTATACAGGGCCGGTTCTGAAAATTTGGCGCCCTTTTATAGAAATTATTTTTTAAATAATTAATACAAAAAATATTTTATTTTTAAATCGGCGCCCCTGAAAATTTTGCGCCCCGGGCAATCGGCAATCGCCCGGCTTGTCCGCTTCTTTATCCGGCAATGTTCTAATAAATACACATGTCTAGGGGATTCAATTCCTAATTATTAATTCAAAATATTATAGAAAATAATTTTAAATAATTCAAGTTGAGATTTATATTAATTTGTTTATCATAAGCCTTCCCTTTTCAATTTATTTAATTATTTTATATTTATTTATTTTCAATATTGAATGAAATAACTCAAGATATAAATGTTTTATTTTAATTTATATAATAATTTGATTATGAGTAATTTTATTTTAAAAGAAAAAACAGAGTTTTATTTCAAGGCTTAAAATTCTTAAAATATATTATGTCTTCTTAAAAAGCTGTTACTTCATGTTTAATTTAATTAAGTTACATTAAGATTTATCTTCGTTATGAAGGGACAGTTCATACCTCATTATTTATTAATTCAAATAATAATTCTTTATTTATTTGAATAACCAAGAGGTTTTAAGTTTTGTGATTGGGCTTTAAGAAATCGTTATGCTGCAAATTAACAATTACAAAATTGATGTATGAAGTTTACTGTCATTTAGATTATTTAAATTTGAATAAATTCTCTTATAATTCTTTAATAATTCTCTTTTAATAAGTGGATGAAAACATAATTTATCAATTTATTAATTTACATGTTACAAATGATAACAACTGTTGAACATGAAAATATTTTCATTCAATTTCAATGAATTCTTTCTTTTGTTTTGGAAATCTACTACAGGGTGGTAGAATACGATTTGAATATTGCTGCAATTGAATGAAAATGAAAGTCACACTCGCCTTGACGCAACCGCAAACCGCCTTCCAGACATCGTCAGAGGACTGCTCGTAGAAATCGCTTGACGGATTCCATGTCGTTGTTTTCCGTTCAGCAACTTGAAGCACTTGTCCTGACACGTCGACAAGGGCGGCCCTTGCACTTCCGGTACCTACATCTACGCCAATGAGAAGATCTTGCATGATATCCCCAACAGTGAATAGGTTAGCAGACATCCTCGATGAGGTGGCCACTAACTCAATGAGCGGACGAATGACTGCGGCACTTGACCTCCTCGCCTCGCCTTCCTTCTTTATCGCGCCTTGATTTTAAGAACAAGATCAGCCAAGAATTTACAAAGCGATTGTAAAATTCATTCTGATAACAAATCCCTAATAATTAATACTATCTTTTTATTAATATTATTATATAACACGAACTGTCAATAAAATTTTAATTAATATTACATAATACATTGTATATGAATATACAAGTAATTAAATTGACGTAAATTCAAAGGAAAAATATTAATTTTTATAGACATTTATTTCAATTTAATCAGCAATTTATTCCATTAATTTTCTATATTCCTTTTGATCTTCTATCATTTCTAAATAAATTTTAAATCGTTTTTCATGGTAACTAAAAAAAAAAGTTATTTATTAAATTCTAATGTTGAATATCTTTATATTAAGTAATAGTTTAAAAAAATATTGAAGTCTGATAAGAAATATTTATAAATAAAATGAAAAAATATTTATATAAACATAAGGAAAAAAATAGAATATTTTTTATTAATTTCTTGTTTCACTTAAATAAAACTAACTAATTAATTAAATTAATTAAATAAAACTAACTAATTAATTAAATTAATTAAATAAAACTAACTAATTAATTAAATTAATTAAATAAAACTAACTAATTAATTAAATTAATTAAATAAAACTAACTAATTATTTAAATTAATTAAATAAAACTAACTAATTAATTTAATTAATTAAATTAAACTAACTAATTCCAATTCACCTTTTAAACTGTGGCCGAGGACGTATAACTTTAGCTGAACCAAACATATGACGAGCTCTTGCTGAGAGACACGATTTGTCCTAACAAAAACAAATTAATTCGTAAATGAAATGAACAATTGTTAATTAATTAAACCTAAAATTTTTATTTATTTAAATTCATCATAAATTAATGATTCTTACAGAATTGGAAGCTGCATTTGCTGCAAGAACTGCTGCACTCAAGCAAAGATTTTCTTTCTCAGGGATAATTATCGGTAACCCTAAAACATCAGCCAAAGTCTGTTGCTGTAACGAATTCACTAAAAATTCAGAGCCATTTACAGCGACGACTGAGATATTAGTAAAGCCTCTTGATATAAGCGTGTTTAAATTGAGCAGTGTACTATACTAATTAAAAAAACTTTGAATATTCAATATAAATATTTAAAGGATCAAAATAATTTCTTACTGCAAATGCTTGGAGGGCTGCTAAATACAAAACAGAAATGCTCACTTCTTTATTTGCAAAGGTTAGTCCACAAATCTACAATCCAAATTCTTTATGATTAATTTTAATAATATTTAAATAAATTTACAATTAATTATTTAATATAATTAAATTACTGTTAATAAAAAATGTAAAAATAGTTGTATATTATTAATATAATAATATATATATAATATAATAGTATATACTCGTATATAATATATTAGTTTAAGTTTGTTTAAAAAGTGTTTTACTATCATTAAATAATTTTAAAAGGTTTTAAAATTTACTCATAATAAAATTATATCTATATATATTTTTATAGGATTCTATAAAATTCATAAAAAAAAACAAATTAGAAATTACCGTTCCATTAAGAGTAAAATCATTGAGCGGACTAGAATTACCATTAAATTCAGGTAAAATATTAAGTGATTTCGTTAAATATGTCATAGGAACATTTTTTTTTTTAGATTCATGAATGAGAACATTTTCTAAATGCTCATGGATTGTACTAATAATAAAAAAAAGATACAATATTCTTTTAAAGTAACAATATTAGGGTTATAATATTCTAATTTATTAAAATGAAAATTCCACTTACGATCTTAAAGAATTATTCTCTTGAAATGAGATTAATGCTGAATAAGCATTGAGTATATATTGAATAAAGCGATCGCCACATTTTTGATGTCCTTCATTCATCCATAAGCCAGGAAGAATTATACTAAACCAAGGACCAACAAAATTTGGAACGTATAAAGGCATTCGACTCAATGCAACTATACTTAATGTAGAACCATAAGTGATAACTAAAAAAAATAATTTTCATACATTAATTTTCTACTAATGATTTCTGCAATTGCAATTGAGGCTGAGTAATAAAAGATGACTAATTCTTCTTACATAGTCGGTCAGTTGGATGTCTAGAAATTCCCGGATATGTGATTCCAATGAGATTTAATATCTGTGCTTTATTAATGTTCATCCCCACGGCTACAGATATAGAACTATCCAGGAATAAAGATTGTGCCACTTCCGGGAGAACTGGGATAGGAATTTTTGAACCTGATTCTAACATCTAAATTTATTAAATTAATGTAAAAATTTGGATTCAAATTTATTTTTAATTTTGTAATGATTCAAATATTATCATATCTATAAGTTATAGATACATATATATGATTTAAATTTTACCTCCTGTCCAATTATATTCCATTTATGATAAGAAATATCTTCAAGATTAATATCCTTAAAATATTTCTCTGGAAGAGCAACATTTCCTTTATGATCCATCATAAAATTCCATTTATAAAATAAAGTGCTTGGTGATCTGATAAAAGAAGAAATTCATTCTATTATTAGTAATTATCCAGACTAAATTAAACAGTTTAAAAAATTAGAAATCTCACTTTTAAAAATATCTCATTTTTTTAAATATCAAATAACTTACAAATTAATAAGATATTCGAAAATTTTATTGAAATCATAATAGAAATCTTTAAAAAAATGTATTCCTCACTAGTTTTAAATTTGAAAAGAAAACAAATAATCAGATCCTAATAACAATATCAGTAAATTAGGTATATGTGAAATAAGTCAACCTTATTTCGGATCTCGTTAATTTCCATGTACAAAAATCAGACAAGAAAAAGAAATATGAGTATTCATTCCATAAATTTCGTAAATTATTTTTTAACCATAATAATTTGGCCAAAGGGGAATTGCTAGAGATTCTTTTGCTTGTAAAGAGTTTGGGAGCGCCATCCACTGAATTAATGAATTTAGCTTCCTCGGTGGCTCTCTTATCAGTCCACAGAATCACATTATGTTGTTGATCTACTATAAATAAAAATAAAAATGAAATTCCATCTATACATATTTATTCTTAAAATTTGATTTATACAACTCGTATATCGAGTTATAAAGGGTGTTTTTTTTCGAGGTATAGAACTTTAAGTTGGCATTACTGTTCAAGTTGACGACCGATTTAACAGCTGTCAAGTGATTTATTCTCAGTTTGGTTTGGCAATTCATCATGAATAGACTCACGCCTGAACAACGCTTGCAAATAGTGCAATTTTATTTCGAAAATAATGGTTCTGTGCGGAATACGTATCGTGCACTACGTCCATTTTATCGTCGACAAAATCGTCCATCAGAGCAGTTAATTCGATTAACCATGTGCGGAACGTTTTCGCACCACGTTTACTCTTATTGATAACTCGCATCCCCAGAGACGCCGTACGATGCGTACAGAAGAAGCTATTGCTACTGTAGAGCGTAGCATTGAGGAAGACTCGAATGAGTCCATTCGCCATCGAGCATAGGATTGGGTCTGTGTCCATCCACTTTATGGAAGATTTTGCGGAAGGATCTTGGTTTACGTGCTTACAAAATCCAACTCGTGCAAGAATTGAAGCCAAACGATCATCAAGCAAGGCGTAGATTCGTTTCACGTTTTGGACCTGTGAATTTGCCTCCAAGATCTTGTGATTTAACACAGCTAGACTACTTTCTGTGGGGCTATGTAAAGTCATTGGTCTCTGCGGATAAGCCACAAACGCTTGACCATTTGGAAGACAACATTCGCCGTGTTATTGCCGATATTCGGCCACAAATGTTGGATAAAGTTATCAAAAATTGGACGTCCAGATTGGACTACATCCGAGCCAGCTGTGGCGGTCATATGCCAGAAATCATATATAAAATATAATGCCACATGATTATCTTTCGTATAAATAAAATTAATGTCAAGCGAATAATCCATCGTTGTTTTATTGCAATTTAAAGTTCTATACCTCTAAAAGAATCACCCTTTATATAGTATTTCAAACTAAAATCAAGACCTTGTTTATTTAAACTGGTTAGATTATCTATTTATTTAGGAATTAGTTTATAATGAATTTAATGAAAACAAAGCTAAGGATTTGAAAGATTCAATCAAAATCACAAAGCATGAGTTCAATTTTAATTCTTTTCACAAGTGATATAAAAAACATATTACTAAATTTAAAAAAAATATCTAACATACACGTTGGACTCACTGATATACTCTCTCCGTTTTCATCCAAAGCAACCAACGACGAGGTAGCAATAAAGGCAATTCCTTTAATATCTGTCGCATCGAAATTTGTTTTAACATCCTAAAAATAAATCAATTACACTAATAATTGAATTATTAAATAAATATTTTCTAAAAATATATATATTATATATAAATACATTTTGTATACTTAGGTTCTGCAATCACGAAGGATAATAATATTCGAGAATAATTTAAATCGAGGTCGCAATGGGGTAACGCTTGTTATCATGCAGTAAAGGGGCTTATCGCGTCAAATTTATTATCATAGGAGACGGGATTTAGAGTGTTTGAAAATAGGATTTAGAGTATTTGAAAATAGGATTCTTCACAGCATTTATGCATCTACAGACATAGTTAGAGTAATAAAATTAAGAAAGTTGCGATGGGCAGGACACTTAGCAAGAATTAGTGATGATAGACTGCCGAAAAATCTATTAGTGAGGAGACTCATTGGGAAACCAAGGACGCAGTGGGTGGATAATGCAGGAAAGGACGTAAGAGAGATGGGAGAAAATAGGAGTTGGATGGGTATAGTACAGGATAGGGGTACTTGGAAGAATGTGGCTGCTGCGGCCAATAACTTTCGAGTTCCAGAGAGCTACAGAAATAGATAGATAAATTTTATATATATATATTTTAACAAATACAAAATTAAATACCCGAATCACAGCAATAATTTTTTCCCAAATTTCATCACTACTTTGTTCCTTATACCCTGGAAGTGGATTCCATGTAAAAAAATCTACTTCACATTGATTTAAAATAACTCCATTATCATCAATTATTGCGGCAGTTACTTTTTCGGTGTCAATCTATTATTTCAACATTAAAAGATAATAATAATATATTAATAGAATACACCTGTGGAATTAAAATTACAAATTATAGTTATCTCTGCATATGTTCTAATAAACTTTAGTATTAAGTTTAATTAATTAATAATGAAAAAGATAATTTGAAAAATATTTTTAATTTCGATGAATTAAATATGAACGAGTAAGTTTTATAATTATAAAAGACATAAAAATAGCCAGATATAACTTTCAAATACAAGAAATGTGGTCCACGGTATTAAAAATAATCTACATATTAAATTCTTCAAAAAAGCTTTAAGGGTGATAATATGTGCCACTCAGAAGCTAAACCGATTAACTCCAATTTTTAAAATTTTGCTAGTAATGTAATGTAACATATGAAGTGAATAATGAACTTGATAATCTTACAATATTCAATTTTCTGAACAACCTGAATTTTCTACAAGCTGTAAACTTTGGTCTTCATTTTCTCAGTTTCTTTAAATGTGGAGTTAATCGCTTTGGCTTCTGAGTGGCACATAATTTTATTTATTTGTTTACATATAATATAGATATGTACTATACTAATTGTAAGATAATAAATTTAAAAACAATTTTTATTTGGAGTTGTTTTTTTTTTCATAAATACAACTTATTAAATTTTTCTATTAAAAATAAATAGAAAATTGGTAATTTATCTTGGTGGACTTATAAAATTTACTCGATTTTCAATTTAAATTAATATAAATATTAATATTATATAATAGAAAAAATATTAAAATAAAAAATACATTATAATTGTAATATACTTAACTGAAACTCCAATGTAATAATCATATTGCAATCCAAAATAGGCAATGGAACCACTTATGGATGTAATTGCTTCATCTTTCTCTTCTTTCAAACTATAATTATCTGTTCCGCTCAAACCATCAGCCCATTCTAACCAATCATCATCATTAACATTCAAAGCTGTCTCAAATTGTTCCCACTTCAAAAATATATACATTATTAATGAAATGTAGAAGAAACATTATTCTAGGGGATTTTATTGCATTTAATGTACGCGAGATTGTTCATCTAATATAATTATAAACATGAAGTTATTTTATATTCAATTTTATACACTAAGAACTTTTTAAATGTTTTAATTTAATATATCTTTACAAATTCAATCACAATATTGAATAAGTTTTATACTTTAATTAAATAATATTCAAATATAGTAGTTAAACTACCTTTGTACTCTCATTTTGTATATTTCGAATACTTGCTCCATAATGTTCAATAATATCTATTTCAAATAATTTTTCCACTGGATCGTCATCCATTTTTTTTTCAATTAATTAATTTAATTTATTTTGAAATATTATATTTAAAAAATTTATTTATAAAAAGTTTGTTTTCTAAATAATTTTATAAAAAAAAAAAAAAAACAAAGAACAGCCATTAAGATATCAGAAAAATTCAAAATCAATGAATTTTATATCTTAAGATATTTGAGATGTTTCTAGTACAATTAATAATGTTGGTATATCAGTCCTGAATCGCTTTTTTACCGACCGACGATAGTAAGGGAGGTATTGTTTTCACACCAAATTTCACATGTGGAGATTTTTACATATCTCCACGAATCATGCATTTTCTTAACAGAAAAAAGTATTTTTAGCATGATGTCTGTCCGTCCGTCCGTCCGTCCGTATAGATGTGTACAGCCTGAACGGCTCAATGGATTTTGATGAAATTTGGTATATTTACTTAATGCATCAGTGGGATGAATTGATCAACTTTTGGTGCAAATCCGGAAACCGGAAGTGCTAGTATTGCCGATCGAAGAGAGGAAGGGAAGGGTTATTTTCACACCAAATTTCACATGAGGAGATTTTTTTATATATCACCACGAATCATGCACTTTGTATTGGTTTTATCCTCGAGAAAAATCATATTTATTCGTTTTTTCTTGATTTAAAATTATATGACGTCATCCAGTCATTCATGACGTCTTGCATATATATTATAAATAAAATAAAATTAAAAATGTTTATATTTATTATTTATGTATCCATATCTGTTTTTTATTACATTAATAGATATATTAAAATTATTTGAAATTGTTTCTGTAGCTGGAAATTAATTTACTTCAAACCGTCGGTCGGTTCGGACCTGGCCACAGGTCAACTTATTTATAATTATAATGAAAGTCATTAAAAATATACAAACTTAATAATTTAAAAAAAAACATTTTAAATGTTAATTCTTAATTTTCTATTTTGTTTAAACAAATATTTAAACCCAAAAAATTATGTAATAAATATGTATAATAATATGACCTTCATCCTTATGAATTTATAATTAAAAGCAAATGTATATAATTTATCAAAATAGGAACATTATGAAAAAGAGTAAAAGATTTTTTTAATTTTTTTTTTTTATTTAAAATGTATATTAATTTTATAACAATATTTTAATTTTCTCACAAAATACTTTTTTACAGAAACAAAAGTTACGAAAGGTCTAACCAAACAAGTAAAAAAAATTACAAATTTATAAGTGAAGTGATTCTGATGTCCGAAATTACTGCATACTGCATCAATAAATGAAGCAGATTATACATATAAACATTCAAGAACAAATGAAAAACTGGGGAGATGTGGCATACGACCACATGAAAATTGCAGAAAATGAAAGTGTAAAAAATATTCTGCAGAAAATTTATTTACTGTCGAAATGAAGTCTAAAGCAAGAAAAAATATAATCAATTATCTATGAAATGGATAAATGTACTTATCAGAACAAAAAAAAAATTCAAATCAAAGCTTTTGATGGTGTTTTAGTTATATCTTTAAATTCGTTAAATGAGTGATTCAACCTTTAAAAAAACCTCATTTCAGGTTCATCTATATATATAAAACTCTGGAGTGTCTCCACTCGACTATCTCGCAAATTTGAATTGATTTTTTTTTAATAATTTATAAATGAAGAGGTGATTTATTTTAGTCAAATTGTGATTTGATTATTCCTATATGATTAAAAATATTGTATAAAAATAGAATCAAGTCGACGGCTCTATCCCCACTCCTGTCTCTCTGATTGTGAGACAGGCCCCACTCCAAAGTATAGTCAAGTGAACCTTCAGTCCACTTCAGTCAATAGCACGGCAAGAGGCCATTAGATCCACTCCATTCATTCACAAAAAACTTATCAATTAATTTATTAATTCATGAACCTATTAAAAATTATTCATTATCTCCAACTTAGATATAATATTATATATAAATATTT
Source organism: Labia minor (assembly GCA_963082975.1). Lineage (NCBI taxonomy): Eukaryota > Metazoa > Arthropoda > Insecta > Dermaptera > Spongiphoridae > Labia > Labia minor. The sequence continues at coordinate 65,248,741 of OY720347.1, forward strand.
TTAGAATGACATTTCAAAGTTAAATTATATTACTTTTGATGAATGTTTTTACACCTACCTCTTATTTCATTTTCATAATAATAATAATTATAATAAAAAAAAATATTCTTACTGATTTTCCATTTTAAATTCTAAATTTAAAATATTAACAATTAAAGGATTTTGTGTATTTGCACTTTATATATTAATATAAAACATCAAAAATAAAGATATATGTTTGATAATTTTTCATATGATTAATAATTGTATAAAACTGCTATATATAGAATTTCAGTTTCCAGAATTAATTTTTACCGACCGACGATAGAAAGGGAAGATATTGTTTTCACACCAAAATTCACATGTGAAGATTTTTACATATCTCAACGAATCATGCATTTTCTTAACAGAAAAAAGTATTTTTTAGCATAATGTCTGTCTGTCCATTGTGTGTCCGTAAAGACGTGTATAGTTTGAACGGCTCAACGGATCTTGATAAAATTTGGTAAATTTATTTAATGCATCAGTAGCATTAATTCATCAACTTTTGGTGTATATCTGGAAACCGGAAGTGATAGTTTACAAAGTATTAATTTTATATTCATTGTCGGAAATTTTTCACTTTTAAAATATAGTAGTAATTAATAATTGAGTAATTAAACTAGAAATAAAAACCAATATAATATAATTTAGTCATTTTAATTCGAGTTTTAAAAATATTTTTTTTGATATTTTATATATTTATATATAATGTTTGGAAATTAATTTATTTCAAATCGTGAACTTTTAAGAGAAAACTCGAGGGTCTATACTGTTAGTTAAGATTCAATATATTCGTGTCATATATAATATTATTTATAATTTAAGTTTTCGAATTTTAAATTTGATTCTTTGTAGCTTAATAAGAATTCGTTCCAGGAATTTTTCGAATTCACGATTACCTCAAGCAAAGAAAACATTTAGAAATTTTAGTTAATATAGTTAATTCTTTTACTAATTTTTCTTTATCGGTAAGTTATTTTTATTTTTAGATAGATATTTTAAATTACAAATAATCATATACATTTTATTATTGTTTATATACCTTTATTTACTTTTGCCTAATGAATTTTCAATGATTTTCATTTTCAGTGTTGTAAGCAAAAATTAAGAGGAATTTTAAGAATTCGGATACCTTCATTTCTCTCTGTGAAATTAAATAAGTATTTTTTAATATATTTTGATATATTTTTTATAATATATATATTAATTAATTTAATAATTTTCTTGTTTTGTTCTAGGTATAATAATTATCGTCAAATATGTTCTCCCCTTTTACAAATTTGAAACGATATCTTCAAATAATATTTACAGTTTACATCTAGAATAATCATTATTTCTTTAATATAACACAAATTGTATTTATTTTAAAATACATTCTTACAGAGAATAATGAACATTTGACATATCAAGGATTAATTTTACAGAGACCCTAATAAATATTCAATTAATAACAAAAATAATTGAATACCTTGCTAATTTTTTTTTAATTTTAATTAATAATAAAATATAAACATCAAATGAATTCTTTTTTAATGAAAAAAAGCTTTTTTTTATTTCTCTAATTTATTGAATATTTATTTAGCAAAATTGTACAAATACATCTTGAAATGCAATCTATGTAGGTATTATATAATTCATGATCAATAGAATCATTAAAAATAAATTTCTATATAATGTTAGATTTTATATTGGGCAAATCAAAAATAACGAAGTTCAGTTTGAATGAAAAGTTAGTAGTGGTTTTCGCGCGATCTCATTTGTCTTTATTTATCTAAATTTGCATTATAAAGTTGCATGATTTTAATTTTATGAAATTTCACTTTGTCCTTGGTTAACAATATTTTTTAATTTAATTATTTGAATATATTATGAATAACAAAAATTTAAGAAAATAAATAAATAAAAGGAATTTTATTTTTTAATAAAAAATACAAAACATTAATTCATTAATTTTTCACTGATTTTATTTTTTATAAATAAAATTATTCTATATTCAATGATTTAATTTACTTTAATATTTAATATGGTTTACAAAAATAATTACATTTGACATAAAGGATATGATTAAAATAAATAATATAAATATTTAAGAGATCAATTAGATATAATTTATAACTATAAATTTCAATTTATAAATTGTTTTTAGATTATTTTATAAATTTTCATATAATTTTATAATAAATGTCAGGGTTATATTTTCAATGTTATGTATTTTCAATCTTTTGCAATGTTAGTCCGCAATTTATCAAAGAAATTATTAATTAATATAATTCATTAATTAAAAATACCTCAATCAATTAGAAATCTCAACATGTTTTGTGATAGAGAAAGGCCGTAAATAATTTTACTTTTCACAATACACGCTATAATCTTATTTCTATATTGTTTTTTTCTGTTTCTTATCATAAACTTTTTTAAATATAATTTCCCAAAGGATTACTCAATTTAATAAATAAATTTAAATAATTATATATTTATAAAAACTTGAGTAATAATTTTGATTAAAATTTTTCTCGACATTCACCTAAATAATCTCTGACTTCATTCTCTTTACATCGAGTTGGTGCTTTAATAATATGATCTAATCTTGAGTCCGTTTTTGGCACAGTTGTAGTTAATTCCATTTTATTGCCTGTAGGTTTGTTATAGGTTGTACTACTTGACCCTTTGCGATTCAACGTTGATAACGGTGCCCTATTAATGTTCCTTTCAAAATTCTGGAATCCTTCCTGACTGGTGAGCATCACTGGATTCGGATAGAAATACGGCATGACAACAGGTTCCTGTACCAAAGCACTTGCATGATTTGAACATTCAGGCACTTTGAAAAAAGGTTCCATTTGATTCACTAACAGGTAGATAATGGTGGTGGGGTGTTGGTTTTGTCGTTGTTCATAGGCATGTGAACAACTCACTAAAATCACAAGGGAGATAGGAAAGATATCCCACCAGGAGGCGGCCATGACGACTTCAAAATCCAACTGAAAGTGGTGGTCCGGTGAGCTGAGGAGTCATTTATAGCCATGAGAAGAAAGACCGCAAATAGATAAATGGATGACCTTCATTCACTCCCCGGATTATCTGAAGAATCCGTTCGGTTTATGGGAGGGGATCCACTGATGATTCAACATTTTGGTCTCGAAACTATACGTCAGAGAAATTAGTTTCTTTAAAAAAAAAAAACAATATACATATATTACTATAAAATTAAATATATTAAACTATATATATTATACATTACTTGAAACAGTATATTTGTTTAAAATTTTATAAACATTATTAATGAAATAATAAATCTTTACTTTCATAATAATTTAGATTGAAAAATTAACATTAATTGTATAATAATAACAAATGTTAACATTAAAAATTATCAATGGAATGAGACTATTTCTTTATTATTTCAAATTTATTAACGAATATTCATATTTATAAATGAATAAAAGTTAAATTTTTATGAAATTAATAAAATTAATAAAATATTTTATTTAATTCTAATGCATTTATTAAATTAAAATGAAGAACAACATTTATATGTGAATATTTCAGAACTTTTGAGAATTAAAATCGTTAATTTCAAAGGTTATACAAATCATTGACGAAATTACTTTGTGGCGCATCTGCGGGGGGTGGGGAGGGAAAAGGGAATTTACGTGATTTACCATACACCCATAACGTGTATATTTATAATCATAGGATCATTAGATTCTAAACGTTTTATTTTTTTTTTTTTAATATATTTTTATACATTTCCATAAAATTAGAATATTTTTATTTTAAATCTCATCGATATACGAAATATATATCCTTGATTAAATTATTTAATTTTTAATTTTATATTTTTTTATATCGTAAATTTTTTATATTTTCTCTTTTCAATGATAATTTCATGTGTTATATATACATTATCCAAAAAGAGGTGTTTATTTTGTTTGTGAAGTTAATATTTACCATCACACCACATAAATTTTTAGGTGTATGTTTCAAGTATAAGAAAAACAAACAATTCCTATTGATTGTAATTCAAAGTTTTTCTATTTTTTGTATAATTATTTATCTTATATAAACATGGTAAAATATAGATAACATATATAAAATTATATAAAAATAGTAAAAATAACTTTTTTTTAAAAAAATCTATATTTCCGAAGAAGAATTTAATCCTTCTCATCTAAAACCATCAATATATCATTAGTATTTTTTTTAATGAAAATAATATATTTATGTAATATTACTAATTACTAATAAAAATAAAATGATAATTATTATGAAGGTAGAAGGAATAATTCCTAGTTATATAATAATTATTAATATTAAATATAAGCAATGCAAAGCTATTGTCAACCAAAATTATTTAAAACCATAATTTGATAAAAGTAACGGAAGTATGGTTACATTTATCTATGTCTACAATAATAAATGTGTTATACTATCTTTAATTAATTGACTCATTTGTGTTAAACATAAATGTTGATTTATTAATTATTATCTTTAAATATTAAAATTTCTATATATGAAGTTTAGTTTGATTTTTTTTTTGTTTTATAAATTATATAAAGTAAATATAATCAAAATTGAAAACACTTAATGGATTTCCACTTCCTCCATAAGTAGAGATGCCTCGTGCATCATAAGACTATCACTCACGTATGCATTTTTATCATTATATATTTCCTTCTAAACCTCTATAAATAATAATATCAAAATAATAATGTAATCTCTTTCAAGGAGTGGTATATGTGTATATGTATTATTATTACCACGTTTTTCTTAGCTTGCTTTCTTGTTTGTTTGTTTGTTTATTTATCTGTTCGGGTCAAATCTTGCAATCGAAATTTCGACCACTTCCAGTCATCCAATCGCTCTGAAACTTTTCAGAGTAATGTATTCTGGATGACAATACAATAAAATAACACATTCGTAGCTTGCAAGTGTTTAATTAGAGCATAATTAATGAATATAATTTTGTATGGGAAAATCAAAACAAAAAGTGTAAATATTTAAATTTGAAAAAAACCGTTAAAAACCCGTTAAAAGAATAATATAATATGTATAATATTTAAAATGTTAATAAATTTGAAAGAAGGTATATTAATGTTTTGTACTGTAATTTAGAAAACAAAATTTAAATTTATGATGAGTTTTAGGCAATAAAGAATTAAAATATGACAAATTTAAAAATTTCTCTTTATAATTCAATTTAAACAATTTAAATTTATTACTTTCAGGATAATAGTATTTCATGACTATTAAAGTCAATTAAAAAACTTAAAAGTAGTATAGGTCAAGTGAAATCGATTGCAATATATGAAGACTAAAAAGTAGAAAATAATACTTTATATAAAAAAAAAACTTTTTTAAAAAACCACGTTTTTAACGCACTAAAAAGAAGAAAATAATTTTTCTGAAACCCCATAGGTACTGACATTACAAACAAGAGATATGATTTGAAGAAAATTTTCTATAACGTAAAACGTGGGGCGCAACTATGGCTAAAATATTCTGTATCGTATAAAAATTTATAAATAAATGTTATTAGGTACAAATTAATAGGATAAATGAATTCATATTTTAATTAGCTTCAAAAAGTAAAGCTTATAACTTATCGAAATTTTTAAAAGAGGTAAATTTAATTTATGAAAAGATTACCTTTAGATTACTAATAATATTCACTTTTAAAAAATTCTGATAAAAAATGACATCCTAACAATATTCTGGTAAATAATATAAGAAATTTAACTTGAAGAAATCTAAAACTAAATTTTGCTACTGCAAAACTTCTAGCAAATATTTAATATTTATGTTAATAAAATTTCTAAAGTGTAAATTGAAGATGTTTATTTAATATTAAGGAATTAATTTTCCAAAAAAAATTTACATTAATAAAAGTATTCTGTTGGATTACTAATAATATTCCCTTTTAGAAAAAGTCTGGTAAAAAATATAAAACTTAAAATATAAATCCATGGATATTGAAATAAATTAATCAAAGAAATTATATTGCATTTAAAAAATTTATTATTATTTGCGCCCCACGTTTTACGTTATAGAAAATTTTCTTCAAATCATATCTCTTGTTTGTAATGTCAGTACCTATGGGGTTTCAGAAAAATTATTTTCTTCTTTTTAGTGCGTTAAAAACGTGGTTTTTTAAAAAAGTTTTTTTTTTATATAAAGTATTATTTTTTAGTTTAACTTTTTTTAGTTATATGACATAGTAACTTTCTTTTATTATGCCGATTTATGTATTGTATTTTGTTTAATCTGTATATAATAACTATACGTTGATTGAATTATTAAAAACTTTATTAGATGTAAAAGAAAAGAAAACAATAATCATTCATATTAATTTTATATTAATTTTTTATGCTAATATGACTGTGAGTACAATATATTGTATAAAATAAACATTTAATTTAAATTTAAACAACTGGTAAAGTTTCGAATTTATTTATTTGTTTTCTTTATGTAAACAGTAACTTATATTTGCAAGTCTTAGAGCAGGAGTGGCCAAATTTTTGGGATCCGTGGTCTACTTCACATTTTAAAAATGGAAGGCTGTCTACCAATGGCAGAGCCAAATTAACGTAACATACATGTTTATATATTTATTTTCAGTAACAAGCAAAAATGGTAAATTATCTAATTTTTCTAAAAAAACTTAATATATTAATGTTTAAAAAATAAAAAATTACTGAAGAAAATAATCACAGTATTCATATATAAAAAATTGACCATCCTATTCACTAATTTGGCACTGTATATCTGCGACAAGTTTATCATATTGTGGTTGGTACGAGCTTATTGCAATGCGTAAACACGAAATTAAATATTCATCTGTTAAACACGACCGATGTTTGGTTTTTATGGCGTTCATGGTTGAAAAAGCAGATTTGCAAAGATACGACAATCCAAAGTATGATTTCAAATATAAAATCAATTTGAAAATATAGGGAAAGGTTTCCTCAGAAATTAATTTCCAAAAATCAGTGTCGCTAGATGTACTGGTTTTAAGAAATATATCGCATCTTAATTTGAGCCACTCAGAAGCCAAACCGAGTAACTCCAATTTTTAAAATTTTGCTATTAATGTAATGTAATGTTATCTGCAACAAATGGAGTAAATATTGAACTTGATAATCTTAATATTGCAATATAGAATTTTCTGAATTCATTAAACCTGAATTTTTTACAAGCTGTGAACTCTGGGCTTCATTTTCTTGGTTTCTTTAAATGTGGAGTTAATCGCTTTGACTTCTGAGTGGCTCATTTAATAATTTCTTCCTCGGCCGGGACTGATGTGGTATCTATTAAATGTACATTTTTTCAGATTCTCTATCAATATTAACATTTTCATTAAATGGAAATATCATAAAATTGAGTATTTCTTCCAACTTAATTAAGTCAGCTAATATTCTTTCAATTCTACAAACAAAACATCTAAGTATTCGGCGAAATCTTCGAAATCTCGGTTTGGATTATGGATGCACTCTTCCTCCATGTTTTGAAGTTTCTCAATTCATGTTTTCTTAATTGAGACGCATACTTTTTATCGTTATTTTGAAAGTTTTGCGCTCATCATGTTTGTTCAACATTTATTCTTTCCTTGTAGATTTAGATATAAGTCGTTAAGTTTGTCAACAGAAATTGAAGCTTTATGTGATCGTGCGTTATCATGCAGTAATATTGCACCGTTGAGCAATGCTGGTTGTTTTTTCATAAGTTTTACACAGTTGTATGACTAGTTCCTAATATAGACCCAAAAGTTAGACTAGTAGTGTGTGGATCTTCCTTAATTCCTTGTTATCAATATGGACCGGTGGTTTTCCTCGAGGTTCATTGACGATACTCAAATTGCCAGAACGAAATTTTTGGAACCAATATCGAGCAATTTTTTCATTGGTGGACCCTTCTCCGAATGCCTAATTATTATTTCTTGAAGCTTGAACTGCGGTATGATTTAATTTAAACTCGTAAAAGAAGAGTAGATGTAAATCGCGTATTGTTTCCATCTGGTAAGGATAAAAATCAAATAAAAATGGGATACAAACACGAAAAAATTGTGCAAAATGAGTAAGAAGAATACCTTTAAGCTTTATAAATCAAAATATCAAGCGCCGTTAAAATATATCTCTCTAAGTCGCAGCTGAACACAGACTAAACAAAAAACGCCCGTTTCATAGTTTCCAACCTAATTTATAATATTATTTATTCTTAAAAGTAAATATAACATACTTAAAGATTTTAATTAAATTTTCTTTTTAAACGTTTTATTCTTGAATTCATTTTTTGAACGTAATGCCAATTCTATTCTATTCAATTTACTTGCGATTAAAATAAATTCAAATATTTTTAATTTTTAAATTTAATATTAGGTTTTATCAACAGAATTACAATATTGAATTAAACATAAATAAATTTTCAATCCTAAAGAATGTACAGATAAATCTTTATATTCATATATTTACATAAATTTTTATAAATATTTATTCATTCTTTTTTAAATTAGCAAAACGAAAACAATGAAAGGTCTATTGAAAATTTCTCAAAAATACTCTAAAGAATCTGATTACAGAATCAGATTCAATTCTATTTTATACTATTATATAATTTTTTTCTTAATTGAATCACGTGATGCTAGCGATTTAAGGGAGGTATAGTTTTCACACCAAATTTCACATGTGGAGATTTTTTACATATCTCCACGAATCATGCATTTTCTTAACAGAAAAAAGTATTTTTAGCATGATGTCTGTCCGTCCGTCCGTCCGTATAGATGTGTACAGCTTGAACGGCTCAACGGATTTTGATGAAATTTGGTATATTTACTTAATGCATCAGTATGATGAATTGATCAACTTTTGGTGCAAATCCAAAAACCGCAAGTGGTAGTATTAGGGATCGACGATAGGAAGGGAAGGGTTATTTTCACACTAAATTCCACATGAGGAGATTTTTTACATTTCTATTGTATTGGTTTTATCCTTCAGAAAAATCATCTTCATTAGTTTTTTCTTAATTTAAAATTATATGACGTCACCCAGCACTTCATGACGTCCCAGCCAGCTCTTAATTATAAATTATAAATAAAATAAAATTAAAAATATTTATGTTATATCCATATCTGTTTTTTATTGTATTAATAGATATATTAAAATTATTTGAAATTGTTTCTGTAGCTGGAAATTAATTTACTTCAAACCGTTGGTCGGTTCGGACCTGACCACAGGTCAACTTATTGTTTATGTTGTTGCTGGACACAATAAAAACAAAAACATTCAAAAATTCATTCTTTACTTATGAGACAAAAAATATTTTAAATGATTTCCTATCAAGATATAATAAACCTTAATTGTATTCGTGCTAATTTAAACTTACTTACTATAGGTCAAGGCCTTTAAATAGAACAGGAATGGAATGAACTCTTATCAGAAATCCTTCGACCCACCCAAAGGATGAATCAATTTGATTTATTTTGAAATCACTTAGTAAACATGAAACGGTATCAAATGCTTATAAGAAGCCAGCAACTATTTTAACCCTTCAATTCATTTATGTATAGATTAAGAATGTGCTTCCGATCAGAAAAGGATGATCTCTTGCCTCGGATTTTTCTTCTAATAATATTATTTATTGAACTTCCTTCAATCCAGTCACAAAATAATCTACATATCCAATGTGCTAAGGTAAGCAAGTCTTAGATATAGTTAGAACAAGTATAATAATTTTAATTTATATCATAATTTAAGTAAGTTATTGTTTACTTCAAAAACTATATAGGTAAATATCAATTTTTATATGAATGGGAATTTGAGTTTATACCATTGAAAATAGACAAATGATTTCATAGTTGTGGAATTTATTGATGGTTTCATTCATCTTTCTTCCATACAAATGAAAAAAAATGAAAAAAGTTATGTTTTGCTTTCAATATTTAATAGTTAAAAATTATATGATATAAAACAAGTTAATGAGAGCATACCGGAAGAGCTTAAGCCTTTTTGTAACATATTTACAAATGCAATCCAGATGAAAATTTTTTAAGTTGTTTAAAAATATTTAAACATGAAAAATTAAAACTAGTGTTCAATTAATTTTTCTATCTATCTATCTCAATGGCTCTACGGAACTTGAAATTTCTTGGCTGTAGCAACCAACAAATAAATGTTTAATTGTAATTTTAAATAATAAATGATAAAAAAATAATTAAATTGATTGTTTTATTTAAATTATAAACCACAGTTTCTTGCTAAAACGATTTAAGTCAAGAAAAGTTTTATTTACAAGATTTTCATAGTTAATATTGAAGAAATAGTGAAGTTTATTCAAAATTTTCAATTATATTGTGGCCAAAAAAATACTTTTAATCTTGTTAATTGATTTATGAAACATTGTATTTGTGTAACTTATGAGCTTTTTATATAATGACCGATTCACACAAGACAATTGTATTCTGGAAATTTTTTTCTATTGAATGGTTTACCCTGGTAAACAAGGCCATTTTGTTAGTCACGTCTTTCATTTATTTCTCACTCGCCATCCACGATTTCCAGCCGACTTTTTCAATCAAATCATGCTTTGATCTGTTAAAGAATTTTCAATTAATCCTTGAATAAAGAAAAAAATTGAATTTTTGTCTTGTTAGTATATATTTATATATATATATTATATATACCTATATATTTATTATCAACTAATAACATTGAAGAATAAAAAAATTCCTTAATTGTCTTTTCATAATTTTCTCAAAAAAAGTTGAAGGCTAATGAAAGATTACCATCATTGTTAATTGAACAAAAATATTAAAAAATGTGCATTAATTAGTATAAAAAGAATATGAGCTGTAAATGACTTTATAATAAAAACTTACTATCTAAATTTTTATATTTTCATACGCCTAAAAGTTTTATTAGTTTAATTAGAGGATCTTATAATTACTACATAGGCCTATATGTATCGTTTATATTAAATAGTTTTAAAATATTTTAATTATAAAAAATAAGTGGAAGTGTCTCCACCCGACAATCTCGCAAATTTGAATTGGAATTGGATTAATTAATATATATAATATTTAAATTAAATTTAATTAGTTATAAATTATAAATTAAAATTATTAAATAATATTTATTAAACCAGCGAGTGTTTGGCTCTTTGTCGATGGCACCACGTCAACTTGCTGACGCGTGATTTGCAGTCGTGTTAAAAAATTAATTCCGGTACTTTCAGCCATTCAATCAAGCTGAAATTCTATATATAGCAGTTTTATACAATTTTTAATCATGTGAAAAACAATAAAACATATATCTTTATTTTTACGGTCAGTTTAAAGGAAAAAATATGAAAACGTGGTAGGTAATGACCCTCTTCCGGTTGAGTTACATTTCTCAAAAGTTGATAGAAAACTACGAATTTTGAATAATGTCCGTGTACCAAATTTCATTATTCTAGCTCAAATCGTTTTTGCGTAATCTTGTCTACATACACACACACACACACACACACACAGATATTTTTCTCAACCTTAATGAAAATAACTCAGGGACCTTCAAAACGTATAAAAACATCAAAATCTCGTTATCGAAAATTTTCGTGATCTCAATACAATCTGGCGAGATATATAGTTAAAAGTAATAATAATACCCATTTAGAGAGTAATTTATGAAAATCATTAAAAACATCGAAGATGGTAATTCTTAAATTGAAAAACCTTAACATTTAAGGATATTCCTAAATATTTTAAATTCTAAAAATTTAGAATTATTTCATAGTTAATTTTTATAAAACAAAAAAATATATTATAAATCTGCAGTTGTTAAGGCAAAATCATAATATAATCAGTTGTTTAAATATTATGTAATTATAATAAACTGTAAAAAATTTAAGTCTCCTATTTTACGGTTAAAAATATTAAAAAAAAATTAACAGTTGACAACTTGACGAGTAATACAAGTGTGTGATAAAAATAGGGAGACTTATTTTTTTATTTTTAGTTTTTAATTAACTAACTAATATTTGACAATATTGTTTCCATCAGCAGTTATACAGTAGTTATAGGTAGTTGTTTTTAGTCTTGGTAGCAGCACTGAAAGGCTGATAGGGAATCATTCTTTTGAATGTTCTTCCGGGACCCAAAATGAGTTAAGACATGTATCAATTTCTGGAAAAGAAAAACAACAGTTCTCTAAAATAAATGGACGTGTGACATAAGGGCGTCATGATAAAGCATCCACTTATCCGCAATATCTGTTTTCCTTCGAAACACTTTTTTCCAGATCCTTTCAAGGGCATCTTTGTAAACTTTTGGTTGGGTTTGCCGAATCAATAGCTTCGTTTAAAAGCAAATCGGCATTGAGTGACCGATATGATAAAGTCCGTACCAGTCGCAACACTGCTACCAAAACTGGGAACAACTACTCCAGTGTATATCTACTGATGGAAACTATTCGACGAGAACAATATTGTTTGGTAAATTAGAAAAAAAATAATTCTCATTATTTTTCTCACACATCTTATATAAATGTACTTTTATTAATTCTTTAAATAATTATTTTTCAGGATATGTCAATACCGCCACACTCTTTTCTATTCTATGAAATCTGAATGTAGTAGTTTGAAGTTAGAAATTCAAAATAAAAGCTATTTCTTCTTAAATTTCATGTTTTTTTTGCTAGCCAGAAGATTGTTTGGAGATCAAAAATTGTCCAGCTCGATGTGAACGATGCACTCGATTGGAAACGGATTGTCAAAATTCGATGCTGACTAAAATTCCAACTGAAGTACTTTTGGATTCAACAATCTTATTTTTACTTAAAGACAATTATATAGGAAATTTAGGTAAGTAGAGAATACCAGTTCAGAAATGTTAGTTGTTTATTTTTGTTTGATTTTTAAAAAGTTTAAACTATTGAATGAATATTTTGAAAATAAAAAAAAAATAAAAAAATAAAAAATTGTAAATTGTAATTTTAAGGGATGGTGGAACAATTTTCATCTTTTTAATCCTCTTTGATAATGTTAATATTGTTAAAAAATTTTAGGTATAGAATAATTATTAAATACGAGGATTATTTGACTGGGGGATTCAAAATATTACGTGAGTTGGGAACTCCAGTGGCCTTTCCATTGTAGATTAGTCACTCCTAATGGATTGCATTTTATATATATATATATATATATATATATAAAGAAAAAGGAATAAATAAGCAATTTGATGATAATCATTTGTAATGTGATTAAGAAAAATATAGGCTCCACGTAAGGTGATGGTTAACTAATATTAATTATTAACTAGTATAATGTAAATAATGTAAGACAATCTAAAAATAAAAAATGTAAATGTTAACTAATTACGACCATGAGTCAGCAATTGAATGTAAAAATTATTATGAACCTTCTTTTACTATGTTATGGGTTAAAAAAATTTTATGTATCACAAATTTGATTATAAACATACTTTTTTAAACTAAAAAAATAACTGTGTGAGCCCACATTCTCGTGTTCCCGGGTTTAAGTCCCGGGCCTTGCAAGGGATTTTCTTTGTTTATGGGACGGAGTCAACCCAGCCTCCGGGATCAAAATTGGGAACCTATTTGATAAAAAGAAGCGCCTCGGATCAAGAAAATTAAGGTAAAGGTTGATAGAACCCGTTCTATTGATCATAGGGCAACTATTTAATATAATCAACTTGACTTACTTAGTACAAAAGTCAAGAGGTTCAATGAAATATTTTTTATTTTATTATATAAATAATCCACAAAAAGCAAAAAAAAAAAAATACTTCTAATCGACTTTTGACAAAATTTTTGAATGACTTAGAGTTAATAAAGTAGGTTTCTTCACAGTTTAATAATATTTTAATTAGTACTTAATTTTTAGTAATTAATTTAATAAGTATATCTACATTTAATATAAATTATTGTGTCAAATATTTTTAAAGTAATATATTATTCTTTTTTTCATTACAGATGAAAATTCTTTTGCTGGTACAAATCCTGAGAAACTTGTAAAATTAGATTTATCAAAAAATCAAATACACTATTTAAATAAAAATGCATTGCAACCATTGAAAAATCTTAATGTAAGTATTTTGAAACATTTCCACTTTTTTGAATGGATAAATGTCCATAACAACATTGAGTAATATCGTATATTATTTTTCTTTATAAATTAATTTTTTAAGTAATACTAGAAATTACACACAAAGAAGATTTTCTTAAATTCTGATGGAAATTATTAAAGATTATGAAATTCAATTTAATTTCTCTTGCATTATTTTCTTTTAATTGTTAAAATGAAAACACATGTCTATTGATTTTTTTTCAGATGCTTCACTTGGATCACAATTATCTTGTTGAAATCAACCCCTATGCTATTCGATACCAACCATTTCTAGATTTTCTTTCATTAAATTATAATCATGGTTTATCTCTTCCTAATGATAATAACCCCGGACTCTACAGCCCACCATTAAAAACACTTGAGTTCAATCATTGTAATGTAACGAAATTGAATCCTCGAATATTTGAAGGAATTCCAAATATAGAAAAGATTGATTTAAGTTATAATCGAATTGTAATTTTTGAACAACAAACCTTTGCAGAGCTTAAATATCTTAAAGTAAGATCATTAAATTATGAGTTATTTTCCTTTAATAGAAAATAGAAATTCTTTATTTTTAATTAGATCCAAAATATTTTATCTTATTAAATAATTCTAATTAAATGAAATTAAGAATAATTTTGATAATCGAACTACAATCAGATAATTTTTAAAACTAAGAGTTACAAATAAATTTAATATTTTTTTAAATCTATTTCATCTCATATAATAAATAAAATCTATATCTTTTTCAAACAAATCTATACAGAATTTATAGAAAAATGAAAATTTATTATTTAATTATTTTATTAATTATTGACTAAAAATTAAATTTAACTTTTTTTATTATATTTAAATTATTTATTTAATATTGTTTAATGTAGAATTTGAAGCTTGAAGGAAATCCTTTAGATTGTGGATATGTAGCAAATTCATTGGATGAATTGTGCGCACGAAATATTTGTGTGACATTCACTTGCAGTCATGAACCCCATGGGCCTATTCGAAATTGCACTGACCTTCCGGACCCTACTGTTACACCAATCACGGTACAATATATATATATGTCACTCAAAAGCCAAAGAGATTAACTCCACATTTAAAGAAACAGAAAATGAAGCCCAAAGTTCACAGCTTGTAGAAAATTCAGGTTTATTGATTACAGAAATATGTACAATGTAATGCAATATTAAGATTATCAAGTTCATTATTCACTTCATATGTTGCAGATTACCTTACATTACATTACATTACTAGTAAAATTTTAAAAATTGGAGTTAATCGGTTTGGTTTCTGAGTGGCACATATATATATATTTAAAGCGATATTTCATTTCAACTGTTTTCTTTGATTTTAGCCCACTACACCTACTCCGCCTACATGTATTGAAATTCATCCTGTTTTTATATGGTTAATCATAATATTACTTATCTCAATTTTATTAATTTTTTTCTATTGGACAATTTGTAATAAATTCAATCTCCAACAACATTCATCACATCGACATCATCATCATCATAATCATCATAATCATGAGGACAACTGTCATAATAGGCCTTTGCCATGTCCTGAAAATGTAATTCAATCTTCTGCAACATCGAGAGTTACTTTTGCAGTAGAAAGGACTCCACCTGAAATCCTAAACAGTGGACAAACGATCTCATCTTCGGAAACAAAATCTCCTCAACCCCTCAAGTCCTGTATATCAACTCCACTTTAAAATAAATTCTAAATGTATTTTTATAGTTTATATTTATTTAAATTGTTAAGTTAATTTTAAAATTAAAATAATTAATTTTTTTTTAAAGTATTAATCTAATCTTTCGCCTATTTTTCAACTATTTTTACATTTAATTACTTGGTTAAAATCGGTAGTTTGAAAGTATATGAGTGTATATATATATATATATATATATATATACATTAGATGAATAAAAAAGCCACAGGTGAAATGTATTTTTTAATACAGGATAAAATGTTTCTGAAAATGAGGTTAAATTTATTTGACTTGAATTCGTGTGATTTTTACAATTAAAACAATTGGGAGAATAAAGTTGATTAAATTCCCATTAATAATTATATTTTCATTAAATTGAAATATGAAAAATACATAACAAAAATAAAACTTAAATGAATGAATAAGTTTTCTTTTTTAGTATTAAATTAAAATTAATAACTAAAATATCACATGTTTATAAATATACTTATATGATTTTAAAATTAATTTTAATAAATTCTAAATAAGAGGGGGAAATATTATTGTTATTAAATAAAGATATACAATGTTAAAATTAATTATTTTATTATTGAGAAAAATATATATAAAATTTCTTAATTAATTAAATAGGAAGCCAAATTAATTGAGATTTTTGTGCTTGGTTTTTATTCTTTAATTCTTTTTCAATTAATTTCCCCAAATCATAGATGACTCCGCTAAGTTCTTCTTCAAATTCAGGCTCACATGAGAGAGTAATCAATCCAGGTTCAAATCCGGGGGCACCCTCTGTATCCTGAATATATTCCCATCTACGGAGAGCTTCTCGAACTGGACGGTATAGAAGACATCTGGTTCTGGATTTCCAATTCTGGGCTGAAGCGTCAATAATAGCTCTTGATAACTTATCAAGAGCACACCATTTCAAAAAAACTTCTTTTAGATCATCTACTTCCGGAATTAAAACTACCAAAGTGTCACATATGGTCTCCGCATCTCGTTCACTCAATTCCCCTTTTTTTAAATCTGCCAAATTTCCTAAATATTTGGTTGTTTCATTGGAATTTCCTTTCGGCAACATTTCCAGAAAGTTATTTATTTTTTTAAATAATAATAAGAAAGAATATTAATAAATAATTTAAAAATAATTATTTATATTCTTAATTATATATAATTATTTATATCATTTATATTAATAATTTATCTTATTATTTTTAATTAAAAAGATTTTACAAAAATAAAATTACCATGTTAAGACTGATTATTAATTCTATGAATCTAAAAAATAGAAATAATTTGAGAATTAAAATTGAAAATTATATTAACATCTTAAAGAAAGTGGACTTGTCATAAAAACCAATTCAATTATTAACAGAGATTAAACAATAAAATAAAAAAATTTAAAGTATTCAAGAAACAAAATGAAAAAAAAAAAATATTTAAATTTTATGAGTATTAGAAATTTACTAATATCTGTTTATTAACTTTAAATATGAACAAAATTATAAATTTTCAACATGAGTAACAGGAAATTTTGTAATCGGGAGAAGTATCAATGTATCATGTACGAACTTTTTCATGCATTGGCTTAATATTTTTTTGCATCAAGAATATTTTTAATAAATGTTTTTTTTAGTATGAAAATAATTGTTAAGTCAGGATTTTATGTAAGAGTGGAAATAATAATAAATTAATTGATTATTAATAAAATAGATAATTAAGTTTATTGATTTTAAAATATAATCTTTTAAAATAAATTTAAATATAAATAATTAAAAAAATTATAAGAAAACTGAAATATTTTTTTAAATAATATGAGATATAAATACTGTGTAAGGAATCAACTAAAAATATGACTTCAAAATAATAAATTAATTTTCATTTATATTGATGGAGTGTATAAACAAAACATTTACAAAGAGATTTAACATTTTCATTAAAAAAAATAATTTTACAATTTTTAATCATAAAACTTGTGTTGCAATTTACATTGTTTACTAAGATAATATTTTTATTAATCAACTTTTTACAATATATGAAATATATATTATATATGTACATCTCTAATCTTATAAATACATTATATTCTTTTTCTTCTAAATATTAAAACAAACCACAAAACATTGTCGTGGTATATATTCAACCTTGATAAATATCTATTTTTCATCTTTAAAATCATTGAACTTTAAATAGGCGACTAGCTTTGATTTCAGAATTTGGGAAATTTTTCCGGACAATTAATCTCAAATTACTTAATCATGTATTTTCTTCTTTTGATAATGTAACACTCGTGATATCTTTAACAATCATCTCCGCAATTTGCCAAGCCATCTCTTCTTTGGCCTGAAATATTGAATTAAAATTTATTAATAAAAAAGTTCTAATGTTATTTAATTATAGTATAAAATCAATAATAGCTATTATTGAGGTTTTCAGTCTACCCTATAAGCTAATTTTTCAATTGAGACAATTACATTATAAAAAAATTAATTTATAAAAGTAAAATAATAAATAAAAAATGAAATCATAATAATTGAATATAAATTATTTGTAATTTATTAACTAATATTGAAAAGGAAACTTTTAATTTAATATCCTTACTTTATCCTCTTCTATATTAACTAACTTTTTCACCACTTTGGCAAATTTCGACCCTATAAAATTCAATTTATAAATACAAATTAAAATAATTAAATTATAAAAATAAAATAGAGATATGAATTATAATTGACCTTCTTTTCTATCTGGCTCTGGCTCCACATCAGTCTCAAAACGGCCTAAAGCATTTATACGTCCAAAACTCAATCCTCTAAAATAACGTTTAAATCAATCCAAGAGAAACTTGATATAAAATATTATGTAATTATTTACTTATGTTCATTGCGTTTCCAAAGTGAATCTGGATCATATAGTTGTCTTGAATCAATATTCATTGATTTGTCATCTACATTACAAACAATCTTACGTATTCCACTATTAGAACTTTCCATTGCTAATAAAGTATTTTGAGATGAAATACTTTGTTCATTATTTGTTGAAGTGTCGGAGGCTTAAATTTTTTTTTTTATAGTATTAATTGTATAATGGAAAAAAATATTGCTTATATTTCTCTTATTAAAAATGTTTTTTATTATTTTTATGAAATAAATACCTTTTGGTGATATTTTGCTTGTTTGAATTGCATTTATTAATTCAGATAAAAAATTAAAATAAAGTTGAGAAGTTAAAAATGGTTTCAAAAAATTCTAAAAAATTAAATATAAATTTATTTCTTATATTAGTTTTATTTTATAAAGATAGAATATACCTTTTCTAAAACTTTTAAAATTATATTAACTGGTTCCTGAAAACAATTTGGAAGTGGTCCCTCTTCTCTACAAATATTTTGTTCTATAGAAAAACGAATTTTGTCTCCAAAACCTAATGGATTTGTAGCTTGAAGTGAAAAATATCTGTTAAAAAAATTAAATTTAAGCCAAAGTTCTTTAAATGTTAATTTAATATTTCAAAACAATATTAATTTTTATTAACTTATCATAAAGAACCATTGCATCGTTTTGAGCTTCAATACCATCATATGATTTTAGATCTAATAAATGTTGTTGAAAATTGTGAGCAGCAAGCCAAAATTGTAATAGACTTTGGTGGCCCTCTTGTTCCATAAACTAATCAAAAAGTAAATTAAATTATATAAATAATAATAAAATGTAATTTTTCAAATTATACCTCCATAAAATAAAAAAGTGATGCTTCATTATAAAGAATGTCAGATAACTCAACATTTCCACTTGTTAAAACATCAATTTGATGTTTCAAATGAAAAGTACTTTGTAAAAATCCTCCAAAAAAGCTAAAAATAAGTATTATTTATTTTGCATATATTATTTAAATAGTATTAATCTAAATTTAAAAATTTAAACATATATAAAGATTTTCTAAAATATTGAAAATACAGCCGGGTATCGAAAGTTATTTAAAATAATTTGAAATGGGGTAGTCCAAAAATAATGAAATCGCAAAGGAAAGTCATTATATTGTAAAAATCTCTTTTTCTCAATCAAATAGAGAATCATTAATATAATTATTATATAATATTAATATTATACATTATTAGAGATTTGAAATCATATAAAATTTATAATTTTACAAGAGTTTCCATTTTCTGAGAATTGATTTATATTAGAGAGATATTTTCATTAATTACATTAATGCATCCAATTAAATAATGTATACCAATTTCCCGATCAAAGTAACATTAATATGAAAATATAGTAATTGTTTACAATCCGGGAAGCTTCAGGGATTTGGATGAAATTTTGCCAGTGGATTCCTTTTTTAATTCCAAAGAAACTTTCCCTATGCAATATTTCTCGGTCTCTTCTAGTTTACGAGATAAAAATTATTAATGTTTGACAGATAAACTAGTTATGAATGAGCACCAAAATTTACTAATATTTATTGGCTAATTCACTAATTATTCACTTATTCACTAATTTTCGTTTTTTTCGGTTCGGTTTGGATATAAGAACTGAAAAAACCCAGAAAATTAGTGAAGCCCTCTGCTGGCCAAATGAATAAATCATGGTAGCTAAATAGAATGTCAATGGATTTATATTCAAACTTTAATAATTTTTATCTCGTAAACTCGGTTTGAAAACAATTACCAAAAATATATTTATACGTACTTGTTCTCTAACATTTTATAAATATAATTTTGCGCTTCTGAAAAGCATTCCGGATTTAAATCGTCACTAGATAATGATATTCTATCTCTTAAATCTTGAGGAAAGTCTATAAAATATGAACTATCATCGGTCATATATTTGTTATACATTTTAATTACATCATCTTGAATGGATTTATCTTTTATTGAGGAACATGTCCGAGTGGTTTGATTGGAACAAATTGAATCAACATCAGATGAGTCTTCACTCATTCTTGTTTTAACAATAGGAGCACAAATTCTCTCTGAAATGTCACTTCTACTTGGACCAGGATAATCTAATCTATCAGATTCAGATGTCAAATGATTATTAATTTCTTCCAAATTTTTTGTGGGATTTTCTTTTAATGCCTTTTCAGTTGTTTCACAGTCGGAATCCACTTCTAGTGAATTAGTTTGGTTTTTTAAATCTTTTGATAAAGTTTCTTTTGTAGAAGTTCTTAAATTTTCAGCATCAAGCCAAAATTTTATTATTGGAAGAGAATTTCTTGAGTCTAGATATTGTATAAAATATCCTAAAGCTCCATTATCAGAAAGAACTTCCTCAAGGTTTTTTGATAATCTTGATCTAGAACTAATAGGATTGATATCTAAACCTAAAATAAAAATAAAAAATAAATAAGTATTTTAAATTTTGAAAAAAACTATAAAAATTGGGATGATTACTATTTGTTTCATCAGAATGGGGACTTGAATTAGAGAATGAATAATTGATAGATTCCTCCAAAGTTGGATTGGGATTTGTAGTGACTATTCCTCCATTTGTTAATGTAGGATTTGTATTTGATTTTGGAGATTTTTCAGGAGTTGATGTAAGAGATTTACTCTTTTCATTTTTTCGTTTTGGACCTGAAAATAAATAATATATATATAATAGTTCTTTTTAATGAATAAATAATAAACGTTACCTGGTCTTTTCCAAAAATGAAGCATTTTTCATTATATTAATTTGACATTGAAAGTTAGGACGTTCATATTTTGTATTTATTTAATTCCCGAATATTCCATTATATATTTATGTCATTTTATCCCGAAATGTAGAGTAATATTTTAAAATTTCCATTACTTTGAAATGTGAGTTTTATTAAATTTCTGATTGAAAATAATGATAAAAGAATGACAGGAAATTATTAAGTAATTAATAAAACTAAACAGGTGCACTGGCAATTATCAATTTCATTCTATTTCGAACATTGATAATTAAATTATATGAATGAATGGATAATATTACCATATATATGTTCGATAAGTTTTTAAAAAATACAATATTTATCTTCAGAAGTAATGAAATGTTCGTAAATATTTATTATTCAAAATACAAGGGTAGTGATTTTTATTTTATTAGGTTACTTTGGCTAACCTGTATGTCAATCTCACCAGTTAATTTAAATTAGATTCGATATAAAAAAGTTAATCTTATATTCAAAATAATAATATTATCTTAAATATTATCTTATAGAGGTATGTTATAATGTAATTTAAATTATTATAATATATATAAATGATTAATTATTATATTAAATTTTAGGATATGTTGAAAAAATATAAAAAATTGCCTCTCTTCATTGTAGAAAATCACAATGAAGTGTTACCCTTCATCTATAGATCAATGGGTTCTAAATATCTCCCTTTAGAAAATAATACCCTTATTCACTTTGATTCTCATCCAGATATGCTTATACCTAAAGGAATGGATGCTGAAACAGTTTGGGAGAAAGAAGACTTATTTCAACATTTGAGTATAGAAAATTGGATTCTTCCAGCTGTATATGCTGGACATTTTACCACACTTGTTTGGATTAAGCCTTTATGGGCCAGTCAAATAAAAGATGGCATATCTAAATTTTATATAGGAAAATGTAAAAATACTGAACAGATTCGTTTAACATCAACTCATTCATATTTTGTAAGTGAAGGATTATATGTGGATAAAGAGGATTTAATAAACATTAAAGAAATAACATTAAAAGTTTTTACGATGAGTATAAATAATGAATTAGATTATAAAACTTTATTCGATAATAATAATTATGTATTAGATATTGATTTGGATTTTTTTAGCACAAAAAATCCTTTTCTAAATCTTTATGAGAAAGCAGACGTTTATTCTACTTTGAAAGAATTATATCATTTTAATTATGATAAAAATAAAACTGATAAAGAATATATACATCAAATTGTTAAATCGAGAGTTGACCAATTAGCAAAATTAGAACTTATTTTCAATTATCTAGAATGCCAAGGAAAACTGGCCGATTTGAAATTAGAAGGGGTTGAAGAAATATTAAAAACAATATCTAATTTAGTCGATCGCTTAAAACAGTCTTATCCTGAGGAGACGATAGATTGGAATATGCTCCATGAGGCAGGTTGTACTTGCGATGATAGTGATTTACCTCATCATGTCTCTTCAAGGGAAGATATTTTAAACATGGTAGAAGGACCATTTTTAAATTTTCTAAAAAGTCTTCCATCTCTACCAATAATCATTACAATTAGTAGATCAAGTGAAGATGATTATTGCCCTCCTGAAGATGTGGATTTTATTCAAGAAAATGTTATTAAAAAAATTAATCAAATTATTTCATCTATTAAAATAAATTATGAATATTAATTTTATTAAATTAAGTTTAATTAATTAATTTTTAAAAATTTGCATCAAATAAATAATTTATATTTTAAGATAAAGATTGAAGAATTTCAAATGTATAACTTTTTATTATTTTTACATATAAGTCATCATATTTATTTTTAATTTTTATTATAATTTATCATATTACTAAATTTTCGAAGTTGTTGTTTTTACCATAAAGATTAAATATTTATTTAATTACAAATGGCATAGACTTTAATTTTATAGTAATGTAAGATTTGAGTAAACTTATCTACATAATTATTTGAAACTCTTTTCCATTTCCAAATTTTTATCCCATTTTTACTAATTAGATTAAGTGAAATTAAAAATCCTTATAAATATTTAACTTCGAAGCCTATAATATTGATATACCATAATGATATGATGCTAAAACAAATTCTAGAGAAAAATTCCAGATTTAAAATTAATAGATTTTACGATAGGCACTCGGGGGAAACATTTTAATATATTATTAATATATAAAAAAAATCTAAATAGAATAATTTTTTATTAAAAATACGGTGAAGTTTTTAGTTGTATTGCGCATTTCCTTTTTTCCACCATTCTCAGAAGCTGTCTTATTTTCAACTAAAAAACTCCGGCTCATTAAATAAATATTGTAACGGACAAATTATTTATATTCCTTTTATTAATTTTATTTTATTTTGTTTTATTTTTTTTATTATTTTGGATAAGTTTATAAATATAATAAAGAGAAGAAAAAGAAAGTTATTTTCTCGCCTAATCCTCAAATAAAATGTATATATATATATATAGATATAGATATATTTCAATAAGTGGAAAGAACATCTCCCTCCAATTGTATAATTTATCAGTTGAAAAAGTCGTATCATCCTGATATGACCTTGTAACTATCACGTCCCGTGATATAATTATTGTTTTTATAAATCATCACACCCTGTGATAACTATTCCTATTACTCCCTGTAATAATAGTGAATTACATTATCTTAATTTTTGAAGTGAAACTTCTTTAGCGGCGTCCTGACATTTGGTTGAGAATGGAGAGTGAATTGAAAAATTGAAATTTCGTAACGCGTTACGTTACGCTAGGTCCAAAGTCCATGGTGCGCATGCGCGCCAGTACGTTGACCCGGAATAATATTTCTCAGCTTCTACTGGGTCAAAGAATAAAAATTAGTATGACTTATGATCAAAAGAGGGCGAGATCTCCACCTTGTCCAGTAGATATCGCAATTAAATACAATTTGAATTTAAATATATATTAATTTCAAAATTTGCCTAAACATTTATAAAAATAAATATACATATGAAATTTGTTATTTTTTTTTAATATTAAAAAATATTTAATTTGAGATTAATTATATGTAAAAAGATCAACTATCAAATAGATTCAAACTTTTATTTTCTTTGATTAGATTATAATTAAATATTATTTATATTATTTAAAAATTATTATTTTTCTATTTATTAAGGATGTCTATTAAAAAATTGTAATTAACCTTATCATATGTCAAATATTATAGCTAAGTTTTTTTGAATTTTTTAAAATTTTTTATATAAGGTAATGGCACCTATAGATGACATGGCACCTATAGATGACACTTTTGAATTTAAACTAAAAAAATAAGCAAATTTTAAAACATACGCGGAAATTTTTTTTTTTAAATGATAGTTATGCTTTTCCACCACCTGAGATATCCTACAACAATACAATAAGTCGCCCTATATTTTTTCTTTTAACTTGAAAAGCAGACAGGATCGTCAACAATTGATTTTTTCAACAAATCTTAAAGATAACCTTAAGGTAACTAATGTTCTTAATTAGTATTTTATATTTTTATTTTCATATTCATCAAGAATTTAATAACTACATTATAAAATAGACTTAATATAGATATAAATCACTTCAATTTAAACACCTAATTTTTAAAAGTATCTTTTTTATCAACGGTGTTATCTATAGGTGCCCCTAAAAATTGTTTTTCCTATAGATGACAGCAATGTCAGCTATAAGTAGGTTTTTAAAAAAATTGTCTATTATATTAATAGCTGTAAAGAGGAGATAATTTTATATAATTCCACCAAGTTGCATGTCTGAATTGATATAGGAACCTAAAGGTGACGCTGTGTTTCTCATTGTCAGAAAATTTTTTTCTGTTCCAGAACTTCATACACTATTTTTTTGAAAATTTTTTTAAATTACTCTGTTCTCAATGTATAAATAAAAATGCATAATTAAAAAAAGATTTGTTTAAAATCGATTTTTTATTTTATTATAATAATCAGCTAAAAATAAAATCAATCACAATAAATATATCTAATGTATCATTATATGAAACCTGATTTTTTTATTATAACTAAAGTTAAAGCAGCAACAAGGTGTTGGAAAGATGTTACACTTTTTAAATAAATAAGTTGAAGATAAAGAGAGCAAGCGAAGTGAAAAAAAGTAGATGTCATCTTTGGGTTCCATAATTGTCATCATTAGGTTCCACCAAAATTTTTAGTGTCATCTATAGGTTCCATTTGATTACTTTGAAAAAAAATTATATTTCCTCTTAAACTCATATAAAAGTTTAAAATATTTATCCTGGTGATAAAAGGTAAGATAAGCTTTATAATATCCAAAAGATTTTTTTTGTGAGACGTATAGTTTCAGTTTTATAAAAGAAAATAGTGGCAAGAGCGCTTAAAATGTCATCTATTGGTGCCATTACCTTAATTAATCTCAAATTAAATATTTTTTAATATTAAAAAATAACAAATTTCATATGTATATTTATTTATTTTTAATATTAAACGTATTTCATATTTTTTGAGAGAGATTAATAAATATATATATATTTTATTAAAAATAAATATTTTTAATTTTATTTCGAAATTAAATAATGAATTTTAAAATATTTTAAATATAAAAAAATGTTAATACAATATCATTTAAAAAAAAAGCGGGATTAATAAATATATATATATATTTTATTAAAAATAAATATTTTTAATTTTATTTCGAAATTAAATAATAAATTTTAAAATATTTTAAATATAAAATTTCGAAATTAAATAATGAATTTTAAAATATTTTAAATATAAAAAAATGTTAATACAATATCATTTAAAAAAAAAGTGGGATTAATAAATATATATATATATATTTTATTAAAAATAAATATTTTTAATTTTATTTCGAAATTAAATAATAAATTTTAAAATATTTTAAATATAAAATTTCGAAATTAAATAATGAATTTTAAAATATTTTAAATATAAAAAAATGTTAATACAATATCATTTAAAAAAAAAGCGGGATTAATAAATATATATATATATATTTTATTAAAAATAAATATTTTTAATTTTATTTCGAAATTAAATAATAAATTTTAAAATATTTTAAATATAAAAAAAATATTAATACAAAATTAAAAAAAGGCGGGAGTAAAATTTCAAAATGGATGCCATTTACGTCACCCATATATAATTTTCAATTAAGAAATTAATAATGAAGCTGTAAGTTTCAAGAGATGTAATCAATAAAACTCAATTTTTCTTTATAAATACTATATCTAGTGTGAATTTGAAAAAAATCGTTAGAGCGGTTTTTGAGAACCAATGGTTATAGATAAATAGATAGATATATACAATTTTAGCTAGCATAATAAGATAAGATATATATCGTGAAATAATTAAAATTCTCAAGTCAAATATACAGCGTGCACGCATACCGACGCATGTAATTGTGTGTGTGAACATGGTCGGCGATTCACACGCCAACACATACAGTTATGTGCGTCGATGACCATTCACGTTATTTATCCGAATCTCAACATTACTTTAACACTACTAAATCAATTTAAAATTATTATTGCATTTAAAACTGCTTTTCTCTACTCCACAGATTTAACTATGCCGAAAAAAAATAACGACCAAAATTTAGACGATATTATTTATTTCATACACCGTTCACTACTGGTTTATAGCCACACAGGTGCTAATGCACTTGAACGAGGCGAAGATAAAATCCCTCTAATTCTCGGGGGAGATTTTAATGTAAATTTTGGATCTGAGATGATTCGTTGCCGTTGATCAACTTTCTTCGAGAAACATTTGGTCTGCTTATAAATAACGATCCCAAGGAATCAACAACAAAATCTGGAACTACAATAGATGCTGTTTTTACACGTTATATAGAAAATATCGAATCACGAACATATATATCTTATTTTAGTTATCACAAGCCATTAATATCAGTATTACCAATTGAAGCACCAACCGACAATAGTACAGGCAATGTAGATATGATGATAGAGTAGATAATAATAATAATAAAGCGAATATTTGTTACGAAAATTTTATACTGTTATATGTCTTTCGAAATGATCCCTTTATTTTTCTCTATTTCTCTCTCACTCACACTCTCAACTAAAATTTATCTTATTCTCTAGATTGTAAGAAGTTTCACTTCCGCCACGTGTACGATGCTGCACATTTTGCTTTTTTATTTAAATTTTTTATATTTAATTTGTTTAAAATTTATTTTATTAAATAAATTGTATTAGTTTTTTCCTTTTCCCTTAAATTTTTCAACATTTTTTTTTGTATTCTGGGATAAAGACAATTTACCCAAAGTTTGGCGCCCATAATTAACTTATTATAATACAATTCACAGCCCTCGTGGGTCATTTTAAGTGCACCATAGTTTGATCTATTACAAAGTGGCGAATAACGTGAGGCGATCCATTACAATATACACAGTCCAGTCACATTAATGTGACCACCACGTACTTTCCATGTCAGAGTTAAATAACCAATCACAGTATGTATATATATATATATATATATATAGCACAGTGCAGTTGAGCGTATATAAAGGGTGTGTGTAGGCTTCGGAAAACATTTCAATCGTTGGTATAATTCAGAAAGGAAGCGATTTATCCGACGTCCAAAAGGGCATGATCGGGCCAAGGGTGGAAGTTTTCCGAAACAGCTGAGTTTGTGAACTGTATGTGTGCCGTGGTAAAAGTGTACCGTGGATGGCAAAATGGGACTGTTCAAAATCAGCGACGTGGCAAATGTGGTGTACCACGGGCCATAGATGACAGAGGCGAATGACAGTTGCGGAGATGCGTTTGGGCAGATAGACGGGATACCGTTGAGCAACTGACCACATCCAAGTGAACACCTTCACAAACTCAGTCGTTTCGGAAATGCTTCCACCCTTGGTCCGAAAACCGGACTTTGGATAAATCGCTTCGTTTCTGCATTATGCCAACGATTGAAATGTTTTCCGAAGCCTACACACACCCTTTATATACGCTCAACTGCACTGTGCTATATATATATATATATATATATATACTGTGATTGGTTATTTAACTCTGACGTAAAAAGTACGTGGTGGTCACATTAATGTGACTGGACTGTGTATCAATTAACTTAAAATTTCCACTTTTGTTTTTAGTTAAAAATTATTCTTACGATGATTTATAATTTAATTTAAATATTAAATTCTAGATTATAGATTTGTAAAAATACTACCATTTTGATATGAAAGATACAGTGACAAATAATAAATCTAAATTATAATTTGAATTTATATAAAGATTTTCTAAGGACAATAAATTAAATAAGATATATATTAAGAAATTTTTTCAAAGCTACATTATAAATTAAAGTATTTTAAGAAAAATAA
Organism: Labia minor; assembly: GCA_963082975.1. Classification (NCBI taxonomy): domain Eukaryota; kingdom Metazoa; phylum Arthropoda; class Insecta; order Dermaptera; family Spongiphoridae; genus Labia; species Labia minor. The sequence goes on from OY720347.1 coordinate 65,277,604, forward strand.
AACATTAGTATATGTCTAAATATGATTAAATTACTATAAGTTTATAAGTTTAAAATCCTGAATTTCAATTTACTAATAGAGTAAAAATTTCTGAAAAAGGTAGATTTTCACTTATACTAAAAGTTTACGCCATGGAGAAATTCCAATTCTTGTTAAACTCATAAGTTTGTTTTAATATCAAACTATAATATTATAACAAAACTGTCCCGGAAAAAAAATTCAAAGGTAAAGCTTATATTCGAAAAACTCATTTGAATCAAAAATTAAATATTGAAAAACAATTCACCCATGATAAGCATAGAAATTACATGAACTTTTGCGTTCATTAAGAATTGATAGATTTCATTTTTTATATACTTATATATTTTTTAAATCAACTTCCTCTTACTCTCCTTCAAAAGCTTAGAAATGTTTATGATAGATCGATGATATACTTGATTTTATTTAATTTAATTTAAATCATTTCATATTTTAATTTTTTATTTTAATAATGATTATTTTCTATAAATAGAATAATTTAGAGTATTTTATATCTTCTTTAGAATTTATTTTCTTAGTTTTAATGCTTAATTTTGCAACAAACCGTTATCTAGGAAAGACTTTTGCGACAGCTCATTAAAGGTCATATGTTTTGTGACACCGGATTGGTTTGAATTGATCATTCAGAGTGGGGCATCCAACGGTCTCGATGAGGCCAACCGTGGACAACGGTCTTCGGCCAAGTCTCAGTTATCCAGAAGATCCTGACAATGCAGCTCTTGGAGGTGACTCTCATTCTTGGCATGAGCGCTATTGCTTGGACAGCTCCAACCTCATCAGAAGCAACACCGCAGTAGGTACAGGGGTGGTGTAACGCTGATTTTTAATAAAAAATAAAAAAAATAATAATATATTATTCCTGTTAGTTGAAATGAAAATAGATATTTCCTTTTTGTATAATAATTTACAAGTTTTATTTTATAAATCTTTTGATTATAAATCAATAATTATGATTTTCATATGAATTAATAAAATAATAGTGAAATTTTCTAAATCTTCCAGTTTAAGATATATTTTCAAAAATAAATATTATACCTCATCCCTAAATAAATATTTATCTTTACCTGGACAGAGAAGTTAACAAAACTTACTTATTTTTAAATTCCATTTCCACCCTTTAATTTATTATCATATAAACATATATTTTTGAGTGATAATTTTAACTCTAATTATAATTAACTTAACTCTAATTTTTAACTAATTTTAATTATAATATCAAATATGGTACATTTATTTGAAATGTAAATAAAACCATTCATTTATTAAAGTAAAGCATATTACTAGCAGAATGAAACTTCTTAAGATTTTTCCATACATTTTATCTTTCAATTTTTATCAAATATTATTTAAGAAAAAATATTTCTGTTCTTTGACTAAATTTATAACCTATATATCATATTGATTCACTAAATAAATAACTTTAAATATATAAACAATAGTTAATAATTTATTTTCTTTTTAATTCCCTTGTTTAAAATTTATTTATTTTTTCAGTCCAGTACCAACATATGATCAAAGTCAACAAGGAGAAAATAACGTGCATTTATCTCTAAATAATTTAAATTTTTTAGCTCAAATAAACGGAGGGTTTAAGGGTGATTTTTCAGTAAGTAATTTTATATTTATATAAATTAAAATAATTTCTATTTAATCTATTTAAAAATATAATTATTTGTTCAAGAGTGTTTCTGTTCCTTGGACTCAAGATTATGAATATAATTACGATTATCCAGATTATCCTTCTGAAACTGATGAATTAAATAGTACTACAACTATATCTCCAAATTCAACTGTTTCTACCAATCCTCCAGTTATATCTGTAGCTAAACAACCTTGTCCTCATGGCATGAAACGAAATGGAAAAGGAAAATGCATACGTCGACCACACCAATTTCGATTCCCGTAAAAATACAATTATATACCTCAAAAATATTATAAATAAATTTTAAATCAATTTAGATTTAAGGTTGTATAAATGAATTATAATTTTCTAAATTTATTTTACAGATTTGGATTTCGATTTGGACCACGAACAAGAGAAAATAATATAGAAAAATAAGCCGGAATTAATTATCTGATTAATTAAATAATTAATTATTTTGTTTTATTTATAATAAATTTTTGTACATATTTACTTAGACTTAATAAATAATATTAAAGATAAATGTTTTTTTAAATTTTTAAAATTTAGGCAACCCAATATACAGATTAATATTTTATGTTGTATTTTTAAGTTTAAAGGGGAAAATTGACGTTTTTTTTAAAATACCCCCTGATTGTATTATTTTCTCACTACATTTAATGAAATTTCCATTAAAATAAAAATATGAGATCAACCGGAAAAAATAGTGATTGTTATCTATTAAGAAAGATGAAGTCAATGTGTTAAAAATATTGTTTTTGATTGGCAATTCAAAGCAATCGATTTTAAATATTTTTATTTTATTTTTATTATTATTTGTCATAAATTTTATGAATGATATATTACCATTTTTTCTCCTAAATAATTAAACTGATTGCTATTCTCAATATATGCGTAAATGGTATATCATATTTAAAAAAAAAATATTATTTAAATTTTATAAAAATAATTCTCCTCTCTCGAAAAATATATTTCATTAGAGTTGGTATTTAAATAACAAATAGTTATTATCGACATTGACTTGATTGCTTTACAAAATATTCTTCATCAAGATCAATACTCTTTTGAATGCATTTGAACTATTAATCGAAGTACTTTTGTATTATGGTAACATCAAAATAAACGTTTTGAATACATCAACTGTACAGTCGTTTGCTGTTTTGTTTCAGGCTCATATTCAAATATGATATTCATAACTCGTCATCTCTGTAAATTTTTACAGTACCTTTGATGGACTTTGATTTTTTAAACATTTCCTTAAGTCAATCCAAAATTTGTGCGAACTTACTCCAACAAATCTTTTTGTTATAAGAAAACCCAAAATTTAATCAATCTCTCTTTATCAGCTTCAATGTTTGTTGGTACAACGACCGATTTTGCACGACCTGGATCGGACGCGTTGAATTCGTTATACCAGCTTTTTTACAGTGCTGTAGATGTGCCCTTGATAATCCTTGAAATAATTGCTTGATATTTTTCAAATTTGTAAAAAAATCTAACATATTGTGATCTAAATCAGGGCTTCTTAAACTTTTTACTATCTCGCCAGAGATAGTATTGCGATCACGAAAATTTTCGATGTTGAGATTTTGATGTTTTTATACGTTTTGAAGGTTCCTGAATCATTTTCACTAAGGTTGAGAAAAATGTCTGTGTGTGTGTGTGTATGTGTGTGTGTATGTAGACAAGATTACGCAAAAACGGTTTGAGCTAGAATGATGAAATTTGGTACATGAGCATTATTCAAAATTCGTAGTTTTCTATCAACTTTTGAGAAATGTAGCTCAACCGGAAGAGGGTCATTACCTACAACGTTTTGATTTTTTTTCCTCTAAAGTGACCGTAAAAATAAAGATATATGTTTGATAATTTTTCACATGATTAAAGATTGTATAAAACTGCTATATATAGAATTTCAGCTTGATTGATTCGCTGAAATTACCAGAATTAATTTTTTAACACTGCAATTCTCACGCGCTAACATGTGACGTGGTGCCATCAACAAAAAGCCAAACATGCGCTGGTTTAATATTTATTATTTATAATTTATAATTAATTAGATTTAATTTAAATATAATATATTATGTTATTTAATCCAATTCAAATTGCGAGATAGTCGAGTGGAGACACTCCAGCTAATTTATATAGCGACCCCCTTCAAGCTTAGGAAATTTTAAACGACCCCCTCCTCCATATAATGAAATATATATTAACCGTAGATGTAGATGTAATATCGCACTATTTTACAATGTAAATAAAATAAGGATTAAAGAATTCATACCCATTCATTTCACATATATATAATTTAATAATTTTAAAATTTTATTTATAATGATTCAAAAGTATCAGATCTTTGCGACCCCCTTTCAGTAGTCTCGCGACCCCCCCTGGTGGTCGCGACCCACAGTTTAAGAACCCCTGATCTAAATATATCTAATATATCTAATCCTTGAAATAAACGCATATTTTGGAATCTCTATGAGGGTGGACAAAATGATTCGAAAATTAATTCAAACGTTTGATGAAGAGTATTTGGAAAAGTAATCAAGCCAATTTCGATTACTACTTTTTGTTTTAGACAGGAAATATAAATAGTAACCTTCTAAGTAGTTAAAATAAAACAAATAGAAGAAATACGTCAATAATGGATTTTTTCAAATTTTAAAGAAAAAATTTAAATATTATGATCTAAATTAGAGGTTCCTAAAGTGGTCTATATCGACCCCAGGGGTCTATGGCAACCTACAAGGGGTCTACGACAGCGAATCAAAAATTTGGGGGTCCATGAAATAAAAATGGGGGTCTCAAGTCTATTTACTTACATTATACTAGCTTATAATACAATTCAATATGTCTCTAAAAAAAGGGTAAATTGTTTTTTTGACATGATTTTTAAAACAGTAAAATTTATTTACAAAAAAAAAACAATTTAGGGGGTCTACCCAAAACCGAAAATCATGGCAAGAGGTCTACGACACAAAAAGTTTGGGAACCTATGGTCTAAATATATGTAATGGGATATCTAATTATATATCTAATGGGAAAACCTGCCTCCCTCCACCTCTCCCCATCTCTGTGATTTCCTAAGAAGCCATTCGTTATTTAAATACTAATAATAAAATTTTATTCTTAATATACGTTAAATTATATATATTTAAATATCTTCTATAATACAAGGAGTAAGGTAACCAAATTTTTCTGAGGTGAAGGGTACCTCAAATGATGAAAAATAAAAAAGAAATTAGAATCTTAGGTAACTCCTGAGCTGAGCTGCGGGTGTTCCATTTTCTAGAAATGTTGTAAAATATATAAGGAGAGTGTTTGTATGTATGTAATTTGTTTACTTTTTTGTTGTCATAGAAACAGAAATTAAATATAGATGGACTATTCGAATATATATATATATATATATATATATATGTAAATTTGTAATTGCCGCGTTTGCTAGAATTCGTTTGAAGCTTGCAACAACATAGCACACATCACAAGTGAGATTCAGAATTGTGACAGCCACTTATAAACTATTTACAAATTGTGTATATAAAATAATAGAATTAATATAGTTTAAATTAATCATATATATAAGGACATTAAAAATCGATTTCATTTTTTCAGGTAATTCTTATAAATCTTCTAAATGTATTTATTTATATTGTTATTGTTGTAAAATAAAATAAAATCATTTTTTCAGTGAACCTCGATTTGTCTCTTAATTAAAAACCAATTTACAAATCGATTTTTGTCAACATGCCAGTACAAGTGAAGATTCATTTCAAGAAAAAGACCGTTAATGATGAACTAGTGAATGCAGTCGAATCAATAAAGTTTATAAAAGATGAAACACTTTATATTTTTCCGGAAAATCTTCAACATGAATATAAACACAAAGAATTATTTGAAATGAGTATTGTCAAAAATGGCTGCAAGAGCATGCTAAATGAAGGTAACTTTCGCAATATTCAAATATCTTTACCAGATCCAGTAGCAGCACTTTATATAGACTCAGATGAAAACTTTGTTTTTAAAAATCATTATTTAGAAGAGAAATCAAACCAGATTATAGTCAAGAAAGATATGACAAATGAAGATTGTGAAGAAAGAAATGAGTTAATAAAATTAGTTAATGAATTAAAAGAGAAATTATCAACTAATGAAATCACTCTTGCAGACATTGAAAGAAAATTTATCATTGAAAAATTTCATGGAAAACAACAAAATGCTCAAGAATGGTTAGAAAAATTTGAGAAGGAATGTGAAAGATATAAGGTGATAAATGAAGGTAAAAAAATACAAGCTATGAGACTATTCCTAGAAGGAAACACTATAGAGTGGTATAGCTCAAAAATGAGAACTTTACCTCTTGAAAACTGGTCAGAGTGGTCAAAATCATTTTTGTTAGTATATGCTACTAAAGGTTGGTCTGAAGTTAGATTTGCATATACCTTTAAATATATTAATGGTTCCTTAGTTGATTATAGTCTTAAAAAAGAAAAATTATTGTTGGACACTGAAAATACAATGTCAGAAATTTCGAAAATTAATCATATTGTTGTTGGATTGCCTATGAACATACAAGATAATATAGACAAAGAAGAAATTAAAAGTACGGATCAACTAATGAATATTCTTAGAAAATATGACACAGAGTACTTCAAGAAGAATTCAAATAATATACAGACAAAAATGAATATCCAACAGAATAATGTAGAAAGAAAAATATATACAAATAAAAACGTTATTAAGAAACCATGTTACATGTGTGAAAAACTAAAAAAATTTAATCGCTATCATCCCGCTGACTTATGTTTTAATAAACAAAAATATTTAGAACAATTTCATATAAATTTAACAGAAAATATTGAAGAAATTCCGACAATTGAACTACAAAAAAACTAGCGGGCCCGGAAAAATTTACGCCATTAATTAAATTGAACGTTTTAATTAACAATCAAAAAAATATCAAAGCTATTTATGATAGTGGTTCCAATGTAACTTTAATAAATCACAATATTATAAAACAAATAAAAGCTAAGATAATGAAAAATAGAAGTATCTTCAAGACAATTAATGGCTTAGATTTTATTAACAGCCGGGCGCGTCTTCGCTTGACAATAAACAAAATTGAAGATAATCTAGATGTTTATATAATTAAAAATAATAACTTTTCCTATGATCTCATTTTAGGATTAGATGCAATAAAAAAATTCAAGCTCATTCAAGATGAAAATTTAAAAATTTTTCAAAAAACCAGTAATAAAAATATAATTACTGATAAAAATGATAATGATAATAAAAATGAAATAAAGGCCCAAATCAATTTTAATGAATATATTAATGAGAATGAAGTTGAATTGGATCATTTAGAGAATACTAAAAGAAGAAAGATTGATGAAATAATAAAAAGACATAAGTTAGTTTTCGCTAAAAATAAATATGATGTTGGAAAAGTTAAGAATGAAGAAGCGCAAATAAAACTTAAAGAAGATAAATATGTTTCAAAGAAGCCATACAGATGTTCATTGCCAGACCAAAAAGAAATTGAATCTCAAGTCTCCAAATTACTAGAAGCTGGATTAATTGAAGAATCAAACTCACCATATGCTGCACCTGTTACAATGGCTTTTAAAAAGGATGACGGTCGAAAATCGCGTCTCTGCATAGATTTTAGGGAATTGAATAAATTAGTTGTGCCAGAGGCTCATCCATTTCCTAGAATTGAAGATATTATGGTAAAAGCTGGTGAATGCAACTGGTTTTCAGCTTTTGACATAAACTCTGCCTTTTGGTCAATCCCTATAAGACAAAAAGATAAAAAGAAAACGGCATTTGTCACACAGAATGGACACTGGCAATGGAATTGTTTACCATTTGGTTTAAAGGTATCATCCTCAATATTCCAGAGAACCATGGCAAACATTATACGACGCAATAAATTAAATGAATTTACCATAAATTATATTGATGATGTTTTAATATTCTCAAAGACCTTTGAAGAACATTTGAATCATATAGAACTTGTACTTAATGCAATTGAGAAAGAAGGCTTTAAACTGAAGCTATCCAAATGCAAATTTGCAAAAAATTCAGTGAAATATCTAGGACACATTATTGAAAAGAATAAAGTCAGTCCCTATAAAGACAATTTAATAGCAATTAGAAATTTTGAAACGCCAAGAAATAAAAAAAATGTGAGACAATTTTTAGGAAAAATCAATTTTTATCATAAATACATTGAAAATGCGGTTGAAAAACTTGAACCATTACATAATCTGCTAAGAAATAATGTAAAATTTGAATGGAACGAGGACTGTGAAAAATCCTTCAGATTTGTGAAACAATATTTATGTTCAGGGCCAATATTAGCAATATATAGCCAAGATAAACCGGTATATATATATAGTGATGCCAGTGGTATCGGATTAGGAGCCATATTAAAACAACCTCAAGAAGATGGTATACTTCATCCGGTAGCATATTTTTCAAAAAAGTTAAGCCCATCTCAAAAGAAAAAGAGAGCTATTCACTTGGAATGCCTTGCGATCAAAGAGGCCATATTATACTGGCAACATTGGTTAATAGGAAGAGAATTCATTATTGTTTCGGATCATAAACCGCTTGAAAGTTTGAAAGTAAAAGCAAGAACTGATGAACCTCTTGGCGATCTCATGTATTATCTATCTCAATATAATTTCAAGATTATATATGCTCCAGGTAAAGAAAATGTAGAAGCTGATTCCTTATCAAGAAACCCGGTTCTAGAGAGCTTTGAAAATGAAGAAGACGTTTTGAAAGTTACAAATTTAGTGATATTAGAAGAAATAATTGCTGATCAAAACTTAAATAAAGATGAAATCAGAGACTCAAAAAATATAATTAAGAAAGGTGAAGTCTGCTTCAAAAAGAATAGAATTTTTGTATCCGAATCGTTTGGACAAAATCTTATAGAAAAACTACATAACTTCTACGGTCATATAGGAGTTAGTCAACTAGTTCAGAAGATAAGACCTCATTACTATTTTAAGAATCTGGATAAACTGGTGGATCAATTCTGTAAAAGCTGCTCAGTATGCATTGAAAATAAATCTAGAAGATGTAGAGTGATAGGCTTAATGTCACAATTGGGACCAGCAACCAAGCCATATGAAATTATGTCTCTAGACACGATAGGTGGGTTTGCTGGAAATAAATCAACTAAGAGATACATGCATATCCTGGTAGATCATCTATCACGATATGTTTTTATGTCAACATCCAGGGGACAATCAGCAAGTGATTTTATAAAATTAATTGAACCTATAACAAAGAATAACTCTATAAAAACTATTTTGGCAGACCAATATGCAGGAATAAATTCAAGAGAATTTAGAGATTATTTGAAGAAAAAGAATATTCAATTGATTTTTACTTCTACCGATTGTCCGGAATCGAATGGTTTAAATGAACGTCTAAACCAGACATTGGTAAATAGAATGCGTTGTAAGTTCAACAGCACTGAGAAAAAGGCTTGGACAACTGTAGCAGAAGAATGTGTTCAAGATTACAATCAAACAACACATAGTGTTACAAAATTTTCACCAGCCTATTTACTATACGGAAAGAAGTCTGAAATTGTTCCTAAAGAATTTCAAGAAACATATAACTTAGAAGAGGATCGGAAAGAAGCAATACAAAATTCCAAAAATAATTTCACAAAGAACAAGAAAAGAATTGATAAAACGAGAAGCAATTATGAATTTAAAAACAATGATTTAGTTTATATAGAAAAAGGCAATAAATTAAATAGGAACAAGCTGGAAACATTAAGAAGTGGACCCTACCGGATAATAAGGAGATTATCAAATTCAATTTATGAAGTTGCCTTCGGAAGAAGAGGCCAAGATATAACTCTTTTTCATAGTAAAAAACTAATCCCTTATATCTCGAAACCTTTTCGAGACTTAAGGAGGGGAGGTGTAAATTTGTAATTGCCGCGTTTGCTAGAATTCGTTTGAAGCTTGCAACAACATAGCACACATCACAAGTGAGATTCAGAATTGTGACAGCCACTTATAAACTATTTACAAATTGTGTATATAAAATAATAGAATTAATATAGTTTAAATTAATCATATATATAAGGACATTAAAAATCGATTTCATTTTTTCAGGTAATTCTTATAAATCTTCTAAATGTATTTATTTATATTGTTATTGTTGTAAAATAAAATAAAATCATTTTTTCAGTGAACCTCGATTTGTCTCTTAATTAAAAACCAATTTACATATATATATATAATTAGAACCTCTTTCTCTCTCTCTCTCCCTCTATTTAAAATTTTAAAAAACGGAGTATTCTAGCCAAATTAAGAAATTTAGATGCCTTATGCAACATGGATGGATAAATGAATTGGACTGGAAGAAGAGACATGTGATTAGACAAATTGGGGAAAAATCAAACGAAATGCAATTAAACAAAAAAATTCAAGAATTATGCTACGAATACGACCTAAATATTATAGGAGATTCGGCAACTGCAATTAAAGATAGCGTAGGAAAATTAATCGAAGCAGGAAAAGAGGCAGGGTTAGAAATTAATAGTGCTAAGACAAAGTATTTAGTAATTTAAGAATAGAGGAATAGTATTAACACTCAAAGTCTTAATATACAATATGTAGAATTTGAAAAAGTATAAATGGGAGAGAAGAGATGGGACAGGGTAGGATTTGGTTGTAGCTCAGGATAGGGACGCTTAGAGAAATGTGGATGCTGCGGCTAAGAACTTTCGTAAACTGTAGAGACACAGAGTTAAATATAAGATAAATATAAATATAACATATACAATGATAATAAATAATTAATTTACTGATTAAATTAAAATATATTTTACAAGAAAACAAATAAATGTCTTATCTACTTATACTGATTGAAACAAAATGGATAAAAACCTTTTACATACAGACTTTCAACCAAATACTATGTACCACTCGGGGGTAAAGGGGGCGGAGCCCCCGTCTAGGTGTGAAGAGCGCCGAAGGCGCTCGGAGCAGTTAGTTATATTTATTATTAATTACTAATTTATATATTTATATTTGTATACTCAGCGATTTATTTAATGAAATATGAATATCTACATATTTCTAATAAAATATTAAAATTATTTAATTTGAGAGTAAATGTAATATATTTAAATATTAAAAATTTTTTAAAATTTTTGCTTCCAATAAATCTGGAATTTTTTAAAATCATATTTTTATATTTAATCTTGATAAAATTCAATAAATATATTTAGTGGTTTTCAAACTAGATTAATTAAATTCTATATCGAACCGAGAAGTGTGAACTTGTTCTCCGCCCCTTCGACTCCCCCATCAGAATTCTTCTTCAAGACAAGCAATTTTTGCTTCCAATAAATCTGTAAATTTTTAAAATCATATTTTTATATTCCGAATTGTCAGCAATTCAGTATTTAAAATTTTCAAAGATGTAAAGATGTAATAGATAAAACTTTATCTATATTTATAGAAGAAAAAGATTAAGAACCACCTCTATTCCCAGCATAATACAATTATTAATAAGTTTTAATACCCGATTATTTAACATATGCATAACATTTTTATAATCTAATTAAGTAATACATATATATAAATAAAAAAGTTTTAATATTTATATATATATATAAATTTATGAAAGATGAATATTTATCTTCTAAATTTTAATATTTTTTTAAAATATATTTACTTTTTTACTTTTTGAATAATTTTTTTAATAAGTATACCAACACATTCATGTGTATTCATTTCATTTATATTTATACAAGACCTCTTGAATGATATAAGTAATATATTATATATGATAGTTTTTTTTTTTTTTTGATTAATAATAATAATAATTTTTAATTTCATATTTATAGAATTATGTATATTTTCTAAAGGGATTGACATATCCTTTGGACCAACTAGTTTTATTGAACATTTGCTGTAATATTATAAACATGTTCCGTTATAAAAATGAAAATAAAACGTTAGATAAATACATTTTTTTCACAATTTATTATTGATTATTTTTTAATGAACGTGATTCCTACAATAATTTGCTAATTAGCGGAGTAAAATTCCACGTGGCTCCATAGAACTTAAGGAAGAGATGGTCAGAGACCGCAAGGTCCCTTGCGTTCAACGAACCTCTGTCGGCCCTGTAGTAAATGCCAATGGCCGGTTGCTTATTCATGAACCAATCCACAGCTTCTCAGATGCATTTTCTATCATTATAGTTAATAATGGTGATTAAATTCCAGTTTAAAAATGAATAAACACCTCAGAACCTTTATTGAATTTTTAAAGAGAAAAAACATAACATATTTTATACTTTATTAATTACACACCCTTTCTTAAAATATCTCATAGGAGTAAATACATAAAAAACCAAAATAAAATAGTGATCAAGATTCATTTTTATAATTAAATGTTAGAAATATTTTTTGATTTCTTATCACTTTAATTGTGTTTAATAATTAGATAAATTAATCAATTATTTTTGTCATCATTAAACTATCATTTTAATTTAGGAAGTTATTCAAATAGCTAATAGATAGCTATAACTTAGTTTATAATATATTAGAATTTAGAGTTCTTGACAATAATTCAAAATTGTTATCGTAAATAATACATATTTATAGCTTCACTAAATGTAGTTTGTATAGTAACCAATTATCTTAATATAAAATAAGTTGACCTGTGGCCAGGTCCGAACCGACGATGAAGTAAATTAATTTCCAGCTACAGAAGCAATTTCAAATAATTTTAATATATCTATTAACGTAATAAAAAACAGATATGGATATAACATAAGTATTTTTAATTTTATTTTATTTATAATATATATGTAAGACCAGGCGGTGACGTCATGAATTGCTGGATGACGTCATATAATTTTAAATTAAGAAAAAACTAATAAAGATGATTTTTCTCGAGGATAAAACCAATACAAAGTGCATGATTCGTGGTGATATGTAAAAAATCTCGTGAAATTTGGTGTGAAAATAACCCTTCCCTTCCTATCGTCGATCGCTAATACTACCACTTCCGGTTTCCGGATTTGCACCAAAAGTTGATTAATTCATCATACTGATGCATTAAGTAAATATACCAAATTTCATCAAAATCAGTTGAGCCGTTCAGGCTGTACACATCTATACGGACGGACAGACGGACAGACGGACGGACGGACAGACATGGTGCTAAAAATACTTTTTTCTGTTAAGAAAATGCATGATTCGTGGAGATATTTAAAAATCTCCACATGTGAAATTTGGTGTGAAAACAATACCTCCCTTACTATCGTCGGTTGGTAAAAATAGTTAATTTTGAATCTATTTTAAGTTTGAATATATGTGTATTTTATATATAATAATAATAATAACTATAATAATAATATAATTTAGTACATTTTTATTTTAAGATAAGAGTAAGAATAGCGTCTGATACAGGTTTATAGACATATTATGTTCTCAATCTACTATTTGGTAGGTTAGAGAAATATTTAAAAATAAAAGTTAATATCGAAAGTGCGTTTTTACTATCTCGCCAGAGATAGTATTGCGATCACGAAAATTTTCGATGTTGAGATTTTGATGTTTTTATACGTTTTGAAGGTTCCTGAATCATTTTCACTAAGGTTGAGAAAAATGTCTGTGTGTGTGTGTGTATGTGTGTGTGTATGTATGTAGACAAGATTACGCAAAAACGGTTTGAGCTAGAATGATGAAATTTGGTACATGGACATTATTCAAAATTCATAGTTTTCTATCAACTTTTGAGAAATGTAGCTCAACCGGAAGAGGGTCATTACCTACAACGTTTTGATTTTTTTTCCTCTACCGTAAAAATAAAAATATATGTTTGATAATTTTTCACATGATTAATAATTGTATAAAACTGCTATATATAAAATTTCAGCTTGATTGAATTGCTGAAAGTACCAGAATTAATTTTTTAACACTTCAAATCTCACGCTCCAACACGTGCCATGGTGCCATCAATAAAAAGCCAAACATGCGCTGGTTTAATATTTATTATTTATAACTAATTAAATTTAATTTAAATATAATATAATATGATAATTAATCCAATTCAAATTTGCGAGATAGTCGAGTGGAGACACTCCAGCTAATTTCCTTATAAAAAGTGAGTTCTAACAAAAGTGATTCATCCCTAAGTTCACATAAAAATTAGTTGAATTTTTATTTTAAAAATTATTTTAAGAAAATATACTTTGATCATTTCCAATTTGTCCAATTATATTTTGTCGAAAACATCTTGCTATTGAATAATAATAAATTGTGAATATTAACTTAAAATAACTTAACTTAATATTAATTAACAACTTCCATAAATAAAAGATATCCCTATAAGTCAAAAAAAAAGTCTAATTGAATAAAAGATGAATGAAGACTAATAAATGTTCAAATTTAAAAAATAACAAGAAGATTCCTCAAACATGTTTTGTAAAGCCTGTTCTTATACGGAATGAAAATACTAACAAAAAAAGATGACTTGGATATTTTTTAAATAAGAAATTGTTGGCAAGTCATTGACTTTTGATGTGTTTGTATTTTATAATGCCAATATTTTGTTTTTAGCAAAGACAAATTGGCTATTACAGGAAAGTTTTTTTAGGGAATTGATGAAGAGCTACCGGGTTTTTATATATTTTTCCATGATAAATCAATAAAATCCAAAAGCGTAGGTTTTTTCCATTTCGGACAACTACCAAATATATCATCCTCTTTCCCCTCACAAACATATACTTTTTGATCTTCCAAATTTAAAATTATAACTAACTAAAAAATAAAATTTAGTATTTAAAATATAATTAAATAAAATATAGAAGAACCTAGATTAACCTGGAGATAGAAGGAAAAAAGTTACCACTGAAAAATAGCTTCTATTAAAAAACAAAAACTTGTCGATAATTATTTTGTTGTGTCTTCGGCGCTCTTTTCATCTAGACGGGGGCTCCGCCCCTGTACCCCCGAAGTAATACATAGTATTTCGTTGAAAGTCTGTATGTAAAAGGTTTTCATCCATTTTGTTGCAATCAGTATATTACATTATATTATCATATCTTTTTGTGTTCTTATTTAAAAGATATTTTAATTTAATCAGTAAATTAATTATATATTACTATTGTATTTGTTATATCAATCTATCTATCCCTGTGGCTCTAAGGATCTCGAAAGTAATCCCCAAGTCTGAGCTATAACCATCTAACTCCTACCCTGTCCCATCTGTCCCACGTCCCTTCCTACATTGTCCACTCACCACGTTCTTGGTCTTCCCAATCACACAGGACGTTTCCCAATCGGTTTTTCCAAATATATTTCGCCGATCTTTAATCTACCATTCTAGCCATGACCCCTTCCCACACATCCCAGCCTTCTCTATTTTATGACCTTAATAACCTTAACTATATCTGGAGATGCATAGAGGTCATGCACTTCCTCGCTATTCCATCTCCGCCATAGCCCGGTGATCTCATCTTTCTTTGGTCCTTTAATGCTGCAAACAATCCTAATATCAAATTCTCTAAATCTACTTTCTCCCAAGAACATCGACCACCCATATAATACAACAGGCAAAATAATTATTTTAAATATTTCAATTTTCATCCATTTACAAGCCTCTTTACTGTATGATAACAGACGTTACCCGATTGCGACCTCGATTTAAATTCTTATCCAATATTATTATCCTTTGTAATTATAGAATCTAAGTATTTAAATTTTTCTACATTTTCAAATTCTACATTTTGTATGTAAAACCTTTGTGTGTTAATGTTTTTCTCTCTTACTAAATATTTTGTTTTATCCCTATTAATTTCAATCCCCATATTATTTCCTGCCTCAATTCCATCATACATTAAGTCAGAATTTTTTTTTTGATGTTCAATTGTTTTTGTTTAAAATTCTAAATTACCAAGTGTCGGTTAAGAAAGAAATTTCTTTTTTTTTGGTTTCTATGACATCAAAAAAGTAAACAAATTACATACATACAAACAAACACTCTCCTTTATATATATAGATATAGATATAATAGAATATATATATAATATGTATAGAAATAATGCTTTATATTATTTCTATACAAATTTAATAATTTCTAATATGTGCATATTGGTATTATATATTATTTAGCTTATGAAATGTTTTATAATAGCATAAA
The DNA here is from genome assembly GCA_963082975.1 of Labia minor. Classification (NCBI taxonomy): domain Eukaryota; kingdom Metazoa; phylum Arthropoda; class Insecta; order Dermaptera; family Spongiphoridae; genus Labia; species Labia minor. Next base: position 65,293,483 of record OY720347.1, read on the forward strand.
TCATATAGCCACTTGTATGTAATATTCAAACTCACCATTTAAATTGATTAATGAAAAATTTAGAGTAAAAATCAACTGTCATGTTTTCTCCTCCTGGACAATCTCTTGGATAATTTAGGTTTTACTAAACAATATTATAAAACTATGTTTACAATTTATCTTGAAATATTGTATAATTAGTAGAATTCACTCCACATCCAAGACAATTCTTGAGCTATTTTTTCATTTGATCATTCTCCAGGTTCTTACCTATCCCTCAGATCATCTTCTTATCAATCCTATTTGAAAACATTAGACCTAGAAAATTCTCAGGGTACTATTAATTTATATAATTACAAAAATTACTAATTTATAAAAAGTGAGGGTTAGCAGTGGGTTACCTACCCGCTCCGTAAAAATAAAAAAAGTTAAATATATCAACAATCTGCCTTGGATAGGTTTCGATAGGAGAGTGAGACAACTAGAGGGACAAGGTCAAAGAGCAATATGGTGGTAGATTTGTTCATCATCGCTTAGCCCATTGTACCTAATCGCGTAAAGTAAAGTAAGTATTTATAAATATCAAAACTTCATGGTTAGTAGTTGATTGAATAAAAGAATTATAAATTTATCTTATAATTTATTATTGTAGAAATAAAATTATAATTTTTATCCTAATCACTAATATTTGCATTTAATTTTCTCTAAAATCCTTAATATTTTAAAGAAAAAAATATTTTCCTTTTCACAAAATAATAATTCAATATTGTAACTTTAGACATTTGTCACTCTTCGAGGGGTCCCCCTTCATTCTATCTTTCTTAGTGTGTGTACCGTAATAGACACACTTCATGATTTAATTTTATTAACATGGAAAATCAATTTTCTTTATAATATTTTTTATAAACGTCTCACTTTTATGATTCTTTTGAGATATTAATCTATTATAGTTTCAAAATGAAAAGATTTACAATAGTTTGTAAAAATTAAATAAATTATAATTATTATTCTAATAGTCTTAATTGTATTGATGCCAATAATTAAATTTTTAATAGGGACATAATCTATAATTTTAAAACTACTATTGTTATACTGAAGCTATCTAGTTTTCTAGAAATTAAATCAAGATTCATGTATTTCAAAGTTAATATTTAGTTATTTTTTTATGATAAAGAGTAAAAAATACTGATTTAATATTATAATGAATCTTATTATGTAGAATTAATTAATTGAATCTCTTCAATAAATATATTTAGTGGTTTTCAAACTAGATTAATTAAATTGTATATCGAACCGGGAAGTGTGAACTTGTTCTCCGCCCCTTCGACTCCCCCATCATAATTCTTCTTCAAGACAAGCAATCAAAACATAGCCGAAGGCAATTTTATTGGAATGACCAGTGAGTTGCTTAAAGACTGAAGAAGGGGATTCAGGGGTCTGGGGTCCTGGGGCGGAGCTTATCTGCCACGTGATATAGCAAGGAGCAACAAGAAGATCCTTTAACTCTTGAAAATTCTGTCATTTATCGAAGAGAAGGACACCTGAAGAGAACAACATGTCTGCAGCACAAACACTCACCCTTTTAAGCGTACTGGCCCTGACTTGGGCAGCACCTGTTACTTACGATCAACGCCAAGAAGGTGAATGGAATGTCCATGCACATCTTGACAATTTCGTTATTATTCTCATTCCTTCTTCCAATGCTGCAAATTTGCTTGATGCAACCAAATTGAATCCATTTAAGACTCAACTCCGGCATGTCTTTAAAGCAGCAACTCAGGGACAGCAGCCGGCAGAATCGACCCAACCGCGCATCGCCGGTGAGGCCAATGGCAAAGCCAATGGTAAAAATTGTTTTTAATTTTGTCCTCTTCTTTTCATTTTCATTTTGATTTTGAATTTATTTTTATTATTAAGAATCTCCTCTCTCGAAATTGCATCCGAGTGAGGGCAACCAACCAGTAGTGATGGCTGAATCGGCTTCTGTTGCTTTGCACGCAGAGCCATCCAAACAAGAAGTTCATAAAAAAGATGAAGTTCCTGTAATATCAGCGAGCGCACTTAAAGAAGATAAAGTAGAGAGACCTGTCGAGAATATTTCGTCTAGAGCTAAGGCCCTTATGATGCCCTGTCCACATGGAGAATCCCGATCGGCAGAAGGCGATTGTCAACCCATTAACAGGTTTTTATTTCTAATTTTTTAAATTTTTTTTAAATAAAAATTTTAAATAATTATTCATTTTCACAGACGATCCCAAAGATTGCTTCCCATTCTTCAACAAACAGATAATTAAGACACCAGCAAGATTTATCATAATTCATTAAATCATTGAATTCAAAAGAAAAAAAAAATTTCATTCAAAACCAAATTGTTCATATTAAAAATTCATTATCATAAACACATTCATTGTATCATATACTTAAATAATTCTCAATAAACCAATTTTTTTAATATATTATGTTTAAAAAGTTAAATTTTATAAATACTTATTATTCCTATATTCCTAAATAAATATAAATCCAGCAAAATGTTAATTTAATATTCTATTGAATCTCAAATGTTAACTCATGAGCTATGCTAGCTTGAAATTGAGGTTTCAAACACCTCACTTAAAATTTAAAAATTATTTTAAAAAATCTCTTATAAATATTCTTAAAGACAAGTTTAATGAATTAAGTATAGGTCTTAAATATCTATTCAATTTTTTTATTAAGTTTATTATAAAGTAGTAATAATAATTAAAATAATTATAATATAACGTATAGAAATATAAAAAATGATTTGGACAAACAAAGAGTTACTAGTTAGTCCAGATACACATAAAAATCGATAAATATTATACTGTTTTTACATTAATATTATTTATATATAAACCTTGAAAAAAATCTGTTGTGTAATAATAATAAGAAGAATTTTTAGTAAATATTATAATATTTGTATAGATTTTCTTAGCATATATCTATATCATTTTTACAAAAAATTGGATAGATTCATTTTAGAAATAAAGTAAATTAATATTTCAGTCTCTGAATATAAGTAGTACATTGAAATGTTGTATTTTAATTTCAAATATTTTATGAAATTAATAAATTTAACTGTAGTCTAGTAGAATCACACGCACACAATTTAATAGTTAAACTTAAAATAGATAAAACGTCATAAGAGTAATTTTTAATTAAACACTCGCAGTTTCAAGTTGATTCTGGTTAAACCATCTTTTCATCTGTAGCTGAGTTTGTTATTATCATTATTATTATTATTATTATTATTATTAAGTTTTATATTATTTAAGTTAGACTTCAATTAAAATAATTTTATCCAATACTTAATGAGGAAAATTATTAAATTACTTTGAATAATATTATTTTGTTAAACTGTCAAGTATGGTAGAAAAAGGTAGAAGCTACAATAAAATATTAATATTAATAATAAAATTTAAAAAAGCAAATATTCCAATAGAGGAGTAAGAATGGGATCACTTAAAGTATTTGAGTGAGTTAGAAAGATTTTTTTATTATTTTCAAATCTTAAGAAACATTAAATAATATGGTCATTAAAAAAATAATATATAAATAAATAAAATAAAATTTAAAAAAATGTTAGATTTTAAGTGAAAATTAAAAATTTGGAAAGTCTTCTAAATTTTTTAATTGTTACTGATTCCTATTTCAAAGTAAGTTTTAGTCTTCTGAACCTTATTATTTCAATTCCTTAAGATTAGAATAGATCTAGTTTACATGCTAAGGGTTTATTATCGTATTTCACAAAAAATTATAAAATTTTGATTTTCATAAGATTATTGAAAAAGATTGATTTTCCAACTTAAAAAATCCCAAAATTATCATATTTTTCTCCGATATTTTTATATTTCATTGTATCTTTCTTTGTGTTAATGAGCTCGTAAGTTCTCCATCCTCCTTTCCTCAAATATAGAAACCATTTCTTATCTTGTTCCCTAATTTGTATACCATATTTTCTTCTTACTATGAATGCAAGAGAAATCGATTAAGATTTCAAATATGTCATAAATAAAACTATATTTTACATATTTTATAATATAAATTATCAAGAAAAAGTATTTAATTAATTGTTTATGCATATAATACGTGGATTCCTCTTCTCATTTCTTTTCACTTTTTCCATATGCAAGTTTGTGATTTCTTCAATAGTTGTAAAATTCTTAAACTTTGCTTCTAATTCTTAATCCTTATTTTCTAAATCTTTATGTATTATACCTAGTCATTCCGTTATCAGAATTATATGATTAGTTAATTTTTTTTTTCTAATTTGAGTATTACATATATTTTAAATAATGTTTAAAAAATATATTTTTAATCTTATTTTTACATTTATTCATTTAAACACTATTAATATTTAGTGTATAATAATAAATCAATAAATATTAAATGGATATTATTGTGAAAATAATAAAAAACAAATTTTTTTTTTAATTTCAAAGTATATTTTTATTATTTTAATAAAATGTATATAAAAAATGATGTTTTGGGTTTAATGATATCATGTGGATGTTTCTTCGATTCGACCTTTCTCTTCTCCTTTAATAATTGTTTAAGTGCTCATCTGAACAAAAAAGAAAATAAAAATTATTAATTAATATAAATAAATAATATATAAATATTAGAAGTATGATTAGTTTTCACTCACTTTGGTTGATTATCTTAATTTGGGTTTGGTTCCTGATCCTCGTACCGGCTTTGGTTTGCTTGTGGAGGGAGGTGGTGGAGGAGGAGATTCTGTCGTGGCCTTTTTATTGTGCTGCATGAGGGACATGAGTTGCTGTTGCCAAGAAGCGAAACCGCCTCCACCCTCGGAGCCGGGATTTTCTTCGTCAGTTAAGCCAAGTGTCATGAGAAAATCGGCAGGAGCCTCAACAATAGCGAGACCATCCATGTGCAGGTGAAGATTTCCGCTCGAACCATTTTGTCGTTGGTCATAAGTGACAGTGGGCTCTGCGGGGTCTTGTGGTGCTGGAGCCGCTTGGATCGCTATCGAACCAACAATTAAGAAGAGGAGAATTGAGTATGCCTGTAGATCTGCCATGGTTGGTTTACTTCTGTCGACTGCTGACGAGGATCCCACGTTGGTCCGAACTTGACGATGCTGCGGGGCGCTACAATCGCTCCAACCAGGAAGATCTCATCACCTGGGATCCGAGTGAACTTGAGGTGCATGGACCTTTGAAAAGGACGTTCACCTTGCCATGTTTTTATTAGCAGTCGATTAAAGAAACCTTTCATCAAATCTTGTTCTTTCCATGCATTAATGAATTCATTACAAAATTCTTAAATTCCTAAATAAACGATAAAAATCCGGTTATGTATTTTATAATAGATAAACAGAATTTAAATATTTTTTTGAATTATTTAAATAACGGATTTTATATTATTTAGAGGAGGGGGAAAATTCAATTAATATCCACAATATAACCGTATTAATATTTTTATAATTGAAGTTTTTATAAATTACAATCATCTATCTTCTATCTATATATATAAAAAAAAGGTTTTTGTCTGCACTTTGTCTGTCTGTCTGTCCGGAAAATAAGGATGTTATAGACTCAAAATTGGCTGAACTGATTTCTATTACATCACAATATTCTTAGATACCTCTTTAGTAACATAGGCTATAAATTTTATTAATATCTAATGAATAAACGCAGAAATTAATTTTTTAAAGTTTATATAATTCTCCGTGTTGTTCATTCAAGAACCTTAAAATTGGGTATATTTTTATATTTTTTAAATTTGTTTTAAATCCAGATGATTATATTATATTATAATTTATTAAAATGTTTTTTTTTTTTATTTATTAAGTTTCATATATTCTTTTTTATGATATGATATTAATAAAAAATAACGAATGGTCTGTGCAAGTCGATTCATGTTACACATAATTAAATAATTGTAACAATTCCCAAACAAAGAATTAATATAATATTTTATTTTAAAGTCTAATATTCAAATATCATTTCAATTAAATAATTTATTCTAAAAGGTCTCATATTAATTAATTTAATAAAATATTTAGATCATATTTAACTTAATTTTCATTTATTCTTTCTATATATTTGAATATTTCTTCTTTTCTATTTATAAGTGAAAGGTTAAAAAAACAAAATATATGATTTTTAATGCTTTATGAATACAAAAATATTTTCAAAACGTCAATTAAAATGACTAAATTATATTATTTTTTTTTGTTTTGTTTCAATTATAAATTACAACTATATTTTATGTGCAAAAATGATTTCTTGGTTATATAAAATTAAAATATGATTTTTTAGACATATGATATAAACGGGATGTTTTAAATTTTTGTCATTTTTATATTGAGTATTTTTTTTTAAATTTGTTTTAAATCAAAATTATTGTATTCTATTATATTTTTTATTAATAGGCTTCTTTTTTTATTTTTAATTTTTAAAAAATATTTATTAACAAAGGGGAACAGTATTAATATACAAAATGTAGAATTTGAATATGTAGAAAAATTGAATGTAATCACGAAGGATAATAATATTTGAGAAGAATTTAAATCAAGGTTGCAATCGGGAAACGCATGTTATCATGCAGTAAAGAGGCTTATCTCATCAAAATTATTATCAAAGGGAATCAAAATTAAAATATATAAAACAATTATTTTGCCTGTTGTATTATATGGGTGGGAGGCATGGTCTATGAGCCTGGGAGATGAGAGTAGATTCAGAGTATTTGAGAATCGGATTCTTCCCAGCATGTATTGGCCAAAGAAACCGGGGAATGGCGGAGTCTGCATTACGAGGAATTGCAGGACCTCTATGCATCTTCAGAAATAGTTAGAGTTATAAAAGCGAAAAGGCTGCGATAGGCAGGGCACGTGGGTAGAATGGGAGGGGAAAAAGATATTGGTGGGGAGGCCGATTGGAAAACGTCCGCTTGGAAGACCAAGGACGCGTAGGAAGGGACTTAAGAGAGATGGGACAAGGGACACTTGGAGAAATGTGGTTGTTGCTGCCAAGAACTTTCGAGTATCGTTGAGCCACATAGATAGATAGATATAACATATACAATAATAATACATATAATTAATTTAGTGATTAAATTAAAATATATTTTAAATAAGAACACAAAAAGAAATAAATATTTTATGTAATATACTGATTGAAACCAAATGGATGAAAAACCTTTTACTACATTAAAACAAATACCATGTACCACTCGGGGTAAAGGGGCGGAGCCCCCGTCTATGTGTGAAGAGCGCCGAAGGCGCTTTGAGCAGCTAGTAACTTATAATTAAAACTAAAATAAAACTGTTAAATGTTAATAAAGAATTCATTTTTTAAATACATTTCCTTCATTTATCTTATCTTCTTATGTGAGTAAAAATTGTTTGTTTGTTTCTCTGTTTCTTTGTTCTCAAAAACCGCTCTAACGATTTTTTTGAAATTCACACCAGAGATAGTATTTATAAAGAAAAATTGAGTTTTATTGATCACATCTCACGAAGACTACATCTTTATTAGTTTTTTTCTTCTAAATTTAAATGTATATATGTGACGTCACAACCACCGCCTGTGAGATATATACATATCTTATCTTATCTTCTTATACGAGTAAAAATTGTTTCTCTGTTTCTCTGTTTCATTGTTCTCAAAAACCGCTCTAACGATTTTTTTGAAATTCACAACAGAGATAGTATTTATAAAGAAAAATTGAGTTTTATTGATCACATCTCACGAAACTTTATTAGTTCTTCTTAATTTAAATTTATAATATATTGATAACGTCACAACCACCGCCTGTGAGATATATATATCTATTCTTAAAATAAAATTAAAAATATTTATATTATATTCATATATTTGATTTTTTAATTTCATTAATAGTTTTACATTTAAATTATTTGAAATTGTTTCACACAACGTTTAAAAGAAGATTTATCTTTATATTCGATTCGATACATAGTAGGAGAATTAAATAACATCATCAATTTATTATAGAACGAATCCGTAAATATATTTTTAATATTATATATTAGCTATTGATTATATTGTAATTCCACTCTTAATTATATACTTACATGAAAAAGGAAATCCAATTATGAGATCAAAATTAAAATTAAAATATGATTTTTTAGACATCCTCTAGGCATTTTTAATATTAGATTTATTGATTAAAAGAAAACAAAAACAAAATTAAATTATAAATATAAATAAAACATAAAAATTATAAATATTATATACATATTCTTTGACCAATTATATGTTGCATGTTGTGAGTATGTGATTACACAAATTGGGAAAAAATCACTCAAGTTAGGCTAAGCAGACGTCTTAAATATTATAAGAGATTCGGCAATTGCAATTACAGATAGCGAGGAAAAATTAATGGAGGTTTGAAATTAATAGTGATAAGAAAAAATATTTAGTGAGACAAAGAGGAACAGTATTAACATACAAAATCTTAATATACAATTTAAATCGAGGTATCAATCGGGAAACGCCTGTTATCATGCAGTAAAGAGGCTTATCTCATCAAAATTATTATCAAAGGGAATCAAGACCATGGACGCATAGGAAGGACGTAAGAGAGATAGGACAAGGGCTCAGGATAGGGACATTTGGAGAAATGTGGCCAAGAACTTTCGACTATCTTTGAGCTATATAAATAGAAGAATACTACTTTTAACCAAATACGATGTACCACTCGGGGGTACAGGGGGCGGAGCCCCCGTCCAGCTGTGAAGAGCGCCGAAGGCGCTCGGACCAGCTGGTCTATTCTTAAAATAAAATTAAAAATATTTATATTATATTCATATATTTGATTTTTTTTACACAATGTTTAGTAGAAGATTTATCTTTATATTCGATTCGATATATAGGAGAATTAAATGACGTTATCAATTTATTATACTCCGGTAAATATTATATAAAATATTATATACTAAATATTCAATTGGACGACCGGGACCCCGAGGCTTGGCTCGGTACATAAGTTAAAAAAAAATAATTCATTATTATTGAGTTTGAATTAAAAAATATTGATATACAATTCTTTAATTTTTTATACAATTATTAAATGTTGCATCATTGCATCAATCTGATTAAAATGAATGGATCTGGGGTCCTCAATAATCAAACAAACAATTTTAGCTAGCATAATAAGATTAATCCAAGTAATATCGTCTATTTCTATTCGACACTATTTTCAGTTATGAAATGAACAGTCAGTAGAGAGTAAAAAAATTGTATAATTGTAATATTATATACTAAATATTCAATCAGTATATTAAATAAAACATTTATTTGTGTGTTTTTGTGTTCTTACTTTAAATATTTTTTAATTTAATCAGTAAATTAATTATCTTATCTTCTTATACGAGTAAAAATTGTTTCTTTGTTTGTTTGTTTGTTTCATTGTTCTCAAAAACCGCTCTAACGATTTTTTTGAAATTCACAACAGAGATAGTATTTATAAAGAAAAATTGAGTTTTATTGATCACATCTCACGAAACTTTATTAGTTCTTCTTAATTTAAATTTATAATATATGGATGACGTCACAACCACCGCCTGTGAGATATATATATCTATTCTTAAAATAAAATTAAAAATATTTATATTATATTCATATATTTGATTTTTTAATTTCATTAATAGTTTTACATTTAAATTATTTGAAATTGTTTCACACAACGTTTAAAAGAAGATTTATCTTTATATTCGATTCGATATATAGTAGGAGAATTAAATGACTAAAATATCAATTTATTATACTCCGGTAAATATTATAAAATATTATTTACTAAATATTCAAACAATATCAAATATTCAATTAGATAAAACATTTATTTGTTTTTGTGTTCTTATTTAAAATACATTTTAATTTAATCAGTAAATTAATTATATATATTATTATTGTAAATGTTATATCTATCTATGTGTCCCTTCATACATTTTGAATTCACCCATAATATATCTTATATTCTTATATACTTACTTGAATATAATTTAAAAAGTTTTAAAAGTTTTTTTTTAATATTTTATGAATTCAAATCGTCAATTGAAAATGAAAAATCCAATTATGAGATCAATTATTCATATAATTTTAAATGTTTTCGTGTTTTATAAATAAAATATTAAAAAAATAAAATTATAAACAAAATATTCTTTGAAATATTTTGAAACATTTTAGGAAACAAATTTTTAATGGGTCATTTTTAGAAATTCCATTTAACAATTATAATAAATAATTAAAAAATTGTAAAATTTTTAAAGTATATAAAAATAAATTGTATAAATTGGTTAAAGGGTCGAGTGATAGTTCGGTGTCACAGGTATATATTTTATATCAACACGCCTACTTTTCTGTTTGTATGTTATTATTTGAATGGGGATTCGGTGAATGGTTAATGGTTAATTAACGGTCCATATAACATCATCGACTGGGCCGCTACCATAAGGAGTGAAAATAGTGTCGAATAGAAATAGACGATATTACTTGGATTAATCTTATTATACTAGCTAAAATTGTTTGTTTTATAACCACTTGGGGCGCTAAACAGTTTTTCAAAAAAACATTATAGAAAAAAAAATATATGTATTTATTATATATTTATGTATTATTGAGGAGCACAAGTTCATTCATTTTAATCAGATTGATGCAAATGTGTAACATTTAATAATTGTAATAAATAATTAAAGAATTGTATATCAATATTTTTCAAAGGGTAGAGCGAATGCTCGGTGTCCCAGGTATTAATATTACCAGCCAAATCCAATAATAATGAATCATTTTTTTAACTTAAGTACCGAGCCAAGGCTCAGGGTCCCGGTATATATTATAAAAGTGCAATGTGGGTATGTTTTGTGGAGGTAAAGGTTCTAAGGAAACAAACATACTATCAACAAAGCTCAGGGCCAGACACTCAAGTGCTGCGGAATTCATTTGCAATCCCCATGTTTTTCCCACAAGGGACAAGGGCTCAGGATAGGGACATTTGGAGAAATGTAGCCAAGAACTTTCGAGTATCTTTGAGTTATATAAATAGATAGATATAACATATACAATAATAATATATATAATTAATTTACTGATTAAATTAAAATATATTTTAAATAAGAACACAAAAAGAAATGAATGTTTTATGTAATATAATGATTGAAACAAAATGGAAGAAAACCTTTTACTACTTTTAACCAAATACGATGTACCACTCGGGGGTACAGGGGGCGGAGCCCCCGTCCAGCTGTGAAGAGCGCCGAAGGCGCTCTGACCAGCTGGTATATTATTATTGTAAATGTCCCTTCATATATTGTGATTCTATCCATCTTACTTACTTGAAAATGAAAATCCAATTATGAGATCAAAATTAAAATTATTTAATCATATAATCTTGAAAATGTGTTCAGTGTTTATTTAAAAAGGCCAATATATTAAAAAAATTAAATTATAAATATAATAAAAAATATACATATTCTTTGATGTTTCTTCCATGTTTTTCCCACGGCGAATTATATGTTGCATGTGATTACACAAATTGGGAAAAAATCACTCGAAGTGCAATTAAACAAAAAAATTGAAAAGTTAGGCTAAGCAGACGTCTTAAATATTATAAGAGATTCGGCAATTGCAATTACAGATAGCCAGGAAAAATTAATGGAGGTTTGAAATTAATAGTGATAAGAAAAAATATTTAGTGACAAAGAGAAACAGTATTAACATACAAAATCTTAATATACAAAATGTAAAATTTGAATATGTAGAAAAATTGAATGTAATCACGAAGGATAATAATATTTGAGAAGAATTTAAATCGAGGTATCAATTGGGAAACGCCTGTTATCATGCAGTAAAGAGGCTTATCTCATCAAAATTATTATCAAAGGGAATCAAGACCATGGACGCATAGGAAGGGACGTAAAAGAGATGGGACAAGGGCTCAGGATAGGGACATTTGGAGAAATGTGGCCAAGAACTTTCGAGTATCTTTGAGTTATATAAATAGATAGATATAACATATACAATAATAATATATATAATTAATTTACTGTGATTAAATTAAAATATATTTTAAATAAGAACACAAAAAGAAATGAATGTTTTATGTAATATAATGATTGAAACAAAATGGATGAAAACCTTTTACTACTTTTAACCAAATACGATGTACCACTCGGGGGTACAGGGGGCGGAGCCCCCGTCCAGCTGTGAAAGAGCGCCGAAGGCGCTCTGACCAGCTGGTTATTTTTATATTTGCACTTAGTTTATAGATTTTAACATTTAATTTAAATGTAAAAAGTAAGAAACAGTTTCAAATTTTTGAAGTGGTTGGGTAATATAGGATTCTTGAAATAATATTTACCAGACCAGACAGTAGGTATTGCAAATGAATTTATTAAGAAATTTGCTAACTTTTTTCCGAAAATAGATATTTGGTAGTTAGTTTTTAATAATTTAATGGATTATTTTCTTTAAAATAAATTATTGTAAATCCAAAATTATAATAATATAAAAATTATCTATTGACTGCTGGAATTTGATAATATGATTTTTTAGAAAATTTTTTAGCATTAACTTTGTTTGGCTAGGCTAATGTTTGTCTAATTTAGAATTTGGGAATTTTGATGAACTTGATTTTTTTATTGAAATGTTAAAAAACAAAGAGATTAAATCTAAAATAAATACGCACTTAGTAAACTAAATATTTAGAATATAATAATAGAATTTTTTTAATTTTAATGAATTTATCTTTAATAAATATATCAGAGTCCTTATGATGAGAAACTAAATAAAATCAAAATATAAAATAATTATCATTAAATCAATATAGATTTTTATCATTTTGACCCAACAGCTCAAGAGACGTTATCTAACTTCCAATGGTCGCTGTTTTTGTAGCTTTTAAAAGAAACTTTTTCTAAATATTTTAATTTTACTTCTTAAATATTTATTTAATTAAATTATATTGATTTTATGATAATTTATAATTCAATTACTAATATTAAAATTTTTATGAATTAATTTTTTTCAAAAAATATTTTTATTTAAATTTAGATTTCAATTAATGTGGGAATATTTGCAAATTCTTAACATGGAATGCCACCATTCGCATATTGCTTGCTAGTGAAGCGACGAATTGAAATTTTCAAAATAATGATTAGGAAACAAATAATGAATATTCTCTTTTGATTTAAAATATATTACATTCATGAGAGAGTATGATCATGATAAATTTGAGATCATTTAAATATACAAGTATTTTTCCGAATAGAAAATAAATTGATATTTAAAAAATAGAACTTTTTATTAAAAAAAATAATCGTTTATGCCATTGATTTTCAAATATACTATATGTATATATTATTATTTTTATTAATATAAGTACAAATTAATATATTTTTTGATTGTGAAAAAAAAAAAAAAATTGATGAAATAATTTGATAATAATATCTTAATTATTTTATTTATTTTTAACATATTGAAAAAATAGATACAAATCATGAGATTATTAACTTTTATAAAAATAAATAACAGAATAATTATGAGAGATTAATATAATACTTTACAATACTATAAATTTATATAAAGTGAACACCTTAAATATCTGATTTTTTTTCATGGGTTGATAAATTATTAAAATTGTGAAGAATTATTAATGCTATTTTTTGTGTTGTTAGATTCTAAAAGAGGAGTAGTCTCTATTGGAATTCTTTGAAAACTTTTCAAAATTGGGGCTAGATATAGACTATTTATACAGGTCCAATTTTTATAAAAGATTGCATTTAAGAAAGCCTGAAGAGGATTAGTCAATGCCTGAAAAATAATTAAAGTATAAGAAATAAATAAAATAGGCTTAATTAATTCAGAAAATAAAATAATAATTTACCATGATATACCAAAATGATACAATCACTTTAGTTGGAAGATTATCCCAAAAAAACCATAATATGATACTAGTGACTAAATTAGGCCACCAACAAAAATACAAAGATAAAGTAATAAGAGCAAATTTCATTTTAAATATTCTTAAAACGGAACGTTCTCTACTTGTTAATTGATTAAGCCCTCTTATAATAATCAATCTTATTTGGTTCCATGAATAAAAATAGAGAGATGGACAAAGAATTAAAGCTAAAATGAGTGGTCCATAAGTGGTACAATAATTAGGAAGTATTCGAAATAGTGCTTCCGGCAAATTATTTACTTGGTGGCAACTAAAAGAAAAAGGTAATACTGAAAGGTATTTATTATAGAATAGCATATATTCATAAGTCACAAACACACACAAAAATCATTTAGAGCAATATTAAATTTATAAATAAAAATTTAAAATAAAAATTCAAAACTTACTTAGCATTTGGTAAATAAAGGATAAGTAATGCTATAAGACAAAGAATAGCGGGTATCACCCAACATAAAAAATGATAAATTTTTGGAAATCCATTTTTATTAGATAAAATCAATTTCATATCAATTGCATAACAAATTGTCCATAGCCAAGTTGACATATAAAAATATTGTACCCATGCCTTAAAAAATGTTCTTAAACTTAAAAAAAATGTTATACATATTGAAAATAAAATAAATATAAATAATTACAAAAGTAGAAGCACAAATAATAATATCTTCCTCTTCATTATCATATAGATGGATCCTTTCACGATTGAGCCAAATAATAGATCTAATAAATACTCCTTTAAAAAATAATATAAAAATAAAAATTTAAAATAAATAAATAATATTTATTAATTATAATTATTATGAAAAAAATAGAAATTGTCATCGAATTAAAAATATAATCTAATTTAATAATTTTATTTTAAGAAAAGAAAGAAAAAGTAAAATTTGAAATGTTGGAATTTTTCTTCGCGAATATATATGAAAATAGTCTAGAATATATATATCATATATATATATATAGAGGGAGAGAGAGAGAGAGAGATTTCAAAAAGTAAAAACTAGAATTTAATTATTTTACCCAAACATGCTAAAAGATCGGCAACAGCTAACCATATTACAATTTGCTTTCCCCGAGAAGGATTCATAGAAGACCATGAAAATTCGAGTTCGGAAGGTCCTTTCGGATGTATCTGAATCAAATAAAAGAGATTTAAATTTTTAAAAGGTAAATAAATATGATAAATTTCTAAAATTATTACCATAAATAACGCCCCTATAATCCCAATTAAGGAGGAAATAATACAACATACATTATAGGAATCAGAGTCAAATTCATCAATAATATTTAATATATTTGTTGAAAGATTTGACTTTCGACAACAAAATGTTTGAAATGTTGGATCTGCCATAATATTAAAATGATATTTTCAAAGTTATTTCCTATAATTAAATTGTTTAATTAATGACATGGTATATATATCGATTGGATTTTGTTTTGAATTCAAAAGTGTCATCTGATTTTCTTTTATTTATTTTTTTTATCTTAGAAAGGTTATATCTTGAATTTGTAAAAAAAAATTTAAAACTTTTACATGAAAATTTAAACAATTTAATTTATTATATTTTCTATGATTCAAAAAAACATGAAAATTATTTGTAATTAAAAAAAATATCTATATTAACTTAAAAAAAAAATTAATGTATATTTATATATATATAATTAATAAAAAATTTATATATATAACTTTATATATTTGTTTAAATAATTTTTTATTGAAAGAGAGAGATAACATTTTATATTTAATTTATTTTACATTTAACATTCACTATTAAATTAATTTTTATTTAAATTAAATAAGTCTTCTTGTTAAGTAGTGAACCTTTAAAAGATCGTTGAGCTCGCTAATATTTATTAAAAGTATAGGTGTTGTATCTCTTAAATCTAGTATAAAATTTCGATTCAGTATTTTCACTTTTTTATTAAAAAATATATTTATTTTTAAACATTATTTTTATTTTATGGTGAAATATTTATTGACAATGTTAATTAAAGCTTAGAAAATAATTTTCTTGTAAAGTAATTTAAAAAAAAGAAATAAAAAAAATAAATTAATGGGTATTCTCACATATTGCAAAAAATTTAAGATTTAAAAAATCTCAATGGTAATTTATTTGATTATAGAAGTTTATTTTAATATATATGAATATAAATGAATTTTTAAATTACTATTTAATCATTAAAACATGATCTATTATTGTTATATTATTAGGTATCTCATATAAATTCTATCTTTAAGAAATTGTAGATAAATAAATATTTTTTTTAAAAAATTGTATAGATTAATTAATAGAGTTCTATTGAATTCTTTTTATTTATAATAAATTTGGCTGTTATTTAATACTTTGAGCAGAGAAAATTGAATTATTCCATTAGAATGGTATGAAACTATTTAGAAGTAATATTATATCAATAAAAATTTTTCAAAATTCAATTTTAATTTTATTTTGATTATTTTTAACATATAAAATTTATATATAAATATATTCAAACGTTTACCTTTTGATTTAAAGAAATTTAATAAATGATTTCCAATATTTATTGTTATAGAATAAACAGAAAATCTAAAATAAATAAATTAGAATTGACCATTATCAATTTCAGTCTTTCTTATTATAAAATATAATGTTTATATTAATTTCTTACAATGTCGCGGTATTTAAGTCTAATTGAGCCTACTAACTTATCTTTAAATCCATCAATATTCAGAAATAGGTTTAAAATATTTAATTAAATTTTTTATTATTTCTAAAAATTTCTATTAGTGCTAAAATTAGCTCTTATTGATAATAATATTTAATAAATATTAATAATTAACAAAGGATTTTCTTAAAATTAACAAATAATAAAAATATATTTTGTAACAAGAAAGTTTAATAAATTATTAATATTATAAAACAAATATATATACAATTCAAGAAAGACACTAGCAAAAAAGTCGAATAGTTAGTTTTCTGTCCAAATACTTTTTTGATGTTATTTATTCCAAATAAATTGTATTTATAAAGTATAGAATCTAATCTTTCCAACAGTACCCTTTTGTATTCAAATAGGAACATAAGTCTTTTTAATGCAAATAATAAAAGAAAAAATAAATAATAATAATGCAAATTGTAAGCTTATTTAAATTTAAAAAAAATAGTAAAATAAAAATTAATAAATTGTTATTCCTATTATTTGAATGATTTAAATGATTATTCATGGAATTGATTAATTTTTTGATTTCTTTGTGGTACCTTCGACTTGAATTCATGGACAATGTTTAGGAAGGTAATGAATTTCTCGAGCGTACCTAGAAATTACTGAACCGATTTTAATAAAAAAAGGTACAGTTTAAAAGTTCGATTCCATAATTTGTACATAATATTTACTTAAAAAATAACATTTAATAACAAATATATTTGTATTAAAAACGGGCATCAATTTTTTTTTTAGTGTCTATAATTTGTTTAAAAAAGTTTTCTTCATATAATAGAATTTTTTTTATTATTTAAAGAGTTATGAAATTTCCATACATTATGTCTTTGATATTTTGCAAGAAATTTATAGCACATTTTCAGGGTGGCCCCAACATATAAAATTCTTAAGGAAACTTTATGTTTATCTATATGTTTTAGTATTGGAAGACTACTGGAAACAAATCGATGTGGTCCATGTCTCGTTCTAATAAAAGCTATCCATGTTTTATCATTAAAATATTTAACTGAAAATAAATAATTAAATATTTAATTAAGGTAAGATTTGATAAATAAAGAAAAAATGAAATTAATTTAAATTACCTTGAAATGCTTGAGTAATACTTGCTACTCCATAGTCTCCATGAATTTCTTGAACAATATTAATTATACTTTTGCTTAATTGTGAGGAAGTGAATGGTATCTTTTCATAAGATTTATCTTCTTTAATTTCGATTTCACAAGCAATATACCTAAAATAAATTATTTAAAATTTAAATCACATGTGATTATATTTTAAAATATATATAAAAAATATAAAATTTATAACAAAATACCTGTTTTTAAATCTAACCATTGTTATTTAAACTAAATATAAATATATATTTTATATTTATTTATCAATTAAAAAAACAAAATGGGAAATATTTTAATTCAATATTTTAATCAAATGTTTAACCATCCGTGGTTTAACCTAAATGTCATATAATGATCATGGCCAAATTCCACAATTTGAATCACAGAACAAAGTTTTTGGCGCCACCATGTGAGCGCCCAAGAAACTAATTGAAAAAAAGGTGGAAATTTTTAAATAATTTTGAAATCAAAAATATTGTATTTAATATAATATATAAAATATCAATTATATAATATAATAATAATATAATACTCTAATAAAAATGAAAAATTACTTCCCTTTATTTTATAAAGTGGCTATACTTACAATACATATTGCCTTGTACATATCGGTAAAAATGCTACCCTAATTTCACATTTTTACTATCTCGCCAGAGATAGTATTGCGATCACGAAAATTTTCGATGTTGAGATTTTGATGTTTTTATACGTTTTGAAGGTTCCTGAATCATTTTCACTAAGGTTGAGAAAAATGTCTGTGTGTGTGTGTGTGTATGTATGTAGGCAAGATTACGCAAAAACGGTTTGAGCTAGAATGATGCAATTTGGTACATGAGCATTATTCAAAAATCATAGTTTTCTATCAACTTTTGAGAAATGTAGCTCAACCGGAAGAGGGTCATTACCTACAACGTTTTGATTTTTTTTCCTCTAAAGTGACCGTAAAAATAAAGATATATGTTTGATAATTTTTCACATGATTAATAATTGTATAAAACTGCTATATATAGAATTTCAGCTTGATTGAATTGCTGAAAGTACCAGAATTAATTTTTTAACACTGCAAATCTCACGCGCCAACACGTGCCATGGTGCCATCAATAAAAAACCAAACATGCGCTGGTTTAATATTTATTATTTATAATTTATAATTAATTAAATTTAATTTAAATATAATATATTATGTTATTTAATCCAATTCAAATTGCGAGATAGTCGAGTGGAGACACTCCAGCTTATTTGTTTTACAAGCGCTGAAAATTTTTGTGAGCCGAAATATTTTCTTGTATCAATATTCCAAAATTCAATTCAATTATAAATCTACATAAAAAAGTAAATAATAACAAATTTATTATATTTTATTGAGCGATATAATACCAGATATAAATATATATTTAATTTATATATAATTAAATAATTTTTTTAAAAAATGTAAATTTAAAAAAATTTAAAATAATACCTATATTTAAATAGAATGGAAGAATTCATCAATATTATAATACAGAAAATTTACTGTACATTCAGTGATTTATACGGTGCAATCAGTCATATTTACACTGAGCATCAAATACTGAACGATTTTATTTATTTTATTAGGCATGAATTACTGAGCAATTTAAAATATTTTACCGTGCAAAAAACAATAAAATACTGGTCGTTGGAATTTTTTACTAGGCAAAAAATTAAAATACTGAGAAATTAATTTATTGCGAAAGTTAAATTCAATATATGACAAAACAATAATTTTAATTTCAAATAAATCTTATATATTACATAGAACATAATTCGTTTATTTTAGATATGTAAATGACGTAAAAGATTGTGTCCAGCTAAGCAAAAACTTATTTATTAGGGTATAAAACTTACATTTTTTAAAAAAGCATAATTGATTGCTTAAATGTTAGTTTTAATATATTTTGTTTAAAAAAATAATTTAAGATTTAAAATATTGAAACTTTTTTATGAAACACTCATCATGACTTACAATTCTAAAAATTTATAGTTAAGTTTTAAGTTTATATTCTTGAGATTAATCAAATTAATTAGAAATAAAAAATGTGATTTGATTTTACAAGAAAATGGCAAAAAATATCTAAAAAGTCAAAATAAAGATATTTTCCATCGCTGAAAGCAAAACTCACAAACCATATGTACCTATCAAGCAAAACTGGTTCATAATGGTTGTGACTTCCGATTATCACTTATTTTCAAATGTACAATGACTCGAAGAAGACGAAGACTACCATTTTTTTGGTGAGGAATTCATAAATTACTAGAAAGATGTTCGGAATGAGCAGAAAGTGATGGCAGAGACTTAGAATAAAATATTTTTAAAAATCTGGAGTGTCTCCACTCGACTATCTCGCAAATTTGAATTGGATTAAATAACATATATTATATTTAAATTAAATTTAATTAGATATAAATTATAAATTAAAATTAATAAATAATATTTATTAAACCAGCGCATGTTTGACCCTTTGTTGATGGCACCACGTCACGTGTTGGCGCGTGAGATTTGCAGTGTTAAAAAATTAATTCTAGTACTTTCAGCAAATAAATCAAGCTGAAATTCTAGTTATAGCAGTTTTATACAATTATTAATCATGTGAAAAATTATCAAACATATATCTTTATTTTTACGGTCACTTTAGAAGAAAAAAAACGTTGTAGGTAATGACTCTCTTCCGGTTGAGCTACATTTCTCAAAAGTTGAGTGTACCAAATTTCATCATTCTAGCTCAAACCGTTTTTGCGTAATCTTGGTTACATACATACACACACACACAGACATTTTTCTCAACCTTAGTGAAAATGATTCAGTAACCTTCAAAACGTAAAATCATCAAAATCTCAACATCGAAAATTTTCGTGATCGCAATACTATCTCTGGCGAGATAGTAAAAAGGCTCATTTCACATGTACTGGTAATTCAATTTAGAATTAGAAATTATCGGTAAGGTATTTTATATTTTAACTCTCTTTGATCATAATGATAATAATAGTAATCTGATAAAAAATTAAGAATTATATTAACTTAATTGTTAATGATGAGTTGATGATCATTTATAATACTAAAATAATATTATAACTTGAAAAAGATAAGTTTATTAATTTTTTAATGAGATAATTTTAAATTTAAAAATATTAAAAAAATAATAATTCGTGAGAAAGCAGTTAGATTGATATTCTGATCAATCAATTTCCATATTAAGGTCCATTCCCTCAGGAACAATATAGATAAACAGAAGTCTAGGTTTTTATTTTATATAGCCTTTTCCTAGACAAAGAAAAAAAAATAATTAATTTACACTTTTTTATTGTAATATTAAATATAGTTATTAGCGTAATATTAAAAAAGAAACATTGTATAGATAATTACGACCTTGGAGTCACCAATTAGCTGTATGAAAAAGTCATATAATCCCTTTTATATGTTATGGGAAAAAAACATATATTTGTATATTTTTTGGCTAATAAATATACTTTTTAAACTAAACTAAAAATATAGATAAACAGCACCTAAACAAACTATTATTTTCAAAAAAAACCTGCGTCCTATACTGTAGAACATTTTTAGTTGATGCTATCACGGAAGCCATGATAGAAGCAACCTTTATTACTATCTCGCCAGAGATGAAATTTGGTACATGAGCATTATTCAAAATTCATAGTTTTCTATCAACTTTTGAGAAATGTAGCTCAACCGAAAGAGGATCATTACTTACGTTTTGATTTTTTTATTCTAAAGTGACCGTAAAAATAAAGATATGTGTTTGATAATTTTTCACATGATTAATAATTGTATAAAACTGCTATAAATTGAATTTCAGCTTGATTGAATCGCTGAAAGTACATAAATTAATTTTTTAACACTGCAAATCACGCGCCAACACGTGACGTGGTGCCATCAACAAAAAGCCAAACACGCGCTGGTTTAATAAATATTATTTATTAATTTTAATTTGAAATTTAAAATTAATTAAATTTAATTTAAATATAATATATGTTATTTAATCCACTTCAAATTGCGAGATAGTCGAGTGGAGACACTCCAGCTAATTTTATATATTATTTTATTATCTAGTTATAATAATTTCTCTAGCTAAGTTTAAAAATTGAATGGTAATTAATAAGTCTAACTACATTTTAGAATCAAATAATTATAATTATTATTCTCTTTATCAATTGAACAAAAAATCAATTCATCAATTAATAATTATGTAAACTTAATAAATGTGTATTGAATATGCTAATCCAAAAGAGAATCTCTCAAATTAAGCCTCTATAGATTTATTATAAATGGGATTGATTTTATTAGCTGCATTCAACTTATGAATGACATATTTATATAAAATATATTATCATCCTTAATGAAAAAGATATTGAATGAGTGTTAATAAATATAAATTGAAGCTTAATAAAGTTTAGGGTTTTTAATTGAAATTCAATAATGATGAACCCTCGGCTGTATCATTCAATCAATCAAGTTGGAATGTCAAGTTTTATTTTCGATGAAATATTTAAAGTAAATTTTCTTTTATCGATTATTTAGAGAATATATATTTAAATATATAGTAATGTTTTTATAAATTTACTTTTTAAAGAATTTTGTTATTGTCAACAAATTATATAATTAAAGAAATCATAAAAATTCTGAAATTTCCACAAATATTAAATTTTTACTTTTTTGTTTCAGATATAAAACTAATTTAATCGGGTAAATTACGGTAAGCCTCTCAAGGGGAGAATTAACTCTATGATTTTAATTTGTCCTTCAATTAAGTTTTATTTCTCTTGGGAATCCATCATAAGGTCTTTAATTTCTTTTTTCATATGTATTTAGGCTTGTGTTTCTGATTGGTAGTTTTTGGTCAATATAGGTATATGAGCCATTTGATGTATCAATTGATTTTTTGGAAATAATTTATTAAAATTCAAAATAATTTTTATGGATATAAATTCCACCAGAGGTTTAATTGTATAATCCTAAGAAAATATAAGATGACCAGGCACAGAACAGACCGATGGTTTGAAAAAAAATAATTTCCAGCTACAGAAACAATTCCAAATAATTTTAATATATCTATTAATACAATAAAAAACAGATATGGATATAACGTAAATATTTTTAATTTTATTTTATTTATAATATATAAGGAGGCGCTGGCTGTGACGTCATGAAGGGTTGGGTGACGTCATATTATTTTAAATTAAGAAAAAACTAATGAAGATAATTTTTCTCGAGGATAAACCAATCGTAAAGATATGTAAAAAATCTCCTAAAGTGAAATCTGGTGTGAATATAACCCTTCCCTTCCTATCGTCGATCGGTAATTCTACCACTCTCGGTTTCCGGATATACACCAAAAGTTGATCAATTCATCATACTGATGCATTAAGTAAATATATGATCGCCATGATAATAGCAAACCTTCGAAAAGGAGACGATACTTGAAGAAGTGTATAGAGCAGTGTATTGGGAGGGGAACGCGGGAGAACCTTTTTTCATAACTGGGACGCGTTCCAGTACTTTTTCATGTCCCGACAACTCCCACTTAAATCTACTGTTAGAATTTCTTTTTACCGACCGACGATAGTAAGGGAGGTATTGTTTTCACACCAAATTTCACATGTGGAGATTTTTACATATCTCCACGAATCATGCATTTTCTTAACAGAAAAAAGTATTTTTAGCATGATGTCTGTCCGTCCGTCTGTCCGTCTGTCCGTCCGTCTGTCCGTCCGTATAGATGTGTACAGCCTGAACGGCTTAACGGATTTTGATGAAATTTGGTATATTTACTTAATGCATCAGTGGGATGAATTGATCAACTTTTGGTGCAAATTCGGTAGTGGTAGTATTAGCGATCGACGATAAGAAGGGAAGGGTTATTTTTGCACCAAATTTCACATAAGGAGATTTTTTTACATATCACCACGAATGTATTGGTTTTATCCTCGGGAAAAATCATCTTCATTATGTTTTTCTTAATTTAAAATTATATGACGTCACCCAGCCCTTCATGACGTCACAGCCTCGGGTAACGCCGGCTACTTCAGCTATATATTATAAATAAAATAAAATTAAAAATATTTATGTTATATCCATATCTGTTTTTTATTACATTAATAGATATATTAAAATTATTTGAAATTGTTTCTGTAGCTGGAAATTAATTTATTTCAAACCGTCGGTCGGTTCGGACCTGGCCACAGGTCAACTTATTTCTGTTTGTTAATATTTAGTAAGAATAAGAAAAAATAAAAACATAATGGAAAAAAATAGTTTATGCTGAAAATATGACTTTTTTTGCTCCCATTATGGTTCCCTTACTTCTTATTTTATTAATACATCACTCGTATAGAGATATACATTATATACAAAACAATCATTTTATTGTTAGTTTATTTATGTATAAAGATTTTAAATATATTTCAAATAAACATTTTTTAAAATTTAATCTAATTTAATCATTTATAATAAAATAGATAATATTTATATAAATAATAAAATCTTATCTAACAAACTCATTAATTTTTAATGAAATAAAATATGAAAAAATATAATAAAATGAATTGAAATAGATATTCCTCAGCGAAGAAAATAAAGTTTGCTTGCATATAGTTCAGGCGTCCGAATGGGGTAGAATTTTTTAAATGAAAAAATATATGTAGAAGTGATTCACAGTTATTTAAGTTATTTATAAAGTTATAAAAGTTATATATATATTTAATATTCACTATTAGACTATTCAAAAGATAATAATTATATTTATATTTCAGATTTAATATTTAAGATATGGTAATATAAACTCTTTGAGGAGATAAATTAATATTGTTTTTTGTTCAAAATATTGATATCATCTGATACATTTCTTACATATCATTTCGATAAATTTTTGGAAACAAATTGTTTATCTAACAACAACCAGTTCAACAAGTGGCATATTTTCTACCATATCGAATTGTATCTTTTTACTTTAAAAAATAAAACAAAAAAAAACGGGTCAGAATTCATGATTCTCTCTATTCGGAATTATTATCTCAGGGGAGACCTTTTAAAAAAAAATATAATATGAAAAAATAATATAAAGTAAAACTCAAATCGAGCAAAATACATAAAATTCATCGAAAATAAATAATATATATGATTATTAAATTTCCATATATTAATTTTGCAAATTTCTGGAATTCTATATAATTATAATATCTCGTATAATGATTAATTGAATATTAAATGAATTTTTAATCGAGTACTTCAAGTTCTATTCCATATATGAACCAACACAATAATTCATCCAGTATATATTAAAATTAAGTAATTTAAATTTACGATTGAATAGAGTAAGATAATAATTGAATTGTCTAACACACAAAACATAGCAAACAAAACAAAATTTATTATGTTAATTGAAAATTCTCATTTATCTCCTTTAAAATATGTAGATGGTTTTCTTATAACAACATTACTTATCCTAATAATAATAGTTTTTTTCTAGAAATCAAAATAAACGGGAAGATTGAATATAATCAATTCAGTGTATTTTCTAAAATGAATTTTAATTTATATATTTGATAGATTATTTTTAACTTTTGAAAGTTAGTGTATTGAGCAATATAGAAAAGTGAACAAAGAGTAATATTCAACTAGAGAAGATCTACTTACCTACATAAAACAATAAAAGAAAATAAATTAGTATTTCAATTTTAATTATTTTTCTTGAATTTTTTTTATGAATATTTATATTTTTAAAAGTGATGCAAAGTAAACAATTATTATCTTTAATGAGTAGGTATATTTTATTTTATAGTAATAGTTTTTGAAAAATTTTAACAAAAAATTTTTAATTTTCTAAATGTGGCTACTCTAGAAGATTCTTAAGTGCATCCTACACATTTCTTAATAATAATACATTTTATTAAAGTTATATTATAACTTTTAGTTAAGAATTGATTAACATTGTTCGCAATATTAAAATAATAAAAATATATTTTCGTAAAAAATTTACAGAAATAGTCCTTTCCTCACTCTCTATTTTTTAATAATTATCATATTTTCTAGGAAATGGGCGATAAAAGTGTCAATTTATAGTAAGTCAATTTCATTGAACAAATATGTGAATATTCAAGTACAATAAAGAATTCAAGTGCAATATATTATTAATATTTACTAACTAATTGATATTATATCCATTCTTTAAGGCGCCATTGGGTGAGAGGCTAGCCTCGATGTCTCACATTCACATGGTCCCGGGCCTGGCAAGGGAATATCTCTAACTGGGGTCTATGAGTCAACCCAGCCTCCGGGATCAACATTGGGGAATAGCTACTTGATAAAAAGTAGCGCCTCCGATCAAGAAAATCAAGGTAAAGGTTGAAAGGACCCGTTCTACTGATCATAGGACACCTCATTGATATAACCGACTTGCGTAGGACGTACAAAAGTCAGAGGTTTTTTTTTATCCTTTCTTTTTTTTTGAATCAGTATGTATAAACCATCACCACTAATTTATCAACTTTAAATTAAAACAAAGACTTTTTTAATAAGTTATATATATATATATAGGGGAAGGTGGTTCACCTTGGTACACAGTGAACTTCGTGACAGGTTTATATTTTTCACTAAATTTTAAATGAACTTTTAGTACTTGCAAATATATAGAGAAAGGGCAGCAAATTGTCAGATGTTTTGATTCATTTGAACAATCAGGTTAGAATTTATTAAGATTTTTATTACATGTCTGGTAAATTTCATATAAAATTTCGATAAGTTGTAAAGTGAATTTTTAGTGAAAATATTTTGAAATAGGTGGTTATATAATGAAATATAAAATAGTTTTATTAATACTAACGTATAATAATTGTTTTGGAGCTGAGCCTAACAATACGACATTTTAAAGTTTTAAAATTTGTCTATAGCATACCTTGGGACAGATTGAAATGGTCCACCTTGGGACACAAGATATACCAAGCTATCTTTTATTTTATAAAGTTATATTGTGTTTAGAATATTTTTTTATCTAATCTACCTAACCTGTGTTTATAGTTATTATTTATTTCTTTTAGGAACTTAATATACCAAGGATTATATAAAGAATATCAAAAAATATCAAGCAGCCCGTTGTAAACAAAATTAGAAAATATTAATTTTTAATAGTTTTATTACTTTACTTCTAATAACTTATCACTTTTTTCTTTACATTATATTCTTATCTCTAAGTGAGTTAGAATCAATTCATTTCTTTTTACATTTAGTTTTAAATAAGTGAGTCATTAGGTAGTACTCCTTATAAGACAAGATACAAGTTTAATAATTTTTTTTTTTTAATTTTTCTATAATATATTTGAGATTGAAAGTTATTTAATAATGAAAAGAAAGTTTGCACGAACTCAAGGTAAAATTTTGATAATAATTCATCAATAGAAAAAAAAATTAGAAAAAAGATTAAACAAAAGGGTCTCAAGGTGAGCACTATCCCCTATTATATTAAAACTAAATTGAAAGAAAAAAAAATTACAAATTATAAATGATGATAATGATAAATGAGTCAGAAAAATAATTAATTCTTTAAAGAGAATTCATTCTTTTAATCGTGTGATATGTTGTTTTTTTTATGTTCCTCATAAACAAACATTCAGAGATTTAATTTAATTAACTTTCATTCTCAAATATAATTCATTGTAAGTGTGGTGACTTGTAATTAAATTTTTTTTTTCTTTCTTATCGAAAGTTGGAGGGTTAAATTTTTACTATCTCACGCGCCAACACGTGACGTGGTACCATCAACAAAGAACCAAACATGCGTTGGTTTAATAAATATTATTTATTAATTTTAATTTATAATTAATTAAATTTAATTTAAATATAATATATTATGTTATTTAATCCAATTCAAATTGCGAACTAGTCGAGTGGAGACACTCCAGATTTTTTTGTTAATTTGTATTCGTTGTAAATATTATAAAAAAGTAGTTTTTTTTATTTTATTGATAATATTTATAAGGCAGGTCATTTTATTTAATTTTATTAAATATTTTAAAGATTAGTTTGGTTTCTTGTGATTAAAACATCCATGAAGGGGAGGGTGTGTATGTGTGTATGTATGTATCCAATATTACGCAAAAACGGTTTGAGCTAGAATAATGAAATTTGGTATACGGGCATTATTCAAAATTTGTAGTTTTCTATCAATTTTTGAGAAATGTAGCTCAACCGGAAGAGGGTCATTACCTACCACGTTTTGATTTTTTTTCTTCTAAAGTGACCGTAAAAATAGATATATGATTGATAATTTTTCACATGATTAATAATTGTATAAAACTGCTATATCTAGAATTTCAGCTTGATTGAATCACTGAAAGTACCAGAATTAATTTTTTAACACTGCAAATCTCACGCGCCAACACGTGACATGGTTCCATCAACAAAGAGCCAAACATGCACTTGTTTAATAAATATTATTTATTAATTTTAATTTATAATTTATAATTAATTAAATTTAATTTAAATATAA
Organism: Labia minor; assembly: GCA_963082975.1. Classification (NCBI taxonomy): domain Eukaryota; kingdom Metazoa; phylum Arthropoda; class Insecta; order Dermaptera; family Spongiphoridae; genus Labia; species Labia minor. The sequence continues at coordinate 65,321,750 of OY720347.1, forward strand.
TTTATTATGTTATTTACTCCAATTCAAATTCTGAGATAGTCGAGTGGAGACACTCGAGATATTTTTTATTGTTTGAAAAATATAAAAATAAAAAGAGGGAAGAAGGATTTCTATGAGGTTGTGATGTTTAGTGATTAGTGAAGAGTGAAGGCCTTAGCACGTTTTGCCGAGAGCGCATGACAGCCTCAGCATGCGTGTGCCACCAGCAGCTAATCAGACAGACACCGTCTCACAATCAGTCTCTGCCGAGTCCCGAACCTGTGCGTGTCAAATTTTATCAAATAACACAAATTATTAATCCATTTACTCATTACAACGTTTTTATCAAGAAAATAAACCATATATTTTTTTCCTCTATTCTTGTTTTGTTTTTTCTTTTTAAATCCATTAACCTGAGAGTTATAAATTTAATCATTTCCAGCTCCTCTCTTAGACTTGTTGATATTACCCATGTGGGTGTAAGAAAGTGACAATTAGCGTGAATGAATGGTTGAAACCTGAAATTAAATTCTCCGAAGAATGCCACCCCGGGTGCAATTCAATCCGAAGGAGGCCAGACATCAAACGAGTTGATGGCAATGCATGCATTGACAATCCAATTTGCCCAAATACGAAATTATCGCAGAGACCCGGATGGCAAACGTGACGTGGGAGCTTGAAACAACCCCTCTCAACGTACCTTATGCCATTTGTGAGATTCTTGTGGCTATCGTCGCGGTCGTCGGTAACGCACTCGTCCTCTGTGTATTTCAACGGGAGCGGAAATTACGTCGACGGACCAACTATTATATTGTATCACTGGCTGCTGCCGATTTACTTGTTGGGTTATTAGGTATGTTTTTTTATTTCTCTTTTGTAAACCTGACCTTGATTATCAATAGGATCTACGAAATCACTTCATTGATAATCATCAAAAATTCTCCTCAAATCTTATCAAATACACAGAAACCAAAATATATAAAATTAGCTGGAGTGTCTCCACTCGACTATCTCGCAAATTTGAATTGGATTAAATAACATATATTATATTTAAATTAAATTTAATTAATTAAATTATAAATTAAAATTAATAAATAATATTTATTAAACCAGCGCATGTTTGGCTCTTTGTTGATGGCACCTCGTTACATGTTGGCGCGTGAGATTTGCAGTATTAAAAAATTAATTCTGGTACTTTCAGTGATTCAATCATGCTAAAATTCTATATATAGCAGTTTTATACAATTATTAATCACGTGAAAAATTATCAAACATATATCTTTATTTTTACGGTCACTTTAGAAGAAAAAAATCAAAACGTCGTAGATAAAGACCCTCTTCCGGTTGAGCTACATTTCTCAAAAGTTGATAGAAAACTATGAATTTTGAATAATGCCCATGTACCAAATTTCATCATTCTAGCTCAAACCGTTTTTGCGTAATCTTGGTTACATACATACACACACTCACACACACACACACACACAGAGAGACATTTTTCTCAACCATAGTAAAAATGATTCAGGAACCTTCAAAACGTATAAAAACATCAAAATCTCAACATCGAAAATTTTCGTGATCGCAATACTATCTCTTACAAGATAGTAAAAAGCGGAATTTTTTCTTTCTTCTCCACTTCAGCTTACCTACCTATAAAATAATTGAAACAATCAATTGAATATATATATATTAAAAAAAAAGAAAATTGCTGATTTTTAGATAGTCTAAATACATTTATATGTTAATGAAGAAAATATATATAGTTTGCATAAACAAAATCAATAAATGTGCAGATTTTTCTATTACTTAAGGTATTATTTATTTTTAGCTTTTCATTTAAAAGATGTTTTGAAAATAAATTTCAATACATTTCCAAAATTACATAATTTATTTTTATTTTATTTATATTTAAATATAATTATTATTAATATCATACAAAAATTATTATTAGAATAATAAATATTTGTTAATTCGTTATTTTATATTTGTAAAGAAAAATATATATCATACATTCTATCTTGACTTTTCATTAGCAATAAAAGTTGATATGTTGTAAGTTGTAACCATTGTGAGTGATTAATGTTTTTTAAGACAATATTTCTAAATTTTTTTCTTTTAATATATTTTTAAAAATCAATATTTCTTCCACGCTAGCCTAAATTTCATTTAAATTGAATATATTAAATAATTAACATTTTAATTTTTACTATCTCGACAGTCATAGTATTGCAATCACGAAAATTTTCGATGTCGAAATTTTGATGTTTTTATACGTTTTGAAGGTCCCTGAGTCATTTTCACTGAGGTTGAGAAAAATCTATGTGTGTGTAGACAAGATTATGCAAAAACGGTTTGAGCTAGAATAATGAAATTTGGCATATAGGCATTTTTCAAAATTCGTAGTATTCTATCAACTTTTGAAAAATACAGCTCTTTCGGAAGAGGGTCATTACCTACCACGTTTTCATTTTTTTCCTCTTAAGTGACCGTAAAAATAAAGATATGTGTTTGATAATTTTTCACATGATTAAAGATTGTATAAAACTGCTATATATAGAATTTCAGCTTGAGAGTACCGAAATTAATTTTTTAACACCGCAAATCACGCGCCAACACGTGACGTGATGCCATCAACAAAGAGCCAAACACACGCTGGTTTAATAAATATTATTTATTCATTTTAATTTATAATTTATAATTAATTAAATTTAATTTAAATATAATATATGTTATTTAATCCAATTCAAATTGCGAGATAGTCGAGTGGAGACACTCTAGCTTATTATTTATATAAATATACATATATCGCCATTCAAGTTATAAAACCTAATCTTGAAAAAATTTATTATGAATTATTAATCAAAGAAATCAGGTCAAAATGCCAGATACAGTTTTTTCTCTGTCCTGAAAAGTTTATATTTTTGGAGTTACAACATTTTATAATTTAGATGTATATATATTTATATATAAATCTATACTTATACAAAATATTATAGAACAGTTATATTAGTTGTGGAGATTTTTTTTTGTTCAACAAAAAAAAATGAATTGCCTTATGGATTGAGGGATAAACTATATTGATATTGTTAATTCTATATTTATGGAGATATTTATTTGACTTTCCCTCCCTCACTTCCGGATTCTCTTTTTCCTTTTTTAAATAACTAAAAGACTCTTTAAGTGTACCTAAATATTAATATTTAATTATGAAAAAAATTTTCTCAAATCAGATTTTTCTAAAGAATCATTAGATGATCTTTTATTTATTCTTACTTTTACACTTGCAATTGTAAAAGGGGAAGTTGTTTTCAGATGAATATAATAAGGGGAGCTAGGGGGCTCGCAGGAAAAATTAAATAATCTAAATAATTGTAATGCATAATGTGGACAATTAGTGATATGAGTTGATTATAAGTATTTATTATTTTATTTTTATTATTATAAATCATTTTTATTTGCTTTCAAACATTCAATTTGTTTAAACCTTTTAAAAACAGTATTCAAAGAATCTAGTGTTCGAATTTGGCCGTTAAAGCTAAGGTAAAAACATTCAGTTTACCAACTTTATTATCCAAATAACATTGGTCTTGTTTCTTCATAAATACCCCTGAAAAATAAATATAAATAATATTATTATATTATTTATATTTAACTGCTCCCAGAGACATAGTGAGAGAATTGGGAACTATATTTTATATTTATTTATATTAGTGTATTATGAAAAGTGTTTGATAGTTGATAGTTTATATTTAATTTTGATTGTAATTTGAAATTTAATTATTTTACAGGTATTTATTTTAATATTTCCATATGTTCATGTTTTTATTTAATTATTTTTTGTTAATTTATGTAACCTATTTTAAATCATTTTACAGAAATAATAAAATCGGTTATCAAAATTACATATATTTATTCATTTTATTCATAATTGTTAATTTTAATAAACATAATTTTTATTATAACGTTAATTTTAACATTTCGATTTTATTTAATATAATTTTTTTATATTATAAAATTCCATAACAAAGAAAATATTTTTTTTTTCTTCTCTAATTTCTGCAATATATATGTTGTAATATCTTCGGGAAAGGGAGGGGGTCCTTGAGTCCCCTCTAGCGACGTATGACCGTGCTTGGGGAATAAATATCCCAATTACTAGGTATTTAGGATTCTAACTGAAAATAGGAGAATTCATGATGAGTGAGTCAGTCTGGAACAGAGGATGTTTAATTACTAAATTTTTCTAAAGATATTTCTTATGAATTATTTCATGAGAGAGTTCCATATATAAATTTATTATCTATCATATTAATATTATTTTAGTTAAATATTTTGGAAATCATTGTTGTATGGGTTCTTTGTACGGATCTTTTAATTAATCCATCGATGAATAGAATTCAAAATAGATTTAAAATTTAATAATTATTTTTATTTTGAATAAAACATTTTATATCAGTATGAAGCAGACGTTATATTTTTGCTTTGCAAATCAAGAAATTTCATCTTGAGAAATCATTTGTTGCATTTCCAGACGATTGGAAAGCAAATGAAGCAGATATTCATTCGTGTTGGCTCTTTTGCTCGGGACTCTTCCATTAAATTATTTTTAATGAAATTCAGTGTTTGATACATTTAAACTCAAATCTGAAAATGAAATGGAAACCTTAATTGATTATAAATATCTGATTCTATTACTCTCTATCTCTCTCTCTTTCTCTCTCGCTTTCACGCTTAATTGCTAAATATTCTAATAGAATATGATTTCAATAGTTGTATAGTCTAAAGATTAAATTAAAATCAGACAACTAATTTTAAAATAAATTTTTAAATTAATTATTTTAAAATTCATTATTATAATATTGATAAATATAATATTAAAAAAAATAGCTGTGGCCAGTCACAGAACCGACCGACGATTTAAAATAAATTAATTTCCAAACAACATTATATATAAAGTATGAAAAAAAATATTTTAAAAATTTGAATTAAAATGACTAAATTATATTATCTTGGTATTTATTTTTAGTTTAATTACTCAATTATTAATTACTACTATATTTTAAGTGAAATATTTTGGGACAATGAAAATAAAATTACTACTTTGTAAACTATCACTTCCCGTTTCCGGATGTACACCAAAAGTTGATGAATTCATGTTACTGGTGCATTAAATATACTAAATTTTATCAAAATCCGTTGTGCCGTTCAAGCAATACACGTCTATACGGACACACAAGGGACAGACATCATTCTAATAAGTTGACCTGTGGCAAGGCACTGAACCGACCGACGGTTTGAAATAAATAAATTTCCAGCTACAGAGAAACAATTTCAAATAATTTTAGTATATCTATTAATGCAATAAAAAACAGATATGGATATAACATAAAGATTTTTAATTTTATTTTATTTATAATATATAAGGAGGCGCTGGCTGTGACGTCATGAAGGGTTGGGTGACGTCATATTATTTTAAATTAAGAAAAAACTAACGAAGATGATTTTTCTCGAAGATAAACCAATACAAAGTACATGATTCATGAAGATATTTAAAAAATCTCCTCAAGAGAAATTTGGTGTGAATATAACCCTTCCCTTCCTATCGTCGATCGGTAATACTACCACTTCCGGTTTCTGGATATACACCAAAAGTTGATCAAGTCATCATACTGATGCATTAAGTAAATATACCAAATTTTATAAAAATCCGTTGAGCCGTTCAAGCTGTACTCATCTATACGGACACACAGTCGGACGGACGGACATCAAAATACTTTTTTCGGCTAAGATAATGCATGATTCGTGGAGATAAGTAAAAATCTCCACATGTGAAATGTGGTGTGAAAACAATACATTCCCTTCCTATCGTCAGTCGGTAAAAATGGTATGAAAAAACAAATGAAAAAACTTTGTTTTTCTAAATTGGTAATTATTACATGTTAATTTAAATCACACTATTTAAGAATTCTAACTATTAAATGAGAAATAATCAGATTTATATGGAAATTTTGTAAATAAAACCACATATTGATATATGTTATTGTAAATTTATTCAAAAAACTACAAAAAATACACACCGTTTCGATTGCTACTTCTGCAATCGTTATCCAGCGACTGCACTGTCCGAGCGTCCAGTGTCGACTTTTCTGCCTGTCTCACCAATATATACCATCCCACACTTACACGGCATTTCGTATACGTCTGCGCTCTCTAATTTTATTTGGTCCTTTAGTCTTGTCAGAGAGAACATCTTGAAAAGAGGCTTGAATACAACTCTCTGAGGCCACACTGTTTTAATACATGACTTATTCTGTCCGTAGTGCCTCTAATGTACGGAAGAGTAATCAAACCTGTATATTCAATGGATTGTTAAAATAATTTCTATTTTTCCTTTCGAGAAACCATTCAGTAAGAGAGCCGATTTTAACCGATTCTCCTCTATCGCAAGGTTACTTGGGGAGCATATTCTAAGGGCGCTTTGGTGTAAAGTTTTTACTATGCCTGAAATTTATGCGGGATAATGGTGTGAAGTGGCATGCAAATATCGGTTGGTATGTGTCGATTTTCTGTAAATATCGTAAGAAAGATTAGTTTGTGATTAAAACATCTAGGAAGGGGAGGGCGTGTATGTGTGTGTGTATGTATATATGTAGACAAGATTACGCAAAAACGGTTTGAGTTAGAATCATGAAATTTGGTATACGGGCATTATTCAAAATTCATAATTTTCTATCAACTTTTGAGAAATGTAGCTCAACCGGAAGAGGGTCATTACCTACAACGTTTTGATTTTTTTCCTCTAAAGTAACCGTAAAAATTAGCTGGAGTGTCTCCACTCGACTATCTCGCAATTTGAATTGGATTAAATAACATAATATAATATATTTAAATTAAATTTAATTAAATTATAAATTTTAAATTAAAATTAATAAATAATATTTATTAAACCAGCGCATGTTTGGCTCTTTGTTGATGGCACCACGTCACGTGTTGGCGCGTGAGATTTGCAGTGTTAAAAAATTAATTCTGGTAATTTCAGCAAATCAATCAAGCTGAAATTCTATATATAGCAGTTTTATACAATCTTTAATCATTTGAAAAACTATCAAACATATATCTTTATTTTTACAGTCACTTTAGAAGAAAAAAAATCAAAACGTTGTAGGGAATGACCCTCTTCCGGTTGAGCTAGATTTCTCAAAAGTTGATAGAAAACTATGAATTTTGAATAATGTCCATGTACCAAATTTCATCATTCTAGCTCAAACGTAATCTTGCCTACATACATACACACACACATACACACATACACACACACACACAGACATTTTTCTCAACCTTAGTGAAAATGATTCAGGAACCTTCAAAACGTATAAAAACATCAAAATCTCAACATCGAAAATTTTCGTGATCGCAATACTATCTCTGGCGAGATAGTAATAAAGATTTATGTTTGATAATTTTTCACATGATTAAAGATTGTATAAAACTGCTATATATAGAATTTCAGCTTGAGAGTACTGAAATTAATTTTTTAACACCGCAAATCACGCGCCAACACGTGACGTGATGCCATCAACAAAAAGCCAAACACGCGCTGGTTTAATACATATTATTTATTAATTTTAATTTAAAATTTATAATTAATTAAATTTAATTTAAATATAATATATGTTATTTAATCCACTTCAAATTGCGAGATAGTCGAGTGGAGACACTCCAGCTTATTTTTATAAAAATTAATCTTATTCCAATCTAAAATATAATAAATCATAATGGATTGAAATCTGACATTTCCTTTTTTTCCTAAATTTTATCGAGAGAAAAAAAATTAATGATTAAATAATATTTTTAATTAATGATTCTGGAGGGTACATTTGGTTGGATTCAGAACAGAACAAAGCCTTTTCATTTTCAAGATTAAATTATTTTTAATTAATGGTCATAGAAAGAGATATGATAAGAATTTTTTTGGGTTTAAGTTCTTGGTAAAAGAGCCTTAAGTCAGAAATAATCGTGATTGTTGGATAAATGTGACAGATATCACTTTCAATCTATTTACGATGAGGTTATCCAAAAATGTTGAACTCGGGTAGTTTAAAAAAATGTGTTCTAAATCAATGTCAAGGCCATACATAAGTTAAATATAGATAGGTATACTTATATACTAGTATACATGATAAGAAATTTTTTTATCAATTGTTACTTATCTAAGTTATTTAGAAAAATAAATTTTTAAATATTTTTATATTAAGAAACTTTTTTTTCTACCCCAACTAAAAAGATTTTGACTGTAACCACATTCCTGAAGAGTATATCCCTAATTCGAATAGATTAGTTTATATATTGATGATATATATGTACTCATTACATTCTTCGTCTACCCATTAGTCAGTCGTTTTCAAAAAAATCTCTAATTTCTTTCTTCTCCCATTCGCGCCAATTTGCCTATAGTAATTATAACCCCATGTTATGCATTTTATGTATGAAATCATGGCTAATGTATAATCATTACATTTTTTTCAATCTATAAAATTTACAATTACAATAATAATTATAATAATATCTATTTTTACTATCTCGCCAGAGATAGTATTGCGATCACGAAAATTTTCGATGTTGAGATTTTGATGTTTTTATACGTTTTGAAGGTTCCTGAATCATTTTCACTAAGGTTGAGAAAAATGCCTGTGTGTGTGTGTGTATGTATGTATGTAGGCAAGATTACGCAAAAACGGTTTGAGCTAGAATGATGCAATTTGGTACATGAGCATTATTCAAAATTCATAGTTTTCTATCAACTTTTGAGAAATGTAGCTCAACCGGAAGAGGGTCATTACCTACAACGTTTTGATTTTTTTTCCTCTAAAGTGACCGTAAAAATAAAGATATATTTTTGATAATTTTTCACATGATTAATAATTGTATAAAACTGCTATATATAGAATTTCAGCTTGATTGAATCGCTGAAAGTACCAGAATTAATTTTTTAACACTGCAAATCTCACGCGCCAACACGTGCCATGGTGCCATCAATAAAAAACCAAACATGCGCTGGTTTAATATTTATTATTTATAATTTATTTATTAAATATAATATATTATGTTATTTAATCCAATTCAAATTGCGAGATAGTCGAGTGGAGACACTCCAGCTTATTTCGTAATGTCTACATTCTTGAATATACCAGATATTATATTGATATTTACTTAGAATAATGAAGATTTAAAATTTCTAAAAGAATAATTTAAAAATGTTTTGTACCTCTTGATGCAAAATTTTCAACTTTAATCATTTTTCGTTTAATTTAAATTAAAATCCTTTATTATTATTATAGAAAGTATAGTAATATAAAATAGAATAAATGTTTAATAAAATTTTATATTTCAAGTGGCTTGAAAAGGCGAGGAGGTTGCCTGAAATAGAAGGAGGCATTCGCCTAGGTTTATTAAATGGTATGGAAAAGTTTTGTAAATGATAATAATCTGAATTTAATTAGTAATTAATAAGTCTTGAATTAAAGACAAGGAATATAGGTTGACCTGTGTATCGCCAGCAATATTTTTTTATAAAATATGCAAAATTAATGGAATGAGGATTGGATAAGGCTAATTGGACTTCTTTGAGAGGAAGACTGGAAGGTACCTACCTGGCAAATAAATAATATAATAAAAATTTATCCAAATGAAAGAAATTAGATTAAAAGGGTGGTCAAGAAATATAAAGGGCAATCGAATTTTGATTTTAATATTAAGATAAAAATATATAATTTCAGTTATGAAATGAGAAGGGATTCACAGTCAGTAGAGAATAAATTAAAATATTATAAACATTTTAAGTGGGAATTTCTCAGGGGGGTAGGGAGCCCAATTCATTTATCCATCCATGTTGCATAAGGCATCTTAATTTCTTAACACTCCGTTTTTTTAAATTTAAAATAGAGGGAAAGAAAGAGTTTCAATTATATTCGAATAGTCTATATATTCTATATATCAGTATTTTTTTTTCTGAATTTAATACCAAGTTGATTTTCAAAATTTTCTATTCTTTATGCACATGATTGATAACATGTGTTAAAATTAAACAAATTCAAATATTCTAATTTTTAAATTTATATACAATTTAATATTATTTTTTCGAGACTAATGGCAAATTCCAGTGGCCCTAGTCAGAGCAAGAGAAGACTCCTTATGGTAACGGCCCAGTCGATGATGTTATATGGATCGGAGATTTGGGCTTTACAACTATATTTTAAGTGAAAAAATGATTTCTTGGTTATATAAAAATTAAAATATGATTCTTTATTATCGGGTTTGGCTGATAATATTAATACCTTATTCACCGAATCGCCATTCAAATAATAACATACAAACAGAAAAGTAGGCGTGTTGATATAAATATATACCTGGGACACCACACGACCCTTTAACCAATTTATACAATTTATTTTTATATACTTTAAAAATTTAACAATTTTTTAATTATTTATTATAATTGTTAAATGGGATTTCTAAAAATGATCCATTAAGAATTTGTTTCCTAAAATGTTTCAAATTAATTAAAATAAATTGTATAAATGTTCGTTTATAAAATCTATATATCTGTGTGTCTGTTTTTCGATTTTTTAAATTTTGATTTTGTATTCGATTAGAGCTTAAAATGTGTAAATGTAAAGTGGTCTTGGTTTTTTAAAATTCGTTTGGGAACATGGTCAAATCGGCGGTCAAAGGCGAAAATTCCCCATCTATCTATCTATATATATAAAAGGCAATGTCTGTGTGTCTGTCTGTCTGTCTCTTATAGACTCAAAAACTACCCGTCCGATTACGGTGAAACTTTCAGGGATTGTTGTGGGCATACCAAGGAAGGTTTTAGTGAAGTTAAATCCAAAATTAATTTATCCTAAATTAATTTAATTAGTAATATTTTGGTAAAAGTCTGTAGTGTCACAAAACTATCGACAGATGGCGCTACATATAATTTTCAAAATTCAAATATTTTTAATTTTTTTTAAACTGTCAAAAATAACATTCCCATAATAACAGTTGTAATAAAAATAGAAATATAAATCACAATGTAAGTAAAATATTGAATCGTTTTATTTATATTGTTTCAATTATTGTTTGAATATATATTAAATTTATATATAGATTTATTAAGTATAATAATTCCATTTACTTCAAATTTTTTTAATTTTTTTATTTAAAAGTATATTCAGCATTGAAATTGCCATTAAATATGCAGGTAATTGGAACTCCAACATGTAATATTAGCAAATATTCTGGGATGGGAAAAATACTAAGATCATGTCCTATTAAATATTTTGAATTTTATTTTGAATCATACAATGGTAATGAAATATTGTAGGTAGACTTTTGAGACAAACAATAAAAATCTCTATAAAATAAGAGAATATACTTATTCCGAAAACTGTTAATTAAAATGTAATAACTATTAACAATTAATAAAGTAGAAATAATTTTCGAACAAATAAAAATGTAATAATTATTAACAAAAAAAAATAAAAAATAAAAATAAATTATTAACAAAATAAGTTGACCTGTGGCCAGGTCCGAACCGACCGACGGTTTGAAGTAAATTAATTTCCAGCTACAGAAACAATTTCAAATAATTTTAATATATCTATTAATGTAATAAAAAAAACAGATATGGACATAACATAAATATTTTTAATTTTATTTTATTTGTAATATATATGTAAGACCAGGCTGTGACGTCATGAATGGCTGGGTGACTTCATATAATTTTAAATTAAGAAATATTCGTGGAGATATGTAAAAATCTCCACATCTGAAATTTGGTGTGAAAACAATACCTCCCTTACTATCGTCGGTCGGTAAAAAATAAAAATAAAAATGTAATAATATAAAAAATAAAATTTCAATTATATTAATTTAATAAATTATTATTATTATTATTATTATTTTCACGTATTAAACGGTATATTATTATTATTATTATTTGTAATAATTCCAATAAAAATAAATAAAAATAAAAACCAAAAAAAAAGTGCAATTAAAACTAAAATTTCAATTATATTCATTTAATACATTATTATTATTATTATTAAGTGTTCAGTTATCATATACTTAGATATGTATGCAGACACACATGCAAATATTGGGAAACATCCGGTGGAAGACCAAATGAAGGAAGGGACATGGGAGAGATGGGACAGGGTAGGATTTGGTTGAAGCTCAGGATAGGGACTCTTAGAGAAAAGTGGATGCTGCGGCTAAGAACTTTCGAAAACTGTATAGACACAGAGTTAGATAAATATAACATATACAATAATAATATATAATTAATTTACTGATTAAATTAAAATATATATTTTCTAGGAAAACAAATATATGTCTTATCTACTTATACTGATTGAAACAAAATGGATGAAAACCTTTTACATACAGACTTTCAACCAAATACTATGTATCACTCGGGGGTACAGGGGGCGGAGCCCCCGTCTAGGTGTGAAGAGCGCCTGGAAGGCGCTCTGATCAGCTAGTATATTATAACTACTGGAATTAGTATTATTATAATGTAAAATTATAAAGAAAAAATGTTTAGACATTATTGTAGACATTTTCATTCTGTAAATTAAATAATTTTATTTCATTTAAATATAATTATCTATTTTTAAATATTTTTACCCGATCAAGCATTACTTATTATTATTTTAATTTATCTATAAAAATTTAGAACTGTAAAAATTGATCGATATTAATTCAAAATCTAGGGATATCATTAGATATTAACAAAATAGAAAATACAGTAAGTGATATTTGCTTCTTGGATTTTTTATTTTAATTGTATCTAATCTTTCATTTTTTATAATTTTACTTCATTAGATGTTTTGTTTAATCAATGTCTTATTAATTTTGAAAATCTTTAGAAGAATAACTATAGATCTTTTTTATTCTTGGTTGGTACACCATAAATGAATCCTGACATATCCAATAAATTTTAATAACAAATTTAAATTGAATTAAAAACATCATATAAATTTAAAAATTAATAAAATATATACATTTTAAATGATCAATAAAAAATAATAAATAGAAATTAAATTCAGTAAAACCAAAGAGGGTGTGGAAAGATCCAAGATCTTTGCCTTGGCTTTCAGATTACTGGAGGGATGTAATTAATTTTTAAATATAAATAGATATGTATATTACATATTTTCAGATACAATTTAAATTTAGTAATTTATTTGATTTCATATAAATAATTAGGTATATTTATAAGTTTTAATTTACTATTTAAAGGAATTATTAAAACTATCGATGCTTGCAATTAGTATGGCAAAAAATATTTACATAAATACTTAAAAAAATAACAATTTTAATAAAAAATTGAATTTATAAATTAATAAAAATAAATCTTAGAAAATGAATAAGTAGTTATAAAAATAGAAAATATTTTAACTTGCTAAAATATTTTAAATAATTTTTTGTGTTAAGTCAAATACAAAAGATTACTTATATTCTACATATACATATAATTAAGATCATACTCATACTTTGTCCTTGAGTATTATTAAATACCATTGATGATTTTTTTCCACACCGAGAAATAGAATGATCTCATTCGTTACTCTGATTTATGAAGTGACCAGGCCATTTACATCGATGAATTAACTCTTATTGCTCCTTTCAAATTCTTAGCGTTCATTCTTTATGATATTTATTAATCGCATGGGGAAAATGCGCTTTTTTAGTTTAATTTAATTATTTATTTTAATTTCAAAATGTTTCCTAAATATGTTTTAATAATAAATAAGGAAAAAAATAACATAAAATTAAAAAAAAAAAAGAATTATTTTAAAATAACTTTTGATGTATATGAATTTCGAGGTCATCAATATTTATGCTTGACTGATGATGATGTCCTTTAAACTATAGTTTCATCTCTCTCTTTTATTCTTTTAGTATATATGATCATAGATTATTTATTTATTATTATTCATTTCATATAATATACTAAAATAAATAGTTTGAAAATTATTAAATAATTCATGACTGATTTTAATATATCAAATACATGCATACCTTGTTTAACGTCGTCTCATATTGCGACGTTTTGTTTTAACGTCGTACTTTAAGTCCAATTTTTTTTTTATTTCTTTATTTTAAACTTTGTTATCATAATTTGTAGTTTCTAATATACTCTGTTGAATTGTTTAAATTTAAATTATAACAGTTAACATAGTAGACCTATGACCCGTGGGTCAGACACACGCTTTGATTTTTATAAATTTTTAAATTTTTTTCAAAGTGGTTCTAAAAAAAAAACGTAAGATGATTTTGTGGACAAACTTTAGAACATTTTCGATTTTTCTTTTAAATTTTTTTCAAAGTGGTTCTAAAAAAAAATGTAAGATGATTTTGTAGACAAACTTTTGAACATTTTCAATTTTTCTTTTAAATTTTTTTCAATGTGGTTCTAAAAAATAATGATCAAAATTTGATCCATTTCTCAAAAAGGTTCGCCATCACTGTAGTAGACTATGATATTATGTGAATTTGTATTAAATTGTTGATTAGTTTAATAATATGTACTTTTTCTTAAAAAAAACTTTTGTTATATTATTTTATTTCCCTATATTACGTCGTTTTTTTGTCTTCTTACTTTTAAGCTATGGAACGCATCTCTGACGTTATACGAGGTTTACCTGTATGTAAATTGTGAAAAATAGGATAGAAAAATAACCTTTAGGGTTCAAGAAATGTGGTTGCTGTAGACGTTAGACGTGTAGACAACTCGAGTTGTGTAGACCATCAGTTTTTATTTATTCATTTGGACGTTAATCATTAATACATTTAATTGTAATAGTTTATTTTTTAATTTGTATATAAATATATATATATATTTATTATATTAATTTGATTGATTTAAATGTATTTTATAAATATATTTTAAAGGTGATATCTATTTTCTTTGATTATTTAAATATTATCATATTTTATAAAATAAATTTAAGATTATTATTAATCTAACATATCTACCTATGTACATGTCTTGTCTTGAAATAAAAATGTTAAGTCATTTAATATTCGTCATTCATTAACTGATGAGTATTTATTGTCAAAATGAATAATAAAAACACAATTTAAGCTCAAAATATTTTAGAAAACAAAGAGATTGGATGGTCTTCAATTAAACAAAATGAAAAATGAATATTGTTTAATTCTATATCTAACTCAAGGATGACATTTAATTAAGAAAAATGGAATTAAATTACTATTTTAGCTATAAAGTTAATTATATATTTGTGATGTAGCATATGAAATGCATAAAGTACAGTATTATATATATTTAGCCAGACTTGAAATGCTTTTTAATAGTAAATAATTATATTAGTAGAAGTCAGAGACTGAGAGACACACTAGAAAATTAATCGAATCGAATAATCAACCAATCTTAAGTTAAATAAGCTTTAACTAAACGAGTATTATTAGAAGAATCAAAAAATAATAAATAACCAAGAAATGGTATGTACATATTTATTATTTCTTAAAATTAGAAGTATTGCGAGGGCACTCGAGAAGGGGTAGAAAATATCGGAGAGAAAATATTATTTAAAAAAAAAAATTGATTAACTGACTGAAAGGAAACAAGCACATACATATTTTGTTAAATTTATTTTATAATACTATTACCGCTGGTATACATTTACTACTATATTTTTTTTAATTTTAAATGACAATCAAACAGGAATGAACTGAAATGTTGAATCTTGTCACATTTTATTTCAATATATAATATAGACCAGCGGTTGCCAAAGTGGTGGTCCGCGAGAAAATTTCGCTGGCCCGCAGATAAATGTGGAATATAATAACTCATCATGTTAAGTTATGTTTTAAGATGCATTAAAACGTGATAAGTTATAAAAACTCAATGTTTATGTGTTCTTTGATCACAATTTTTATTTATAAATATATTTAACACTTAAAAATCCTATTAGTGGTCCGCGGGATTTAAATTATGAATTAACTGGTCCGTGAGGTCAAAAAGTTTGGCGACCGCTCCTATAGACAGAAGACGCCAGTTAGATGTTAGAGTTAGAGTTTATAGTTAGTTTATAGGATGTTAGAGTTTATAGAGGGTCAGATTGTGATTCGGATCATTATTTGCTTGTAATAAAATTGAGAGAACGGCTATCGACGCGCAACACGAAGTTAGAAGAAATTAATCAAAAACGCGATACAATTTAGATAATTTTAAAAACGAAGAACATAAATTAAAATATCAAATCGAAATCAAAAATAGATTTAATAGTTTGACCCTTGAAGGGAATGACGAGACGAAAGAAATACATGGGAATTAAAAATATTAAAAAGGGTTATCAGGCACGGTTAGACTTAATTAGAGATGCTAATAATAATTTAAAAACAGACGCGGGCTATATTAAAAATATATGGAGGAACTATTTTGAAAAATTATTAAATTCGAATCTAGGTAATAGATCAGAAACCTTAACGGTAGACTCAGCAGAAATTAATCTCGAAGAACCAACGTTACAAGAGGTAGAATTGATAATGGGAAATTTCAAAAATAATAAAGCAGCGGGAATAGATAGGATTTCAGCAGAATTATTAAAATATGGAGGAAAACCTTTATTTAGTAGAGTGTATGCATAAATTAGTTCTTTCGATCTGGCATAAGGAAAAGATTCCTTTAGAATGGCAGGAGGCAGTTATTATCCCACTCTATAAGAAGGGAAATAGAACCAACTACAATAACTATAGAGGAATTTCTCTTTTGACGACATCGTCTAAGATTCTCTCGAATATTGTTTTATTAAAATTACGACCATATGCAGAGGAAATATTAGGAGAATATCAGGGTGGGTTCAGGCCAAACCGATTAACTGTAGATCATCAAGACAGATATTAGAAAGATATTAGAAAAAAAAACCGAATTCAATATCTTTGTTCACCAAATTTTTGGAGACTTTAGTAAAACATACGTATGACTCAATAGATCCGGATAAACTTTTTCATATCTTGATCTTAATGGGAATTCCAAAAAAACTAGTAAGTATGATTCAAATTTGTCTTGTAGTTAGTAAAGGAAGAGTAAGAGTGGGTGGATAATGTAGGAAGGAACGTGAGAGAGATGGGAGAGGATAGGGAATGGAGGGTTGTGGCTCAGAATAGGAACACTTGGAGAAGTGTGGTTACTGCGGCCAAGAACTTTCGAGTTCCGTTAAGCCACAGGGATAGATAGATAGAAATATTTCAATTGACAAAAGTTCAGATTAAGAAATGATTAACAAAATAATTTTGTTCAAAGAATGTTTAATACATATTATATATTAGTTCAGAGGTTCTTAAACTTATGTACTCCGCGGACCCCCACTTGAAGAAATTTTTTTTGACGGACCCCATCCCAACTTTAGGTACTTTACGTCATTTTATTAGTTATAATTTCTGGCTTACGATCTCATAAGAACAAGGATATATGTTGAATATTTCTAACAGGGATTGGTGAATAACGATTTTTTTGCATATTGTAGAACACATTTTATTAGAAATTATAATATTGAAGAAAGAAAATTCAGCTAAATATGAAGATGGAAACGGTAGCAATAGTTTTCTTGCACATTTCGTTGAATTTGGGTATTTGATCTCTGTTTCCTCACAAAGCCATGCCATACCTCCTTTTATATTAAATAAAGTTTTAACTGACTCATTATTTTCTCGTGCACCTGTACGATAGCTTTGCGGACCCCCAGGGGTCCGCGGACCACAGTTTAAGAACCTCTGTATTAGTTAATTATATAATAATTTTTTTTATATATTCAAATATTTTATAATATTTTTAATATTTTTTTATTATTATTATTGTAATAATAATATTTAATAATATATTATAAATAAATAAATATATATATATATATCTGTGGGGCATTAACCACCATCAACAACCACATTCTCCAATCTTGCTCCACACCCATCCAACTCTTCTTTTCTCCAAACTCTCTTCCTCCATTATCCACCCACTGAGTTCTTGGTCTTTCAAGCGGACATTTCCCAATCGGTCTCCCCACAAATATATTTTTCGCTTGTCTATCATCACCCATTCTTGCTAAGTTACCTGCCCATTGCAACCTTCTTGGTTTTATTACTCTAACTATGTCTGAAGATGCATAGAGATCATTCCTCGTTATCCAGTTTCCGCCATTCCCCAGTGACCTCATCTCTCTTTGGCCTATAAATGCACACATAAACTATTATATTTGGTATGTCTACCTCACAAATGGTATTACAAAATCCAAAATCTATAAATAATTTTAAAAAATTCTTATTTTGGAATGAGAATAATAGATTATGATAAATTGTAAAAGGATATTATTGTATCTAAAAAAAATTAAATAATAATGAAAATTTTGATTAAATTTAAATTTAATTTAAAATTTAAATTAAATTTCAGTCAACGTGTTGTGAATCAATTTTAGATGTATAATATTATGCTCTATATTATTATTAATTTAAATGTAAATTTCGGTGTTACAAAATTAGCTTTTTTACAGTAAATTTTAAATATTTTAAAAATAAATTTCGATTTTAACGAGAATTTATTTCAAATATAAATTATGGTTTATATGTAATATCATTACAATGTAATTTATTAATAAATAGAAATATGAAAAATTTTTGATGATTATTTCAAGTTAATTAAAAGATTAAAAATTTAATTCATTTTTTTCATTTAGATATATAGATATTAATCTAAAGATGGATTGTACAGTAAGTTAATGCCTACGCCCAAGTATATTTATATTAAAAGGCTTCTATATGTTTTTTGTCTGTATGGCTCTATGTAAAATATACATATGCACGATGCTTTTTGTAACATTTTTCTTTTGAAAATTAATGACCTCATCGGTGAGAACATTCCAATCAGTATTTTTTAGTTTCATTATTTAAATAAATATTTATTAGTCATTCTTTTTTACTTATAAAAATTTAAAAAAATTATTTTTCCCTCTTATTTCTTCACTAAATTTTAAAAAAATGTAGGTAGAAAAATTCTGAAAGTATGGGTGTTTAATTTAATTTTTTTGAATAAAAGAAAAGAGGAATTTAGTATCATATTGTTTACTTACAATTATTCTATATAATTTCTTTCATCTTTATGTAATCTTATAAAGTTAACCGTAATTGGAGAAATCCATATTTATTTCATGATTAAACATATTATGGGATTTTAATTTGCTTATATGAAATTTCTAAGATGCAATGTATTATTATTAATAATATTATTATGTGATAATTTCTAAGACATTATTTTAATTGATTAATTTTTTTCTATATTATAAACAAATAAAATAAATTATTATCATCTATTCATTACAGGTATCTACTTAAGTTAGATAATAGGAAATAATATATTAGAATAGGAAGAATATAATAGAAAAGGAAATCTTGTACATCTTTATATTCCTATCTGTATGTAGCTATGTAACTCTTTTTACTTGGCGCATTTATATACAAGTTTCTTTCCTTAACCATTCTTAAAAGAATATATATATATAAAGCTAATTCGTCCAAACCGCACTTCAAAAGCTCGAACGAGAGGTTTTTTAGCATCCACCGTGCTCTTCGGATCTTGTGCCAACCGATTATCACCTTTTCCGCTCCATGTAAAATCAAATGAGGGGTGTTAACTCAAAAATTGTCTCAACAACATCTTCGACACCAGACCAGGTGATTTTTGGAAATCAACAAATTGGTCGATGGTGGGAGGAGGTGGTAAACGTCAAATGCATAATTGATTAATTTATTGTTATAAGTAATTATTGTTTTTTTTTAAATAAAGCTCTTTGAAAAAAAAACAAACCAACTTATTCTCCAACCCGAACACAGTGGTCAAACCGTGGCTCTTTTCGAGTTTATTGTGGTTCAATTAAACAATTTAAAGTCATGACACAAAAAAAGGTAAAATTTTATCCCGTTTTGGCTCTTAAACATTTTCGATTTCTCAATATGGCTCTAAGTTTCACCAAGTGTGGCCATATAATATGTACATATATACATATATATATAAAGTGATTAAATTAAAATAAATGTAAAGATATATATATTACACAAAGACTTTCAAAAAAAACTAAACATCACTCCGGCAAAGAGACAGATCCAATGAGTAGGTGCGAAGAACGCCAAACAGCTAGTGGATCGTATCGTCGTATCAAATATAGTTGCCCGGGGGATAAATCAATTAAAATTTAGATTCATCTAGACAATATAAATATTAAAATACCTATCATAACTTTATTCCTAAAATAATAAAGAATGTTTTGTTTCAATATCGTTTGTCGGAGCACTGCCAACAGATTTAAACTGAATTTAAAGTGAATGAATGCAAAATACTTGAAGTGTATTTATATGATATTGATATCCCAAGCTTCTGATACGAAATATTTATAGAAAATAGTTTTTTAAAGCTGTGTTTTCACTTTTCTTTATTTAATTATATTTATTGTTAAATTAAAAAAAGCTATAAATGTTAGTGATTCATCTTGAATGAATCCTTATAAAGTTAAATTTAAGGACTAACTTATATATATATATATATATATATATTGATGTTTGCTAACGTAATATAGATAAGGGCTTCATATTGTGTTTTGGGTCTGATACCATCTAATAAAAATTGATAACAGAATACATATTATAGAGTTCGAACTCTTAAAATCATGCAAAGAAAGACAATTATTGATATCACAATTTTTTTAATTTTTTAAATATTAAATCTTAGAACATACATAGATACATAGATACAATAGACATATATATTTTTGAGATTTGCTTATAATTGATTTAAGTGAACATTTTAATCAATAGCAACTTTTCTTTTTGTTTATTTATCAAAAGAGGTGCGGAATCAATGGTGCATTTGTTTTCGCTTCTATTATTTCTCATCTTTATTATCTATTTTATAAGAGTTGTTAATCATGATGGATTATTCAAATCATACTACACGATTATATTAAAATCAATAGTAAAGAGATAATTCAATATTCTTTTTACCGACCGACGATAGTAAGGGAGGTATTGTTTTCACACCAAATTTCACATGTGGAGATTTTTACATATCTCCACGAATCATGCATCTTCTTAACAGAAAAAAGTATTTTTAGCATGATGTCTGTCCGTCTGTCCGTCCGTATAGATGTGTACAGCTTGAACGGCTCAACGGATTTTGATGAAATTTGGTATATTTACTTAATGCATCAGTATGATGATTTGATCAACTTTTGGTGCAAATCCGGAAACCGGAAGTGGTAGTATTTGCGATCGACGATAAGAAGGGAAGGGTTATTTTCACACCAAATTTTACATGAGGAGATTTTTTACATAAGTATCACCACGAATCATGCACTTTGTATTGGTTTTATCCTCGGGAAAAATCATCTTCATTAGTTTTTTCTTAATTTAAAATTATATGACGTCACCCAGCCCTTTATGACGTCACAGCCAGCAACTACTTATATATTATAAATAAAATAAAATTAAAAATATTTATGTTATATCCATATCTGTTTTTTATTACGTTAATAGATACATTAAAATTATTTGAAATTGTTTCTGTAGCTGGAAATTAATTTATTTCAAACAGTCGGTCGGTTCGGACCTGGCCACAGGTCAACTTATTTTATAAACAATTAAAATTCACTAATTCCTAAATTTATTTATCTTATTTTATCTTCCTTTATGAGAAAAAATATACTTAGCATCACTAAGGAACATTTTTTTCTTTAAAATTATTGAATTAGAATTACGAAAAATTTAGATATAATTTTTACCCCTTCTTAATTTTAATTTTAGAACCTTTAAATTTTTGAAAACTATCCAACCGCAAAGACATATCATAATAAAAGTTTATTAAATAAAATAAATAATTAAAAATTACATGATTCTATATTTACTGTACTAATAAATATTGAAATTGCTGAATATAATCAAAAAATTTGTTCATGAGGTTTTGATATTTTTTGGACATTTAATTTTTGTTTTTCTTCCTTTTTTTACGCCTCCATGAAGAGAAATGAAAGTATTCTATTTACACCAGAATGATATTATAATTGAATTGAATAATAAAAAAAGAAAGGAAAAAATAATTAGATATAAAAATAAAAATATCAAAATTTAAATTAGAATAAAATGTTGAAATGTAGGCGGAGATGAAGGCGGAGCTAAACAATGTTTACATAACATTTCAAATTATTACTATAGAATTTTAAATCTAATTGAATGAATCGTCTTTAATAAGAGAGCCTTACTTGCCAATTATTTTGGCAAAGCATAGAGTTACCATCTAATCATAATTTAGCAAAAGGAAACCTTCCCCTTAGGGAATAGCCAAAATCATGCAAATTGATAATTATTATGTTTAATACAGAAAATATAGAATCTGATTTCGCCTAAATGATTCTCTAAAGACGAATTTTATTGAGGTGTCTACTTTTTTAACAAGTACAAAATTATTTATAGACCTTCTAAAAAGAGTTCTTTAAAATCTTTATAAAAAAAATTCCACCTCAATCGTAATTTTCAAAGAAATCCTCTATAATCCTCTCATTTTTCTTGATTTTCCTTTTCAAACAATATAAATAAAATATATCACGTAAAAAAAACAACTAAGAACATAATTTTAAATAGAAACATAATTTCCAATTAAAGTAGAGTTTAAATTTAAAAAAAAAATATTTTATATATGAATAATTTATTAATATTCATTAAACAAATGTAAGAATAAAAATAATTAAAATACAATGTGTAATTGATAGTTTTTTAATTTAAAATAACTAAGAACAATTTAAAATTTGATTTAAAAGTTTTTATTAAAAATAAATAAAAAACAATACCTCCCTTACTATCGTCGGTAATAATATAAATATAATATTTAATAAAATAATAATAGTTAATTTATTGTGAAATTATACTCGTGTTATTCAGAGGCGAATTAAACGCCGGGCGGACCGGGTGGCCGCCCGGGGCCCACCAGCCCGAGGGGCCCACCGAAACCTAAATAAAAATATTTCCTTAAAAAAAATTTAAAAAAACTGATGAGTTTATGGATAATCGGAGTTTAAATAAAACAAGTTATTCTTGATACAGATCTTTATTCGGTCGTGTTTTAACCCCGACTAACTTAAGAAAAAATAATCAATTTTGGGTCTTGGCGGCCACAGTAAAAATTATGTATTTTTTACATAAGTACTATATATGTAAGTATAAAACAGCCTAAATTATAATATAAACAAAATTTGTCTTTCAATTATAATTGTAAATAAGAGAGGGCCCATTTCAATTTTACCGCTCGAGGCCCCCAAACAACTTAATCCGCCACTGGTGTTATTAATATAATAATAATATGTTCTTATATAATTAGATATATGTGTGCTCTTATTGTTAGAGATAATATTTATAAAGATTGTAATAGAATATTTTAATTCAACAAATTTCTTTCATTTGTATTCTTTTTAGCGGTTTCTAATAATAAAGAATAACTGAATTGAGAATTATTTTATAGAGGAAAGTTTTTCATCAAAATTGAATTACTAATTTTCTAAAATATTGGATTTGGGCTATTTTTAAATGTGTGTGAAAGTATGTTTAATCTTATCTTGTTATAATAACAAAAATTGTATGTATATATAGAACTTTTGCCGCCCGGGGCGATCTCCAGTTTGCCGCCCTTTCTTTTATAAGTCAATCAAATAGTGGTTTTTATAAATTAATACACATAAATAAATTATTAAGTTATTTAATCAATATTAATTAATACACAGAGTAAATTTTTTTACACATATTTGTATGCACTCGTAAACATATTTATATAATATTTTCTCTTCTAGCTTTCATACTAGAAAAATCGTGTATAATGCTCTCAAAATTTATATTACTTGTAATTTCTTGTTCTATTGACAATATTGCAAGATTTTGTAATCTTAATTGACTCATTGTAGAACGAAGATAATTTTGCCGAACAAAATTTTAAAGATGCGTTTACGAATTCAACGAATTTTAATGAATACAACAAAATAAAATTATTATCCTGTTCTTGGTATTAGAATTCAAAATTTACACTAAAATGCATTTATATACACCGAGGAATAATATTCGAAATCATATAGTTGATCATAATTTATATAAATCAAATAGTAAAATTATAATAATCATAATAATCATTTATTATTCAAGAAAGAAAAAAAAATAAATATGAAATGATTAAGTTGCTTTTTACAACTATAACTAAATATAAAAAATGCCGCCCCAAGATAAGGACCGCACCCACCGCCCCCCTTAGGGACGCCACTGTATTTGTATATTTTTGAGATATTAAACAGCTCTAAGGATTTTTTTTTGAAATTCACACCATAGATAATATTTATAAAGATAAATCGATCTGTATTGGTTTCAGCCTCGAGAAAAATCAACTTTATTAGTATTTACTTAATTTAAAATAGTAAATCCAAATGTCGTCATCAATAACGTTGATTATGTATTATTTTTTTAATTTAAAATATTTTAAAATTTTTTATCTATTAATAATTTCGAAATTAAATTGAAAATATTTATTTTAATTATATTTTAGAATCAAATTACGAAATATATTTATTAATCTCTCATCAAAAAAAAAAAAAATATAAAATTGATCTTATTTGTCTTGCAAACATTGTAAGTATAAAATATCTTTCTGTGTTTCTGAAAATTATTAAAATATTATTTATGATATTTTAAAATAAATTTCATTCTTTAACTGAAAACAGCGAAGTGCGTGAAGAACGTTTAGAAGTTCTTCGAGACCGATCAAAGTAGCATTAAGATATTTAAGGGATGTATAATTCCATTGTTTTAAGATAATATTTTGATTTATGTTCCTTTAAAATATTTGAAATTTTTTTCATATATTTTGTCCTTTATTTATTTTTTTATTAATTATTAATTAATATTTATTAATTAGTTATTAGTTAGGTTTATTATTTTAGATTTTTTTATAAAAATATTTGAAATTTTTTAATATGTTTTGTCTTTTAATTTTTTTTTTTAATTTTTTTGTTAATTCTTATAAATTTTTATTGGTTTTTTAATCTATTTTCCTGTTTATTTTTTAATATATTACTAATTGATATTTATTTATTCATTGTTTTTTTATTAATTAATTTTTAGATAGTTTTAAAATTTTTAATATTTTTTCACTATACATTAACAAAATAAATAATTCTATAAAATATATGTATAAAGAAAATAGCAATTCAATATTATCAACACAAATGTACAGACTTATTTTAGTTGCGAACCTAAACTTCAATTTAACTTATACAAATTTTTAAAAATTTCTTGTTATAAGTTTCGTTAATTCTATTTAATATCTTTCTTTTCTTTCGCCTCGTTGACACCTACATAGATTTGTGTATCTATTAGTTTGGAACGTTCAAAAATATCAATACATCCCTCAAGTAAAAAATAAATAACAAAAACAAAAAATATAAGCAATCAACTAATTCGGCCGGATAGCAACAAATGTTTATTTTGTTTTATTTAATAAAGGTTTTTCATTTGCTCTAAAGCAGAGTTACCATAAAATAACTTCAAGTATTTTCAGGTTATTGCACTATTTTAAGCGATTATAAAATATCTTGCTTACAAAAAATAAACATTGCGTTACTTGTTTTATAATATAATATATTTAAAAAATATTTTAAGAGCAACATATTGGTGTACATCCAACAATACAATAGGCGCCATTGGGTACGAACTACAATATGCTCCACATTTTTTAAAATTTTATACGCAACACTTTTTTCATAAATCATTTCATTTAAAAATAATTTAATAATATTATATATATGGCGCCCTGGTAGTAAGCATCTCTATTTACCACACTGACAAGGGAATTTCTTACTGGCCCCTGATACGAGGTCCACTTAGTCTTCCTGTTGGAAAGCTATTTGAAATAAAAAATAGATCAAGAAAAACAAGATTTCATAATTCAAGAAAGGTTGAGAGTTTGGGGTTTCTATATGAAAGGCACACACACACACACAGAAAAGAAGAGAAGCCTCAAAATTATTTTAAATAATTGTAAATACTGCAGCACTTAAATGTTTGTAAAGGGTGTTTTTTTTCGAGGTATAGACCTTTAAGTTGGCATTACTGTTCAAGTTGACGACCGATTTAACAGCTGTCAAATGATTTATTCTCAGTTTGGTTCAGTTTGGTTCAGTTTGGTTTGGCAATTCATCATGAATAGACTCACGCCTGAACAACGCTTGCAAATAGTGCAATTTTATTTCGAAAATAATGGTTCTGTGCGGAATACGTATCGTGCACTACCTCCATTTTATCGTCGACAAAATCGTCCATCAGATTAACCATGGAACGTTTTGCACCACTTTTACTCTTATTGATAACTCGCATCCCCAAAGACGCCGTACGGTGCGTACAGAAGAAGCTATTGCTACTGTAGAGCGTAGCATTGAGGAAGATGGCCAGAACGTTACAGTCAATGGTGATCGGTATAGGGCCATGATTACTAACTTTTCCATTCCTGAATTGAACAACCATGATGTCCAGGAGCTGGGGTTCCAACAAGACGGCGCAACATGTCACACAGCTCGTGCCACAATCGATTTATTGAAAGACACGTTTGGTGACCGCCTAATTTCACGTTTTGGACCTGTGAATTGGGCTCCAGGATCTTGTGATTTAACACCGCTAGACTACTTTCTGTGGGGTTATGTAAAGTCATTGGTCTATGCGGATAAGCCACAAACGCTTGACCATTTGGAAGACAACATTCGCCGTGTTATTGCCGATATTCGGCCACAAATGTTGGATAAAGTTATCAAAAATTGGACGTCCAGATTGGACTACATACAAGCCAGCCGTGGCCGTCATATGCCAGAAATCATATATAAAATGTAATGCCACAAGATTATCTTTCGTATAAATAAAATTAATGTCAATCGAATAATCCATCGTTGTTTTATTGCAATTTAAAGTTCTATACCTTTAAAAGAAACACCCTTTATATTTTTAAGATTTAAAAATAAGTCCTAATAATTTTATGTATATATATTTTAATATAATTAATCCCAATTTTTCATTGATTGTTCTTACTTCTTTATTTAGTTTTTATTCAATTTTCTTTATATAATAATTATATATTATAATTATTTTTTTCTTTGTTTTATTAATCAAAATTTTTTTTTCTCTTGTTTTTTTGCCATTAGGTATTCCATTCGCACTGTTGGCAAGTGTTGGTCTACCGAAACAATTGTACGCTTGTCTCTTTACCGTTTCACTTCTTGTCGTCTTATGCACCATCAGTATTTTTTGTCTGGTAGCTGTAAGTGTTGATCGTTACTGGGCGATTCTTCATCCAATGGGCTATTCTCGAAATGTCAGAACAAAAACTGCCATAGGTGAGTGAGTCATTGTAGTAGATTTTTTATATCTCGATGAATGAATTTTTTTAATATTCTAATTAATAAGGATTGCACGTTCAATTGAAATTGTAATTTACCACCCACTCTTCCTATTCTTAAAGCATTATGATTAAATTCGAAGTAAGAACCATAAAGCGTTCTTTGTTTGTAAGAAAAACATTTTATGTACTATGTTTAGACTTGATATTACTTTCGTAAATTATTAAATTTATATGTGTATGCAAATATTCATAATTTATAATGTATAATAATTTTAATGATAATATTAATAGCTAAATAATAATAAGTTGACCTGTGGCCAGGTCCGAACCGACCGACGGTTTGAAATAAATTAATTTCCAGCTACAGAAACAATTTCAAATAATTTTAATATATCTATTAATGTAATAAAAAACTGATAGGCATATAACATAAATATTTTTAAGTTTATTTTATTTATAATATATAGCTGAAGTAGTAGGTGTGAAAACAATTCCACCCTTACTATCGTCGGTCGGTAAAAATTGATAATCTATGATATCTATTATTTTCAATGTATAAATAATATAATTTCAGATATGGTTCCCAATTTTGTTCTTAAAGTTATTTTAGCTTTTTTTTTAAAAAATTTTTATAGTAGAATAATTTATTATTTTATATTTAATTTTATTGATCATTGTAACCTAAAGCGCTTTTATCCTTTCTTCGTATTTATTTTTACCGACCGACGATAGTAAGGGAGGTATTGTTTTCACACCAAATTTCACATGTGGAGATTTTTACATATCTCCACGAATCAAGCATTTTCTTAACAGAAAAAAGTATTTTTAGCATGATGTCTGTCCGTCCGTCCCTCCGTCCGTCTGTCCGTCCGTATAGATGTGTACAGCCTGAACGGCTCAACGGATTTTGATGAAATTTGGTATATTTATTTAATGCATCAGTGGGATGAATTGATCAACTTTTGGTGCAAATCCGGAAACCGGAAGTGGTAGTATTAGCGATCGACGATAGGAAGGGAAGGGTTATTTTTACACCAAATTTCACATGAGGAGATTTTTCTATATATCACCACGAATCATGCTCTTTGTATTGGTTTTATCCTCGAGAAAAATCATCTATATTAGTTTTTTCTTGATTTAAAATTATATGACGTCATCCAACCATTCATGACGTCACAGCCTGGTCTTACATATATATTCTAAATAAAATAAAATTAAAAATATTTATGTTATATGCCTATCTGTTTTTTATTACAATAATAGATATATTAAAATTATTTGAAATTGTTTCTGTAGCTTGGAATTAATTTATTTCAAACCGTCGGTCGGTTCGGACCTGGCCACAGGTCAACTTATTTTAATTTATTAAATAATTAGTTGATCACGCCGAGGTTAGATCTTACAATCTTAAGTTCGGCAGACTAGAAAGATTAACAATCAAAAGCATTTCCGGTCAAATTATGTCATAATATAAATATATTATGTAAAAATAAATAAATAATATAGATATTGAATTTTAGTACATTTCCTAAAGTGCTTTTAAATGAGAAATCACCTCAGATAAAAACGACAAAAGCATGAAAACTGTAACATTACAAATAATCTATAAAAATATTTATTAATTTATTTTAAATTTTATATATTCCATATATTATTAGAATATTGAATGTCAGTCCATTCTCTCTGTATTGTTCATATAAAAGTGGTTTATATTCCTAAGATTCCATTCATTCAAATAATAAATATGAAGTCTCGTCAGAGATAGTATTGCAATCACAAAAATTTTCGATTTCGAGATTTTGATGTTTTTATACGTTTTGAAGGTCCCTGAGTCATTTTCAGTAAGATTGAGAAAAATGTCTTTCAGAGTGTGTGTGTGTGTGTGTGTGTGTGTATGTAGACGATTTGAGCTAGAATAATGAAATTTGGTACATGGCCATGGTTAAATAAATATCATTTATTAATTTTAATTTTAATTTAAATATAATATATGTTAATTAATCCAATTCAAATTTGCGCGATGGTTTTTTTTATTTATTATATTTGAAAATTATTTAAATTATTATAAATATAATTACATTTTTGGTTAAAAAGAACATACAATGAGAGGAATAAATTTCTTTAATAACCAAAAAAAAAAAATTTAGGAAATAAAAAGATCTTCTTGTAAAAAGATGCTTATAGATCTTAATTCGAAATTCTGATCAACATAATATAAGAGAAAAATATCTTATACAAATGATTTAATAATATTCTTTTGAATAAATATTATAAAATTAAATATTACTTTCATGATTCTATATTTTTTAATATAAATATATAATTATATATTAATATATAATAAAATTTATATATATATATTTATATAGTATATAAGTATATTATTTATAGCATTTATCATCTTCCAATAAAATAATTATAGAAATACATATATATAAATGGAAATTTGGTGTAATTCTACATTTGATCTACCTTCTTCATATTAAAGTTTGAAGAAACTAAATTCGAGATATTTTGTACTTGAACAATTAACCTCTTTTAATTATAATTAGTTTTATATATCTTAATAATAAAAGTATAATTATATTATTATATATTTTACTAAATTATTTGATTTAAAAATAATATTTTTTGAATGAAGGTCGCTTCTCAATTCTTGTTATAATATCAACGTTCTTATAGTACGAGTATTTTTACTTTTTAAATGATGTAAATATATATCGATTAGAAACTTGGCATCATATATTTGCATGATATTGAGAATTTATTGGACGTGAATAAGTATAGTTATTTATCATAAATTATAATATATAATAGAGAGATAATTTGATACCTGCATTATGGTTCAACCACGTTCTGCACATTTTGTTTTTAAAAATTCAAATTGTAAATGTGTCCAAAGTAAAATTCAAAAACTATTGTGATGAGCAAGAAGAAATAAAATATAAAATAATGAAAATAAGCCCATTTATATTATTAGTACAATTTTAATTACACCAGTTTTTTTATAAATCCCTTTATTATTTTAATTAAAAACGGAAAATATAGAATAATAAC
Organism: Labia minor; assembly: GCA_963082975.1. Taxonomy (NCBI): domain Eukaryota; kingdom Metazoa; phylum Arthropoda; class Insecta; order Dermaptera; family Spongiphoridae; genus Labia; species Labia minor. The sequence continues at coordinate 65,352,252 of OY720347.1, forward strand.
AATGACATAACAGAAACTTAGAACACTTTAAGTTAAATTTTGGAACTTTTTTGTCATGTGGGTGTAAGTGAAGAATCACTAGATATGGTGCTTTTAGTCAATAAAGCTATAAATAAATATTATTTTAATAATAGCCAATATACTTATTACTAAAATAATATAAAACAAAACTTGTTCTACGAAGAAGAGGTTAGAACAGGGGCGAGCAAACTTTGTTATCATAGGGCCAAATAAAAATTTTAAATATTTAATGAATAATTCACATAATAGCAACATGTCTCTATCATTGTTGTAGCGATTATTATAATATATATTTGACTTAACAGTAATCAAAATGTACTATGTACAGCAAAAAACTGTTCTGCGGGTCTCATACAGGCCCGGGTATGAACAACCGTAAATATCAAAGGACTTAAAGAATCATCCTGCAGCACACCTCTTGTCACAGTTACCCTCTCATCCAAGTAATTGTCCTTTAATAGCATCGTTGCCTGGTCATAGATGCTTTTCAAAATGTTTATAATCTTTGTGCTAATACTTTGGTGGAAAAGTTTAGGCCACAATTCCCCATAGTCAAGAGAATCGAAAGCTTTTAGAAAATCAACGAATGTGGCGTAGACTGGGTTCTTCTTATATTCTAGATATATACTAACAATAGAGTTTAGAGTGAAAATAGTCAGTACAACCCTTAGATTTCCTGAATCCGTTCTGCTCCTCGGGAAGGATTCCCTCCCTCTAGAAGATTTGAATAAGGTAAAATATTTTTGCTGTAACTTTTCGAAATAAATTCTGGATCATTCTTTGAGTTTTAAAAAATCGCTAATCAGAAAACATTCATTTATCACGTAACAAAATTTCTGTTATTTTTTATAATGTAAATATTGTTTATTTTTGATTTATTTATTTATTTGATGCCTCCCTTCCTTTTTAGGTTTAAAGTTACAAAATAGACGTATTTAAAACACGTAGATTATTAATAAAATCTGATAATTTTTTATTGATTTGTAACATATTCAGTGTATCGTTATGTATGGAATAGCATATCAAGTAAATGACCTCCAAGTCTTTGCTGGCACACACGCTCTCTTGGTTGAAATTCTTTATAACCGTTTTGCATAATATATCTGAATTTCGTTGATACAATGTCCGATTTTCTTCTTCAAGGCATGACTTGGGTTGTTTGCATAAATATTATATGTTACATGAAAATCTTCAAAGTAAAAGTTCAACAACGCGTTAAATTACATGATATGGATTAACATTCGGATCCAATTGTGCCTCAGGTCCAAAATCCGCACCAAACAATGACACATTATAATTAGATATAATTGTTTTCCTAAACTCATTCATCATTTTTTGGCACCCCAAATACTACAATTTTATCGATTAATTAAGTTATATAGATCAAAGTTTCATGTCCTGGTAAATATGCTATTCTACACATTTTTACCGACCGACGATAGTAAGGGAGGTATTGTTTTCACACCAAATTTCACATGTGGAGATTTTTACATATCTCCACGAATCATGCATTTTCTAAACAGAAAAAAGTATTTTTAGCATGATGTCTGTCCGTCTGTCCGTCCGTCCGTCTGTCCGTCCGTATAGATGTGTACAGCCTGAACGGCTCAACCGATTTTGATGAAATTTGGTATATTTACTTAATGCATCAGTGGGATGAATTGATCAACTTTTGGTGCAATTCGGGAAACCGGAAGTGGTAGTATTAGCGATCGACGATAGGAAGGAAAGGGTTATTTTCACACCAAAGGAGATTTTTTTATATATCACCACGAATCATGCACTTTGTATTGGTTTTATCCTCGAGAAAAATCATATTTATTAGTTTTTTCTTGATTTAAAATTATATGACGTCATCCAGCCATGCATGACGTCACAGCCTGGTCTTGCATATATATTATAAATAAAATAAAATTAAAAATGTTTATATTTATTATTTATGTATCCATATCTGTTTTTTATTACATTAATTAAAATATTAAAATTATTTGAAATTGTTTCTGTAGCTGGAAATTAATTTATTTCAAACCGTCGGTCGGTTCGGACCTGGCCACAGGTCAACTTATTTTATTATACAATTTTTATGAAATTTAAATTAGTACATAATCTAGATTTTTTATCAAAGTCACTTCTTGTGATTTGTGGAACACCTCCATTATTATTACATTGAAAATTATTTAATCTAACAAAGCAATCATTAACCACATATTTACAGCTTGTTTTACATTTTATCTAACCCACTTATATTTTTTGATTTCCTTTTTATTTAATATTTTTACCGACCGACGATAGTAAGGGAGGTATTGTTTTCACACCAAATTTCACATGTGGAGATTTTTACATATCTCCACGAATCATGCATTTTCTAAACAGAAAAAAGTATTTTTAGCATGATGTCTGCCCGTCCGTCCGTCCGTATAGATGTGTACAGCCTGAACGGCTCAACGGATTTTGATGAAATTTGGTATATTTACTTAATGCATCAGTGGGATGAATTGATCAACTTTTGGCGCAAATCCGGAAACTGGAAGTGGTAGTATTAGCGATCGACGATAGGAAGGGAAGGGTTATTTTCACACCAAATTTCACATGGGGAGATTTTTTTATATATCATCACGAATCATGCACTTTGTATTGGTTTTATCCTCGGGAAAATCATATTTATTAGTTTTTTCTTGATTTTAAATTATATGACGTCATCCAGCCATCCATGACGTCACAGCCTGGTCTTGCATATATATTATAAATAAAATAAAATTAAAAATGTTTATATTTATTATTTATGTATCCATATCTGTTTTTTATTACATTAATAGATTTATGAAAATTATTTGAAATTGTTTCTGTAGCTGGAAATTAATTTATTTCAAACCGTCGGTCGGTTCGGACCTGGCCACAGGTCAACTTATTTACTTTTCTCATTTAATTGATTCTCTCTTCCATTCAATCTTTTCTTCTAAGTCTCTCTATCTTTCTCGTACACATTTTATTTATTTTTTAAATATCTTTAATAATAATCTTTATTATATTATTTATTTTAATAAAATAATAATTATAATTTAATTACTTCATGTTTTTTTGAAATTAAAAAACAAGAAACGAAATGTACCTCAAGTTCTATAAAATATTTTATAGAATAAATAAAAATTTCTATAAAATATTTATCTCCATTGTGTAAAATTATACAATTATCTTCCTTCTTCTTGAATAAAATTAGAAGGAGTTCAAATAATTATAACATTCACCCTTGATTTATATTTTAACTCTTGTATTTTGAACAAGAGGGACGTAATTACGAAATTGAGAGTAAATATTTTAAGAAATTATCTTAGATATATAAAGTTAAGGATAATAAAATTTCTAGTGCTTTTGTATAGATTGAGCAAAAGTTAAGTTATTAATTGAATTATTTATATTTATTTCGTATATGCCTATATAGGTATATAAATAAACTAATGTTCAATATAAAACTTAAATTTCATCAAAGATATAAAAAAACATAAATAAATATATTATTTATTGATTTTTGTTCTTCTTAAGAAAAGTTAATATAAGAATGCCATAAATTCCTAACAGGTCGTTCAATTTTCATAAATAATATCAAAAATAGACTTTGCCTTTTTCGTACGTGATAAACATAAAAAATAAAAATAATATGTAAAATTGATATTCCAAAGATTTATTAATACCATTTATTATTACTTTTTTAATAATATACATCTTTATTATCGATTATAATAATGATCATAGTTATAAAATTAATTATAATAATAATAAATATTGCTTATGAAGCTTGATATAAAATGAAAAAGTTAAAATGATATTTAACGAGTTTTAGTTTCCTTTCCAGACAACTTCCATTTCTTTTAATCACCTAACCTTTTTTGTATGTTTCAGGAGTGTTAATTAAATTATATGAACAACTTAATATTGATTGTCTATTGTGTAAGTTCCCAAAGTTGACTGGGCTCCGATCCATCTAACAAAAATTTTCAATATTGGGATCCATGTTCTATCTATCCTTTCACCAATTTGTTCTAATTAAAATAAAAAGAATATTTTTTATAAGTGTTACAAATATGAAACAGTGACGAGGACCCGGCCATTCACTAAAATATCTGTGTCTGTATATATATATATATATATATATGTGTGCAGTGGCGTACCTAGGGGGGTGCGTTGGGTGCGGTCCGCACCAGGCGGCACTTATCTTGGGGCGGCATTTTTTATATTTAGTTATAGTTGTAAAAAGCAACTTATTCATTTCATATTTATTTTTTTTCTTTCTTGAATAATAAATGATTATTATGATTATTATAAGTTTACTATTTGATTTATATAAATTATGATGAACTATATGATTTCGAATATTATTCCTCGGTGTATATAAATGCATTTTAGTGTAAATTTTGAATTCTAATTCCAAGAACAGGATAATAATTTTATTTTATTGTATTTATTAAAATTCGTTGAATTTGTAAACGCATCTTTACGATTTTGTTCAGCAATTTTTCCTAACTAAAATTTTTTGATATCAGTTTATAAATGTCATTTCTTTTGAAAAGTTTATATGATTACTTTGAAGTGATATACCAATATTTTTTAAATCATCGATTTTTCTTTTGAAAATCAGGACCGGCGGAAAAAATATAAATATAAATTTTGAGAGCATTATACACGATTTTTCTAGTATGAAAGCTAGAAGAGTAAATATTATATTAATGTTTACGAGTGCATACAAATATGTGTAAAAAAATTTACTCTGTGTATTAATTAATATTGATTAAATAACTTAATAATTTATTTATGTGCATTAATTTATAAATACCACTATTTGATTGACTTATAATAAAAAGGGCGGCAAACTGGAGATCGCCCCGGGCGGCAAAAGTTCTAGGTACGCCACTGTATGTGTGTATGTGTATATGTAGACAAGATTAGGCAAAAACGATTTGAGCTAGAATCATGAAATTTGGTACACGGGCATTATTTAAAATTCGTAGTTTTCCATCAACTTTTGAGAAATGTAGCTCTTTCGGAAGAGGGTCACCTACCACGTATTCAATTTATTTCTTCTAAACTGACCGTAAAAATAAAGATATATGTTTGAAAGTTTTTCACATGATTAAAAATTGTATAAAACTGCTATATATAGAATTTCAGCTTGATTGAATCGTTGAAAGTACCAGAATTAATTTTTTAACACGTTGACTGGCAATCACGCGCCATTAACAAAGAGCCAAACACATGCTGGTTAAATAAATATTTATTAATTTTAATTTTAATTTTAATTTAAATATAATATATGTTAATTAATCCAATTCAAATTTGCGAGATATCGAGTGGAGGCACTCCAGATTTTTTAAATATATTTTTTTTCCTTTTTAAAGGTATTTATTTGTTAAAACTCAAAATTTCAGACGAATTATGAAAATTAAGTAATCAGTGGATTGAATCTAATAGCGAAAATGAAAAATTTAATTAAAATATTGATTAAATTTGTAAAACAAGAATAGATAAAACATTTAGAATTAGTAATATTGGTATAGGTAATTGGTCGTATATCTATATATAAATTAAAAATAAAATAGAAATAATTAGATGAGATAAAAGATCATATCTTCAGTGGTATCTTAATTTCAAATAAATAAAAATGACAGCCTTGCTCATTAAACAATAGTTGCGAGAGAAAAAAAGAATTCTCGAATAATTAGATTTAAACGTGTTCATTTGATTCTTCTATACTGGTTGAGTTTTATCAAACTGGCCAAACTAATTATGTATACATACTATCAAATTTAAAAAATTTAACAAATCACCCACAAATGAATATAGGGAAGACGGGAGGAGACTCCAGACATTTTTTGTTTCTCAATTTTTTTCTAAGTCGCCTTAGGCACTAGAACATTTCTCAAAGTATTATTAGGTAGCCTATAGATTAATATTCACTCAGGATTTTTTCGATGAACACACATAAGATGGGGAGATTCTGGACATCCAATTAATGATTGGAGAGATTTTGGATAGATGTTCAGCTATTCTATTTCTTCCTTTTCGGTACTTGCCTGGCCTGCGATTTTTGTGGCTTCTTCCGGAGTACAGATCCGAACTTCCGAGGGAGAAAAAATCCGTTTTTTTGAATTTTCTTAGAAAGATTTTAGAGGATCTCGACTATTTTCACTATTTGAAATGTTCACACACATGACAAAATTTTTTACCTCAAAAATACAAAGAGGGGTTAAGAAAATCAGGCATTCTCTTCTCTGGTCTCCCCTATACCTATATATTGGTTTCATAAATTTTATTTAATATGAATATATTCTTTAATGATACAAAATAACAAAATATATTATAATATATGAAATGTAATAAATTAATCTGCAAAAAAAGGTAACATTTTCGATTTTTCAATATGGCTCTAAAAAAAAGGTAAAATGTTTTTGCGATCAGGCTCTTAAACATTTTCGATTTTTCTTTTCAATATGACTTTAAGTATCACCCACCCCTGTTATATTATTTCAGAAATGTGCCCGGCTATTGAAAAAGGTTGCCCCATGCTCTAGAATATCAAAAATTGCTATTTTTTCTAAAATTTGAAATTTTATTCCCTGGTCTACATAGAATGTATATATAATGAAAGTATAAAAACTTTTAATGGATAAATTTAATTGGATTATTGAATCGTAAAACTCCGAGTAATTTCAATTAGAATAATGAAATCATAAATCTATTTTTAGTAATTCTAGTTATCATAACGCATTTCAATAGAAATATAGGTTCAATATTTTTATATTTTATTTTCTGTGCCTCAAAAGAGACACCCTAATTATAAAGAATAATAAACAATTGTCTTGTTTTAGATACAAAGATTTAGATATTTACCATTATAAACAACATGAAATGCTTTAATTTTAATTGTTTAAAAAAATAGCCGGCTACACACATGCGGTGTTTGTCAAATAACGAATATTTACCAAATACTGAGCACCAAGTTTAGGTGCTTGCATTGTAGTTCGCCAAATAACGAACATATTCGTGAAATGCCGAATGTCGCTTACCACCAAACATGCACTGAATATTTGAGAATATTCGTCTTGTTAATATTATTATTATTATTAATATTATTATTATTAATATATATTAATATATAAACATAACCTCCTTAATTTGGTTTGTTGAATTTAATAGAATAATTTAATTAATTGAATTCAATTGAAATATATTATTGATATTAATAATGTATTATATTAATATTAATAATATAAATAATTAATTAATTGGAATTGTTAAATTATATAAAAAGAAACAATAGTATTTATTAAAATTGTGGATATAAAAACTTAAGAATCAATTTCTTTTTACAGGTAAATCTTGTAATATTGTAAATAAATATATATATAAATAAATATTTATAAAATATTATTAATGTAAATAATATTAAAAATGTAAATAAAATACGCAACTAATTCCTAATTCGCAACTAGACAAATACCGAATGTGTAGAGCGAGAGCCAAACTTGTACAAGCACCACCGAATATTCTCAAATGTTCGTCTTGTGCTCGCTATAGCACCCGAATGTTTGTGCTCGGCATATCCCAAGCACAGAGCAACCAACCCATCCACACATGCGGTGTTTGCCAAATGTTTTGCTTGATATTTGGAAAACACCGCATATGTGTAGCCGGCTTAAGGTTAATCATTCATTGTTTGTAAATTAATTTTTGGATTCTGATTTATACTTACAAGTATTTAAGAATTTAAAAATAAATTAAAATTTAAAAAATTAATTAAATATTTTTATTATTTTTATTGAATTACCATTATTTTTGTCTTCCTAAGGTCTTATGTTGAGTCTGTATTCCCTGTTCTTCTTTGCTTCCATGATTTATAGTTAATCAATCTTATGTTTATTGATTTTTTTTTTTTTTGAAAATCCTCAGATTTTATTTTACATTTCTTATTCAAAAAATTAAATTTATAAACGTTAAATTTATTCATGACCTCTTCTATTAGAAATTTTTTTTTAGAATGCTTTTATGATATTTTGATTTTGATTTTAGCTTTTCTCTCAAAACAGATTGCAACAAATTTAATATTTGAATATGAACTAAAAAAATAGTAAGTAATTAAATTTTATTAAGCTTTAAAGAAAAGAATATCGATGAGTTTATTGTCATTCATGTCAGCATTTATGAATGTAAGTGTTTTGGATTTAAATTACCATTCTGTAATCTGACGAATGACCAAAATAATTAGAGAGGAGTACTGGTCAGAACGCACGTCATTGCCTTCCGGTAAGACCTCACCCTTCCCCTTAATCCTATCGATCGGCCTTGTATTTTGTATGGACTAAATTTATGAATATGTCTAGATAATTTCTTCTAATTGATATATTAAAATGATTAGGCTAATGTAAGAGAGGAGTGGAGGCATTTCAAATAATATACTTATTCCCTTTTGAAATGGATGAATGATTCTATTATCCTTGGGGTTCTTCCCCTTCATTTACTCACCTGAAACTAAATAATACAAAAAAAAAATGAAACTGTTTATTTAAAAATTTAATAAAAGGGGTTAATTACTATAAAATAATACTCCTATATATTATATGAGTAAATTGAGACTAGAGTTTTAATAGATATACTAACATCTTCAGAAAAAAATGTAAAACAAATTTAAAATTGTTTAACTTAAAGAAAAATTATGTATATATAAATAAAAGTAAATAAATTTAATAAAACAATACAAATAAATGGTTATTCTAAAGGTATATATATTTTTTCTAAAGGATCTTCCGTGGAATAAGCGGGAGTGTCCTCCCCTAGACTTTCCCGCATATAAATAGGTATAAAGAGTTGTGAATGAATATTTAGAATGTGTAAACTTGGTACCTAAAAATATCCATAGGTGAAATTTGGTGTGAAAACAATACCTCCCTTACTATCATCGGTCGGTAAAAAAGAAACGCTACTTGTATAGGTAAAATGTCACTTCCGGTAGTCAGATCATAATGAAATTTGGTATCTCAATTTTTTTCATATTTTTAAATCTATATACAAAATATGAAGCAAATATCTCGAAGCAAACTGGTACTTTACTTGAAAGGTAAACGCAACCAGTGTAGGTAAAGTACCACTTCCGGTTAACTGATTTTGACGAAATTTTGATAGAAATCTACAAACTGTGAATAATATCGGTGTACCAAATTTCGAAGTCCTAGCTTGATTAGTTTTTGAGTAAATTTGCTTACAGACATTACATACATACATACATACATACATACATACATACATACATACATACATACATACACACACACAGACATAATTCGAAAAATGGTATTTTCCGACTCAGGGAGGTCTAAAACGTCAAGATCTATCGAAATCTCGAAGTCGAAATTTTTGACGATTCCAATACTTCCCTTATACGAAGTATGCGGGAAAGTAAAAAAGGAAAAACATACCTAAATAAGTTGACCTGTGGCCAGGTCCGAACCGACCAACGGTTTGAAGTAAATTAATTTCCAGCTACAGAAACAATTTCAAATAATTTTAATATATCTATTAATGTAATAAAAAACAGATATGGATATAAGATAAATATTTTTAATTTTATTTTATTTATAATATATATGTAAGACCAGGCTGTGACGTCATGAATGGCTGGATGACGTCATATAATTTTAAATTAAGAAAAAACTAATAAAGATGATTTTTCTCGAGGATAAATCCAATACAAAGTGCATGATTCGTGGTGATATGTAAAAAATCTCCTCATGTGAAATTTGGTGTGAAAATAACCCTTTCCTTCCTATCGTCGATCGCTAATACTACCACTTCCGGTTTCCGGATTTGCACCAAAAGTTGATCAAATCATCATACTGATGCATTAAGTAAATATACCAAATTTCATCAAAATCCGTTGAGCCGTTCAAGCTGTACACATCTATACGGACGGACAGACGGACAGACATCATGCTAAAAATACTTTTTTCTGTTAAGAAAATGCTTGATTCGTAGAGAGATATGTAAAAATCTCCACATTTGAAATTTGGTGTGAAAACAATACCTCCCTTACTTACTATCGTCGCTCGGTAAAAATGAGCCGTGGCCAGGCACAGAACCGACCGAAGATTTGAAATTAATTAATTTTCAAAAAACATATTTCTCAGCAAATAAATTAATTTCCAAACAACATATAAAGTATCAAAAAAAACATTTTTAAAACTTGAATTAAAATGACTAAATTATATTTTCTTGATTTTTATTATTAATTACTACTATATTTTAAGTGAAAAATTTCCGACAATGAATATAAAATTAATACTTTGTAAGGTTTCCGGATATACACCGAAAGTTGATGCATTAAGTAAAATATACCAAATTTTATAAAAATCCGTTGAGCCGTTCAAACTGAACGGAGAGAAGGACAGACTTCATGCTAAAAATATCTTTTTTCTGCTAACAAAATGCATGATACATGGAGATATATAAAAATCTCCACTTGTGAAATTTGGTGTGAAAACAATACTTTCCCTTCCTATGCTTGGTCGATAAAAGACAGAGAGGCATGAGAATAACTTTAGATATATAAATTTTTAATATTTTCTTTATTTGATTTTCCAGTTATCATTGGACTTTGCTGGCTCTCAGGCTCAATAGTCGGTTTTTTACCTTTATTTGGATGGTATCAGCATGAGGGAAATATTTCAGCGCCAGTACAATGTATATTTACAAAAGTCATGGATTATAATTATCTAGTCTTTCTTTATTTCGCAACTATTGTATTCCCGGCTATACTCTTAGCCGGATTTTATGCTCACATCTACCAAGTTGTAGTAAAACAGGTAATAGAATATATTTAAATTTTCTTCTTGTTAAAATTATAAATTAAACTTTATAGCCTTTCTTTAACCTAATTTTAATAATTAATTTGACAATTTGCTGACAATTCTTAATAAAATTAATAAATGACTTGAAATATTTTTTAGCTTAAGCGAATTGTAACGATGAATCCAAGCCGAGATTTTTGTGGCACAGTTGTTGCTGGATCGAGTTCCAGTGGCGGAGTCATGCTTCGAATGTTGGGGGCAGCTCAAAAAAGAGAAGTCAAAGCCACTCAAAATCTTTCCATTATAGTATTATTCTTCATTATTTGTTGGTTTCCTTTGTGAGTAATGTGTAATTTTAAAATGTTAATATAGTTTAAATTGTCATTATATTTTCGTTAAATGTAAAAACAATTATTTTTTTACTTTTTTTAATAAAAAATAAATTTCCAATAAGGTAAAACATTTCGAGTTTTTACCGAATCAATCGTTAATACCTATCAAGACATGATTATTGGTGTTAATGGTACTTAGAACTACTCATAACATAAATTACATTTAATCTTAAAATAAGAACTAAGTAATTTATATATACACCTATCCCCCGATTTACACGGTACTTGTTTTACACGTTTTCGCTTTTACACGGTTTTCCAAATAAATTTTTTTTTGTTTTTTGTTTTTACCGCACTCTACTAAATGCTACTGTGTTTGAACACGTGCGCTGTGTACACATATCACGGAGAATCCCGAGCTTTTGTGCTGACTTGGTGCACATGCACACTGTGTCTGTATTTCTTCGCATAAAATTAAAGTTTTATCTACGGAAAATTGTATTTGAGTGAAAGTTTCACAGTTTCAGAAAGATTTAATTTTCCATATTCGTAAATTACAAGTGAGTGCATAATTTAGATTATTATAAATTAACATAAATTAAAAAAAATTATAGGCTTATAATGTCGAAAGAAGTTAAAAGAAAAGTTCTTTCTTTAGAAACTAAAATCGAAATTTTGGATCGTTAACGAAAGGGAGATAGATGTTGCAAAATCATATAGAATGAACGAAGCTACAATAAGAACTATTAGAACAAATGAAAACACAATTAGAAAGAGTGTTGCAGCTGGCAATACCACGAGTATGGGCACAATTGTTAATAACCGATTTTATTACCACCTCTCAGAATGTAAATATTTCTGCTTCAAACATCGAATCGGCACAAATAACTTCGAGTGATGAAAGTGAATTCCAACCTTCGATTCCGAAAAAAAGAATGAGAGTAATTTCTGATAGTGATGAAGGATAATAAAACACCTTTGGTTTTATTTTTTGTTCTTCTGTTTAATGTATTGTAATTAAATAAAAAACAGTGTTTCCGTAATATATTACATATTTTAACCTGTCAATGCATTTTATTTTTATTTCTGTGTACACCTAAAAATATTGAAAAAAATCACAACTGTTAAATAGCAAAATTATGCATTTTCTGCAAGCTTTTCGATTTACACGGTTTTGACTTGAAAATTTTTAATTTTCGATTTACACGTTTTTCTCAGGAACGTATCTACCGTGTAAATCGGGGGATAGGTGTATATATATATTCAATTTGATATATTTTTATTTTATTTTTTCAATCTAATAATTATTTAATAAATTAACATTTTTTCGGTGTATTTGATAAGAGTTTTAGTAAATAAAAGAGTTAAAAAATAATACTGCTAAAATATCTAAATTTTATAAAAAAATAAAATATCTCATGACTTAGTTTTAAAATTGCGTCTTAAACTGGATATATTCAAAATTTTCAAGGGTTGGATTATAAAAAATGTTTGGATATCATCAAATTTCTATATTTTTCATTTTCAATTATAAATCTCTTTAATTTTTTTTTTTTTTTATTTTAAACATATAATTAATTAATTTTTAGTTTGATTTCAGGTATACGATAAATTGCATTCAAGCATTTTGTTCAAAATGTGAACCACCCGAGATAGTTATGAATGTTTGTATTATTTTATCTCACCTTAATTCAGCAGGCAATCCTTTATTATATGCGTATCATTTACGCGATTTTCGGGCTGCCCTGAAAACGCTTCTTTGCTCTTGTATAAACACTGAACCGGAGCCTCCCCAGATAGCTCAATTGGCTCCCCATCCAGGAAATGCACCACTCGTGAATCTCGTTGTTCGGCCAAGTTGTGTACCTGACCATTTTACTGTAAGTATACTATCTTAATAGATTACATAATATTCAGACGTGTCCTTGGATTTAATTTTGGGAATGAAGGGGCACAATGCTTGATTCAATTCTAAATATACATATACCCCGTACTTCCCCCTAGAATATTCAATAAATATTTTTATTTTATCAAATTTCATTGAAAAATGAATTTTCTCCAATTTCTCCGTTATTTAATAATTATATTTAATAACTAATGAGCTTCTCAGCTTCAGCCTCATAACTCCTGACAATTCCTCAAGACCTCACCTTATTAGGTATATGATATTTTAAAAATTAGGAAATTAATCTTAAGTACTCTCTAAAATATGTACTATTAATAAATAATTTCCCTAAAATTTTTATTAATTATAGGTCTATCCTCCTTCATCTGTTCACCCAATACCAAAATCTTCAACTTCTTTAACAAAAAAAATCGAGAATAATACTCCGAATCCAGTGTGTATAAAATCACTGACTGAAAATTCGAAAAATAACGATCCTACTTTAACAAGAATCTCTCCAGTTCTCTTTAGACTAGGAACTGACTCAATGGTAATTTTTAAAATAAATATATCAATTTTGTATACTTTTTAACTAAAAAAATTACTACAGTAAACTCAATTAATCAAATAGTAGTAATAATAATAATCAATAATTGTTTTCAGGAAATTAAGATGAGCGATTTAAAAGTGAATGCACAAGGCCGTATAAATTCAGCTTATTTAAGAAATGGCCGTGAAAATCAAGAAAGAAATATCAATGTTGATATTGAAATTGGTGATGATGATGTTTTTGAAAATCCTCTACCTGAAATTATTTCTCAAGATTTGGAATTGCATGGGAAAGAAGAAAGTTTTTCAGTTATCACTACTTCCAATCATTTACAATGTTAATAGAAACTAAATAAAAACTTGCCAAATACTCTCTTATTTTTCTCACTCTTATAAATTTGTGTTTATATTTTATATAGATCGAATAACTAAAAGAATATTAAATTAAAATTATTTATTTTTTAAAAATTATTATTTTAAATAAAATATATACTCGCGTTTTTATTTATACCAACAATTGAAGTGCAATTTATTTACCTTGTGGGAGTGAAGAAGTTAATTTATTAATTTTTTTTTTTAATTATACTGTAAGATAAAAACCGTTTAAGTTTAGAAATTACAAAAGTGCAATAATAAAAAATGATTTAATACATTTTACATTGCATTTTAATTAATAATTAAAAAGTTTCCTATATAAAAATTTTATTGAAAAATAATTAATTTAAAATCAAATCAACTAATAAGATAGAAAAATGAAAAATAACCAAAAAATAAAGAAATAAAGTCAAAAATAAAATGCAGTTTTACACTAATTTCTTTTTTTAATATTTTAAATGTTTTGAATATCCTTTAATTTTAGTTTATATTTATAATTTCCAATTAGTTTTAAATGTTCACATAAAATGTCTCATTAAATAAATTAATTTACATTTTGCCTTAAAGATTATCAATAAATAAAAGATAATTAACTTTGATATATTAAAAAGATAAATATGAATTTATTGATAATTATCTTTACGCAGCGATTAATATTGTATCAGATAATAATTAAGTCTGTCAAAATTTATTGGTCTTATATATTCATTCTCTTTTGGAGAATTTTTAATTTACAATTAGTATTTTAATGTAGTATATAATTATAATAATAATAATTTATAGTTTATTTGTTTCTGTATCCAGGGTTAAAATTAATGTATTTAGAATATTTTTGGAAATAGAAATAATTATTTATTCTTTAATTTCTGAAAAAATATATTCTAGATAAATTTTTAAAGTTTAAACTGAAAAATATATATTTTTGAAAATCAATATACAATCTTAATTCGAAACATATATCGTCAAACGTTTATATTCTCTAAGATATTGTTTAAATATAGTTATTTTTAAAAATTTAAAATTTAACTTGTTTCTACTCGTTTATTAAAAAGATCAGGAAGAAGAGATTATAAATTTAATATACCTATTATTAAAAAAAAAATCTTAATTCTTAAATATTTTTTAAGATTTATTCTTATTTTAAAAATTTATTTTATCATTAGTTTATTTATTCTTTTTATTATACTCTTTAATTCAACTTTATATTGAAAAATTCAAAAACAATTTAAGGAAAAAATTTATTATTATAATTTTCAAGTTCATTAATATCTATTGAACATTTTAAAACTAACTTGTATTATTATTATTAAGTCATGTGAGATATATAAATTTAATAACCATTGACAAAATATAAACAAAATATATAGTCAGTTAATAAACTGGAGTTAAAAAAACCTTTTTGGGAAGCTAAAATTAATTCGTCAAATTTAATTTTAAATAATTATTTTGATTTATATTTGACTTTTATGCAGTTTAATATTTATATAAAAACTATTGCTTATGCATATTAATATTAATTCATTTAATATTTATTCATATAAAAAACAAACCTCTTAGATCGATGCTTTTTATTTTTATTATTTATATTTGCATTAAAACAAACATTGATATTTACCAAAATCCTTTCTTTTAAACCATTATTCCCTTCAAATGGATGCTGACGAAGCTTGGGAATCTGTTGGGAAATGTGGATACTTCCAAATAATGAGTTATATACTTTTAGGCCTTGCCATAACATATTCAGCCATGCCACAATTGTCATTTTCGTTTACAGCTGAGGAAGTTGATCATAGGTAAAAAGTTCGTTATTTTTTAAAATTTTATTTTAATTTACTTTAATTAAATAATCTATATTTATTTAAACTTTTGTCCTACATCTTTTTAAGGAATAGTCTAATTTTACAAAATTAATTTTTTTTCTTTGTGATCGATGCTTCTTTCTAATCAAATAATTAAAATATAAATTTGGAGTCAAAATTTTTGTGAATATTGCTTATAATTTAAAATTTTTTATATTGTTTCTATTTCATCATCTGGAGAATTAAAAGATATCTTTAGAATTTTTCATTTCTGTCTGTCAGGGAAAATTGTAAGTTTTAGACTCGAAATATTTGCTAAACCTATTCCTACGAAATTTCATCACAATATTTTTATAGATTATTGTAAACTATACTATAGTGACCTCATCTTTCTTTGGCCAATAAATGCTGGGAAGAATCCGATTCTCAAATACTCTGAATATACTCTCATCTCCCAGGCTCATAGACCATGCCTCCCACCCATATATTATTATCCTTAGTGATTACATTCAATTATTCTGCATATTCAAATTCTACATTTTGTATATTAAAATTTTGTATGTTAATACTGTTCCTCTTTGTTACTAAATATTTTTTCTTATCTTAATTTCAAACCCCATCTCTTTTCCTACCTCGATTAATTTTTACTCGATATCTGTAATTTCAATCCCCGAATCTCCTATTATATTTAAGTCGTCTGGGTAACCTAATATTTTACAATTGATGTCCGCATCTTACTCTTTCTTTGCTACCTTCCTTTAAATTTTAAGATCAAAATTTGAAAAAGTTTATCCGGATCTATTGAGTCATACGTATGTTTTACTAAAGTCTACAAATAATTGGTGAACAAAAATATTAAATTCGCGGTTTTTTTTAATATCTGTCTTAATGAAAATATCTTAATTAATGTTGATCGAATTGGCCTGAACCAGCAATGATATCTCCTAATATTTCCTCCGCCTATGGTTCGTAAGTCTATATATTATTAATTAATATCAGTATTTTTTTTCTGAATTTAATACCAAGTTGATTTTCAAAATTTTCTATTCTTATTCTATTCTGATTGATTACGTGTTAAAATTTAAAAAAATTCAAATATTCTAATTTTTAAATTTATATACAATTTAATATTATTTTTTATTAATATCATATCAAAAAATAGAATTTATTAAAAATTAAAAATAAGAAAAGAAGCCTATTAATATTAAAAAATAATAGAATACAATAATTTTGATTTAAAACAAATTTAAAAAAAATACTCAATATAAAAAAGACAAAAATTTAAAACATCTCATTTTTATCATTTGTCTAAAAAATCATATTTTAATTTTTATATAACCAAGAAATCATTTTTTTCACTTAAAATATAATTGTAATTAATAATTGAAACAAAAACAAAAATAATATAATTTAGTCATTTTAATTGACGTTTTGAAAATATTTTTGTATTCATAAAACACTAAAAATAATATATCCTGTTTTTTATATTAGACAATGATACTTTAAATCGAAAAGAAGAAATATTCAAATATGTATATAGAAAGAATAAATAAAATTTACGTTAAATATTATCTAAATCTAAATATTTTATTAAATTAATTAAAATGAGAACTTTTGGAATAAATTATTTAATTGAAATTTTAATTGACGTTTTAAAAATTATTTTGACTTCATAAAATACTAAATATTTGTTTTTTATTAGACAATGATAAAATTTATATATTATATATTATAGAAAAGAAGAAATATTCAAATAAATAAGATAAAAATATGATCTAAATATTTTATTAAATTAATTAAAATGAGAACTTTTAGAATAAATTATTTAATTGAATTGATATTTGAATATTAGAATTTAAAATAAAAAGTTAAATATTATAATAATTCTTTGATTGGGAATCGCTATGATAATTAAATTATATCCATTGTGTAAAATGAGTCCGCTTGGTCAGTAGACCACGCAAGGCTCTTGAATGGACAACACGGAGAATTAAATAAACTTTAAAAAATAATTTCTGCGGTTATTGATTAGATATTAATAAAATTTATAGCCTATGATACTATAGACGTATATAAGAATATTGTGATGTAATTTCATAGAAATCGGTTCAACCAATTTTGAGTCTATAACATCCTTATTGTCCGGACAGACAGACAGACATGAAAAATTCTAAAGTCACTTTTGGATTCTAGAGGTCATGAAACGCGATGATATGCAAAAAATTTTAAATTCTGAGCAATGTGCAGACAAAAAGCTTTTTTTATATATATAGATATACAAACTGGCGGATCCAGCGAAAGGCAATGAAAGCAATTGCCAGGACTCAGAATATATTACTTAAATTTTAAATTTTTCAAAATATTTACAAAATATTAATATAAATATATTATATATAATGTATATATACGTATATCTTTATACAACATACATATTAGATCATGTATTTATTTTTTGCTGCCTCTAAAAACGTTTAAAAAGCTAGCAATAAACGAGTCGTTTAATAAGTCCTTAGAAAAAGGTGCCAAATCAAAATATTTTCGGTATTTTTTTTTTTTTTTTTTTTGATTTTTAAACATAATCTCTCTTTAGCTCTATACATTTTATCAGACGTTTCTCTAACATTTTTATCCCATCCAAAAAGTATGATTTTAGAAAATCCTCAAAGATCAATTTGTTTGGGAGATGGCTTCTACGTTCGTCTCAAATCGTCGTCCGCCAAGCCATTTTTTCAGGTATACGAATAAGAAAAAGTCACTGGGTACCAAATCGTATTGATGGATGTTGCAAAAACTTCAGTTCAAAGATTTTAACCATTGAAACTGCACAGGTATGTGAGATTGTGATGAAAAAGAATTTTTTTAAATGAGGGATCTTAATTTTTATTTCCTCTATCAATCGGTCCATTAGTGACCCATAATACACTCCGTTAATAGCTTTTACCTTTTCTATGAAATCAATATAGATTATTCCTTTTGCGACCCAAAAAAACATTACTTCCCAGCAGATTTCACCGTTTTCGGCATCTTTCCTAAACTCTTTATTTACAACATTATCTTACTGAAAATCGAGTCTGGATCCGCCTCTGTATACAAGATTTTCTTCCTTTGGGATTTAATTGAAAAATTAAATTGTTTTTTTAATTCATAAATTAAATTCAATGTTTCGTTTACTAGATGTCTTATACCCGAATGTGAAACCAGTTCGAATTTTCAATTTGATTCTGATTTTTTAAAGTTTACAATTCCATTAGAAAATAAGAACAATTACGTTAGGGATAAACGATTTCAACCAAAAATCCCTAACGGTAATTGTAATCCAACTAATTTTGAAACAACCAAAACCATAAATTGTGAGGAATGGGTTTGGAAACCACCTAATTATTCACTTCTCCGAGAAGTAAGTTTTTAAAAAATCTTAAAATTATTAATAAATAATATAAATAAAAAAAAGTTTATCATTATGAAAATTACACTAATATAAAAATAGTATTTACATAGGGCCATCGAAAAAGGTGGACGGGATTTTGTTGTATAACTATTCGATAAATAAACTATCAACACGAAACTAATGAGTAGCATTGAGTAGCATTTATTCGAAGTCAATGGGCGCATGCGCAGTCGCCATCTTATCGTATGGCTCGACTGGGTCAGTCACTTTAGAGACGCTATGTCTATCGTATAGCAAAAAGCGCAGTGTGTTTTGTGCACAGACCATATTTGTGGTACGCTGAAGTGAGTTTACCTATGTTAGTCCGGCGTCATTTTAGGCTTACTTATTAGACAAAATCGACCTACGGACAAAGCTATTGTTCGTTGGTTGAATCAGTTTAAGGAAACTGGAAGTGTTGATATTCAAGAAAGTTGGAACTAGGTATGGCTAAAGCAAGTGTACAGAATATTCTTTACAAAAGCCATTGCAACTGTGACTCCTGCAGTGCTTCAAAACACGTGGCCGGAGATTGATTATCGGCGAGATGTCTTTTGTGGCACGGGGGGAGCACACAGAAAGTATAAGATTTTCTGTGTCTTTCGATGTATAAATAATAAATATTCTACGTTCTCGTTCACCTTTTTCGATGACCCCGTATAATATGTATATATATATATATATATATTTTATATTCTTTATATACCAGGTGTACAAGCTTAAATTAGACGTCGCTCCATTTGCCGGTCGTTCAATTCATGCGGCACCCATTTTCCAATTTTTTTAACCTTACCCATTGCACATAGACGTAAGGAAAGCTTGTTAAGAAACACCTAATTGCTCGGCAAGCATTTTTTGCGATTGGGTATCGTCTTCGTATAAAAGAGCCTCTAGTTTGTGGTCTTCAACTTTCCTAGGCCGATTTTCATTTTACTTGTCACTTAAGTCGAATTTGCCATCTTTAAACTTACGAAACTAATCTCGCCACGAGGTTTCCGAAAGAGCATTGTCACCGTACGCCTCCACTAGCATCCGATGCGATTCAGCGGCTGATTTCTTTAAATTGAAGCAAAAAAGCAGAGCTTCCCTCATATGCTGTTTTTTGGCACAAAATTATTCATACTTAGCGAAAAAAAGTAATGTTTCTAACGAAATTGATAGCGATGTTGAATGCTCATTGATGACAGATGTAGTACACATAAGAAAAAAAATATGGCGGGTCCACATGACCTTCATACGCTCAATAACGCCATCTATGAGTGAACAGCAGATTTAAGCTTGTACACCTGGTATATATGTTATATATATAATAAGTTTAATGATAATGTTTATCTTTTTTAAGATAAATAATAATTAATTACCAAATAAATTAATATTATTATTTCATTAGTATATTTTTTTAATATTAAAAGGTAAATTTATTTATTTAAAGTCTTTATAAATATGACTTTGAATGATCATTTTGTTTTAGTGGGAATTCACGGGCCAAACTCATAAAGAAATTAAATATTATATTTCTATAATTAATAACGTAGGGCAAATATCCGGATATTTTATAATTGGTCTTGTTTCAGATGAGTAAATGAACAAAGTTATTTCTTAATTTTAAATAAAAATTAATAAATATTAATATAATTGTTATTTATTTTTTTGATGTTATTCATTGAAGAATTGGTAGAAAAACTACATTGATATATTCATGTTTGTTATCTTCATCTTTTGGACTTATTCGTTCTTTTTCACCAAACATCGAATTATTTTTTCTCTTTGAATACTTAGATCTAGTTTCCGCTGTCGGAATTTATTCTTGTGGAGTGGTATTAGGTAAGTGTGTGTGACTTATAATTTAATTTATTTCTAGAAATTTAATTTATTTAATTTAATTAATTTTATTATACATTTTTTATTTAAAATTTGTAAAAAAAATTTTTTTTAAATATTTCATTTAACTTAAAATTTTTTAAATATACTTATATATATATATTTATATTTTTACAATTACATTATCGAACAGATTAATTGAAACAAGATAAAAATTTGTATAAAATATCTTATTTATCATTCATTTCAATAATAGAAACAAATTATTACGATTAATATTTTATCTGACCTCTTATGGCGATTGAAGATCTAATTGACTGTAGCCAAACTTACTCCAACCTCTGCTGAAATGTTTTTGTGGTATGCTTAGCCATTGTCACTAACATTACTCGTTTATTCATCGATACATCCATCTTTGTAGGTACGGGCAAAATGCTGAAATTTAACAACTTTTATTGGAAATAAGAAAAAATCACTCAACCGATATTAAAACACGTGCTGCACACTGAGCAATGCTTGTTGCTAGATTGTGTCAAAAATAAAAATAACCACAGTATTGCCATTCCAAATACTAACAAGGGTGACAAAGGGCAAAAATGCAAAATAAGTTGACCTGTGGCCAGGTCCGAACCGACCGACGGTTTGAAGTAAATTAATTAGCAGCTACAGAAACACTTTCAAATAATTTTAATATATCTATTAATGTAATAAAAAACAGATATGGATACATAAATAATAAATATAAACATTTTTAATTTTATTTTATTTATAATATATATGCAAGACCAGGCTGTGACGTCATGAATGGCTGGGTGACGTCATATAATTTTAAATTAAAAAAAAACTAATGGAGATGATTTTCCCGAGGATAAAACCAATACAAAGTGCATGATTTGTGGAGATATATAAAAAAGTTTCCTCATGTGAAATTTGGTGTGAAAATAACCCTTCCCTTCCTATCGTCGATTGCTAATACTACCACTTCCGGTTTCTGGATTTGCACCAAAAGTTGATCAATTAATCCCAGTGATGCATTAAGTAAATATACCAAATTTCATCAAAATCGGTTGAGCCGTTCAGGCTGTACACATCTATACGGACGGACGGACTTTTTTCTGTTAAGAAAATGCATGATTCGTGGAGATATGTAAAAATCTCCACATGTGAAATTTGGTGTGAAAACAATACCTCCCTTACTATCGTCGGTCGGTAAAAATGTTTTTGTTTCAACTAATCTGTTCTATTTTGTATATAATTATGACTTCTAAATAATGTTTTTTTATTAACATTAATTTAAAATGGAAATAAATATTAAACTATATAAAGAGAGAATAAATAATATATTTTTTTTAAAATTCTATATAAGTTTGTTTCAAAAACTAAATAAATCAAGGCAATTAAATTGAACAATTATGATTGAAAATTTAAAACATTTTTCTTTTTCTCGGAAGACTACCATTCATTTTATTCCATGAATTTATAAGGGTTGCCTTTTTTATTTCAGGATTTAACAACACTAGGCAACTGACAGATCTATTGTAAAGTTTGACATTTTTGAAGTTATACGTACTCCTGACATACGAGCGATA
Source organism: Labia minor (assembly GCA_963082975.1). Classification (NCBI taxonomy): domain Eukaryota; kingdom Metazoa; phylum Arthropoda; class Insecta; order Dermaptera; family Spongiphoridae; genus Labia; species Labia minor. Next base: position 65,374,882 of record OY720347.1, read on the forward strand.
TTTGTATCTTAAAATATTCATCTCGGTCAAATAATATTAAATCGTGAACATTTTCGTGAGATTATTTTTTACAATTTTCGTTGTGGACTAACTCAGCATCAGTGCATGGATGAACTGTATTCAGTTTTTGTCTATGAACCTCCATCAAGGACCAGTGTTTATCGATGGTGAATTCAATCGATGTAGTAGTTCACTCCAAGACGAATTTCTTGAAGGTCCTCCAAAATCACTTTTTGTTCTGGAAACTATTTATGTTGTGCGCGAACTGATCTTACAAGATCGTGAGATTGAGACAACCTTAGGCATTAGTGGGACCAGTATACATTTAATATTGAATAAACATTTGATTATCAAAAAAATTTGTCAATCGCTCAAAAAAAGGCTCGTGTCGATTGGTCGAAAGAAATGCTCAAAAAAATACGATCGCGATGCTTCGAAACACGTCTATGACATCGTGACAGGTGATGAATCGTGGATTTAGGCGTATGAGCCCAAAAATAAACACCAGTCGAGTGTATGGGTGATCCAAGATGAGCCAAATCCAACAAAAGTTGTTCGCGCAGGAAGCACTTCCAAGCAAATGGAAAAACTGGACATGTCGCAACCGTACCACTAGAATAACGCAGAACAGTCAATTCTGGGTGGTACACTACCATTTGTTTGTCAGTTGTTTTCTAAGAAATCAGGAAAATCAGAAACGGATCACCTCAATACGAGCTCTCACACATCGGCTCAAACAACTGCATTTTTGAGCACTCAAAACAGCGATTTGATGAGTCATTGTCATAGTCCTGACTTAGCACCGAATGACTTCTTTTTATTCCCGTACGTAAAAACCAAACTGAGAGGTCAACGTTTTTCAACACCTGAAGAAGCGGTTGCTGCGTTCAGAATGCATGTTTTGGAGATACCTCAATCAAAGTGGCAAAAGTGCTTCGACAATTGGTTCAAACGCATGCGAAAGTATATGGGGAATATATTGAAAAACAATAAAGCGATTTTCGATGATTAATATTTGTTTTTGTTCTCTAATCCTGAAATATAAAGAGGCAACCCTCGTACATCTTTTTTAATTGAAATAGAGGTTAATTATTTCAGGAAAATTTGTCTGCATTGGCCACTCATTATTAGATTTATTAGAAGATTAATTAAAAATGGGTCTTTTCTCTAAAACATTAAAATGAATATTTATAGTTAATTTAATGTAAAATTGTTATAGTAAAATATTGTTTAATTAAAGTTTTTTCTAACATTTTATTTTTAGCTTTAGAAATTGTTACAACACCGTGGCGAATTATTGGCGGAGCTTTAGGAGGAATATACTTTAGTTTTGGATTTATACTTCTAGGAGTTCTGGGATTACTAGTACCTAATTGGAGGATGAAATTGATATACATAACAGTACCAGGATTATGCTTATTTTTTACTAATTGGTGAGGATGGAAATTATATATTTTTCTCTACTTTTGATATACTATATATTTATAATAAATAATTTTTCTAAGAATAAATAAGAAAATATTATTTCTTGGGATTAAATATATTATATATATATATATATATATACGTTTAGGATCCGTGAGTCTCGTTGCAATTCCATTTTCAAGATACTTTTGGGAAGGAAAATAAAGAATTGTGATCAAGAGTCACAGTTGGTGTTTTAGGTTGAATGGGAGGAAGTGTCATGTTTAACTTGCTTAAATATTTTGAAGCTTCAAAGTACCCCGGCATTACTTTGGTTTAGTGAAAATGGGCAGCATAACGTTAATTTCAAAACTCATTAACTAAAGAAAAAACAAACCAAAATTAACTACTCATATTACTACTTCTCATAGTCGAAATTAATATAACAATTATAAACGACTATAACTATATAAGAAAATAATTACTTCAAAATTTTTTTACATAAGCTGCCCGTCTTGATTATTAAAAATAACATTTTTCTCAACTTTCAAAATCATAATAATACTATTTGAATAATTTAGTTATGTTTAAAACCATAAAAAGAAAATTTTAAATTTATATCAGAAATTTCTAAGAAAATATATTTTTTTATTTATCTTTCATAAAGAATAATATATAATTATTTATTTTATTTATCTTTCATAAAGAATAATATATATATATAATTATTTATTTTATTTATTAAACAATAAAAAATAATTAGAATCATAAACGTTTTTATTTTATTTACTTTTTTATTTTTAAAAAAGATAATGAAAACTATATCTTCTTAGGACTAATCTCCTAGGTTCTTACCAGATTCTATCATTTGGTTAATTTCACGGGGAAAAAATGAAGAAGCAACTGCAATTTTATACAGAGCTGCAAGATTAAATAAGGTGCCTCTCACTGATGAAGTAAGAGAATCAATTCATTCATCAATTAGTCGAATTTCATTGAATTTTGTAAGTAGTATTATCATAAAATTCATAAAATGTATTATTAGATTTTCCATATAATTTATATATATATATAAGATATATATATATATGTACTTTACCAAAATAATTTTTTAGGCAAATCAAGAGGTAGTAAATACTGATGTTTTGATGAAAAAATTATTGAAATCTAAAATTCTACTATTACGATTAGTTATTGCATGTTTTTGTTGGTAATCTAATTTAAATAAATGTTATTTTTCTAATTAGAAAATATTTAATCTAATATTTATTTTTTAGGGTAACATCTTCACTAGTTTATTATGGACTGTCTCTCTTTTCTATGAGTTTAGAACAAACTGGAGACAAAAATTTAAATTTTATACTAGTGAATTCTGTTGACATTTTTGCTTATTTAATTATAATATTTGGTTCTAAATATTTTGCTAGGTAAACAAGCCAATAAATTAATTAATTGTTTTTTGTTGATATTTTCAAAAAAAAAAAAGACCAATACGTTTATTAACATTACTGTCATCTAGTTTCGTGATGATTCTGCCTGATTTGTAATAAATATACATTGGATTAAGATTCAACGGGCAGTCAGTGACTTGGATGTGAAAGAAAACACAAGTCATTAATTTACACCTAATTCTGTTTTTACATGGTAATTGGTTCCAGACATTGATCTTATGCAAAAATTAATGATTGGTTCCTTATCTCTAAAACCTATTAAAATTAGAGAAAAATAAGGATTTTTTAAGAATATCTATTCAGGTTTATTTTATAAAATCACAGATATAATGTGTATTTAAGCATAATTATTAAAGAAAAAAAAATAAGCACTCTAAGCTTAAAAATAGGTAACGTAAATTAAATGTATGACAAGTTCAGGAACTAAACTTCTTCATTTCGAAGGCGATCTAAAATTTCAATTTTGGTTTCCAAGGAAATGGCTTTTCGTTTTGATTTTGTATTTATAGTCTTCGACATTTTCTTTTAAGGATAATAAAATATTTAACAAAATTAAAAAAATACAAATATAAATTATTTATAAGAATAGAAAATATTTTTTGGCTTACATTTTATCCAAGTGCTTTAAAATTAAATTTTATGTAACGTTGGAAAAACAAACTTGCATTTAAAAAATGTCTTTAACAAACAGGTGTGATTCCATTGATAGTTCACAAAATACTAAAACGTTTCTACATATTGCAAAAAGGGAATTCCTTTAAATTTTTGCCATTTAGAATTTCTCTGACCAGTAAATTTGCTTGAATGTATGTACACAATGTATACGCAAAAGAAAAACGAAAGAGAAAATACATACATATAATCTGTATGCTCATTCTTTTTTTCGTATGGATTCTAGCTGTTTGTAAGGTGTGTGTGATTTTATTTATGTGTGTTGTGATAGTTTGAACCGTGCTAAATCGAATAAAATCGTGTAAAAATATATAATTCTTGATTTTCAAACCATGTTAAATCCTATTCGTGTAAAAAAAGACCGTGTAAAAACAGAATTAGGTGTATATATATATATAGTTGGAAAAAGAAGTTAGAGTATTATTTCTAAATCTTTCTGGTTTTTCTGGCCGCTGACTCCTAGTCCAAGCTATTACTGTCAACTTTTTATAAATAACAAAACATTTGAAAACAGTTATAAAGAAATAAAAATAGACTGTTTTATTGAGAAATTGCTATTTTTTAAAATTATTTATTAATCCCTGTTTGCTTATGTTTTTAGAAAAATCTTAGGAATTGTTACATTTTCTATCAGTGGAGTATCAGTTGTACTATCAATATTTCCCACAGAAGATTTAATTTGGCTTGGAATAATATTTTATTTAATTGCACGAATAGCAATTACCATAGCATTTATCAACTTACATGTTCATGTAACTGAATTGTTTCCAACTCCAATAAGACACTCATGTTATGGTTTTTGTTCTATGATCGGCCAAGGTGGATCTTTAATGGCGCCATTAATACTCTATTTCGTAAATTAATTACTATTTATTTTTAAGATTATTTATTTTAATGTCATTTTTTTAAAGAGTGTGCGGTGTTTTTGAAACATAATTTTTATTATAAATGCACAAGTTTATTATTTTTTTTCTTTGCTAAATTCTTTGATAACTTTAAAAACATATTTACTAAATATGGTCCTCTTCTCCTTAATGACCTCAGTTCGCGATTTGAACCGTTTGCAGGAATGCTTTAACAATTCCCTGTCTATATCGGCCAATGTCCCTCAAATTGACTAACCGTTGTATTATTAATGGCCCTTTCAACTACGCTACAGAAGATTAAATTTAAAATTGGGTTGTTGGAAGCTCATTTTTAAGTATAGAACATATAAATTGTATAGTCTGTGGTTGTTACATAGTTCAACTCGCTTCCTCCTGGCAGTTTTCAAAAGCATCCGTTTCACTTTAATACCCGAATGAAACTGTTTGGGCGCCATTTGCGATCTCTGGAAATGGAATTACATTAAAAGTGAAATTTGACCGAAATAATCATGTGCAGGGGTGGCCAACCCGCGGCCCGCCGTAAACATTTTTGCGGCCCGCGAGATTCATCACACTTTTATATTCTGCGGCCTCATGAAACAAATATCGCACTAGTGAAATAAATATGATTTCATTTTTTTTATTTCGTTGTTTCTTTTTTTATTTTTACTATTATATATTTTTTACAATGTGCATTCAGTATCATTATTATTATATTATATATGTTTATATGTAAAAATAATAGTAAACATAATAAAAATTCATTATTTTTCAATTTGTCACACCAAACAATATCTATAATGGGTCTAAATCTAATATAGGTATATGCAGCCCGGGAAGTTATGATGCATTTCAAAAGTGGCCCGCAAGATCATTTGGGTTGACCACCTCTGATCATGTGTATACATATAAAGAAAATATATATTTATAAGTTTATAAATTATTTAAATATATAATTTAATCTACCCTTAAGGAGGCACCACTTTGAATTTACTTTATATAATTCATTTAATAATGTGTATATTAAAAAAATGAAAAATAAAATAGTTGAATAATAATTCTATCTAAGAATTTTATAAATATAAAATAAAAATTTAATTATTTTATTGTTTAAGTTCCAAATGAATTTATTTCACTAAATAACTATATATATTTTGATTATAGACAGTATGGTGGGAACATATTCCTTTGATCATTTTTGCAAGTACATCTCTTTTATCAGCATTTTTAAATGTCTTCTTACCGGAAACGAGATATTCAGATCTTCCAGCTACAATAGAAGAAGCTGAGAATTTAGGAAAAGAAAATCAAACAGATATTTTGGCCTATGAAATATAATTGAAATGAAAAGATTAATAAAAATTTTGAAAAAAATGTAATCCTTTCTGAATATTCTTTGTTATAAGAATCAAATATTATATCTATATAAGCTATAATTTCTAGAATACCATGTTCTGTTAATAATAAACGCCATGAGAATAGGTTAGGGCATATTGAAGCCAGAAAAACATTAAAATTAAAGAACTAGTTAAAAGCAAGAAAATAGAAGAATTAAAAAATAAAATACTAGAAATAGTGGAAAGTGGATGCAACAAGAACAGCAGATTTAAGAATTAAAAATATCAAAAGATGTTATCTGTTATATTATGCTCTAGCTACAATGAACCTCAACAAGCTTCTTCTGATCAATAAAATTAAATGATAATATAATTTATTTTATTGTAATATATAAAATTATTTCTAAAAAAAACTTTGAAAGTCATTAGCTTCTTATAAGAGATAAATTCCGATAAATTTGTATTATATCTTTAAAAAGTAATAACCTTAATTGTTGTAAAGTATAATGATGAATATAATACAATATATTTTTATTTTTTTATAAAACAAATTTTTCAACAAGTGATTTATGTTATAATAATTAATAATTAATTTTTATCTTTATTAATAATATTGATTAAATATATTTAGACCAAAATTATAAATTGGAAGGAATTTATTTTGGAGAACAAAATGACTAAAAGGAGATGGCTTTGAAATTTATCGGGTTTTATAATACTGCAGTGTTCTAAACTGTTTTATAATAGTTCATAATATTGTATCTTAGGATCCTTAAGACTGAAATTGTTACGAATAAAAAATCTTAATTTGGAACCTCATTTTTTCCATATTATCTTTTCTTAAATTAAAATAAAAACTTGAAATATGTATATATATATTCAAATCTCCGATAAATTTGGAACTATTTTTGTTAATGAAATATTAGCAAATATTTTAGCAGATTCTTTCATTGTCCTTGGTCTTGAACTCTTTGAATAATCAATTGAAAATAAACCAAATTTAAATCGATATCCATTCATCCATTCAAAATTATCAATAAGACTCCAATGAATATATCCTATTACAGGAACTTTTTTATATTTCATTGCAAGAAGCATTGAACGCATATAAGATATAAGATAATTACAACGTCCTATATCATGAAGCTCTCCTTTATCTGCATATCCATTTTCAGTTATGATGATATTCCAATTGGGATATATCTCTGATATTTTTTCCAATAATTTTCCAAAACCCCAAGGAACTACTTTTAACCAAGGGGCATAACTAGAAGGCCATGACGGATCAATTGAAGAAATAGTACCAGAGTCATGATCTTTAGAAGGAATCGTTCCTTCTTCTCCGAATGTAATAAGTCGAGTTGTATAATGATTTAATGCTATAAAATCGGCTGAACCATGAATTAAATTAAGCTCACTTGATGTCATTTTAGGTAATCTTGAACGATAACGACCCTCTTTTATACTATTATTTCCAATTCGATCACGCATTATTTGAGGATAATTTCCAAGTTTTGAAAATATTGGATGAGAAAGCCATCCATAGTCAAAGTTAAATCTTATATAAGAGGCTTTTGAATCAGATTGGGAGGAGGTTTTTGGTTCATACCATCGAGATGATATAGTTATGCTTATATGACCTTTTTGTAATTTTCGAAAGTTTGTGTCATAAAGACGATAAGCCCTTGCATGGGCTAAAAGTATTGTATGGCCACATTCGTATTCTCCTACACCGGGGCTATTCAAACTCGGAGGATAAAAATGTGTATATGCATATCCCTTACATATTTCACCAGGTTCATTAATGGTTATCCAATATTTGACTTTATTTCCAAACCGCAGAAATAAAAGATGTGCATAATCCTGAAAAAAATTAAAAATAAAACAATTTATTATAAAAAAATATAGCAATTTAAATAAAAATTACTTCAAAATAATCAGCTAAAATAGGATTTGCCCAGCCTCCAATATTTTCTTGTAAGTTTTGGGGTAAATCCCAATGAAACATGGTAATCATTGGTTCAATTTTTGCTTCCAATAGTTTATCAATCAGGTTATTATAATATGCAATTCCTTCTTCATTGATTTTGGATATGTCTCCTGTTGGCAGAATTCTTGGCCAAGAAATAGATAATCGATACATATTCAAATTCATTTGCCTTGTTGCATTAATATCATCTAAATATCTGAAAGGTTTTTTTAATAATAATAAATGAATATAATATTTAATATTTAATACTTCATTCAGATAAAAATTCATTTTTTAAACTTCCTTGAAATTTATTTTCAACTCATATAGATTTTTAAAAATAAAAGTACTTTTAATAAAAAATAGTAAGAAAACAGGATATTCAGTATTCACGAAGTTTAAAATGCCTTTTGAAATGGGTTATTTCAAATTTAGGACATAAGTGGAAGCAATATTTTAAATAGTCCTTGATTTTATTTATATCTATGGTGATCTTGGCATAAAACATCTATATTATCTTCAAAATCTTACAAGGGCCTTAATAAACTTAAATCTTGTTCAAATACGGAACTTCATATAACATTGATATGATAGGTTTGGTAAAAAAAAATATTTGATATAAAACAAACCTATGATAACTATCAGCAGCAATATCACCATTTGATCTATCATCTACCCAATCTGGATGAATATGTACATGTCTGTCCCATATACTTTCTCCTTTACCACTTAAATTCCAAGCCCCCTCAATTTGATAAGATGCAGTTGAAGCTCCAATGAGGAAATCATTTGGAAGTGATAATTCTTCTTTACTTAGGTAATTAACATTTTCTGTGGATCTTATATATACAATAAAATATGTAAAGAAAAATAAAATAATCAATTTCATTTTGTATTTACTAATAAAATCTATTAAATAACTTAAAAATTGAAAACTTTCAAATATGTCATAAGGTTAAAATATGATCTTAAGTAAACTAATGAATCACATTGTTATCTATTTCTATAATATAACCAAATTAACCTATTCAAATAAATCTAATTCATTGAATATTAACACTTGCTCTGAAATTTTTATTATTTTCAAAAATACTAGAAAATATCTAAATTTTTATATGGTTCTTTAGTTATCCTGCATATTATTAATTTTGTTAGAAGAAAACACCAAATCGAATTAAAATTAGATTTTAAAACTTCGCGGAAATTTTAAACTTTTTATATAAATATGATGAAATTGTGTAAAATTATAAGAAATCTAATTAAAATCAAAACTTTTAATTAATAATTGAACTTATTTGATATATTATATTTAAAATTAATAATAGTATTCATTAATTTAATTTGTTATTTTTAAAGAGTGAATGTGAAAATTAAATTTTTACTGTCATTGTTTCCTTTATTTTAATTCCATAAAAAAATTAATAGATACATTACAAAGCATTTCTAAATCGATTTTATTCATCAGTCCTTTTATGTAATATAATCAAAGGTCATTTTATATCTCTAAGTTTGAGATATCCGACTAACAATAAGTGAAATTCTCAATTTAAAAAAGGTATTTATATTAACTTTTTAATATAAATATATAGAGATGTATATTAATATACTTAATATATACATATATATTATATTTACTTGTTTCATTAAAATATATATACTTTTTACATTTATGTTTTAATTTAAACTTAATTCATCAAAATTGATTTATTTTTTTATTTAATAATCAAGTTGACATTTAAATGACAATATTTTCAGTGAAACGAAATATGCCTTTCATTCTATATAGTTTAACTTACACAAATAATTTTCTAATGCAATGTAAAGAATGCACATATAAATAATGATAATTGCTGAGAAATTATGTAACATTTCAAAAATAGCTTATTTAGGAGTACAGAATGTATACTTATTTATTTTTAATAAAATTTATCAAATTTTTATAAATTAAAAATTGAGTTAATCAAAAAGGACATGGGATATTGTTTTTATTGGTAGTTTCCATACAGCCTTTCCAATTTGAATAAAATCATCTTTTCTATCAGGGGCCAGATTGGGCCAGATGCAAAAAAAATCCAAATTAAATTATTCTAAAAGTTTTCAAATAATAAATTTTACCGAATAAAAACATGTTATGCTAGTTTTACATCATGCTTATTTGTGTTCAGAATAAATTAGACGTTATTATTTTCTGAACAGAATATTGTAAATTGGTAATAGTCGACGATATTTGTCACCTTTAGGATTTTGAGGAAACTTCGCCAGTTGATTCCTTGATTAATTCTAAGAAACTTTTTCCTCGGATAAGGGGCAAACTTTTAGTTTTCGAGATAAAAAGGATTATTACCCTTAAATTTTCAAATGTAACTTTGGGAATTTTATAATATCTAGGAAAGTCCTCTCCATTTTGCGATTTTCGAAGTTCTTTAAATGTGATAGCTTGTTTTAAATGTTATAAAGATTGTACTAAAGTAATATCTTGAAAATAAAAATAATTAATTCTTGATGAGGAACTTTATTTTTTTTTTGACTTTCTAAATGTAGGATTGCTAAGATATCTGTGTTGTGCTAGATTAACACAAGTCACCACAACTTTTTGTTTAGCAAGATATCAAGGGACTTTTACTTTTGTCCAAGGCATGGGTTCCTTATTCAAAAGTTATTAAATCATACATTTCAAATTATTCAGAATTTGGGAGAATAGAATAAATTTTAATAAGAATGAATTCGAAGATAGAAATAGATTAATGATTGCTTCATGAGGTTGTTGCAGAGAATATTTTCCACTTTAGAAATGCCACATCTTCATAAATATTTGAGATTTGGAATTTATTTTTTGTACAATAAAATAAACACTTCATAATACTTTTTTTGGGTTTGGGAGATTTAGGTTTGATTCGAAAGAGAAGATAGATTTAAGAAAGTTTATTCACAGGAATAGAATCTCAGTGGGTGAATTATTTTTTTTTAAATTAATTTAACCGTGCATCGACATTTCAGCATTTTGCGCATTTAGCACATTCTTTTTTCTATTTTCCCTCATCAATTCCTGTCATCATGACATACATATAGTAAATCTTTATACATTTTTAAACAACCAGATATCTGATATTTTTCTTGGAATGCTCTTGGAATTTTTCCAGATTAATTTTGTATTTCGATAATTTAGCGATTGATTAATGATTTAAATAAAATAGTTTCACAATTGGGATTCGGGAAAACATTTAAACTTTCCATAGTTGTCTTGATAAACCAATGTGAAATAATAGTAAGGAATATATACCCCAATATCAACACCTTGACAATCTATTGCAATATATATACATATTGATCAAAAGTGACATATTTTTCGCACACTCACTACAGATATTTATTTTAATAATATCAAACATTATTCTTATTATATAATAAAGCACTTAAATATATTTTTAATCATAGTTATTATCATTAAATAAATAAATATTATCTAGGAAAAAATAAATTTACTTTATCAAATTTATTTTAATACTGACTTAATAATCTTTATAATTTTGAAAATATTTTAAACGTATATATATATTTATAATTCTAAAGGTTATTTTTTTATCATTCAAGACTCTTAAGCTTAATAAAGAGTATTCCATTATTTTAGTTTATTTCAAATAAATAAAATAAATTTAATTAGTTTAAATTCCTATTGAATTTGTTAAAATTATAATTTCAGCAGCTTTTACAAAATGAAATCAACACAAGATTTTATTCCTGATTTTGAATCTGGACCACTAGATTATTTTCGGCTTCAATCATCATTTAGTTGGAAAAAAATGAAACTCTTTTTTAACGATCCAGAAATAATAACTTTCCAGGTATGATAATAAAGTTATTATTTAATTTTTAAAGTAATAAGGATATCTATGATCTTAAGTCTTTGCCCTCTCGTGAACACATATTTTCTCTACCCTTCATACTCTGCTTTTTAAATGTCTCTTCCCTAAAACCTTCTCTCTTTTCTAATCCTTACATTGTACTTTCTCCTTAATGTTACTAATCTAGATAGCTCACGATTTCAAATAATATAGATAAATTTGATATACAAGTAAACATATAATAATATTATTTTACTAAAAATTATTGATTAAAATTAATTTTTATTATTTTCAGACAAATATTTGGAACATACTTAAAAAAGACAAATTATTTCAACCTTCTTACGAAAGGTTAAGTCATGATGAATTAAGAAAAAGGACATATGAGCGAGTAAATAAATTGAAAGAATATAATTTTTTGACACAGGAGGATCTTATATCAAACATAGATAAGGTAATTAACTAAAATTGTGAAATCTTTTTTAATTGATCTTTAAAAATAACACAATCCAGTAGATAGAAGATGATATATCATTTAACAACAAATTTTGATGATAGAGATGATAGGGAAGAGCCGAAAAATACCTTTCTGATCACCCTTTAGGAAAATTAAATATATGATAATTTTCCCAACTTAATACTTACCTAAAATGTAATAAGTATAATTATTTTCTTAAAAAATTATACTTATGGTACTTATTTAAATTTTAATAGGAAAAAAATGAATTTTTTTATTTTAAATATGGCCTAAACAAAATAAAAAATGGATCAATTTTAAATATTTTTTCTTTGAGTTTAATAATATAATTTTATGTGAGTTATGAATATACCTCAATAGTTTATATATATATATATATATATATATATATATATATATTGATTTTAATTTAAATATAATAAATTGTAGATTTAATTTAATTTTTCTATTAATTTATAAAAACTAATTCATTTTGTTTTAATACTTCATTTTTAGGGTATTGCTTTTCTTGAAATATTAATGTTCCTTGATCCATCAATGACTATTAAATATAATTTAAGCTACGGGATGTTTGCTAATACTATACTAGCTCTGGGGTCAAATGATATTTTACACTATGCTTTTGATAATCAAACAGGCAAGGTAATAATCGTATAAAAAATAAATTATGTTTATTCAATTAATAGTATTAACAGTTGAAATTTCTCATTCATATTTTATTTAGATTGTTGGTAGTTTTGCTCTAACTGAAATTGCACATGGATCAAACGTGAGCGGCATGATAACTACAGCAACATATATTAAGTCCTCTCAAGAATTTGAACTCAATAGTCCTTCTTTTGAGGCTGCAAAGTGTTGGGTTGGAGTCTTAGGTTTATTTTCTTATTAAAATTCTAAATAATTTATACAACATATAAATATATATTTTTATCGACCGACGATAGTAAGGGAGGTATTGTTTTCACACCAAATTTCAAATGCGGAGATTTTTACATATCTCCACGAATCATGCATTTTCTTAACAGAAAAAAGTATTTTTAGCATGATGTCTGTCCGTCCGTATAGATGTGTACAGCTTGAACAGCTCAACGGATTTTGATGAAATTTGGTATATTTACTTAATGCATCAGTATGATGAATTGATCAACTTTTGGTGCAAATCCGGAAACCGGAAGTGGTAGTATTAGCAATCGACGTTAGGAAGGAAAGGTTATTTTCACACCAAATTTCACATGAGGAGACTTTTTTATATATCTCCACAAATCATGCACTTTGTATTGGTTTTATCCTCGGGAAAATCATCTCCATTAGTTTTTTTTTAATTTAAAATTATATGACGTCACCCTTCATGGCGTCACATCCAGTTCTTATATATTATAAATAAAATAAAATTAAAAATATTTATGTTATATTCATATCTGTTTTTTATTGTATTAATAGATATATTAAATTGAAATTGTTTCTGTAGCTGGAAATTTCTTTATTTCGAACCGTCGGTCGGTTCTGCGCCTGGCCTATTAATACAAATGATGATGATTCGAATATTTTTAATAGACTAAACCTCTTTCAAAAACTAAGAATCTCATTAAATGAAAACATTTACCCGAAATTAAAAGTTTCATTTAAATTTAACTGTGTTAATCGGGACCAATTTATTTCAAAGGATCGGAACTATACAATTCACTTTTAAATAATCTCATAAGAAAGTACATTTAAATCCATGATTATTTAAATAAATTTATAAAATACTATTACAAAAGTTAATTTTTAATTTTATTTAAATTGTAACCAATTATTTTTTTTTACTAAATCAACTTTATCATTTTTTTCATTTTCAATTACTTAAATAATTAAAATATGATATAGTTATTTAAAAAATGATAGTACTTAAGATATATTTAAATTAAAAATATTTTATTTTCCAATTATAAAATAAAGAGTAGGGAATCTATTCTTATGAATTTATTTATTCTTTTTTTTCTATGGTGATAAATAAATCATTTTATTTATCAAAATAAAATTTTAAAATTGATTTATTTTTTAGGACAAACAGCAGATTATGCTATTGTCTTTGCGAATTTAATTGATTCCAACGATCATAATTATGGATTACATCCTTTTATTGTACCTATTCGTGATGTTAAAACTAAACTTGCATATCCTGGAGTCAAGGTTGGAGATTTAGGTGAAAAAATTGGACTTAACGGAATAGATAATGGCTGGGTAATGTTTAATAAATATCGAATTCCTAAAGAAAACTTTCTTAGTAAAACTGGATCTCTTGATTCTACGGGCAATTACATTACAAGTATTAAGGATCCTAAAAAGCGTATGGGTAAGCATTTTATATTAAACATATTTAGATCATTAAAACAATATTATTTTTAAATTTGACTATATTGTGAATAAAATAAATTGAGTAACACATTTTATATAGATAAGAGAGTTTTATGAAATTTTTTTAAAAAACCTTTATTTTTAAATTAACATTTTAATATTTATATAATAATAATTATCTTGAATAAATTATCTCATCTTCTAAATTTCTATGCAACTTGAAAATTAAAATAATGAAATTTCAAATGCTTTTTTTATATTTTAAAATATATTTTTTTAAAGGTTCAAATTTTGGAGTTTTATCTAATGGAAGAATATCTATATTAGGAATATCTACATTTCATCTAATTAAGGCCTTAACCATAGCTATTAGATACTCTTTGATTCGTAAACAATTTGGCCCTCCAGGTGAATCTGAATACACCATTATGGACTATCAAACACATGTAAGTAATTTTTATCTATTATATTTAATTCTTATTGAAGAAAATTGTGTTAAATATATTATTAAAAAATATCCATATTTAAAATTAAATGTTTTCGTTGTAGGAATTTGTCCTTTAGTTCCTAACTTCTTTACAAAATCTTTTTTGTTCAAAGACATTATTAATAAAATCTATTTTAGGGATGTTTCGGAAATTAAAACTGGGAAGGAGGATCAGCCAATGTCAGATTGTAACGTTTTAGAACGAAAAGGGTAATGAAGCTAAAATTTTAGAAAAGATATATACAATATATAATTAAAACATTTTTAACTTAAAAAAATCCATTAGATACAAAATATTAATTACTATCAATAATTTATTCAAAAATGTTCTAAGCAGTTATTAAATAATTTTTTATAATAATTATCTATACAATTTAAATCCTTTATCATAATTTTGCACATAAATTTGTTTAATTATTTGCTTAATTTTTTGTCCAGACAATTATTGATTATTTTATTTAATTGTATCAACAATAATTACGATTAAGGTAGAGGAGGGTAATTTCGTCACTATTTTTAAAAACCCTTAATTATAAGATTATAGGACCCATCAGTATTGAATGAAATTTACTTTTTGAAATTTGGGGCCTTTGGAAACCCCTATTTACAAAAATTATGGTGCCACGTTTCAGTATGGCGGACACAATAAATTCCGAATCAAGCATTGGTGAGTATCTCTTTGTTTTATTAAATTTCTTAGCATTTTTCATAAGAATTTAGTACTGTTTCATAAGATTTTTGCTGTCAAGTTTTAAGCTTTATTCACAATGGGGCGTTTTTTTTAGAATCTAACTGTGTTTAACTATTTATTCAAAACAACAAAATGTGGTTATAAACGCTTGCGGCTTCTGTAGGGGGCGGGGGTGACGATAATATTTACAACTAGAAGACTTGATGTATTGAATTTCGTCAGTGTAACGATTTTATCTTCATTTATAATTATTTTTGACTTGATGTTAAATCGTCAGTGTGCTTTAACCACTTAATGCTAGGGTTTTTTTGTTTTTATTTTTAATATTGATAAATTAGAAATCATCATATAAACTTAAAAAAACATACAAAATTGAAAAACGTTATTTTTTTATGGAGTGTGTCTCCACTCGACTATAAAAAAATCTCTCAGATTTGAATTGGATTAATTAACATATATTATATTTAAATTCAATTTAATTAATTATAAATTATAAATTAAAATTAATAAATATATATTAAACCCGCGCGTGTTTGGCTCTTTGTTGATGGCACTACGTCACGTGCTTGCACGTGATTGCCAGTCAACCTGTTAAAAAATTAATTCCGGTACTTTCAGCGATTCAATAAAGCTGAAATTCTATATATAAAAGTTTTATATAATTTTTAATCATGTGAAATCTTTGGAATACAATTATTGGTCACATAAACACTCCAAAGAAAATCAGTAAGACGCGAAATGTATACATGATGGATGAACTTTCAATTTTTTTAGATTAGATTAGATTAGATGGAATTTAATTGTATTTAAATCTAATTAACTTAAATAAAAATTTCATTTTGATTCAGATGAGTGAAAAGTTGCTTTTTTACCCATTAGATTTTAGAGCAGAAGGAATCCTAAGTAGTAAAATGTGAGTGACGAAATTACATACAATTATGACGAAATTAACATCAAAGATTGAATTGACGAAATTACCTACATTTCAGGAAATGCATAATTTTCTTCCAAAATTTCTGGTATCAGTATCAGTAAGAAAAATTAAAATTAATAAGTTATTCAAATAGGCATTACAGAGTTATTTTGCGAAAAGTCAATTAGCATATATGAAAACTAACATGGCAGCATTAGGAAAAATGGCTTAGGGTGACGAAATTACCATCCTTTACTTTATACACCGTTTTTTATGTTCAAGCATGGTAATTTTAGTTAAACCTTACATATTTTTTAATTTTTTGGATTAAATATTATTATTTTCTGTTAATATGAGTAACATTTAATTTTCTGATTCAATATTTTTTTATAGCAATATCGGCTAATACCATATTTAGCTACTGCTTATGTACATTACTATTTCTCCCAGTGGTTTATGCATGAATCTATAGGCAATTCTATTAAACTCGTGTTTGGATCAAAAGAAGATCTGGAGATAATTGTGAGAATACTTTAATTTTTTCAATTAAATAATTAACACTAAATTATTTTTTCCTTTTATATATATATGAATAGAAGTTGAAAATGCCTGAGATTCATGCATTATCGTCAGCAATAAAAGCTCATTCTGGATGGTCATCATTTGAAGGAATTCAACAATGTAGAGAAGCCTGTGGAGGTCACGGTTATCTCAAAGGTAAATCTAATCAATTTTTTATTCAAAAGGAAAATCTGTCAAGTTTTAAGATTTTCTTCTATATATATATATATATTAGATTTAATTTTTAATTTTCAATTTATATAGCTGCTGGCATCGGCGATATTCGAAACGACAATGATGCAAATATTATATATGAAGGGGAAAATACAGTTATAATTCAACAAACATCAAGATGGTTAATTTCTCTATGGAACAATCGACAAAATTCTCTCAATGTTTTTGAAACCCCTTATGAATCCGTCAAATTTTTAGGAGATCCAAAAATAATTCAACAAAAGTTTCAAGCAACTACACTAATAGAAACCCTTGACCTTCATAGTACGTAATTAATGAATATTTTTATATTTAGAAAATTATTAAAACGAATGTTTTTAAGAAGGCCTTCTTCTTTATTCAATCTATGCATGAATAAATTTACTCTTATTATTTTTAATGCAATTAATTTAGATATCTCTGATGCTTTTAAATGGTTAATTAATTATCTTTTGATTGAGACATCAAAAAAATTAAAAAAGAACCTTGAAAATGGTCAAAATAAGTTTGACGCTCAAAATAATGCTCAAATATTTTATGCAAAAAATTTATCCTTGGTTTACATTCAGGTAACTATACTCTAATATCAATCTAGACCAGTGCTCCGAAACCGGTGTGCCGCGGGCCTTAAAGGTGATACAGGTGTGCCGCCGCGATCAAATGAAACTTTTAGAAATCCGCATAATTTTATATGTAAGTTTATTGTCATTTCTATTAGTGTCATTTTTCTGAGATTATAAATACAAGCACTTGTCACCTTTATAGCAGACGTACTATACGTGCCCTCGCGCAAACAAACGTATTAAATTAATTTCTACCTACAAACCTACATAAATATATATTTCAACTTTTGATGTGCCGCAAAATTCTAGAAACAATTTTTGTATGTCGTAGTTAAGAAAAGGTTGCGGAGCACTGATCTAGACAAAAAAATATATTTTAAAATTCTTTATATGAATTTATTATATATGTAATTAAAATTATTTTTGCTATAATCAAAAAACTTCTTTCTTAGCATTTTGCATTTGTTAAATTTTGGGAAAAAATATTAAAATCTGATATAAATGATAACATGAGAGAAGTTTTAACCAATATATGTGCTCTCTATGGTGCTTATAGCTTGGAAAAACATTTGGCTTCTTTTTATCAAGGTGATAAATATGTATTTTATTTTTTCATTTATATAATAATTATTTGATTATTTATATTTAATAATTATCGATTATATAAATAGGTGGATATGCAACTAACTCATCTATGGGAGAACTTTTACATGAAGGCATTTTGAATCTTTGTAAAATTTTAAAACCAGACGCTTTGGCACTTATAGAAACACTTGCACCTCCAGATATGGCCCTCTCTTCAGTTTTAGGACAATCAAATGGTGACCCTTATGGAAATTTGGAAAAAGTAATTAATTCTGATTCATATAATTTAAAACCTCCAAAATGGGTTAAAGGCGGGGTTATTTCAAAACTCTAAACTTTTTTCAATTTTTCTAAAAAATTCACGACATCAATATTATAATTATCTAATCAAACTGAAATATATCTTATTAATATTAATCTTTATTTTAAATCATTTTTCATAAAAATAATGATATATATATATATATATATTCTCGAATTTATTTCAATAACTCATCATATCTCTATAAAAATATAGAAATAAATCATTCATTGAAAAAATACTTATTTTTATATTAACAATTATTTTAAAATAATATTTAATATATTTAATATCTTGATATGTTAATAACATCATAGGTTTTATAATAATAAACATTTTATAATTTTTGTTATTTGTTGTAATATATTATTTTATATATATTGTTATTTATTTTAATAAAATTATTTTAATAAAATTATTCTATTTATTTTAAAACCTAATAATATGTATATAATATAATATTGAATAGTAAAAGAAAATAGATAAAATTTAAAAATCTTTTTGCATTACATAGGACTTTCCCAGCTCACTTTCTTAGTCTGAAGGTTTTTGAAATCTATCTTAAAGTTGATTATATGTTTTTCTCTGAGAAATTATTTTCTTTAATCAACCAAAATTATTAATTAACTTTAAAAAATTAATTAAGGAATAAATACATTTAATATTACATATTATGATTTTATAACTTTAATTTTTTTTTTTATTAAAAGAAAAATTGGACACACTTTATTAGAAATTGGAAGAAAGTGTTGATTAAAACCAGTGGGGATATTTTCTTGTAAACAATTTTAGCTCAATATATTAAGATATAGACCTTGTGTGAACGTTAAAGCCTTCATTCACTTACATACACAAATCCTTAAAAATCTCATTGTTGATTTCTTAATTAGATTCTGATTCGTTCTTATTTCCAGCATTAATGAAAAATTGAATTAACTTTATGTGTTCCAAATTATAATATGAATGTACTAAATTTTTTATCACAAGTTTTTTCTATTCAAACTCCTCTCAAATAAAAATGTTAATTTTGTTTTGTAAATAAAAATATCATTTTTATCTTTTTTAACATTAAAATTCTAAATCGATTTTTATTATTCATTTTTAAGGGTGGGAAAAATTTTAAGACATATTATACATTCATAGATTTGTTTCATTTAGAAATATGTATATCCAAAATATACAATTTTTTAGTTGCTTAAGGTCAAGAGATGTATTTATAATTGAAAGATTAAGGGTAATATAAGATGCTATTTTATTTAAGATATATAAATGAACAAACGATTTTAGTTGGAAATAGAATAATTAAATTAAAGATGAACTTTATTTATAATTTAATTAATTTTTATCGGAATTTCATTTAAAATAAGAGTTGTTTTATTTATTTTATCATTATTTTTATCAATATTTTTTTATAAATATATTTAATTAATAGTTGAATTATAATTAAAAATGAGTTATATAAAAATTAGGAAATTTTAATTTAATAAAATGCATATATATTTTGAATGTATTTATTTTAAATTCTTAAGCAATTTATAAATTGCGCCTAATTTTTATGTGTATCCATTTTTTCATATTTTTTTAATAAAATTATAAACTTTTATATTCATTTTATTTTTAATAATATTAATAAATTTAATTATATTAATTAATGAGTTTTTCATTTATTTAGAGTAAAAAATCATATATTATACAGGGTGGCTCACTCTTTGTTTTCCACCTCCTAGACTCTTTCTCAACCAACTTATTCATCAATATATAGATATAGAAACATTTTCAGCCATTTTGTTTTAAACTGGCATTTACATTACATTTTATAAATTTAATATTTTAATAAAAGAAATGGGAAGAAAAAAGAAGAAGTTATCAAAACCTTGGTGCTGGTATCCTTTTTTAAAAAATAATTTAAAATTTCTTTCAGCTAAATACTTTTAGACTATTTTTTTGTTTTTTTTCGAAGGTAATTTCCTTAATTAAGTCTTAGGTATTGCAATCGAGAATTTGATGATGAAAAAATTTTAATTCAACATCAAAAAGCTAAACATTTTAAATGCCATATATGTCACAAAAAGTTATATACTGGTCCAGGTTTGGCTATTCATTGCATGCAGGTAATTTTTTTTAAATTTGGTTTATAACAATACTTAATTTAAGATTAATAAACTTATACTTTCACATATTATTTAGGTACATAAAGAAACTATTGATAAAGTCCCCAATTCATTACCAAATAGATCAAATATTGAAATTGAGATATATGGAATGGAAGGAATTCCTCCTGAAGATGTGAAAGAACACGAAAGGCAAAGACAAGGAAAATCCTCAGGTATTCTTAACTTTTTTTAAAAATTATCTCTATTGAATTTAAGTTTAAAAAAACTAAACAAATTGCTGATTTTTTTTATGTTAATTTTTAAAATGAGCACTAGTAAATGTGTAGTCAATCTTTGATAATTGATATATTATTATGATATTGGAGAATATTAAGTTTTGGTAATTATTTAGTTTAACCCCGTGAGGTTAATTACTTTACCAAACTTGTTTCATTAAATAGTCATAATCATCCTTTCTTAGAAATTTGCATGGGCATCTTATATTTTTCTATATATTTTTAGATAAAAAAGATTGAAATTTTAACATGTATTCCATAAGGTTAAATTTCAATCTTTTTTATCTAAAAATATAGAAAAATATAAGATGCCCATGCAAATTTCTAAGAAAGGATGATTATGACTATTTAATGAAACAAGTTTGGTAAAGTAATTAACCTCCCTTACCTCACGGAGTTAAACTAAATAATTACCTAAGTTTTTTTATTGTAGGTCTCTTAGTTTTATTTATATATATATATATATATATATATTAATGAACTATTTAAATTTTACTAATTTAGGTGGCCGACCTGGTTCACCAAGTAGTGGTGAAGATGAACCAGTGACAAAAAAAGTAAAACCTGAAGGACTCCTTGGATCTGGTCCTGGAGCACAACTTATTCCTAATTTAATGCAACCACAACCATCAATGCATATGTCTATGGGTCAATTTGCCCCACCAATGGGCCATCCAATGATGACTCCAATGGGACCAATGGCTCCTCATTTTATGGCCCCAGGGTAATTATTATATTATGTATTATGGGTAATTATAACAATTAGTAATGACAATGATTTCGTAAAAACTATTGTGAAATTTTCTAATGTTTATAATATAGATGGGATTATATTGTGGTTTATAGAGGGTAAAATTTGGGTTATAGACTTATAAAGAATCAAGTAGTAAAATTAATATTAGTCCTAAGACATTTAAACTTTAAAATCGTTTTTAGTTTTTATAAACTTTTATAGAAAAATTTTATTCAATTTTTCAAACATTACATCTTCATATTTTAAAATGATATGAATCATCTTTGGTGTTAGGATCATTATAATCGTCCAATAATGATAATGATAATAAGGGGTTTTCATAAAATAGAAAACAAAATGTAATATAGAAAAGTTTAAAAATATGATTACAAATAAAAGGATATGTATTTCTAAAAGCTACGGATGATATTATGGTATACAATTATGAAGTTAATAGAATTAAAAAAATAATATTAATGACCCATAACTCATTAGGACAATCTTAATATGATTTAATTTAAACTATTGTTTTTATTTATTTAATTTAATCTACTTATAAAATTTTCAATAGAAGAATAATTAATGATAGATAAAGAATAATATTAGTTATTTGAATATATAGAAATAAATACTATTCTAAATTTCAAACTTTATTCAATTTTAGAATGCCTATGATGAATCATATGGGAGCACTTCCACCTCAAATGAACCTTGGAATAACACAATCATCTAATTCTCCTCAACAAGCCAAACCACTTTTTCCAGCAGCTGCTGTAGGTTTGATTGATTTTTTTTTTTTTAACTAATTTTAATTATTAATTTTATAATCTATAGACAACTACCACTGCATCGTCTACACCTGTAGGGGCAGATTTTAAACCCATTACCTCATCGACAACTCCTTCAATAGGACCCGTTAAACCTACATTTCCAGCTTATAGGTAAATTATTTTTCATCAAACTATTAGTTATAATAATAATAATAATAGTCAAACAACATAATGTGTTTATAGCTTTTTAAATAAGCTTTAATAAAGAAATATTTAAGATCTATAATTTATACTTGAATTATATATTATATATTTAAAGATCAACCTTATACCCTATCTTTTCCTCTTTCTATTTACTCATTATTTTTCAAGTTTTTTATATATTTTTTTTGCTTTTCTAAATTCAATTATTTTTGTTAGCTTATCATAATATAACTTAAATTACATATAAACAATAAACAATTAACAATCTTCAAATTCATTGAAGAAAGTAATTTATTTTTTAGAAATGATGACATATTTTTCAAACTTATAATTTAATGTATAATATATTTTCAAATAATTATATAAATATTTGCTCTGAGGTGGTGGTTCTCTTAAACATCTCTTCCACTAAATAATAATTTGATTCTATTATACTACATTTTACAAGTTAAATATTTCTCTCAATATATTATTAACTCAGTTTAAAAAAATTCAATTTTATAAATTTTTAAAATATCAATTTCGATAAACAATTGATATATTTTTAGCACTGCTACTACAACATCAAATTCTGTAACAACAAATTCAACGTCAACATCTGAATCTCCTCAAAAAGTAGCTTTAATTAATACAACTGGAGCATCCAGTAAAATTATACATCCACAAGAAGATATTTCATTGGTATTCTATTATTATACTTATATTGTTTTTATTTTAATAATAATTATGCTACAATAATATATTATTTCATTTTTAGGAGGAAATAAGAGCCAGATTGCCAAAATATCAACGACAGCTTCGAGTGAAAACAGAAGATAGTTCTACTTCAACAGCGCAAGTTTTGGGAGAAGTAAGTATGAAGTTATACCATTTTTTTGGAGTCACTAACAAGTAGCATTTAATAATCACCATTGAATTTTGTCTTCATTTAATCAGCTATGGAGACAAAGGTCTTTTAATTTGAGCTTTCATCAAGGACGAATTCCAGAATATAATTCTCCATTTTGGCACTCAGGATGATACTCGTGTTAGGATTTATTTTTACACCTATTATAATTAATTTCATTGTAATCATCACAATCATTTTTGAAATAAACATTGTTACACCTGATTCTGAATTTGTATTTTATTATATTTGAATTGTTTCTACATTTTTTTTAATTAAAACAATTCAATTAACTAAAGCCTAACTAAAAAATATTTTTATCTAAAAATAAAAAAAAATCTATTTAGTATTTTTGTTTTAGTAATGGCATTTTATTTTCTAGAAATGATGACCTATTTTTCAAACTTATGATTTAATGTATAATATATTAATATTTTATCTGAGGTGGTGGCTCTTAAAAATCTATTACTAAATAATCATTTGATTCTATTATACTACATTTTCAAATTAAGATTTTTTTTCTTTTTTACTAAGATTAGTTATTTAGAATATTTAAAGAACTTTATTGATGAGCGTTTATTTATATATATTTTTTGATTATAGGAAGAGCGTCGGGCTGCAAATGCAGCTGTAGCAGCTGCAGCAGCTGTGAGTGCTGCTGCTCTGCCTCGGTTCCCACCCCGGCCTCCATTAGCCGCGATGGCCGCTGTGCCAGTCTCAGTGGCAGCGGCAATGGCCGCTCCACCTCCTGTCAGTTCTGTCACTATTATGCCTACAATGACAATGCCTGGGCCAATGGTACGTCTCGGGCCCCCGGCTATGATCGGAGGTAACATGAATATGATGCGTCAACCCCCGATGGGGCTTCATCCAGGTAAGTGATCGTAGCATATTTGTAACATATGGCCTTTCAGGTTGGTTAATTGATCCATAAATAATTTTTTGATATTTCTTTTAGTATTTTCTATAAATTTTGCATTTTTTTTTATAAATCTAAAATATATTTGTTATTATTTATCTTGAAAATGTCCTTTTAACAAAAGAAATAATGCCTGTCACTATCTAAACAAAATCTAAATTAGTTATAATTGAGAATTAATTAGGCAAAGAACTACAAATCATTTTATGCAACCAAAGTGAATACATCTTATTAAATAATGTAATAGTAATTCGTTAAATATTTTGTTTTTTACTTAGCTATAATATTTCTATTAATGTTAGTTTAAATAATATAACTATTATGTTTTATCACAACCTAACAGATTCTTTTCTTTCTCAATAAATTTTTTCGTGAGGACTATCTTATTTAATTAATTTTTTTATTATTTATATACACACACAATTTAAGACTCCTGCAGATTTTTTTTTTCTTTTTGACATTTAGATTTTTAGATAAATATTTAAAATATATTATTTATATATCATATTTTCTATATAGTAATGGGTTTCTATTAGGTCTTTTTTATAAATTTACATCGTCCGCCTCAACTAACCTACCTAAATACATGTTTATTTGTTTGTTTTTGATTAAAACTCAAAATACTGTTTTATAATAATGAATTAAACTATTTATAACAAATATATACAGTAATAATTTATCTTAATAAGGTTTAATTTAAAGCCTGAAATTGTAATAAATAAAATGAAAGCTTGTTACATATTTATATCCTTTCAATAAAAATTCGAATTGCAATGTTTTAGGTCTCATCGGAGCTTTACCTCCTGCGGCTGCTGCAATGCATCATTATGCAGCACCCCCAATGCCCTTCGCTGGTCCTCCAATGCTTACACCAATGATGCATCCCAGATTCAGATGATCACCTGTCCCTGGGGGGCTCTGGCTACTCTGGTCAGTGAGCCCCTAAGAGATAAAACTTTTTTTTTTTTCTTGACCGACATGTATGAGTACTTTCAGGTAATTTCTTTACCCCTAAGTAAGCACATGAATTCCACTTTGATGTTCTCATGTGTTTCTAGATGTGTCCGAATGTTATGATTTAATATCGCGTCACTTTCGGGCTTTGTGTCAAAAATTTATAGGATTAGATTATTATTTTTTTAATTTGTTTTTTCTTGGCTTTCTTACATTACCGCACTTATTTATTCTTATATAATCAATTTAATTTTATAATTGTTAAGTATTTAGATATGTATTTAAATAGATTGATTGTTTATAACTTTTGATCTCTATTCTATTTTACTATTCACGTTTTGGTGTAGCTTTTTAGATTGGCTTGTAGGTGAAATTAAAAAGAGGGTTTTATTTATATATATATTTATAAATTAATATATATATATATATTTATATATATATGGTTATCAAGAAAACTCACCACTATGAAGTATAATGGCTACCTTTTGTTTTTAAAGGTATTTGTGATGAAATTGAAATAATTTAAAATTGATTTTGTATTGTTAGGGCGATAGAAATTAAGTCATAAACAACAATAGTAAATCAAAATCCGGTAGGTGTCGTGTTTCTCTACCTTTCAATTTGCCTAATAGTGGTATTGTGTGAAACCATTGACTGGGCATGTAGTTGGGTTCAAGTCTTCCACCACCTACCTTCAGGTAAATTATATCAATCAATTTATTCAAGCGTTAACTATATGATATTTAGTAAATTTAATAATTAAACTAGTACCTGTGGCTTTTCGTGCGACAAAAGGTTAGTGATTATTAAAGGCCAGGTAAGGCCCTTTTTGCACTTTCAAAGTTATTCATTAATATGGTGGAAGAATGTCTAAACTAAAAATCCTAATATCAATGAACTGATTTACTCCAAATCTCACTGTTCTTTTTATTCTGTTTGGGTGATGATAATATGTGCAAAAATATTTAATTTGTGCTTTATGTCATTTCAATTTTTATCTAAAATATTATCTGTTGTACTCTAGTCAATTCTAATACATTTCTGTTTAAGATGGAATACAGAACTTAAAAATACTTTGTCATACATTTTATATTTACTAAAAGTTTCATTAGTTTTGTTATTTATGATTAGCCATATCTAAATAAATCGCTCTATTAATAAATTAAATATTTTTTACGATTACTATTTCAATCAAATGTTTTATTTTAGAGAAATTTATAATTTTTTTTATTTTACTTTTTACATTTTTGAATATTTTTTTCCTTATTGACTTTAACTCGTTTTGAAGAATATAATTCGATGTAATATATTAGGTTAATAAAAATAAAACCATAATGAAATGATTGTATCACAAATAATAAATTATAAATAGCTACACAGATGATTAGAATTGAGAAATTGGAATTCTATGACCATATTTGATTAGAATATAACAAAGTATTATTATTTTTATAATTAATAATATTCTTTTAATTGATATATGATTTTTCATATAAATTAAAATTTGTTCAACTAATTTTAAATAAAATAAATATACGAGTACGATTATATATACTATACATAGAGAGTAACTTCAATATATTAAAAAAATAAAAAAAATTAATAACAATTGTCTATATTTTTATTTATTGTAAATATATTTTTCAAACCAGCCCTCTAACCAACAGAAAATAATAAATCCAATAATAGAGATACTTTATCTGAGTATAGAAATGAGTTAATATAGCCATCCCCATTCCTCCTTTCAACCAATTATATAGAGTAAAGATATTTTGTTGCCAAATTTATATTAATTTATTATTATTAATGGTTTTTTAGTAATTTTATTTTATATAAACATATTATGAAAAATTGAGTTTGATTGGAATAATTACATATATATATAATACAAAAAACATTTATTTTAATTTTAAATAAATTTAAATATGGCTAATATCCTATTCCGTCTTAAACAGTAAATTCAAAATATTCATTAATTTTGAGTTATCTTATAATTTATACAACCAATAATAAAATTATTATGAATTAATGAGAAACAATGATTATATATATATATATATATGCTTTTATATTATTTTCACTATAAAAGCATTTAATATGTCCATATACACTAAAAAAATTAAGTAAGTCCAAAAATAATCTTAATTATATATAAACCATTAAACCTTTAATCAACTCCCACCAAATTCGAGGTAAGCTTATTATAATGAATATGATTTTTATTTTATTTTTATTTTATATATATAAATTTTAATTTTTTTTATTAATTTGGCATGGGACAATCTCGCTCGCCTAATTTAAACTTTTTCAATTTTTAAAATCAAAAAATATTACCTATTATACATTTTTGATTTCGATTTTATTTTGTTTTTGTTTTCCTTTAATTTTTTTAAATAATTTATTATTCTAATAATAAATATTTATATATAACATATATTATACATTATTCAATCAATTAAAATAGATGTATTAATATAAAAAAAATTTAAAAACATTTTATTTTTAATTATATACAAAGTTATGATATAGGCGCTGCAATACTGTACATGGATATCACTCATTTTGTACTTTTTATATCTCATAATTAATACACATTAGACATTGTCATTGAAGGAACGTAATTCATTTTCTATATAATACTTTTGTGGCTAGGTCCCTAATTATGAAGCTTGTGTTGAAATTTTGCATGATTTGAACACTTTAAATATACATTATAAAACATTTTAATAACTGAAATCATGAATAGAGCTTCCTAATTTTGTTTCTAATTCTAAGTATTATAAAGAAAATCTAATCAAATAATTTTAAAAAAATTGTATTGAAAATTATTTTAATATTTATATATTAATGGTTTCTTTTTTTTAATAATTTAAAGTGATTTTTAGTTTTAGGAATATTTTTTATTTCAATATTTTTCTAATTGCAATTTAACAATTATATAACTTATAAGAAATTTAACAAAATTAAATTTAGTGAAGCGCCTTTATCAATACTTGAATACTTGGAAAGACGAGCTTTATTGTCCATATATTTGATTGGGTTCCAAGGCTCTTTAATTAAGGATCCGTAAAGGTAGTACAGATTCCGCCAATCACAGCCGAAAGTGCTGTTGGACTTTGTGTCCCCTGTCCTCCTGACAGGCGATTGCATTTTATGTCTTGCGCCCGATTATATACTCTTTCTCCATATCTCCTGAAATTCTCTTTTTTTTTTTTTGCTAAATCTCAGCGAGCGATCACAGTGAGGTGAAGCGCTGTTGGACTCGTAGGAGTGTCCCTTGTCTGCCAAGCGATCGGAGACTGTTTTCGATCACAGCGCCTCCGTGCTGTTGGACACAAGTCCCCTGTCCTAGGCAGGCGATTCGCACGCTTTCTTTGCTCTCCTCTAGATAATTCCAAACCTCAATAAAAGAAATCATTTAATTAGAATTATCTTTATTTCATTTTACTAATGGCCATTATAATTCTTTATCTATCTTATTGTTAATTCTATTTTCTCTAATTGTATAATTATCTCTAATCTATGTATATTAATTGTAATAGTTATTAAATAAAAAATCTGTTTCTATTTATGTTTTTTTTTTTATTACAATTATCCTATTTATATAAACCTCTAAATATTCTCTTTAATTTAAATTCTATTTGTATTTTCTCTTGAGAAAAAAGATTTCAATAAATTAATATAAGAATTAAGTTGTTTTCTGTTTTTATCACACAACTGGTAGAAGTATTTATTCTGAATTTTGAATAACTTTTTTTATATTTTTTTGGAAAGATTTGTAGAAATGTTTATTATTAAGAGAACAATTAAATTTTTAAGTATTTTCACTATCTATTTCTTTGCATTCATTATTTATAAAATTGGATTATGATGAAATTTTTTATATTTCACAATTAGTGTTGTTATAATCTAAATAAGAAATATTAAATATTGAAGAACTCTGACGACCATTGAAATTTTATATCAAGATTTTTCTAGATTACTTTTGCATTTATATAAATACTAATTTCCCTACAGATACTCCAAGTAGAGATTATAAGAATGGTTGATTCAGCATCAAGATATTCCATACTCCAAAAATACCCCTAACTACGGATGGTCTCTGCACAACCTTAAAACGAATATTTTTCTTCGATTATTAAATGTTTATTTAAGATAAAGGTATAGGGTAAAGTGCAATTAAAATGGTATAGATTAGACACCGGGCACCTATCGGAATTTGATGAAACTTCGCCAGTTGATTAATTCTAAGAAACTTTTTCCTTAGGCAATTCTTGGGTAGACTTCTAGTTTTCGAGATAAAAAGGATTAAAAATTGGATATAAATCTATTGATATTCCATTTAGCTAACATTTTATCAGTTTGACCAGCAGAGGGCGCTGGTAATTTTCGATTTTTACTATCTCGCCAGAGATAGTATTGCGATCACGAAAATTTTCGATGTTGAGATTTTGATGTTTTTATACGTTTTGAAGGTTCCTGAATCATTTTCACTAAGGTTGAGAAAAATGTCTGTCTGTGTGTGTGTGTGTATGTGTGTGTGTGTGTGTGTGTGTGTATGTATGTAGGCAAGATTACGCAAAAGCGGTTTGAGCTAGAATGATGAAATTTGGTACATGGACATTATTCAAAATTCATAGTTTTCTATCAACTTTTGAGAAATGTAGCTCAACCGGAAGAGGGTCATTACCTACAACGTTTTGATTTTTTTTCCTCTAAAGTGACCGTAAAAATAAAGATATATGTTTGATAATTTTTCACATGATTAATAATTGTATAAAACTGCTATATATAGAATTTCAGCTTGATTGATTCGCTGAAATTACCAGAATTAATTTTTTAACACTGCAAATCTCACGCGCCAACACGTGACGTGGTGCCATCAACAAAAAGCCAAACATGCGCTGGTTTAATATTTATTATTTATTATTTATAATTTATAATTAATTAAATTTAATTTAAATATAATATATTATGTTATTTAATCCAATTCAAATTGCGAGATAGTCGAGTGGAGACACTCCAGCTAATTTTTTCGTTCGGATTGAATAAAGAACAATACCTCCCTTACTATCGTCGGTCAGTAAAAATTAAAAAATTAATTAATTAAATAATTTCCCTATATCCAAACCGAACAAAAAAAAACAAAAATTAATGAATATGTGAATAATTAGTGAATTAGTCAATAAAAATTACTTAATGGCTGCACATTTCATCATTCATAACCATCTAATTTATATCCAATCTTTAATCCTTTTTATCTCGAAAACTAGAAGTCTACCCAAGAATTGCTTAAGGAGAAAGTTTCTTAAAATTAATCAAAGAATCAACTGACGAAGTTTCATCTATAAAATAACGTTTTTCTGATGGACTAAAAAGAATAGAATAATTTTTCTATAAGCCTGACAAAGTTTATGGATGAATTGCTTCATATTCAACGAAAAACGCTGGGCGCATTTAGTTTTATTTATTTATATGAAACATCCCGTCAAATTTTTGTAATAATAAAAATTTTATTAAACACATAAACTGATAATTTTTTTATTATGCAATAAAATTGATAGATTAAGAGTTTATGGTCTGTGATTAAGAGCTAAGAAATTCA
This sequence comes from Labia minor, assembly GCA_963082975.1. NCBI lineage: Eukaryota > Metazoa > Arthropoda > Insecta > Dermaptera > Spongiphoridae > Labia > Labia minor. The sequence continues at coordinate 65,406,012 of OY720347.1, forward strand.
TCTTTTATAATTTTTCACTGTATTTTTTCTTAAATTTACATATTATCAATTAAATCTAAAACAGTTGATTACATTAGAAGCAGGGACGGCTCCAGGATAGGTTCTCGGGGAAGGGCATGAAAAAATTTAAGTGTAAAATGGCCGTTTTTTCGGTCAATTCACGACTTTTTCCCTTCAAAATCACCATGAGATGCTCTTCATCCAATTCTGCAGGTTATCCTTTGCGTGGTTAAAATCGCAGTTTTTGAAGTTGGCATAACCATTTTTGAGCTGCGCGTTCTCTTATGACACCTTCTCCACACAAGTTGCATATGTTACGAGCGGCTTCAACTGCTTTTTGATTGCAATGACGAGCAATCAAATGTAGGTGTCGAACATGCTGATTTTTACGTCGTGAATATTCTATTTCTAAGGTTGCAAAATAGGAAAAAATAAATAACACAGTTTTGTAGAGTAGAAAAATTAGATTGGCTGTGATGGGTCACACATGTGACCCTTTTCGCACAGTCAAATTAGCTTCTGAACAACCACGTGGTTGAATATAAATATACAAAAAAATATATATAAAAAGAAAAAATTATAAAAATTATATAAAAATAAATTGACCTTAAAATAAATAAATCTAAATCAGGGAGAGGCTTTAACACCTTCTTAGATCATATTCTGTCACACATCTAATCTATCTAATCTTATTATGTTAGTAAAAATTGGCCATGGGTTCTCAAAAACCGCTCGAACGATTTTTTTGAAATTCAAACCAGAGATAGTATTTATAAAGAATGTTATTTGAATGTTATCGTGTTTTATAAATAAAAACAAATATATATATTCTTTGAATGACGAATTCGAATTTATATGATCTTAATATATTGTGAGAATTAGATAATGTATACAGAATGAAAATGTCAATAATAATGTTCCCAAACGAAATTTAAATAAGTTGACCTGTGGCCAGGTCCGAACCGACCGACGGTTTGAAATAAATTAATTTCCAGCTACAGAAACAATTTCAAATAATTTTAATATATCTATTAATGTAATAAAAACAGATATGGATAGAACATAAATATTTTTAATTTTATTTTATTTATAATATATAGCTGAAGTAGCCGGCGTTGCCCGTGATCATAATAAGGAGGTGTGACGTCATGAAGGGCTGGGTGACGTCATATAATTTTAAATTAAGAAAAACATAATGAAGATGATTTTTCCCGAGGATAAAACCAATACATTCGTGGTGATATGTAAAAAATCTCCTCATGTGAAATTTGGTGTGAAAATAACCCTTCCCTTCCTATCGTCGATCGCTAATACTACCACTTCCGGTTTCCGGATTTGCACCAAAAGTTGATCAATTCATCCCACTGATGCATTAAATAAATATACCAAATTTCATCAAAATCCGTTGAGCCGTTCAGGCTGTACACATCTATACGGACGGACAGACGGACGGACAGACATCATGCTAAAAATACTTTTTTCTGTTAAGAAAATGCATGATTCGTGGAGATATGTAAAAATCTCCACATGTGAAATTTCGTGTGAAAACAATACCTCCCTTACTATCGTCGGTCGGTAAAAACCAAGACCACTTTACATTTACACATTTTAAGCTCTAATCGAATCCAAAATCAAAATTTAAAAAATCGAAAAACAGACACACAGATATATAGATTTTATATTAATACGCCTACTTTTCTGTATAATAAAGATATAAAGAATCATATTTTAATTTTTATATAACCAAGAAATCATTTTTTCACTTAAAATATAGTTGTAAAGCCCAAATCTTCGATCGATAGAACATCATCGACTGGGCCACTACCATAAGGAGTCTTCTTTTGCTCTGACTAGGGCCACCTGTATTTGCCATTAGTCACGAAAAAATAATATTAAATTGTATATAAATTTAAAAATTAGAATATTTGAATTTGTTTAAATTTTAATACATGTAATCAATCATATGCATAAAGAATAGAAAATTTTGAAAATAAACTTGGTATTAAATTCAGAAAAAAATACTGATATATAGACGATATTACTTGGATTAATCTCATAATGCTAGCTAAAATTGTTTGTTTGTATTATTTAGGACCCCAGTGCTATTCATTTTAATCAGATTGATGCAATGATGCAACATTTAATAATTGTAATAAATTTCTATCTTGAAAATTGTAACATATTATTTAGGATATTATAAAAACAATTTCTTTCTTTAATCAATATTCATTTAAAATGATAATTAAAGAATATCTTATTCAAAATAAACTATTGAATAAAAATATGATCTAATATTATTAAATAGAAATATTTTTCTATTTCTAAGTCAGATATATTTCCAAATATTAAATAATTTTTTAATTCCGAAAAGCTGCAAAGCAAGTTTTTTTGTCTTTCGTTTGTTTTATAACCACTTGGGGCGCTAAACAGTTTTTCAAAAAAACACTATAGAAAAAAAAATATATGTATATATTATTTATTTATGTATTATTGAGGAGCATAAGTTCATTCATTTTAATCAGATTGATGCAAATGTGTAACATTTAATAATTGTAATAAATAATTAAAGAATTGTATATCAATATTTTTTAAAGGGTAGAGCGAGAGCTCGGTGTCCCAGGTATTAATATTACCAACCAAATCCAATAATAATGAATCATTTTTTTTAACTTAAATACCGAGCCGAGGCTCGGGTCCCGGTATTATAAAATAGTGCGTAATGGCACTTGTTATTATATGTCGATGTTCCTGGTAATATAACCTCTGATTGTTCAACCTGTGGATATTTTATATCATATTAATTAAAATATATATACATATAATCGTTTCTATAATAATAAAATTATACTTTATAAACCATGTTAGCTGATGTCCGTGTGGTAGACAAATGACATGAACAACATCAAAAATTTAAAAAATACCTCCCTTTCTATCGACGGTCGGTAAAAAAAAATGTAATTTGTCGACAGCAGCGCCATCTAACAACGATAAGTGTAAAAACACAAGGTTTCCAGAAGTTCCATTTGCGTGTCACCCTCTGGTGTAGTTTTAGTTGGTTTTAGTTCACAGCTCTCTCCTTGAGGGCGTCTTTGTTAAACAAGTATAACAAATATATTGCAGAACTATAAATTTTAAATTAAATTTTTTTAATTAATATAAACTTCAATAAACCCCTTATTAAATTGTAGTTGATTTATAACATCGAAGACTTACCAGAAGTTGTATTATAAGATTTAAATATGAAGAGAAATTGTTGGATAGCGCTCTCTGCGGATGGTATTGGTATTATCATTAAAAAAGTAGACAGTTTTCTACAATTCTTTCTTGTTGTTAATTTCTTAGACACAATTTTATTATTCACAGCCCGCCTCACATAAACATTTATCTATACACTTTACACGAAACACATGCTCTGTGTTTTTTAAACATTTATTTGTTTTTAAAATTGTGTCAACTGAAAATAATTTCTTTTAACTTTTAATATTTTTATTCTATAACTAATTAAAAAATAACAAGGACAAAAGGTTAGTTTAATTTGAATTCTTTCTAAAGAATTAAAATAATTTAAATTTTTTATATTTATTTTTAGCTAAAATGAGTGAAATTGAATCAAAATTAAAATATGTAAAGGTGGTGATTAAAAGTCTTTTATTATCCTCTAATAGTCAATTTTATACAACGAAAGATCTTTTGAGTGATTATAAATCTCGATGTGGATCACCAATTCCATATAAAGAATTAGGATATCATTCTTTAATGGAATTTCTAAAAAAGATTCGTGACACTATTGAGGTGAGTAAATAGATTTTTAAATTATTTTATTGATGATTTTGTTTATTTTTTTTTTATCCATGTGATTATATATTATATTTGATTATTTCAGATTTGTGAAACTCCTGAAACAATATATTTAAAAGCTGTATCAAATAATAAAACACAACATTTAACAGAACTTATTACAAAACAAAAGAAAACAGAAAGTAAAAATAGTAATAAAAAGAGACATAAATATGTAGAAAAACGTAAACCTGCACCAATTCAAAATCCTTTTATTCCTTTTGAAGTAGAAGAATATGTTTATAAATTTTTATTGGATAAACCACTCGTAAGTATTTTTTAAATGAAGATGACTTAATAAAACTGATTTTTACCTCTTAAATCACAAATAACTAATTAAAATATATAGTTTGTTTTTGTTGTAATGTTTACAAAAATAGTCTCAAAAATTTTTTATAAACGAAGACTAATCTTTTTTTACTTCTTTTAATCAAGGGTGTACCAATACATTTTCTTGAATCCTATCTAAAAAAACATACTAACTTTAATCTTGAAGAAATGGATGGAATAGTGGGATTGGTCAATTACTGTCAAGTATTTCAATTAAATGGTGAAATTGTTAGTTTAAATAAAGATATTATAAAAGACCATGTAAAATTAAATACACCAGTGGAAAAATTATATTCTGGAAAACTTTTACAAAATATTATTAAAATTTTAAAGAATTATCCTGAGGTAAGTTTAAATAATTTTTTTTAATATCGCTATTTTAAAAAAAATTAAATTCATTATTATAAAAATTAATTTTATTTTTCAGGGTATATCGTGCACAGAATTTTTGAATAATTATCGAAAGGAATACAAAAAATTTATTGAAGTTGTTTCTATAGGATATACAAGCTTGTTACAATTTCTAGCAGATAAAGATGATATTATTGTAATAGAAAAAATGAATGATTTTGATTGGAATTTAATTTTGAAAGAATTTATTAAGAAAAAGAATGATTTAGACATAGTTCAAGAAAAACCTCTTCGAAATTCAAATATTTTGATAAAGTCAGTTGATCTAAAGGAAAATGATGAATTATCTTCTGATGAACTTAGTTCATCATCAAAGGTATTTTAATTTCTTACCTTTACTTTAAAATAAAATTATATATATATATAGTGTAAATGTACCAGTAGTTGACATTTGTACATTTAATATCAGATAGGACTTGTCTGTCTAAACATTTCTAAATGCGCACTATATGGAAGTAATTCTTTCTCTATATAAAAGTTTTTATTGGCCGACTGCACAACAATTACTTTTTATAGAATCGAACCAATGGATATTTTAATATTTTGTTCTTCAAATGCTTAATGAGGCAAATCACTAATTTTTATTTTTAGTTTTCTTTTTTTAGTATTGACATCAATATTAAATATATTATTAATTGAATGTCCATATTACCTAATTTTAAGGGTGTCAACTACTAGTGTTTTAGATGCCACTGTTAAAAAAATTATGAAAAATAAAAGAAATAGAAAATTGCATTGGTTATTAGCCGGATAAAAAACAGAAGATATCAAATTTATCTCATAAGTTGTCTTTATAGTGTCAACTATATATATATATGATACATTTGATATACTTGATTGTTTATTAATAATGATACAATTTTCGATCTCTAACAATATACAATTTATAATTGAATTAAAATTTGAAAAATGCATTAAAATTAGAAAAAAGAATATATGTATATATATTTATAATTTATCTTATCAAATAACTTATTTTTATTTTTTATATTATTAAATAATTTCTCTTAAAAATTTCAGAATACTTCTTCTCTATCATTAGACTCTAATTGTATTGAACAACAAAAACTTCCCAGCTTGAAAGCAAAAGATACTCTTCAAATCATAATCACTGAAATTTACTCGCCCACTCTATTTTGGGTAAATCTTTATTCACCTGAAACATTAAATGCATTTTATAAATTTTTTGATGATATTCAAGATTATTATAGGTGAGTGTTTTATAGAGTTTTTGGATTTTTTTATTTTTTTCATTACATTAATATTTCTTTTAGAAATAATTTAAATTCTTTAATACTTTGAAAAAGAGATATATTTAATAATTATAATTGTTTTTTTTTATTTTTTAGATTAAATAAATCATCAATGAAATTAGAAGAAGAATCTCTGAACAAATATAAATACGCTATTGTATTATATCAAAGTGAATGGCATAGAGTAATGATACTAAATCAGCAATCAGAAGCTTTAGTAAATGTTTTCTTTATTGATTCAGGAAGTAAAATGACAATTCACAGAAAAAATGTAAATATCTATTTATTTATATGTATATATATATAGATGTAATGCTATTCATTTAAAATTATAATTAAAGAATATCTCTTATTTCAATAACTATATTCATAAATATATGATCTAATAATATTAAATTATATTAATTAAAATGAAAACTCAAACATAAATCCTTGATAATCTTTAATTTAATATTCACAATAAAATGTTTAAAAATTAAAATTTATATTTTTTTTTTTTTTTTTTTGCAGATATATAGAATGAAAAATCAATTTTATTCCATGCCGTCTCAAGCAATTTGTGGAACTCTTTCAAATATTACACATCCTTTTAATTTGAAAGATTGGCCTATTGATTATTCTAAACGTTTCAAGGATTTAGTAATAAATAAACCACTTACAGTTGTAATAAAAGAAATAAATAATAAGGTAAGAAAATATTATTTTAATGAAAGTTTATTCTTAAATTGATTCATAATTATACTTAATTATTTCTGGATTTTTAGGAAAATTATTTTTCTGGAGTTCTTTTCGACACAAGTACTAGAAAAGATCTCGATATCAACAAAAGATTAATTGAAGAAAAATTAGCTATAAATTTATCTGACAGGGATTCAGGATTTTATGAAGATAATTTAAAATCACTTATAACAAAATCTTTTAAAGAATTTGATGTCTTAAATCAAATTTTAGAATGTCCTTTAATAAGTTACCGGATTACAATAAATCCAAATTTTAAACTTCGTCAAATAAATACGTTAGATTTAAATGATATTAAAACACAAGAAGAAATAGAAAATAGACGAAAATTACTTAAACAAATATATTTAGGTTCTTTGATCTAATGTATAAATATATATATAATACATATTATGTATGTAAATATATAAAGGAAGATTATTAAGAATTAGATGTAACTACATGACATAAGGATTTTTTAAAAGTTTTTAGAATATAGTAATTTTTAAGTGCTTTTTGTAATTAAACTAATTTTAAACTATATTAATATTAAAATGTACACTTTTAAATCATATTGATTATTTATTAAAATTAATTCATCTTTATTTTTAACATTGTTATAGAATTTTATAAATAATTCTAAAGATGCGTATATTATAAATGTAAAAAGTTTTGTAAAATTGATAAATCAGTTATAACCATTTCATTTGTATATACCAAATAAAATATATATAAGTATTTAAAATGGGATATTTTCTTCATGCAAAGAATAAAATCATCATTTTTTTAATATTTAGGAAAATATAAGAAAATAATAAAAGTACAAGCGATTCAAATTAATAAACCATTTTTAAGGTTGTTTTATTAGTCTTTTAATCAAATAGAAAATTGTCAGAAAAATTAAAGGTAAAATAATTTTAAATAATTATATAATTAAGATTTGGCAAAATAAATTTATTATACTTAATACATATTTAATTATTATAATTTTGTAATTTATATTAAGAAACAAAGATCTTTTTCTTAAACTAGTTTATTTGAAGTTTTAAAAAATTAGATCTTAAAGCTTATTGCCTAGATTCACCTCAAATAATTATTTTAGATTCAAAAGTAGATTCCTATTTTCTCATCAAACATACAGCCAATCTTAGATTATGTTACGAATACTTGGCTTAAAATTAAGACAGAGAAATTTAAATCATAAATATAATATATATATATATATATATGTAATACTATTTAAATGTAAAGCCAATAGTAACTGTAAAGAGAAATTTCACATAAATATGTAAATCATGAATATATATAAAGATATTCTCTTTAGTTAGTAAGGCACATTTATTGCTAAAAAATTTATTAGAAGGCACTTTAATTTATCCTTTTCATCAAGGGGATAGAACATGCATTTTAAATATTTAAAATTAATAGATAACTTTAGCAAATTTAATAAAATTTTAATATCAAAATATGGAAAAAAAAATAAAATAACTCTCATAAGCTATTCCATTATAATAAACATAATGCATAATGCATTGTTTTAAAAAATATTAATAAGACACATTTTTTTATAAATATTGTGCCACAAATATAAAAAATATATTTATATTCACATATATTTAAAGAACAATATGTATATAATGTATATATAAATATATAAAAAACTTAATTTATTTTTAATATATCTTTTATATAATTATTTGTTTACAAATTAAACATTAGAATTCTTTAACATGTAAAAAATATATAACATTTTTTTAATATAATTCATACAATTCATAAATTCTCTTATTTAAAAAAATAACGTATTCTATAAAGTGAATAATATATGTGTATATATAAGATATATATCTAAATTTATTTACAATATATAGTGACCATTAATCTAATGGATATTTGCTTGCATTTTAGGATTCATATTAGTATGAATTTTTTTTCTTTAAAGATAAATATAAAAAAAATGTAGAGCAAAGAAAAACTCTTCTTAACTCTACATAATAAATGTATATAATAAAGAAAATAGTTGTTATGAATATATAATAATCTATCTTATAAAGTAAATAATTCTAAGTCAATTAAAAGAAACATGTTTGATTTATAATAGTTGAAGGAAAAAGTCATTAGTTTTCAATTTTATATAAAAAACATACCTTATTATATCTTAAATGCATCACAATAATAAAATGAGAAATCGAGGTAAAGATGAAATAATAATCATTCAACTAGATTAAAATTTAGAAGACTAAAATAATTTTTCTGAATACAATAATTCTGTTAATTATTTAACGACATAAGTGAATATGAGTATTTCTGTCGTTGGTTATTTTTATGGCAAAATAAATCCTTGTTTTCATTAATATTAATTATAGATAACATGTGTTTCGTTTTATTACATTTTGTAAAAATGTTGATTTTTTATATTTGATCATATAAAAAATAAATTTATTTATCTTCATTGTTGACATTGAAATTATTCCAGACGAATTATTTCTGATGAAAAAAATAATAATGATTTATAAATTAAAACGGATAGTCTTCTTACAAAAACAAATATTGAAAAAAATGATTACTACCAATGATATTTTCTCTAATCTTACCTAATCTATAAATATATATTGTTCAGTAATGTGGTGAAGAATAGATTCAAGAGCAGAAGAATAAGAATTGACAAATTTTTGTCTCCACATAAATTCATTTAAAGCTCGAAACCAATTTTTTTCTGGAATATCTTGAATTAATTCACATGTGTCCGTTATTGATTGCCAGATAGTCTCTAAAATAATATAAATTTTTATACAATTTTTCTAGTGATAGATTTTTTAATATAAAATAAAATTTATTAAGTGAATTAAAAAAAATCTTACGAAGATTATTTAATAATCGTGGTGTATCTGGAGAGTCAAATTTTAATAATGTCTCAACACTTAAAATGGAAGGATAATCTTTGAGTTCTTTTAATTGATTATAAAAACAACATTTAGCTTTTTCATTAGCGACAATAAGTGTTCCAGGTTTGACATATTGTTTTATAAGAGTTAGTATATCTTCTGATATTGGACCATTTGAAGATTCTTCAAACTAATATAAATACAAACAAAGGTTATATTTAATTTAATGAAATTTATATTTAATTTAATAAATAAATTACTTTTGATAATGGCACTGCAAATATTTTTGGAGGGATTTGACTTATTTCGGCAAGACAGAGAATTTTTCGTTTTGTAATACATTTTTTTGATTTTATTTCAGTTTTTATCTCTTGATTATCGTTTGTTATATTTGTGTCTAAATGAACCATATATCCTTCAGGGAAGACATCAACTAATACAATATCTCCTTCAACGCCTAGAATCCATTCATTCGAATGATCCATTACATATTGACTTGCTACTTGACCACATTTTTGATAAACGTTTTTCACAATAAATTCTTTAAGTTCTAAAATTGAAAAGTAATTAAAATTAGAATGATTTAGAATATGATAATATATATATATATATATATAATTATAGTAATAATTATTAAATTATTAATCTAAAGATGGAGATGAAAAAATTAAATTTAAATAAGATTGAAAATGCAAAAGAAAAATTATTATTGTTTTCCAGAAGATGGAAACGATAGAAAATTTAGAAATAGGTGCGAAATTTTTAGAAAAATTGGAAATGGAAAAACATGTTAAGCCTATAAAAAGTTTAAGAAAAAGAAGTAAATGAAAACATACATAGAAAAATAGAAACAGTTCGCCCTTGTATTAATAACTTTTTATAATTAAAAATGTTTTTTAATAGTTTTTTATTTTGTATCCTCACAAAAAAGTTCTGTCACAAGATAAAAATTTAGAAATCAAAAACAATTTTGGTGTCAACCCATTATTATTACTGTAATCCAATTTTGGGTTATTCAACGTAAAGTTATAATAGGAAAAAAATATTTTTATAAAATTCAAAATTTTATAAATAAATTAGATAAGATTTATATATTTATTATGTAATATTTTATAAATACTTACCTAGATCTTTGCTAAGTGTGCTAATTGGTATATCTTGGCACCAAGCACGAATAATTTTAATAATAACTTTAATTTCAGATTTGAGATTCATAAAAAATGATCCAGTGCGTATTGATTGTTTTTTCATACAAGAAGAACAAACCCAACTATATTTATCATTATTTCTAGCTTTCTGCCATTGCATAAGTAAAGAAGATCCACAAGTTTCATTATGACATTTCATTGATTGAGATAATAAACTCATTCCTTTTAACCATTGACAAAGTTCCCCTTCATGACCTGCACTCAGCATGGGTTTTATTACCATATTAAAATATTCTTCATCCCTAAAATAAAAAAAGAAAATATGAAATATTTTTTTGATATTAAATTAATAGATATGGTATTCCCTATACAAGGGATCGGCAATTTTTGGAGTCGGAAGAGTCAAGAGTTTTGAAATTAAAATAATCTAATTATAATATTTGCACTCGAAACAGGAGAGTGATGTCTTGACATCGAAAGAGGCACTTGGAGCGGGCTACAGGTTGCCGATCCCTGTCCTATACCATGTAATCTATATAACAAACTCACCTTGTATTTGACTTAATATTAATATGATTAGAATTGATATCATCCATTATAATAGTGCCGGGTTCTGGTTTAATATCGTCATTATCAATTTTCATTTTTTTAAAAAAAAGATTACCCTAAAAAAAAGATTTTCTTTAATATGTACTCATAACTTATATAATAAATTTATATGAACCATTTCTTTCTCTTCTTCTTCTAATCGTAAATCTTCTGGTCGTTTCATTTTGAATAATAATTATAATAATAATAGTTAATAAATAATAATTAATATATAATTATATTAAAACATGATATGAGGTTATATTTTATAAATTAAATATTTTATTAATATTATTTATATCCAATTATCTCAGAAATCTATCCGCCCATTTTATATTTATATTATACAAATTAATAAAAATAAAGTAAAGCAAATTTTTAATTATTAACATTGGAAAACAAAAATGATTAAAAACTCAATAACATGAATGAAAAATAAAAATAACTAAAATGCGGGATTTTTTAAACATGTACGGATCTTAAGGACAATACTGATTAAAAAAATAAATTATTATTTTATAAATTAAATTAATTAAAAAGTACAAATTAAAAAAAAAAAAATTTTTTTTGAATTTATGGTTTTTAAGTGAGGGTATATGCCGCGCAAGTGTAAACTTTCACAGCCTATTAAGATGTTTGCTTTATTTTAATCTTATAATTTTTAAATCAGTCTTATAAACGGTGTAGAAAAGAGTGTTTAATTTTTTATTTTTATCTCATTTTGCAAAATGTTGAATACCCTCAAATAATAATTAAGATTAAAAAATTCAATTATTCACTGAAATATAAAATATATATAAATTTGTTCATGGCACGTCTTTGAAAGAAATCGTTGGAAAATAATAATTCAAAAAATTAATTAATTAAAATACATTATAATTTTAATGAAACATTATTTTTAATTTATTCATAACGTTTAAACTATACTTATACGTTATTTAAATTGTTTTTTTCTTTCTTTTGGGTTCTCAGTTACAAATCTAAGCACTTTTAAATTTATTTTTTGCACAATGTTTGGAGGGGGGGAGGGCCCCGTGCCCCCTGTCCGACGCCACTGCTGGAATAAAAGAAAAATAGGAAGTGATTCATTTAGGGAATGAAATAAAATCTCAAGTTAACAAGCATTTACTCGAAAATTCGATTTTATTTTCAAATTTCAAATCATAAACCCCTGACAAAATTTTACTAAAATAATAATTATATTAATTTTTATCTAAATATAGGTTCAGTTTAATATTTATTTACTATAAATAACTAAGTGTAATTAAAACAAAATCCATCCTGTTTACTTTAATTGTTTATTGTTATCTCCCAATAAATTTGGTATGTTGTCCTTGTGCTAATAATAATCCATCGGTTTTTCTAAGTACATCAACTGAAAGAAATGCCATATTTTTTCCTACTTTTAAAGTCTTAGCATCAAATATAACTTCTTCACCATATTTTGCTGCATTAAGATATCTACAAAATTAAATTAAATTCATATTATATTTATATTTGTTATATTGTTAATTAAAAAAAATACAAAATTTTTTATTTTCAAATTAAGTTATATTTTATTTTTTGATTTTTAGTAAAAACTAGATATTTATTTTTTTAAGAAAACCTTGATAAGATCTTACCCTCACAATTAAATTATTTATTTATTTATTTTCAATAACTTTGTTTTTGAATAAATATAAAAATAAGGCTAGGAGATATTGTTAATATTGAGAAATTATTATATTTGTGATATATTATATATTAGATTAATTATAGATGATATAATATTAACTTTAATTTTGGAAACTTAATTTATATTTGGAGTTACTTAATGAGTGGATATTTGATTTTTTATGTACAGAAAATCTATCTGCTAAGAATGTGCAATTTAAACATATATCATAGCAATTACTCTTAATTAATGGTCTGACACTTTTAATTTAGTCAATTTTTCTATTGAATAAAATCATTTCAATATTATAGAGAAAGACGTGTATGATAAAAATAATTCCTCACGTTATATTTATATTAACAGAAACTCCTGATCCTGGATTTTTATCACTTAAGATTAATGCAAGTGTCGAAATCGAGTCGATTGCTGTCGCTATAAATCCACCGTGAAGCGTTTCCACTTGATTCTGCATTTCTTCTTCAACCCGTAATTCAGCTTTACAAGTGCCATTTCCAGCTTCAATAAACTTTACCTAAAATATTTTAAAATTAAAATTTTCACTTTGAAAAAACTTTATCTAATCTTAGAAATATTAATCAAATATAATTTTTTGAGAGCAAAGGTTTGTATTTTATTTGATTTCAAATAAGATAGGAAAAAGTCAGAAACAGGTTAGGTAAGTTAAATTGTGACAAAGTTATACTTACTTTCTGCAAAACTCTATCAAATTTTGCATTATTTTTTATTATTGCATCAACCATTTGTTTTAGTTTTGTAATTTTATTTGACATCTTGATAAAGTATTATTCTTTTATAACAGGTTAAGTGACAATGTAATTTTCGAGTATATCTAAATATTACCAATATCTAGTTTAGAAAAATGACTATTCACATACATAAGTGCATATATATATATATATTAACTTTTAATATAAATTATATAAGATAAGTCAAACAATTATTGATAAAATTATTTCTATTTCATTTGTCTTACATTTATATATTAATTTATGTTTAAAGTATTTTTTTTTTTAAATTTATATTTTGTTTTTAGAATTTATTATTTTACTGAGTTAAATTTAAAGTTTCCAATTCAATAAATTGCTATATGATATTTAAAATATTTCTTGTATTTTACTCATTACCGCTTTTAGGCCTTAATTGTATGATAAATATAAGAAATTACTTTACCCAATTTCATGTCTTCAGTGAATGAGAAATATCTTTAAGATAATTTTCCCCTTTATATAATTTATAGTTATTTTTAAATTATACAATTTCTCCCGTCTTAGGAATTTGAATAAAATACATATTCATTTTTTTGTGCATCACTACTTAATAAGAAAAATTATTTTAATTAATTATATTTGCTTTTAAGGACTATGACATCTATTCGACTTATAACATTTGATTCAACTGGTACCCTATTACGACTTCGAGAGCCTCCTCATGAATATTATGCTCGAATAGCGAATTTTCATGGAATTGACGTTACGCCAAAACAGTTAGAAACTTCTTGGATTTCAGCATATTATTATGCATCAGAAAAAAAACCAAATTTTGGAAGAGATCCAAACCATGGCGGTTGGAAAAATTGGTGGCGAAATGTAATTTACGATACTTTGCAAAAACCTTTAGGTAAAGTTTAACAGTTAAGATATTTTAGGAAAACATCAATACTTGCTAAATAAGGCATTCTGATTGGGGAATAGAGTAATTTAATCTAACTTTTATTCAAATCATGATTCTTAACCATCTAAAAGGTTTCCAAATTATTTGAGCGAAACTCATAGCTAAACAATACTAAAGTTCCTTGCCTGACAAGACATCAACTTTTTAAAAAATCCGCACAATTTAAAAGAATTACCTAAAATTGGTTTAGACCAGTGTTTCTCAACCTTTTTGGACCAAACGCCCCCTTTGTAAGACCCGCTTCTTAATTCGCCCCCCCCCCCCCCTATAAATTTTTACAGATAAAAATTGCATGATAATCCCTAATATAAGGTAGGTACACTAGGTGATACTTAGAGCCATATTGAAAAATCGAGTTTCAGAACCTGATTGCAAAATCATCTGACCTTTTTTTAGAACCTTATTGAAAAAAATTGAAAAAAGAGGAAAAGTTTAAAACGCCTGTTTGCAAAATCATCTTACCTTTTTTCACACCAAATTTCACATGTGGAGATTTTTACATATCTCCACGAATCATGCATTTTCTTAACAGAAAAAAGTATTTTTAGCATGATGTCTGTCCGTCCGTCCGTATAGATGTGTACAGCCTGAACGGCTCAACCGATTTTGATGAAATTTGGTATATTTACGTAATGCTTCAGTGGGATGAATTGATCAACTTTTGGTGCAAAACCGGAAGTGGTAGTATTAGCGATCGACGATAGGAAGGGAAGGGTTATTTTCACACCAAATTTCACACGAGGAGATTTTTTTACATATCACCACGAATCATGCACTTTGTATTGGTTTTATCCTCGAGAAAAATCATATTTATTAGTTTTTTCTTGATTTAAAATTATATGACGTCATCCAGTCATTCATGACGTCACAGCCTGGTCTTACATATATATTATAAATAAAATAAAATTAAAAATATTTATGTTATATCCATATCTGTTTTTTTATTACATTAATAGATATATTAAAATTATTTGAAATTGTTTCTGTAACTGGAAATTAATTTACTTCAAACGGTCGGTCGGTTCGGACCTGGCCACAGGTTAACTTATTTTAGAGTTGAAAATGATTTCGCCCCCAAAAATAACTTATCGCCCCCCAAAATCATATAGTCAAATAATCGCCCCCTTTAAGATGTCGATCGCCCCCCAGGGGGCGATATCGCCCAGGTTGAGAATCACTGGTTTAGACAGACTAATAATTTCACATAATCTCTATAATATTTATAATAACTCGTCTAATTAAATATATGAAGTTACTTTTGAAATTTATATTTCAACTTTTAATTTATATTTTCAAAGATGTTATTATAAAATATACATATATATAATACATATCTATAACAAAATGTAACATAAAATATGTAAAAAAAGACATTAAATTATCTTTTTAACTTGACATCTTTTAAAAAGTAATTATAATTTATGAAAAAATTTATTTATTTTGAATTGACAAAGTTGTTCATTATAAATATATTTTTATTAATAAATTAAAACAATATAAGATAATTAACCAACTTATCTGAACATAAATTAAATAATATCATATATTATAAGAATAGTTTAGTTTATTAATAATAAGCAAATATTTAATGTTATTTAATAGGGTGGAATGATTTTAAGCAGGGTCTGCTTTTGATAGGTGCCTGGACCAAATCAGTAAATTCCTGTTTGAACTTGAGAGTTAATTTATTCTTTATTAGATAACACCTAAACATGGAGTTTTTTTTTTTTTGTCTTCTTCTCGAGTCAACATCTCATTTTCATTTAATAGTTATCAAAGTTTTCTTTAATTTTGATGCACTTTATGACCATAATTAATTTAAACTAAAAAAAAATAAAAATAATTAACATACAAAACAATATTTCTAGTTTTACGATATAGGTATCAATCATTTTTTAATGATTTGAGAATTATACTAAAAAAAATAAAAATAATTAACATACAAACAATTTCTAGTTTTACGATATAGGTATCAATCATTTTTTAATGATTTGAGAATTATACTAACATTAGTTTAGACCAGAGGTATCCTGACTTTTTGCCGCAAAGGCCGAATTGGGAGTTGCGACCGCCACATGAATAAGCGATTTGTGAAACCTCATTTTGATTAAGGTAACATTAAATTTTATTTATAATAGTTTATTCCAAATACTTTTAAAAAGATTGTTAAATTACAATATAAATTCTATATAAAAATGCAATTATTTAAAAAAAAACAAACCTTTTTTATCACTTTTGATTTATATAAAACCGTAGATTGGGGACCTCTGGTTTGAAAGAATCAAATTTAAATAATGTTAAAATATGAGGAGAGATTCGTAACATTCTTTTATATTTTATCAAAATTACAATTATTTATAAATAAATACAAACTAATTATTCATTATAATTCTATCAAAATTGTATTTTTTCTAGTTATGAATAAAAAAAGTTTGGATCCTGATAAATTCGAGAAAATAAGTAATCAATTAATAAATGATTACCGTGGATCTCTTTGCTGGGAGATTGAAAAAGGCGCAATAGAATTACTTCAGGTTGATTAAAATATTAATTATATTGCTTAATAAAATAATATATTTTTATGTCATGACAATATTTTAGACGCTTAAAAAAGATCATAAATTATGCCTTGGAGTTATTAGCAACTTTGATTCATCATTACCTGAAATTCTTGAAGTAATGGATTTGAAAAAATATTTTGATTTTATTCTTACATCTTATGATGTCGGATTTGAAAAGCCTAGTCCAGAAATATTTAAAAGCGTACGTATTATTTTGATTATTTGATCTCATTTGTTAATATGTAAATAATATAAAAAACTAATTCTTCTAAAATATAGTATAGTAATTTTGGTGAAAATGTTGATTAATACTTTGAAATGGGTGAATTTTACTATAAATATAAATTTTTAAAATGATTATTGTAAAATCGTTAATTAAAATGTAATAATTTAAACTCTCCAGTCTGGAGTCCAGCCTACGTGGCTTATATAAAAAATAAAATTGAAGTAATCCAAAGGACTTGATCCTTTCATAATATATAATTTCACATTCAAATTCAATCATATTCTCATATAAAATTATCGTAGTCTAACAAATAAAAGATAAATTTGTAAAAAAAACCTGCATGTTAATTTCCAACGCAGAATCTTATTGATCGGTTCTCATATAATCTTATTGAAACTATTTTTAATCGAGAAAGAAACCCACGCTAGGTTATTGGTTACAACTTATTCTAAAATTAATATTTTTATAGAATAATATTATATAAAGTAGCTATAACCGTCTAATCTATTTCCGCAAATAAAACAAATTAACAAAATAAATAAATATATACAAATAAAAAATATTTTTTTAATATATATTATAATAAATAATATTTTTAACTTTTAGGCTTTAACATTAGCAGGAGAATTTCTCTCGAATGAGGCGTTACATGTTGGTGATAAAGTGAATAAAGATGTAGCTGGAGCTATCGCTGCTGGATGGCATTATGCGCTTGTCAATGTACCTGATAATACAAAACATCCAAATCTCAATTCAAATTATGTCTTTAGAGATCTTAAACATCTACATTGGAAATTAAAAGACATTTTAAAAAATAACAACCCATCAACTGAACCTTAAATCTTACATTTGTATTACATAATTTTTTTGCCTTATGTTCACTTTAATATCTGATCATTTAATAAATTATTAATCTGATTTCTGAAATTAATGAATATTCTAAAATGTTAATCTTGAACAAAGAAAAAATAATTAAAAAATGCATGTAAATTAATTTATTTTTTATTATAAAAAGGAAAGAGAGGATTATGATAAATTGGCAATAGAAACCTCAAAATATTTACAGAAAAAAATTTAAAGATCCTTTTTTTTAACAAGATATTATTGACATGGCCTTATATTACTGTACAAGTCTTTTTGCTCTACATTTTTAATCAATATCAATAAATACATTTATTATTGCTTAATTTTTCTTAATTTACAAAATTATTATTTAAATAATTATATTCTCCATTAGAGAGGTACTTTTGGTATATATTATATATATTTTTGGAAATAATTTGTAAGGATTAAAAAATAAAATAAAATCATTATTTTTATTATTATCAATTTGTAACTTTTTCTTTAATATATATTTTTATTTCTTATTTTGATGTAAAAGGTTAATGAATGATAAATTGATTAAAGATCAACATTGCCTATATATGTTAAAACTATTTGGATATTAGAATTTCTTTGGAAATATGGATCTGGTCCTTAGTTATTATTATAAATAAATTATTTCGTTTAATTATTTTTTAAAATTGAACTAAATTTTAGAAAAAATTAGAATAATATTAATATATAGTACATTTACTGAAATTTTAAACAGAATCTTTCGATGAAATAATTTCGATGATTATTAATTTGTTGTTTTTGTTTTATGATAATTATTGACAATTATATTGTGATTCAATTTATAAAAATTCACTAAAATAAACTTGGTTAGTTATTAAAAAACATATACTTTTTTTAAGAGATTTAATTTTATTGCATTTGTGGAGCATTTTTACATTTGAACGTGTTTGTTCAAAAGAGCACAATTTACAAACTCATTTGTTAATTCAAATGAGGCTCAGTGCTGACTTAGTGCTCCTTCGAGAAGTGAAAATAAAAATATAATTTTATTGATAAAGTTTCGAATTATTAATTTTTTAGTCGTTTTATTTAGAATATGTCACGCTGAGCCTCAATCTTTTTCTTATAATAAAACACCCCTATAGATGGGGTTGCTTATATGGCAGTGCTCAGTTCCACCATATAAGTAAATATGTAAATATAGGTTTTGTTAAATTTTAATTCTATATATTATAGTAATAATAATGTTATTTTTATTATTAGCAAATAATGGAGGAACACAACCCGTACTCCCCTGATGCCTAACAAATTCAATTTAATAATGTCTAAAATTCTAGTAAGTGTCATGTGTACTCCTAAAGCACACATTGACAATGTTTTTGCATACATACACAGAAATAATTCACTTAAAAAATAAAAATGTTAAACACAAATATATATTATACAAGTCATTCGTCAGGAATACGATTTGGTTTAAAGTTATGTAACAATATTTACATTTAGAATAACATTAGTCTCGTGAACGGACCAGATGATCTCAATTTTCCTCGAAATCTTTATTATAGTTATATATTATTTATATTATATTATATTATTATTATTATTATTATTATTAATATATATATATATATATATTTATATATATATATGTGTATGTATATTTTATTAATAGTAGTATTATTTTTTATTTATTTATTTTTTTTTTGAAAAGCTATATTAATATAATCAATAATTTAGGGAATATTATTTACATGTATATACATATATATATATATTTATATATATATATATATTATAATGTTAATACCAGAGCTACCTTTTTGAATATATGGATATATATATAAATGCAAGTTGCTCTGCAACTTAAAATTTGACTCGAAGAAAGGTCCTTCGTATTAAAGGAAGAGCTAGGTTTTTTTTTTATTAATTAGTTAATTTGAATTGTTGGGTGTGAGAGCAATGCCCCCACCCCATATATATATCAGATACATTCTATCAATCATACTCTTGTCAAGGCATTGTGGTTCTTCATTTGGTGACAGGTTCTTCACAAGCAGACATTCATACAAATCATTATATTTATCATATAAAAAATACAATCATTCATAGGAATAAATAAATAAATAAAACAAAAATAATCTTTCAATATTTTCAAAATAAATGCTGCATTTAACATTATTATCATCTCAATGCGATTTAATTTTTTTCATTATCAAACATCATTTAACTAAGAAATTAAAATTTATATTTTTATATATAACTTCATAAAAAGTAATTTGGGGTGGGGGAGTAAAATATATATCATCATATTCTTATTATATATATATGAATGGTTCTAATATTATAAGATTACGATTTTTTTTTCTGTAATCCTAAAAGTGTGTGTGTAATTTTATTTTCAAATAATATTACTATTATAGTGTGCTTTAAAACAAATCAAATTAATACTTTGATTATCTAAATATCTAATTTTCTTTTTATATTTCATTGTTGAATTATATTTATGTAGAATAATATAAATTGAAGGACTAATAATTTTTTATATATACTACTTATTTCTTTTTAGTAACCCGTGGTATTTAATAAATACATTTGATAACGTTATAGTCAATAATTTTAAATTCAAATTCGAAAAATTATTTAGAATATGACCAATGATTGGATTAGGTGAAAATGTATTTCCTTTAACTTAGGATTCATACAGATTATAATTAATTAAATCAAGATATTTAAAATGATAATAAAAAGTCTATATGAATGAAATACATTTTGAATTTGCACCATAGTTTTTACTTGATCTGTTATCAAATGTTTACATGAATATTTATAATAATTAATAGTTATAAAAAATGATAACACACATTAACCATGAATTTTAATGTATTTAAAATTACTCTTAGAATTTTTTTAATTATTATTCCTTAAATCTCAAATCTAAATGTAATATTTATAAACAAAAAATAAATTGTTCGAATAAATATGTAAATTAAAAAATATACAAATTTTAATAAAAAAACAAAAAGTATAATATAAAATGACAATAAGTATATCTTCAGATAATTTTCAATTAAATTATAAAATGTTAAACTGTGCTTTTTATATTACTTAATGATTATAAATGATATATAAATGATATTTACAAAAAAACTACTATTAAATGTGGTCGTTTGTGGCAGTTTTTTGTTCTTATAAATGATTTGATGAATAGAAATTACAAATAGTGCTAAAATAAAATAATTTCAAAATTATAGTTTAAAACTTTTTAAAAGCTTGTGTTTTAGTTATTATGTTTCTCTCTCTAAATTAATGTTGATAATAATAGTAATAATAATAATAATAATAATAATTTATCGAAGCGTATGAATCGAGGTTTGTAAGTGGGTGCTTGGTCAGAGGTGGGCTTATGCTGGGAGAGAAGGCCTCGTTTCAGTATTTCCCCCCCAGCACTGTCTGTCAGCCGGCGGCGCCGCTGTCCCGCGGAAAACGCCATCGTGCACGGCGCACCGCACAACAGACGGCCACCGGGTGCTCGCGGTCAACGTCGCGGTCACCGTCCTTGCTGCACACGTACACCGTGCCCGTCAATTTTAACACAACAAAAACAAGTGGGACTTCCTTGGGCGTCCTTAATCTAAACATCGTTTACTCTTTAGGATTCATTTTATCGTTAAAGGTCTCCGATTTTACGGGACTTTTCATTCTTACGTTCATTCGTCCTATCAAGCTTTTCAAAATTTCAAACAACAAAATTAACTATTTTTTCTTATATGTCGGAAACAAATTTCCTTTATCTTATAATATCATTTTGGGAAGATTCAGGCCTAAACAATAGATGAAAACCTTGAAGTAAAGAAGAAAAGTTGGAAGAAATGAAGTTTCTATCATTATTTTATTTATTAAAATGTATCCTTTAAATAATATGGAAATTGGAGGAATAAAAAAAAAAGTGTCAGCTAATTTAATAATTGACCTTTCCTTTATTTGATCATTTAATATTTTTATATTTTTTTATTTTTTTTTAAACAACTTTCTTAATTTTAATAAATTTTAACTAAATGAAAAATTGAAATAAAGAAAAATTTAAACTTCATAATTCTAAACATAAAATTTATTTTATTCTTTCTTTTGTTTATATATATAATAATTATTAGATTTTGGATTCGATAGGAAATTAGTAAATTACTATTTTTTACATTTCTATAATTCTTGTTCAAAAAATTAGTATAACTATAGAAATGTTTACATGCGACAGAGTTATTTTTAAATAAATTATTTGATATACATATATCAAATATATATATGGTATTTATATTCATATTATTTAATTAATAAAATATGATAATTCTAATATAGAACCTCCATCGTTTTTCGTAATTGAGAACAAAAACAAATAAATAAAATAAAAATTCTAGATTATATATATTATATTGGACCTTTTAAATATTTTATTATTAATTTTAAATAATGTAAAGTAAAATGAAAATCGTTGAAATAATAAATAATTATTTTTTTTAATTAAATTATTAATACTAACCAATAGAAAAATTATTTTTAATAAAACAGGTTAGTGAATAATAGTTTGATAAGATATATAGTTAATATATATTCAATATAATTTATTAACATTAATCTCTTTCCAAAGATCACAGTTAATAACGAGTGTAAAATTTATAATTGTATGAGAAAGAAAATTAAATTTTCCCTATTCTAATAAAATATTTATATAATCAACTATCATATATGTATATAGACAAATAAATAATAAGGCTATCCTATATCTTGTTCAAGATATCTAGGGAAAATTATTCAAAAACATAAAATAAAATTTTCAACAGGAATTGAGAAATTCTTAACCTCTCCCTGAAATTTTAATTTGATTATTAAAAAAATAAATAAATAAAAAAAATACTGTAAAAATAGCCTTCCTTCCATTTTCATTCCTTAATTCATTCTATATTATTTTCACTTATATTTTATATATATCCTACCATTATATTAATTATTTTTATAATACAAGACTAAAAAATATTCATTTTTATATTATATTTAATCTCTGCATAATTTTTAACATATTTTGAAAAATTTGATAAAATAATAAATAAATAAACATCACATACTAATTAATTAAATAATATATAAAACTAAAATTAGTTTTTCGTAATTCGATTAAGTTATCACATATTCCAGTCATTTGTTATTTTTAAAATTTAAAGCGTCTTGTGGAATTATTGAAATTTTCAAAAGAAAGAAAAAGAATGTCAAATATTTCCTAATTGATTTAATAAAATAACAAATTTTAATTTTTTTTTTTTTTCTTTATTCATTTTTAATCCAAAAATTTTATTTTATCTGACTAATAATTGTATATTTATTTTCTAAAACTTTTCTAATATATATAATTATATATATATATATATTCTTTAATAATAGTCAAAAGGACGCCAAAGGAAAATTTGTTAGCCATTCGCACCGGCGCCAATACTAAGCGTTTTAAGTGCTCCACTAACGTTTTTAAACTTATTAATAAGTATGTATAAGTATATATATATATGTATATATATACTGCTAGATGCTAATGGGGTGAAATTTTGAGCACCTCTTTGAATTATTTATTATTATAATTTTATAATAATCATTATTATGAAAAAACATCGATCCGTCCTTAGTAAAGAAAATGAAATCTCCCATGGTATTTATGTATTTATAATTTATTTACAAAAGCAAAGTTTTTTTTTCGTATTTCTTTTTTTTTTATATATTTTTTAAATCTCTATTTATCTTAAATCTGGTATGGTTAAAAATTTATGGCAGTGTATTGAATTAGAATTAGTTGGGATGTATATATGCATATATACATAACATGGTTTGTTATTAAAAACAACATTAATAATTAAAAGTTTTGCACTTGGTATATAGATTATACCTAATATATATATAGATATAGATATATATTTGTCTTTTTATTTAAATATATAGCAATATTGATATTAGTGCCACTTGAGATGCGTATTATAAAAAAATTGAATTCATGAGAGTAAAAGTCTTAGGTAATGTTCTTAGTTGACTGCAGGCTGGCAGATTCTCTCTCGCTCCACCAGGATTTCAAACACGGTATTCGCGAGAGTTGGCTGGTCATCATAATAGTATAATTAAGAATTTTATTTTAACAGGATCAGGTGATGACAAGAAAGTGAAATAGAGATAGAAAAGAGAGAGATAGAGAGAGATAAATGAAAGATTGATAGAGAAAAAAAGAGATCGAGAAAAAGAGTGTGTATATGTGTCTGTGAAAGAGAGAGAGAGAGAGAGAGATAAAGGAGAAAGAGAAAGAGAGAAAATATAGTAATTGGAAATTTCAAGAAATATCTACCAAGATCATCATCCTATCTCTTAAGATGCAGCTTTTAAAAACCTTTACAATTTTAATATTACTTTAATCTAAAAAGATAGTATATCTATATAATAAATCTATAAGAATTATTTATATTTAATTCGTTAATATATAATGAAAAATTAATTTTACAATTACAAATAGAAATAAAATTTCGAAAATTGGGTTATTTTTATTTAAATAGATTATATTATTTTACTTAAATAATTTTTTTATTTTATAAACGATTTGTGAAGTTCAAGAAATATCTGGAGTAGGATATAAAGATCAAAAATATGCTTCGTTATTGACCTTATTGAATTGAATAAGAAGAGGAGCCGGCCATATTTCGATGATGATAAGGGAATGGTTCTAAATAACTGCATCTTGGAGTGACATGGATCTCGGCCATATTGTATCCTTGATAAAATCCTGGGAGGAGAAATGAATGAGAAGAATGTCATCGACGCAAACTATGTCGTAGGTAGACGACACAAGCCTTGCCCCGATGGGCGATCAACTCGCAGAGATGGGCCTCGAGAGCTGCGCCGGAGGTCCTGCCGACACCACCGCCGCCCGGCCAGAGGGTGGCGATGTTAAGAGTGTCCCATTGTCAAACGGCGCTGTTCGGGAAGCGCGGCGGGGGCAGCGGGGGTGGGGGGCGATGATGGTGATGGATGCTCGACGGCGACTGTGACAGGTTGCTCGCCCCCGGCAGCGCCGTCAGCATATGCGGCGGTGGAGGCGGGAGATCGACTCCGCCGGGACAGCACGGCTCGCACCCAGCTGCAACCGAGAGCACGGCCCCGTCGACCCCGTCCCCAACAACGTTCCTTTGGGCTCAGTTCAACGGGCGGCGGCGCGCGGCATTTCCCTCCCAAGACAATCCTCTCGGTTTCTTTCTTTCTCTTCTCCTCTCAATCTCTCTCTCTCTCTCTCCGTTCTCTCTCCTCTCTCTCTCTTTCTCTCTCGATCACGCATCAATTTTTTCCTAGGCTCATTCCACACTGTCACCCATCGATACGCGATCAAAAATTAGATTAATGGAATTATGCAAGCGACCTATGCAATTTCAAAATGGACCTAATTGATCACGTTTGAATTTAATTTGTATAATTTCTAATACAAAATCTCGCTGGTTGACAGTGCGAAACAGGTTTTGTGTCCAAGGGAAATAAATAAATAATGTGATGGAGACAGTGCTTGTGAATAAGTGTGTATAAAATTCACCATGGTGAATTTATTATTTTAAGAAGTAAAATATTATGTAAATTTGAAATTAAAACTACTTTTTTCAAAACTATATTTAGGTTGACAGAATTTTTATAAAAATAAATTATAAATTTAGTAAAAAAAGATATCTCTCAAAAATTGTAGTTAAAATAAATTTAAAATTTAAAATAATTTTTAAAAAGTTGTTTTATGATTAATAAAATATTCGCTCAAAACGATTAAGAATAATTTATAGCATAAAAGATTTTAGATTATTTTTCTTCAAAATAGCAAATAAATAATTTGTAGGAAATTATTTAATATATATATAATTTCATAATTTTCACGGATGAATTTCTACACACTTCTCGAACAATCACACCATTTTAGGAGCTACCTCAAAAATTATTAAAGCTATAATCAAAAGGTATATTCAAGATAATAGTATAAATAGAACAAATAAAGATAAAAATAAAATGTGACAAATAGTAAAAAAAAAAAATATTAAAACTAATATAAAATAAAATAAAGGAAACCCAGATATTTCTTAATATTCTTGAAATATTTTTTTTTCTTTTAAACGATTTTGAAATTTAAAAGGATATATTTTCTATTTTTATATTTCAATATTAAAAATCAATTTAGAAGCTAATATTAATTAATATGAGAGTTGAGAGAGAATTTAAAAAAATATTTATAAAATAAAATAAGAAAGAAAGAAATAGAGAGCCAGCGCCGTCCGTCCGTCGATAATATATATATATATACATATATATATATATATATATATATATAAATATATCCACTATTTGAACTATTCTTATATATATAAATATATATATATATATAAGACTAGAAGCCAACAACAACTATACATATACATATTATATATAGAAGTGTATGTGTGTGTATTATACAGGCTTTATATAAATAGGCATTAATAGGGCAGCATGCATCAAAGTGCATCTCAAGAGTTTTCAGGCGGGTAGGAAGGGGAAGATAGTGAAAATGTTCATCCCTAAACTTATTTTACTATTAATGATTTTTATGAGAATAAATTCTTTCCATTCTTGCATATTCTATATTCAGAATAGTTTAGATATTTTGATATATCATTCTTATTTTATATTTTGGGATTTGTAAAGAGCTCCATAAGTATGTTATAATATTACAAGAAATTTTAAAAACATATTACATAATTAATTATTGAATAATTACAAATTTTCTTATCAAATGAAGCCCTTTAAATTATTTCAATTGGTTACAAAAAGTTAATTTATTTCATTTTTATAAAATAGCTATATATTTTCTGGTATATAATATTATTCTAATATAACCAAACTCACTGAGAAATAAATTGAAATTTGTGTTCTTTTTCTATTTTAATTATAATAATCTTAATAATAATACTGTATTTGCATATATTATATATATATATTTTAAAATATTTACAACATAACCCCAAAAGTTATAATTTTTATTTATAATATCATATATGTGTTTGTATTTAAAGAAGAGTTTATTAAAATCATTTTTGAAAAATATGTGTTTTATTATTATTTAAAATTAAATTATACTGAATTGTTAAATAAAATTAATGTGCGCTATTTTATTTAAAATGTGTCAATTGAAATTATCTCATTTCATTATAAATGATAAAATATGATAAAAAAAAAGAAAGTGCTCTAGTGCGGTGCCAAGCGTAGCACTTATACTTTCATATTAAGTACTTTTCAAATTGGAGTGATAGTGCGGAGTGAACTCATATTTTTTTTTTTTTTTTTTGTTAATTTTATTTTTTTTTTTTACAGATATCCGAAAGTGTTAGAAATATACAAAGAAATAAATTGCACGTGTAAATTTGATTCTTTTGAATCGAATAAAGAAAATAACAATGTGCTGACTAAATGTTAAGTTGATAAGAAAAAAAAAAAAATTGAGTGCATGTGTGTATATGTGTATATGTGTGGGTGTGTATCGGAATTTTCCGGTGGTCAATCAACCCGGGTTACCTGGTATTGACGCGTAAGCTGAATGCCGTCTAGGGTTGTATTTACTTGTTAATCTGCTTCGCTCATACGGCGTCCGCACTAGATATAAGGGAATTGAATTGAGCTTTAAAATACATTCTAACTAAATTGGAAACCTGTTTATACTTAGATCTAAAAGAAACAATTTTAAGTGTTTTTTTTTTATTATTAATAATATTATTTTTTTTTTTAATAAATTTAGGATTGATTTGAGGTGAATTGTTCAGGATTACACTTTAATTTTTTTTTTTTATTATAATGGGGATTCATGCAACTACATTTTCAAAGTTTTATTTATTAATTTCTATATAAAAATCTATTTACTAATATATAAATATAAATATAACAATTAGATATTTATATTTATATACAATTTATATATATATTTATAAGTTACATCATTCAGTGCAAAAACATACATAAATTATCTCAAGCAATTACACTTGAATTAATATATATATTTATATATATATAAATATATATATATATATACGAATAACAAATTAAAAACATAAGCCAAGAGATTCACAACACATGAATTCGGCAGCATCCAGTGTCCATGAAAGTGAATGTGCGCTCTGCCTTCGTGGATTTCTCCCAAAATATTGTGTACAACAGAGTCAAATGTGAAGAAGCAAATTTCTTACTCAGATTTTCGATCATTAACACAGTGTCAATACAAAAATAAAAAAAAAAATAAATAATATATAAAATATAAATTAATAACGAAAATTAAAAAAGATAAAATATCAAAACTTATATTCACAAAAAGTAAACAAAACAATTTTTTTTTTTATATAATATATATATATTAAAATTAATAAAAAAAATTGTGAATTTCTTTAATAGTAGTAGAACATGCTCAAATTTATGAAATGAGAATGAATATTATTAGCCTCTAAATGAAAATCTATTTAAAGTATGAGAGAATATAGAGAAGAGAGCGATTATTTGTTATGTTTGTGTTTTTTTGTATTTGTTTAAAAAAAAAATGTAGAAATAAAGTAAAAACAAATATTTTTACACAATAAAAACAATTACCTAAATATATCAATTAATTAGACAACATAAAAGTGCCAGGAAAGAGAGAAGAGTCATGCGGGGGGGATTGGAATTTTTGGACTTCAGGAGTAAGGTGCCAACAATTATACAAACAGACAAAACAAACACACTGAGACAAGATGTACAAACAGAGTTTGGTTTATTTGAATAGTTATTTTGTTTATAGTGTTTTTATTTAAATTTTTATGTGTATTTTAAAGACGATTATAATAGTTATTGATCGATTTAATTGAATTCAAGAAAGACTATAGCAAAAAAAAAACTTCCCTTTTTAGATTAATTTAATTTTTTCTTTACTTCGCGCATTCTTTTGTCTAGAATTGTATTTCATTTGGGAGAAATATCGAAGTTTAAGTATAATACTTCTTTAGTTAGATATCAATATATATATATATATATATATATATTATAAAATATGTAAATTTGAATTTGATAAGAAAATATTGTAAATTTGATGATTGTTTATATTAAATTGGAATGTCTGAAATTTTGGTAAATTATTTTTATGTTGAAAATTTATTTGTTTTTTAAATTTAAGTTATAATACATTTGTATAATTTAATTTTATAATTGGATTATATAATTTAATTTATATAATTTAATTTTTAAATTTTATAATTTGATTGTGTAAAATTTATAGAATTGTAATGTTATCGTAATCGACGAGTATAAATATCTTATTGAAATTAATTAAAATTAACTGAACAGAATATAATTATAGACTATGCTTAACCAAAACCTATTTCGAATCAGCATTGGAAAAAAATAATCAATCTCTTATTATTGTTTATTGTTACCTACTTTATCTAATATTAACACTGTTGGATTTAATTTCATACTCAAATTTCGTCTAGTTTCAAATTCCCTGATTTACTCTATATTTTACATATATACCTTTTCCCGATAACAATACATTGATTTATCATCTAAACCATCAAAATACTTAATTATTTGTAGGGATTGATTAATTAAAATTTCCAATTTGAATAAATATTTTTAAAAGTTTGAAGACTAATAATTGATGGTATAGAAAATTCGGTTATTAAAAGGAAATATTAAATTAAGGGATATAAAAAGAAATTAAAATTTTTTATCTTATAATATTGAGATTATACACCTATATATATTATTATTAGTATTATTATAAACATCGACATCTTAGGTCATTAACGCCATATTTTATTTATATTTATATTTTTGTCATTAATTTTTGATTTTTTTAACATTTATCTTTACCATACCTTCCCTTATTTTGAAACTTTTTAGTACAATTTTAAATAAAGTAAGTTTATAATAATACATTTTTTATTTAATTTTATTTACATATATAAGTATATAGTAATTATATATATTTTATCATATGAACTATGTGTATATTATGTATAAAAAAATAATAAATGCACATAAATTTGAGTAATTAAACTCTGATATATCAATAAAAAAAAAATTATTAAATTATTATATTTTTTCATAAATGAATATTAAATATTTTTAATAACACAGTTCTTTTAATATGAACACAGATTAATTTTAAATTATCAAATCAATTTTATCCACAATACACTAAAATAAAAACCTTAAAATATTGTATTAAAGCTGATTTTTATCGTTAAGCATGATCTAGAATATTATCAGTTAATTTAAATTTTATATTTCACTCTCTCTCATTATATTTATTATTTATTTTATTTTGTGATTTTATTATTAACATATAATTTAATATCCGAAACGAAAATATTAATCAAATTTTTCAAAAATTTAATTTATTAGAAATATTTCTATTTATTTTTATGAAAATAAGGAAAAACATAGGTGATGGATGAATAATAGTATAAATAGCCTAAAAATCATCCTATGAAATAAAGATCCAATAAAATAAAAATATAGAAAATCCTCCCCCCTTTGGAATTTATACCAATTGGAAAATTTAATAAATTTCTTTAAAATGGTATAAAATATTTAGAGAAACGACAATTTTTATAAAATGAATTTGGAATAAAACATATCAAATTATATTTAAGGTGCGTTCCAGTTAGCGATCACAACGATAAAAACACTTATTTATTAGTCGTTGGCGAAAGAGTCACTTGAGTTAATGATATTAACGCTCACGAGCAAGTGGAACGTGAATACTCGCGGTTGAGAGCGTGAGCGTTGTGATCGACAACTGGAACTCACACTTTAATGAATAGGTTTACAAAATATAAGTTTATTTTAACTGGAAAATTAAATAATTTAATATCTCATGAAAAAACACGCAAAAGAAAAAATTAAATTAATTTATAATTCAATTTTGATAAATAAATGGCCTGGCTGGTAAGGAGAATTAATTTAATAACATACCTTTGCTATAAACTGTAAATAAAATAATAAACATATAATGCTATCTTTAAAAGGTAGATAATTATTTTTCTTTTTTTCTGGCTCAACCTTTCATCAATAATCGAATAAAAATAAGAGTGGGAAAATTAATGTGTTTAATTACATTAATCAACAATAAAATGAAATTGTTTTAATTAAAGAAATTTTTTAAGATCCACCTGATATGAAAATTTAATTTAATTATTAGAAAAAAAGAAAATGAAGAAAAATATATACTTAATTTTAATATGAAATATATAAATATTTTCTTTCTCTCAACAACAAAAAATTTCTTTGAATTTCAAAGGAAATGTTCTTATTTAATTAATATCTCCAAAAACCGTTCCAACTTCCTCTAATTTATTCGAATTAAATTGAATTTCATATAAAGAAAAACAATTCCCCTTTTCAAAATTAAACTAAATAATTAATTGAATCATGTTTTGTACATTTCAATGGATTTTCCGCTCAGTCCCCAAAATATCAAATAGAATTAAGAAAGATTGTGTGTGATGTATGAGATATGTGATGTCAAGTTCCTATGTGGGAAGAGGTCTATTAGTGTGGGTGTGTGTGTCGAGTGTCGGTGGCAACACCAAGAGAGGACGGGGCTTACATGTATCTGGGCGTGGCTTGGCTTCAGCCAGTGGCGGCAGCGCTCGGTCCATCAAAACGCCGCCCCGTTCCTCTAACGCATTCACACAGTTTAACATGCTCCTGCAAAAGAGTCAGGACACCTAGTCTGGGTAAGCTTGGCTTAAAGTGCCGCAATTCAGAGCAAATGAAACAAACACTCGTTTTAACGGGCGGACTCTGGCTAGTCTAGGACCAGGATTTCAACTGTTTTCATTATATGTTAAAGGGAAAGGGAGTGAAATTGGTCCACTTAAAATGAATGAATAAGACAAGAGTATGGAATTAATCACCACGAAGGAATTCTAAACAAGTGAGAATATCATCAAAAAAAAAAAAAATACAGAACATTTTCAGAAAATAAATCAAATCACAAAACGTCTGAATATAGCCCCTGAAAGTTATGCAACCAGGAACTTAAGAGGATACTGTTTAAATTTCAGGGGTTTCATACATAGTCTTTGTGATTGTAATCAACGAGTGAAATTTTAATATCAAGAAGTGAATCTATGAAACGTTATTATAATAATAATCAACATAGTCATTTATGAATTTTAGAAAAATTTTTGAAATAAAAATGATCAACTTTCCTATAAATATCAGAATGAATGAGATTAAACAAAAGCTAAGAAGAACAATAAGTATTTATAAAATAAAGAAACGAGTTATAATAATTCTTCAGACTAATAATTGTGAATAAAAACTTAATAAGTTTTTAATAAAATAATGATATCATTCATATATATATATATAATATAATATAATAATAATTATATATAATTTAAATCAATAAAATTTTCAAAAAATGATTATAAAAGGAATTAAATTCTAATGGCATGTGATATGATAAGATTATTTACTTTGAACATAATAACTGGGTCATCCCAGGAAATTTTGTTAAAAAAAAAAAACAAGATATCAAGAAACCTCAAATCGACAATGACATAAGAAATTCACAATACTAGGACATTTTCATTGGTTGAGAATCAGTATAGAAATTTATTTTTTTAATGAATAATAATTAATAATAAAATAAGAATTAGTATTAAATATAATCTAAGAATAGTTGATTAAACAAGTTATTAATTAATTAACTCACTATATATAGCTATATTCAGTCAATATAGATATATATAGAGCAAGTTTTTCAAGTGAGCAATTCTTAAGACGAGTCTACAATATATTGAATTAGTTTTAGATGGCAATCTCAAATAATTTTGACACTGTGTTAAGGCGAAGTTGGTCGAGGCCCCACCTCCCCGGCCCTAGAGCTTCTGGTCCGGGGGCGGCGGCGGGGGTACCTGATTGGGGGGCCCCCCCG
Source organism: Labia minor (assembly GCA_963082975.1). Taxonomy (NCBI): domain Eukaryota; kingdom Metazoa; phylum Arthropoda; class Insecta; order Dermaptera; family Spongiphoridae; genus Labia; species Labia minor. The sequence goes on from OY720347.1 coordinate 65,439,140, forward strand.
CCGCCGGAGGCGGCGCGTCTTCCGTCAGCACAGTCTCTTTGCTGCCCGTCTCCGAATCATTCCTCCTGAAAGCCAACAAGACACGGACCTCGCGTTATATTTAAATGAACCCCCCTAAAGAAAAAATAAAAACAAAATAATAAAAATAAATAAAATAAAATAAATAATAATAGGTACATGATAAATAAAATAGAAACACTGAAAATTTTAAATGGATATACTAGAAGAATAGAGAAAAGTAGAAAAAGAAGATAAGAAGAAGATGAGATAGAATAGAGAATAAGATAGGGAGAAAGAGAGTGAAAGAAAGAGATAGAGAGAGTAAATGAGAGAGAATTTATAGATTCCATATGATGATGACCCTCCACCTCCTTTATGTCCCATAATGGGGGGCCTTCTGCAAGATGAAGTCACTCCGAGCTCGAAGTCCGCCGATGTCAGCTAATTCAAAGGCAGAATCCTATTATCGGTTATAAAATCTGTCTATAGATTGATATTGAAAAATGATATTAAATAGGTACATTCTGATATTTTAAATTTGTATTTGATAGAGAAGTGCGGTGTAAATGGTGCGCGCGATATGAAAAGGAATAAATTTTTTTATATGGATAAAAGGAGAGAATCTTTAGAGGAAAAATTTGGATATTCTGAAGGCATAGCGCTTCATAAAGGCGCCCTCAAAGAGAAGCTTCTATGAAAGGCATGCCGTGCATCGAATGTTGCTTGGCCCCTCTGCATCACGCACTGTTTCGGTGGCAGGCTGGGGACCGCAAAAAGGGTGGGCACGGCACTCCGAGGACTGTCCAAAATGCCTGCGGCCGGCTCCACTCAACTCGAATTGCATGCATCAACCATTAAAATTCTTTCGTTCGTTATTAGTTATTCTAATAACCATGAATATAGAGTGAAAGAAAGACAGAAAGAGAGAAAGTAATTTTTTTAAAGCAACAGATTTTACATCCAATTCGAATTCTGCCTTCAGGCGATTTAAAAACAATTTTACCTAAGAGGATAAAAATATCGTAGGCTTTATTGTAAATTAATATAATTTTTTTAATAGAAACTAATTTTTCGAGAGATACAATATATATATATTAATATTTTACAGCGAGAGAGAGCAAGATTCTATAGAGTCAAAAGGACGGATCATGTTTGCTCTTAAAAAATTTGTTAATTTTAATAAATCAATAAAATTGATATATATAATCCAAAGATATTTGCTCAATAATTCCCAGATTATTTTCTAAATGTCAAATATTAATTAGAATTTTTTAACATCAAAATATAAATAAAAAAAATCTATATTATATGATGAAAGAATAAAAATTGGAACTAGTCTACAATCACAGAAATAATATATATTTTTTAAAATAATAAACTTTACAATAGGCATGCTTCTTTTCTTTTTAGAAGGATATAGTGCTTAGGAGAAATTAAAGAAATATTTAAAAAAAAAATTTTAGAATTGTGATTGAAAGGAAATTCAATGAAATCATAAAAATTAGAAGAAATTAGAATGATTTGGAGAATGAATGAATGATACTGTCGCCCCTAAATGTTCCATGATGAAAGAAAGCATCATAATGGCATGCATCCAGTGGAATTAGAAAAGGAAGGGTGAGAAAAAATAAAAAGAAAGTCTTAAGCCGTGAGGCGGTTGCCACTCAAGCAGGCGAAGGCTAATCCGTTGAGGATCATGGCATGCATGGCCAATGGGCTCTCCGTTACTCACCCGTATAACCTACTCTCCTGAAGACCTCCCCTAAAGCAGGCGAGGTGGGCACAAGAGAGAACCGAATTAAGTAAGAGACCATCAAATGCCCAAATCACATTTAAAATATGTATTATAAATGAACAATAAATCAACAAACATACATCTATTTAAAATAAAAGAAATTCCATGCAATCTAAATCTTGCATGAAACTTGAAAGGAAACATGCTTTCAGAGCTTCCATTGCCTGTTCAAAATATTAATTTTCTTTTTAAAGATGAAAAAATTTTATTCATAAGTTAAATTAATCTTATATCTTATATGAATCAATCAATACATTTAAAATTCTATTAATATATATATTTTTCAGAGTATTACTAAATGTATGTGTATATCTCTGGATGAGCAAATGAAGATGTAGTTAAGTCCAGTTTACTTAATGCATCAGTATGATGAATTGATCAACTTTTGGTGCAAATCCGGAAACCGAAATTGATAGTTTAGCGATCGACGATAGGAAGGGAAGGGTTATTTTCACACCAAATTTCACATGAGGAGATTTTTAACATATCACCACGAATCATGCACTTTGTATTGGTTTTATCCTCGAGAAAAATCATCTTTATTAGTTTTTTCTTAATTTAAAATTATATAACGTCATCCAGCCATTCATGACGTCACAGCCTGGTCTTACTTATATATTATAAATAAAATAAAATTAAAAATATTTATTTTATATCCATATTTGTTTTTTATTACATTAATAGATATATTAAAATTATTTGAAATTGTTTCTGTAGCTGGAAATTAATTTACATCAAACCCCGTCGGTCGGTTCGGACCTGGCCACAGGTCAACTTTTTGTTTATACAATATCTTTAAAATTTAATAAATTAATTAAATTTTTAAGTTCTGTAATTGGTTTAGTTTAGATCTTTATCTTTATATTTTCCCAAGGATTTTTAAACTTCCTTTGAAGGTGACACCTTGAAACGGTATGGGACTTTGTTTGTAAACCGCTGGTCTAAGTAAATCGACTTATCTACTTCTTTCTTGTGCCAAAAATAAATACAAATCATCGGCTTCACTAAACGTATCCAGGTTTCAAAACAAAACCACTCGACATTCATTAATTTATTTTCCTATATATATATTCAATAATAAATAGAATTTTAAAATGTAATAAAATTTTTAAAAAAATGCGACATTTTATACATCGATTGGATTTCTAAGTAATGAGTGCTAGTTGTAAAAAACAACAAATTGTGAAATAATTTTTGCATTGATCCATATAAAATATATGTATTTTAAAATAAAAAATATTTGAATTCAATATATGAAAATTGAAGATAACTAATTAAAAAAAATGAATGTTTTTATTTTACTTTAAATACCTATATATACAAAATGATAAAAATGTTATTAAATTGTTAAAAATTGAAACTTCGTACGAAGTGATTGAACTTTAAAGTAAATCATTTCTTAGCTAAAAATGTCAATATAAAAATAATGAAAATACTGCAAATTTAAACGATTTCTTAATTTTTGTAATTTATTTATATAAACATATTATAATTAATTTAATTTTTATCAATTAAGTTAGTCCTTTATCTAAACTATAGTATACAAGTACTAAATATACTAAAATTCAAATATTTTTTATTTTATCAAACCAAAACAAAATTATATTTTAATTTTATTTGAATACTATATAAAAAAAATGTTATATATTGTTATATATAAATTATATATAATGTTATATATAAACATATATATATATATATATACTATATAAATATTTAGTATACTTGATTTAAATAAAAACAACAAAATTTATATAGGTATATATATCAAAAATAAACAAGTTTTTTATAACGTTATTATTCATTGAGCATCTAAGTAAACAAGATTAATTTATCAATCATTATATATTTTAATTTTTGTATAATAGTTTTTTATTTTTACGGTTCAATTTTTTGGAATATTTAATATATTATTAGATTATAACATTAGATGAAAATTTATATATGTGAAATATACATATAACGAATATGATTATTTTAATATAAAAAAATTAAATTCTATGTATCTTCTCTCTCTTAATTTTGTATTTAAAATTGCACTTTTTATGATTATTATATTATAATTTGATTTATCAAAAAAGAAGCTTGTTTTTCAAATCTTATCGTTGTTAAAATGTTATATTTATAAAATATGACTTTTAATTGCCATGTTTACTAATTCGTTATGTTCTTAACATCATGGTATTTCTTTAAATATAAATGATAATTCTTACCTTTGTTAAAAAGACAGATTTTATTAAATAATTAAAACTAATTTTTAAATTCATTCTATAAAAAATTAAATTTTATAATTAAAATTTAATTAACAAAATTTTCAAATAGCTACAAGCAAATTGATAAAAGGTAAAAACAATTCCACAAATTAATTAAAATATAACAAAATCATTAACAATTAATCAGAGAAACAATTTTTTTTAAAAAATTACCAAATGTAAAAGAAAATACAAGCATCCATCCATTTATGTTTAGTAGAGATCGCACGACATTCGCCAAAATTTGATCTACATTAACGCCAATGATGAGGGTGGAGGTTGGTTGATTTTAAGAGGTACGAAGAGCAGGAACAGAGGCCTAGGAGGCGCGCTGGATAAGAAATGGCGACCCGGACTCAGCACTTACCTTCCGTTGTTTTGACGGAATAACGCGAGGATCTCTTCGAAAGTCTTGTTCTTCGTTTCCGGCACCTTTTTGTAGGTAAAGATCCAGAATATAGCAAGGAACACGCTGAATGGCAGGAAAGTATAGTTTTCTAGAGCCGCCTGTTATTCATAAAACAAAGTTATAATTAATAGATTATACATTCTAATGAAAAAATCAAAATCATAAATTTTAGTGATTAATGAAGAGATTATAATTATTATTCTTCTCAAAAATTAACATTTTGTAAAAATTTGTTATTATTTTCTATTCGATTTTTTATTGATTTTGTCATAGTCATTTATTTATTTAATTATTTATTTTTAAGTTTTAATATTTAAATTTATTTCTATTTAGTGTAATTATAAGTTACTTTAATAATTTAGAAAGTAAAGATAATTATGATAATGAAAATAACACTAAGTAAATTAAATAACTATAGTAATGTCAAGAAATATATTTTATAAATAAAACATAGAAATATATATTATTTTTATTAATCCTGTCAAATTCGATCAAAACAATATTTTTTTACTCATTATTTATATTTTTTCGAATGCCGAATTTCAACGTTTTTAAAATAATAGAACGAGGTGAAAAATGACAATTTTTCTTACTTTTAGAAAGAATCAGATTTGTGGTGAGTTCTTTGCTTATAAATTAAAATTATTGTGTTGTAAATCTAATAAAACTAATAAAATTAAAAATTCCAAATAATTTACCTATCTAAATCATTTTTTAGCTCAACCACCACCTGAATTTTTTTCTTACGCAAAATATAATTTTACACCGGTTCTCTCAATATAACAAAATTTCAACACGTTTTTTTTGTGATTTTCTTTGAGATGTCATAACATCACTCTAAACTTTCATTCGCGACCCCATTTATGATTGCGACCCCGTATAAATATAAAAGAAAGATATTTTTTGATGATTTATTTATTAGGTAACAATCTACATACATATAAATCTAAATGCGCAAATGTACATCTAGAATTTAGGTGTGTATTTGTATTATTTCTAGATTCTAGATGTTACAAAATCGTGTATTTAAATATTTGATATTAAAATCTCTCACGACCCCAGAATTTTGATACGCGACACCCTTTGGAGTCGCGACCCATAGTTTAAGAAGACCTGCTCTAAACAACAAATTATGAGAGAAAAATTTCTGTATTTTTCTTAAATTAACCCACCTTAGATTCCTTAAACTGGACTATATATTATATATAATATTATAAATAAAATCAACATATATATATATATATAAAATATATTTTTAACGTATCTTTCAAATGTTTTGTTGCAAACAATATTTGAAATTTGAGTGTGTTATTTGTATTAGTTTTAATTCATTTTTTATCTTAAATAAAGTATATACTAGTATACTAATATAAAATTGTATAAAATTTAATGATTATTTCTATAAAACGAAATGGGACTAACGCTTACGATAAAACACCGAGATGTCGTTATAATACTTTATAAAAAATAATGTGTAAATATAGTTTTCGATAAACAAACCTTCATCGGAGGGAAGCCGATGCCGACAAGGAAATTGGCCATCCAATTGACGAGTACGGCAATGGACATAGCAGCGGGTCTTGGGCCTTGAGAGAACAACTCTGCTGTGATCATCCAGGGAATCGAACCAGGACCCAAAGCGAAGAAAACGACAAAGCTGAGCGTCGAGACCACTGAGAGGTATGACATCCAGTCGATCATTTCCTGGACGTAACCAAAAAACTCCTAATCAGGCGTTGGCATCGAGTTCTCTTTCCCAAGCAGATCGGAGGAGAAGTTAATAATCCCTTATTATTTGTCCAATTAATCTAGATATAATAGAGCATGAGAAGGCGGAAAATAGAACGGAAGCTTTTCGTTAGTAAGGACTAGGGTGCGCATGCAGGTGTTTTTAAAAACGTTCCAAGGTGCAAACTCCTCTCCTCCAGACCATGTCAGGAAAGTTGTCGTGGATATGAGAGGGAGGGCAAAAAAAAGCAGTGAGGGTGAAAGCCAAAACATAAAGCATGCAATGCAAATTGAAAAATGAAAGTAAAACTCCATTCTGAATTGTTCAGTGGAGATAGAAAGAAAAATAATATCAGAGCCAACTATGCCACAATTTCAGGTATATTATTGTAATGGAGGTTAATACCTGAATTGTGAAATAATAAAGGCTAAGAAAAGCTATTTTGCAGGGTGTTTTTCGCAAATAAAAATAATGTGGGTCGAGTATAATTAGTTCAGACAAGCGCATACCACAGTGTTGTCTCGCCTTTACACTGAAAGAGAAACAAAGTGAGACGAAAGCCCAGGCCCGTCCAAGAGAGTCCTCTTGGGTCTTCTATTGGAGAAAAATTTAATTTTCCAAAATAAGATCACTAGAGAGAAAAGAATCATTTTGGATTTGGTTGAAATTTTTATAGATAAAATATCTCTTCGATTTGAATAGGAGGAAAAAAATAATGAGAATTCCCAATATTTTTATTTTTCCTAAATAGAATTTGAATTATATTATCAAAACGACTCTTTTTTCTTAAAATGAATTACAATGAATAATAATAAATGGAAAATACTTTTTCAAGCCAGATCATTAAAATAAAAGCTTAATGTTTGCAAGCCCTTATTTGCAATTGCGAACCAAAGGTCAGTATATTCATAATAAGTACAAAAATGTTTGGGTGAGTAATTAATCTCTCGAAACAAAATAAATAAACAAATAAAAATAACATAATTAAAATGCCACCACCATTGTGAAAAGTGTATTTAATTGCAAAAAGAATGTAGATGAATGTGCTTGGTATGTTTGTATACATGAAAGCAACAAGTATATCATGTTAGTTTAGCTCTTCAAAGTTTATTAATGTTCACCTAAATGTTTTGAAATAAATGTGTTTTTCAAGAAAAAAAAATATATGAAAGAATCACAATTAAGGCATCTATTAGTTCAATTTAAATAAATGTAGTAAAACAAGAAAAATTTGTATTAAAAATTTGTTCTAATCAGAGATTTCTACTCAAAATAAATTGCTTACTGCTAATGAATCTAATTCATATCTATGAATTTATTTTCAATCAGTTTGCAAACAATTAATAGTAAAAACATCTAGACAAATAGACAATAAAGAAAGATTAAAAGAAAAATATAAAGAAAGATTCAAATTGAGAAATTTTTTAAAGTTAAAAAAAAAAAAATTAACTTTTTCGCTTATTATCTAAACCACAAACAATAGTTTAAAATGTTAAACTATTTTAGAAAATTTGTAATATGTTTTTAATGATAATTTTCATAAAATTATAATTTTTAATATTACTGATTCATTAATAGTTATATAAAATATAGTTAAGAAATATGTATTTTTATTAGAATTTTAAAATCATATATTTACTAGTAAAGTTATTCAAAAATTTATATAAAGAACTTAGAATAATAGATTATATAAAATATTTAGTCAAAAAGAAAGAAGTTGGTGTGATATTAAAATCTCTTGCAATTTTTTTTTATAAATATTTTTTATCTTGCTCTTTTGTTTTCTTTTTCTTATTCTTAGTTTATTTTTGAATGAATATTTCTTGATAGGTCGTATTAGTTGACAATTTTTACATTAAATAATTATTAATTATGAAGGGGGTGTAAATTGGGAAATATTTTCTTGAAAGAGAATAGTAGAATTCTTAAAATTATTGGTTTGCCAGGCATTATAGAAATTAGGAGGATATCCTAGAACGCGGTCTTGAGACAACAATGAGATAGAAACCATTTAAAGATATTTTATATTCACATTTAAAAGTCATAAGCGGAAATAGCAAACAAATTAATTTTTCAGCAGATGCACAAGTTTTCTGCCGATTTTCTAATAGTTCAATCGTAAATTATGACATTTCATTCAAAGACCTACATTTCATTAATATAGGGATTTATAGAAAATAGTTAGATAAATAAAAGATATAGAAATATATAGAAAATTAATCTTAGAAATCAAATGCCAGACCTTTATTAAGAAAGAGATTGTGATGAATATAGAGAAGATGAACATGCCGCCAAGACCCCAAAGATGGAGGGTACGTCGTCCTGAGCGATCCATTAGAGGAATGGATACAAGAGTCATTCCAACCATAATAGCTCCGATGCCAATAGTCGCGAATTTTGCGCTTTCATCCGTGAGGCCGCTACTGATGAAAAGCACCGTTGAATAATAAAACACCTAAACAAATCAAATCCAATATATTATAATTCATTTATGCAAAATTTAGATAATGAGAGGACAAATACTAGACAAATATCGTTTATTCTATAAAGGAATTCCAAAATAATAACCAATGTCCTAAAATGTATATTACTCATTTTATTTATTACTCTTTTACTCCTTCTTATCAATTTTAAAAATTTAAAATTTATTTAAATTCATCTTGATGTATAATGTTTGTGAAAATCTTTCTTAAAATAAATATAAAGGAAATTTTATAAAATGAGATAAAATAATCTTATTTTTGTCTATATATCTATACCTTTTCAACTTCAAATTGGGACTAAACATTTTCAAATTGGGAATAAACACCTTCAAATTGGGAATAAACATTTTCAAATTGGGTTTAAACACTTTCAAAATTGTGAATAATTAATTTGAAGCTGAAAAAGAGAGAGAACAATTATATACAAATAAAAATCAAAAAACTAATCATTTTTTATTAAATATAAAATACGAAAATAAGTTATAAATTACTTAATAAAGGAAAAATAATTAAAATCGAACGTCCATCATATTTAATGCATCAGGTATAAATCTTTGTATATGAGCGCTATATCAGGTGCATTCCACAAATGTTGGAATTTGATTAATTATATTACTCGGTTTGGGTCATGTCGACTCTTTCTCCACTTCTTTACTTAATTTGGTATTAAGTATTCCATTTTGTTGTTGTGTTTTTTCAGCTTCAAATTAATTATTCCCAATTTGAAAGTGTTTATTCCCAATTTAAAAATGTTTAGTCCCAATTTGAAGTTGAAAAGGTGTAAATAATAAGGGAAACATTAAAAATCTTTAAAATTTGTACCTTTTGTATTTATAAACAAAATCTATTCTACAGGAAACAAATATATTTCTATAAATTATTTTTCTATTTATATAATTTCGCTCTATTATTATCAATTTTTCTCAACCTTGTGGTAATTTTTTCATTCCATTCTCGTAAAATGAAATTGAACATGTTAACCAGTTTCTGTATACTGTAAATTGCTACTTGTTTGACATTTTCCCAGGCGAGGAACTTTATAATGATGATGATGATGCGTTGTTGATAGAGATGGGCCCACTGGTCTCAATCATCGAAAAGACTACTAAAAGCACAGTGGTTTCCCCATTCTAGGTAACCCCACCTATAAGAGCCCAATTATACACTTTCAACAATGCTCGTTTGTTTTTGATTGACCCTCGAATTAAGAATATGAATAAAAAAAAATCGTTAAAATTATTTATCTCATTATCTAATTTAATTTATGAAAGTGGTTGAAAACCTTTTACAAGTCTCAATCGATATTTATTTATTTTATTGTTTTATTATTATTTATTATGAGGCTATTTACCAAATGGTTCTAAAAAATTCGGATTCTAGTGGACTTTTATTTATCGGGCAAGAGATACTAAAAGAAGCACTAAATTGTTAATTTTATTAATGTTCCCTTAAATTATATTATCTATCTAAGGAACCAGTAAATTTGAAAGGTTTTAGCTGCAACAACCACATTCCTCTATCTTGAGTCACTTCAATTCGTATTCTTTCCTCCTACTCTCATATTTGATTTGATAATACTTGTATTTTAATTTAGTTAAACTATTAAAACATTTTTTTTTCTTTTTTTTTGTCAGATTTTTTATAGAATGAAATTTTTATTGGTAAGTTAAATTGATCTTAAATCAAATATCATATCATTTATTTATCACTGAGAGTAAAAGTGCTATTATATAAAATATAATACAAAATATTAATGAGATATTTATATATATGATTCATTAATTTAAATCATGTTTCAATAGTTTACCGCGTTAATGCCGGACAGCTGTTGCGAAAGCTGCATAACCACCCCTATGATAAGGGGAGTGCGTAACGTCGGTGAACAGATAAGTTCCATCATAGAGATGGTTGCTTCGGCATGCTGCGCTCGCTCTTCCGCACGCATCTCTTCAATATCTTCTTCAACTTGGTTCGAAGCGCGTAATCGACGTAGCGCTATTAAAAATATATTTATCATTAATTCATATATATATATATGCATATAATAATAAGTTGATGTATAATTATCCGACATTTTTATTAGAGCAATTTTCATCAGTGATTAGTAGGGTTTCGTTTATTATTTTTGTATGAAAATAATCTTTACTATTGTTTTGGAAAATGCATGATGAAAACCATAGTCATATTTGGCATATTATGCTCTACAACTTCAAATAAGTTGACCTGTGGCCAGGTCCGAACCGACCGACGGTTTCCAGCTACAGAAACAATTTCAAATAATTTTAATATATCTATTAATGTAATAAAAAACAGATATGGATATAACATAAATAGTTTTAATTTCATTTTATTTATAATATATATGTAAGACCAGGCTGTGACGTCATGAATGGCTGGATGACGTCATATAATTTTAAATTAAGAAAAAACTAATAAAGATGATTTTTCTCGAGGATAAAACCAATACAAAGTGCATGATTCGTGGTGATATGTAAAAGAATTTCCTCATGTGAAATTTGGTGTGAAAATAACCCTTCCCTTCCTATCGTCGATCGCTAATACTACCACTTCTGGTTTCTGGATTTGCACCAAAAGTTGATCAATTCATCATACTGATGCATTAAGTAAATATACCAAATTTCATCAAAATCGGTTGAGCCGTTCAGGCTGTACACATCTATACGGACAGACGGACGGACAGACATAATGTTAAAAATACTTTTTTACGTTAAGGAAATGCATGATTCGTGGAGATATGTAAAAATCTCCACATGTGAAATTTGGTGTGAAAATAATACCTCCCTTATCGTCGGTCGGTAAAAAGATGAAAAGCAAACCAGTCATTTCGCGATCTCAAAAAACTTTTGAAAGGATGATTTCTCTTCTGTCCCACCACACATTCCTCATAGCGTCAAAATTCAATGGCCAACCTCATCCTGGCTTATCCTTCAAGCTGGTATCACCTGATTTGAAACGGACAAACCACTCCCTACACTGCCTTTGCCAAAAAGTTCGTTGAGATCGAGGAATGACTGTTCTGCTTTCCATCCTTTCCCTCTAAGTGGTGATCTATAGAATATAGAAACTATTTATGAGAAGGATTTTAAAAATATTGAAAAAATTATTCTTATTAATTGATCATAAATATTATTTAAAATTTTATTAATTAAATATAAATAATAAATATTTAAAAGAGAATTAAATGACAAAAAATAAAAATGAAAATTTTACCTTTTCTAGCTTCTTCCTCCCATTGTTTTGTAATGAGCAAATATCGAGGGGATTCGGGGCAAAATGGGAGAAGGATACATTGTAAAATTGCAGGACAAATTGCAAGACCTAAAAATGAATTAAAAATTTAAAAATTATGATATACTTGTATATAATAGTGTGTTAAAAGATAAACAAGAAACACACCTAAAAGCACAGGCCAACCATCATCGGTTCCGAGGATTTGTTCTACGCCGAGAACCTGGGATAAGAGTAGCCCGACGGTCACAGCCAATTGGTTGACAGTGCCGAGACCTCCTCGCAGGTTCAGAGGCGCAATCTCAGAGATGTACATCGGCACTAAAGAAGTATTCAGTCCTGCACACATCAACAAATTCATTTTATGTAAGAATTATAATAACCAAACAAAATATATTACTTTAAAAAATATTTTTTCAAAAATAGACATCTTTGATTATTTAATTTATAATATCAAAATCATTTAAAGTCTTCATCAATTATTCAATTATTCAATTAATAGGTATAGTTTTAATTATAAAATTATTATTATTATTATTCAATACATAAATTATTATTTATAAAGCAAATTGATTATAAAGGGTGATTCTTTTATAGGTATAGAACTTTAAATTGCAATAAAACAACGATGGATTATTCGATTGACATGAATTTTATTTATACGAAAGATAATCTTGTGGCATTACATTTTATATATGATTTCTGGCATATGACCGCCACGGCTGGCTCGGATGTAGTCCAATTTTCGATAACTTTTTCCAACATTTGTGGCCGTATATGAGCAATAACACGGCGAATGTTGTCTTCCAAATGGTCAAGCGTTTGTGGCTTATCCGCATAGACCAATGACTTTACATAGCCCCACAGTAAGTAGTCTAGCGGTGTTAAATCACAAGATCTTGGAGGCCAATTCACAGGTCCAAAAAGTGAAATTAGGCGGTCACCAAACGTGTCTTTCAATAAATCGATTGTGGCACGAGCTGTGTGACATGTTGCGCCGTCTTGTTGGAACCACAGCTCCTGGACATCATGGTTGTTCAATTCAAGAATGAAAAAGTTGGTAATCATGGCTCTATACAGATCACCATTGACTGTCGGGTCTTCCTCAATGCTATGCTCTACAGTAGCAATAGCTTATTCTGTACGCACCGCGCGGCGTCTCTGGGGATGCGAGTTATCATTAAGAGTAAACGTGGTGCGAAAACGTTCCATGGTTAATCGAATTAACTGCTCTGATGGACGATCTTGTCGACGATAAAATGGACGTAGTGCACGATACGTATTCCGTACAGAACCATTATTTTCAAAATAAAATTGCACTATTTGCAAGCGTTGTTCAGGCGTTAGTCTATTCATGATGAATTGCCAAACCAAACTGAGAATAAATCACTTGACAGCTGTTAAATCGGTCGTCAACTTGTACAGTAATGCCAACTTAAAGTTCTATACCTCGAAAAAACACCCTTTATGAGTTAAGAAACACTTTTAACAAGAGTTAATGAAAAGTTAAAAATGAATAAAATTACTCATTAAAATCTTACTCGAATTTGGATTTGAATTTAATTCTAGAATATATGTCATGTGTTCATGGTTACAAATAAATCAAGAAAAGTTGTTATATGGGTAAATGAAATAGATAGAAATTGGTCAAAGGAAACAGATTTATGTACAGAGTCATGACAATAATAATTATCAAATTATCATATTAAAAATATATAGATATCTAAATATATATTATTTACAAATGATTTAATTTGAATCAAAATATATTATATTAAAGAAGTATTCTTACCACAGTTAATTCCAACTATCAATCTGCCAATGAAGAGAAGTTCATATGACGATGCAAATTTTGTAAAGGCCATCAATACCGCTCCAACAATGCCCAGTACATTATTAAACATCAATCCGCCCTTCCTAAATCGGAAATAAAAAAATCATTTATTTTAAATTTAAATATATTTACATAAATGCGTAGAATAATTCCAAATAAATTTTTTTTTTAACTTATATATTGGCAAATTAATGATGATTGATTAATTTATTTATAAATAAATAAAAATTAATGAGGATTAATTTTAAAAATGTTGTAAATGAGAAACTGACCTTCCAAAGCGGTTGGCTATCATGCCCCCTGAGAAGCCCCCGAGAATGCCTCCGATAGCAAAGATGCTCACAGCCAATGAGTAAAAAAAACCTACAGTCTCGTCATGGATATCTTCGCCGTACCGATCCTTATATACATCTTTCATGAAATTCTCGATGTTCTAATTAAAATAAAAATAAATTTTATTAATTAATTATATACTTCTATTATCTAGTTTTATATTTTATGATCTTTCTTAAACATTAGATTTATAAAAGTATCATCATTTCCATTGAATTTATATTATTAGAAATTAGAATTTAAAATTAATCAATAATGTCATTAATTACAAAAAGTAATTCGTTTAAAATTACAAAATCAAGAACAATTATAAAGTCGGGAAATATATAAATATTTTAAATATTTAGATGATTACAATGAAATTCTACAAATATTTATATTAAACTAGCTGCTCAGAGCGCCGCCCCCTGTGCCCCCGAGTGGTACATAGTATTTGGTTGAAAGTAGTAAAAGGTTTTCAACCATTTTGTTTCAATTGTGAAAATGATTCCACTAGGGTCAGTGGGCCACGTAAGGCTCTTAAATGAACAACATGGAGAATTATATATAAACTTTAAAAAATTAATTTCTGCGGTTATTGATTAGATATTAATAAGATTTATAGCCTATGTTATATAGAGGTATATAAGAGCAAATTTAACCATTATCTTTAAAAAGTTCAACTATTTTTTTTTTAATTCATATATTAATTAATTATATTTGTCATTTTTTAAATAAATTAATATGGAAAGATGATCAATGTTGTTCTTACCACTTGAGGCGCATTAATTACTCCCGTATTGTAGCCAAACTGTAGCATTCCTAGTACGGCAGCTAGGATCGCGTAGGATAAGAAAAACGTGAGGCCCTGAAATCATAGAAAGCTATTTTTTCAAAAGTATTAAACAACGTATTTATATATAAATACATGCTTGATTTTGATTATATTAACTCGTAAATTAATAAATTAAAATAAAATTCAAGATTCCAGATAAGTAAATATAAATTTTATAATAAATATAATTTTATAAATAATTTTTTTTAAAAAAAAAAGATTATTTGAAAAATAAAATATATGAAAAGATCATTTATTTTGAAGAAATAAAATATATCTTGAGTATTGACATCTCTTAAGTAAAATGACATGCGAAAATATATGCATTCAATTAGAAATAATTGAATAGCGTCTCACCAGTCGCTGCTTGATAAATAAAATAGGAAAAAAAAATATTTACGTTGATTTACCTTGATATGCATAAATTTAAATTTTGTTACCAAATTAAACAACAATACGATCATGCTATTAAACATGCAAATTTATATCGTTAGTATTATTTATAGCTAAAAAATAAATTAATCAAATTAAATTTTGATTTAATCCTACTTAATAATTTAATAGAATTATATATATTTATTATATATAAATTTAATATATTAAGTATTAATAATTTATAAATTTAATTTTTAAAAAAAAAATAAAAGATAAATATATAGGTATTTTTTTTTTAAATTAATATAACTATAAATTAAAAATGCATAATGATTATTTCTCACTTAAATAATATAATAAAATAAATTTTAAAATTCAAATAGGATCAAGAAAATCATTAATGTGGAATTAATTAACGTTCAAACGAAAACTGGTAAATAATGAGTCACCTGTTTGGTTAATCTCTTTTCAAAAAAAAAAATTATCCAATTTGTGCAATATAACAAAAGCTGATTTATGTTCATTAGTGGATAAATTCATTTTAAAGTATATGGTCCTTTTGGACTTTGGCAGTCATAACATAATCTATTTTCAAAACAAATTAAAAAAGATTTTAATAAAACATCACTAGTTTGTTTATTTCTATTCTTTAATAATTTTTTTTTTTTAAATAAATTAATTCAAATATGCAATAATTTCATTCAAACTTAAAAGTTTATAGAGTCTTAAAAATAGTGGTTTTTATTTTAATAAAATTTATAAAGTTGTTTTTAGTTTTATTAAATTCTTTTTTTCAAAAAATAAGTGTATAATACAATAGAATAATGAACATAACTTAAATGTTTATTTTATTCGATCATAAACATATACTTTTTAATTGAACATATGAATAAATTAAAAACTTTAAATTTAAATTTTAATCTTGGATCTTTAAATTCTATATTTTTTAAAAATATTTTTAAAGACACACTTATCACCTACAATAATTAAAACAAATGTTTCCAAATATGTATATAAAATAATTTTTCACAACATTGAAATAATTATTTTCATATTATAAAAGAAAACAAAATAATTTATTGTATGACATGTATTAATACAAATTACATTTATATGATATACATGGAAAAATTTATTTTTAATGAATTGAGGGGATAATTCTCTAACAAAAGTTAAAATTAAACTGAATTCAATATATATATTTATATATATACGAATATGTGTATATAATCATACAACAAAGTGAATGTAAATTGAAATTAATTATAATGTATTTAATAAATGTGAATGTAATACGGTAATGCATTCTTGATCATGCCTTTTAAATATTAATGAATGAGGTAACATGCATGAAAGCTACCCGCGGCACAGGTGGATCAGGGATGTCATAATTACTACATTAATACAAGCAAACATACAACACTTACCAAAAATTATCGTTCCATTTTTATAGAAATTTTATGCTTTATTTAATTTTATCAAATTTGACTTAATTAAACCATATGCATATATAAATGAGCACTTTATCAAAAGAAATACGTTACCAGTTAAAAAAATAATCCATAAAAAAATTTATTTATTCAAATTTTCTTATGTTACTTTATAAGAATAATTGATTTTTTGTGTATTTGCTATAATTTTTAAAAAGATTTTGGCTTAAGGATATATCAAATTAAATTTTATCATTGAATAAATATTTTTTTTATTTTAATAATCCTCTTAGGTGAAATAATAAAATTAATATAGGTAATTATACAGGAGACTGGCGAAAGGAGGTAGGTGGTTGAAACTTACTTTGAGGTGTTCCTTGAATGATTCTGAACAACTTTATATGCAACTTTTTTTATGATCTCTTAATAAAAATTAATTAATTAAAAGACTTTTTCGGTTTTTTAAATTCGGTTTATTTTATTTTAGAAATAGTTTTATTCATACCAAAGTTATTTAAACGCTTTTGCGGAGTTTATATTTTCTAAAATAAAATAAACCGAATTTAAAAAACCGAAAAAGTCTTTAAATAACTTTAGTATGGATACACAGTTTAATTAATTAATTTTTATTAATTAAACTAAAAGAGATCATAAAAAAGTTGCATATAAAGTTGTTCAGAATCATTCAAGGAACACCTCAAAGTAAGTTTCAACCACCTACCTCCTTTCGCCAGTCTCCTGTATAATTACCTTAATATATTTCATATATAATTATTCTTATATTATAGATTACAAAATAAATATTATTTATACTTGTATATTCAAATTTGGAAAATATGTGAATGAGGAAAAGAGGAATACGGAATTAAGAAGTGGCGGAAGTGCTTTGACACCCCTGGCGCGGACGTGCAAGTGCTTCGTAGGCACTGGACAATTGGCATTACGCTTACGACACTGGAGGAAGGGACTCCACTGCCTCAGGACGAACACACAGGAGGAAACAACAAAATCATTTAGTGTCATATTTATAAATGGAGGTCAAGTTGTAAATGGTGTATTGTTATTATGGTCAAAGTGCCTCCTGCTCTTCAGATTACCAGATAAAATGTAAATAAACTAATTATCCAGAGATTTCAACTGATGAGTAATGTTTATAAATTGATGTATAATAATGAGGGTTTCAACCTTCAAAGGCACTATCAAAGAGAGTCATTAAAGCATAAAAAGAGTAAATATTTTTTCCAACACTTAGCAAATAAGGGATAAAATGAGGGCAATTAATTAAAAAAAGGTATTAATTCACAAGTAAATTATCCAAATGGTATTGATAAATATTTCGAATTATGAAAAATAAAAATTATTTTATTAAAGGATTTAAATTTGATATTTATTACAACATATTATTCGTAATATATATATTGTATAAATTACAAAATGAATAAAATATGTAAATTTGTCGCTTATTATAATATTAATTTACTTTTTTATCAACAAGGTTCGAAGTTATATATATATACAAGTATTTTACAAATATTTTACAATTGAAATCAATATTTACTGATAATAAATTATTTTTAATAATCATAAGAGTTCATTATCCTATAATTATGTTGAAAATTACAATTTATAAGATGTATCCATTTTTTTATATAATATGGTTATTTTATACGTAAAAAAATATTCCCTATAAAATTTAATCTTCTAAAATTTAATTTTAAAAGTACTATTTCAATTTATTTATTGTACTCAGTGGCGTACCTAGAACTTTTGCCGCCCGGGGCGATCTCCAGTTTGCCGCCCTTTTTATTATAAGTCAATCAAATAGTGGTATTTATAAATTAATGCAAATAAATAAATTATTAAGTTATTTAATCAATATTAATTAATACACAGAGTAAATTTTTTTACACATATTTGTATGCACTTGTAAACATATTAATATAATATTTACTCTTCTAGCTTTCATACTAGAAAAATCGTGTTTAATGCTCTCAAAATTTATATTTATATTTTTTCCGCCGGCCCTGCTTTTCAAAAGAAAAATCTCTGATTTAAAAAAATATTGGTATATCACTTCAAAGTAATCATATAAACTTTTCAAAAGAAATTTCATTTATAAACTGATATCAAAAAATTTTAGTTAGGAAAAATTGCCGAACAAAGATGCGTTTACGAATTCGTTGAATGAATACAATAAAATAAAATTATTATCCTGTTCTTGGAATTAGAATTCAAAATTTACACTAAAATGCATTTATAAACACCGAGGAATAATATTCGAAATCATATAGTTGATCATAATTTATATAAATCAAATAGTAAACTTATAATAATCATAATAATCATTTATTATTCAAGAAAGAAAAAAAATAAATATGAAATGAATAAGTTGCTTTTTACAACTATAACTAAATATAAAAAATGCCGCCCCAAGATAAGTGCCGCCCGGTGCGGACCGCACTCACCGCACCCCCCTAGGTACGCCACTGATTGTACTTGTAGTTTCTGGTAATATATTTAAAAGGTTCAAGTTTTTAACAATAATATTATATTATCATTTTTAAATCATCAACAAAATCTAACTGAATTGAACTGTTAATTAGTACTTAGAAATTATTTAAAATTCTTTGAAAGTAAATAAATACAATTTTAATTAATATCTTAAAATTCAATATATATATATTTCTATAAGCAAAATATCGATAGAAGTAAATAAACTTTGTTTAATTTTGTTTAAAACTAACTCTTTATTAATTATTATTTAATTGAAATTTCATTTCAAGAGATAATTTTTTTTTTCTTTTTCAAATAAGTATATCCACTTTGATGAGCTATAATCAAAACAATTAAATGAATATTAGTTGTCTTTGTTAAATAAATAATCATTTTATTTAATTACAGCGTATCAATTTCATCAGTGAGTGTTGGTATTATAATTAACCTCTGGTAATTAAGGTAAATGACTAATTTACATTTTTCCGGTAACAAGCACCCTGCCAAGGCGTAAATATATATATATAAGGTACAGGTATGAGAAAGAGTAAAATAGCTATTAGCAAGAACGAGTTGAGAAATGTCATAATTTCCCTCTTATCGCTCAAATGTCTTAGAAATATAAGAAAACAACTGAGATAAGTAAAAAGTGCTAAGGTGATTTCAGATTATTATCTGAAATTTACATAAATATTTAAGATAATGGAATAAATAAATTTCGAGTTTAATCGCAATAAAAAACTAATTGAACTAAATTATATAAAATAGAAAAATATAAATTTTTTAATTTTAATTATAATTTCTATTAATACTAAAGATACGCCAAATATTATATGTGCTAACATGGAATGTTTGTACAATGAAGTGTATATATGGTTGCGTTAATGAGTTATTGATGTAAATTATTGAGTCTAGGTGTAGAAAAAAATGACAAAAATAACACAAAAAAAAAATAATAATAAATAAATAAATAAAAATAAAAATAAACAAGAGATTTTCGAAGAGAATTTCCAAGCCATTTTAATAATTACATTTAAAGATTAAGATTATTTTTAAATCGATTTCATTTAAACGAGGACATTTAAACTAATGATTTAACTAATATTTTTTTCTACAATTTTATTTTATATAATATTTTTTATATATTTGTAATATTTTTAAATATCAATTGAAAATTAAATAAAATATACATATTAGTTCAAAAAATGCTTAAAATGAATAAGTATTTATTTATATTAATAAAAATAACACAATATTTAATTAATATTTTGAATAAATTGATTAAGTAATCAATTTCTATATGGTTTAATAGTTGAGAGAATAAAAAAACTACAATAAATTTTATATGTATATTAATTTTCATATAAATCTATTATTCAGCAAATTAACTTCCTTATTTTATAATGTAATTAAGAAAAAACTATTAAAGATATATTGTCAATTATTTTAATAATTAATTCAAATTTTATAAAAACAAATTCATTGTGATTCTATTGATTTTAAGTAAAAAAAAATTTGAAAATATATCGATATCGTTTTTCTATTATTACATTATAAAATATAGAAATTGTTCCTTGTTGACTAACTTTTGAGTTTTCCAGAGGAAAAGTTCTAGGTACATATTTTATAACTGACAAGTAGCACAAATCTATATATTAATAAATCGATGTCTTTAATCTGTGCAAGTAAAACAATATAAAATTATATTTCATTAGTTACATTGAAATGATTCTATACAAGTTCAAATGATGGTGAATTTGTCTGTTAATGCTAGTTCTATATTTTAGAGAACGTATTTATGGCTTTTCCCTTCGAGAACCTCTCTAAAGAGGTGTGCTGGAGGTGCGGAACACGCCCTCGAGCAGGGCTCTGCCAGTGTCCAGTACCTGCGAAACGAGCCTCCTTCGGGAGGGGCGCCGGGGCCCGTGTGCCGCGGAACATGCCACACCATGCCGCCTGGCCCCGATCGCCAGGGAATACTCCCGCGCTACCTGCTCGAGCAAGCGCAATTTGCGCCGATGACTCTGCTCGCCCAGTCGGTCGACATACTCTCGCAGCTCCTCGATTTCCTCCTTCACCTGCTGTACGGTGTCGAGCTCGTGCTTGATTGCGACCATGTCGCGTTTGACCTCGCTGACCTCCGACTGGCATGACTCGACCGACTTTGTCAGCTCCTGCAGTTGAGTGCGGATTTCGCAGAGCGCGTAGCTCGTTTCCAGATGACGCTCACCCCGATGCTGCTGGTGCTGGAGCTCGTCCAGCTTGGCGTTCAGGTTCATGCTCATCACGCTCACCTGCGTCTGCAGGCTGGCCAACCCCGGGAAACTCCGTCACTCAACGCGCTAGGCAAATGCCACCAGATACCTCAACGATATAGCGATAAGCGCTCCTCAGCTACATGCCCATGTCGGCACATGGCACATTGGCACATTGACACATTGACGGCCCCTAATCACGGATTCTAGGCAACCATGCCGTTTGTCTGTCTCTACTACCTCACCTTCTACCCTAAACTAAAGCTAACCTCTTACAGATACACTAGTACAAGGGTTAGGGAGGGGAGAGGACAGCCTCAGAATCCAGATTAAAAAATCCATCAAAAACACAAAATATAGAAAAGGAAAGAAACGAAAAGTAAAGAAAAAAAGCCAAAACAAAAACAACAACATTTATAAAATAGGTTTTTCATACTGATTTACTGTCTGGATACTGAATAATTAATATTCTATATATTTCTTATAGTATAACCTTATTAGATAAATTCAACTATTTAAATAATAATAAAACATTAATAATGTAGTTCCTATATTGAATTAATTGAAAATGATAACCATAAAATTCCTATAATATTTTTTTCAATTTAAACTATTCCAAAAGTTAATCTATTAATAGTAATCATTTTTCTTCTCAAGATATATTTTAATAGTATAATAAATTGTTAAATTCTAATGTTTTAATATACTATAAGTATATTTTAATAAGGAAGATTAATGAAATGAATGAAAATGTAACATACTAAACTTTATATTTTAAATTAGATAATTTATCATAAAAAATTAGTTAATAAAACAAAAAAGCTTGTTAAATTAGAAAGGTATTTAGAAGAATATATATTAATCAAAATAAAATAAATTTGAAATATCTGTGAAAAGGCAAAAGTTGTATAAATAATTATTTAATAATATATGATTAATTAGCCGTCAGATGAATCTTCCCTTTTACACCCTTCACTGTGACGCATATAAATACCCCCATCTGTATTATCACGGCCACTTTCGTATTTTGTAATCAAATAAACAACTCTTTTAAATGAATTTTTACATAAATTTTAAGTGTTGATATTTAAATTAATACTGAAATTAATAAGAGCAATTAATTATATTTATGAAAATTATTTAAATCAATTGTTTTTTTAATTTTATGGATCTCTTAATGATAAATTACAATTTATATATTAAGGTTGAAAATATATATAGAACTATAAAGTTACTAGTACCGGGACCCCAAGTCTCGGCTCGGTAATTAAGTTAAACAAAAATGATTAATTATTATTGGATTTGGCTGGTAATATTAATACCTGGCACACCGAGCTCTCGCTCGACCCTTTAAAACATATTAATATACAATTCTTTAATTATTTATTATAATTATTAAATGTTGCATCATTGCATCAATCTGATTAAGATGAATTGAACTGGGGTCCTCAATAATACAAACAAACAATTTTAGCTAGCATAATAAGATTAATCCAAGTAATATCGTCTATTTCTATTCGACACTATTTTCAGTTATGAAACGAACAGTCAGTAGAGAGTACAAATATTATAATTGAAGACCGCCGTTTTTAAATAATTAAATTATTTTATAGATTATAAAATACAAATTATTGTATTAACATTAAAAAAATATTGAAATAAAAAATAATAGTTTGATAAACTAAATAAACTAATTAAATAAATAAATAAATTGAATTTGAGTAATATGTGAAATTTTCGGTTTAAGAAAGTAGGAATAAATTATAACAATATTTCGATCAAATTATATCGATTCTCAAAACATTCAATCAAATTCCATAAGAAGATGGATAATTTTATAATATTTAATAAATTAATATATTTTTCCTGACTAAACTAATTTTTGTATTTCAATTTTAACAAACATAAAACATTGAATTTGAACAATTGGTAGATTCCAGTATATTATATTGGTATACAAGTG
This sequence comes from Labia minor, assembly GCA_963082975.1. Taxonomy (NCBI): domain Eukaryota; kingdom Metazoa; phylum Arthropoda; class Insecta; order Dermaptera; family Spongiphoridae; genus Labia; species Labia minor. Next base: position 65,462,554 of record OY720347.1, read on the forward strand.
ATTAAAAAAATACATAGATAACACCGTTGCGTTAATAAATAAATAAAAAATTTTCTATTTTTTTAAAACAATTTTTCTTTTTACTTTAAAAATCTTTAGGTTGCTCTACTGGTTTTTCATGTTTATATTAATTTTTTATTTAATCTAAATATAAATAATAAACAATATTATATGAATGTATTTATGAAATTCTGACATTTATGAAGTCGTTGAATTTTAAGAATGGATTTTCATAATATTCAAATTTATAAGTTCAAATAAATAAAAGTATTATTTTCTACGATGGTTATGTATTTTTAAGCCTATTATACGCAAATATACGTCAAGTAATATATTTTCATTTTATTTGCATACTCGAATTGCCTGTATTTTTTTTAACATATATATATATCTAAATATTTTTCCATCCGATTCCAATATTTAGTTATTAATGTTTAAAACAAAAACCTAAATAATTGTATATTCATTAGATGGCCAATTGCTTGATTAGAGAATTTTCATTAAAATTGAATATCTATTCCTAAAAAAATTTCGTTTTATATTGATTTGTTAAAAAATAGATTCAAATAATTTTATAAAAGAACATTCATGTTTATGTGAGCTCTCCAACCCTTATCGCAGCACTCTCTCATAAGCTCCATGGATCTTATCATAAATCAAAGATGGAGTCATGGATTGGAAAGCTTGATCTAATTAGACACCTTCCATCATAGTCCTGAATAACTATATTTATTTAAAGAGAAACCAAAATAAAAAATATTCTTAATGTTTTCAAAAATTTAAATTTACACTTTCTGAATATAAAGTTAAATCGTTTAATTACTAAGAATTAATTTATTATAAGATATTTTTAATAGGTAAAGAATAAATATGAAGAAATATATCATTAAGGTAATTGAGGATATCGTTATCACAACAATCATGCAATCATTTTATGCAGCACATGCAGACAGTTATCCATGATGACAAACATTTCATTCCGAATTATCTTTTTTAAAATACGTAAGTATTTATTATGGAAAAAAGTGAAATACTATTACAATTTCACAAATTATTTTAGCTATATGAAATGAAAATTTGAATAGTGAAATGTGGAAATTTCAAAAGTGAAAATGGACCTTTATAAACCATTCTGCTTTAGCCATAGGTAAGATTAATTTTCCACTAACGCACAGTTATTTCTTTTTTATTTGCACTTAGTCACGAGAGGCATACAATTCTTTTCAATCTCCTATTATGTTGTCAGCATGGGTCAAGTGCAACCACTGCAGGCTATTTTTAACCATTAATCTACATTAAGCTTTTTAAACATTGATTAGAGGGCTTTTTCAAAGAGCCTCTAGTTATTTCAAGAATTCAATTAAAATTTCAAATTAAACTATCCTTTGTGAACCAGTATTTCAAATTAGAGATGGAGACAAACCAAACCAAACGTAGTCTCAATAAATGTTTCACATTTTTTCAAATGATTAGGATAATGAAATTGAAAATTTAAGAAAAATAAAATTGATGAATAACAGAATATTGTGTATAAATGACCAAATTAATTCTTATTTCAACATTTATTTTTATTTATTTATTATAATTTAGATTTAGACAAAAAAATAAATAATATTCAAGAGTCTAAAGATTTATAATTAAGAACTATTTAGTGTATAATTGTTGATATATATTTAAGTTGTTGTTGAATTGAATGATATTATTTTAGGTTGAAATATTCAAAATTATTGGCATTTTTCATTTAAATTCATTTATCAATTCTATTGAATATGATTTCATTTTTATGTTTATATTTGAATGTTTCTACTATGAAAATTTAAAATAAGCATGGTTTTTTAAATTTATTAAATGAAAATAAAAGCACTTTAATTAAAAATATCAATAAATAATCAATGATTATATAAAGTAAATAAGAGGAAGTGCAAAAAGTCCGACAATATAAATAGTTATATTTAAAAATATTTTAAAAAATAATAGCATAATATTTGATTGAGCTTAATTATTATGCATATTTATCTCTTAATAATAAAAACAAATTAAAAAAAAATTTTGTATTAAAATATAATTGATGAAATCATTATGATTATGTTTTAAATATCTATAATACTTCTATGATGTTATTAGAATACATAATATACTCACTCAGTCAAAAAAATAATTATATAGCTATAATATACACTAGAAACGTTTCAAACATTTTGTATGGCTCCCTTTCAGTATTAACCCTTCGCGGTTCGCATCATTTTTTAAAAAAGCGGGAGTGTCCTCCCCTAGACTTTCCCGCATATAAATAGGTATAAAGAGTTGTGAATGAATATTTAGAATGTGTAAACTTGGTATTGAAAATAATTATTGATAATTTAATTATAAGTTATTTTTAACCATTATCTTGAGAACGATAAAACATAAATAATTAACAACAATAAAAATAAACAAACTAATTAATTTAAATTATAAAGTAAAATGGTTTAACACTATTATATATATTTATAATTTACACCTAACGCTACTTGTATAGGTAAAATGTCACTTCCGGTAGTCAGATCATGATGAAATTTGGTATCTGAATTTTTTTCATATTTTTAAATCTATATACAAAATATGAAGCAAATATCTCGAAGCAAACTGGTACTTTACTTGAAAGGTAAACGCAACCAGTGTAGGTAAAGTACCACTTCCGGTTAATCGATTTTGACGAAATTTTGATAGAAATCTACAAACTGTGAATAATATCGGTGTACCAAATTTCGAAGTCCTAGCTTGATTAGTTTCTGAGTAAATTTGCTCACAGACAAACATTACATACATCCATACATCCATACATACACACACACAGACATAATTCGAAAAATGGTATTTTCCGACTCAGGGAGGTCTAAAACGTCAAGATCTATCGAAATCTCGAAGTCGAAATTTTTGACGATTCCAATACTTCCCTTATACGAAGTATGCGGGAAAGTAAAAATCAACCGTCAGGTTTGTGATATTTCTGAAGTAATCAATGCTTGTCGTCTCTACGGCGACAACGGTCCTGCTGGCATTCAAATATCGCCACTACGTAAAAGGGTTAATATATATATATATATATTTATATATGTTATTGTTCATCAATAATATAAATATTATAAATAATATGATTTAAAAAACAACAAAATCTATTAGAAATATAAGTTATATGTAAGTTAATATTTCGAGAATAGTGTAACTCACACACAGAGATAAAATACTTTGTAATCTCCAGCCTTTCATGAGTTGATAGAGACAACCCTTTTTCAATGTATATTAAACTAAAAATATGTTTAAATAAGAAAAAATTGTAAATAAAATATTAAGGAAAATTGTGATAGCGAATTTAGTAGTTGATCGCAAAAAATATAATTTAAACTTGTAACTTTCATTTATTCTCTGTTGTGATAAGACACATTATTGTAAATATTTGCCAATAAACATACTTTTTAAATTGAAAAATTGAAAAAATTTGAGGTAAAATACTCAACTATTGAACTTGAAGATGCTGGTTAAAACCTCAACAAGTTCATAAAAAAATACAATTTTCCTTAATATTGATTACATTGATTTGATATTAATTTGAAATTTTATTTTAAAATAACTACAAATGATGCATAACAAAAAGTAAGGTAATTCTAAAAAGGATAAAAAATATCAATCTCATATTTTGGAGCGCAACTTAGGTAGATTAAAAATAACAGTAGAAAACCATGCTAGATATTTTTTAAAATTTAGCCACACTTCTAGAAAATGATTTCTAACTCTTGTATTTTTTAGAGATTTATTTTTAAAAATTATTTTTAAATAAAAGTAGCCGATATTTTATCTCATATTTATAAATCATAGTCCTTTATTAATATTTGTTTTTTAAATATTTTTAGATACTCTTAGTAAAAGCAAGTAATATACAAATAATTAAATAAATGATTCAAAAAAGATAATACAAATGATATCTATATTTAGTTTTTTTTTAATCATGTTGAAAATCTCCCTTAAAATTTTAAATTTTTTTGGGGTCGGAGTCGGAAACGGGTCGGTTCCGGCCCAACCCTTAAGTTGCAAAATTTCAGATCTATGTATGTATTCAGTTATATTATTGGAATTCAAAGTATTTTTGTCGAACTTTTAAATTTACGGTTTTTAAAGATCAAAAAATGACTTTTTATTTAATTATTTAATCATTTGATAAATATCAATATGATATATCATATTATACTAAATGGCAATAAATATCTTAAATTATTCAAATCTTAAAAAGATGGTATTTAAACCCAAAAGGGAAAAAATTCATTTAAATATAAAATAAAAATAAGAATAAAAAAAAATAAAAGAATAATAATATAGTGTAAAAAATAAGGTTAAAAAGGAAATCTAGAAGAAAGCCATAGAAGAGTTAATATATATATGCATACTTATATAGAAATTAATTATATATAAAATTGAATATAAGTTTACAAGCAATTTGAAACGTTTCTCGTAATATAAATAAATGATATATTTGTTTAATAATAATTAAGTATTAATTATGTTTGTTCTCAAAATGATAATGATAAAATAATGTGTTTTAAAACTATTAACATATAGCATGCAAATGTTTCCAATAAAAAAAAAAAACTTCAGAACAAGTTCATCTAATATTTATTTTGAAATAGGTACCAAAAGCATAGGCATCCATCTATCTTTCTATTATAATAAAACTCTCAAATCTAACGTAAAACAAATATAACAGATATTCTATATTGCCAACGATGAAAAATTAATACAATGAACGAACAATGGGGTTATATATATATATATATATATATATATATATAATTATGTCCATGCACAAAATAGATTCTGTACATCATTCTAAAAAATTTATGTAAATATTCATTTATTGAAGAATTAAAAATAAATTATTCAAACAATTTTTAGAGGGTACGGAGTAAAAATTCTGAATGTAATTATGAAAACAAAACATGGACAGGCATTTGGCGAATGATTTCATGATGATTTGAGCGGAAATCGAGGCATTATTCATTGAAAAACAAAAATAAAAGAAAAGAAAAATCGATAGCGGGTGCAGGGTGACGATTCAAGGGAAAACAAACGCACCAGTGATTTAATAAAGTGAAACAAAAGAATCTTAATCAAACAAATAATAAATAAAACCTTTTCGCATTCTTCATTAACACTAGACAAGAGGTAAAAGGAAATGATTGATATTTTGAAAATTTGTTTATGTAAAAAGAAAACAAAACAGGAATATAAATGTTATTAAATTATTTATGTAATAATAGAGTAACAATATTAATCAATAATTAGAATTTTATAAAAACTATTATAATATCAATGTATGTACGATTATAATTCAAATAAAAATACGAAAGTTTTATTAAAAGGGTAGATTTGTTGGTTATTTTTTAAATTATATTAAGATAAAGATTTAGGAGAAGAAAGATTTTTCAATGAATATTTGATTAAAGTCTATGAATCACTTATCCTGGTATACCTAAATCGGTTATTTAAATTTTATTTTATATATAAAAATTTATTTTCTTTCTCTTTTATTTAATTTATTTTTGAAAATGAACATACAAAAAATTAAAAATATTAGAGGAAATAATATTTTAAAATTTAAAAAATTAAATTTAAAATATGAATGGTCTTCGTTTATATTTATATTTACAATTTTTAAATAGAAAGTCTATATAATACCAAAAATATTATTTTTTTGATATTGTTTAATAGCGCAAAATATAAAATTGTCTATTCAAATAATTCAAAATATAATTCAAATAATATAATATAATAATTCAAAATATATACACTAGAGGCGCTGTGCGCCAACATTGTTTTCAATGTTTTATCAATAAATATTATGTATTAAATATTAATTTATTTCTAATTTTATTAATACATTAGTAGTATATTCTATAATATTAAAATATTAAGAAAGAATGATTAAGAATTAATGTTTTAAGAGCTTAGGTAAGGTATAAATTTACAAATATATATTACAAATAACTATATTTTGGGAAATATACAATTTATATTATATTATAAATAATATATTTTACAAAATATAAATGTTTATTTGTTGCAATTTTCAAGAATAAAATAATAAATCTTAATATTACCGAATAAACGAAAGATATTCATCATTCAATGTTAGTTTAGTTAATAAAACTAAAATACTTCACAATTTTAAATATTATTTAGAAAAAATATTTTCCAGATATTTTAAAATATAAATACTTTGTTGATTGATTATAATCTAGTTATATATAGTCATAATTATTACATAAAGATTTTATTAAAAATAAACAGACAGTTAATTGACAGACATGAAAAACCTTTATTTAATGCAAAAAATATAATTAATTAAAATATAAAAAATACATATCTACAATTTTTTCATATTAAAATAAATAAATATTCTAAAAAATCATAAACAAAATAAAATAAAAATAAAAACAAAATTTCGTATTTAAAAAAAGACATACATTGTTCCTTTCCCCTTCGCTATACTTTGAGGCAGGTGGTTTTTATTTTTCTATTTATTTTATAAAAGGAATAATACTTAAAGATAAAAAATACTAGAAATAAAATGATCTTTCAATATTCGATCATATCATTTTTGTCTTTAGGAAAAGGTTTCACGATAATGAAGATAAATATTATAGAAACAAAAAAAGATTGAAAAATGATGATAGAATATAAATAAGAAGTTTTGCAAAGGAAAATGAAAGAAGTATGTTTGTTTATCATATGAAATAAAAAATTTTTTACAAAATGAAGAAAAAGAAAGTGGAAAAGAACAAAAATAGGAGTTAGATAGAAGATTGATATTAAATAAGAAAAGAATTGATCGATAAAATGTGAGTATATGAGAATGAATTAGAAAGAGAGAGAGAGAGAGAATGTGATATTTACCCGTGGTCCATTGGGCACGCTCCACTATAAAAAGGAAGAAAGAATAACTAAATAAAACGAGGACAACGAAATAGCGGAAATCAAAGTGAAAAAAGTAAAATGAAAGGAGCCGATTGGTTGAAACCCCTGCCCTTTCCCTCAGCATACACATTAGGGACATTTGGCCGATTTGCACTATTACGGAAAACAATCTGAACGAATAACTCAAATGACTCTTTTGAAATCGATTTAGAATTATTCCTATGCTACTGACAAAAGGCTTCATGATTAATTGCTGATCTCACTTGAATCTGCGATGGAATAGGAGTTAGAGTCATGTTAGGAACATTTAGTAGGGGCTTCAACCAACTATTGGTTTTCAAGATATATATATATATATAATTTTGAAGAAAAACTTGAAATATTTATTTCTAATTTGAAGTTACAAAAAAAAAAAAAGAGACATCTATTCTGTGCATGAGCCTACCATGATGTGTTAGCTAAGCAAATTTCAGAGTTGTCATTTATATTTATATAGATATATAATATATATTAATAAATGATATTGACTAGGTGAAGTATTTAATTGAAAAAATATCTTGCATTAAAATTTATCTCATTTAAATTTCATGCACAATACAAAAATCTAAAAATGGTAATGAAAAATTGAATGGATTTCTCAAAATTTGATGTAAATCCTGCCTAAGATTATTAATCTAATATTTTCATTGTATTTTGAGAAATCTCTCCATATAGTGTTGTTTTGATGTTTATTAATAAAAAAAAAAATAAATAAATAAAAATAAAAATATGTGAAAAATGAAAATTGTTAGCATGCAGCAAAATAATAAAATAAAATAATGATGGGTAAAGAGAAATAGCAAGAAAACAATTGACTATAAGAAAAATAAAAAAAAAATAAACAACACAAAAAATATTTCTTTGAATTAATTAAATTTAAAAAAAAAAACATATTAATGTATAGCTGTAATTATAAATATAAATATTTCCATTAATTATATATGAAAACGCTTAATAGATAATAAATAATAAATTATATTTTAGTAAAAATAAAGATATTTGTTTGTTCATATGAATAATTAAAAAAAATCAGTTCACAACACTCAAAGGAAGGAGGTGACATGTTCTGAGGCTAAATAGGATGGAGAAGGAGAGAAAAAAGAATTTTAAATTATACCAAAGTTAATTTACAAAATGACAGTGTAACAAATGAATGGAATTTTTACCAATGAAAGTTGAAATGTTTAATAAATTTTAGATAGAAGATTAATCCATTTAATTAATTTTTTTAAAAAATATTTGAATTATATACTCCTTTAAGAATGTAAAATGAAGAAAAGCTAAAAATTTATCCATAATTGAAAAAGACGCCTTGGAACAGATTGTTTTTCTCTCATTGATTTTTTTTTCCTTTAATAAAGAAAAAGATAGAATCATATCTATAAAAGCTGGAAAAACGAGTTCGTGAAGTCACAGATGTTTCTTTGTTTCACTGGAGAATTTGCAAATTACAGGTGCAAAAGAATATGAAAAAAGCTTTTAGGATAAAAATTCTTTTTCATAAAAATAAAAAGAAAAAAATACCCATTGCCACGGGTAAGTCTCCAAGGTAGATCAGAAAGAATGGGGAGCTATCAATGGGAATGACACCACAGTGGTTGGTACAAGTTAAGAATTATACAAAAGTAGAAAAGTGTATCAACTGGACTTCAAATCAAACAGATGAAGAAATATGAGGTTTAAAAGAAAAATGAATGAATGTCAAGGGAAAGAATAACTCCCAGGAGAAAAAAACATCTTTTCCTTAAAAAAAAAGTCTTTTTGTATTGATATGATTCTAGAAGTAATGTAAATTTATATTTTTGAATATTTTTTTCCAAGTAAAAAAACAATAATAATAATAATAATAATAATATCAAATAAATACTAATAATTACTATAAATACTAATAAATCAAATTTATGTAAATAATACATCTATTCATTTGAGCCACATTCAGTTATACATTTTAATATTAAAAAAAAAATATTTAAAATTAAAATAATATTTATATTATAATTATTAAATTTAGAAAAAATTAACTTAAGGAAAGGAATTTAGTCTAAAATCATATCGATACTTTGATTTATTCGAATCTTAAAAAATAATATAAAAAAAAAAAAATTTAATTTTAGTTTCGATTTTTTTACTTAAACATATTTCAATTTCGATTATTATGCTTAAAAAAGATTTGTTTAGAAGACGATTAAAACAAATTCCTTCCTATAAAAAACATAAATCAAATACGTAATTTGTACAAGTTGGAAAGATTTCGAAGAAATTTGGGGAAAAGGAGATAGAAGAGTAATTTTGAGAACAACAATCATTTAATACTTTTCTAATTCAATTAGAATTAAATATTGTGTATTAAATTTGCTCCTTTCTTTTGAGTGATATATACTGAATAAATATTTAAAAGGAAAAATATTAATTATGAACATTTTTTTAAGTCCTACATAATTCATAATCCAATTAATAATATTATTTGAATAAATATTTTTTCAAAATTCCATTATTTTGTTTTTATTTAAATCCATGTTAATACAACTCAATTATATATACCAAATTTTTTATTCTTATTATTTATTTATTTTAAACTAAAAATAAAATGAAAGATTTAAATTTTAAAATTATTCATTTAAAGAAATAAAGAATTAAATAAATATATAAATAGAAAAATATTAAAAAATAAAGACCCATTGTGAAAATTATATTTAATAAAATTCAAGAAAAAATAAATAAAAAGGGTTATTATACAATAAATAAATTATAATATTTCTTGATTTTCAGCTCCTTTCATTTTTTTCTTAAATTAATATATTCTTCAAAAGTATCAACTATCAATAAAAACTAATTAACAAAATCTCTTTATTAATAGAAAAAAAAAAGATTTTTAAAAACTTATATTTTGGGGAAGTTTTTATGGATTCTTTATACCATTGAGTATAATTGAGGCTAAAATTAAAAAAAAATTTGAAAATCTTGATTTTGGCAAATTGGTATGTTAATCCTAGTTATTTTGAAAATTCTCTTTATCTTTTTCATAAAATTTCATTGAACTTTTAGTCATTTTGAAATATTAAAAAGTTTGCTCAAAATTGTGAACAATTTTGTTTTGTATTTAACTAAATGTTTTTAATAAAATAAGTGAATAAATAAAGTGAAATCCACCCATATATTAATTTTTAAAATTCTATTCAAATTCATATTGATATTAAATCTATCTATAACTTGAGTTCTTGGCCGCAGTTATCACATTCCTCCAGACGTTTCTATTCTAGGACAACCTTCTTCAACTTATCAATAATATGATAATATTAACTCTATTTTGAAAATTTTACTAATTAATTTGGTTATTTACCTAATTTTATAAAATGATAAATATCTATTGGGTGTATAATAAAAAAATTTTAAGAAATTTATAATAGTGTTTATGTTTTTGGTCTTGAAGGGAATCGTGATATCATAATAAATGAATTTCTTTTGTACAATATAGGAGTACAATAATATTAAAGGCTATTGAAATGCTGAGTTCTTTAGAATTGGAAAAGTATTAGAATGCCAAGAAGGAGACTTGGGGTAGACGAGGTAATTAATATTTGAGGAAAGAGGAGGCTCAGCTCACCTCACAAGCAACTCTCTGAGCGTAGCCTCGTCCTGGACCTCTTCCGGCGTTTCATCACTATAGGTCCTTCGGGGGAGCGCGAGGGGCCGCGTCAGCTGGAGGGTGGACTGCTTGGACAGCGACTCAAGGGGTAGATGATGATGGGGTAGAGGCGTCGGGGGCGCGGAGGCGTCCCCACTCGCATAGTCGGCCAGTTCGAGGGGGTGCAGGTGCCGGAGGTCCTCCTCGTCGCAAGAGGAGGACTGGGCTCCACCGTCGCTGCTAGGCGGATCGGACAGCTGCTCCTCGGGCACTTGGCGCTGCTGATGGTACTGCTGGTGCTGCTGCTGCTGGTGCTGCCGATACACGTGCGGATGGTGCTGCGAGTGGTGGTCGCCGTGCCGCGCCGACGGCCGTCTCATCCGGCGTGCCTCGCCCATGGCCCGCCCAACGCCTGCACCTCGGCCATAACATCACATTCCTTCACTCAAATCACATCAAAAACTATCAGCTCATCGCTGTCGTGGCCAACTTTCATTTGCAAATGGATTGGACATTAAGAAAATTTAAAAGTGTAAAACAAAGAAAGATAAAGGGTTGAAATATTACAAATTTACAAATATCTCATTTCTTTTAAAACTTACATATAAATAAATCATAAAAACTATAAAATTAAAAAAAACTTTTGTTTTAAAAATATGACTATACATTATTATTATTTATATTACATCTACATATAGAAATTATTTCTATCTAATTTAAGGATAATAAAATAGAATATTTTATTTTATATTTTAACAAATATAATTTTTCCAGTAAAGAAAATATTAACAGCTAAAAATAAAAAAAATGTTCACAAAGTTCACAATGATAGATATTTATTAAAATTCCATATAATCATTTTATGGATGAAATTAGAAATTTCTAAATTATAAAAAGTTTCTATTCATTAGTCAATATTTATTCCTCGAGGTCTAGATTATTCACATATACGAGGGTGGTCTGAAAAGTTTCCGACCTGACCAAGAAAAACGATGTTTAACAAATTTTTTTTTGTTTTATTTTTCAAAATTCAAAGACCAAAAATTGCTTCGAAAAACCATTTCTAATGACAATTTGACGCTGTAGGCGTAATCCAAACGAATTTTTGCGTCGATTCATAACTGTTGATGAGACTTAAATTAAATTAAATCAAATTTAATTAATTAATTAATTAATTAAATTAATTAGAACATCGTTATGAGAAATGTATCAGTGTTGAAAAATATAGCAAAAAAAAAATTGAAAAACATAGTTTTTCTTGGTCAGGTCGGACGGAAACTTTTCAGACCACCCTCGTACTATTCTTTTTTACTTTATAGAGAAAATGTAATTTATAAATTATAAAAATTAATTTAAGTAATTTTAGCAATTAAATGTTAATAAAATATTATTTATATGATAATATTGTGATAAAAACAATGAAATAATTAAATAGATCAAATCCCAATTATAATTATTATTAATTGTTAATACCATTCTATGGTTAGTGTAAGCCAATTCTTAATACCAGCAATAAAAGGAAAATTTCTAATAAACTTACCTCAAGATTAACACACTTAGCCATGATAGCCTTTCTAGGAGGTGTGAGCCGATGAAGGATTGTGCGTGGCCGGCCGCAGACCACGAGCTTCGCGAGCTTCACACCTGTCAACAGCCGCGATCACCGCTCGACCCACACCTGAAAGCATTTTACATTCACATGAAATGTATCATAAATAAAATTTAAAATATAAATAATAATTATATCCATTTGAAATATGTATACCATTAATTAAATCCATTTATTATATTTACTTTATTCGGTACAACATTTAATTATTGCATTTGCAAAATAATAAATATATTGTTCAAAAATAAACACTAACAATAATAATTATTTTAATCATATAAACATAACATAGAAATTCATTTTAAATTTTATTTTTTTCAAAATTTTCTGGCAGTGCTTTAACAATAATACCTTTGAATGTTCGGTTCTTTTTCAAAATATTAAAAATAGATACTTATTAAGATTTTAACACATAAATTATATACATTAAAGATTTAAAAAATACATGATTATTCTGAAACAAAACTAGTAGATTGGTTTTCACAACTCCTATAAAATACAAATAATAATGATTAAATTGATGTATTGGGTTGGGGAATAAGTTCGTTCTTTTTTTTTTCAAAGAGCTTTATTAAAAATCAATAATTATAGCAATAAATTAATCAATTATGTATTTGCCGTTACTGTTTACCACCTCTCGACTAATTTTTCGATGCTATTCCGCCAAAAATGAACTGGTTTGGTGTCGAAAAAGTTGTAGAGACAGTTTTTGAGGACTTCTTCGTCGTCATAGCTAACACCCTTCATTTGATTCGACATAGAGCGGAAAAAGTAATAATTGGTTGGCGAATGGTCTGAAGAGCCCAGTGAATGCTAAAAGAACCTCCCGTTCAAGCTTTGGAAGTGAGGTTTTGACGACTTGTGCATCATGGGGTCTGGCGTTGTCGTGTAACAAGATGTCTTGGTCTTGCCGATCGGGTCTTTTCAATCGCTTAGCCTCATTACGATATAGAGCTCCTTGTTGACCGTTGCGTTATTTCCAAACATTTCCCAGTGTATTATGCCTTTCCAGTCCCACCAAACGTAGATCATGTCTTTTTCGGGTGGAAATCTTGCTTGATTCTCGGCTCCTCGGCCCATCCATTCCCTTCTTTGCTCCATATGGACGAATAGGCTCCATTTCTCATCACCCTTGACGATTCGGTACAAAAAGCGATGTTTATGGCCGCGTGTTGCTCGATGGCGTATGATCCCAGTTCATTTTTTAGGTCAATTCACGTCTTTTTTGGCGACCATCTCCCTTCAAAAGCGCGTTGAAATGCTCCTCATCGAATTCTGTAGGTTGTCCGCTGCGAGGTTAAAGTCACCGTTTTTGAACTTCGCAAACCATTTTTGTGCTGCGTATTCACTTATGACACCTTCACATTGCATATGTCACGAGCGGCTTCAAGTGCTTTTTGAATGTGCAGAAAAGCGAAGAAATATAGGTTTCGAAAATGCTGATTTTTCCCTTCTGGATATTCTATTGCTTAGGTTGAAAAATAGGAAAAAATAAAATTATATTAATAAATAAATAACACAGTTTTGTAGAGCAGAAAAAACACTTACTAATGAAAACAAACACTTTGCCAAATTCAAAAAAATTATTGCCAAATTCAAAAAAATCACTTAAAGAAGGTCTTTGAAAAAAAAAACGAACGAACTTATTCCCCAACCTATTATTTACAAATAAATAATTTATCCATTTTATAAACCATGGAAAAAATAAAATATTGCTTTTTTTAGGATAAAAAAATAAATTTTTATATCAATGAAATCAAAAACTTTGACTTCAAAATATATTATAAATCAAGATATTAAAAATTTAAATACTCTCAAGTTATATAATACATAAATAAATGCAAGAAATAGAACAAAGACTCACTCGAAAGATGTGACATAAAAAGCAAAAAAAAAAAAAAAAAAAACTACAAGAAGGCTAACGAAGGAGAATGAAGATAACAAATAAAAAAACAAATTAACTTTTTTTTAATCCTTCGTCCAATAAGTAATGCTTACTTAATATACATAATTGTAGAGGGAGAGGACCTCAAGTAGACAACAAAAGGAATAAAACAGTAAATAAAGGACCCACTCAAAATGATAATGAAGCAAACACCAACATTTATTGGACAAGGGACAAAACAGAATGAGATACAAGAGAAAATAATGACATTAATGCCGGAATAAAAAAAAGAAATCATATTCAAAAAAAAAAAATTGTCTTTAAAATATATAAAATTAATTTTGTTATCCTAGATTGGGAAAAATTTCAATTCTTTTAGGTGTATTATTAAAATTTTTCAAAAAGAGAATGGTATAGATTTGAAGCTTTTATAACATTGCTCTCTTTTCTAGATAAATATATTATGAAGTAGGATTTAATATTCAAAAAGGCAATTTCCTTATTATAAATTACCTTCTTAGATAATTTTGCAAGATCATTAATTAAACTCAAATTAAGTTCCGACACCTCCGATTAATGATCATTCAAAACGTAAATTTTATGTATAAGATTATAAATCGATTCATTAAAAATAAACTTTATATATTTATTTTTAAATAGTAAATTAAATAGTAACTTAGTAAATGAACTTGTGTTTTAATTTTTTTTTAAAATTATCCAAAAATATTAAACAAATTTTTAAAATGAAATCTCCATTTATTATAAATCAAAGGTTAAGAAAAGATATATGTAATATCTAATTATTTACCTAGGTTAATAAAAAAATTTATTCTTGACAACCAAAAGTGATTGTTTTTCTAAACACATTTTTAATCAAATATTTTTATTTAAAGTTTCTTAAGTTCTTTTAATTATGATGATATGTAACCTTATAAAAAGTATTTATTAAAATTTTAAAATTTTATAAAGTAGTTAATTGCCTAAAGGTTTCACTTTTTTCATATCCTTAAATATAACATTTATGTCCAAATTAATATTTGATTTATTTATTTTTAATAAATTTTCCTGATATTAACAATATTTAAATATTAATTTATAACAGTGTTATTTGATTTATTATCTTTATCTTATTTTGAAAATTAAATAGACTATGTATGTTATACTCAAAATATTTAAGCATATTTTAATTTTGTAATGCATCCCTCTTTTCTTTTCTTTGATAGGAATCATCAATTAATAACAATTAGGATTAAACCGAGTATAAAACAAATATATTTGTAATTATATTTTTTCTTTTAATTACTTTATCATTAACTATATTAAATAATTAATTTGAATTTTTAATTTATTGTAATTATAATTATATAATAATATTAACAATATATCATATATACGTAATATATTGAAAATTTTTTGATGAAATAAATAACCAATCAAATTCTTCAATTCCGAGTCACGTAAGTCACAATAAGAGAACAATTACACTGAAAAGATCCCTGCGTTTGATAAGATCCCTCTTGCTTGTAACTAGGGAACAAACTGTTTTTGTCATTTAATAAATAGAAATCCTTTGCATTTTAAAATGTCATTTTCACGATATGGTGACGAAAATAATGATTCTATTAATGAAATTGTTAAAAAAAATACACCGAAAAATCGCAAAAAAATTTTCTCACCGAATGTCCCTCGAGCATTGATAAATACTTATAATTTTATTACCTCAAGCATGTTGCTTACAGGAATGCAATATGCTTTCTTATTTTTATAAAATTATTTCGAATTATCAATGCCCTTGGGACAATACAGCTGATAATATCTTTGAAAAATATGAAATATAAAATATTTACACAAATTATATTCAGATATTTTAATAAATTTTAAAAAAATATTTATTTAGAGATTTAATTTTACTTTTTGTCACTAAAATTAATAAAAAAAAAACTATAATATGAATTTAAAAATTGGGTGAGAACGTTAATGAATTCCGCTCCTCTTCTATGTTTGTATAATATTATTATAAATTATAAAATATACCAACTAAATGTTTATACTTATTTAGTATTATTTTTTTTACTTTTTAATAGATATTTTATTTATTATAATTTTATTATTTACTAATTATATCGATTAAGTTTAAAATCCATATTGGAGATAAATATACTATTTTTTCATTCATCATATTCGTATTTTAAGAGATTGAGACATAAACAGAAAGAGAGATAAAGAAAATAGTATATTTGTTTGTGTATCCAATAAAGATAACTTTTCTTTATATATTCAACTCTAAGAAAAAGAAGGAAACAATCAGAATGAAATACGTGAGAAAATTAATGAATCGGTGGGAGACATTTTTCCTTGAAAGGTTATATGCCATATAACAACATATTAACGAGGCTAAAACATATATTGACCTTGAATACTTAATAATATTGAAAAATTGTATTGATAATAAAGTAATTAAGATAACATTTTTAGTTTAATTTATCTATTATTCAATTTATTTAATTATAATAAATAAAATTGATGAATTCTCATTATTTAATTGATATTTATTATTTTTAAATTATTATATATACATTATCTAATATTTTCAATTGATATGACTCAACCATAGGAAAAAATATAATTCTTACTTTTCTAAATATTTTATCTTTTATATTATACTAGCTGCGCCCCCCTGTTCCCAGGAAGTGATAGTATTAGCGATCGATGAAAGGCAGGGAAGGGTTATTATGACACCAAATTTCACACAATTTATCTCATATCCAGATCTGTTTTTTATTGCATTAATAGATATATTAAAATTATTTGAAATTGTTTCTGTAGCTGGAAATTAATTTATTTTAAACCGTCGGTCGGTTCTGCGCCTGGCAACAGGTCAACTTATTTATTTTTCATTTTTAATAAATTCTCTTTTTTGATATGATATTAATAAAAAATAATATTAAATTGTATATAAATTTAAAAATTAGAATATTTTAATTTTTTTAAATTTTAACACATAATTTTGAAAATCAACTTGGTATTAAATTCATAAAAAAATACTGATATATAGAATGTATAGACTATTCGTATATAATTTAAAACTCTTTCACTCCTTCTAATTTAAATTAAAAAAAAGAGTGTTAAGAAATTAAGATGCCTTATACAACATGGATGGGTAAATGAATTAGGCTAGAAGAGGAGGTAATTTATAATTTTCTTCTAATTCAGATTTAGGACAAATCGGACAAACATATCAAATCTCTGTGTTCTTACATTCAATATTTCTGTACACAAATTATTCAGTCTTGGCAAGGCGTATGACTCACAATCTGTTTAAATTGAAATTTATATAAATTAACAAAGTGAAAATTTTTATTTGTTTAAATTTTATTATAATGAATAAAAAAAAATTAATTATATAGATCACATGATTAAGAGAAGCAAGAAACTTGAGAGAAAATAAGTGTTGGATGGAGGTCGGACATGACAGAAACTGTAAGCGAAATCTTCAAGTTGCGACTAATAATTTTCAAATCTCCTAGCACCACAGAATTAGATAAGTTTCTTTTAAGGGAGGAAATTAACTATGATCTAAAAAAAATAATAAATAAACTTAATAATAAAAAAACAAATAAATCAATTAATTTAAATTAATACTATTAATGAATGTATACATTGTTAATTTATCTATAGTTTTATAACGTTAATTATGTTAATTATATTTTTATAAATTGTCTCAAGTCAACTTTGCATTTTCTCAAATTTCATTATAATTAAAAATATTCAATAAAAATCAAGCAATGAAAATAAAATATCAAAATGAAATGATCAAGAAATATTATACTCTATTTCTATTATAACATATACATATACAATACTTACGAACCATATTACCGGTGGAAATATTAGGAGATATCATTGAGGGTTCAGGCCAAATCAATCAACTTTAATTAAGATATTTTCATTATGACAGATGTTAGAAAAAAACCACGAATTCAATATTTCTGTTCACCAATTATTTGTAGACTTTAGTAAAACATACGTATGACTCAATATATCCGGATAAACTTTTTCAAATTTTGATCTTCAAATTTGTCTTGAAGGTAGTAAAAAAAGAGTAAGATGCGGAAATTAATTGTAAAATATTAGGTGTTGTTAAAACATGAATCGACTTGCACAGACCATGCGTTATTTTTTATTAATATCACATCATAAAAAAGAATATTTTAAACAATAAATAAAAAAAAAACATTTTAATAAATTATAATATAATATCATCTGGATTTAAAACAAATTTAAATAAGTTGACCTGTGGCCAGGTCCGAACCGACCGACGGTTTGAAATAAATTAATTTCCAGCTACAGAAACAATTTCAAATAATTTTAATATATCTATTAATGTAATAAAAAACAGATATGAATATAACATAAATATTTTTAATTTTATTTTATTTATAATATATAGCTGAAGTAGCCGGCGTTGCCCGGCGTTACCCGAGGCTGTGACGCCATGAAGGGCTGGGTGACGTCATATAATTTTAAATTAAGAAAAAAACTAATAAAGATGATTTTTCTCTTAGTATAAAACCAATGCAAAGTGCATGATTAGTGATGATATGTAAAAAATCTCCTCATGTGAAATTTGGTGTGAAAATAACCCTTCCCTTCCTATCGTCGATCGCTAATACTACCACTTCCGGTTTCCGGATTTGCACCAAAAGTTGATCAATTCATCCCACTGTTGCATTAAGTGAATATACCAAATTTCATCAAAATCCGTTCAGCCGTTCAGGCTGTACACATCTATACGGACGGACAGACGGACGGACAGACATCATGCTAAAAATACTTTTTTCTGTTAAGAAAATGCATGATTCGTGGAGATATGTAAAAATCTCCACATGTGAAATTTGGTGTGAAAACAATACCTCCCTTACTATCGTCGGTCGGTAAAAATCTACCCAATTTAATAAGTTGACCTGTGGCCAGGTCCGAACCGACCGACGGTTTGAAATAAATTAATTTCCAGCTACAGAAACAATTTCAAATAATTTTCATATATCTATTAATGTAATAAAAAACAGATATGGATACATAAATAATAAATATAAACATTTTTAATTTTATTTTATTTATAATATATATGCAAGACCAGGCTGTGACGTCATGAATGACTGGATGACGTCATATAATTTTAAATCAAGAAAAAACTAATAAATATGATTTTTCTCGAGGATAAAACCAATACAAAGTGCATGATTCGTGGTGATATATAAAAAAATCTTTTGTGTGAAAATAACCCTTTCCTTCCTATCGTCGATCGCTAATACTACCACTTCCGGTTTCCGGAATTGCACCAAAAGTTGATCAATTCATCCCACTGATGAATTAAGTAAATATACCAAATTTCATCAAAATCGGTTCAGCCGTTCAGGCTGTACACATCTATACGGACGGACAGACGGACGGACAGACATCATGCTAAAAATACTTTTTTCTGTTTAGAAAATGCATGATTCGTGGAGATATGTAAAAATCTCCACATGTGAAATTTGGTGTGAAAACAATACCTCCCTTACTATCGTCGGTCGGTAAAAAAGTCAAAAATTTAAAACAAACTCTTTTATATCATCATATTTTAATTTTTATATATATTTAGTAATTAAATAAAAATAAAATATAATTTAGTCATTTTAATTGACGTTTTAAAAATTATTTTGACTTCATAAAATACTAAATATTTTTTTTTATTAGACATTAATAAAATTTATATATTATTTTATATTATAGAAAAGAAGAAATATTCAAATAAATAAAGAATAAATGAAAAAAATTCAAGATTAAAATATGATCTAAATATTTTATTAAATGAATTAAAATGAGAACTTTTATTTAATTGAAATGATATTTGAATATTAGAATTTAAAATAAAATATTATATTAATTCTTTGTTTGGGACTTCCTATAATAATTAATATATAGATATATTTTAAATTTTATATATATATTATTTATATATATAGATAATATGTGGATTTCAAAAATTATTTGGTTTGGTGTTATTATTCTGATATTATAATAAATTATCATGTGTATTTTCAAATTTATAAATTTGTCTTAATTAAATAATTATAATCAACTAGTCCTAAGTCCTAAGGATAAAATAATTATTTTTATCCAATACATATTATGTATTAATTTATTATAATAATAGTTTTTTATGGTCGAATTTTTTATTTTGATAATTAATGTTTTAATTTTTAAAGCAAAATACAATTGATATATAAACGTGACTTTTAGCATTACATAACTAGACTTTGCTAATCTGTAAAAGATAAATCAGTGTCTCTATTTTGTTATTAAATGTAATTATAACTATCTAATTAAGACAAGTTTATTAATTTGAAAATACACATGATAATTAATTAATATCAGAATAATAACACCAAACCAATAATTTTTGAGATTCTTATTATATAATATATAATATGTATTTCAGTGGAAAATTATTATTATAATTCATAATTATACGATATCTTATGTTTTATTGAATACGAGGTATTGATGTTGTATATTCTATGTGAATGTTTATTTGTATTATCGAATAGTAAATAAGTGGACCTGTGGCCAGGTCCGAACCAACCGACGTTTTTAAGTAAATTAATTTCCAGATACAGAAACAATATCAAATAATTTTAATATATCTATTAATGTAATAAAAACAGATATGGATACATAAATAATAAATATAAACATCTTTAATTTTATTTTATTTATAATATATATGCAAGACCAGGCTGTGACGTCATGAATGGCTGGATGACGTCATATAATTTTAAATCAAGAAAAAACTAATAAATATGATTTTCCTCGAGGATAAAACCAATACAAAGTGCATGATTCGTGGTGATATATAAAAAAATCTCCTCATGTGAAATTTGGTGTGAAAATAACCCTTCCCTTCCTATCGTCGATCGCTAATATTACCACTTCCGGTTTCCGGATTTGCACCAAAAGTTGATCAATTCATCCCACTGATGCTTTAAGTAAATATACCAAATTTCATCAAAATCGGTTGAGCCGTTCAGGCTGTACACATCTATACGGACGGACAGACGGACGGACAGACATCATGCTAAAAATACTCTTTTCTGTTAAGAAAATGCATGATTCGTGGAGATATGTAAAAATCTCCACATATGAAATTTGGTGTGAAAACAATACCTCCCTTACTATCGTCGGTCGGTAAAAACGTTATAAAAGAGAAACTGGACAAAAAGAGACAGTGATGTGATAACTTACAGAATTGTGGCCTTGTTTAGATATTATGTTAAAACATTTATGATGAATAAGTAAATATAATTAATTAATTGTATTATATTTAAACTGTCCAAAAAAAGAAACAATTTAAATATTGATAAATTATATAAAATTTATATTACAATTTATGAGCTGCAATTTTTCAAAAAATTGTTATAAATATTAAATATATAATTATTTTAACCTTATTTTTCAGAAGAAATGTGTGTGTGTGTGTTCATCGTCAATATTGTATATGTAATAATGAATGATCAGCTATTGTAATTTTATAATAATGCGGCAGATTAGAAAATGAATCAGAGTAATTGAAACAAATTAATTTATAAATTATAAAATATTTTAACTATTTAAATATTTCAATTAGCTATTTGGAAGTTATCCTTTTGTAATATATAAATGATTCATCAGAAAACCATTTAAAATTGTTAAGAAAGTCAAGTTTCACTTTATACCTAAAACTAAACTCTCCGTTTATCACTTATTTATAGCAGAAATTACCATTTTTATCAAGAATTATTTCATAATTTACAAATTATTCGTATTTTTCCTTAAAATAAAGAATAAATGAAACTTAATAATGAATATAATTATAGATATAAAAATAAGAACAATTACTTATTGTAATTGAATGTTTTGATTTTTTATAAGTATATAATATATATTTGCTAGATACATTTAAAAAATAGATTTTTTATATATTTTATATAATGAAAATTATAGCACATTTATAAATATCATTCTCAACCTTCAGCTCAATTTCCTTTATGGGATTTCTTATCATCAAAATATATTTACGCATATCTTATTCATTGATCGGATACCAAAAACCGCAAAGACTTCAATTGAGTATTGTTTAAGATAATTATCAGAAATTGAAACATTATTATTATACAAATTTAAAAAAAATCATTGATCAAAATATTCATAAGGAAAATATACGTACTTATTAATCATTATTCATTATTCAGTCATTATGTATGCACTTCCGTTTATTTCATTTGTTATTAATATAATTATTAAATGATGAAATTAAAATATTACGTATCTTTTATTTTATTATATTTATAAATATAGTGATTATATTGATTTTACACTGAGTGATATTAATATTGACTTTTATTGGATAAAGAATAAAAAAAAAGAATCAATTTAAATAAGAAAATTTATAAAATGAAAAGAGGATTGGAATCTTGAATTTTTTTTTTTATTTCTTTGGAATTTCCATTTATCATTGCTTAATTATTCTTATCAATTTAGAACTTAATAAAAGTGAGTGTGAATAGATTACATTTTTCAAACACTACATAGTTAAGAGGAGGGTGTTTTATTGAAGAAATAAATATCTCATATTCATCATTTGATAAATAATGACTGTTCATGAAATTTCGGTTAAGCACGAAATGAATCAGTTTATTAGTAAAAAAATCAATAAATTAATTAGCAATAAATAATGTATTTGTAAAATAATATTAGTAAAAGCAATTTATTACAAAAAAAAAAAATTACTTAATATTTGTTACTAATGTTTATGTTATCTCATTTATATAACCAGCAAATAAAAATCAAATGCATCAATGAATTGAAAAATTATTTTTCTCTTTATGACTTGAAAAAATATAAAAGTTATTTCTCATGGAAGACATACGTTCCTAAATAAATATTTTCTGAAAAAAAATGTGATTTTTCACCTCTCAGGTAAACATATGTCTCATCTGGTGTTGTTGGAATGTGACCCCGTAATGCTTTGTTCGCGAAAATGGATTTGAGCGATCGAGTGTAAAATTCTTCTCACCGAGACAATCTTCCTTCAACCTGACACTAAAACATTTACACGTGCTTTTGACACGTAAACACCTTCGTTAAGAATCAATCGAGTTCCACTCATTCACTCACTTATGACGATTGCACTCAATTGCTTGTTTATTTACACACTT
This sequence comes from Labia minor, assembly GCA_963082975.1. Taxonomy (NCBI): domain Eukaryota; kingdom Metazoa; phylum Arthropoda; class Insecta; order Dermaptera; family Spongiphoridae; genus Labia; species Labia minor. Next base: position 65,485,899 of record OY720347.1, read on the forward strand.
TCTTTTCCCCTAACTTCTACCAACTGTTTTTAATTAAATTCTCTATAATTGTCCAATTAATATTAAAGTTTATAATCTTACACCTACTAAATATATTAAAATAGTAATAGCAAATATATCAAATAGATCATTCTTATTAAAATAGAATAAAATCAAACCATTTAAGATTGAATCCTTAGTTATTTTACAGTTTTATTTTAAATAACTTTTTTAAAATATTACTATCTATTATAATATTTGAATTTATATTTTATCATTTTTATAATGATTAAAATATTATAACCTACAAAAAAAATTTCAGGTGGAATTTAGATTTGTTTATTAAATTTGTTATCAATGATATATAGATTTAACCTATTTATTAAGATGTTTATTATTTTATTAAATAATCATATACTTATATGTGAGTATATCTAATCTTACTTATTATTATTTACTAATACAAATTGTAATATGTATAATGGTTTGATCTTGAAAATTATCCATTCACATAGTTGGTGATCTAACTGTATAGATCATTTTCTTAATTAATTTTTATTTAAATTGATAAAATTATTATATTTCTACAAAAATATTTAATAAATGTGAGCTAATAATTAGGGTGACCAAACGTCCCGTTTTTCCGGAATTGTCCCGTTTTTAGGTGCTCTGTCCCGGCGTCCCCAAAAATGTCTTCGGGACAGCCTATTGTCCCATTTTTAAAATATTTAGTACATTTCGAACTTTTTTTTCAAAATTTTTCCAATTTGGTTCTAAATAAGCGGGAGTGTCCTCCCCTAGACTTTCCCGCATATAAATAGGTATAAAGAGTTGTGAATGAATATTTAGAATGTAATAAAGTGCTACTTCCGGTTAACTGATATTTTAAATGTAAAAAAAACAGATATGGATATAATATAAATATTTTTAATTTTATTTTATTTATAATATATAAGGGCTGGCTGTGACGTCATGAAGTGCTGGGTGACGTCATATAATTTTAAATTAAGAAAAAACTAATGAAGATGATTTTTCTCGAGGATAAAACCAATACAAAGTGCATAACACGTGGAGATATGTCCTCACGTGAAATTTGATATGAAAATAACCCTTCACTTCCTCTCTTCGATCGGCAATTCTAGCACTTCCGGTTTCCGGATTTGCGCTAAAAGTTGATCAATTCATCCTATTGATGTATTAAGTAAATATACCAAATTTCATCAAAATCCGTTGGGCCGTTCAGGCTGTATACATCTATACGGACGGACGGACGGACAGATATCATGCTAAAAATACTTTTTTCTGTTAAGAAAATGCATGATTCGTGGAGATATGTACCTAAAAATATCCATAGGTGAAATTTGGTGTGAAAACAATACCTCCCTTACTATCGTCGGTCGGTAAAAAAGAAACGCTACTTGTATAGGTAAAATGTCACTTCCGGTAGTCAGATCATGATGAAATTTGGTATCTCAATTTTTTTCATATTTTTAAATCTATATACAAAATATGAAGCAAATATCTCGAAGCAAACTGGTACTTTACTTGAAAGGTAATCGCAACCAGTGTAGGTAAAGTACCACTTCCGGTTAACCGATTTTGACGAAATTTTGATAGAAATCTACAAACTGTGAATAATATCGGTGTACCAAATTTCGAAGTCCTAGCTTACATACATACATACATACATACATACATACATACATACATACACACACACAGACATAATTCGAAAAATGGTATTTTCCGACTCAGAGAGGTCTAAAACGTCAAGATCTATCGAAATCTCGAAGTCGAAATTTTTGACGATTCCAATACTTCCTTTATATGAAGTATGCGGGAAAGTAAAAAAAGGCAAACCGTTTGTCCCGGTTTGCTGTTTTCTATGGTCACACTACTAATATTAAAATTTTTCAAATATTTAATTATTAGAAATTAAAAAAAAAAATTTATACATTTTAATAACTAGGGGAATTTTTAGAATTTTGTTTTCAAAATTTTCCAAATTTTTTTGACAAACAGGTATGGACAGGTTTATTAAACCAAAAGGCTCGGAGCTCGATATTCATTCTTATTAAAGATTATAAACCAAGAATTAAACAATTAATAAATCTATTTTTTTAAAATATTAATTGATAGATGATCTATTGACTATTTATAAATAGAATTAATTATAAAATAAGAACAATAGAATAGAGGATGTTCCTAGTAATTGGACCAACCAATTTCAATCTTTGTTCGTAAAGTCTAAATTTTTGTCAATAAAAACTAATAATATCGATACTAACAAGTTTTTTTTAAAAAAAACTGTATTTTTGTACAATGATTCAAATATTTCAGAATCATCTAATTTGAGATGAATGGCCCAAGATGAATATAATAAATATTTTAAATTGCAATCTGTACACTAAATATTGACTAACTATTAAAAACTTATTCATTATCAAAAAGACCAGTATTTTTAAAAATAATGTAAGAATTAATTATAAAATTTTCTGATCAGATTCAAAGATGTATAAAACATCATTTATAACTATAAAATTATTTAAAGAAGGCAATTCTTAGTAAAAGACTGAATAGGGAACTACTTAAGTGTATTAGCTTATAAAGTTGTATTTTTTGGTTAATAAAATATCTCCCCATCCTCCATTAATAGTTGTGAATTGATTAATGAGAGTGTTATAATTTTACATGAAATAATTTGTTTAATTTAATCTCTATTTGAATTGTAATCCTTATTACAAATAAACTGATTATCTCTTCTCCTTAGGTGTATCCTCTTCCAAAGATCCTATATCTCTTGTTTTAGCTGATTATAATATTAAACTAATAATATAGCAGGCTTCATGATTTTATTATAAATAATATTTTTATTATACAATCTCACATATTCACTTCAGGTCTATATAAAAGATAATAATAATAGATAATAATATTACATTATAATATTACTCTATGTTATATAACAATAGTTAAATGTAATCATAATATTTATAGAGGCTATAATCTTAGGAAAATTTATTTATTATTTATGTATAAGAAAAATAATTGTTACTAGTAATTTTTACTATCTCTGGCGATCCCGAAAATTTTCGGTGTTGAGATTTTGATGTTTTTATACGTTTTGAAGGTTCCTGAATCATTTTCACTAAGGTTGAGAAAAATGTCTGTGTGTGTGTGTATGTATGTAGACAAGATTACACAAAAACGGTTTGAGCTAGAATCATGAAATTTGGTACATGGGCATTATTATATATTATTATATATCCGGTCCGATTTATTTGTGAAATTTAACAAATAATTAATTTAAAACAATTTTATTAAAAATTAAAAATTAAAAATATCTCCTACTCAAATGCCATCACTCTCAATATATAATAAAGAGTTTAATAAGTTCCAGTTCTTTAATTGTATTTGACCACACCTGAGGAACAATTCGGAATAGTTTTACCAATCAAAATCTAAATATGTAGGTCTTTAATTTGGTTGTTTCGACTCTTTAAACAAAATACTAGAATTATATTTAATAGTTTTTATAGGAATATATTAATGAATTATTTACTATCTCGTCAGAGATAGTATTGCGATCACGAAAATTTTCGATGTTGAGATTTTAATGTTTTTATACGTTTTGAAGGTTCCTGAATTATTTTCACTAATGTTGAGAAAAATGTCTGTGTGTGTGTATGTATGTAGACAAGATTTCGCAAAAACGGTTTGAGTTAGAATCATGAAATTTGGTACATGGGCATTATTCAAAATTCGTAGTTTTCTATCACCTTTTGAGAAATGTAGCTCAACCGGAAGAGGGTCATTACCTACAACGTTTTGATTTTTTTTCTTCTAAAGGGACCGTAAAAATAAAGATATATGTTTGATAATTTTTTACATGATTAATAATTGTATAAAACTGCTATATATAGAATTTCAGCTTGATTGAATCGCTGCAAGTACCAAAATTAATTTTTTAACACTGCAAATCTCACGCGCCAACACGTGACGTGGTGCCATCAACAAAGAGCCAAACATGCGCTGGTTTAATATTATGTTATTTAATCTAATTCAAATTGCGAGATAGTCGAGTGGAGACACTCCAGCTAATTTTCTTAAATCTCTCTCTCTCTTTCTCTCGAAATATATATACTTATGTTGGATCTTTTATTTGCAATTATTCAATTAATCTTTATCAATTTGCGGTTTGTTGATCATTTGTAATCAATATGAATAAATGTCTTATTCTTTAGTTTAACATCAAAAAAAAATTGTAAATTCCAATTCTAATTCAGTTGAGAAAATGTTTCAATAAATTATCCGTTTAGGATATTGTAGTAGACGTAATATTGCATAGGAATTGGATAGATTGGTTCGAAGAGTACCTCTCCGACGAGGGCCAGGGCGTCGCTGAGAAATGCCGGTCTCGCCACGACGAAGCGGGAGATGCGGCCGGCCTTGGTCACGACGGAAGGAGTCTGTCCTCCTCCTCGGGGACACCACAATCGCTTAGCGCCCACAGGCGACTCTCGGGCCCAAGGAAAACAACGCGCCGCCGGGGGGAGGGGAGTTAGCTGCGCGATTCGACACCGGCTGCTCAAATTGTTACGAGTTCGTTATCTCTAATATTACTCTGTATTTAGAATATATGGAAAGAGATTTGCTGACTGCGCAAAATCATAACCTGCAACAAACAAACAAACAATTTTAAATAGTCAAGAGTCATTTGAATAAACAGTGTCTAATCTAATCATTTTAACAAACTTTTTCTAAATGAAATGCCATTTAACTTTTCCGATATAAATATTTTATCATGTTTTTAATTAAGTAACCCTGGTGTTAAATTTTCAAAACAATATTGATAAAAATTAATCTCCAAATAGGGAGATATCTATTAAATTATCACAGTGAACACATTCAAATTTGTTTTTTCAATTGAACTTCAGGAGTCACGCCACAACATGTTGGAAGGTCATCTCTACGAACCTCGCCTAAATCGCATTTATAGGGATTATTATCATTATTATTCAAATAAAATCCAATATTGAACTTGGATTCAAGCTACTTTTGATCTATAAATTTAGATTCTCATTTGATTTGTATAAATGAATATAGACAGAGATATAATATAAATTAATTGTTTTTTGAAATTATTTTATAGGTATATATAAAATTCTCGTGTCACAAAACTTTGAAATCATACTCCTCCGAAACGGCTGGGCCGATTCTTATGAAATTTTTTATGAATATTCAGTAGGTCTCAAAGAAGGTATAATTTTATTACCAAACCGCTAATTGGAAAGGTGTGTCCAGGGAGTGCTGTTTACCTAAAAATAGTTTAGTTACAATGCTAGATCATATATACTGTTGGCGATAATTTGACATCTATATATATACTAATAGGACATTTGAAAAGAAGAATAATTTGTGGGTGAGCGAGTTAAGGCGTTATCTTATGACTTTGCTTCCTCAATTCGATTTTATTTTATTAAATTAATTTTATTAAATTTTATTATTATATTTTATTTTATTAAATTAATAATTATGTCAATTAATTTTTTGTGCATAAATAAACATATATAAAAAACTATATATAAAATTTGAATTTTCATTCATTCATTCATTTAAAATGATATTAAAATATTCATTTAAAATGATAATTAAAGAATATCTTATTCAAAATAAATTGTTGAATAAATCTGATCTAAATATTTTTTTGATTTGTTGAATGTAATCACTAAGGATAATAATATTTGAAAAGAATTTAAATGGCGGAGACTGCATAACGAGGAATTGCATTACCTCTATGCATCTTCAGAAATAGTTAGGGTTATAAAAGCGAAAAGGGTGCGATAGGCACTGCACGTGGCTAGAATGGGAGAGAAAAAAGATATTGGTGGGGAAACAGATTAGAAAACGTCCGCTTGGAAGACCAAGGGCGCGTAGGAAGGGACGTAAGCAAGATGGAACAGGGGCTCAGGATAGGGACACTTGGAGAAATGTGGTTGTTGCGGCCAAGAACTTTCGAGTACATTTGAGCCACATTGATAGATAGATATATAATATATACACTAATAATATATATAATTAATTTACTGATTAAATTAAAATATATTTTAAATAAACACACAAAAAGAAATGAATGTTTTATGTAATATACGGATTGAAACAAAATGGATGAAAACCTATTACTACTTTCAACCAAATAATATGTACCACTCGGGGGTACAGGGGGCGGAGCAGCTAGTAGGTATATATATATTTAAGTGAATCGAAAAAATTAAATATTGATTGCTTAGATAAAATTAATAAAATTTTTAAGAGAGTGAATTTCAAGTTTTATAATAAAATTCTTAAAAAAATGAATAACAATTTTGCCAAAAAAAAATAATAATGAATAAATAATTTAAGTAAATAATAAACAAAAATAACACGAATTTCATAAACTATATGTACTAAAAATATTTTTTATTTGAAAAGATGAAAGTCGTTTGACTTTTCATTTTCCCCTTGTATTTTAATTGAAAGACAAATAATAAAATCTTATTTAATTGTATGTTTTTCTTTATAAAACAAATTAACTCAAAAATATAATTTAACATAAAAATGACTTTATTCAAGAGATTATAAATTCAAATTATAATAATTCAATGAACGCATTCGATTTAATGAAGTCAGCCAAATTAGTTTTTATTATAATTTCCGATTATACTATATATATATATATATATTTATGTTAGTCACTATTCCAGCCTTTTTTTTTACCGCGGTACACTTTTAACGGTTTATAAATTTGGCGGCACAGAAAGAAAAAGATAAGTGTTTACCATATTGAAAAAAGTGGTCCCAAAAACGTTTTACCTTTTTTTAGAACCAAATTGAAATAATTTAGAAAAAATGTCGAAAATGTTTAAGAGCCTCATAATCTCGCGGCACACTTTTGAAAATCTCGCGGCACAGTGGTTGAGAATCACTGCACTATACGCTAAGCGTCTACGTTTTTAATGATTTATTAGAATATTCATTTGATTGTTATCATTATGATCCAAGACATAAACTTATGAGATAAAAACATATTATATATTTCAATATAGGTAATTATTATTATAATTATTTAATAGGTATTGTTAGTGGTGAAACTTATGAGTTCATTTATGGTAGACTTAGATAAGAGAACGAATATTGTCAATTTCATTTAGTTAATTTATCAATTAATTCAGTATAATCCTATATAATTATGAATTATCATTTATTGATTGTCTTTTCTATGTATATCCTCTAATTTATTAATTTTATTATATTGAATTATATTGAAGTAAAATAAATAAATAATGAAGAAGTGTGTTAAAAAGTGTTCCTACGAGGTGTGACAATTATGTAATGAGACTGATTCCATAAAAACCGTATATTTCAAAATTATTCTACAACTCTGCCATTCCCTTCAAAGTAGTCCCCTTGGGCAGCTATACAACGATTCCAGCGCGTTTTCCATGCTTCGTAACATTTCTGGAACGCTTCTACTAGGATGTCCGCGATTACCCTCATCACGGCCGCCTGGATGTCCTCAATGGGTTCCTTTGACCGCCGATTTTGTTCTAGGGAACAAAAAAAGTCACAGGGTGACATATCGGGCCAATAAGGCGGTTGTTGCAACATGGCGATCCCTTTAGGGACACGCTGAGGGCGGTGTGGCACGGCGCGTTGATCCAGTTACTTGCGATGTTTGGGCGCACCCTGTTGACTCGTTTTCGCAATCTTTCGAGTACTTGGCGATAGTAGACTTGATTTACGATTTGCCCTGGTGGAACAAATTCTTTGTGAACGATTCCACGGCTATCAAAAAAGGCAATAATCATTTTCACCTTCGACTTGCTCACGCTTTCACACCCCTACTTAAACTCTTTATGCCATCGAAACACCTGGGCACTACTAAGAGCACTATCACCATGCACTTTTACAATTTTAGCGTACGTTTCCGAAGTTGTTTCGCCCAATTTGGCGCAAAATTTTATCGCGACGCGTTGCTCTTGATTTCGTTTTTCCATTTTCGTGAAGAGCACGACGAATACACGTTTACACAACACGACACAGAAGGCGAACTAAAGAAGCTAGAGCGATGGCAAATATATCAAAGATGCCGGGAGAAGGGAAAGGAAATTTCAAGGTCGCAGGGTTACCACAATCGCGGCAATATAATCAGTCTCATTACTTTATTGTCATACCTCGTATAAGTAATAAATATTTTTTAAACAGCAATAATAGCTAAAGGTGATTTTTTCTATTTGTAAATAGTTAAGAATTTATTTACTAATTATAATTATTCGATATCCGTTTGAAGATAAATGAACATTGACTACTAAATAATAGAGCTATTAAATTCGAATTTTATACCACGAGTATGATGAATAATTACTATCAAGATAGATTCAATTGCATTAATTAACAAAGAAACATTTCATTTTTTTTAACTCAATGACTCAAATTTACAATTTATCTCTTAATGAGTTTCAAATGAGTTATAAAGTATTCATGACTCATCACATGAGGATCTTAATCAAATATTTTTGAAATTAAAGTTAAATCCTTTAACACAAAGACTAATTCGATTGTTGATATAATCAAAAAAAAACTCTCATATTTTAAAAATTAATTTTTATAATCTGTTTCTTTCAGTAAAATAAATTGTTATTAAAACAAACACATGACTCTCAGAGCCCAGTTGAATTTTTTATAATTTCTTATTTTTACCGACCGACGATAGTAAGGGAGGTATTGTTTTCACACCAAATTTCACCTGTGGATATTTTTAGGTACATATCTCCACGAATCATGCATTTTCTTAACAGAAAAAAGTATTTTTAGCATGATGTCTGTCCGTCCGTCCGTCCGTCCGTATAGAGTGTACAGCTTGAACGGCTCAACGGATTTTGATAAAATTTGGTATATTTACTTAAGCTGTATACGGACACACAGCGGACAGACGGACAGACATCATGCTAAAAATACTTTTTCTGTTAAGAAAATGTATGATTCGTGGAGATATGCAAAAATCTCGGCCTGTGAAATTTGGTGTGAAAACAATACCTCCCTTACTATCGTCGGTCGGTAAAAATTAAGTTAAATATGATCTAAATATTTTATTAAATTAATTAAAATGAGAACTTTTAGAATAAATTATTTAATTGAAATGACATTTAAATATAAGAATTTTAAAAAAAATAGTATATTAATTCTTTGTTTGGGAATTGTTATTTAATTATGTGTAACATGGTTCGACTTGCACAGACCATCCGTTATTACCGAATTGATCAACTTTTGGTGCAAATCCGGAAACCGGAAGTGGTAGTATTAGAGATCGACTATATGAAAGAAAGGGTTATTTTCACACCAAATTTCACATGAGGAGATTTTTTACATATCACCACGAATCATGCACTTTGTACTGGTTTTATCCTCGAGAAAAATCATCTTTATTAGTTTTTTCTTAATTTAAAATTATATGACGTCACCCAGCCCTTCATGACGTCACAGTCAGCGCTTTCTTATATATTATAAATAAAATAAAATTAAAAATATTTATGTTAAATCCATATCTGTTTTTTATTACATTAATAGATATATTAAAATTATTTGAAATTGTTTCTGTAGCTGGAAATTAATTTACTTCAAACCGTCGGTCGGTTCTGTGCCTCGTGACAGGTCAAGTTATTTAATATTTTAAATGAACAATGAAGAAAATTGAATAAACTAAGTATATAATATATATAAATATATATAAATTAATTTTATATACTTATACATTTTTGAGAAGTATATAATATTTTTTTTATTAAGATGGTAGCTTAATGGTTAGTTCTGGTATGCGGAATCGCCAAGCTCCCTTAAATTTAAGATTATAATTAAATTTAAAAAATTGTTAAGAGTGATTAAAATGGGCATAGATCCCAAAAAACATTAAAATAAATAAGCGGGAGTGTCCTCCCCTAGACTTTCCCGCATATAAATAGGTATAAAGAGTTGTGAATGAATATTTAGAATGTGTAAACTTGGTATTGATAAAGAGCCAGTTCGTATTAATTTATTTGGTAACATTTATATATATATATATATATATATATATATATATATATATATATATATAATAAAGTCCTACTTCCGGTTAACTGATATTTTAAATGTAAAAAAAACAGATATGGATATAATATAAATATTTTTAATTTTATTTTATTTATAATATATAAGGGCTGGCTGTGACGTCATGAAGTGCTGGGTGACGTCATATAATTTTAAATTAAGAAAAAACTAATGAAGATGATTTTTCTCGAGGATAAAACCAATACAAAGTGCATAACACGTGGAGATATGTCCTGACGTGAAATTTGATATGAAAATAACCCTTCACTTCCTCTCTTCGATCGGCAATACGAGCACTTCCGGTTTCCGGATTTGCACCAAAAGTTGATCAATTCATCCTACTGATGTATTAAGTAAATATACCAAATTTCATCAAAATTCGTTGAGCCGTTCAAGCTGTACACATCTATACGGACGGACGGACGGAGAGACATCATGCTAAAAATACTTTTTTCTGTTAAGAAAATGCATGATTCGTGGAGATATGTACCTAAAAATATCCACAGGTGAAATTTGGTGTGAAAACAATACCTCCCTTACTATCGTCGGTCGGTAAAAAGGAAACGCTACTTGTATAGGTAAAATGTCACTTCCGGTAGTCAGATCATGATGAAATTTGGTATCTCATTTTTTTTCATATTTTTAAATCTATATACAAAATATGAAGCAAATATCTAGAAGCAAACTGGTACTTTACTTGAAAGGTAAACGCAACCAGTGTAGGTAAAGTACCACTTCCGGTTAACCGATTTTGACGAAATTTTGATAGAAATCTACAAACTGTGAATAATATCGGTGTACCAAATTTCGAAGTCCTAGCTTGATTAGTTTTTGAGTAAATTTGCTTACAGACATTACATACATACATACATACACACACACAGACATAATTCGAAAAATGGTATTTTCCGACTCAGGGAGGTCTAAAACGTCAAGATCTATCGAAATCTCGAAGTCGAAATTTTTGACGATTCCAATACTTCCCTTATACGAAGTATGCGGGAAAGTAAAAAATCAAACAGGTTATTTATAATGGAAAATCTTTTATTTCAAAATACTTTTCCTGATTTATTAATAATTCCCTTAATAATCAAACCTATGTCTAAATCTTAAAATGTTTTTTCAATATTTTTCTACTCAAAATTTCTTATATTCTTAATTTTATTTAAAAACATAAAGCAATAGCCCAAAACACTAATTATCATATTTCAAATAAGATAAGTATGTAGTTTTATGATTTATATTTCTTGTTTTTTTTTATAAATTAAACAGAATAACATGATTATCAACGAAGTATAATACTTTGACATATGTATATATATATTTTCATAATATATGATATTTATTTGAATAAGATTATACTAAACATGACATTCTCTAAAAATAAATATTTTATATATTCCTTTTGCTATATCTAGCTTGAATCATATTAGAGGAAATTTGTCACTAGATATGCGTGTTGAGATGACACACAGAGAAAGAGAGAGGAAAAAGGGATAGAATGTTTGTTATAAGAAATCCAGTTCATCTTTTCAAACTAGGATTTTACATTTCTACTAAAAAGAGCATATTTTTTTATTAAATTTTTTTATAATAATTTATTACTTTAAATTTATGAGAACGAATAATTTTGCATTTATTAAGTTATTAGTAAGTATATTTAGTCTATAAAAATTATCATTTTTTACCGACCGACGATAGTAAGGGAGGTATTGTTTTCATACCAAATTTCACATGTGGAGATTTTTACATATCTACACGAATCATGCATTTTCTTAACAGAAAAAAGTATTTTTAGCATGATGTCTGTCCGTCCGTCCGTATAGATTTGTAGAGGTGTTGAACGGCTCAACGGATTTTGATGAAATTTGGTATATTTACTTAATGCATCAGTGGGATGAATTGATCAACTTTTGGTGCAAATCTGGAAAACGGAAGTGGTAGTATTAGCTATCGACGATAGGAAGGGAAGGGTTATTTTGACACCAAATTTCACATTAGGAGATTTTTTACATATCACCACGAATCATGCATTTTGTATTGGTTTTATCCTCTAGAAAAATCATCTTGATTAGTTTTTTCTTAATTTAAAATTAATTGACGTCATCCAGCCATTCATGACGTCTTACATATATATTATAAATAAAATAAAATTAAAAATATTTATGTTATATCCATATCTGTTTTTTATTACATTAATAGATATTTTAAATTATTTGAAATTGTTTCTGTAGCTGGAAATTAATTTACTTCAAACCGTCGGTCGGTTCTGCGCCTGGCCACACAGGTCAACTTATTTAATATTAGTTTTTGATATAACATTGTTATATCATTTTATTGGAATAACACAGGCTAAAATCGTAGAAAAATAGACTTTAAACAAATTAAATGATTTGGAAGAAATAAAATTTATTTTAAGAATTTCAAAATTCGCTAAAATAAACAAGGAATTACAAAATAATGGTAAGATAAAAATTAACATTTTTACCAATTAAATTAAAATAATAAACAATGAATAACATTTTGTTAAAATCTTAAATTTAAATTTTTAAGAGAATAACAACTTTCATTTCTAAATATTTATTGAGGTAATATATATCGCAGTGTTTCCCAAACTTTTTTGACCGCGACCCGGTTCGAGGTCTTAAAATTTATTAAAAAAAAAACATTTATTTAGAACACAAATTTTATTTTTCAATAAAAATCAAGTTTCTAATGATGTAAAAAAATAATAAGAATTTCTAAAATTTTTTCGCGACCCGGTAAAATTTTTTAGGCGACCAGGTAACACTTTGGGAAACACTGATATATCGCAATCATAAAGATTTTGAAGGAGAAAATACATAGAAACAAACCAAGTTATTTTTTAAATAAAAATGTTTAAAAATGTAATTTAAACAAAAAAAATGTAAATAATGCAAATGTCAAGTTTGAGATTGTAAATATTATATTTCCAAAACATGAAAAGGGGAAAAAGGAGAATCAAATAAAATAAAAGAAAAATATATAATAATATATACTTTAAGTATCATGTTTACTAAATAAGAAAAGACCATTGTTGATTTACTTTTCTTGGTGCCTCACCATTTTTGAAAAAAATTAAAAAGTTTTATTAACATTTGGAAAATAAGTTGACCTGTGGCCCAGTGGCGCAACCAGGGGGGGTTTTGGGGGTTAAAACCCCCCCCAGGAGAGAAAAAAATATACATTGCTGTATATTATGTACTATATTACAAATAGAAAAGAAAAAATATAATCATTCTTTTTATTTGAAAAAAAAAATAATTCTTAAAGTATAACTTAGTGTATAATAAGTAAATTTATTTTATTTTAAAAAAAATTTAACAAAAATAAAAATTGCTTATTTTTTCGTACAGAATTAAATATAAGAAATAAAATTTCTCCTAAATCATAAAAAACAAAAGACTTAATATAAGATTACTAGATGATTGTGAAATTTTCCAATTTGACTATTATTTAAATATAAAATAAATAAAAATATTACTCAAATTCTAAATATTTCATAAAAATTATGAAGCGAAGACTAATTTTTACCGACCGACGATAGTAAGGGAGGTATTGTTTTCACACCAAATTTCACATGTGGAGATTTTTACATATCTCCACGAATCATGCATTTTCTAAACAGAAAATAGTATTTTTAGCATGATGTCTGTCCGTCCGTCTGTCCGTCTGTCCGTCTGTCCGTCCGTCTGTCCGTCTGTCCGTCCGTATAGATGTGTACAGCCTGAACGGCTCAACCGATTTTGATGAAATTTGGTATATTTACTTAATGCATCAGTGGGATGAATTGATCAACTTTTGGTGCAATTCCAGAAACCGGAAGTGGTAGTATTAGCGATCGACGATAGGAAGGAAAGGGTTACTTTCACACCAAAGGAGATTTTTTTATATATCACCACGAATCATGCACTTTGTATTGGTTTTATCCTCGAGAAAAATCATATTTATTAGTTTTTCATTGATTTAAAATTATATGACGTCATCCAGCCATTCATGACGTCACAGCCTGGTCTTGCATATATATTATAAATAAAATAAAATTAAAAATGTCTATATTTATTATTTATGTATCCATATCTGTTTTTTATTACATTAATAGATATATGAAAATTATTTGAAATTGTTTCTGTAGCTGGAAATTAATTTATTTCAAACCGTCGGTCGGTTCGGACCTGGCCACAGGTCAACTTATTTCAAAATGGAAACGGGTAAAAATCCCTAAAGGAAAAAATCCATAAAAGTCAAAAATCTCTCTCCCTAAAACCAAATATCCCTAAAAAGAAAAATCCTTAAAACCGAAATTCCCTAAATAAAAATATCCATGACTTAAAAAATCCCTAAAAGAAAAAATCACTAAAAACAAAATTAATCATTTTTGTATTAATTTTAATTGTGATTAAGAAAATTTGAGCATGACACCCAGTTGCCTGAGACACGACCTCCCAAGGAGGTAATCGAGCCTGGACCGAAAGTAGGGAAAAATAGGTCAAAAAATACATACATGTGGCCCAGACACGTGATTTTTCCAAAAAAATAGGGGTGTCAAATTCGTATGTAAAATAAAGGGAATTTACTCAAATTTCGTTTATTAGCATTCGTTTTAATAATGATTCCAAATACAAAATACACCATTTGCACCGTATATTTCACAAGGGAATATATAACGCAATTTGTGAAATTTACTATCATCAGAGGTTGTCTTTTTCATTTTGCTCAATGCATTTATAGAAACATCAAATCAATGCCAGAAGTTTTGAAGCTCTATAATGATATAGATAATCCTGACAACTCCACTCATTTACGAACTCTTGCAGCTTTGGTTTTGGTACCTCCATCAAAAGTCATTGTAGCCTACCAAGCATTTGCTGGACGACCAACAGGGCAAAACTTCGTGATCTTTTTTCTTACTTCGAGCGCACTTGCCTAGGTGAACAATATTTGGCTGGCTTTTATGACCCCGAATTCGACATTGGAACATTGGAACATCTACGATGCCAAGTTGATGGGTTTGCCTCGAACAAAGAGATAAGGTTATGCTCAATATGGATTTGCTTAATCAGGTCCCATACTGATGTCTTAAAACCTCCTAAGCGTGAACGAAGAGCAGTGTTGTAACCTTCCAAATCTGTCGTGATGTTCGTGGTAAGAAGCCTGATCCACCAAGAAAACGATTCAGCGACTCTCATGATGAGCTTCTGACCATATTGAAGGCAAACCATGAAAAATGAGACGCTAAAAAAACAGATGGAACAGATGTGATGATACCAAGCATGATGTATAACTACTTTATTCAAGTCTCTTTGGTTATTCATTATTAAATAAGTAAAAAAAATTAGGGAAATTTTTTATTTAGGGATTTATTCTTTTAGGGATTTTTCTTAGGGATTTTTACATGATTTCTTTCAAAATATCCTGCCACTACGGGCGGACGAAAAGCTTTCGAAATCTTAAAGTACTTGGGGTGTCCCATAAGTTTCTTCGCTTTTTTGATGCAAAATGAATTGTTTTAAGGTTGATTTATTATGTTATGTATGAACTATTCTGATCTATAACCTTCTTCCATCTCCCAGGAAGCCTCATTATGCCCTGTTTCCAAAATAGTTGAGGCTTACTTTCAAAATATTCATTTAGGTGCGTTTTTATTTCGATTATGGATTTGAAAGATTTACCACGGAGAGAGTTTTTTAAGGAGAGGAACAAGTAATAATCGGATGGAGGAAGGTATGGGGAGTATGGAGAATGAGGTAGAACATCCCAATCAAACTGTAATAATTTTTGCCTTACGATCAACGCAATAAGCGGCCTTGCGTTGCCGTGATGGAATACTACACCTCGTCGGTTCGCCAATTCTTGCCGTTTTTCTGCTATGGCGGTTTTTAGTTAATTCAGTTGATTGCAATATTTGTCAGCATTGATCATATCACCTTCAGGAAGGAGCTCATAGTACAGTATACCCTTCCAGTCCCATCAAATGCACAAAAGAACCTTCTTCGGATGAAGCCCAGACTTTGCAACAGTTGAAGGTCTATTTTCTTTAGACCAAATCCGTTTCCGGTCTCCGTCAATTGGTGTGGAACCAACCCAAGCTTTATATCGATTCGCATATCTCATTTTGATTAAATGCTTATGTGCCGTTGTTTTGGGAATGTTAGTTTCACCCGCTATCTCGCGCACACTGTATCGTGGATTTTCAGCATGCACAGTCTTGATAATATCCGTCGTTGCTGGGCGGCCAGCTGTAAATTTCTTAAACCAATTGCGGACGGTCCTAATAGTCGAAGCACCACTCCCGTAAACGGTGCAAATCTCTTCTGCCGCAAATGCTTCTTTTGGCTCTCCATAGTAGAAAAATTTTTAAAGAGACTTTGTCACCAACGAAACGTACTCCGAAAAAGCTCATGGATGATTAAATAAGATGCCATAAACGGCTAAGAGATAAGCCTGCATGTTTATATATATATATATATAAACATAGGCAGTTAGATTCATTCATAGCGTGACGCGGAAAAAACTTATGGGACAACCTAATAGTTTTTTATAAATAACTCCTTTATTATTAAGTTTAGGTAAAAGTGAATATAATGAAACTTTTAGTAAATTCGATTCTCTATAAATTTAAAACGATAGTATGATAATTCTCATAAAAATCGGTATTTATTGAGAAAATCAATAAAATATGCTTTGACACATCTTTAAACTACCCTTACTTATGGTCCGATCTTGTCCAACAACAATCCAATCTCCGTCCATCATTCCCAAAAAAAACATCTAAATATCAAATTTCAAAACAATATCTCATTTTGTTTAGACGTAATCTCGGTAACGAGCCGGTTCAAAAATTTTTTTTTGCAGTTTTGGATTCAGAACCGTCCGAAAAGTGAAAATCTCGAAGAATCTCGGAGCAAAAATTTTCAAAATTTTCCGATCATCGTATAAGCTATCCTTATTTCATGAGGAAAGCTAAAATAATTTACTTATAGCTGGAAAAAATATTTTCTTTCTAAAACTGTGAATACGAGTAAATAAAATACAAAATTAAATTTTTTTGCCAGATTTTGTAAAATCAGTGTTTCATTTACAAAACTTTTTTAAATATTTAATATAAAAAAAATCTTAGAGAAAATTTGTCTTTGAGAGAGCCCGGGGGGGGGGGGGGGGGGCGCCATAGGAAGGTGGAGCGGCTAGTCAAAACCCCCCCCAGGATCAAATCCTGGTTGCGCCACTGCTGTGGCCAGGTCCGAACCGACCGACGGTTTGAAATAAATTAATTTCCAGGTACAGAAACAATTTCAAATAATTTTAATGTATCTATTAATGTAATAAAAAACAGATATGGATATAACATAAATATTTTTAATTTTATTTTATTTATAATATATAAGACCAGGCTGTGACGTCATGAATGGCTGGATGACGTCATATAATTTTAAATTCAGAAAAAAACTAATAAAGATGATTTTTCTCTTAGTATAAAACCAATGCAAAGTGCATGATTAGTGATGATATGTAAAAAATCTCCTCATGTGAAATTTGGTGTGAAAATAACCCTTCCCTTCCTATCGTCGATCGCTAATACTACCACTTCCGGTTTCCGGATTTGAACCAAAAGTTGATCCATTCATCATACTGATGCATTAAGTATATATACCAAATTTCATCAAAATCCGTTGAGCCGTTCAGGTTGTACACATCTAAACGGACGGACGGACGGACAGACATGCTAAAAATACTTTTTTCTGTTAAGAAAATGCATGATTCGTGGAGATATGTAAAAATCTCCACATGTGAAATTTGGGATGAAAACAATACCTCCCTTACTATCGTAGAATTAGTTCTGCACTTTATTTAATATCAATGATTCTTAAAATTGAAAGAAGGACAAATTAAAGTGATTTGTATTGCACAAGATTTTCATCAATGAAAATTCATAATAAAGCTATGTCCTCAGGAAGAGCACATTCAAAACGATATGAGCTATAAATACGAATTATTCATAACCCTTTCTTCCATAAATATAACAAATGTTTTTGATGGGAATTAATCCTGAATGGCGCCAGCAATGAAGTGAAGCAAAGACGCTTTCAGATTGCCTCTTTCTATAAAATAATGTGACGATATGAATCTCAAAGCGTTGCTATCCCCAATCTCGCCGTGTTATTTGAGCTTAGAGCTTATATTTATCACTCAGCCAGAGGATTTTATGATAATTTAAGAATAAGATGCATTATTATGAAATTTTAAATATATTAATAGAACATTACATATATGCTTTTAGACAAAAATTTATAATTATTTTTAATTAATATGACAAATAATGTTAAAGTAACATAAAAAATAACCTTTTCTTCATATTAATTAATTATTGGTCCTATAAATGCATATTCATATCTTTATTTATACTTCTTTTTGATATATGCAATATACTTCTTAAGATTGATTTGAAATTTTATAACAAAAAAATAATAAAAAAATTCTGACCACTAAAATAGTTTTTATTGAGAATAATTCACACAGAGATATTTTAAATTAATTTTAATATATCTATATCTATATCTATAAAATGAAAAACAGGCAAGGCGACATCTAGAAGTATCAATAAATCTAGAAAATGGTAAAAACTAAATGATGGTGGTGATACCGATATATGACCGCGCGTAAGAAAATTGAATAAAATTAAACATCACGAGAAATCATGCAAGGACAAAAAAAAAACAAGAAAAATCCAAACCACCTGAGGTAATTTACTCTAATTTTATTATATTTATAGAAATAGAAATAGAATAAATAATATTTAATATAAATTTAGTTTTTAAATAAAACGCTTGATAAAAAGCTTCCATATTATCCGATCAATTATCTATAGTACAATAGTAACACTGGCCTCACAATAAAAATTAGCTGGGGTGTCTCCACTCGATTATCTCGCAAATTTGAATTGGATTAAATAACATATATTAATTTAAATTAATTAAATTATAAATTAAAATTAATAAATAATATTTATTAAACCAGCGCATGTTTGGCTCTTTGTTGATGGCACCATGTCACGTGTTGGAGCGTGAGATTTACAGTGTTAAAAATTAATTCTGGTACTTTCAGCGATCCAATCAAGCTGAAATTCTATATATATCAGTTTTATACAATTTTTAATCATGTAAAAAATTATCAAACATATATCTTTATTTTTACGGTCACTTTAGAAGAAAAAAAAATCAAAACTTTGTAGGAAATGACCCTCTTCCGGTTGAGCTACATTTCTCAAAAGTTGATAGAAAACTATGAATTTTGAATAATGCCCATGTACCAAATTTCATCATTCTAGCTCAAACCGTTTTTGCGTAATCTTGTCTACATACATACACACACACAGATATTTTTCTCAACCTTAGTGAAAATGATTCAGGAACCTTCAAAACGTATAAAAACATCAAAATCTCAACACCGAAAATTTTCGTGATCGCAATACTATCTCTGGAGAAAAAAATATCAAAATAGGGGAATTCCTTAAAAAAATTATACTAACTCTATGTTTTAAATTTGAATTATACTCTTTTTATTTAAAATAAATTGAATGCAACCCTTCATTTATTCTTATTTAAAAGTGTTATTTTTTCTAGTTCTAAATATCATAATTAAAATGAAAGTGAGGCCGTGTATAAAATTCTCATTTTAAATGAAAATCAAGATACAAGAATAAACTAGAACATCTTATATAAATAAAAACGACTATTTTGTTTTATTTTAAATTAAAAAGAATATTTTCAAGCATTGTTTATTATTCATTTATTCTTTTTACAAGAAAATCCTAAATGATTTTCGTTAATTTATATTTGTAAAAAGCAACCACTTCAAGGCAATCAGGTTAAATGGTAGGCATTCTTCTTAAATGAATAAGAAATGAGAAGTAAAGTCTTGAGTTCATTTTCTGATGCCGAATCTCCTCAAAGAAACATGAATAAAATTCTATCGAGCCATTGCAATAAAACAGGGAGGTCGAAAAACAATTTGTGATATTGAAACAAAATAGTTAAATTTAAAGAAAGTGAAGAACCTTAAACAAAAAGATTAATTTTATTTTGTTCAGTATCTTTTTTTTTAACTCACATTTACTTCAGTATTTTTGATCTTTATTATAATAAAAGAGAGTCAATAAAAATAATGTTTTCCATTTAAATATTTAAGTCTAAAAACTATAATAAATTATACAATAATTCATTAAAAAAAATTTCTGTTAATAAAATAATACAAATGATATTATTTAATTTAAGTAGATATGCACGATAGGATTATGATTA
This sequence comes from Labia minor, assembly GCA_963082975.1. Taxonomy (NCBI): domain Eukaryota; kingdom Metazoa; phylum Arthropoda; class Insecta; order Dermaptera; family Spongiphoridae; genus Labia; species Labia minor. Next base: position 65,506,322 of record OY720347.1, read on the forward strand.
ACTCCATAGTAATTGAAATTTATATTAATGAATACAAACATTTTTAATATACTTATATATATCAGTTTTCGTCTTATTCATCTTAAATAAAGGGTGTTTTTTTAGAGGCTTAAAACTTTAAATTAAAATAAAGAAAAATTTTTTTGATATATTTAATAATAATTCGTGGCCATAATCTTCCTGTGCATATGGTGCGATCAGCAAGGTGTGGTGTATTACAACCTGCTAATACCTAATGAAACTGTAACTGCAGATGTGAACCGATGTTAACTGAACAAATTGAACGATTTACTGTTGCAATAGCGAGTAACAAACACAAAGTCATCCTCTTGCTCGGTCAGAGCAAGAGTTATAATGGATACACTGTTGAAACTCGAATGGGGACATCAGCCTCACCCAGCGTACTCACCAGACATAGCGCCTACTACCACTTGTTCAGATCGATGCAACATTGCTTGGCTGACATACGGTTTCGATATACTGAAGAAGTGCGAAAATAGATCGATGATTGAATCGCTGCCAAACCAACACGGTATCGCTATGTTTCAAGAAAGATAGGTAAAGTTGTAGAAAATTATGGAAAATATTTTGATTAATATATATTGAAAATATAATGCCTTTTTGCTGTGAAAAATGATTAGAATACATTCAAGTATCTACTTGGTGTGTAGTTGGGGCAATCTGGATTTCCAATTATCACACATTTTTCGCAGGAATTGTGGCCGTATTAGATATTCGCCGGATGTTGTTTTCCAAGTCTCTGGTATAAAAGAAGTAAACAAGCAAATTGTGACATATCCCCAAAGAAAATAATCCAAAGGGGATAGATCACACGATCTTGGTGGTCAATTAACAGAAATTGACTTATCAAAGTATATATATGGTGTAAAAAAGATACATAGTTAATCGAATTAGCCACTCTGATGGGGGGAGGGGGGTATGATGACCGTAATTTTGTCATATGGCTCGATGAGTTTCGGGGACAGAGTCATTATTATGATAAAAAAAATTTCAATATTATTTTGATTGCTCTTACAATTTTCGAAATAGAACTATGACAATTCTCGTCTTCAAATATAAAACAGCAGGTGTGCCAAATTTTATGGCAGGAGAACTACTAGTTAGCAGATGTAATCAAAACAATTTTTTTAACTGCTTAGAGTGACAGAAAAAAAGAGTAAAAAATTCAGAATAACTCATTTAACATGCAATTTCATCTTTTTCTTAATTAAAATCAATTATAAAATGTTTTTCCATAACGTGCCGCGATTTTCATTTTTAATGATTCATGTCTCATAATAATTCATTTCATATTCTAATTGAGAAATTAAATGTAACAATTTTATTAATTTATCAAGAAGAATGTTTTACTATTTAATAAATTTATTTTTGTTATATAAAATATAATTGAATTGTATAATTAAAATTTTATAATAATAATGTAGATGTATTTATAATTATTTTAATAAAGAAAGATTATTTTGAATTCAATTTAAATAGAAATTTGCTTTCTTTAAAAACCGTTAATATATTTTAAAATTATATTGTATTTTAAATTTTATAATATAAATCACAATAGAAATAAAGAGTACGATATGATGCAAAAATGAGAGTACTTATTGAGATATACAACAAAATCAAATTATCATTACGATGATAATTAAAGACTTATACTCTTATGAAAATATAATAGTTATTTATAGAAATCAAAAATTTTTAATTTAATTTAATTTTAATACAATAAAATTTTTAAACCAATTTTTACTATCTCGTATTTTAATACGTTTTGAAGGTTCCTGAATCATTTTCACTAAGGTTGAGAAAAATGTCTGTGTGTGTAGGTGTGTGTGTATGTATGTAACCAAGATTACGCAAAAACGGTTTGAGCTAGAATGATGAAATTTGGTACATGAGAATTATTCAAAATTCGTAGTTATCTATCAACTTTTGAGAAATGTAGCTCAACCGAAAGAGGGTCATTACTTACAACGTTTTGATTTTTTTTCCTCTAAAGTAACCGTAAAAATAAAGATATATGTTTGATAATTTTTCACATGATTAATAATTGTATAAAACTGCTATATCTAGAATTTCATCTTGATTTATTTGCTGAAAGTACCAGAATTAATTTTTTAACTCTGCAACACGTGACATGCCATCAACAAAGAGCCAAATATGCGCTGGTTTAATAAATATTATTTCTTAATTTTAATTTATCATTTAATTAATTTAATTTAATTTAAATTAATATATGTTATTTAATCCAATTCAAATTTGCGAGATAATCGAGTGGAGACACTCCAGCTTTTTTAAGGTTGCTTTAGTAGTTTTCGAAAATATATTAATGCTAAAGTCTTATTATTTTCACTCTAATTTATTCTTCTTATAAATATTCTTACATATATTCATATGCCCACATTAATTAATTTGTAAGATATAGAGATTTTAATATTCCAACATTTTATAATTAAATAAATTATTTTCAATGTTCATATTTTTTTCGCCAGTGATATATTTGACTTGTAAATAAATAAATATATATATATCAATATATATATATATATATATATTTTCTAATAAATTATATTTTCCTTTCTGTATTTATTTAAATGTCTCAAATCCAGGAAATGTTCTGTTTTCTTCGTTTTATAAAGAAAATAAATCAAAATGACATTCGAAAATCGAGTATCAAGTAACCATCGTGAGGTTGAGAATAGGATGGAGGTTGCTAATGTCAGACTTGAAGGTGTCAGTCTTCAAGATGAAGGTGAGGTGTGTTTATGCGTGGACCGGCGGCCGACGGAGGCAGAGCAGAGGGCGTTTGGTTGGGGGAGGAACTATTGATCTTGGGGATGCCCGGGACCTGGACACGATGGGTGCGGCCTCTCGGCTCACACCGCCCCAGTACAATGAGACTTTGACACGCTCTATTCATCATCACGAGGACTGCAAGGTAGAGCAACGAGCGAATTTGTCATTAAAGAAGAGCCCCCACTCCACCTTCCCCCCCATCCATCCATAACTTGCAACCAAACATTCCATGTCACTTGCTTGCTTACCAATGACAAACTTTCTTTGACATTTCAATGCATGCTTTCAACAACATACCTAATCAAGAATAATTATTTTTATATACAATAAATATGTAACAAACATTATACAAGGAACAATCTTCATGAATATTGATAGCTATTTAATTTATAAATTATTCTTTCTTATATTAGTTTAATCTTATATTATTTTGATCATATATTATTTATATCATTTTAATTAAATATGAGATAATATCATCTTGTTTATGAAGATTACAAATAAACATATGAATAATAAATATCCATAATTAAATGAATAAACATAAATAATTAAATTTCCGAGGAATGTCAGAATTTTGGTTTAATAATTTTTTGTAAGAAAAGAATAATCAAAGATTCTTTAGTAATATAATAAAATTATAATAATAAATTATATTCATATAATTATAAAAATAATATAATATAAATATATATCTCACAAGCACAAGTAATTATATCCCGGATAAATCTAAAAAAAATATTAAATTAACTGACGGAAATCTAAACCACATATGAGGTCTTCAGCGCCAGAACGGCCTAACCCACATTTTTCACTTTTTTGCTTTCATGTCCTAACATTATCCTCGTAACTTATATTTTAAAATGCCGTAGTAGCCTAAGCAACCTTCTCGTTTTTAGCACATGTACTACTCTGGATTTCATGATTTAATAGAAATCTAAAACGCCAAACCGCAAAAAAGTGAAAAATGTGGGTTAGACCGTTCTGGCGCTGAATATATATATATATTTTTATTTATAAAAATGGGAATTAACATTATCTATTTTTTGTATTAAATTAAAAAAATATATATCCGGTCCGATTTATTTATGAAATTTAACAAATAATTAATTTAAAACAATTTTATTAAAAATTAAAAATTAAAAATATCTCCTGCTCATATGCCATCGCTCTCAATATATCATAAAGAGTTTAATAAGTTCCAGTTCTTTAATTGTATTTGACCACACCTGAGGAACAATTCGGAATAGTTTTACCAATCAAAATCTAAATATGTAGGTCTTTAATTTGGTTGTTTCGACTCTTTAAACAAAATACTAGAATTATATTTAATAGTTTTTATAGGAATATATTAATGAATTTTTTACTATCTCGTTTTGAAGGTTCCTGAATCATTTTCACTAAGGTTGAGAAAAATGTCTGTGTGTGTATATAATAATTTGTGTGTGTATGTATGTATGTAGACAAGATTATGCAAAAACGTCTTGAGCTAGAATCATGAAATTTGGTACATAAGCATTATTCAAAATTCGTAGTTTTCTATCAACTTTTGAGAAATATAGCTGGACCGGAAGAGGGTCATTACTTACAACGTTTTGATTTTTTTTTCCTCTAAAGTGACCGTAAAAATAAAGATATATGTTTGATAATTTTTTACATGATTAAAAATTGTATAAAACTGATATATATAGAATTTCAGCTTGATTGGATCGCTGAAAGTACCAGAATTAATTTTTTAACACTGCAAATCTCACGCGCCAACACGTGATATAGTGCCATCAACAAAGAGCTAAACATGCGCTGATTTAATAAATATTATTTATTAATTTTAATTTATAATTTAATTAATTTAATTTAATTTAAATTAATATATGTTATTTAATCCAATTCAAATTTGCGAGATAGTCGAGTGGAGACAGTCCAGCTAATTTTCTTTTTACGATATATAAAAATATTTACAAATTTTTATTCAACACAGATAAAAATATTTAAATCTTTTCATCATTAGTAATGTCTTTTATTATAGGAAGCATCGTATAATAAAATCCTCGGTGGATACAAAATCTGGATAGTATTTGAGCTCTCTTCAAGTTAGCTTATAGAATTCCTTAATCCATCGTCAAAAACAAGCATTCTAGTCTGGTCTGGATTTGATTGCTTTCCATTATCCCGTCCTTTCCATGATCTTATGGAACTGTTACATTGCACCTGAAGCTAAAAGAAAGGTGGTATTAATTTTGTTTATTTTAATCGCTTGAAAAACTTAATTTGATTAGGATCAACGATTTTAAAATTTTTATTTTAGAAGAGAAGAGAGAGGATTTATATTATAATAGAAATTATATTTCTATTATAATATTAAAATATACATATCCTTTAAGATTTACTTGAAACGAAAAATGTTAAAATTATTAATATTGTGGAATTTAAATTTGTGGTGCTCAAATTTATTAAAATTAATATTTTATAGTAGAGATTAGTTTTTAATATTTTAAATTTTTATACTAAAAATATTTTCACAAATACAAATAACAATATTATAATATATATAAGAAATATTCTTATATCATTATAAATAGAAAAAATCTGGAGTGTCTCCACTCGACTCTCTAGCAAATTTGATTTGGATTAATTAACATAGATTATATTTATATAAATTAAATTTAATTAATTATAAATTATAAATTAAAATTAATAAATAATATTTATTAAACCATTGTTTGGGTCTTTGTTGATGGCAGCACGTCACGTGTTTGCGCGTGATTGCCAGTCGTGTCAATTTAAAAAATTAATTCTGGTACTTTCAGCGATTCAATCAATGGTAATGACTCTCTTCTGAAACAGCTACATTTCTCAGAAATTGGTAGAAAATACGAATTTTGAATAATGCCCGAATACCGAATTTCATTATTCTAGCACAAACCGTTTTTGCGTATTCTTGTTTACATAGACACACACACAGACAGACAGACATTTTTCTCAACCTTAGTGAAAATGACTCATGAACCTTCAAAATGTATCTCTTCTTCGTTGTCGATAACTTCCTAGCGGAAGTGTGGCCCTAATAACTCCACAGGAGTCTTAGGCCCGATTCACACACAAGTGGCGTATCGCACTGGCGTGGTTCTGGCGTGGAACAGGTTTGTTAATGTAATTGCATTAGCTTATGACTCAATACCCACAGATATGGCGTATGGCGTGTTGGAGGCGTGGAAAATGGCACGAAGACCACTCCAAATGGTCTAGAAGTGGCGTGCCAGTCCCTACGAGCCACCGGTGGAGTCGGAGCGGAGTGGTCTTCGTGCCATTTTCCACGCCTCCAACACGCCATATCTGTGGGTATTGAGTCATAAGCTAATGCAATTACATTACAAACCTGTTCCACGCCAGAACCACGCCAGTGCTATACGCCACTTGTGTGTGAATCGGGCCTTAGGGTGTTCATGGGAAAATTTGACCGAAGTGGTTTCCCCTTGCCTTCTTCGGTGGGGCAGCCGATGTTAAATTGAATTAAATTTTTATATTTATTAATTAAATTAATTAATTAATTAATTAATTAAATATATAATCTTGAGTTCTATGCTGGGATTCGAACTCAGGCTTCCTGTGTAGAAATCTAGTACTCTACCCACTCAGCCATGCTGCCCCTAAAAATGTATAAAAACATCAAAATCTCGACATCGAAAATTTTCGTGATCGCAATACTATCTCTGGCGAGATAAAAAGGAAAGAAATTTACTGATATCATGAAGGGCCTTTTATGAATTAACTTAACACCATTTTTGGAGTTGATATTTTTAAATTTTAAAATATACACAAAAATTAAAAATTACTATTCGACATAGTAATAATATTATCTTTGCTGATCTAATCATCTTGTGGATGATAAAGTTTTCTTTTTTACAATAAAATAGAAAATCATACAAATACTAGAAAAAATTAAGAAATTAATTCAAATTTGAATTTTTACCACTCTATATGGTTCAAATAATAAACTTAATTTTCTTTCTCTCCCTCTCTTATTAATGTAATATTTTAACTAAATATAACATAGAGAATAAGGTAACAACATGACATCATTGACCTTTCAAGTAAAAGCCCTGTTGATGGTGTATTACTAGAAGTAAATCAATTCATATCAATTTTTTAATTTCTTATTTCTGGAAAGTTAACTAAGAAAATGCCATTAAGATAAACATTATTCAGCAAATTTTACTTACTTAGTATAAAAAAAATAATTTCGCCCTCCTAAATATTAATAAAATACCCGTTTGAGATAAAAGAATTTAATAATTGCTCTCGAGAAATTATGAATAAATTTCCATAACCAGAATTAATTTCTAAAAATGCCTTCGTAGTTTTCACTAAGCACACATCTTTTATTATACTTATAATATGGTTTTTGAAGTGATATGCAATTTTTTTAAATTAAATACTAATTAACGAACAAACATATTCTCATTATTTACTTTTTGTAAGCTTTCATTTCTTCCTAAAGGTAGCTCGAGAACATTACATAATATCCACTTTAAAATGGTTGATGGTTCAATACACTATATATTAGTATAATAAACCAACCAATAATGTCTCTTGGCTTATTTTAATTAGTGTTAAAAAAAATTAAAAAATGTAAAATATACGTATAATAAATGTTTATGTAAGAGTGAAGATGAAAGTCCTGTCTTGACAAATACCCTTTAATTAGTATCTGTCTCTTTTCAAAATTTTGAATCTGAAAAAGTCCAATAAAAAATCTAATTATATTGCTTTTTATTTAGTTTTATTAGACAGTGGGTAATAGTAAATTTTAGCACAAATGAGTGAATACTTATTTTAAAAATATTTAATTTAATGGATGAAAATTGAAATGAAAAAATTGCATGCCTTCACCGAAATTCCTCACCCCAATCACTACTCAACAACGTCCGATAATCGGGTGTTAGACATAAAATATTTCAACTTGAAAAATAATTTTAATATGCTCAGAGAGTTATATTAATTTTTATTAAATATAAACTTTACTCGTAATAGAAAATATAAGCTCTGGCCGACCGACGATTTGAAATAAATTAATTTCCTAACAACATTGTATATATATATATATATTTTTTTTACCGACCGACGATAGTAAGGGAGGTATTGTTTTCACACCAAATTTCACATGTGGAGATTTTTACATATCTCCACGAATCATGCATTTTCTTAACAGAAAAAAGTATTTTTAGCATGATGTCTGTCCGTCTGTCCGTCCGTATGTCCGTCCGTCCGTCCGTATAGATGTGTACAGCCTGAACGGCTGAACGGATTTTGATGAAATTTGGTATATTTACTTAATGCATCAGTGGGATGAATTGATCAACTTTTGGTGCAAATCCGGAAACCGGAAGTGGTAGTATTAGCGATCGACGATAAGAAGGGAAGGGTTATTTTCGCACCAAATTTCACATAAGGAGATTTTTTTACATATCACCACGAATGTATTGGTTTTATCCTCGGGAAAAATCATCTTCATTATGTTTTTCTTAATTTAAAATTATATGACGTCACCCAGCCCTTCATGACATCACAGCCTCGGGTAACGCCGGCTACTTCAGCTATATATTATAAATAAAATAAAATTAAAAATATTTATGTTATATCCATATCTGTTTTTTATTACATTAATAGATATATTAAAATTATTTGAAATTGTTTCTGTAGCTGGAAATTAATTTATTTCAAACCGTCGGTCGGTTCGGACCTGGCCACAGGTCAACTTATTTAACTTCCAATGAAATACATTAATTCCACATCTGCCTTATTTGAGGTAATAGAAAAACATTTACTGGTATTATGTACAAAATATATACAATAAGAAATAGAGGGAGAGGAAAAAGTAAGAAAGATATTAATGGGAGGGGGATAGGACTAGTAGAGGATATTATGAGGGACAATTAGAGATGATGGAGCGATACATATATATAAAGTATAAAAAAAAATTTAAAACCTGAATTAAAATGACTATATTATATTATTTTGGGTTTTATTTTTAGTTTAATTACTCAATTATTAATTACTAATATATTTTACCTTAAATATTTTCCGACAATGAATATAAAATTAATATTTTGTAAACTACCACGTCCAGTTTCCGGATATACACCAAAAGTTGATGAAATCATGCTACTGATGCATTAAGTAAATATACCAAATTTTATCAAAATCCGTTTAGCCATTCAAGCTGTGCACGTCTATATGGACACACAGACGGACGGACATACAGTCATTTTGCTAAAAATACTTTTTTCTGTTAAGAAAATGCATGATTCGTGGAGATATGTAAAAATCTTCACATGTGAAACTTAGTGTGAAAACAATACCTTCCCTTCCTATCGTCGGTCGGTAAAAAGCGTTATAATGTTATTTGTATGCATTTCTAAAATTTGGAGGAACACTTGAATAATTTTATGACACCCAAAAGTAAGGGTTGAGAATTACTGTGATAGAGGACGAAGTATAGAAATAATCAGCAAATATTTCATGAAATGTTCTAAGAATATAATGTGAAAGAATCCAATTCCAATCGTTTTACTAATATATTTTTTTAAAGTTAAGCTAAAAATAAAAGGTCGAATTATCTTTTTGAAATATGAAAATTGTTAACTAAATATGAAATAAATCTTTTTTTCTATTATTTATACATTTTAATTAGTTAAGTGAAATTTAACTAAAAACAAAGAAGAATATTTCTAAAGGCAAGAAGAAATATGAAAATATATAAAGCCGTCACTCACTTTATCGGAAATCCTTCGGAAATTTCATTAATCTATCAGCTCTTGGTGCTGATGGATGGGATCGAAAATAATTTCATCCAGGGAGAAGTTAACATCTTATTTCCTGTCATAAAATCAATATCAAAATTTAAATAGAATAACAAACCATCTCAATTAAATAATAAGATTTATTATGATTAATCTTATAATCTTATTTATTCATTATCAATTGATATTCTCTAATATTTACTTGATGAACATTGCTCTCAAGTTATCTAACTAATGAAGATTAATTAATCACAAAAAAGACAAATAATAATATAATAAAAAAAAACCTCTGACTTTTGTACGTCCTACGAAAGAACAACGCCTATCAAGTCGGTTGTATTAAATAGGTGTCCAGTGATCAGTAGAACGGGTTCTATCAACCTTTACCTTGATTGTATTAATCGGGGGTGCTACTTTTTATCAATTAGCTTCTCAATGTTGATCCCGGAGGCTGGGTGGACTCCGTTTCACGGACCCCAGCTAGAGAAATTCTGTTGCCAGGCCGAAGACTTGAACCCGGGACCACGAGAATGTGACCCAGCTACATTACCTCACACCCTGTGGCGCCTCTTATAAAAAAAATAACAAATAAGTTGACCTGTGGCCAGGTCCGAACCGACCGACGGTTTGAAGTAAATTAATTTCCAGCTACAGAAACAATTTCAAATAATTTTAATATATCTATTAATGTAATAAAAAACAGATAGGCATATAACATAAATATTTTTAATTTTATTTTATTTATAATATATATGTAAGACCAGGCAGTGAAGTCATGAAGGGCTGGGTGACGTCATATAATTTTAAATTAAGAAAAAACTAATAAAGATGATTTTTCTCGAGGGTAAAACCAATACAAAGTGCATGATTCGTGGTGTATGTAAAAAATCTCCTTATGTGAAATTTGGTGTGCAAATAACCCTTCCCTTCCTATCGCCAATCGCTAATACTTCCATTTCCGGTTTCCGGATTTGCACCAAAAGTTGATCAATTCATCATACTGATGCATTAAGTAAATATACCAAATTTCATCAAAATCCGTTGAGTCGTTCAAGCTGTACACAACTATAGGGACGGACTGACGGACGGACAGACATCATGCTAAAAATACTTTTTTCTGTTAAGAAAATGCATGATTCGTGGAGATATGTAAAAATCTCCAAATGTGAAATTTGGTGTGAAAACAATACCTCCCTTACTATTTTATATTAAAAGTAATAATTTAAAGAGAAGATAATATAATTGAATAAAATATTACACAATTAATTTTAATATAAAAAAAAAAATTAAAATATTTTATTTATTTATTCCAGTAGTGACGTACACAATATTTCAAAAAACTTTTTTACCCTCAAGCAGGTAGAATCGAGATTCAAGCTGAAACTGACATAACATATGGGACTGGGGCCTGTCATAATGATTGCTGTTCTTAAATGCCGAGTTCAAGATGACTTTTCCTGCTTTTTGAGTTTCTTTTTAATTATGTTTAATAAAGTTTGTTTAGTTAATTGTGTGGTATTGTTTATTTATTATTTAAAGAAGATTCCTTAAAATAATAATTAAATCTTTACAATTCATCTTTCAATTCATTTTATAACTTGAACAATATATATTTATACTTTAAAGATACTTTTGAATTTCACCTTAATTGGTAAGATCGTAATAGTCGGATATTTGTTATAAAAATGATTAAAGATATATCACAGGAAAATTGTCAACAAAACCTTAAAATTAATTATCATATTGAAAATCTTAATTAGGAATAGCCAACATGAACAGGGTGTTAAAATGGGATTATCTGATAATACTACTTAAATAATCTATGAATTTATCTAGTCCTCTAAAATATATAAAAATTTTTATTTCTCTATTTATGATGATATATACTACTTCGGCGCTCTTCTCATCTAGACGGGGGCTCCGCCCCCTGTACCCCCGAAGTAATACATAGTATTTCTTTGAAAGTCTGTATGTAAAAAGTTTTCATCCATTTTGTTGCAATCAGTATATTGCATTATATTATAATATCTTTTTGTGTTCTTATTTAAAAGATATTTTAATTTAATCAGTAAATTAATTATATATTACTATTGTATTTGTTATATCAATCTATCTATCCCTGTGGCTCTACGGATCTCGAAAGTAACCCCCAAGTCTGAGCTATAACCATCTAACTCCTACCCTGTCCCATCTGTCCCACGTCCCTTCCTACATTGTCCACTCACCACGTTCTTGGTCCTCCAAATCACACAGGACGTTTCCCAATCGGTTTTTCCAAATATATTTGGCCGATCTTTAATCTACCATTCCAGCCAACCCCTTCCTATCCGAGCCTTCTCTATTTTATAACCTTAATAACCTTAACTATATCTGGAGATGCATAGAGGTCATGCAATTCCTCGTTATGCCATCTCCGCCATAGCCCGGTGATCTCATCTTTCTTAAATGCTGCAAACAATCCTAATATCAAATTCTCTAAATCTACTTTCTCCCAAGAACATCGACCACCCATATAATACAACAGGCAAAATAATTGTTTTAAATATTTCAATTTTCATCCATTTTGATAAAAGTTTTGATGAGTTAAGCCTCTTTGCTGTATTTAATTTTAAAGATCCCAAAATTTATAAAAGAATTAAACCCCCATCTACAAATGACGAATTAATGCAAATGCAAATTTTTTCCTTATAAAACAAATTATATAAATTTTGTATAAATAGTTAGTATCGTTCCTTACTGTGGATTGCCACTCTAATAAGAATGTACTGTACGGGACCAGAGTTCTACCTCCTCATTCCCTCTTTCCTTTTTAGCCTCATAAGGCACTAAACTTCTATTTCAAATTGGTTCAATTAAATAGATTCAAATATCTAATTGGAATTCATTCTTATGTTTAGTCGGTGACTTTGTGAAGTAATTGTCATTTAGATTTCTTCAACAATGTAGTTATTCCTGTACGTGAACATTAAAAAAACAATTTAAAGAGATTGTAATTATTACTTTCTAGAGTAGATACATTCTATTTAAAGAACAGAAACAACCAAATATACAATTTTAAATGTAAAAGTTTTCGATCATTTCAAAGTCAAGTTTTATTTTAGTGACAAATTAAATTTTTTTTTTCATTCCTTTTCATTCTATGAAAATATAAAAAAAGTTAAATTTTCAAAAAAATCGAAAGTCAAAATTTCAACAAAAATACATTATAAGAGGGAGCCACGTGAATCTAAAAACATCAGAAGTAGGAATATATCTGAGTGATAATACAAAAATGTAAAAATTTTATATTTGAAATAGGTATTGTATATTGATATAATACAAACTTAGTAAAAAAGCTGTAAAAATTTTAAAGATCCCAAAATTTATAAAAGAATCAAACCACCATCTACAAATGACGAATTAATGCTATATATCAAGGATGGCGAATCTTTTTCAATGTCCGTGCCACAAAATTGTCATGATTGATTTTTTTCTCCACCACATGCAACTCTTTTAGCGTTAATATATAATCGAATATTTTTGTATAACTAAAAGTGTTATAATTTTAAATTTCAAACTTTACACTAATAAAATTAAATGATTATTAAAAAATGTGGAATTTATTTGTGGTAAAAATAGATCATTCCTAAAAATTATCTATTAATTTATTTATTTTTTATTTTTATTGTATGAAAATTTATTAATTGATATTAGGGTGTAGTGCTGTGGATTCTTTATATAATTTCTAATATTTAACTGAATTTTAGGCAAATTCTTATTTAGACATTTTAAAAAAAAATCCTTCTTGTTTTATTATATTCTAATAACTTTCTTTCTATCTCAGATGATATTAAAAAATTTCCGAAATTATTAAGATAACATCATATAATTTCCATCAAATTCTTGTAAATTATTTAGATAAATTACGAGGGTTGTCTGAAAAGTTTCCGACCTGGCCAAGAAAAACGATGTTTTTCAATTTTTTTTTTGTTTTATTTTTCAAAATTCAAGATAATTGAGACCTGTACGATGTCAGCTGAACGTTTGCGAAATATTTTGCAAAACCAATTGAATATGGAAGGCTGTGTGCAACGTGGGTGCCGCATTTCCTAACGTTAGACCAAAAATTGCTTGGAAAAACCATTTCTAACGACAATTTGGAACTGTAGGCGTAATCCAAATTAAATTAATTAATTAAATAATTAATTAAATTAATTAGAACACCGTTATGAGAAATGTATCAGTGATGATGGAGATTATGTTGAAAAATATAGCAAAAAAAAAAATTGAAAAACATCGTTTTTCTTGGACAGGTCGGAAACTTTTCAGACCACTCTCGTATGTTTGTTAATATACTTTGGAATAGTATTGGTGAAATATCGAAATGAAATATCTTTCTCCCTTACAGATAATGACCAAAAAGTAAAATTTATATAGATAATATCGTGAACCACTTGCAATTTCTTAATTTAACAATGCTGTGCTAAATTCTAGGACAAGATTGCGATTCTGGTACTATTTTCTAACCGTCTCTATGGGCAAAGTAAAGCTTTTTTAAGATTCATATAAATTTAAAAAAAAAATAAATTTTTTTTTTATAAATTTTGGTAAAATTTACAGCATATATTAAAATAAGAGCATATAAGAATATTCTGGTAATATTTTATTGTAATCGGCTCAACCAATTTTGAGTTTATAACTTCACAATTTTCTGGACAAAGAGACAGATAGAATGATAGACATGAAAAGTCAAATTTGGATTCTTCAGGTCATGAAAAGTGAAGATTTGCAAAAAATTTCAAATCCTAAACAATTCGATTTGTACGGCAACAATTCAATGATATTAACAAAAGTCCAAACATCAAACTGCATACAGTGTATTTATCATGAATGTTTTTATATTGCGAGGGAATTCAAACGACATTTCAGTAATAAAATGTAAACTTTGCCGGTTTCATCTACTAAGGTAGATAAATAAATATTTAGTACTACAAATTTCATAAATTAAAATTTTAATGTGTATTGTTCAATTTTAACTCATTTCTATTGAAGAAAGTTAAAATTATTCAAAAAACAATCTTGTCTTTGCGTGTGCCATCAAAATTTTCAAACATGCCATAGGTTCGCCATCCCTGCTATATATTAATATAAATCTAAAACTTAAGATTCTTGTAATTTCTCAAAAATGACTAACAATTTGGATTATATCATATAAAAATAATTATGATAAATTTTTAATAAAAACAACAATTATAATCGAAATTGAACCATAAGAGATGTGAAAAGGTATTTTAAATTGAATACATACTAAATTTAATATATATTCTAAAGCACTATTATCATAACCAGATTAAATATATTGGAAAATGGTTCAATTTCAAAGTACAACCATAAACTGATAAAAGTGGAAAATAATTTCTAAAAGGAAAGCTAATTTTTTTTAAATATTCTATTGATTTATCCTTGTGATGATTTTGAAAGCAAAAGTTCCAGCCGCAGCATCCATTAATGGTCTTGCATTCATTTCCTAATCGGTTCCAAA
Source organism: Labia minor (assembly GCA_963082975.1). Taxonomy (NCBI): domain Eukaryota; kingdom Metazoa; phylum Arthropoda; class Insecta; order Dermaptera; family Spongiphoridae; genus Labia; species Labia minor. The sequence continues at coordinate 65,521,454 of OY720347.1, forward strand.
TTCTTCATATCTACCTTTATATTGTCTCCTTACAGTTCTTTTGATTTATTAATTTTAATAATTTATTTTGATATTAAAATTATATTTTTTTTTTGGCTTTTTCGGAATATATCTCCATTTAGCCAGCTGTCTCAGATTTGTTTATTATTTTTATTTTTATTTATATATCGATGCACTCGACGAGGTTTGAATCCTCGAACTCGAGTCGGCGGACCGGTCACTATAACCTCGCGACTAAGCTCCCGGTCTTATATATATAATTATATATATTTATAATTTGTATAAATTTTATTTTTCTATTTTTATAAAAATGTTGCAAATAAATTTTTTTATTATTATAGGAGTGTTGTAATAAAACAGTGTTTGGTAGTTTATTGGATTTATACAAAAAAATATATTTCACTTATAAAAAATGAAATTGTGAAGGTGAACCAATAGTGTCTTTTACGAATATAATAGTTTGTGATTTTTATTGTGAGTTTTTTCCTTTCACGTAAAGAGTTGGATTCAACTAAAGTATACCGATAAGAAGGAAAGTGAGGAGCTTATGACTGACTCCAACTTAACTAAAACCATTGGCTCGATGTTTCTCTTTCCTTTTATCTCTTGTCAAGTTTCATCTACATATATGTAATTGATCTTGTAACGTAAAATAATTTCATGCAAACATTCACTCAAACATCAACAAATATAATACTTGTATAAATATTTAGGTATAATATTCTAATTATCTTTGAGTTAAAGTATATTATACAGAAAAAATAGTTAATATTATTAGAGAAGATATTTTGATTGTTTCATAAATTATTAAATTAATTAATTAAACTAAATGGTGATTATTCTGCAAGAGGTATTTTGATAAAAAGTAAAAACTTGACTGCAGTCCTTAAAACAGCTCTGGAACTTTTTTTGAATGTTAAATAAAAAAAAAAGGGGCAGCATGGCTGAATGGGTAGAGTACTAGATTTCTACACAGGAAGCCTGAGTTCGAATCCCAGCATAGAACTCAAGATTATATATTTATTTAATTAATTTAATAATTTAATAAATAATAAATAATAAATTAATAAATATAAAAATCTAATTCAATTTAACATCGGCTGCCCCACCGAAGAAGGCAAGGGGAAACCACTTCGGTCAAATTTTCCCATGAACACCCTATGACTCCTTGGAGTTATTAGGGCCACGACACTTCCGCTAGGAAGTTATCGACAACGAAGAAGAGAAGAAATAAAAAAAAACCTTTATTTAATTTAATAATGACATTGAAAAACGTAATTTTGACTGAAAAACACCATTAAAGTATAAAATATATCCTATTAATATAAGTAAAAAAAAAAAAAAAAAAAATATTTTGAATTTTTAATTTGTTTTTTCTTTTAATAACTACCATTTGTGTTAAATTGTAATTAATTATTTTTGTAATAAATAAAGAAAATTAAAATATTAAAAAAAAAAGGAAAAATGAAAGAATGGAATTTTGAGTTAAACAATTATCTTTGTAGAGAATAGAAAATGCAAGAAAAGGAGTATTCTTTATAGTATTAATTAATTTATCATGCCTTTCATTGAGAAAACGATTTAATATCAAGGATGGTATGATAATGATGGAAAGAAATAATATTTTAATAAAATTAATTGTTTAATTATTGTAATTATTTGCCCTCTTCGTTTGTGAGATAATCTGAAATCAATTCCGAGTGTCTTGTAAGGGGAGTGAAATGGAAGGAAGAAGGAATGGAGAGGTGTTTGACTATATCAACCACTTGTTTAATTCTTGGATCCTATTGACAGTGAAGAAGAAATATTTGTTCCTGCAATCAAGCAAGGATCTGTTTATTTAGCCGTACACCTTCTTGACACTCGTCTTGAGCAGCTCGACGACGACGATCAATAGTAAGGGGTTGTGGCCGCTGCGCAGCCAGTCGTCAGCGATCTCCTGGTGAACGCATCGCTTCTAATGAAAGGGTGCGGCCCAAACACCAACCACACGGCCCAATTAGCTTTCCATCGGGTCATTTTTATGGCGAGAACTGCTACATCAGCATCGGCTGGCCGTGACATACAATAGCCATGTCAGAGGCATGAAGAAAAAAAGAACATGTAAATGAAATTAGCATACTCCACTCGAATTGGAAATAGAGCAAAAAACATTACAATCATGTGTGTCTGGGGGATTATATAAAAAATGTTAACATGCCTATGAAAAAACTTACGTTTTAATTGCAAATTATTTTACATTATTTCAAATATAATTAATATTTCTCTCTGTTTTTTTTTATGGTGATTTCACATAATATTAATATAATAATAACATTTTAATAGAAACATGCATTCTTTTCTTAATAAAGAAATTATTTACATCGAATTTCAATAATAAAATATTTCGATAATTAATAAAAAGTTCATTGATGATTTTCCCATATATGTTTTCATGTAAGATAAATTATTTAAAAGTATTTTTACATTTCGTACAACTAAAAAAGAGGTTGACATTTTCTCTTGTTGACGGTGCGTACAGAAGAAGCTATTGCTACTGTAGAGCGTAGCATTGAGGAAGAACGTTACTGTCAATTATTATTACTGATATTCTTGCTATAAAATCTAAAATATAATGATAGCCTTTGGGAATCGAGTTATGATACATAATTGTGATCTATACATCTATCAATTAAACATATTTCTAAGCCTTTCATCGGTCCATATCCCCCTCCCTTTCTTGCCTCTCTCCATTCGCTCACCCTTTCCACTTGTATATACATATTTCCTTTCACACTTATCTCTTGATGATATTGGCTTTTTCCGTTTACAAACAAAGCAAAGTTTTCTATTATTATTTGCCCTTGAGGATATTAAGGACGATTGCCTATTTATAAGGGTTCTTTCTTCCACAGTACAATCACTTCAATTTATGCTAATTTTTTTCTTTTATAAAAAAAAGACAAAAATACTAATTTCAGAGAGAAATCCGCGTTCGTTTTGGTTGTTATAAATTAAAACCTTTGGAAAATGAAAAAATGATAAACCCTTGGAATAAAGTAGAATTAAATTTAAAATTTTGATTGAATTGGGACGAATTTAAAAATAAAATTGTTTTTTATGTTAACATATTAAAATCATAATTTTTAAATAAAGAAATTTAGGTCTTCAATTTATGTTGGTAATATTCATATCAAAGTAATTTATTGAAATAAAACTGTAAAGTTAAAGTCATTTTTAAATTGACACGTCAATCACAATCTTATAAATAAAAATGAATCGCAAAATGAGTGTGTAACCGCATCACTCAATAACGCCTGGACCAATTTTCATAATTATTTTTTAAAAATGTTCGTTGAAGTCCAAGGATGGATTTTACGGCGAGAAAAAATCGAATAATTGCCGGGAAAACCCTAAAAACAGCCCTTTTTCCCATACATATTTTTCAATATTATATTATTTTTCAATAATTATGATTTTTCAATATTATGTAATATGTAATTACTAATTGATAAAAATAATAGCTGATAATTATTATGCAGTAAAGGGCTTATCTCATCAAAACTATTACCAAAGAGGATCAAAATTGAAATATATAAAACAATTATTTTTCATGTAGATCGATGACTAGGGTGATCATATTTCGAAAACACCAAACCGGGACAAAGGGTTTAACTTTTTTTTTTAGAATTAAATTGAAAAAAATTTGAAAAAAGTACGAAATGTCCTAAATATTGAAAAAACGGGACGGCTGTCCCGAAGAAATTTTTGGCGACACCGGGACAGAGCACCTAAAAACGGGACGTTTGGTCACCCTTTCGATGACCCTGGGAGACGAGAGTATATTTAGAGTATTTGTGAGATTAGTATTGTTCGCAGCATTAATAGGCCAAAGGAAGATGAGGTCACAGGGGGATGGCGGAGATGGCATAACGAGAAATTGCATGATCTCCAGATATAGTTAAGGTTATAAAATCGAGAAGGCTGAGATGGGAAGGGGACGTGGCTGGAATGGGAGAAGCTAGAAATTGGGAGAAACCGATTGGGAAACATCCGGTGGAAGACCAAAGACCAAGGTGGGAGGACAATGAAGGAAGGGAGATGGGACAGGGTAGGATTTGGTTGTAGCTCAGAATAGGGACGCTTAGAGAAATGTGGTTGGGAAACTTTCGAAAACTGTAGAGACACAGAGTTAGATAAATATAACATATAGAATAATAATATATAATTAATTTACTCTGATTAAATTAAAATATATTTTACAAGAAAACAAATAATTGTCTTATCTACGTATACTGAATGAAACAAAATGGATGAAAACCTTTTACATACAGACTTTCAACCAATGTATCACTCGGGGGATACAGGGGGCGGAGCCCCCGTCTAGGTGTGCAGAGCGCAGAAGGCGCTCGGAGAAGCTAGTTTTTAATATTTTTAAAAATTTACAATAAAAATATTTTAATATTTTTTTGGTATTTACTTTATCAGTTTATTAAGCCATTTTAACCAAAAAATATTTTCTAATATTTTGAAGTTAATAATATAATATCCAAGTTGGATAAATGTAATTATGTTTATCAAAAAGGAAATAAATTAGTTTTTTAAAGGATTTCGCTTGTTGATTCTTTTTAAAACAAGGTTTAACTAACCTTAGACTATATAATTGTGCTATAAAATTATATGCTTTCTTTTCATTCTTACTAATCAATTGCATCGGGTCTAATTAAACTGAGACAAGCGAGGCTTGGACAGGTAGTAGACAATCTAATGCATTGTCTAAAAGCACCGACCCATTCGGTCAAATCCAGGGTACCGCCGGCCTGCGTGATTCATTGTCTGGTTTAAGTCTCTATGTGTATATGTAATTTGAATGTTGAATACTCTCCGTTCAAATGAATGATTAGAGTAGAGACTCTCCCAATCGATAAAGGCGTCTATTTACATTCCTCTCACATTTCGGAACATTCAATTAAATTTTACAAGTGTTCGTAAACATTAGATATTGCTTCGATTTTCAACAGAAAGGCTTTAAAGAAATTGATTATGTGTGTGTTTAGAAACTACATTTGAATATAATTCTCATTCAAATAGAATAATAAAAAGAATACAAAAAAAAAATAAGTTGACCTGTGACCAGGTCCGAACCGACCGACGGTTTGAAATAAATTAATTTCCAGCTACAGAAACAATTTCAAATAATTTTAATATATCTATTAATGTAATAAAAAACAGATAGGCATATAACATAAATATTTTTAATTTTATTTTATTTTTAATATATAGCTGAAGTAGCCGGCGTTGCCCGTGATCATAATAAGGAGGCTGTGACGTCATGAAGGGCTGGGTGACGTCACATAATTTTAAATTAAGAAAAATATAATGAAGATGATTTTTCCCGAGGATAAAAGCAATACATTCGTGGTGATATGTAAAAAAATCTCCTCATGTGAAATTTGGTGTGAAAATAACCCTTCCCTTCCTATCGTCGATCGCTAATACTATCACTTGCGGTTTCCGGATTTGCACCAAAAGTTGATCAATTCATCCCACTTATGCATTAAGTAAATATACCAAATTTCATCAAAATCGGTTGAGCCGTTCAGGCTGTACACATCTATACGGACGGACAGACGGACGGACGGACGGACGGACAGACATCATGCTAAAAATACTTTTTTCTGTTAATAAAATGCATGATTCGTGGAGATATGTAAAAATCTCCACATGTGAAATTTGGTGTGAAAACAATACCTCCCTTACTATCGTCGGTCGGTAAAAATCGTGGTTTTACTTAAAATGTATTTTCATTTTTTTTTCATTATGTATTATTTTATTCATCCATTAATCGAAGAAATTTTATTTTACCCTTAATTTGAAATAATGATTGAATCTGAAAGGAAAGTGAGGTGGTTTCTCATGAAAGCTGCAAGTATTTGAGTATCCCTATTAATATTAATATTAATATTCAAGTGAAATACAGGGACGGAGAGATGTCTAGGCAATAATTTGCCTGACATAAATATTAATATTTTCGTGCTAGTTAAATCTATTTGAGCTCGTGCGAAGAAGTGGAGAGGGAGAGTGAATTGAAGGATGGGAGTTGTTGCTTTTCGAAGTAAATGGAGGGAAAAGTAGAAAGCTTGAGTAGAATTTTCAAGCTTGTAAACCATTGGCTGATGGAACGGATTGCATCTCAAAGGAAAATTTATTCGTCAAAATAGAATGGAGAATAAATATATCTATATCAACTTTCAAAGTTTAAATATGAATAATAAAATTAAAATTTGTAGTATTTACTTAATTATTATTAAAAATAAGTTATTTGAAAAAGCAAAAAGCAAAAAAAAAAAATAAGTATATAAGTACATATATCGAAATCGCATGGTACAAAAAATCGATGAATTTTATTCAGTAGATTATATCATATACGAGGTCTGTTCAAAAGAAAACGTGAAATTTGAATTTTCTCCGGCTGTGTACATTCGATTATCGAAATTTTTTTTGTTGTGTTGGTACACATATGTTTCTCATATGTTGACATTATCAGCCATTTTGAATTAGTACTTTGTTTTTGACAACTGAAAAAGTTATTCACGTTTTTGTGTGTTCTTCAATTTTTACTTAAAAAAAATGGATCAATGGATTTGCGTTTAAAATGAATAACTAAAAAACTAATTTCATAAGATATAGAAAATAGAAAGAGAAAATATTAAGAGGAATTAAATTAATTTATCAAAAAATAAAAATATATCAATATAATTGATTTATATATATATATATAAAATATTGATTTATATATTTTGATATAAATTAAGATTTCATCTGCAAATGATTTTCAAATATTTTTCCAGACAAAATATTGTCGTATATTGGATGACTTATGGTGGTTTATGAGAAAAAATGGGTTGAAAATAAGATTAAATTAATTTGGTAGCACTCTGGATTAATTTAGAAGAATAAATGGGTATTGAATTCGTGAAGGTTGATAAGGGAAATGATAAAATTGAATTCGTTCAGATTAAAAATGCATATATAAAATTAAACTAAACTTAAATATTTAATATAAATAAAAGAATTTATATTATAAAAAGAGATAACAAAGCAATTATAAGAGTTGATTTGGTACCGTTTGAAATATGAATATTATAAATTAAAGGAAAGTAATTGCATTTATTTAAATATGGGTCGACCACTTAGCTGTTATTTAATCAATAATGAGTTCGGGGAACACTGGGACTTCACGTGATGATTCTTGGCTATTTTCCTCAAGATATCATTATCTGGGCAGGCAACAGCTTCCTCATTCCACGGTTTGATCCTTGTAGTTTTTCTCACTTAGTGATAGGGTCACCTCCTTTACACTCTATCCAAGAATGATCAAAACTGTCCAAACATGTCGAAACTCATCATCCCCTCCAATCAACTTAGCAAAATTGTCCACCCCTCACTCCCTCTTAGGTAACGAAGAGGTATATCATATGGGGACCAGATGGGATGCATTTTTATGAGTTTTTTAAAACAAGAATTCAAGAATTATCTTAACTTTTAATAGAAGATATTTCTATTGTCTCTGTCGGCTGGTTTACTTGATGTGTTATGACAAAAGTCTTTCATTCTCTATCCCAACAACTTCTTTATATCATTTCACATGTGTTCAAAAAATATATTTCTAGATTTGCGCACCATTATATATATAAAAATGCATTTTTATGTTTATATATATATTACAATATATATAATATTTAATTCAATGACAAATATGAAATTTCAACGCTAGAAACTTGGTATTATGATTTTGGCAATGAAAACCAAATTATAATTGAGTTCAAAACTTTATAGATAATAATCACTTGAACTAAAGTGGTTCTCTCATAGACAATGACTAGTCATAATTTTCCTGTTTCATGATGGTACTTAATAGGAGTAAAAATTAAATTTGTTTTTCAATTTTAAATTTAATAAATTTATACCTTTAAAAATATAAGTAGTACATATTTTTTACTTTTTATCTTATTCTTAGATTTGGTTAGGGAAAAAAATGAATAAAAAGTCTCTGAACCTTTCCTCATTTTCTAATTTATAATATGATTGTTATTAATTTATTTTATAGTATTTTATTTATTTGAACTTTTTACGTATAATATAATATTGTTTCTAATTTAAGGATAATAATATTCGAGAAGAATTTAAATCGATGCTGCAATCGGGTAACGCCTGTTATCGGGCAGTAAATGGGCTTATCTCGTCAGATTATTATCAAAGGGGATCAAAATTAAAATATTTAAAACAATTATTTTGCTAGTTGTATTATATGGGTGTGAGGCATGGTCTATGACCCTGGGAGAGGAGAGTAGATTTAGAGCATAGGTTCTCAAAGTGGTCTATTTGGACCCCCGAGGGTCTATTTCAACCTCGAGGGGGTCCACGGCAGCGAATAACAAATTTGGGGGTCCATGAAATTGAAATGAAAATGGGGGTCTACGGTGGTCTAGGGGGTCCACGTGTTTTCCGACATGGATTTTTTAAATATGTCTCTAAAAAAAAAGGTAAATCGTTTATAAAAAATCAAAATCAATTTAGGGGTCTACCCAAAACCAAAAAACATGCCAAGTAGATAGTAGCAGATTCTAAGACCTACTGAATAAGCATAAAAAATTTCATAAGAATCGGTCAAGTCGTTTTGTATGGGAACTAACATTGTGACATGAGAATTTTATATATAGATATATAATTTTTTTAACATTATCGTTCTTTGGTATAATAATATTATAGCTCGAATATTACGAATTTTTTTAAGAATTAATTTAATATAAATATTAATTAATTATAGGGTTCGAATGGAAAATATCTTACCGTATAGGGTTCCGCGATTCCAGAAAGTTTGAAGACCACTGAGAGTATCTGAGGATAGAGTTCTTCGCAGCATTTAAGGGTCAAAGAAAGATGAGGAAACCATATAATGGCAGAGACTGCATAACGAGGAATTGCATGACCTCTATGTATCTCCAGATATAGTTAGGGTTATAAAATCGAATAGGCACCGATGCACTGGGCACGTAGCTAATAGAATGGGAGTGGAAAGAATGACAAAAAATATTTTGGTGGGGAGACCGATTGGAAAACGTCCGGTAGGAAGAACAAAGATACGATGGGTGGACAATGTAAGAAGGGACTTGAGAGATGGGAGAGGGTAGGGTGTGGCTGTGGTTCAGGATAAGGACACTTGGAGAAATGTGGTTGCTGCGGCCAAGAACTTTCGAGTTCCGTGGAGCCACAGAGTAAGATAGATTGTTTCTAATTTATAAGTGAAAAATGCACCTACATAAACAAAATTTATATAGTGACTTAATTAAAATAAAAGTTATTGAATGGATAAGCTTGATTGATAATGAAAATAACTTTTTTAATATCATTTACTAACATACTAGAAAAAAATTAGAAAAGATGTAAGTCAAAACAATTATAGAATAACATAATGTAAATATTAATCAAAATGACAAGAAAATAGATTTCTTATCTAACAATGACATAGATTTAATAAAGTAACTACAAGATTGAGAAAAATAATTCTTAAAAAATGTTCGCAAAAAGATTCGAAAAATGTTGGAGGACAGTTGTGGAAGAGCCAGAGAGAAAGCAATAAGAAAATTAACCAAATAATGGAGAAATGAAATAAAAGTAGTGAGGCGAGAGTGGAATATATAGAAAATGATCAAATCAAGTATGACAGGTCGTTATATTTAATTAAATAATAGAAGGAAACATTGAAAATTCCAAACTGAAAAGGAAATGAAGAACTTGAAAGTTTTTTAATGCCATTTTATTGGATTATCTGATACACCGTTTATCCTTCCTTTTCATTTGTAGATTGAGTTAAATTTTATTATTGATTATAATGAATAAATATCTCTTTAATCCTTGTTGTTAACTAGAATATTTTTTTATATTTTTTAGCCAAAGTTACAATATATATATATATATATATATATACATATATATATATACATGTACATATAAATAATAAAATATTTGATAGAATTATGAAGGATGATTTTTTACTTTCCCCTTCCACCACGCCCATTATGAAAACTCTATTCCAATGAATGGAGTTGAAATGTATTTCTGATAAGAAGAGTAAGGAACTAATGGAAATTTAATTGGATTTAAATTATTGTATCTTTTTGTTTGGTAATGAAGGAGGGATCATTTTATGATAAATGAATATTTCATTAGAAAAGAGATAGAATTAAGGGGTAAAATTTAAAATTCTCTGACATCATTATGGTAGTCTCGGATTTTTTTTTTCGATATTTGAGCTGATAGGAATAATATATAATAAAGTTCAAATGCATTCAAAAAGACGATAACAAATATAAAATATATTAAATAAAACTAAACTATTAAATACATATAACTTATCAATTTTGATTTAATGTTTTTAAAGAAATAATTTTATTACTAACTCAAAGTTCAATAATCTTTTAATTTACTTTTTAGAATTTGTATTTTTTTAAGTTTTTTTTATTATTATTATCACATGTCACATGAACATTTTTAAATTAAAAAATAAAATAATATTTTAAATGATGTTTATATTTAATTAATGTGTTAAATAAACTAATTTGCGCAATATGTCAAAATTATATAAATAAGATTGGAACTGGTTGGAATGGATAAAATTAACAAGTATCATTATCTTTTCAAATATTAATAAACTTATTTATTTGAATGAAATATTTTACTTAATAAATGATATTTGAATGATAATGATAAACAAACTGAAATTATTGAAGAATATAATTAACTATTTTTTTCTGAAATCAAAAGGATTGGATCCAATCTTATTCTTTAATAAATTTCTAAAGCTTTTATCAATTACTTTTATCAAGATTTAAGCTTTAAGTTAAGGGGATGAAATTTTAATTAAATTTCACCAGCTAAAAATAATCTATTCCTTCAGTATATTTTTTTCTCTCCTATCTCTCAAAAGAAATAAGCTGGAGTGTCTCCACTCGACTATCTCGCAATTTGAATTGGATTAAATAACATATCTATCTGTCTCTGTGGCTCTAAGGAACTCGAAAGCTCTAGGTCGCAGCAACCACACTTCTCCAAGTGTTCCAATTTAGAGCCACAACCATCCAATCCCACTCACGTCCCTTCCTACATTATCCACCCACCGCGTCCTTGGTTTTCCAAGCGGGCGTTTCCCACTCGGTCCCCCCCCTCCCCAATATTTTTTTCGCCATTCTTTTCTCCCCCATTCTAAGTGTCCAACCTTCTCGATTTTATAATTCTAACTATATCTGGAGATGCATAGAGGTCATGCAATTCCTCGTTATGCAGTCTCCGCCATTCCCCGGTAACCTCATCTTTCTTTGGCCCATACATGCTTTGCAGAATTCTATTCTCAAATACTCTAAATCTAATCTCGTCACCTAAGGTCATAGACCATGCCTCACACACATATAATACAACCGGTAAAAGAATTGTTTTATATATTTTAATTTTTATCCCCTTTGATAATAATTTTGACGCGATAAGCCCCTTTACGGCATGATAACAGGCGCTTCCCGATTGTAACCTCGCTTTAAACTCTTCTCGAATATTATTATCTTTCGTTATTACAGAACCTAAGTATTTAAATTTTTCTACATTTTCAAATTCTACATTTTGTATGTTAAAACTTTCTGTGTTAATGCTATTCCTCTCTATTACTAGATTCTATGTCTTAGCAATATTTATTTTCAGCCCCACCTCTTTTCCTGCTTCGATTAATTTTTCTACGCTATCTTTAATTACAATTGCCGAATCTCCTATTATTTTTAAGTCGTCTGCGTAACATAATACTTGAATTTTTTTGTTTAATTCTATTCCGTTTGATTTTTCCCCAAATTGTCTAAATACATATTCCAGAACTAAATTAAATAAAATTCCTTTCCGAATTTCGAAAGTTTCTGATAGTTTATTCCCACATCTTACTCTTCCTTTACTACCTACAAGACAAATTTGAATCATATGTACTAGTTTTTTTGGAATTCCAATTAAGATTTGAAAAAGTTTTTCCCAGTCTATTGAGTCATATGCTTTTATAAAATCTACAAACAATTGGTGAACAGAGATATTGAATTCGCGTTTTTTTTTAATATCTGCCTTAATGAGAATATCTGATCTACAGTTGATCGGTTTGGCCTGAACCCACCTTGATATTCTCCTAATATTTCCTCTGCATATGGTCGTAAATTCATTGAGATAATATTCGAGAGAATCTTATACGATGTCGTCAAAAGAGAAATTCCTCTATAGTTATTGCTGTTGGTTCTATGGCCCTTCTTAAAGAGTGGGAAAATAACTGCCTCCCTCCATTCTTATGCCAGATTGAAAGAACTAATTTATGCATACACTCTACTAAAGGTTTTCCTCCATATTTTAATAATTCTGCTGAAATTCCATCTATTCCCACTGCTTTATTATTTTTGAAATTTCCCATTATCATTTCTACATCCTGTAACGTTGGTTCTTCGAGATTAATTTCTGCTGAGTCTACTGTTAAGGTTACTGATCTATTACCTAGATTCGAATTTAATAATTTTTCAAAATAGTTCCTCCATATATTTTTAATATCGCTCGCGTCTGTTTTCAAATAATTATTAGCACCGTGCCTGATAACCCTTTTTAATATTTTTAACTCCCATGTATAAATTCTTACTATTCTTGTTGCGGCTACTTTCCTCTATTTCTAATATACTATTTTTCAAAATTTCCTATTTTTTGTTTTTAATGACTTTTGTCACTATTTTCCTGGTATTAATATATTCTAATCTATCTATTATCTGCTATTAACCCATTGTAATTTGGCTTTTTTCCTAATCTCTATTACTTCTAAACATTCCTCATTGAACCATGGTTTATGTTTTTTGTTATTTTTAAAACCTATACTATTTGAAGCTGCCCCATATTTCTTCCGGCTCATTCGTTTCGTCATTCCCTTCAAGGGTCAAACTATTAAATCTATTTTTGATTTCGATTTGATATTTTAATTTTATATTCCTCGTTTTTTAAATTATCTAAATTATAACGTTTTTGACTAATTTCGCCTAACTTCTTGTTACGCGTCGAGAGCTGTTCTCTCAATTTGATTACATTAAATAACATATATTATATTTAAATTAAATTTAATTAATTAAATTATAAATTAAAATTAATAAATAATATTTATTACACCAGATAGTAAAAACATAAATGAGAATTTGAACCTGAAATAATTACATATTTTTTCTTTAACAAAGTTCCCCAAACCAATTTAAAAATAAAATCAAAACCATTTTCTTTGAAAAATTTATCATCTAGAAAAATTTGATAACTGAAAATACCAGAAAAAATAAACATAATAATAAAAGACCTTTAGAGGTACGCCTTGGGAAGCCGAGGTGATTTCAAAAAGACCAAGTTGTAAATTGAAAAGGAAAGGATGCAGAAAAAAGGAGCTAAGGGTTGGTCGGTCTCCCTACGCCACCTTGTCTGCCCCATGTCCAGAGCGTAACACGCACCCTTCACCAACAACTTATTATAACATCGGCTATAAACTAATCAATGGAGGCCAACAAAAGGAGAGAGAACGAGCCGTTTTAGCACTTACGGAAGTTACCTCTCCAATTGGGGCTTATCTCTTGTTACTTCATTTCGCTCATTTGTCATAAAGAAACGCTGCTTAAATTTCTTATCAAATGCCAATCTCTTTACTCTTTGCAGGGCATAGCTACAGAAAACTTGAAAATCGAATCTACACTAATCAACGGATTGAATAATAACACCCCTCCTCCAATCATGAGTTTGGGGCAATACAAATATTTACTAATTATATTCGATTTTTATATTAAAGAAAGAATACTTTCATAATTCACAATACAAAGGAGAGAAAAAAACTTATTCAATTTATAAAATTAACCTAGATTTATTTTTATTATTAATATTAATAATATTGTGAATTTGGCAATAACTAACATAATACTAATATTTATTTGTAATTATTTATTACAAATTATTATTTGTGATGTGTATATACAATTGATTTCTGTGTGCACAAAAAAAAAAAAAGAAATCGTTGGAATGGACAACAAAAAAGCTAAAATAAAAAAAGTATATACGATACAATCATAATTTTACATACAAAAGAAACAATAATATATAATGGGTAGTCGAAAAAGTCTTTTCGTATTTCTAATCATGTGGTACCCATACATCAAGCTTCTTTTTGTAGCCAGCCTTTTTTAAATGGTTCAAAGCCGTTTGATGATGAATGTTTAGTTCCTTGGCAATGCATGGCTGCTTATGTGACGGTCCTTGTCAATCTTTTCCATAATTTCATTGACTTTTTCAACGATAGGTCGACCAGAACGAGGTGCATCTTTCACATCGAAATTTCCAGAACGAAAGCGAGCGAACCATTGTTGTGCTATACGAACTGATATAGCATCGTCTCCGTGAACTTCACAAATTTCATTGGCGGCTTGCGTGGCAATCTTCCCTTTTTTATACAAAAATTTCAAAATATAGCGAATTTCTTCATTATTTTCACTTATTTTTGAAAAGCTGTAACTTTTGTTCAGCTTCATTAAATTTAATTTTCTTTAAGGTTAAATGAGGCTTGAAATTTCACCTTTCCAACAATATATGGTATGACACAATGTGATTGGTAGCACTGGAGATATACGATTCCAACGACATCTATGGACAAAATACGAAAAGACTTTTTCGACCACCCATTATTATGTATATTATATAAGCATGTCCTAATTAAGTGTTTCACAACTCTTTCTAAATTGTTGTGTAGTCCCATTAAATTAATATTTGAATTATTATGTCCTTCCAAGTCACATAAAAAATTAATTAACAAGTATTTATATAATATTTCTATCTTTCCCTCATTGAAAGAATCTAAATTGGTAAATTTAATTTATTCTCTGAATGAAAATAAATAAACCAATTTGAAACTTACTTGACTGTTATAATATAAATTTCGTTCAATACTTGCTGAGTTGCGTGATTTCTGTAGCATAAATGTTATTGGAAAAATAATTGGATCTATTTATAAAGTTCATCTTCTAAAAATAGTTGATTCAAGAAAGACAGAGAAGATGAAATAAGAAAAAGGAGACAATGTCAATCCACTTTAGAAGAAATTAAATAAGATATTTATTTGTTTTAATAAAAATCAATTTAAATTTACAATTTCATTTTAAAAATGTATTCACTTTAGTTATTCTTTTTCATTTTATCACGACTGTTCAAAATGACTATGAGGTTTCGATTAAAGTAAGGGTATAAACAAACGATTATTATTTGGAAAATAATGAAATATGGAATTAGTGAAATAGTGACAGAATTGAAAAAAAAACAAAGATGTTTGAAAAAAAAATCAAGAATAGATAGATGACTAGTAAACAAGAACAATATTATTAATAATAATTTTATTACTTAAAATATGTATTATCATAATTAATTAATTAATTGTAAAATGCAATTTTAATGATTGAATAATTATTTTAAATTAATACCTAAATAAGCGCATGATTTTCTTGTCAATTCATACAAATCTCTGTATTTCAAATCAGCAATTTGAATGTGACATTTTTGTTATCTGTTATTATATGATTATGAATTTATAAATAAAACGATTTTGATTTTGACAGTTACGAAGAGACAGCAGGATGTATAATTCATTTGAATTTAATCAAATATAATGTAAAATATGAACTGTTAGTCTTTATTCTATATAATATATATTAATAACTTAAATGTAGGTAAGTGTTTGATAACTGATAGATGAATTAATTAGAGAATACAATTACAAAATAATATATATATATATATATAAATATATTTACTATTATTATAATCTATTTGTTTAATATAATCAGAATAAGTCCTGACCTATGACAATCTATATTCGTGGTAGGATTGAAAAGATTCAATTTTTTCTTTATTACAAAATTAATTAATAGCTTAAAAAGATTTAAAACTCATAAATAATTAAAAGGTTTAAAATTCTTATTAAATTTATTTTCTGTTCATTCCCATTGGAAATTCATCACATCCTTATCAAAATGTTTACTAAGCAAATTAACTAATTCATTGATATGAATAATCGGGAATGGAATGATTACTCAATTACAAAAAAAAAAACCTTCATTTGAATTGAATGAATATCTAATGCGAAAGATCCTTGCATTGCGTGACAAACCACTAAAAAATTGATAAAGTAATAGCTTAATTGTATGGGGTGAAAAGATGGAGATATTTATTTGGCAGTTTTTGACCTTTATAATCTATACGTTCAATTGATCAAATGATATTAGATATTAAAACCAGATTAAATAATTATAAGAAGTAAATGATTAATAAAATTATTTATGAATATCTGATATTATAATGTAGAATTAAGTGTTATTTAATCTGTTTTTAAAATATATTGGTTGTACAGTAACATAAATATCTCAGATTTTCTTAAATGAGGAAATATTCGAGGGCCGGTCAATAAGTCCGTGACTTTTTGAATGAAACTCAGGTTTTTGGATAAAAAATTATTTTATTTTTCAACGTAGTCTGCTTTGAGGTCTATACACTTCGTTCAACGTTCCTCTAATTTTTTTTATCCATTTCAAAAAATAAGATTTGTCGAGGACATCAAAATAGGTATTTGTGTACCGGTTCATCTCTCACTGTTTTGACTACTGTTTGGATTAAAGTGTTGTGGATCCACGATTCACATCCATGAAACTGCGCAAAAAAATGCGCGTTAAACAAATCCAATGCAATAATGCTTAATGAGCACAGGAAATTCACTTTTTTCCATTTGCTTCTCATATCACGAGGTAGTCAGCTATTAATGGATGTCAAACAAAAACTAAAAGATCCAGCTTATTCTAATCTCGACAGTCAGCTGATAGTTTTCTGCTGAAAAGAGCAATTTTTAAGAGACGGGAAATTCAAAAAGTCTCGGACTTATTGACCTGTCCTCGTAGGTTTGAATCACCCATTGATTTATATAATTAATTTTATTAAATATATAAATAATTTATAAAATAATTAATTTACAATCCAAACTTGAAATAATCAACTAGGTACTATAATCTCGGTACTATCTACATGAAAATTAATAAAAAAAAATATTACGAGAAAATAAGTTTCAGAAAATTATTTTCTGTTCGGAATGTTTTTTTTATAAAAAATTTAATTTGTATCCTAAATGCATAATATTTAAATAAATAAATTTATTCATATAAAATAAAAATTATTTTTTTATATTTTTATCTATCTAATCAATTCATGATTGAATAAATTGAATAATGTTTTTCTTTCATTTGACCATGCTTATAAAATAAAATTAGATTAAATTGTATTTAACCTCATAGGGTCTATTTTTAAAAAAACAACAACATATCCTCAAGTTTAATATGTAATTGGTTAATAGAATCATATATATCGTTAAAAATATTAAATTTATTTTGAAATTTTTTTGAAAGTGTAAATCAATTTCTAAATAAGGTTGATTTATTACCTATCATAATTTGCAGTGCATAGAGTGAAATATCATTGGATTTCCGATGCATTGCGAGTTGTTCTGATTAAGCATTCTAGGGAGTTGCCAATGGTTGCAAGGGGCATATATATTTCCTACACTTGAAGCTATAAATATCGCCTGGTGGAGTTGCGTCGAAGAATCGCGCGGAGTCACGCAGCGGCAGTGGAGCCACGCAAGTCGGGCTCAGCACGCAGCCACCAATCAACCCTTCTGTTTATTTAATTCTCAGCCCCAAGAATATCTGCCTCTTTTACTAGAAGGTGGATTTCGCTTGGCGGCAGTGGGAAGATCATTTTGCTTTTAGTTCGATTTATCATTTTAAATTTTTTCATTCAAGTGGCTTAAAAAAGAGGTATAAAATCTCAAACAAATATAATATGTATCTAAAAATTCACATCATATCAACATCAATATATTGAATTTAAAAATTTTGATATAATTAACAAAATTCATAGTTATAATAAAATCATAAGTGAAATGAATTATATCATTGATTTAAAAAAAAAAATTATATTTTATTAATCTTATAAAAGTTAAAATTATTTTAATTTTAAAGGTTATTTTTTTATAAGACAAAAATTAAGTATTTTTAAAAATGTTCAAAAAAATTTTATTTGAAAGTGAATAACAAATGACAAGTCGTGTATTGCATGTTGCATAAGTTCAGGAGTTAAATTCAAATCTTATTTTTAAATAGTAGTTACATTATTAATAAATGTGCACATATATTATCATTAGAAAAAATTATATTTATGTCAATTTTTAAAAATTATCAATATTAAAATAATTGTTTTTAAAAAAGGAAAAATATTTATTGGCGAAATAGTTAAAGTTTTCTCACCTCTCTAAATTTTAATAGTTTTTTACTATCTCGTAAGAAATAGTATTGCGATCACGAAAATTTTCGATGTTGAGATTTCAATGTTTTTATACGTTTTGAAGGTTCCTGAATCATTTTCACTAAGGTTGAGAAAAATGTCTGTGTGTATGCATGTAAACAAGATTACGCAAAAACGGTTTGAGCTAGAATGATGAAATTTGGTACATGGGCATTATTCAAAATTCATAGTTTTCTATCAACTTTTGAGAAATGTAGCTCAACCAGAAGAAAGTCATTACCTACAACATTTTGATTTTTTTTCTTCTAAAGTGACCGTAAAAATAAAGATATATGTTTGATAATTTTTCACATGATTAATAATTATATAAAACTGCTATATATAGAATTTCAACTTGATTTAATGGCTGAAAGTACTAGAATTAATTTTTTAACACTGCAAATCTCACGCTAAAACACGTTACGTGGTGCCATCAACAAAGAGCCAAACATGCGCTGGTTTAATAAATATTATTTATTAATTTTAATTTATAATTTAATTAATTTAATTTAATTTAAATTAATATATGCTATTTAATCCAATTCAAATTTGCGAGATAGTCGGGTGGAGACACTCCAGCTATTTTCATATATTAATAGAATTTTTAATTTAAGTGCTTAGAAAATAAGATTGTATAAATGGTAATTAAATAGATTTATTTTTCATCAGACGAAAGGTTTAATTTATATTTTTTTATTTTCTAAATTTGATTTTTTTATTTTTGAAATTTAGCCTTTTTTTTTTTAAAAAAAAACAAACTTATTTAAATCTCATCTTTTACTATGTTGATAAGGTGATAAATATTTTCGAATAAAATTGTTCAATAGTTGCATCAAAATAGGCGGGAAAGTTCTGTATGGATGATGGCGGGAGCTTCTATTATGATGATGACGTCATGAAAACAGGGGCAGATTTATGGGTGGCTGGGTCGATGTTTTCAGCCCGGGTGGTAGCTCTGGACCACGCCCTGCTGCATATGACGTCACATTAAACAAAACACCGCAGCGCCCTAGCCCCGGCCCACTAGAAAACCAGAAGACCAGGGTTATTCTAGTGACCCAGTAAGAGCAGCCCCTCTCACGTGATAAAGCCCTCGAACATCTGGCCAACCCTTCATCCGCCTCACCCCTTCCAAACTCTTCCTCTGCTTTCTTCCTTCCGATGGCGAATCTTTCTCCTTTTCATTGCAGGGAAGCAAACCCTTAATGAAGCTCACACAATTATTTACAATTTAGAATAAATATATTATAATAAAAAAAATATTATAATTTTATTTTATCATTATAATTTTTGTTTATATTATTTAATTTAATTTATTATTATTGGTTTTTATTTTAAAAATAAAAAATCTGGAGTGTCTCCACTCGACTATCTCGCAAATTTGAATTGGATTAAATGTCATAATATAGTATATTTAAATTAAATATAATTAATTATAAATTATAAATTAAATTTAATTATTTAATTAAAAAGATCAAAAAGTCAAATATATTTATATGAAATAAGTTTAAAATTAAAATGGCTCTCGGTGCAAATGAAAGTATATTTTGTCTTTATGATAATAGGAATCTACAAAACTATATCCTTCTTATATGTATAGATTCGTTATCTAGTTTGATTATTTGGTCAAAAACTTAAAATTAAGAAAAGTTTTGTTATTAGATCAAGGTAATAAGATAAATATATAAATTATATGAAAGATATTCTATTAAAAATTTACAAACAAGCTCCAAATAACATTTTTAACATAAACTACGTAGTTTTCTTTCCAATCCACACACACCCGAAAGAATATTAGAAAATAAAACTTAATTTATCAAAATAGATAGGACACAGAAAAAGCTAATGAGAAATGAACATAAATGATCATTAGAATGTCAAATTAGATTATTTTTTTTCCATACCATGTGTTTTTGTAAATCAAATAGCCTATTATATATAACAACTTGAATTAAATTAATGTGATGCATATATTATGTAACTAATTGATATGTACTTTTTATAGTTTATTCAATTACCTAGAAACTTCAATCAATATATTCATAGAAAAATTTATAAAATAATTATTCAACGAATTATTTCAAAATGTTGAAAATTCATAGATATAGAGAAAAATAAAATAATAATCGATTGGTATTCTGCCCTGATATAAATTTTCAAAATAGTCCGGATTTTTTTATATTTTATATTGTTTTGGATAATTATTATAAAAAGAAAATATGAGCCGTTTATTTTGAAAGTGGTTCCATTTATCTTCAAATCGAGATATTTAAGGGTTTGTGTTTCAATGAATTTACAAATATACGTACGTATAGGATGATATATATATATATATGAGTCATACTACTTAAGTGTATCTAAAGGTGTTAAATTTATAGTTCCTATTAAAATAGTGGTAATTATTAAGTGAATAATTTGCGTTTTCAAATCAAGATTGGAGTTAGGCCACTTTTAAAATTAATCACCAGATTTATTATAAGATTTCAAGGTGTCCAAGTCCATTCGACATAATTTAAGATGCTTCAAATTGAAAAAAAAAACAATATTGAATTGCTCTTATATATTTTTAATAATACTTGGGCAACATCATTTTTGCTATTTAAAAAACATTTTTTAATTACAGAACGCACATTCAAAATTACAAACATAAATTTATTACAAAACAATTTACTATTCCCTTATATTTTACAAGTGTGAAAGGGATTTTATGAAATCATGATGTTCCGGTGGTATATAAAATTGAATTTTGCTGTTTGTAATTGATCTGAGATTTTTATAGAGTGGTGTCACTACAAAATTTCTTGTTCTACCCTGACGTGTTACTAAATTCATGACTTTAAAATTTCCATTCTCATTCATTGATGTCTTGATTGATGAAATTTTATATAGTTAATTTCTGACAAAAGGCATCTAACAAATTTTTCACCAATTTACTGGTTCTCTATCAGAATTCTTTGCCTGTTTAAAAATTGCGTCTTCTAATAATTTTGTCGATACAAAATCTTCTTGTCTCTTTCATTTAGAATAAAATTATTACTTTTCCGACACTTTTTAATAATCTTGTAATCATCTTAGGACAGTAATTTATTTTTTTTTAATGACATTACCACCACGCCAAAATCTTGATATAAGTATAAGATGGAGTTAGGTCACTTTCAATTTACACAGTTTAATTATTGAACTAATTCTGAAAACTTATCTGTCAAATATTTATTTGCTTGGAATATAAACAACCTGAAATACAGGGTGGACCAAAAGTCCGGTAACATTTCAAATGGTAATAAAAAATACAAAAAGAGATATGAGAGAAAATATGTTTATTTATTATAAAAGTACAAAAATCAGGGTTTTATTTTTTAAAAATAACGTCGTCCAAATGTGCCCCTTGTTTAGTTTGGCACCCCTGTAACCTAGTGCGGAAATTTTCCATCACCGCCCGACAAGTGTTTGGAGATATGTTCTGAATTTCATCGCGTATATTTTTTTTTAATTATTCAATAGACTGAGGGTTGTTATTAAAAACTTTACTTTTGAGGTATCCCCAAAGGAAAAAGTCCATTGGTGACAAATCCGGGCTGCGGGGTGGCCAGTTAATGTCACCTCCTTTGGATATGACTTTTTGCCCAAAAATTGATGTACAATTTGAATTTTATACGAGTGTAAATGTAAATCCTTGTGAAGAATACGATTTAAAGATGTCCTGGACACATTTAAAACACGAGACCGCTTTCGAGTAGAGAGGCCAGGTTGTTCTCTAACAGATGCTCGTACGCGGTCTATGTTTACGGGCTCTCTCGACGTCCTAGGTCGGCCGGATCGTGGTTGATTTAATGTTGAACCCGTCTCCTCAAACTTCTGTACCCAATTTTTAATTGCACGAGTTGATGGAGCTTGATTTTTATTTCGTATGTTGTACTGTGTTCAAAATTTTCGTCGCGCTTCAGTCGCAGAATCGTTGTTGCGATAGTAAAACGCTGAACGACGCCATGGCACTGAATTCCAACTAGCGTTTAGTAACGCCCCCTTCACCCTATCCCCCGCAATTCGAAGTAGCGCTCGATTCAAATGTTACCGGACTTTTGGTCCACCCTGTACTTCACTGATAAATAAGATGAAGTTAACCACTATAACCGGCAAAAATAATGAAAAACAGAGTTAGACGACTTTCAACAAACAAACAAATCATTTATAAAATTTCTGATATGTTATAACCTATTATGTCCTTATTTTTTTATGTTTTATTCTTCTGTTAGTTAATTGACCAAAAATTCTTTTATTATTTAGGGTAATTGTTTATTTTATATATAATTTATTTAAATTAGAGAGCAGATTTTTAAATATTTTTTTTTTATTAGATTAAAAAGATTTAATATGTGATATATTATAAAATTAAAATGGAAAAAATGAAAAATTAATTAAAATTAAGAAATAATTTACTATATATATCTCAAGAAAACATGAAAAAAAACAATCCTTTAGATTAGGTTTTTATTGATCGGTCTGATAAGTGTTTCTTAAATACTTCTATAGCCTATATTTTTTTAAGAGAGAATTACTTCCCCGTAATCAGCAATTTTAATCTTCAGGCCAGAAGCAACTATTCTCTTCAATAAAAAACCATTCAAATTAAAATCTCATTCAATGAAAATGCCAGGCTAAAGTTCTATAATTTAATCATAACGTTTATCTTTCTTTATAAATTTTATATTAAACAATAAACGAAATTATACAAACATTTTTTTTTGTTCATGGGATCATATGCCATTTGATAAACAAATTGATTAATTTGATTTATATTTTTCTTTCTCTTGGTGTTTAGTGATCTTTATACAGCAATTCATTAACATATAAATTAGAGGAGTTATTAACAACAAAGTCGCGTAATTCGGTTTTATTTGGCATTTTCGCGTTTGAGTAAAGTTTATATATTACAAACTCAATTTTTTTTTCAATTTTTTTCAATTAATATTTATATAAAATATTTGTTTAATTAAACCATATGTAATATTTGCTTCAGATGTTTTCGGAAGTATATTGAATGAAGAGAATCACTTATAAAACTTGTTGAGATTCACCCTTCCCATTCTCATTTGCCTCTCTTCACCAATTGGATATTAACTCATAATTATTTTGGATTTGTTGAAACCCTTTCAAGTGGTAATCTAGATAAAGCCACTTTCATAGCATGAGCTCGAAAGCCATTCGAAAACGCCACTCCAAATTACCCTTTCACATTTATTGACATTTTAAAAGAGCTTCAATCCAATGTATGTTTCAATATTTTAATCTAGAGTAATATTTATTTTAATTACTTCAATGTTTATAATTGTTTTAATGTAACATGTTTATATATTAAAAAAAAAAAAAAATAAAACTCACCAATTATATTTTTAAATTTTTTTTTTTCTGTTTTTTTCTTGTTTCTCACACTTTTTCTTCTTGTAGTTTTCTCCTGTAAAAAAAAATAAAAATTAAAATGTATCATTTAAGATTAAATAAAAATAATATATTATATATTTATATTTATATTATATTTATATTTATATTTATTCCATTTTATTGAAAATTGAAAAATAGCTTCGCCATTGAAAAAATCTCCTTCGCAAAAATCTCAATTCTCAATGATGTATTGAATAGTATCACGATTTGAATGTATCATTAATAAAATAACAAACGCAATTAATTGAATTTTTTTTATTTTTATTTTTTTTTTTTTTTTTTGAAAATGGTATTTTAAAAATAACAAATCTTAGGAAAAATATTTGTTTTACTAGAGTACTATATTGAAGAAAATAAATACAACTTTTTTCAGCACTATAACCTAACGAATAAAAATGTTCAATAAAATTATTAATAAAATAGTTCAGGGGGGGAATGATTTACAATTCTTAAATAGATGTTGGAAATTAATTGTTAATTGTAAAGTAATAAAAATTTTAACTATGAACTCTTTAAATTTAAAAATAATTTAATGTATAGACACTGTATTTCATGAATAAGATTTGAAAAATTAAAAAAAAATATTTTCTTTAAAAATTAACTGTAACACTATAGGACTACTATACTAAATTCTAAAGTTTTTAAGACGAAATATTTGAAAATTGGCTGATAAGCTGATTGAAATTGATACTAATTGAAAATTTTAAAATGTAAATAAAAGGTAACTATCAATTTATAATAAAAATTAAATAAACATACCAATAATTAAAATTATAATTCAAAGTTTTATTGTTTATATACTAAAAAAATGAGAGGTGGCCTTGTACTCACCGACGATTTGTAATAAATTAATTTCCAAACAACACAGTACGTATATATATTATATATACATATAAGGTATCAAAAAAAAACTTGAATTAAAATGACTAATTTATTTTTTCTTGGTTTTATTTTAAGTTTAATTACTCAATTATTAATTACTACTATATTTTAAGTGAAAAATTTCCGACAATGAATATAAAATTAATATCTTGTAAACTATTACTTCCGGTCTCCAGATATACACAAAAAGTTGATGAATTCATGGTACTTGATGCATTAAGTAAATTTTCCAAATTTTATCAAAATCCGTTGAGCCGTTCAAGCTATACATGTCTATACTGACACACAATGTACAGCTAAAAGCACTTATTCTCTGTTAACAAAATGCATGATTCGTTGAGATATGTAAAAATCTCCATATGTGAAATTTGGTGTAAAAACAAGACTTTCCCTTCCTATAGTCGGTGGGTAAAAATACATTGAGATAATGGAAACGATTTTTACGGGATAAATTTATTATTGAAATTGCAATTAAACTTATTAAGATTAATTAATTATTATATTATTATTATTACTAGCTAATCTGATCTTCACACCTAGACGGGGGCTCCGCCCCTGTACCCCCGAATGGTATTTAGTATTTGGTTGAAAGTAGTCAATGGTTTTCATTCATTTTGTTTCAATCAGTATATTACATAAAACATTCATTTCTTTTTGTGTTCTTATTTAAAATATATTTTAATTGAATCAGTAAATTAATTATTATATATTATTAGTGTATATGTTATATCTATCTATCTCTGTGGCTCAACGGTACTCGAGAGTTCTTGGCCGCAACAACCACATTTCTCCAAGTGTCCCTATCCTGAGCCACATCCATCTAACTCCTATCCTCTCCCATCTCTCTTACGTCCCTTCCCACGCATCCTTGGTCTTCCAAGCGGACGTTTTCCATTGGTCTCCCCACCAATGTCTTTTTCCTCTCCCATTCTAGCCAAGTGCCATGCCTTTCGCAGCCTTTTCGCTTTTATAACCCTAACTATTTCTC
Source organism: Labia minor (assembly GCA_963082975.1). Classification (NCBI taxonomy): domain Eukaryota; kingdom Metazoa; phylum Arthropoda; class Insecta; order Dermaptera; family Spongiphoridae; genus Labia; species Labia minor. Next base: position 65,547,204 of record OY720347.1, read on the forward strand.
AAGATGCATAGAATTAAACCATTCCCCGGTTTCCTCATCTTTCTTTGGTCCATAAATGCTGGGAAGAATTATTCTGAATCTACTCTCATCTGGTCCCAATTGGTATGTTCATAACCAACTTTTTTCCCAATTTCTTACTTTTTATTTACTACCTTCAAGACAAATTTGCAGATCAAAATTTGAAAAAGTTTATCCGGATCGATTGAATCTTAGTTATGCTTTACTAAAGTCTACAAATAATTGGTGAACAGAAATATTGAATTCGCGGTTTTTTTCTAATACCTGTCATAATGAAAATATCTTAATTAATGTTGATCGATTTGGCCTGAACCCTCAATGGTATCTCCTAATATTTCCTCCGCCTATGGTTCGTAATTATTGTATATGTTATAATAGAAATAGAGTATAATATTTCTTGATCATTTCATTTTGATATTTTATTTTCATTGTTTGATTTTTATTGAATATTTTTAATTATAATGAAATTTGAGAAAATGCAAAGTTAGAGACTTGAGACAATTTATAAAAATAAAATTAACAAAATTAACGTTATAAAAATATAGACAAACTAAGAATATATACATTCATTGAAATTAATTGATTTATTTGTTTTTTTATTATCAAGTTCATTTATTATTTTTTTTAGATCATAGTTAATTTCCTCCCTTAAAAGAAACTTATCTAATTCTGTGGTGCTAGGAGATTTGAAAATTATTTGTCGCAACAGTTTACAGTTTCTGTCATGTCCGACCTCCATCCAACACTTATTTTCTATCAAGTTTCTTGCTTCTTTTTCGCACTCTTTTAATCACGTGATCTATATATTTAATTTTTTTTCGATTCATTATAATAAAATTTTAAAAAATAAAAGTTTTCACTTTGTTAATTTATATAAATTTCAATTTAAACTACTAAATCTACTCTCGTCTCCTAAGGTCATAGACCATGCCTCACACCCATATAATATAACCGACAAAATAATTGTTTTATATATTTTAATTTTTATCCCCTTTGATAATAATTTTGACGCGATAAGCCCCTTTACGGTATGATAACAGGCGTTTCCAGATTGCAACCTCGCTTTAAATTCTTCTCGAATATTATTATCCTTCGTGATTACAGAACCTAAGTATTTAAATTCTACATTTTTTATGTTAAGACTTTGTGTGTAAATACTATTCCTCTAGATTTTGTCTTAACAATATTTATTTCCAGCCCCACCTCATTTGCTGCTTCGATTAATTTTTCTACGCTATTTTTAATTGCAATTACCGAATCTCCTATTATATTTAAGTGTAACTTAACTTAAAATGTGTAACTTAATACTTGAATTTTTTTGTTTAATTGGAATCCGTCTGATTTTTCACCAATTTGCCTAATTACATATTCCAGTACTATTCAATTCCATTTGAATCCCTTAATTCGATATTAATTATAGTATTTTTGTATCACTTGAATATAAAGAAAACTGCAGAGTTTTTGAAAAATATTTAAAAAAAAAAAATCGATAAAGTATATTTTAAGAAATGATATTTTTTTTTTCGTAAAAATATATATTATTTAGATATGAATGAGTATATATATTAAGCTCGAAGGGGTGACGACGTCGTTAAGTTTGGGACTTGCGAGTACCTAATCAACGACCGGATATTTCATTTAACAAACATGTTCTCTGGTACAGGCGCTGTGCATTATGAGATACGCCTTATCTCTCTCTCTGTAACTATTCTGTTCTCTTTTCCACCATCCACGCAAATTTGATTAAATATCAACCCCTAAAAGTGAGACAACGAAATATTTCTGAGGGGTGCAACATGTCGAATGAATGAGGTAGCCATGTTGGTTACCTATCAGCTTTATCAATTAAATTCAGTGTGAACAAGCCGGGCAGGAATTGAGATGAAAACGCCACAACACAGGAACAGTTGGACAAAACAATATAGACGACTTGAAATGTGACCATCATACAAGTTGCTATCAACCAACAAACCAATACGCTACCACTACCCTCCCACTCTCCCAACCACCAATGACAAGTCCACCAACAATATCATATCAAACCACTCGCCAAACCTATCTAGATAAATGGAATTTCAAATTTTCTTCTCTTTCATTTCTCCCTTCCCATTGATAGGTGATAAAAAATAAAAATATACTGAACGATTACCAATTTCCTATACAATTACATAAAATAAAATAAAAATAAGCTGGAGTGTCTCCACTCGACTATCTCGCAATTTGAATTGGATTAAATAACATAATATATTATATTTAAATTAAATTTAATTAATTATAAATTATAAATAATAAATATTAAACCAGCGCAAGTTTGGTTTTTTATTGATGGCACCATGGCACGTGTTGGCGCGTGAGATTTGCAGTGTTAAAAAATTAATTCTGGTACTTTCAGCGATTCAATCAAGCTGAAATTCTATATATAGCAGTTTTATACAATTATTAATCATGTGAAAAATTATCAAACATATATCTATATTTTTACGGTCACTTTAGAGGAAAAACAATCAAAACGTAGGTAATGACCCTCTTCCGGTTGAGCTACATTTCTCAAAAGTTGATAGAAAACTATGAATTTTGAATAATGCTCATGTACCAAATTGCATCATTCTAGCTCAAACCGTTTTTGCGTAATCTTGTCTACATACATACACACACACATGATTCAGGAACCTTCAAAACGTATAAAAACATCAAAATCTCAACATCGAAAATTTTCGTGATCGCAATACTATCTCTGGCGAGATAGTAATAATTTTTTAATAACCACATTCAGATTTATTACTATCTCGCCAGATATGTGTGTGTATGTGTGTAACCAAGATTACACAAAAAAAGTTCTAATTCCCTCCAGATTTTAATTAATAAATCAAATTATTGTAATTGTCCGATAATAAATATTATTATAGAAGTCTTTATTTCAATATAATTTTTAAAGTAAATTTATAAATTTAAAAATATAGTTAATTCGGAATGTAAACATCTAAATAAGCCTACTTGAAATTGAATTAAAAGAATGAAATATAGGCATATATATATAGAATACGAAATCTAGTATCCAATAAAAAAATTTTTAAAACAAATAAAAATCAAATTATCATTTATAAAATTTTTTTTTTTTTTTGAAAGAGGCTCTATAGTCTAGACACTTTCGCCTCCTAGTAGTTGGGCGCAACTTGTGTTACAGAATGAATGAATGATTATGGCTTTTATATATATAATGGTCATTTGCCCTCTTTGTATTGTAATTTATTTAAAATAAAATTGTTAAAGAATAATCTATTAATTGCAATATTTTCAATTTATTTTCTAATTATTAAATCTAAGTAGATAAGGAGAGAACAATATTAATTATTCACTATATTAAGGAGAATGGAAACTGTTTTATCGAAAATTTTTTGATTAAATGAATAGCCAATCAAATTCTTCAATTCCGGTATTGCAAATAAAAATTCTGCCAAATACAAATTCTTTACAAATTTAAAATCGCAAAAAATCCTCAAGCATGTTGCTTACAGGAAAGAGCCCTCCGTCTTCGGCATCGGGCGGTTTCCAAGCAAGATGCTTTCGGATTGTTATAAAATTATTTCGAATTATCAATGCCCTTGGGACATTACAGCTGATAATACCTGATAATGAAAGAAATGAATCTTATCTTGATCTTTTCTATTTCGTAATAATAAACTTTTTCGATAATGGTGTTCTGATTAAATAGATAAAGTCAAGCTTTTATTAAATAAATGACATATTTATTCATTCTTTATTTTTATTTTTTCATTATTTTTCTATTAATATTTCTTTTTAAAATGACATTTGAGATGATGATTAGAAATCGAATACCAATAAACGCTGAAAAATAAAGCCCAATTTTACATAAATAACAAAAAAAAATTAAATATTTTTATGAGGCAGAGAAGAAATTTTATAATGATATAGCCTGCATATAAAATGTATAATGGATTAAGAGACAGCTGTGAACCAGAAGGAGATTTATAAATGAAATTCTTTATCCAAATATAGTGTCGCAATCATTCATTATCGTTCTCCTCATGTGAATAATTATAAAATCAAAGCCATGAAGAGAGTCCTGATAGAGGACCGAAACATCGCCTCATTGGTTTAAAAATTAAGTTATAATCTTTCATTCTTGGCATTCATCCACTTCTAATTCCTTAAATATTTTTCTTCTAGAATTCATCTTCCTAGAAATATATTTTTTGACTAATATTAATAACGCATCACTTTTGTTAATGTGTGAATCTTTATTAACATTTAAATTAAAAGAGAACGAGAAGACTGGATGGAAAGGATCGAATGAAAATAAAAAGAGGTGTCAAGTGCAGTCAAAGGAAGGCCTCAGGGGAGTACATTTAAACTTTATTTATTTAATTACATAATTATTTTTTATTTCATGAGTATGATAAATTTAAAAAAATTACTAAAACACTTATCACACCACTTTTACTTTGAAAGGTAATATTTTAAAATTTTGTTCATTTTATTATAACATTTCTGCGCTGAAATCTTTAAATTGAACTTCAAATAGTATTTTTTATTATGGTAAAAAATGTGTTCAAAATTTATTGTATTATTGATTTTTTTTCTTATTTTCAGAATTTTATTTTTCGGATATATTAGAAAATAATTACGAGCATGATAAATAAAATAACATTAAGATTTTGCTACTTCTTTATGTTTTATGTTCTCAAAAAATCAATTTATCTAATTTTTATGATCATGTGTATATATGAATGGATACTTTCAGTTTTTTTTTATAGATTAGTCATTTAAATAATAATTTAGGGGTTCCAAGAATAACAAAAAAACACAAAATTAAACAAACTATCTTTATATTAATGCGTTTTGATTAGTTCCATTTCTCTATTTGTTTTTGTTAATATTTTTATTTTATTTAAATCAGAATTATGTAATTTAGGATATTTCTAAATAATTTAAACAGGGCACTTTTTAAAACTTTTTAATACAGAGAATGTTTGGTTAAGAATCATGATAAAAAACTAAGAGTATGGAATTTTAGAGTTTCATTACATTATTTCTTGAATGAATGGATATTTATAAAAGTGTGCTAGTAGGTGAACGCAGGGTACTGAACATAATACTTTACTTTATACTACTAATTCTAATAAATGTTTTATCATAAATATTTTAAACGATATAAAAAAATAAATTAGAAAAACTTATACATAGATAAACTGGCTGGCTTAAAGTAACAATCAACATTTTAGTAACTATGCAGTAAATCTTCTTCGTTGTCGATAACTTCCTAGCGGAACTGTCGTGGCCCTAATAACTCCACAGGAGTCATAGGGTGTTCATGGGAAAATTTGACCGAAGTGGTTTCCCCTTGCCTTCTTCGGTGGGGCAGCCGATGTTAAATTGAATTAAATTTTTATATTTATTATTTTTTTTATTAATTAAATAAATATATAATCTTGAGTTCTATGCTGGGATTCGAACTCAGGCTTCCTGTGTAGAAATCTAGTACTCTACACACTCAGCCATGCTGCCCCCAGTAAATATGAAGGTGTAAATATTCCAAGCATAATTTCAAACTTGAGGCAATCGTTTAATCAGTCAACTAGTAATATTCTAATTATCTTTTTAAAAAACTTCTCTTTGGTGTTTACTAGTTTAAAACTTTTTCTGGTAGATATACAAAATATAATATTATATATAAATTTTTTTTCTAATTTTAAATTTTATAAAATCTTCTTTTTATATTTTTCATAATTGAACTTTTATTTTCTATTATTGATATTCTCCTACTAGGAACTTGAATTTCAAAAAGATATATATTTTAAGGGCTTCTGACTCCAAAAACATTTCTGATTTGTGTGTATGTGTAAATGTATTTATAAGACAAATTAAATAAAATGAATAATAAGCAAATCTAAAAATATATTAATAATTATAATGCAAATAATTCATAAAATAAATTAATTATATATTATTCACATGCAAAGTATAATCTATCTATCTATTTTGTTTTTATTATTTAAAAGAACTTATCATATGTAAAAAATAAATACAGTTATTCAATAGAAAATAAAATACTTAGATAGTCAACAAACTAATTTAGAAACAATTATAATTTTTAAATAAATTGATATAACTCAAATGAAGTACTTTTACTATAATATATTTTTATATTTAGCTATGGTTGTGTATTTATTAAAATGTTTTTGGTGTTCAAATCGACTCTACAATACTATTTAAAGGAATATCAACTTAGTCGTCTTATACTGATTATTATTATTAACTGAAAGTAATATCAGTATAATACCTTAATAAATATTTTCTTTATTATTTTGTGCCAAAGAGAACAGCTTTATCGAATGCCGCCTATAATATAGATATATGATGAACCAAAGGGAGTATTTGGTTGCATAAATACCAGGCGATCCATACGAATTTCTATCCGGATTGAAGTATAATATATTCAATGCGATATTTTTTCTTTTCACTAAAAAATCTCAATATTTGAGTTTATATATTATAAATATTAAATAAACTTATTTAATTGATTCCAATATTAAATTTACATATTAATTAATTAAATGTTTTATTTATATTATATTTCTTTTATGATTTCAAATCTTTTTATTTTATTTGAAGATTGTTATTAAGTAAACTAAATCTTACTTTCTTATTTATTTAATGATTCTATGTTAGTAATATAATAAAACAATTTTTCACTGTTTCTACGTGTATGCATGTTTAATAAGATATAAAAACTTGGTATATTTAAATTAAATAAGTTGACCTGTGGTCAGGTCCGAACCGACCGACGGTTTGAAGTAAATTAATTTCCAGCTACAGAAACATTTTCAAATAATTTTAATATATCTATTAATTCAATAAAAAACAGATAGGCATATAACATAAATATTTTTAATTTTATTTTATTTATAATATATATGTAAGACCAGGCTGTGACTTCATGAAAGGCTGGATGACGTCATATAATTTTAAATTAAGAAAAAATTAATAAAGATTATTTTTCTCAAGGATAAAACCAATTCAAAGTACATGATTCGTGGTGATATGTAAAAAATCTCCACATGTGAAATTTGGTGTGAAAATAATACCTCCCTTACTATCGTCGGTCGGTAAAAATGATAAACGTATCGGGGAACACTACCAATTCAATAAATGGATGGGCAAGGATAAAGTAAATGAGAGTCGCATTCCGAATTTACGATTAGGAAGAACCTCGGTTAAATATAGTGATCTATACAAAGCCTTTAAATGATTAACATCCTTAATCAAGAGCATAGTTCCTACAAACGTAGTCTTGTTTCATGGAAGATTGAACACTCGAACAAATTGTGCCAATTGTTCTCTTCTTCGATTCTTCCACAACACATCTTTGTTAGGAGGATGCATCTCTAATTTTATTATTTCCAGTTCTCAACTAATTCTGCTCTTCTCCACTAAGCTAACCCTACGCTACCACTCCCGATCGAATCAAGAATACATCAGATTGGCAACGAGAACCTAATCAAATATTTTATTTTTGATCCTCCAGATGACTAATTTGTTTTTCATCCAAGATTCTTCCAAGAATCCTTAGAGTTGCTAAGTTGAAACAACCCGAAGAAGATAAAATGACACCCAAGTAAACGAACAAAAGGCCTATTTCACAGATTCTTCTTTTCAAAATATAGGCTGTAAATTTTCCTACCCTCTTTCTAAACAATTACTTTGTTTAAAAAGTATTTTGTTGAGGTATACTCTTCAACTCAAAATAAGTTTTAAGTTTCCTTTTGCACCAGAGTAATGTGTTGACATGCAGTCTTTCAAAACACTGGTGAAATCGAATCCGAGTAATTATTATTTTTTTTAATTTTCATCCTTGATGTTCTATAGGTTTTTAAAATATTAATTTATTTATTATTATTTAATTCAAAGGATAAATTGAAGGTACTTTTATAGGTAATAAATAAACTAAATAATCATTTCAGACACTTTCCAACATTCAAATTTGACAGTGAATTCACAGTTAACAGTTAGTTTGACCTACGCATGTTCTGTTTTCAGATTTGTTGTTCCGGATTAAGATAAAAGTACATATTGTATATACAATTATTTCTAAAAGTATACGTTATAAAAAGGAATAGAATACAAAAATAAAATTAATATAAAAATAAGACAAATGTTTAATCATATTTACATGAAGTTTGAATTTCTATAAAATATTAAAAAAAAAATTATAAAATAGAAATTTAAAATAAATATAAGTAATCCAAATTCTGAAAATGTATTTTTTGTAATGGAGCAATAAAATAAATAAATCAAATCAACTTAGAAGGAAAAATTATTTTTCATTAAAGTAAGTAAATATAAGTTGACCTGTGGCCAGGTCCGGACCGACCGACGGTTTGAAGTAAATTAATTTCCAGCTACAGAAACAATTTCAAATAATTTTAATATATCTATTAATGTAATAAAAAACAGATATGGATAGAACATAAATATTTTTAATTTTATTTTATTTATAATATATATGTAAGACCAGGCTGTGACTAATAAAGATGATTTTTCTCGAGGATAAAACCAATGCAAAGTGAATGATTCGTGATGATATGTAAAAAATCTCCTCATGTGAAATTTGGTATGAAAATAACCCTTCCCTTCCTATCGTCGATCGCTAATACTACCACTTCCGGTTTCCGGATTTGCACCAAAAGTTGATCAATTCATCCCCCTGATGCATTAAGTATATATCCCAAATTTCATCAAAATCCGTTGAGCCGTTCAAGCTGTACACATCTATATGGACGGACGGACAGACGGACGGACGGTCAGACATCATGCTAAAATACTTTTTTTCTGTTAAGAAAATGCATGATTCGTGGAGATATGTAAAAATTTCCACATGTGAAATTTGGTGAAAAAACAATACCTCTTTTACTATCGTCGGTCGGTAACAAATAAACGTTTCGGAAAATTTTTAAACTTTATTTGAAAGAAAAAAAAAATCTTGCATGTTTTGATTCAATTTTAGCTGATGTGATCTCATTAGTTAGTTTTAGTCATTTCTGTTCTATGTCCTCATTTGAGTAATCGAGAGTCTACGTTTGTCCTTCGCCCTTAGAGTTTGCTTTGAAGTGACGTACTTCTGAATATGCGGCAAAAAGACCCTCGTCTTTAATGAATCATTCCAACTCTTTCCTCACTTTGTCGATCGTCTCTGGGATTTTAGCGTGACGAGGCCTAGAGAGTTATTATATTAACCAAGTCTATAAATAGATCTAAACAACAAAAAAAAAAATTAATGTTTATACAAAAAGAAAATTGCAAACAAAAAAGTCTCTTAAGACCATAAAGATAAGAGAAAAATGATATAAGAACTTTTTTAAGTGTGACCCATTTTCATTGTTCGTTTAAGAAAAGAATCAAATTAAAAAATAACTACGATTCCTCCAAGAGATTTTATTGAAACGAGAAGAAGCCCTCACTCCTCCAACACCCAACATAAATATAGTTAATTGAATCGGAAGGAAAAAGTTTTGAGTGGACCTGAATAGACGATTCAAAACATCACAATTTCTTGACAAAAAATGTATTCCAAAAAATCACTTGAACAATATAATACTAAAAGATAATAATTTAATATTATGAAGATTTTTATTTTAATTTAAATATATGATCTAATGATATATAATTAAATATTTATTATTACCTGCATGTTGATGATTATTTTTTAGTTTATTTTAATTTTTAATATTTAATGAATTAAATTTTTGAACTTAGGTTCTCAAATTATGAGACCTAATATCTAATTATTTTGAATGGTCAAAAAAAGATTTTTTTTCTATTCACCTTTATTTAGGGATTTTTTCAAATAACATTACAAGATTAATTATTTATTTTATTGTATCTAGTAAAGTTGATTTAAAGAAACAAACTATATTTCATTTATAGGTCAAATTATCAAATTATTATTCTAAACATTAAACATGCCATTATTGGAAAAATTAGATTAATCAGTTCACAATTGTTTTTTTATTAATAAAACTTAGACCTTAATTTCCAATTAAATAATAAATTTTTTTTCACCAATATGCAAATTTTTTTTTGAACTATTTAATAATTAAATAATTAAAAGTTGAAAGATCAATATTGATAAAAAATTTTTAATTAATTTGTAAATAAGACAATTTCCTTATCCAAACATAACAACAAATTTGAATGGAAATCTTGTTTAATTTTTTAATTTTTATAAAAAACGTTAACCAAATAAGAATTATTACGTTAAAATTGAAACAAATTTGATTGATATAATACAAAAATATATTTTAGTATTTAACATAAAGAGGTTCATATTTTGAGAACTACAACTGAGTGAAATTTTTTTTACTATCTCGCCAGTTTTGAAGGTTCTTGAATCATTTTCACTAAGGTTGAGAAAAATGTCTGTCTGTGTGTGTGTATGTGTGTATGTATATAACCAAGATTACTCAAAAACGGTTTGAGCTAGAATGATGAAATTGGGTACATGGGCATTATTCAAAATTCATAGTTTTCTGTCAACTTTTGAGAAATGTAGCTCAACCGGAAGAGTGTCATTACATACAACGTTTTTTACCGACTGACGATAGTAAGGGAGGTATTGTTTTCACATCAAATTTCACATGTGGAGATTTTTACATATCTCCACGAATCATGCATTTTCTAAACAGAAAAAAAGTATTTTTAGCATGATGTCTGACCGTCCGTCCGTCCATATAGATGTGTACAGCTTGAACGGCTCAACAGATTTTGATGAAATATGGGATATTTACTTAATGCATCAGTGGGATGAATTGATCAACTTTTGGAGTAAATCCGGAAACCGGAAGTGGTAGTATTAGCGATCGACGATAGGAAGGGAAGGGTTATTTTCACGCCAAATTTCACATGAGGAGATTTTTTATATATCAGCACGAATCATACACTTTGTTTTGGTTTTATCCTCGGGAAAATCATATTTATTAGTTTTTTCTTGATTTAAAATTATATGACGTCATCCAGCCATTCATGACGTCACAGCCTGGTCTTACTTATATATTATAAATAAAATAAAATTAAAAATATTTATGTTATATGCCTATCTGTTTTTTGTTACATTAATAGATATATTAAAATTATTTGAATTTTTGTTTCTGTAGCTGGAAATTAATTTATTTCAAACAGGTCAACTTATTTTTCTTCTAAAGTGACCGTAAAAATAAAGATATATGTTTGATAATTTTTAACGTGATTAATAATTGTATAAAACTGCTATATATAGAAACGCGACAACACGTGACATGGTGCCATCAACAAAGAGTCAAACATGCTCTGGTTTAATAAATATTATTTATTAATTTTAAATTATAATTTAATTTAAATTAATATATGTTATTTAATCCAATTCAAATTTGCGACATAGTGAGTGGAGACACTCCAGATTTTTTTATCTTGATATAGAAATTGTTAGGTAATTTTTCCAACTTTGTATTTCTTACAGTTCAAAGAAGTCTATATCTTTTAGATGAACACCCTATATATATACATATAAATATATACATATTAAAATTACTCCAATGTACCATCCATATAATAAAACATATAAAGATTAAATTTAAGAGATTCCTACGTAGATTATTAATACCAAAGAACCAGTCTAACATTTTTATTTCAAAAAAGTTATTCTAACATTATTTTTTCACATCTGATTTTCGATTTCAACAATCTTTTCCAATTGGTTAATTCCTATAAATAAACTGTTAATTAATCTTCCCTAATACCAGTTAAAAGTCTCTCTTACTGAACTTACATAACCTTTGTTATTTAATAATTCTTAGTATAAATCTGGATGTATATAATTGATGTTCTTTATTGCTTATGTAATATCCAACATGCCTCATTAGTTCGGTTAATTCATTAAATATTTCGAGGAATTTTATTTTTATGGATATTTAATTAAATTAAATTATTTAAATCTCAGTTAATTTTATTAATGAAATCATGAAATTTAAAAATTTTAAAAATAAAAGTCCTATCCATTGACTGATATCTGCATTTATTTAAAGAATGACGTTCTGAATAATTAACAATAACTTATACACCCAAAACTTAAAATATGAAAATTTTACAGCCATATTATAACTTTATAAAATATCTTATATTTATCTAATAAATTGAACAAATTCAATATAAATTTGAAATACAAATAAATTTTGGATATTTTATTTTTACTACCTCGTAAGAGATAGTATTGCGATCACGAAAATTTTCGATGTTGAGATTTTGATGTTTTTATACGTTTTGAAGGTTCCTGAATTTTTTTCACTAAGATTGAGAAAAATGTCTCTGTGTGTGTTTGTGTGTGTGTAGTCAAGATTACGCAAAAACGGTTTGAGCTAGAATCATGAAATTTGGTACATGACCATTATTCAAAATTCGTTTTCTATCAACTTTTGAGAAATGTAGCTCAACCGGAAGAGGGTCATTACCTACAACGTTTTGATTTTTTTTCTTCTAAAGTGACCGTAAAAATAAAGATATATGTTTGGTAATTTTTCACATGATTAATAATTATATAAAACTGCTATATATACAATTTCAGCTTGATTGAATCACTGAAAGTACCATAATTAATTTTTTAACACTGCAAATCTCACGCGCCAACACGTGACATGCCATCAACAAAGAGCCAAATATGCGCTGTTTTAATAAATATTATTTATTAATTTTAATTTATAATTTAATTAATTTAATTTAATTTAAATTAATATATGTTATTTAATCCAATTCAAATTTGCGAGATAGTCGAGTGGAGACACTCCAGCTTTTTTTTTTTTTTTAAATATTTCAAATATTTGTTTTTCTTTATATAAATTAACAAAATATATAAAATAAAGACTAAATATATAATTAGGTTCAATGTAGATAATAAAGGAATGATGTTAGAGAGAAAATGTTCGTATTGATTGGTTTGGAGAGAATCTCTAATACAAAGGTAGGAAGATGATTTGAATATTTGGGGTGTTTCCATGGCGTAGCATTAATATGTCAGTGAGGTGGCGTCGTTCGCAGCTGGGAAAAGAATGGTCCTCGGAGGGGTAGAGGGTTGCGGCTGCTGGCTGGGCGCCAATGCACAACTGCCAGCCCCTGAGGGATCGCGATTTATGACCATCGATCATCCAACGATTTAGCGGCCTCTCCTATTTCGAATTAATTCCAATTACACCGATTTAAGTCGACATTAGTGGCAATAATAATTAGTCACTCCTCAAGTATCATTATATACCGGTGTTACTGATCTCTTTTAATAAATAAATCGAATTGCAAATTTTATTAATATTATGTATTTATTTAGTTTTTGGAAAATTATTATTAATTAGATATTTTCAAATTGAAACTAATTTGTAGTTACTTAAATTTAATCAATAAATTAATAAGATAGATAAGATATTTAAAATAAAAGTGAGTTGTATCTTTCGCACATGAAGCAATCTATTATTATGATTATTATTTTTTAATATTTTAAAATATTAAATAAAATTTCAAAAAAATTGATTTCTATCACTGTTCATAATTTTTGATTTGATGTTATGTTTTAATATAGAAATAAGTATTAAGACAAATTTAATTATCAACGAGTCAATTAATATTAAATTTGAAATGAAGAGAAAAATGATTTCATTTAATAAAGGTATTTTTCGAACTAAAATACATGAGATATTAAATGGTCTTTTTTTAGGTTTTAGAAACTCTATCTATAAAATTTGAATTTAATTAGAAACAGACTTTCGCATAGGTATTGTTTTAATTTTGTCTTGTTGCTTGAAATTCGTATTAAATTCTTTTTAAATAAGAATTTCAAATGTTTTTCCGATTAGTTGGATATAAATTAAATTGGAAGTAAATAATTACAGAAAAAACATTTATCTTTCTATCTATGTGACTTTATGGAACTCGAAAGTTCTTCGCCGCAGTGTTTACAGAAGAGAGTATTTAAATTTTTCTATACGTTTTCACAAATTCTATGTTTTGTATATTAAGATTTTGTGCGTTGATGCTATTTTATAGAAAAAATAATTAAAAAAAAATTAATTCCTTTTAATAATTATCAACTATGAATTAAATATTTATTTTTAATATAAATAATAAATAAATCTTCTAGTTTTTATTTAATGAATAAGATTATAAATAAATATAGGTACTAAAATATTTTTTATTTCTTATTAATCAATTATTTTAATTTTTCTTTCATTTATTAAATATTATTATTGCATATATATATATATAATATTTTCTATTTAATTAAAATATAGTATTAAAATTTGTGTACTTAAATTTTTAATTGGAAAATAACTCGTTGAAGCTACCTAGGAAAGATTCATAACTCAATTAAACTTTGAATGAAAGCCGTATTCCTCCAGGGAGCAAGAGATCATTGTAAAATTGAAATTATTCATGTATTAGTAAGAATTTATTAATTAAAATTTGAAATATTTCAAAAACGCAGAAAAAAAATTTAGATTTAATAAAAAAAATTAATTAGTTTTCGTTTTTGAAATTGTAGTTCATAGAATGTATACTACCTAGGTATATTCAAGTTTTTTTACCAAACTATCTTAAAAATTTAAAATTATTTCTATATAATTAATGGATAATTTAAAATTTTAACTTCTTTAGTATAATTGAAGTTAAATATTTCTATTATAATAATTTCAATTAAAATAAAATTTTTCAAAAATTAATTTTAATACATAAAAAAAGAAAACATTGCAAAATTGTGGATAGAAGGTTGAATATTTAAGTACACATCTAGAAATTTTCTTTTCTTTATTCCAATGCTTATATAAAAAAGAAAAATGTGAAATAAATAAGTTGACCTGTGGCCAGGTCCGAACCGACCGACGGTTTGAAGTAAATTAATTTCCAGCTACAGAAACAATTTCAAGTAATTTTAATATATCTATTAATGTAATAAAAAACAGATATAGCATATAACATAAATATTTTTAATTTTATTTTATTTATAATATATATGTAAGACCAGGCTGTGACGTCATGAATATCTGGATGACGTCATATAACTTTAAATCAAGAAAAAACTAATAAATATGATTTTCCCGAGGATAAAACCAATACAGAGTGCATGATTCGTGGTGATATATAAAAAAATCTCCTCATGTGAAATTTGGTGAGAAAATAACCCTTCCCTTCCTATCGTCGATCGCTAATACTACCACTTCCGGTTTCCGGATTTGCACCAAAAGTTGATCAATTCATCCCACTGATGCATTAAGTAAATATACCAAATTTCATCAAAATCGGTCCAGCCGTTCAGGCTGTACACATCTATATGGACGGACAGACGGACGGACAGGCGGTCGGACAGACATCATGCTAAAAATACTTTTTTCTATTAAGAAAATGCATGATTCGTGGATATATATAAAAATCTCCACATATGAAATTTGGTGTGAAAACAATACCTATCGTCGGTCGGTAAAAATGGATGACAAAAATTAGAATTCTAGATTTCAACAGAATTGTTCATAATAATAAATATTTATATAAATTATATTATATAAATATATTTTTTGAAGTATTTATAGGCCGAAGAAGGTTGAATAGTTAAGTTTGCAAACATTGTAAGTTCTTTACATCTCCAAATAAAGTTAGAATAATAAATGATGATTGTTGGTATGAGGGAAGTCGGTGTCTTGAATGGGTTAGAAAAAACTGACTAGAAGTTTATTTGTAGAAAGCAATTAGAAGACCAAAGACGGGAATTGGGAGAGATTCAAATAGAATGATTCTAGCACAAGATAAGAACAGTTTGAAGATGTGGTTGCTGATCTTCTGTAGCGTCACAAAGTTAGAAAAATAGATTTCTTACTGATATTTGAAAGAATTATTTTTTATAATTTTTCTTTATGAATTTTAAAAATTTACTAGTTTATTTGTGTGATTGATGTTAAAAAATATCTAATAAAGTAATTTAGTTGTTATACATACAATAATAGTGGAAGAGTTGATAACAGCTAACATTTGAATTTATTAAGTAATATTGATTTTATGATATATACGAGTATATAATTAATCCATATATCATTTTTATTGATTATAAGTTTTGAGATTTAGAATACAATAGGTTAGCATTTATAATTAATTAATGACCGTTACTAAAATAAAATTATTAGTTTTTTTTTTATTATTTTTTTAAGTAAGTGTTTTATTTTTATTCTTTAAATATTATAAAATTAATACTATGCTTAAATTCTAATTTATTCGTTTCAGTAGGAATCCATATGGTTGTGAGTGGTAATGCATGAAGTAGCTATAAATGAAATTGGGTTAATTCCAATTGCTTCTATTGATTTATATAATAACGAATCATAAGTTTCAAACATACGACTCTCTCTCTGCCAACCTAATATTAATAAGGGGGAATTTGTTTACTTTTTATCACAGATGATTATCTAATAAGAAAAGAAACAATTTGCCTTCTTAATCATTGGACAGAGAAGTATTTATTTTTCAAGTTCTAATAGAATATTAAAAATATTAATTTTTTGTTGTAATATAACAAGTAAAATTAGTACAATCAAACTCATCTCTCAACAATTTTTTATTTTATTTTTAAAAACCACAAGAAACTTATGATAACTATATAAAAATTTGAAATCTTTTGGAAATATATATATTTAAAATTATCAATCAACTTTTTATATGAAAATTATATTTATATTTATAAAAAGAGGTTTTTGTCTAAACATTGCTCAGAATTTAAAATTTTTTGCATATCTTCGCGTTTCATGACCTCAAGAATCCAAAACGGACTTTAGAATTTTTCATGTCTGTCTGTCTGTCCGGAAAATAAAGATGTTGAATACTATAATGTACCTCTATAGTAACTTAGGCTAAAATTTTAATAATATCTAATCAATAACCACAGAAATTAATTTAAAAAAAATTAAATATATAGATCACGTTATTAAAAGAGTGCGAAAGAGAAGCAAGAAACTTGATAGAAAATAAGTGTTGGATGGAGGTCGGACATGACAGAAACTGTAAGCGAAAACTTCATGTGTGTGTGTGTGTGTGTTGCGACTAATAATTTTTAAAATTCCCTAGTACTACAGAATTAGATAAGTTTCTTTTAAGGGAGGAAATTATCTATGATCTAAAAAAATTAATAAATGAACTTAATAATAAAAAAACAAATAAATCAATTAATTTCAATTAATACTATTAATGAATGTATATATTGTTAAGATTAATTATAAGGTTAATTATGTTAATTTTATTTTTATTAATTGTCTCAAGTCTCTAACTTTTCTTTTTCTCAAATTTCATTATAATTAAAAATATTGAATAAAAATCAAGCAACGAAAATAAAATATCAAAATGAACTGATTAAGAAATCCATTATTATACTCTATTATAACATACACACTACTTACGAACTAGAGGCGGAGGAAAGAAATATTAGGAGGATATCAATGGGGTTCAACAATAAATAAGATATTTTCCTTATGACAGATATTAGAAAAAAAACTGCGAATTCAATATTTCTGTTCCGTAATTATTTGTAGACTTTAGTAAAGCATAACTAAGACTCAATCGATCCGGATAAACTTTTTAAAATTTTGATCTTCAAATTTGTCTTGAAGGTAATAAAGAAAGAGTAAGATGCGGAAATCAATTGTAAAATATTAGGTTACCCGGACAACTTAAATATAATAGGAGATTCGGCAATTGCAATTACAGATAGCGAGGAAAAATTAATCGAGGTAGGAAAAGAGATGAGGTTTGAAATTAATAGTGATAAGGAAATTTATCTCATCAAAATCATTATCAAAGGGAATCAAAATTAAAATATATAAAACAATTATTTTGCCTGTTCTATTATATGGGTGGGACGCATGGTCTATGAGCCTGGAAGATGAGAGTAGATTCAGAGTATTTGAGAATAGGATTCTTCCCAGCATTTATTGGCCAAAGAAAGATGAGGTCACCGGGGAATGGCGGAGACTGCATAACGAGGAATTGCATGACCTCTAAGCATCTTCAGAAATAGTTAGGGTTATAAAAGCGAAATAATATGCAATTAAACATGAAATAGGAAGGGAAGGTATTGTTTCTTTTCAATATGTGGAAGTGATTGAAGAAATTTACAAGTTCATATATATACCCATGTAAGTTATTAATTCCAACATTGTTTTGCTTATATCAAGCCTAAATTTTATTTTAATCTTCTTAATATTTTTTCCTCCCCGTACCCGTCCCCTTCAACTATACTATGTCATTGTTTAATTTATTTTGAAGACTACATCGATCCAGAATTTTTTTATGAAAAATATATGCATTGTAAGAAAATATACCAGAATTTTATTGCATTCTTTTATTCTGTATAAAAAATAAAATAAAAATATATCAAACTATTGGCCAGTTTTGAATACTTAAGCAACATTGAGCCTGGATCTCTAAATTATTTTATCTTTATATTCTAAAAATCTTTAAAGTATTTTTATTTGCCGAGTATTTCATTAATATGTATAATAAGTAATAACACAACAATGATGACAATGATATCCCAATATTTCTATATCTTATGTTATAACGAATTCTGTGATGGATATTTATAATTATCGGCTCAGACAATCAGTTTTGGATCCCTGAAAGACAGACCTGAAAAATGATAGAAAAAATATTTTCTTCCCCTCTATTTCTTCTTTATTTTCTCTATCTCACTCTTTTCCTCTCATTAAAAGGATTTTTACATTTACCTAATGAAGTACTTTTAAAAGACATCATTGAATTTCTAGACAATTTTTTAAAACATGCACACACTAGAATGTTGGTAGTATCAACGTATAGCTCGGGGGTACAGGGAGCGGAGCCCCCGTTTATGTGTGAAGAATGCCGAAGGCGCTCTGTGCAGCTGGTTTAAAATAAAGTTTTCCATTTATAAATGAATATTACTTATATATATTTTATTTTATTTGTTTAGTTAGAATAATATAGTATGGACTTTTAAAAATGAAGATTATGAAAACTACTCAACATTTGAAATTTTAAATTTCAATAAAATTAATTTTTTAAAATCTGCAATAAACAATTTTAGCATGTGTGTGTGTTTGTGTATTATCTAGTTCTAGAAAGCTATAACATTCTTGTTGAAATTGAAAAACCGATAATGCTGGTTTGTTCTAGTCATTTGTAATTCTATTTTTTCATATTCTTTATTTGAATATTTACCTACCGACGATAGTAAGGGAGGTATTGTTTTCACATCAAATTTCACATGTGGAGATTTTTACATATCTCCACGAATCATGCATTTTCTTAACAGAAAAAAGTATTTTTAGCATGATGTCTGTCCGTCCGTCCGTATAGATGTGTACAGCCTGAACGGCTGAACAGATTTTGATGAAATTTGGTATATTTACTTAATGCATCAGTGGGATGAATTGATCAACTTTTGGTGCAAATCCGGAAACCGGAAGTGGTAGTATTAGCGATCGACGATAATAAGGGAAGGGTTATTTTCACACAAAATTTCACATGAGGAGATTTTTTTATATATCACCACGAATCATGCACTTTGTATTGGTTTTATCCTCGGGAAAATCATATTTATTAGTTTTTTCTTGATTTAAAATTATATGACGTCATCCAGCCATTCATGACGTCAAAGCCTGGTCTTGCATATATATTATAAATAAAATAAAATTAAAAATGTTTATATTTATTATTTATGTATGCCTATCTGTTTTTTATTACATTAATAGATATATTAAAATTATTTGAAATTGTTTCTGTAGCTGGAAATTAATTTACTTCAAATCGTCGGTCGGTTCGGACCTGGCCACAGGTCAACTTATTTCTTTTTAACATGATTAATTCTTTTGAAAAGGGCTTGGATAGAAATTTTTAAAAATGCATTCTTGTAAATTTTCTATATTAAATTATAGAATATAAATTAATTAATATTTATTTAATTGAATTAAATTTTATTAATATTATAAATATTAATTGGAATATCACATTGAACGTAGAAAAACAGTAAATAGACAATTGTATTAAAAATAAACTTTTTATTTATTTTATTTTTGTTTTTTTAAATTTAAAATAAATAATTTAACAAGCGAACTTATAATTTCAATATTTATGTGTGATCTATTTAATTAATATTAGACTAACGAATAGGGAGATTGTAAAGTCTTAAACACAATACATATATTAAAACAAAACAGTATGCAATTTAAGAGTACTTTTAATTTATAAAAAATTATTTTAAATTATATAGTGGATATAAAAAATATTATATTCATCTGCTATTTGCAAATAACCTTTAAATATTAATTGAAGAAATCTAAAAAATAACCACTTTATTTACTAATTAAAATATTTGTTTTACCTTTAGGGATAAAAAAATAAATTGATTTTTCTTATGTTCATTCAATTTTTTAATGTCTTTATGAGTAAAGAATTGAAATTTATTTGTCTTAATACGAATATAAAATTTTCTTATTTTTCCTTTGCAAACATTAAAACCCTTCCATAAGGTATCTAAAATATTTGATGGATAATCATTTTCATGGTCTCGAGCCTATTGAAATCTTTTGATCCAGTGGGGTAAATTTTAGTCCATATGTTTTAGTTCATATATTTTGTTTAAAATATTAATGGGAATAAGACAATTTTTAACAAAATTAAAATAAGACATGCACAAATCTCCACTCAGAAAAATAAACATTTTTAAATAATTTTAGGTGATATTACTGGACAATGCATATCACATTAATAAAGAATTATAGGATTACTATTCCCATAGATGTATACCATCGAGAATTTTGGAAATGGAAAAAATACAGAATTTGAATGGAAGGAAAAATAAATAAATTTATTTAAGGGAAAACCAATTATATAAACACCAATAAGTGAGGTAAGTAGGGTCAATCCTTTTTTTAAATACTCAGGACTGCCCTAAGTGTACCTATTTTTTTAAGGGTGTCCTTTTTTGGAACTTTATAGAGTTGGCAACCCTAGAGGCTGCCCTTTAATAGTCTGTGCCTAGAGGTAAGCAAAGAGACTATGAAAATATGTATAAAAATAAAAGATTAAGAATGATGAGAATAGGAATTGTTTAGAATTGACTCACAGTATAGGGATGGTAGAGGTTTTCGAGAGAGTTATTATAATGGAATATTTTGATTTATTAATTTATCTTAATAAAATCTAAAATCTAAAATTCCACTATTAACATTATTTAATTATAGTGAGATAAGAAGAATACGATACTACACAAATTTTGTGAATTACATTGTAATTTAATCTATATATATAAAAGGGAATGTCTGTCTGTCTGTCTCGCCTAAACTCAAAAACTACCCCTCCGATTGCGATGAAACTTTCCGGGATTGTTGTGGGCATACCAAGGAAGGTTTTAGTGTAGTTAAATCCAAAATTAATTTAATTAGTAATATTTTGGTAAAAGTCTATTCATGATTACCATGGTTACATTGAAAAATTTACAATAAATAAATACAAATAATTATAAATATTTTCAACTTATTATTTTGATAAATTTTATTAATATTTTTAATTTTTTTAAACTGTCAAAAATAAACATACCCATACTTAATAACAGTTGTAATAAAAATAAAAATATAAATTACAATGTAAGTAAAATATTGAATCGTTTTATTTATATTGTTTCAATTATTGTCTGAATATTTATTAAATTTATATATACATTTATTTACATATTTAAATGTATATTTAAAAAATTTATTTGTTGATTCTTAATAATAATAATTCCAATTACTTTCTTCAATCTTTTTTTTTATTTAAAAGCATATTCAGCATTGAAATTGCCATTAAATATGCAGGTAATTGCAACTCCAACATGTAATATTAGCAAATATTCTGGGATGGGAAAAATACTAAGATCATGTCATGTCCTATTAAATATTTTGAATTTTATTTTGAATCATACAATGGTAATGAAATAATGTAGGTAGACTTGTGAGACAAACAATAAGAATCTCTATAATAAGAGAATATACTTATTCCGAAAACTGTTAATTAAAATGTAATAACTATTAACAATTAATAAAGTAGAAATAATTTTCCAACAAATAAAAATGTAATAATTATTAACAAAAAAAAAATAAAAAATAAAAATAAAAATGTAATAATAAAAAATAAAATTTCAATTATATTCATTTAATAAATTATTATTATTATTATTATTTGTAATAATTCCAATAAAAATAAATAAAAATAAAAAACAAATAAAAAGTGCAATTAAAAGTAAAATTTCAATTATATTCATTTAATACATTATTATTATTATTATTATTATTATTATTAAGTGTACAGTTATCACATACGTATACAGTAGATGTATACAGACACACATGCAAAAGGGAAGCTTTACTGGGTCTGCTATCAAATATAATAAAGTATTTTTTTCTCTATCCACACTCCGGTTAATTTTTATATGCTAGAGTGATTTTCTGATTATATAAGTATATAAATTTAAAACAAAAAGGTGATCATAAAAAGAAGGGATAGTAAGTGGGCATCTAACAACAAAAATGTTCGTGTTGGAGGGCGTGGAAAGAATGCGTGATAGGAAAGAATGATGTCAGCCAAGATAGCAAAAAGAACCAACAGGAATGTAGAAGGGGAGTGAAGAGAATCGAGGCTTTGTAAAAAAGTTTTTACTTTTTCTTCCTTGGGGGTGGCTTTCTTAGCCCAACACGCCAACCAAACATACGACCCCAGCTCCTCAACC
This sequence comes from Labia minor, assembly GCA_963082975.1. Classification (NCBI taxonomy): domain Eukaryota; kingdom Metazoa; phylum Arthropoda; class Insecta; order Dermaptera; family Spongiphoridae; genus Labia; species Labia minor. The sequence goes on from OY720347.1 coordinate 65,570,035, forward strand.
ATCACCACCTTCAACAAATCGAATGACAGATAGATTGCTCCACAGTCCAAAACACTCGCTATTTGGGAAAGGCAAAAAACCATCATCATAGGTTAAACATCTCGGAACAGTGAAGATGGGCTCTTTTATAGATATCTCTGCAAGGACATTTGATTCCACGAATAACACTGACTCGATTTATATATTAGAATGTTAGTTTTTTTTTTGTAATATAAACTAGCAGTAGAAAATTGCGTGAACTAAGAACATTTTCCTTTATTATTATTCTGTTAGATATGTTCTTTTAACTTGGAATGAAAAACATACGAGAAAGGATGACAGGACACCAATCAAGTTAGTCATAAAACATATTCTATTAAACTTATTTGAGTTTGTATATATATATATATATATACCTCTCTCTCTCTCTATATATATATATAGATAGATAGATAGATATATAACAGGTTTCATTAAAATGCAATATTTATAAAATATAGAAAGATAAAACATATATCATATTCAGTAGAAAAGGATTTTATATTTAAACCAATTAATCCTTTAAAATTCATGGATTATATTTTATAATTTGTATATTTAAAAAATATATTAGTACCACACATACCTAGAAAAATAATAAATAACCAAAAATATAGAATCTATAATTAATTAGCTTTATCTTCCCTTTAATTTTGATGATAAAAATAACAAGGCACTACTGGAAATCATTTCTTAAAGGAAAGAGGCGTTTATACTGTGACAAAATCTGGAGTGTCTCCACTCGACTATCTCGTAAATTTGAATTGGATTAAATAACATAATATATTATATTTAAATTAAATTTAATTAATTATAAATTATAAATTAAAATTAATAAATAATCTATATATTTAATACGATAGTGTCCGTCTGTACGCAAAAAACTCCAGAGCCTAAACTACAATGAGTAAGGTAACCAAATTTTTCTGAGGTGAAGGGTACCTCAAATGATGAAAAATAAAAAGAAATTAGAATCTTAGGTAACTCCTGAGCTGAGCTGCGGGTGTTCCATTTTCCAGAAATATATATTAAGGAGAGTGTTTGTATGTATGTAATTTGTTTACTTTTTTGTTGTCATAGAAACAGATATATATATATATATATATATATATATATATAATTAGAACCTCTCTCTCTTCCTCTATTTAAAATTTTAAAAAATGGAGTGTTCTAGCCAAATTAAGAAATTTAAATTCCTTATGCAACATTGATAGGTAAATGAATTGGACTGGAGGAGACATATGATTAGAGAAATTGGGTAAAAATCAACCGAAATGTAATTAAACAAAAAAATTCAAGAATTATGATACGGATACGACTTACATACAATTAACATACAAAATGTAGAATTTGAAAAAGTATAAATATTTAAATACTTAAGGTCTCTAATCACGAAGGATAATAATATTCGAGAAGAATTTAAATCGACGTTGTAATTGAGTAACGCCTGTTATTATGCAGTAAAGGGGCTTATCTCATCAAAGAGGATCAAAATTAAAATATATAAAACAATTATTTTTCATGTTGATCGATGACTAGGGTGACCATATGTCGAAAACACCAAACCGGGACAAACGGTATACCTTTTTTTTAGAACTAAATTGAAAAAATTTTGAAAAAAAAAATTACGAAATGTCCTAAATATTGAAAAAACAGTAGGGTGTCCCGAAGACATTTTTAGGACAGAGCACCTAAAGACGGGACGTTTGGTCGCCCTATCGATGACTCTGGGAGACGAGAGTAGATTTGGAGTATTTGTGAGATTAATATTGTTCGCAGCATTTATAGGCCAAAAGAAGATGAGGTCACAGGGGGATGGCGGAGATGGCATAACGAGAAATAATGTGTCCAGATATAGTTAAGGTTATAAAATCAAATGGGATCACGTGGTTGGAATTGGAGAATCTAGAAATTGGGAGAAACCGATTAGGAAACATCCGGTGGAAGACCAAGGACCAAGGTGGGAGGACAATGAAAGAAGGGACATGGTAGGATTTAGTTGTAGCTCAGGATAGGGACGCTTAGAGAAATGTGGATGCTGCGGCTAAGAATTATCGAAAACTGTAGAGAGACAGAGTTAGATAAATACAATAATAATATATCATTAATTGACTGATTAAATTAAAATATATTTTACAAGAAAACAAATACATGTCTTATCTACTTATACTGATTGAAACAAAATGGATGAAAACCTTTTACATACAGACTTTAAACCAAATACTATGTATCACTCGGGGGTACAGGGGGCGGAGCCCCCGTCTAGGTGTGAAGAGCGCCGAAGGCGCTCGGAGCAGCTAGTATTTATTAAACCAGCGCATGTTTGGCTCTTTGTTGATGGCACCACGTCAAGTGTTGGCACGTGAGATTTGCAGTGTTAAAAAATTAATTCTGGAAACTGAAATTCTATATATAGCAGTTTTATACTATTATTAATCATATGAAAAATTATCAAACATATATCTTTATTTTTACGGTCACTTTAGAGGAAAAAAAAAATCGAAACGTTGTAGGTAATGACCCTCTTCCGGTTGAGCTACATTTCACAAAAGAAGATAGAAAACTATGAATTTTGAATAATGCCCATGTACCAAATTTCATCATTCTAGCTCAAACCGTTTTTGCGTAATCTTGTCTACATACACACACACATATACACACAGACATTTTTCTCAACCTTAGTGAAAATGATTCAGGAACCTTCAAAACGAATAAAAACATCAAAATCTCAACATCGAAAATTTTCGTGATCGCAATACTATTTCTGGCGAGATAGTAAAAATAATGAAAAATGTGAATTTATATATCAAATCAATTTAATGGGCTAAAATCCTCCTCATTAGATACAATGCACTAATACCCATAATTTTTACAATTCTTGAAGAAGTCAGAAAACTCTTATTTATACGTTATGTCGAACAGAGTATCTAGAGCGGCCTTTTGAGTAAATGAAGCTAAAAGCCTTACAGTTTTAAATTAATGAATGCTATGAAACGATACTAATAGTTTTGTTTCTCAAAGAACCAATAAGATGTGTGATAGTGCATTATGATAAAAAAAAATATTTTTAAAACTTGAATTAAAATGACTAAATTATATTAACATAATTTTTATTATTTAGTTTAGTTAATCAATTATTTATCACTACTATATTTTAAGTGAAATTTTTTCTAACAACGAATATAAAATTAATACTTTGGAAACTACCACTTCCGGTTTCCGGATATACACCAAGAGAACATATTTTTGAAATTAAAATAATTATTTATATTAATTAATTTTGTTGATGTTTTTTGCAAATATTTTATAATACTTATTTATCATATTTTTTTGTGTTTAATTTCAAATGAAAGTAAAAAATGCGCTGTTAATAGGGACAGAACCGACCGACAATTTGAAATAAATTAATTTCCAAACAAAAATAAAGTTAAAAAAAAATTTTAAAAACTTGAATTAAAATGACTAAATTATATTATCTTGGTTTTTATTTTTAGTTAAATTACTCAATTATCAATTACTACTATATTTTAAATGAAAAATTTCCGTCAATGAATATAAAATTAATTCTTTGTAAACTACCCTTTCCGATTTCCAGATATACACCAAATGTTGATGAATTCATGCTAATGATGCATTAAGTAAATATACCAAATTTTATCAAAATCCGTTGAGCCTTTCAAGCTACACACTATACGGACACCCAATGGACAGACGGACGGGCAGATAACATGCTAAAAATACTTTTTTTTTTGTTAACAAATTGCATGCTTCGTGGAGATATGTAAAAATCTCCACATGTGAAATTTGGTGTGAAAACAATACCTTCCTATCGTCGGTCGGTAAAAATCAGAGAACATTTTTAAAAATTTTCTTTTATCAGAAAGATAAACATCTACGCGGTAAACAATAAAATTAATTGTTTAATATCTCAGCTAATTTAGGTGTCGTTTAGCATGAGTTAGGCGTTATTATACTGGTTATAGAAAATCTGTATTAGGTCTATAGAAGAGAAGGACCTGCCTGTCAAATCTCTCAAAGACTTGTATATAATATTATTATAGGAATTAAAATAATAATTAATCTTCTTTAAGGTCAAAGTTGATTGCCCTAGAGAATGACAACCACATTACACTCCGATTACAACCTATCATTATAACCAAGATGAAAATAACTTAACATTTGTTAAATGAAAATCAGTCAAATCAGGAACAATCGATAATATTTTTTTAATTTAATAGGCCTTTTTTATAATTTTCGAAAATAATTAATGAAAATATTTATTTCTCAAATCTTTAATACATTTTAAAATTTTGATTTATGGTAGTTAGAATATTATCTGACGACTCCCTTATTCCCCAAACGAGGGTATATTTTTTATATAAATATATGGACGACCCTTTGGAGGCTCTTTATCATGAAATCCCAAAAGATAAAGTGAAGCCAATAAAAAAACATTTCCAATTATAAATTACACAATCAAATTAAGTAAAATAGTAAATTTTTAAAACAAATTTCATAATCAATTTATAAAATAGATATACATATAAATTCAGATTAAATTTCGAAGTTTTAATATCACAACTATTTTAAATTAAATTATTTACAAAAATAAACTTTCTATATATGTGTTTATTTCGATTCATCTCATCACAACTTTAAAATTACCAAGGTATCTAAATTTATATAGATTTATTCTGTAAAAAAATAGTTTATTACTAAAAAATTAATTTCAATGAGATAATAGGAAATAATTATGAAAGCTAATAGATAAATTTGAAATAAAAATTTCAATAATTATAACAAAAAAGAGGTTTTTAAATATATTAAAAAATATATTATAAGTATAAGTATATAACAAAATTTATTTATCTTCTAGGGAAATTGAATATTGATAATGTTAGGTTGTTTAAATTAAAATATATATATATATATCTCCCATTCTAGCCACGTGTCCTGCGTATAACCTTCTCGATTTTATAATTCTAACTATACCTGGAGATGCATAGAGATCATGCAATACCTCGTTATGCAATCTTCGGCATTCCCCGGTGACCTCATCTTTCTTTGGCCCATAAATGCTTCGCAGAATCCTATTCTCAAATACTCTAAATCTACTCTCGTCACCTAAGGTCAGAGACCATGCCTCACATCCATATAATACAACCGGTAAAATAATTGTTTTATATATTTTAACTTTTATCCTCTTTGATAATAATTTTGATGTGATAGCCCCATAACAGGCGTTTCTCGATTGTAACCTCGCTTTAAACTCTTCTCGAATATTATTATCTTTCGTTATCACAGAACCTAAGTATTTAAATTTTTCTACATTTTCAAATTCTATATCTTGTATATTAAGATGTTGTGTGTTAATACTATTCCTCTCTGTTACTAAATACTTTGTCTAAGCATTATTAATTTCTAGTCACACCTCTTTTCCAGGTTCAATTAATTTTTCTACACTATCTATAATTGCAATTGCCGAATCTCCTATAATATTTAAGTTGTCTGCGTAACCTAATACTTGAATTTTTTGGTTTAATTCTATTCCCTTTGATTTTTCCCCAATTTGTCTGATTACATATTCCAGAACTAAATTAAATAGAATTGGTGATAATGCGTCTCCTTGTTTTAACCCATTCCGAATTTCGAAAGTTTCTGACAATTTCTTACTCTTCCTTTACTACCCACAAGACAAATTTGAATCATACTTACTAGTTATTTTGGAATTCCCATTAAGATCAAGATTTGAAAAAGTTTTTCCCGATCTACTGAGTCATATGCTTTTGTAAAAACTACAAAAAGTTGGTGAACAGAAACATTGAATTCTCATAAATATAAATTTTCATATTATATAAATATAATATATATAAAAGGAGAAATTAAATATAATAATTATTTCTTTAGCCAAATTCATGGAAGCTAATAGTAACTGAAAATTAAATAATAAACATTCTTTCTCCTTTTTCAATTAATTTGGAAAACATTTTTTGACTAAAAAAAATAAATATTTTAATTTCTCCTTTTATTTTTATATCAAATAAGCTGGAGTGTCTCCACTCGACTATCTCGCAATTTGAATTGGATTAAATAACATAATATATTATATTTAAATTAAATTTAATTAATTATAAATTATAAATAATAAATATTAAACCAGCGCATGTTTGGTTTTTTATTGATGGCACCATAGCACGTGTTGGCGCGTGAGATTTGCAGTGTTAAAAAATTAATTCTGGTACTTTCAGCGATTCAATCAAGCTGAAATTCTATATATAGCAGTTTTATACAATTATTAATCATGTGAAAAATTATCAAACATATATCTTTATTTTTACGGTCACTTTAGAGGAAAAAAAATCAAAACGTTGTAGGTAATGACCCTCTTCCGGTTGAGCTACATTTGTCAAAAGTTGATAGAAAACTATGAATTTTGAATAATGCTCATGTACCAAATTGCATCATTCTAGCTCAAACCGTTTTTGCGTAATCTTGCCTACATACACACACACACACACACACACACACACACACACACACACACACACACACACACACACACACACACACACACACACACACACACACAGACATTTTTCTCAACCTTAGTGAAAATGATTCAGGAACCTTCAAAACGTATAAAAACATCAAAATCTCAACATCGAAAATTTTCGTGATCGCAATACTATCTCTGGCGAGATAGTAAAAAGACAAGTAAAGAATAACAAGATTTATTTTAAATTAGAACAAAAAAAAAAAGTTTTTTTTTAAATATATTAATATAATGATTATGATAGCACTTATTTGAGTTTACATTTATTTCAAAACTTTGACTAAATATCAGTGCAGATATACATTAAAGCAAAGGATTGAATGTCATAATAATATATTTCAATTTTTCATATTTTTTTTTTAAATTTATAAGATAATACAAGAAATATTTGTAATTTTTAAAGTTATATTAATTATTTAGATCAAATAGTAAATATTATTTCTTTAAATTTATAATTCATTATACACTTGAATAGCTATTTTATTAAAAATAATTTTAACCCAACCATTTAACTGAAAAGTTTTATCAAGGAATGTTCATTGGATGATATACAATAAAATAAAATAATCTGTAAAAGATAATGTTAAAATTCAAGGTAAAAATACGAGGCTATTGATGTCGCGATCACTAGATGCAGTTCAGTGGTCTGTGAAAAATGAACGTTGCTTGTTGATCTTTATAAAATAAACCCCCTACGTTTAACCCTGCATTGCTGATCAAAGCAAAAATGCTGCCCAGAGAGGTGAAAAAATCAGTTAAGAAATTACTTTTTTATCGTTTTTTATTTTAATTCATAAGTATTTATAATTTAATTACTATTTAATAAATAAAAAAAAAATAATTAATTTAATTCGAAAGATTATTTCGATTTTCATTTTATTAAGTAATTGAAATTAATTTTTAAATTGGCCCACATTTTTCAAACAACATCATTTTTTAACTATAATATTATTCTTACATAGGTACTTCCTCTTCCCCTTCATTATTGGACCTTATGGATTAAATATTCTTTTCAATTTCAAAAAGGTAAAAGTACTTGATTGGACAAAATGCTTTAATTAAATTTATATTTCAAAAGATTTTTAAAAATATTTGATCAGGGTTACTTACTTGTACTTTTTCAAGGAATTATAATTTTCCCCGGCATCTGAAACAAAACAATTAAATATAATTATATAAGACAAAGATATTGTTCAATATTTTATTATAATATTGTATATTATTAGTTAAAAGTTATTTATAAATGGACATGAGAAAGTAGAAATGGAATAACTAACATCATCCATCAATTTATTTGACATTCATAAAATTAATTATTTGTATTCATATCTATCATTTTGTCTCTAACTAACATTAAGACAAAATTTATTACAAATTTGATATGAAACATTAGGTTTGGATAAGGAATTCGGTCCCAACAGTGATTATGGTCAAAATTCAATTTAGTTTGACGATTGAGTTATATTTTTTTCCAAAAATGAATGTTAAATGTTTAGACTTATGCCATTTTTACCTAATTTGACAATTTATTTTATTTCCAAAATCAAATATTAAAAGAGAACTTTGATATTACACAATCCTAGAATATAAATACTTTTTATACACTACTTTAAATTTATATTATTTACTTATTTATTTGATTACGTATAATATTAATAATTTTATGATGGAAACCTTATTTATTTGCTTTTATTTGCTTAAAAAATAATTACTCTATATTTAAAATACACAATCGTAGTATGGAATATATACAAATGTTATTATTATAAAGATTATAACTTAATTTAGAAAAAAAAACTAAAGATATTGTTTTAAGATGCAAGATGTGTCCTACCCATTCGTCATGGGTTAAATTAAAATTGTCATATTCTCTATAAAATAATTTGAAATGAAAATTTAAAAAAGTCAATTCAAATGCTAAAGTCAATAAAATATTTTCTTTTTTACCGACCGACGATAGTAAGGGAGGTATTGTTTTCACACCAAATTTCACATGTGGAGATTTTTACATATCACCACGAATCATGATGCACTTTGTATTGGATTTATCCTCGAGAAAAATCATCTTTATTAGTTTTTTCTTAATTTAAAATTATATGACGTCACCCAGCCCTTCATGACGTCACAGCCTCGGGTAACGCCGGCAACGCCGGCTACTTCAGCTATATATTATAAATAAAATAAAATTAAAAATATTTATGTTATATCCATATCTGTTTTTTATTACATTAATAGATATATTAAAATTATTTGAAATTGTTTCTGTAGCTGGAAATTAATTTATTTCAAACCGTCGGTCGGTTCGGACCTGGCCACAGGTCAACTTATTTAATAAATTAAATAGAATACTGTGTGGTTTATTAAATTAGATTTTTCTTTATCACTAATGAAAAAATAAAATTAATTATTATAGATTTAATAATTTAGAAACTATAGGTCTAACAACTTTCGCCAAGTATTATTACACAAATTTATAAGTTAAATAATAGTCTAAAGCTCAAATATATATTTTATATTAAAAATACAAACATAGATTTATGTAAATTAATGTTGAAGTATAACTTGTGAAGAAATCTAATAAATTTGGGTTATGAAAGAAAATTATACTAAAAAGGGTCGATGAATTAATTTTATTTCTCAAAGAGAACAAAGGAAAGTGGAATTAAAGCAGTTAAGGAAGGGAGAAGCCAAGATTCTTCTTGAATTGAAGGGGAACTGAATTGAAATTGAATGAATATTTATGGATTGCATCAAGATTAATTCTATGAGCGTTAAACTAGCCTCACAAAAAAAATGCTTACATAAATTGTGTCATTTATGAAAATTTATAAATTGAAAAGAGTATTCAGAAGAGAAAATAGGAGGTCAAATTCGGTGATCTTGATTTGGCATAAAAATACATATCATTATGTTTAGTGTAAGGTTGCTCAAGTCGTATCCCTTAAGAAAAAAATCGTATAAAACCTAGGATTTATCAAATAAATAAAAATGAAATATGTTGTTCACAACATGTACTAATATTGTAGTTATTTATTATAACGCAAATACAAAATTTATATGCTCTCACGTAAAATAAACTAAATTTTAAAATACTTACATCGGTACGACTAAAGAAACCGGTTTCCTAAGTCATATCACCTATAGCCTAAGTCGTACCTAGCAACAAAATTAATAAAAATTTATTTTTTATTAATCTGTTTACATGATACATAATCAATCAGATAATTCAGGTATTTCAAACATCACTTATATATTTTTTTGTCCTTTTATCAACCCCAGCGCATAAATCGTGAACCCATAATTTGTATTTCAAGCAACTAATCTTGCTTTCCTCTTGATCTTCTTCGCAAATAAAACAAAGCCAATTACCTTTCTTCTTTTTAGTTTTTAATGCCAATTCCTTTTTATTAATTTTTGCATCTCTTTTATTTGTTGCATTTCTTACATTTGCTTTATTCTGCGTTGAAGTTATTTCGATTGGCGAGGTAGAGCATCGACTGTTTCATTTTATTATTGGAATAGGAGCTAAATTATTTAAATTAATTTTTATTTGATTTATAGACGCTTCCGTTTCTTTCTCAAGAATTTCTTTATTTTCCTGTGTAGCCCCTGCAGAAAGTTCTTCTTGATTATTGAAGTCAAAACGGGGGAGTTCGTAAAGAGTTTTCAATCACAGGTGTAGAAGAACAAAAATCATCATCAAATTCATGCCTGTTACATGGCCAAATACCAGTAGTTTAAAACCATTCAAAGCAATATCCATCCGCACTGATTTTGAGTAGGCAATTCCCAATAACTCTGACACAGTAGTTTGTTTAATTGTGTTCCCGGGATTTGTTCTTAACCAAGAAGATGAAGCTTCGTTATAATTGGTTTTCAGAAATTTGAAAAACGATCTGTCCAAAGGTTGGAGACGGTGGGTTGTATGAGCAGGAAAGGATAACATTATAATACCATAGTCGCACGTTAGGCACACATATCTATATCTTCTTTTTTACCGACCGACGATAGTAAGGGAGGTATTGTTTTCACACCAAATTTCACATGTGGAGATTTTTACATATCTCCACGAATCATGCATTTTCTTAACAGAAAAAAGTATTTTCAGCATGATGTCTGTCCGTCCGTCTGTCCGTCTGTCCGTCCGTATAGATGTGTACAGCCTGAACGGCTTAACTCATTTTGATGAAATTTGGTATATTTACTTAATGCATCAGTGGGATGAATTGATCAACTTTTGGTGCAAATCAGGAAACCGGAAGTGGTAGTATTAGCGATCGACGATAAGAAGGGAAGGGTTATTTTCGCACCAAATTTCACATAAGGAGATTTTTTTACATATCACCACGAATGTATTGGTTTTATCCTCGGGAAAAATCATCTTCATTATGTTTTTCTTAATTTAAAATTATATGACGTCACCCAGCCCTTCATGACGTCACAGCCTCGGGTAACGCCGGCAACGTCGGCTACTTCAGCTATATATTATAAATAAAATAAAATTAAAAATATTTATGTTATATCCATATCTGATTTTTTCCATTTATTATAAATACGTTTTGACTGTTGTGGCATAATTATGGCTAAGAAATAAAAAATTAAAGCAAATTCAGTTGAGAACAGGTTAAAAAATAATTAATTTCTTAATTCATACAAGTAAGATTTAGGAATCTCTTTTAGGTACGACTTAAGACACAGTGCAAGTTAGCATTAAAAATAAGCATAACCAAACATTGAATAAAATCAATACAATCTCGTTTCGGTCAAACCATTATATATGTTCTTCTGAATTTATATTTAAGAAGTAAAATAAGTTTGGGAATAATTACCTTGCAATATTAACTTTCAAAAATATACAGAAAATTGTAAAAAAAATGAAATAAACTTTATAAAAAACCACTTTTAATAAAATAAAATACCACTTAAAACATGTGGTTGACTCATATACATATATTCCATTTTGTTGTTTGAGCGGTTGTCTGCAGAGTTCGTTCAAAATTCAAGTGGTACGAATTAAGCACTGGTACGACTTGAGCAACCTTACCATATGTTTAATATTTTATAATTTATGGAGTGCTTCCTGGTTATCTAAAGTGTATGTATTCTAATATAATTTTCATTTGCGAATAATAAAAATGCACCTATTTTAGCAATTATCAGATAAAGACATTACAAGATTTATTTAATTATTGATATACATTTTGAAACACATCACTGACATATTATCGTAAGTTATTTTATGTTAAATCGAAATTATATATTTATAAGATTATATTTTAGAAAATTTTACAAGCACAGATTAAAACATTTTTTCCTATCACCATTTATTATCTATATTATTATTTATTTATTTATAAGTAGACCCAAGCCTCGGATTGTATCGGTAATTGAGTCCGAAAAAAGGCAATGCAATTTTTAACGACGTAAATCGAATCAGGTTTTTTCAACATTTGCATATGAGTATACTTTTAATAATTTGTCCCGAAATAATTTTTACCGACCGACGATAGTAAGGGAGGTATTGTTTTCACACCAAATTTCACATGTGGAGATTTTTACATATCTCCACGAATCATGCATTTTCTAAACAGAAAAAAGTATTTTTAGCATGATGTCTGTCCGTCCGTCTGTCCGTCTGTCCGTCTGTCCGTCCGTATAGATGTGTACAGCCTGAACGGCTCAACCGATTTTGATGAAATTTGGTATATTTACTTAATGCATCAGTGGGATGAATTGATCAACTTTTGGTGCAATTCCGGAAACCGGAAGTGGTAGTATTAGCGATCGACGATAGGAAGGAAAGGGTTATTTTCACACCAAAGGAGATTTTTTTATATATCACCACGAATCATGCACTTTGTATTGGTTTTATCCTCGAGAACAATCATATTTATTAGTTTTTTCTTGATTTAAAATCATATGACGTCATCCAGCCATTCATGACGTCACAGCCTGGTCTTGCATATATATTATAAATAAAATAAAATTAAAAATGTTTATATTTATTATTTATGTATCCATATCTGTTTTTTATTACATTAATAGATATATGAAAATTATTTGACATTGTTTCTGTAGCTGGAAATTAATTTATTTCAAACCGTCGGTCGGTTCGGACCTGGCCACAGGTCAACTTATTTTTTTATGAAATTAATAAAAATTTTATTCATAAATACTCATTTAATTCATTTTAAAATTTATAAGTGGAAACACAAATATATGTAAAACGACGCAATTAAAATTCTTGACAATCCATTGAAATGATATAATTTTCTGAACTTATTTCCGCCCTATATAATAAGGGAACTTTTTTCTTTCTGAGGTACGAGGTCCACCAATCCTTCGTGATAAAGTTACTTGAAAAAAGAAGTAGCTGCCTCCGATCAAGAAAGTCAAGATAAAGGATGAGAGAATCCGTTGATCATACTACATCTCTAATCCACTTAGGAGGCAACCGACTTGATAGGCACTGTTCTTTCATAAGAGGTTTAAAAAACTTATTATATTTGCCTCAAGTATGGAATGACAATAATCTTTACTAAATACTTTTAACCTTTACAAATTCATTCAAAAAAAAATATTTTCTTTTAAAGGAGTTAGTAAAATTATATTTTAGTTATAAATATTAATAAATACAAAATTCTCAACACATTTTAAACTTTAGAATAAAAATTGGAATATTGATTGAGGTTATCAATTTGAATTTTTCATGTTCTTTTATTTAAAAAAAAAACACATAATAATTTTTATGGTTTATTGATATACATATTTGATATTAATTATTATTTAATTTGTTTCTCATTACTATTTATCCATGAAAACGTGTCAAAATAGTTTTTCTAAAATTTGATTTTTTTTTAAAGTGAGAATCTGTCCCAAAGTTGTAAATGTAAAATTCCCAAAAGGAAATAAAGGGCGTCGGCTCTCGTTTGGATAATTCAAGGGCTCTGGGTATGGTCCCTGGGGGGAGATCCTGTGTTGTCGCGAAGCTCCTCAAACACACTCCCGGGGGATAGAAAAACACCACGACAACAACAACAACTATCCCTAGGACTCTCATGAGGGGAAAGATAAATTTTAAACGAATGCATTATTCGAATCATAAATGTTATTAATATGAATATTTATTGGGGATTGTGTGTGTGTGTGGGGGGGGGGGGGGGAGGAGAGGTTTTCATTTGCCTATGACACTGAGTTTTCTCTCTCTCTCTCTTATTTGACACTGCTATTTACATGCAATACTGACTTTATCCCCTTCAAGTCCCCAATGTAGTGGAGTTTTTTCAATTCTATTTCTATAAAAATACATTCACTTAAATTGAATACAATATCACCAAAATTGTCCAATACAGTTTGGGATGTTATAAAAAAGCCTTGAAGAGCAAAAAAAAGAGAAGATTTCGATCTTCGGCCTATTTCAAATTTAAATAATTGTATCTAAACTAACATAGAATATAAAGGAATATACTTTTTGTAAATGTGATATTCACACATAGATTCAAATTTACATTCAAATAGAAATTTTATTTGAATTTCTATAAGATTATTTGTTTATTTTCAATATTAAATTAGCTGGAGTGTCTCCACTCGACTATCTCGCAATTTGAATTGGATAATTAAAACATATATTATATATAAATTAAATTTAATTGATTATAAATTATAAATTAAAATTAATAAATAATATTTATTAAACCAGCGCATGTTTGACTCTTGGTTGATGGCACCACGTCACGTGTTGGCGCGTGAGATTTGCAGTGTTAAAAAATTAATTCTAGAAACTGAAATTCTAGCAGTTTTATACAATTTTTAATCAAGTGAAAAATTATCAAATATATATCTTTATTTTTACGGTCCCTTTAGAAGAAAAAAATCAAAACGTTATAAGTAATGACCCTCTTCCGGTTGAGCTACATTTCTCAAAAGTTGATAGAAAACTACGAATTTTGAATAATGCCAAAGTACCAAATTTCATGATTCTAAGTAAAAAATAAATTAATAATAAAGTTACTTTCTAAAGACACTTTTTGATCTAATATATTTATATATAATATTATAGTCATTTAGGGACATCTTGATACTTTAAGGAATATATTGGAGTGGCTCCACACGACTATCTCGAAATTTGAATTGGATTAAATAACATAATATATTATATTTAAATTAATTAATTATAAATTATAAATTAAAATTAATAGATAATATTCATTAAACCAGCTCATGTTTGGCTCTTTGTTGATGGAACCACGTCACGTGTTGGCGAGTGAGATTTGCAGTGTTAAAAAATTAATTCTGGTACTTTCAGCGATTCAATCAAATTGAAATATAGCAGTTTAATACAATTTTTAATCATGTGAAAAATTATCAAACATATATCTTTATTTTTACGGTCACTTTAGAGGAAAAAAAAATCAAAACGTTGTAGGTTAAGCTACATTTCTCAAAAGTTGATAGAAAACTAGGAATTTTGAATAATGCCCAGGTTCCAAATTTCATGATTTTAGCTCAAACAATTTTTGCGTAATCTTGTCTACATACATACACAGACATTTTTCTCAACCTTAGTGAAAATAATTCAGGAACCTTCAAAACGTAAAAAAACATCAAAATCTCAACATCGAAAATTTTCGTGATCGCATTAATATCTCTGGCGAGATATTAAAAATAATAATATGTAATTGTCATTAAATAAATATAACAATATAATAAGTATAATAATATACCATATAAGTCACATGTTTGTGATATAAAAATATTCTTAATAAATTAAATAGGGCATGTTAATGATTACCCCTCTCTCCACTAATATTAAGTTATTCTTTTTATATATGGGTGTTTTTTCCTCCATTCTTTTAGCAGACTAGTAAATGAAAAAAAATTGAACGAGGTACTTTACATATTCTTCTAATTTATTATATTATAATGTATTTCTTATTGCACAAAAAAATAAATAAATAAAAATTCTGTGAATAATTGTCATTAAAGTTGATGGACAATAATTTTGCTAGTGAAAGAATTAATTCTGCTAGATCGTTCAGATTAAATTTTGTAAATAAAATGCTCCAATTATCATCAATCATTCGAGAAAGAGACATAAAAATGCTTTTAAGCTTTAAAAATGATACCATATTAAGAATATCGTTGAAATTACGCGGATTAAACTTTGTTAATTTATTTATTATTATTATTATTGTTATTATTTTTCTTTTGTTTGGAGATTATGAATTCAACCCAATTGAAGATGAGAATGAATTTCATTTGAAATTTTCAACATCCAAAGGGGCTAGAATTATGAATTTGCCATTTATATTTTATAAAGTGTAAATAATTGTATAAGTAAAAATAAACTTTATTCGTCTCAAAGGTGAGTAAAAATGAAATTCATAACTTATTATGAAAGAAACCAGGAGAGTAGGGAGTGAACATTTGGAACAAAACTTGTCGCCTATCTGACGTCACAACCGCCATATTGTGTGTACCAAAACATTGATCTTAATGTTAATAAATATATTAATATATAATCAAATTTTTTTTGTGGAAAATTATGTGAGAAAAAAATTTTCTCATGAAGAAAAAACTCTTTAAATTTTATTTTATTTCAACTGCAGGCCATTTTGATATGCATATATGTATAAAAAAAAATTAAATGTTGCGGCAATCATTATCTTCACAATGCTGATGATTAGTCAATTAAAATAAGAAATTATCATTAGTTTAATGAAAAAAAAGATTACAAAAAATAAACAAAAAATATATTTATTAATGTATTTTTTTAATTACCAAAATTATTAATTTAAATAAATTGTAATACATTATGCTGAAAAGCAGACCGGCTCTAGGATTTTTGCGCCCCGAAGCAGAACAGTAATTGAAGCCATACAACCAGAGGCGAATATAGACTTTTTTCGGGGGGGGGGGGGGGGGGCTAAACTCAAAAATTTTTCTTCGGAAAATTTTTTTAAAGAAACTAAATTTTTGTCATACTTCAAAAATTTTTTTGCGGGACCTAAGTTTTCCGCCTTCGTCCGAAAATTGCAAAATTTTCAAATAATGCCAGGATAAATCTTATGAATTTGTATGCTGAAGGCGAGCAAGAGGGTTCAGGGGGTTAAATATCGCGTAAATTATGACGACCTTATACGGAAGCGCCCCGAATCGACTTACACGTAGAGCCGGCCCTGCTGAAAAGAAATCACTTAATTTTAAAGTTATGTGGGGGTAACAAAGGAAAAGTCATGATTGTTTAAATTAATATGTTTTTTTAATAAATATTATATATACCGTTTTGAAATTTAATCAAAGAAATTCAAAATACATACATGTAGAAAGAAATTTTTTTCCCAGATTCTTCTTCACCTAGCTGTCTTTTACTTTTATTTCCACGTCGGTTCGTGCATCCATATGCAGTACGTGCCATGATAATTATTTTTAAAAACAAAAATAAAATAACAACTATCTATAACCTAAACCCAGGTGTAAACCTAACCTGGTCTTAGAATTCATTTAGAATCTAATAAAAAATAATTTAATATTAAATACAAACTAAATTATTAAAAACTATTTCTAATTATTAAATATTTTAACTAAACCATAAAATAAAGAAGAAATAACTAAGTAAAACTTAAATCGAATGTTTTGCTATACCCAATATTGCTGACAAGAATTTCTCCTTACTTTTTTGGAGCCAACCAACCCCCACTACTTAAAACAAGCGTTATGGTTACTCCATACATCCATGAGAGAAACATAAATAAAGAAGTTGTTTTTAACATTCGAATCTTAATTGAAAATTCGAATAAACTTTAACACTTACTCTTTCCGTGTCCCATAAATAATAAAGATATTTTTATAGAATGCAGAGGCATAAAGAAAAAAAAATTCCATATTGTTTTAATCTTCAAAAATAATATTCGGTTATGAGGTTTAAGTATTTGCCTTGGATTAAAGTTCCGAGTTCCATATTAATAAATATATATATTAATATGGAAATTAGTCAACAAAACACATCCAGAAATAAATATATTGTTTATTATTGAAATAAATAAGAAAAAAAAAATTCATTTATATCATTATGAAGGTGTATGTCTAAGTAATTAATTTTTAAAAAGTTTTAACTTGACTTCAGCCACGATATTACCACATTAAAGCATAAATCTTTTTAGGAGGATTTGGCGCAACAAAAATTGATAATCATGGATCGTCTGAAATATATTCAGCTAAATTCTCTCGTTTATTGATTATTGATTTTTATTATATGTAGGTATATGTGGAAATTCCAGCACACATTAATTTATGTATCATTCTAAAAAATTAAATAAATATATTGATAGATCAACAATTTAGTTTAATTTAGATTTCATTCAATTCATTTTATATTGATAATAGAATTAACAAAATTTTATAAAAATATTCTATAGTAGATAATATTTTCACGTGATGTACTATTTTATACAAATAAAGAAAAAAAAAATGATTATAAAAATATAATCTTCACTTTAGAAAATTAAAATTTCATAAGAGCAACTAAGAAGAGAGGCACTTTAATTTTTTTTAAGAATGGACATTTTTATCTTTTGAAAAATCGCTTCAACGGTTCAGTTAATTATCTGGCATTTATCATCTCTTGGATGCTTTTGGATGGTAGAATAGGAGGAGAGATAAAATGGTTGAAGAAAGGAGTGGGTGTTCATCGAAGAGCTTCTGAGATTCGAGGGTTGTCGAAGGCTTAAAAAGCTTTGGCATCCTCTGTTATTATTGTACTATCTAATAGATCTTGAATAGAGAAGAATGGGCGGGAATTTTAATAGAAAGGTATAACTTAATAAAGAGGGCCTTCCTTCCTTGATTAAATTCAAATTTACATTAATTAACTTAATGTTGATAAAATAATCCTTGACTATTAATTTATCGATTTCTTGGATTTGAGTTATTAATCAATTTTTTATTTAGGTTTAAGTTTATTTAATTATTCAATCATTAATTATATCTAGATACTATATATTATAATGATATCATGTTTCCTTTTAGTGAAACCCTTCTTTGAAGTATTTAATCACTTTTAATTAAACTTGAAGCTATACGTTGATACTACCAACATTCTAATGTGTGCATGTTTTAAAAAATTGTCTAGTAATTCAATGATATCTTTTAAAAGTACTTCATTAGGTAAATGTAAAAATCCTTTTAATGAGAGGAAAAGAGTGAGATAGAGAAAATAAAGAAAAAATAGAGAGAAAGAAAATATTTTTTCTATCATTTTTCAGGTCTGTCTTTCAGGGATCCAAAACTGATTGACTGAGCCGATAATTATAAATATTCATCACAGAATTCGTTATAACATAAGATTTCTTCAATCACTTCCACATATTGAAAAGAAACAATACCTTCCCTTCCTATCGTCGGTCGGTAATTATATTTGTCTAAAAAATCATATTTTAATTTTATATAACCAAGAAATCATTTTTGCACATAAAATATAGTTGTAATTAATAAATGAAACAAAAACAAAAATAATATAATTTAGTCATTTTAATTGACGTTTTGAAATTATTTTTGTATTCATAAAACATTAAAAATAATATATCCTGTTTTTTAACCTTTCATTTTCATATAGAAAAGAAGAAATATTCAAATATGTATATAGAGAGAATAAATAAAAAATTAAGTTAAATATGATCTAAATATTTTATTAAATTAATTAAAATGAGAACTTTTAGAATAAATTATTTAATTGAATATTAGAATTTAAAATAAAATATTATATTTTGTTTGGGAATTGTTACAATTATTTAATTATGTGTAATATGAATCGACTTGCCCAGACCATCTGTTATTTTTTATTAATATCGCATCATAAAAAAGAATATTTGAAACTTAATAAATAAAAAAAAACATTTTAATAAATTATAATATAATATAATCATCTGGATTTAAAACAAATTTAAAAAATATACCCAATTTAAAATTTAAAACAATTTTATATCATCATATTTTAATTTTTATATAATATATATATTTAGTAATTAATAATAGAGTAATTAAATTAAAATAAAAAACAAAGATAATATAATTTAGTCATTTGTCAATGAGGTTTTAAAAATTATTTTCACTTCATAAAATACTAAATAATATATTTTTTTATTAGACATTGATAAAATTTATATATTATTATATATTATAGAAAAGAAGAAATATTCAAATAAATAAAGAATAAATAATAAATAATTATTAAGATAAAAATATTTTATTAAATTAATTAAAATGATATTTAAAAATTAGAATTTAAAATAAAATATTATATTAATTCTTTTTTTGGGACCTGCTATAATAATTAATATATACACATTGTGAAAATGCTTCCGCTAGGGTCAGTGGGCCACGCCAGGTTCTTGAATGAACAACACGGAGAATTATATAAACTTTAAAAAATTAATTTCTGCAGTTATTGATTAGATATTAATAAAATTTATAGCTTATGTTACTATAGAGGTATATAAGAATAGGGTGATGTAATTTCATAGGAATCGGTTCAGCCAATTCTGAGTCTATAAAATAGTTATTTCCCGGACAGACAGACAGACATGAAAAATTCTAAAGTCTCTTTTCGATTCTAGAGGCCATGAAACTCAAAGATATGCAAAAAATTTTAAATTCTGAGCAATGTGCAGACAAAAACCTTTTTTTCTATATATAGAAGATTAGAATATATTTGTGTATTAATTGTAAATCACATATATATATCAATTTAATAATAATACATAGAAAAATAAAATAAAATATTTTTCTTTTATTTATTATTATTTATATTATATATATTATTTTATTTTTTATTATTTATTTTATCTAATCAATATACTTCAGAAATAACAAAAAAAAATATTTTAATTCCAAATATTTTTCAAGTAATTGTAAATAGAATATTTTCACAATATGTTTAATTTTGAAAATTATAAAAATTAGTTTAGGGCTGAGAGGCCGTGTGAAAAAGCAAAATTAAAAAAATAAAAAAAAGCGATAGATGATGAGAATTGTTTATTTGAACAATTCAATTATTTATGTAGAGCGAATTATTTTAGTTTAACAATTACGATAGAAAAAGGACACGAAGAGGATGGGAATAGGGTGAGAATCGTGAATGTATACAAGGGCGAGAGAGCGAGAGAGAACGGTTGTGTATAATGAGAGAGTTGGAAACGTAATGAAGGATTCATAGAATTATTGACTCCATTCGATATATTATATCGAATTGAACTCATAAGAATGAATCGGCGCACCTGAACAATTAGTTTAAAAATTTTATGAACAATGAAGAAAAAATAAAGATTTGCTGATACCAAATAATTTTTCTTTAAAAATGAAATTTAATAAAGTATTAAAATTAATATTTATAAATATTTAATTAGTATTAAATTGAATGATTTATTTATATTATAATCAAGGGTGATTGCTGGAGAGTTTATCTATCTGCAGAGGTTGACTCACTACTAGTCAATGTGCGGCCGAAGGTGCGTGACAGGCAACCATCCATGAAGCGGGTGCGGGTGGAGGGGAATAAAGGGAGACGGAGAGCGCGCGCATTCACTTCATTTCATGAAAAAAATTAGTTTAATATATTTAGAATCAAGATTAATTAATGATTGACTTTAATAAATAAATATACAATTAAATATAATATTATTTTGCAAATATTGTTAGCAAGAAAGAAGAAAGCAAAAAAATGAAAATTGTATTGGGAGAAATCTTAAATATTTACCAAGAATATTTTCACATTAATTAATTAAAATCATTATCTATTCATCTATTGTATATATATATATATAGTTTGGACATTTTATTAATTTTATAATTTTTTTACTACATAATATATCAACTTATTATATGTATATACCAAAAACGTTTAGCAAATAAGATTTTTTAAACAGTTTAAATAATAAAGATGACCAGGCGCGGTTATAGTCCTGGTCCGTCGACTAGAGTTCGAGGGATCGAACCTCGTCGAGTGTATCGATATTTAAAAATAAAAATAAAAATAATAAACAATTCTAAGAAAGCTTGCTAAAATAGAGCTATATTCCAAATAATAATAAAGATCATTATTTTTCAAATATTTTAATAAATTAAATTTAAAAATAAAATATATAATATATTTCTAAGGATGTTAATATATTTTTATTCACAATTCAAATTTCTAACAATTTCGGTCATTTTAAAAATATCCATGTATATAAGATTTAATATATACATTATTTTAGATTTTATAGATATTAATATATACGTATATATATTTTATCTTGTGAGTCCGACCAGTGTATTTATATATATATATACAATATATTTGATAAATACGTATAAGAAATGATTTTCAGATAGGAATCGAATTTATCACGGAGTTTTGTGATATGAATGACCTCTCCCGATTGATTCTATCCATTCTTAAAAAATATATAGCCTTTGAATGTCTCTTCAACCATCAAACTGTCACATATTTCACCAGAGGTCAATATTTTTCTTACAAAAGAGAAGAAAAAAAAATCAGTAGGAGCTTTTAAGAATCACAGTTATAATATATATATATATATATAGAATACTAGCTGATCAGAGCGCCTTCGGCGCTCTTCTCATCTAGACGGGGGCTTCGCTCCCTGTACCCCCGAAGTAATACATAGTATTTCGTTGAAAGTCTGTATGTAAAAGGTTTTCATCCATTTTGTTGCAATCAGTATATTACATTATATTATCATATCTTTTTGTGTTCTTATTTAAAAGATATTTAATTTATTCAGTAAATTAATTATATATTACTATTGTATTTGTTATATCAATCTATCTATCCCTGTGGCTCTACGGATCTCGAAAGTAACCCCCAAGTCTGAGATATAACCATCCTATATAATTCCTACCCTGTCCCATCTGTCCCACGTCCCTTCCTACATTGTCCACTCACCACGTTCTTGGTCTTCCCAATCGATTTTTCCAAATATATTTCGCCGATCGTTAATCTACCATTCTAGCCATGACCCCTTCCCATCCCAGCCTTCTCTATTTTATAACCTTAATAACCTTAACTATATCTGGAGGTGCATAGAGGTCATGCAATTCCTCGTTATGCCATCTCCGCCATAGCCCGGTGGTCTGATCTTTCTTTGGTCCTTAAATGCTGCAAACAATCCTAATATCAAATTCTCTACTACTCATGTATGTTAAGACTTTGTGTGTTAATAATGTTTTTCTCTCTTACTAAATATTTTGTTTTATCCCTATTAATTTCAATCCCCATCTTATTTCCTGCCTCAATTCCATCATACATTATGTGTATACATAAGTGTCGGTTAAGTGAGAAATTTCTTTTTTTTTGTTTCTATGACAGCAAAAAAGTAAACAAATTACATACATACAAACAAACACTCTCCTTTATATATATAGATATATAAATATACATCTTATAAATCATATATAAATGCAGGCTAATCAAACGACCTATCATATAATTGACTGATTTTTGCATTCTCTTCAACATGAGACAGTTCTCAAATCTAGTTGATTATTATACAAAGATATGTTAGTTTATTTTATAGTAATACAAAAATTTAAATATTTAATTTGTTTCTAAATATATAAATTGAAGGATTTAAATTCATTCATTAAACAAGATGGATATTTTTGACATTAGTAAAATGCCATCAACTTATTTGTTTCTCTTAGGTCGCAGATGTTAAAATAATGCTCACCACGATATTCAATTTATAGTAAAATATTTTGCCACAATAAAAAAATTCAGATATAAAAAAATGGGAATATATTTGTATTTTTGTCATATTATTTAATTTATATTCTAAATTATATTATTAAAATTTTGTATAATATGTATGAGGGTAGATCCATAATAAGTCCATGTTTTTTGAATTTCTCGTCTCTTAAATGAAATGGCAACGTTGTTCCTGTGAGCAGGCAACTATCAGTTGACTCGTGCCGAAATTTGAACCAGCTGGGACTTTTAATTTTTATTTTAAAACCATTAGTAATAAACTACATCGTGATTTGAGAAGAAAATGGAAAAAAATGAATTTACATGAAAATCCATGAATTGGGATACGAATTGCTCCGCCCTATTCTCCGGATTTAGCCTCGAGTGACGATTTCTTGTTTCCAAACTTGAAGAAATGGCTCGAAGGAAAGAGATTTGACTCGTAAAATCATCTCACAAACATATACCTATCTTGATGTCCTCGAAAAATCTTATTTTTAGAAGGCATAACAAAATTAGAGAAAGTGGACGAAGTGTATAGAGAGCTCAAAAGAGACTACGTTGATAAATAAAATAATTTTTTATCCAAAAACAGGTGTATCATTCAAAAAGTCTTATTGACCTGCCCTCGTACATTTTATAAAATTTAAAATATGGTTTTCGAAAATACATTAATTAATCTTTTCTGTAATAATTGTTTTATTAATGTCTTAATTTTTTATAAATATATATATATATATATATATATATATTGTTTTAGTCTTGACGCATTTTACATGACAGTTAATTGAAATGTTAAATTATTTTTCAAGATAGAATGAAATCGCTGTTATGACCCTCTTCGGTTCACATCCACTGCCTGTTTTGTGGAATGTATTGATTATTTAATAAACAAGAGTAGCAATAGCGGAGAAAATAATGTTAACATAAATTTCTGGTTTAATTTATAAATGATATTTGTGTGTGTATATGTACGTGTTTATAATATATTTGATAGGAATCGCACTTTGACATATCGTTTATAAATATTTATTTGAGGATCTATCTTCTTGCCACGATTAAATAATATTAGTCGTTTTATTAGAAAAATTCATTTTGACATATTTTATTGCCTGGTTCGATGCATCTGGTGCAAAAGATAAGACGAACAGAAGCCACAGGACAATCCATCTTCACAAGACATCCTACTTTCACTTCCCATATTTTTACCGACCGACGATAGTAAGGGAGGTATTGTTTTCACACCAAATTTCATATGTGGAGATTTTTACATATCTCCACGAGTCATGCATTTTCTTAACAGAAAAAAGTATTTTTAGCATGATGTCTGTCCGTCTGTCCGTCCGTATAGATGTGTACAGCTCAACGGATTTTGATGAAATTTGGTATATTTACTCAATGCATCAGTATGATGAATGATCAACTTTTGGTGCAAATCCGCAAACCGGAAGTGGTAGTATTAGCGATCGACGATAGGAAGGGAAGGGTTATTTTCACACCAAATTTCACATGAGGAGATTTTTTACATATCACCACGAATCATGCACTTTGTATTGGTTTTATCCTCGAGAAAAATCATATTTATTAGTTTTTTCTTAATTTAAAATTATATGACGTCATCCAGCCATTCATGACGTCACAGCCTGGTCTTACATATATATTATAAATAAAATAAAATTAAAAATATTTATGTTATATACCTATCTGTTTTTTATTACATTAATAGATATATTAAAATTATTTGAAATTGTTTCTGTAGCTGGAAATTAATTTATTTCAAACCGTCGGTCGGTTCGGACCTGGCCACAGGTCAACTTATTTCTTCATAATCTGATCCAAAACCAATTCACATTAAAAATTAGAAAATCATAATGTATATATAAATATATTGTGTGAATATTTCTTTGATTAGTTCAATAAAGAGAAATAAATATCAAATCGGTCGATGGAATGTAAAGTTAAAGTAAATATTGAATCTTATTTGATGTCAGGGGTTCTCTCTAAATAGATTGGTTGCTACTGTGTGTGTGTGAGAGAGAGAGAGAGAGAGAGAGAGAGAGAGAGAGATAAAGAGAAATAAAGGGATCAAGTGCGAATGTGAAGCATTTACTGAGTTGACTATGGACTGTGCACCTCTACGGGTTGATTACACGTCCATTCCGACCGCTTGAATAATTACAAATCCTAGAGACAAGTGATCAGTGAAATTAAGTAAATATATTAACTCAATTAACAAAGTCCCTTTTATGGAAAAATCATCTAATCTTTGGGTAGAATGCACAAAGAATAAAATGAAATATTAATAAATCAAATTTGTTAACTGAAATAAAAATAAATAAATCATTAAAATTAAAGTGAATAACTAAATAATTATACATATTTAAAATTTATAATGAGATGATTATAACATTAAATTAATATTATCTCATGAGAATATGAAGTGTTTAATTGCCAATGACAATGTAAAACAAATTAGAATTATAATATTCATACTCGTATTTGTATTCCTTCTAGAGCATGTATATTATTAATAGTGAGACACAATCCTTGAATAAAAAAAAAAATAAAAATTCGCTATAGAAATTTAATTTTGAAATTAAACCTTACATCAATCGATCTCGCCAGATTTTCGATATTGAGATTTTGAAGTTTTTATACGTTTTGAAGGTTCCTGAATCATTTTCACTAAGGTTGAGAAAAATGTCTGTGTGTGTGTGTGTGTATGTATGTAACCAAGATTACGCAAAAACGGTGTGAGCTAGAATGATGAAATTTGGTATATGGGCATTATTCAAAATTCGTA
The DNA here is from genome assembly GCA_963082975.1 of Labia minor. NCBI lineage: Eukaryota > Metazoa > Arthropoda > Insecta > Dermaptera > Spongiphoridae > Labia > Labia minor. The sequence goes on from OY720347.1 coordinate 65,596,153, forward strand.
GTTTTCTATTAACTTTTGAGAAATGTGGCTCAACCGGAAGAGGGTCATTACCTTCAACGTTTTGATTTTTTTTCTTCTAAAGTGACCGTAAAAATAAAGATATATGTTTGATAAGTTTTCACATAATTAATAATTGTATAAAACTGCTATATATAGAATTTCAGCTTGATTGAATCACTGAAAGTACCAGAATTGATTTTTTAACACTGCAAATCTCACGCGCCAACACGTGACGTGGTGCCATCAACAAAGAGCCAAACATGCGCTGGTTTAATAAATATTATCTATTAATTTTAATTTATATTTTAATTAATTTAATTTAATTTAAATTAATATATGTTATTTAATCCAATTCAAATTTGCGAGATAGTCGAGTGGAGACACTCCAGATTTTTTTTATTTAAAATAGGAATAGTTTTAAAATCAAATTATTTATTCACTTAATATTCTGGGGAAAGAGAGATGCTATAATTATAAGAAAAATAATTATAAATTATATTTATTAAATTATTTTTCTTTCTCTATTTTAGTTTATAAAATAAATAAATAAATAAAAGAGAATTAAAATTACATTTTTTTTATGGTTAAATTTATGTAGAAATTGGTTTGAATAAAATTTCCAGGTTTTTGTAAACATTACTTCTCCTACGAGTTTCATTATATATATATATATAATATTTGTCCAATACCTTTTCGAGAAATTAATTAAATAATAAAAATAAAAAAAGAGGAAGGAATATAAATCAAGTTTATTCTATTTTAATTTTATTCAAGAGAAGTAAAAAATTAATTAAAAGAGATTAAGATAGGATAAAGTGTCTACCAATTTATTTTAGAGGATTGCATATCGAAATTTCTTTAACCATATTCCTAACTATTAATAAGAAAATAAGAATTTTTTTTATAACTTTCTATACAATTTCGAAATTTCCTTTTATTATATTTTTAGGTCTTTGTTATTCAATTTTTTATCTATAAAAAAATAATATTAACGATAGACATTAATGAAGGGAATTGAGAAAAACAGTTGATTTGCATAACAAATATTGCTCTTGTTGGTTTATAATATATGAAACGGATCGAGTGGATGATTATGTATATCAGCAGGCGCTTACCCAAGAGAGGCGGAGTGGGGTTCGCCGAAAAAATAAAATAAAAAATAAAAATAAAATAAATAAATAAATAAAAACCAGCTCCATAGAATTAATATTTAAAAGCAGAAGGAATATTTTTTTGTAATTATTTTCAATAAATATGAATTAATATTAAATACGAGGGTGGTCTGAAAAGTTTCCAGCCTGACCAAGAAAATCGATGTTTTTCAATTTTTTTTTTGCTATATTTTTCAACATAATCTCCATCAACACTGATACATTTCTCATAAAGCTGTTCTAATTAATTTAATTAATTAATAAATTATTTAATTAACTAATTAAATTTGATTTAATTTAATTTAAGTCTCATCAACAGTTATGAATCGACGCAAAAATTCGTTTGGATTACGCCTACAGTGCCAAATTTTGGTTAGAAATGGTTTTTCGAAGCAATTTTTGGTCTAACGTTAGGAAATGCGGCACCCACGTTGCACACAGCTTTCCATATTCAAATGGTTTTGCAAAATATTTCGCACACGTTCAGCTGACATCGTACAGGTCTCAGCTATCTTGAATTTTAAAAAATAAAACAAAAAAAAAATTTAAAATCATCAATTTTCTTGGTCAGGCCGGAAACTTTTCAGCCACCTTCGTACTTGCCTTAGAACAACAATAACAATATATATATATATATATATATATATATATATATACTAGCTGCTCTTCACACCTAGACGGGGGCTCCGCCCCCTGTACCCCCGAGTGGTACATAGTATTTGGTTGAAAGTAGTAAAAGGTTTTCATCCATTTTGTTTCAATCAGTATATTACATAAAACATTCATTACTTTTTGTGTTGTTATTTAAAATATTTTTTAATTTAATCAGTAAATTAATTATATATATTATATATATATAAAAATTGAAATCGCTTTTCTTGGTCAGGTCGGAAACTTTTCAGTATACTCCTATACTTATAATAAGTTTTCGAATTGTTTTAATCTAATAAATAATTTAGTATAAGAATTCTGATTCTTTCGCCCTATTTTATTTCTGTAATTACAATCCTTTAAAGCCTATTTAAAAGTAGGTATGATTTAATATGTAAAGTGAAATGAAAAAAAAAAACAAGCAGAAAATATTTTATTGATCATAAAGTTACACCTTTAGAACACTCGACAGGTGTATAAAGCGTTAGGGGCGTTAATGGAATTCTCGGAGCTATCCGTTCATTGCATGCAAGATGGCTTACCAAGAAACATTCCTCACATTAGACATTGTTAGTCATCGACTGAAATGAGGTGAGTGAATGCGAGACCGAACAGGTCGATCGAGATAGAAAGATCATTATTAAAGAAAACAACGGATTGATGGATAACATGAAGGTGAAAGTAAATAATGCCGCTTCTCACAAAAAAAAAATGGATAATAATAATTGGATTAAACGAAATTTCAAGGGAAAAATAGATTATTATTTTTTTATTTTTGAAGAATATGCTCGTTTTCGGGTTCTGAGAACAAAAGAACAATTTCGATGAAAAATCACAAAACTCACATTAACTTTAGAGATTTTTTAGTACATTGGCTAATTTAAAGTCAGTAAAGTCATTTATATAATTCAGGGTTGTTTAGAGGGGTTGTCATCTTCATTTAACTCGAAATTGTTTTTATAATACTTAAGAATTATATTCATTATATGAATTATATAAATAATTTATAAAAGTAAGAAAAAATAAATTAAAAATAAAGTTACTTTCTAAAGACACTTTTTGATCTTATATAATATTTATATATAATATTATAGTCATTTAGGGACATCTTGATACTTTAAAAATTAGCTGGAATGTCTCCACTCGACTATCTCGCAATTTGAATTGGATTAAATAACATATATTAATTTAAATTAAATTAAATTAATTAAATTATAAATTAAAATTAATAAATAATATTTATTAAACCAGCGGATGTTTGGCTCTTTGGTCATGACACCACGTCACGTGTTGGCGCGTGAGATTTGCAGTGTTAAAAAATTAATTCTGGTACTTTCAACGATTCAATCAAGCTGATATTCTATATATAGCAGTTTTATACAATTATTAATTATGTAAAAAATTATCAAACATATATCTTTATTTTTACGGTCACTTTAGAGGAAAAAAAATCAAAACGTTGTAGGTAATGACCCTCTTCCGGATGAGCTACATTTCTCAAAAGTTGATAGAAAACTATAAATTTCGAATAATGTCCATGTACCAAATTTCATCATTCTAGCTCAAACCGTTTTTGCGCAATCTTGTCTACATACATACACACACACACACACAGACATTTTTCTCAACCTTAGTGAAAATGTTTCAGGAACCTTCAAAACGTATAAAAACATAAAAATCTCAACATCGAAAATTTTCGTGATCGCAATAGTATCTCTGGCAGGATAGTAAAATATTTAGTAAATACATTATTATTTTGATTTTTTTTATCTTTCAAATAAGCATGGCTATAGCCTTCTCACTCCCTTACACTCATAGTTCCATGTTTTTTCAACCCGCAGCACAATTATTGACATGCATATTTAATATTTTCGAGCGAATTATCAATATACAGAATATATTCAAATATTTCTGCGAATTTAATTCATTAACTTCTATTATATTTTATTAAATAGGTTGTTGATGAAATGAACGTTCTTAATTGAACTCGTTTAAATATACATGATATTTTATATAAATATAATAAGAAAATAATTTATTTGTTATTGTAAAACCTACGGAAGATATTTTGCTTTCTGTAAATAATGAACTTTAGATACTAATTATTGTTTATAATTATACATGTTTAATTTCAAGCGTATATAAAAGTTCAAGTTATATAAAAAATACCCAAAATGAATATGTTTTTGCTGTAAATTTAAATGGTAATGAAAAGTCGTGGACTAATATATTGTTAATGTTAATATTGTTTCATTTCAACATCTAAAAAATTCACTTAAGATCCTGATAAGATCATTCATTCATTCTATTTAAATATTTTGTTCTGGATTAAGTTTTATGAAATTATTTGTAATCGTAAAGAAATTAGAAACATTCAATTTTATTTTATTTCATTTTACAAACATATTGTACCTTTTATGCAACCCCTATATTGCTTATTCAATTTAATTAAATACATGTTTTTTAATTATAATTATTCATATTGAAAGGTGTTTTAGAAGATAATTTTAAAATATTCTTACATATGGATATGTAAATCTCGTTTTAAAATACAATTAGTTAATGAAACATGCAAACATGCTCTTTCTGATAGACAAACATGAAACTTAAATATAGATTCCAACAATATGTTTAACAAGCTGCAAGGGCTCTGAATAAATAAGTAATATTGAATCATACTAAAATGTAATTGCAAATTTAATTCATCTTTTACCATTCTAGTGGGATAATATAAAAATAAATAAGCTGGAGGGTCCCCACTCGACTATCTCGCAATTTGAATTGGATTAAATAACATATATTATATTTAAATTAAATTTAATTAATTATAAATTATAAATTAAAATTAATAAATAATATTTTTTAAACCAACTCATGTTTGGCACTTTGTTGATGGAACCACGTCACGTGTTAGCGCGTGATTTGAAGTGTTAAAAAATTAATTCCGGTACTTTCAGCTATTCAATCAAGCTGAAATTCTAAATATAGCAGTTTTATACAATCTTTAATCATATGAAAAATTATCAAATTATCAACATATATCTTTATTTTTACGGTCACTTTAGAAGAAAAAAAATCAAAACGTTGTAGGTAATGACCCTCTTCCGATTGTGCTAAATTTCTCAAAAGTTGAAAGAAAATTATGAATTTCGAATAATGGTATACCAAATTTCATGATTCTAGCGTACATACACACATACACAAAGACATTTTTCTCAATCTTAGCGAAAATGATTCAGCAACCTTCAAAACGTATAAAAACATCAAAATCTTGACATCGAAAATTTTCGTGATCGCAATACTATCTCTAACAAGATAGTAAAAATAAATTATATATTTAAAAGATCATTCAATGTATGTTCAAATGGATGTGTTTAAATAGTAGTATGCTCAAAAGATTATCAAATTTTAAAATAGTTAAAATTTTTAAAAGAAAATTAAAGACGATTATTTTTTTCAAAATAAGACTATTGAAATAGATAAAACGGTTTTAGTTTACCAAGGTAATGGAAATAGAGTTATCGATTGATTTTTTGTTTATCAGGTAAACTTCTATTTATGAATATGTACTAAAAAATAAATAAATTGAATTCCACAAAAATTTCAGAGAAGAAGTTTATTTTGTTATTTACTTTCATAAATTAAATTATTAAATATAAAATAATATTTAAAACAAATTAAATGGCTTATAGGTAGATTTTATGAAAAGAAATAATAATAATTAATAAAGATTAGTTTTGATGAAAAATTGAAGAATTTCTAATACACTAATAATATTAATATTAATAATAATAAAATGTTAATTTCTATTTTTACTATCTCGTAAGAGATAGTATTGCGATCACGAAAATTTTCGATGTTGAGATTTTGATGTTTTTATACGTTTTGAAGGTTCCTGAATCATTTTCACAAAGGTTGAGAAAAATGTCTGTGTGTGTGTGTGTGTGTGTGTGTGTATGTATGTAGACAAGATTGCGCAAAAACGGTTTGAGCTAGAATGATGAAATTTGGTACATGGACATTATTCGAAATTCATAGTTTTCTATCAACTTTTGAGAAATGTAGCTCATCCGGAAGAGGGTCATTACCTACAACGTTTTGATTTTTTTTCCTCTAAAGTGACCGTAAAAATAAAGATATATGTTTGATAATTTTTCACATGATTAATAATTGCATAAAACTGCTATATATAGAATTTCAGCTTGATTGAATCGCTGAAAGTACCAGAATTAATTTTTTAACTCTGCAAATCTCACGCGCCAACACGTGGTGCCATCAACAAAGAGCCAAACATGCACTGGTTTAATAAATATTATTTATTAATTTTAATTTATAATTTAATTAATTTAATTTAATTTAAATTAATATATGATATTTAATTCAATTCAAATTTGCGAGATAGTCGAGTGGAGACACTCCAGCTAATTTAAAATATATTTACTTATAAATATATTTATATTATGAATTACATTTAGTTCATATTATGTGGATGATTTCATATTGAATATAATTATTTTTGTAAGCATTCATTGTTAAATTATGCATATCTTAAAATTTTAATAAGAAACTCTAAAAGAATTCTTCGAAAATGCACGAAATTCATAAAGAAAAAAATTGAATTTTCATTTTAACATTGATCTAATAATTATAACATGATGAGGAATGACAAGTTAACAAGTCTAGTGAAGTGAAAAAGTTTAAATGTTGGCTATAATAATTAACTAACAAAGTTTTTTTTTTAATATTATTCATTTGATGAGATGATGATGAGTTAGGAGTGATGAAATGACGGGCAAGAGGAAAGAGGAGGCAGTTTTGTAAAAAAAAAAAGCAGGTAGATATTAAAAAAAAATACGAACAATCTTTAAAAAAATATTTCCTACGTGTAATGGGGTAATTATCTAAGAAAAAGGATTTTTCTTGATACATATGATTTTTCGATCGAAACGAATGTCGTTTGAAACCAAATAAAATCGCGTGCCAAAGTTCGATTAACCTTTGCTGCTTTCCAGTTTGAATATAAGGCATTCTATTATAATATTCTTGAAATGCGCAAGCATGGAATGCTAAGGGCTAAGGGGGCCCTTCAACTTTAGCAGCCCCACCTTTAATGTCGATGTCGACACGCCATTCAGGTAGGCTATTTTAATTGCCAAATACACGGAGTGAATGAGTTTTAAAACTCACTTGTATCGCCTCATTAAGGAAAAAACATACACTCAAGTTGAAATGTTTATTAAGGAGGTAACCAATCAAAATACGAAAAGAACAAGCAATAATGAACTTGAAATTCCACCCTCTTATTCTCATTTACCAAACAATATTATTAATTAAAAAAAAACAATCCCAATTTTAATAATTTACACTATGCTAAGAGTGAATAGTATGTACAAATACATGGGCAGAATAGATTTCCATTTGTAATATGTTAGAAATGTTAGCATACCGTTATTTAAAAGAATGTGGATGATGCAGAAAATATCTTTTATTTTAGAATTCTTTAATCAATCCAAATAATATTATAAAATATAATATTGAAAAAAATCGGGAGTGTCCTCCCCCAGACTTTCCCAAATATAAATAGGTATAAAGAGTTGTGAATGAATATTTAGAATGTGTAAATTTGGTATTGATAATTATTGATAATTTAATTACAAGTTATTTTTAACCATTAACTTGAGAACGATAAAACATAAATAATTAACAACAATAAAAATAAACAAACTAATTAATTTAAATTATAAAGTAAAATGATTTAACACTATTATATATATTTATAATTTACACCTAACGCTACTTGTATAGGTAAAATGTTACTTCCGGTAGTCAGATCATGATGAAATTTGGTATCTGAATTTTTTTCATATTTTTAAATCTATATACAAAATAGGAAGCAAATATCTCGAAGCAAACTGGTATTTTACTTGAAAGGTAAACGCAACCAGTGTAGGTAAAGTACCACTTCCGGTTAACCGATTTTGACGAAATTTTGATAGAAATCTACAAACTGTGAATAATATCGGTGTACCAAATTTCGAAGTCTTAGCTTGATTAGTTTCTGAGTAAATTTGCTCATAGACAAACATTACATACATACACACACACAGACATAATTCGAAAAATGGTATTTTCCGACTCAGGGAGGTCTAAAACGTCAAGATCTATCGAAATCTCGAAATCGAAATTTTTGACGATTCCAATACTTGAATCATCCAAGAGCTTTAAATGACCTATAATATTCCCTTAGGAAATTTATAATATTTATAAAAATCTGATGACCATATAATTATAATTTGTAAGTATATACATATAAATTTATCTATTATATAGATACTGTTGTGATTTATGAATACTTTGTTTTTTTTTTAGTGTGGAAGTTTACTCTTCTATAGAACAATTTAAAAATAAAGTACAATTGGCATATTTTTTTTTATTATTAAAAATTTCAAATGGAAGTGATAGCATGTAGAATAAAACATCTGGGAATGTTAAGAAGCATTAATATCAACGAACTTTTATTCATATTTATCACAAAATTGCATAAATAATTCCAATTCATATGTTATTAATATTTTTTATAATTTATAATAAATAATAATTAATAATAATTAATATAATTTAAGTATATAATTTATAATTATAATTAAAATGATACGATCGAAGATGCGTTGAAAATATGGGAAATTTTCAACTTTGACCGCCGATTTGACCATGTTCCTAACCGAATTTTAAAAAACCAAGATCACTTTACCATTACACTTTTTTAAGCTCTACTCGAATCCAAAATCAAAATTTAAAAAATCGAAAATTTTTGACGACAGACACACCGACATATAGATTTTATAAACGAACTAAAAGTTCGTTGAAAATAATTATATATACAATATCAAGGAGGGCCCCCCAAACATAAAGTGCTTAGAGAACCTTAATCTAAAACAGATTATATGTTAGTTACTTTTTCAAATTAAGAGAAATTAATAATTATACAGAGATTAAGCTATTTTCTAAATATATAGGTATTATATAAATAATGTATATAGGTATATATATATATTTATTAATTTCAAAATTTTTTAATACCTATTTAGTTAATTTCTTGTTCAACTATTGGGGTTATCATTTTTTTAAATTGTTACTAAATTATGTCATGAAGAATTTAAAAAAATAGGAAATAAAGATTTAAGGCTGATAAGGCATGATTTCTGAAGAACAGAAATGGTATGTAAAGTGATAAGAGAAACATTAGCTCATATGAAATGTATAATTTACAAAGTGACAAGCATCAATTAATATTATACTTTACAATGAATAAAAACACAAAATTTAAAGAGTATTAATAAATATTGATATTATATTATAAAATCATAAAATATATGAAAAAACTCACCTAAAGACATCCCAAAATTCTTTTAACAAGAGAGATATAACTTTTTCCAATATAAATACAGCAATCTTAGGGGCACTGTTCTCTACTAATTAAATATTATGAAAAAAACACCCATTTATTTAAGAAAGAGAAATATATATATGAAGACCTTAAAGCGAAACAGTGGTAAGCCACACTTTTGCCGAAAATTGTTTTATTGCATTTATCATATGGCGGGAACAATATTAAACCACTAAAAAAGTTATTTTGACTGTTTCGTAATAAATAGCGCTGCTATCGCTAAATCATGTTGTTAGTGTTGGCAAAATTACTTCATTTTCTTACGTGAAGAGCATGGTAAGCCACATCAATATGGCGTCGACTTCTGGTTTATATCTTCGTTCAAGAGCAATTATTCGTGAAAATAACCGTTCTAGTCCTGAGTTTTTTGAGGAGAGTGATGACAGTTGTGTCGACAAAGACTTTGTACCAAATAACGATAATATGTCGACAGATTCTTCTGAGATAGGTTATAGTTTTTTATTTTTTTGGCTTACCACGTTTTTATGTAAAAATATTTTGTAAATAATTTATGCAAAAGTATTGTATGCCATGTGGCTTAAGATGTTATTGCCCAACAACGAGCAAATATATTCACCAGAAGGTTGGCTAGATGTCATTCAAAAATCAAACCGAAAAAACCCATTTATAGTAACAAAAATGAGTCAAAAAGACTTATTCTTATGAGCCTCTGTTGGCGAATATAAACAAAAAAGCACGCTTTTCTGATAAGACAAACTTGGAATTTTCAGGAACGTATAGCTTTTGCTTTAAATCAGAGAATATTGGATCATTTTTGTTAAAAACACAGTTAATGGAGAATACAGGAAAATTAATGTCTTAAAACAAGGTAGACCTGTAATGATAACCTTGTCAGATATTAAACTTAAATACAACGAGCCATTAAAAATAGCAGAAAAGAAAATTAAAAATGTACAAACATTATTGCCTTATATACCTCCAGCCTATCAATCATTTTACACTCAATTAAATGTAACTGTTGATGATGTAGATGATGAGGTTGAAATTTTAGATGATTAATAAGTATTGCATTCTTTTCTTTATTTTGTTTTAATTTAGATAAAGCAAAAACACGTGAAGCTACATTTTATGTAAATTCTATTTTTTTTTTGTGAAAAAAAATATAGTAGATAAAGATGTTGAAATTTTAGATGTGTTATAGATGTATTATATTATCTTAGTTATTTTTATCATCCGTTTAGTTTAGTTTTAGCAAAAACATGGTAAGCCACATTTTTTTCAAAATAAATTCTAATTTTTGTAGAAAAAATGTTTTATTTAAAGAAATAATAGTTGCTGACTTTTTCCCTTTACTGATATTACATATTGAGCAAATTTGAAATATATGCAGTAAACCCAATGTTTTATATCTTTTCTTTAAACTTTAAACTGCAATATCTCAACTTTTTGATTTTGTGGCTTACCACTGTTTCGCTCTAAGGTCTTCATATAAAGAAAAGAAATATATAAAGAAAATATTGATTGATATTTTTTTTTGTAACAAATTTTTAATTGTTTTCTTAGAAATACTTTTAAAATAAATTCTATAGTTTATCAAAAGAATGATCAATCTAGCAAGTAGAAAAATGAATTTTAATAATTTACAAATCTAGATTAAAATTAGTTCATTTAATTGTAATAATATTTTTAAAATTTTATTTTTATTTTATTATCCATTTTCTATTTACATATAAGTATAAAATAAAATTTATGATTAATCACAATGAAACTCTTCCTTTTGAAAATTTTAAATTTATTATATCCAAATATTTACAAATTATTTTATTGAATTCATTAATAAATCAAAATATATATGAAAATATTTATTTAATATGTTAATGTTTATTTAGGTCTTTTGTCGTGTGTCATTTTGGACGCCTATTTTCAACGAACTTAAGTGAGTTTATAAAATCGTTCAGTCTGTGTCGTTCTGTCTGACATCAAACTCAAAATTTTGAAATTCTGACTTCAGATTCGGAAAGAGCATCGAAAAGTAGTAATGTAAAGTGCCTTTCATTTTTTGATACCTCCTCGGGAACATGGTCAAAATGGCGTCCAAAGTTGAAATTTTTAATATTAAAAAATGCGAAATTTTAAATTCTGATTTCAGATTCGAATAGTGTATCGAAAAGTATTAATGTAAAGTGTTTTTTATTTTTTGATATCACTTGAAATTTATTATAAATTATATAAATATCATTAAATTCTAATAATTATAAAATTTTATCTATCGACATTGTTTTTTATAATAAAATAATATATTACATTTTTAAATATAAACATTTTTTGTAATTTAATTTATACTACAAATTTAAAATAAATAATTTTATTCAATAATATTTATATTTAATCATGACTTATTTATAACTTAAATTAATCCGAACTTAAGTTCGTTTTGGCACTGCAAGCTTGCGCATTGCCAGATGTTTAATTTTTGTAATATTTAATCTGAATTTCCTATGTAAAGATATACAATAATTATTTGACAAGAGGAAATAAAGAATTCATGTTTTGTTCGTAATCAACTTACATTTAATTTTAATATTAATGAGGAAATATGAAGGAAAAAATCATTTTATAATTGAATTGAAAAATAATTTATTATATTTATGAATTGGGGAAATATTTTTACAAAATAATGTATCTACTCTTTTATTAAATATTCATTAATTTTTAATATATATTAAATATAATATTAAGAATTTTAAAATAATATTTGGATTGAGTTGGAATCCATTTCAATTTATTCACTTAAAATCGAAACGAGATCAATTTAAGCCAAAGGTCCCAGAAGAATTTTCATTTTCACTTGCCTCTCCCCTGAGAGAACCGACTCTTGGAGTCTATCCAAAGGGGTTGTTTCTTTGATTTCATTGACTTAAATCGCCTTTTGACAAAGCCTGAGTTCATCTGTTTATTTGAAAGGCATTACGCCAGTTGGTTTACCACTACGGCATTCAAATCATTCTTTGATGGTAATCTAATATAGAGAGAATTCATAATAATATGCAAACCACACAACCGATTGGTTCCAGATTATTGATTAAATATTTGATTTTCAATGAGGATTTTTTTATATATTAATTCATTCTATCGTTCCTTTTACATTAAAAATAAAAACATCGATCATTTGTAGGAATTAAAGAATATTCTCTTTTATTTTTTTAAACTTGATAAATTAATTAATAAAATAATAAATTATCAAAAAGGCTTTAAGGTAATTTAATTATAATTCAAAATTATCTTTCAATATAAATTTATTAAAATAATAAAAAAAAAAGATGGCTGAATAACTTTTATAAACTTATACTCGTATAGCTTATAAAATTTGTGATCTAATAGAATCTGAGAACAACGAAAAAAGAGTGAGAGGATACAATCCCAAATATTTTAATTAAAAAAAAAAAAAAAAAAAACAAAAACAAAAATCATTTTTTTGTTAGAATATTATTTTTCAATGTAAAATATTTTTAATTTTATTCATAAAGATCTGATGTGATTTGTTTTTATTACAATTTTCACACATGCTAGATTAATTGGACTTAAAAAAGTTTTTATTAGAAAAAAACTATTATTAATAATATTTCAATTTTTTCATAAATATTTTAATATGAAATTAAAATTAGCTTAAATATTTTTAATTATAATGATTACTAAAAGATAACAATATTTTCCTGAAAAAGTCCGTCCTACAACTGATAATTCTCTCTTTTATTACAACGAAATACATTTATTTAATTTGTTTTTGTTTTTGTTTATTAACAGTTATACAGTCTAATTAAAATCTAGATTCTGAAAAAATTTTAGTTTACAAAATACTAATTTTTCATTTACATCTCTTAGAGTTTAATTTAATAGAAGTTTAACATGGTCAACCCCCGAGATCAAATGAAATTGAAAAATTGGTCTTAGTTTATAATCTATTTTGAAAGAGAAAATTTAAAAAAGAATTCATTTTAGTACAGTAGAGTTGTGATTGAGATATTATGTCGAATATTTAAATAAATAAATAGATATTCAATATTATTAAACAAAATAAAGGAAACAATCTAATTTATAAATGATAATCTAATTTATCATACTAATATTAAATTAAATAATTATTATTAATACTTAAAAAAATTTGGAGTGTCTCCACTCGACTATCTCGCAATTTGAATTGGATTAAATAACATAATATATTATATTTAAATTAAATTAAATTAAATTAATTAAAATATAAATTAAAATTAATAGATAATATTTATTAAACCAGCGCATGTTTGGCTTTTTGTTGATGGCACCACGTCACATGTTGGCGCGTGAGAATTGCAGTGTTAAAAAATTAATTCTGGTAATTTCAGCGAATCAATCAAGCTGAAATTCTATATATAACAGTTTTATACAATCTTTAATTATGTGAAAAATTATCAAACATATATCTTTATTTTTACGCTCACTTTAGAGGAAATAAAATCAAAACGTTGTAGGTAATGACCCTCTTCCGGTTGAGCTACATTTCTCAAAAGTTGATAGAAAACTACGAATTTTGAATAATGATAATGTACCAAATTTCATCATTCTAGCTCAAACCGTTTTTGCGTAATCTTGTCTACATACATACACACACACAGATATTTTTCTCAACCTTAGTGAAAATGATTCAGGAACCTTCAAAACGTATAAAAACATCAAAATCCCAACATCGAAAATTTTCGTGATCGCAATACTATCTCTAGCGAGATAGTAAAAATGTTTCATTTTTTCAAGTAATATAATTTGAAATATAAAATGAAAATTTTTTACAAGTATATTTTGTGTCATATAGTATATATTTAATATTTATTATAATGTAGAACTTCAAAAATAGGCTTTCTTTTTCAATTTATAACAAAATTAACTAAATCACCAAAAACTTTAAAAACATATATAATAACAGGTCTAAATTATCAATCTATGTAAGAGAATTAGGTTCTCTATTGTTTACATGAACATCATCTTTTAAATGTCCAGATGAATATTAATATCATTAAAAAAAGTATATAAAAAAAATAAAATAAGAAACAATCTAAAGAATAATATTTTTAATCTATTAGTGGAAATAAAAGAAGGAAAAAAACAAAAGGGATAGTAATCGATATCTGTTTTGGTAGGATAATAAAAACAAATCGCCGCGTCTCCGAGAAAAATATTTTTATTATATTGGTAATTAATTAATTAATTTCGTTTTATTGTAAGGGTAGAACCGAGTCTTGTTTGTTTCCGCGATGTCAAGGGCTGCCCTTGAGTGGATGGTTTGAGGGTGTATGCCAACGGCGGAGTGTTGATGGCCGCATCGCTAACAAATTTTCGGGAATTCATCGAGGGGTGTGTGGCCATTTGGCCCGAGGGTTGTTTTTCTTGGCATTTGTGGGGCCGACGATGGCCATGCTCGAGGGACGATTGATCCAGTTGGAACGGAACCTGGCACTGGCTTACATTAGCCCGGGCGGCGGCGCGCCTAGCAGCAGGGCGCGGACGACAGATTGCATGGGCACATCGATCGGCGCCCCGTCTAGGAAATAGGCCTAGCGAGATCGAGACTGCAACCACCTCGGACCAACCACCAGTTCACACTCACTTTTCAGTTTCAATAAATATTGAACTAAAAAAGAAATCCCTTCGAATACCAACACCTCATATTTACATTCACTTCAAATAGAAAGGGCCGGGGGGCGGACCTTACAAACATCATTTCTACACCAACATTTAAATAAAATTTCTAAATCGGAATATTATTATTTTATTACAATCATAGTATTTTACATACCTAGAGTTTATTATTAATGTTATCTATCATCATCAATCATTACTATAAAGAAAATTGACATATTTCTCTCTCTATTATGGCTAAATTTGAATTTATTTAACAACATTCTAAATACTAATTTTATTAAAATTAAATAAATTCAAATATAATTTTTTCAGCTTCCTTTAAATAATTAAATCAAACCGTATAAACCTCACAATATAGATTCAAAAGATTAAAATTTAATAAATAAAATCCTTAATTCAATCATTTCTATTATTTTTATCTCAATATTTTTAAATCCGGTTTCCGGAATTGCACCAAAAGTTGATCAATCCATCCCACTGATGCATTAAGTAAATATACCAAATTTCATCAAAATCGGTTGCGCCGTTCAGGCTGTACACATCTATACGGACGGACAGACGGACAGACGGACAGACGGACGGACAGACATCATGCTAAAAATACTTTTTTCTGTTAAGAAAATGCATGATTCGTGGAGATATGTAAAAATCTCCACATGTGAAATTTGGTGTGAAAACAATACCTCCCTTACTATCGTCGGTCGGTAAAAATGTAAAAAGTTCTAATACCTATATATACAGAAGGAAGGGTAGGGCGTTTCAATAAGATCGTACCCCTACCCTCTCCTATTCAATATTCTTGAGTCGAGGTAATTCATATAAATTTAATTAATTGATTAAAAATTTATATCATCAATTGTCATTATCTTAGAATTTCTTGTACAATTTCAGTATAATAACGTTCATTATCCTTATATTACATTACATTCTCCTGGATAATGTTGCAATTAGGGATAATAAACGTTCAACTACATTGTGCTATTATTCCAAGCATCTCCATTTCTTATTTTAATTTTATAATACTTACGGGTTCATAGATTTATTAAAATAAAATTATTATATTACCGACCGACGATAGTAAGAGAGATATTGTTTTCACATCAAATTTCACATATGGAGATTTTTACATATTTCCAAGAATCAAGCATTTTCTTAACAGAAAAAAGTATTTTTAGCATGATGTCTGTCTGTCCGTCCGTCCGTATAGATGTGTACATCTTGAACGGCTCAACGGATCTTGATGAAATTTGGTATTTTTACTTAATGCATCAGTATGATGAATTGATCAACTTTTGGTGCAAATCCAGAAACCGGAAGTGGTATTAGCGATCGACGATAGGAAGGGAAGGGTTATTTTCACACCAAATTTCACATGAGGAGTTTTTTTTTACACATCACCACGAATCATACACTTTGTATTGGTTTTATCCTCGGGAAAATCATATTTATTAGTTTTTTTCTTGATTTAAAATTATATGACGTCACCCAGCCCTTCATGACGTCACAGCCTCGGGTAACGCCGGCTACTTCAGCTATATATTATAAATAAAATAAAATTAAAAATATTTATGTTCTATCCATATCTGTTTTTTATTACATTAATAGATATATTAAAATTATTTGAAATTGTTTCTGTAGCTGGAAATTAATTTAATTCAAACCGTCGGGCGGTTAGAACCTGGCCACAGGTCAACTTATTTTTATTTTAATAAAACTTCAGGTTTACTATTATTTTAGTTTAATTTTAAATATGCTAAAGGCTATGTTAAATACTGTAAAATTAGTATCATCTGAATTTGAATTTGTATTTTTAATAAAGCAAAAATATCCTATCTATTAATATTAGAAATATGAATAGAAATTGTGAAAAGATGGATTAAGGGAATAAAAAAAACCATGATTTATATATTTCTAAAGAGAATTAAGAATTCTGAATATATAGGTATATAGATTTCTTTTCTAGTGCATTAAGTTTATTGATTAAAATAATAATATCCGTCGTTCTTTATTTGAAAAGATCTCGATGAGAAAATGAAAAATATTTATAAGTTGTGGATAATAATAATTAAAAGAAATGAATATCGGGAGAATTAATAAAACAAATTTTGACAACAATTCTACTAGAGAACAGCATGCTTTGCATAATAAGACATCATTTAAATAAGAATTCAATATATCATCCCTAAACAAGGGACTCAATTCTTATTCTAAATAATAATTATTCAAATAGCTGAGTGGAATATCCTTAAGAGTAGAGTCGATGAATTATTACCAGGTATTGAAGCGAGAAAGCGAATTTTAGAATATATTTAATTAAGACATAATTAGAGCTCTTTACCTGGGAAAATGTTTAGCAAAGTGGATTCTGTCAGAAATTGGCAATTGTTAATTAGCCTCTTCTAGACACTTGGCTTTCCGTTTCCCCTCTTAGCGCATTAATAATTATTGTAGACGCATTCAGGCAAAATTCCATTTAATTAAACACAAGCAGAAATAGAAAAAATATAGTCTCTCGTTTGAAAGCTTAACTGTAGTATTGTCAATTCAGAATATACACATCAGTTAATTAAATGTAATAAATATATATGAAATAACATCAAATCCATTAAAAGAATTAAATTTAATAAAATATATTCTCAATAAAAATAAAATTTTCATTTTTTTAGAAAGATTATAAAAAACAGAATATATTTCATATTTTGATTTAGAATTTAAAGCTACTCTACATGAAGCATTAATGTTAGAGAACAAATTGTAAAAATTCTAAATCAGAAATAAATCTAAAGAAGTTCAATCACGAGTTCAATCACAGTGAAAGTTGTCATTCATGTCACCATTGAAACTACATTACTTTTTTCACGGATTAAACCTATTATGTACGCCCTAAGAAACAAATTAATTAATTTAAGTTATTGTTTTTAAGTAAATTAGTGGGTGCTTCATCAGGCATTCGAAAAATAAAGTATATATAGACATTTCTTCCAATATCCAAGATATAATTCAAAGATAATATTTTCAAATGGTAGATAAAAAAGACTATAAAATGAATATAATTAATTTGGAAAGAAATTAAAAAAGTTTAGATTCGAAAAATAATATATTACTAGGTGTGAAGAGCGCCGAAGGCTCCGCCCCTGAACCTCCGAGTGGTATATAGTATTTGGATGAAAATAGTAAAAGGTTTTCATCCATTTTGCTTCAATCAGTATATTACATAAAACCTTCAAAACGTATAAAAACATTAAATCTCAACATTGAAAATTTTCATGATCGCAATCTATCTCTGGCGAGATAGTAAAAAGTCAAAAATTTATAACAATTCCTTTATGTCATCATATTTTAATTTTTATATAATATTTAGTAATTAATAATAGAGTAATTAAATTAAAATCAAAAACAAAGGTAATATAATTTAGTCATTTTGACGTTTTAAAAATTATTTTGACTTCATAAAATAATAAATAATATTTTTTTTTATTAGACAAAAATAAAATTCATTTATTATTATATATTTATTATACAAGAAGAAATATTCAAATATAGAAAGAATATATAAAAATAATTTAAGATAAAAATATGATCTAAATATTTTATTAAATTAATTAAAATGAAAACTTTTATAATAAATTATTTATAATTGAAATTTAAAATTAAATATTATATTAATTCTTTGTTTGGGAATTTATATTCGTTGTGTAAAATGAATCGACTTGTTTCAGTGAGTCAGCGAGAGGCTCTTGAATGAACAACACCGAGATTTATATAAACTTTAAAAAAATAATTTCTGCGGTTATTGATTAGATATTAATAAAATGTATAGCCTATTTTAATATAGAGGTATAGAAGAATATTGTGATGTAATTTCATAGAAATCGGTTAAAGCCAATTTTGAGTCTATAACATCCTTATTTTCCGGACAGACATACAGACAGACATGAAAAATTCCAGTCACTTCTGGATTCTAGAGGTCATGAAACGCGAAGATATGCAAAAATTTTTAAATTCTCAGCAATGTGCAGACAAAAACCTTTATATATATATATATATATATGTAGGGAATTTCGTTGTCTAGGGGTTGTTTAGCAAAAAATATCTGTTTTGTTTAAATGGTTGCAAAAATATCGTTTTATTGAATAAAGATGAACAAGATAAAAATACAGTGTAAAAATAAATGAAAATGTAACTTCTTCGTTTCTTGAATACTTCTGGCGATGTACAAAGGACTGTAAAGTGTCGACTGTAAAAACTATAAAACTAAAACTTAAACTGAAACTGTACAACTAAACTCGAATCGTGCCGGTGTTCCTTTTAAAAGGAAGTCCATACAGCTGGAACTCGGTTTCTATTGGTCGGTGGCGTGGAGTGGGAGAATGGCGGCGACGGTGATGGTAGCGCATGGTGGGGGGGCGGCGACGGCGTCTGGGGCGCTCGCTGCTTGGAGCGGCGTTGAGAGGAAGCACCAACTCCGACGATATTGTGGTTGAGAATGGCCGACCCTGAGGCAGTAAGATGTGCCAGGCTTTTGATGATTCGGACGGTGATGAGCCAAAAGGCTCCATTCCCACATTCGGCCGTCCTGCGATGTATTCGGCCTCGAATACGTTAATCTTCTTTTCCTTATCTCTCCACTTCGCCTTCGTTTTTCGATATTTATCGATTTTTTTCTTCACGTAAAATAGTATATCTTGTGATTTGGATAAATCATTTATGCCTGTTTCTAAATTTAAATCCACATTAAAATCTTCATTTTCTTTATTTAAAACACTATCTTCAGTTTCAACTTTACTTGCAGTTTGTGTTTTATCATTATCGTTAAAACTTTCTTCTTTAATTTCGTCTAATTTTAAAAGGACATTTGCTAAATTTAATTTTGCTTCTTTATTTCCTTCATTTGCTTGTTTTTCATAAATCACTTTTGCCAATTTTAAAACTTCCCACGCCAAATTTAAATTAGGAACGTCACCTTCTTCATTGTCTTTCTCACCATCTTCACTTTCAGGCATTGTTTCATCAAGATAAAAAATTTTATCATTGGGATCAATCTCTTCTTCACGAATTGTTTTATTTCGATCTTCTGAAGTGCTTTCATCCTTATCAACTTCCATTGATTCATCGTCATTTACTTTATCCTCTTCATTAACTTCACTTTCGGTCTTTTTTTCATTATCAGTCGTTAGAGATTCTTTATCTTCATTCTTTTCTTCTTTGACTTCCTGTTTTTCAGTCTCTCCTTTTTTATTAGATTCTTTCTTTTCAGTCTCTTCTTTTTTCTTAGATTCTTTCTTTTCAGTCTCTTCTTTTTTCTTAGATTCTTTCTTTTCAGTCTCTTCTTTTTTACTAGATTCTTTCTTTTCAGTCTCTTCTTTTTTATCAGATTCTTTCTTTTCAGTCTCTTCTTTTTTATCAGATTCTTTCTTATCAGTCTCTTCTTTTTTATTAGATTCTTTCTTTTCAGTCTCTTCTTTCTTATCAGTCACTTCTTTTTCTTCTTCTTCATCATCTTCGTCCAGTGTACATAACCAAGATAGAATGTTACCTCTGATTAGTTCGTCGCTGTCTTGCTCAGGAAGATTGAGTATATTAGATGTTCGACGTAGTTGCTTACTGGTAAGTTTTTCCTTTAATTCTTCATTTTTCTTTTCGTATTCCTCAGAACCTTCAACAAAGTTGAACCCTTCAAAGTTGAGTAGGGTTTTTCTACTGAGGCGGCATGTTGCGTCACCCGTTATTATCGTTTTTAATCCTTTCAATTCATATGGTTTGGCCTCATTGATGTTTTTTGCGATTTTTGGAAAAAAAAACAAATTCAACATCTTAATATATTTTTATTTCTTTAATCTTTACTGTATTAAATCTTGTATTTTCTTTCTTGCTGATTATTCACAAAAAAATCTTGAAAGTGAATAAGTTTCCAATCTTAAATCTTGTATCTTTTCCTTGACAATTATTCACAAAAATCTTGAGAGTAAATAAATCTTCAATCTTGAATCTTGTATCTTTTCTTTAGAATTATTCACAAAAATCTTGAACGTGAATAAGACATGAATCTTGAATCTTGTATCTTTGCTTGAAGATTATTCACATAAAATCTTGAGAGTGAACAAGTCTAGGAATCTTCTTTTGCCCGAACGATAAACGAGTTGTTTTCAATCACGGACTGAGCCTCCAATTTGTAGGGAATTTCGTTGTCTAGGGGTTGTTTAGCAAAAAATATCTGTTTTGTTTAAATGGTTGCAAAAATATCGTTTTATTGAATAAAGATGAACAAGATAAAAATACAGTGTAAAAATAAATGAAAATGTAACTTCTTCGTTTCTTGAATACTTCTGGCGATGTACAAAGGACTGTAAAGTGTCGACTGTAAAAACTATAAAACTAAAACTTAAACTGAAACTGTACAACTAAACTCGAATCGTGCCGGTGTTCCTTTTAAAAGGAAGTCCATACAGCTGGAACTCGGTTTCTATTGGTCGGTGGCGTGGAGTGGGAGAATGGCGGCGACGGTGATGGTAGCGCATGGTGGGGGGGCGGCGACGGCGTCTGGGGCGCTCGCTGCTTGGAGCGGCGTTGAGAGGAAGCACCAACTCCGACGATATTGTGGTTGAGAATGGCCGACCCTGAGGCAGTAAGATGTGCCAGGCTTTTGATGATTCGGACGGTGATGAGCCAAAAGGCTCCATTCCCACATTCGGCCGTCCTGCGATGTATTCGGCCTCGAATACGTTAATCTTCTTTTCCTTATCTCTCCACTTCGCCTTCGTTTTTCGATATTTATCGATTTTTTTCTTCACGTAAAATAGTATATCTTGTGATTTGGATAAATCATTTATGCCTGTTTCTAAATTTAAATCCACATTAAAATCTTCATTTTCTTTATTTAAAACACTATCTTCAGTTTCAACTTTACTTGCAGTTTGTGTTTTATCATTATCGTTAAAACTTTCTTCTTTAATTTCGTCTAATTTTAAAAGGACATTTGCTAAATTTAATTTTGCTTCTTTATTTCCTTCATTTGCTTGTTTTTCATAAATCACTTTTGCCAATTTTAAAACTTCCCACGCCAAATTTAAATTAGGAACGTCACCTTCTTCATTGTCTTTCTCACCATCTTCACTTTCAGGCATTGTTTCATCAAGATAAAAAATTTTATCATTGGGATCAATCTCTTCTTCACGAATTGTTTTATTTCGATCTTCTGAAGTGCTTTCATCCTTATCAACTTCCATTGATTCATCGTCATTTACTTTATCCTCTTCATTAACTTCACTTTCGGTCTTTTTTTCATTATCAGTCGTTAGAGATTCTTTATCTTCATTCTTTTCTTCTTTGACTTCCTGTTTTTCAGTCTCTCCTTTTTTATTAGATTCTTTCTTTTCAGTCTCTTCTTTTTTCTTAGATTCTTTCTTTTCAGTCTCTTCTTTTTTCTTAGATTCTTTCTTTTCAGTCTCTTCTTTTTTACTAGATTCTTTCTTTTCAGTCTCTTCTTTTTTATCAGATTCTTTCTTTTCAGTCTCTTCTTTTTTATCAGATTCTTTCTTATCAGTCTCTTCTTTTTTATTAGATTCTTTCTTTTCAGTCTCTTCTTTCTTATCAGTCACTTCTTTTTCTTCTTCTTCATCATCTTCGTCCAGTGTACATAACCAAGATAGAATGTTACCTCTGATTAGTTCGTCGCTGTCTTGCTCAGGAAGATTGAGTATATTAGATGTTCGACGTAGTTGCTTACTGGTAAGTTTTTCCTTTAATTCTTCATTTTTCTTTTCGTATTCCTCAGAACCTTCAACAAAGTTGAACCCTTCAAAGTTGAGTAGGGTTTTTCTACTGAGGCGGCATGTTGCGTCACCCGTTATTATCGTTTTTAATCCTTTCAATTCATATGGTTTGGCCTCATTGATGTTTTTTGCGATTTTTGGAAAAAAAAACAAATTCAACATCTTAATATATTTTTATTTCTTTAATCTTTACTGTATTAAATCTTGTATTTTCTTTCTTGCTGATTATTCACAAAAAAATCTTGAAAGTGAATAAGTTTCCAATCTTAAATCTTGTATCTTTTCCTTGACAATTATTCACAAAAATCTTGAGAGTAAATAAATCTTCAATCTTGAATCTTGTATCTTTTCTTTAGAATTATTCACAAAAATCTTGAACGTGAATAAGACATGAATCTTGAATCTTGTATCTTTGCTTGAAGATTATTCACATAAAATCTTGAGAGTGAACAAGTCTAGGAATCTTCTTTTGCCCGAACGATAAACGAGTTGTTTTCAATCACGGACTGAGCCTCCAATTTGTAGGGAATTTCGTTGTCTAGGGGTTGTTTAGCAAAAAATATCTGTTTTGTTTAAATGGTTGCAAAAATATCGTTTTATTGAATAAAGATGAACAAGATAAAAATACAGTGTAAAAATAAATGAAAATGTAACTTCTTCGTTTCTTGAATACTTCTGGCGATGTACAAAGGACTGTAAAGTGTCGACTGTAAAAACTATAAAACTAAAACTTAAACTGAAACTGTACAACTAAACTCGAATCGTGCCGGTGTTCCTTTTAAAAGGAAGTCCATACAGCTGGAACTCGGTTTCTATTGGTCGGTGGCGTGGAGTGGGAGAATGGCGGCGACGGTGATGGTAGCGCATGGTGGGGGGGCGGCGACGGCGTCTGGGGCGCTCGCTGCTTGGAGCGGCGTTGAGAGGAAGCACCAACTCCGACGATATTGTGGTTGAGAATGGCCGACCCTGAGGCAGTAAGATGTGCCAGGCTTTTGATGATTCGGACGGTGATGAGCCAAAAGGCTCCATTCCCACATTCGGCCGTCCTGCGATGTATTCGGCCTCGAATACGTTAATCTTCTTTTCCTTATCTCTCCACTTCGCCTTCGTTTTTCGATATTTATCGATTTTTTTCTTCACGTAAAATAGTATATCTTGTGATTTGGATAAATCATTTATGCCTGTTTCTAAATTTAAATCCACATTAAAATCTTCATTTTCTTTATTTAAAACACTATCTTCAGTTTCAACTTTACTTGCAGTTTGTGTTTTATCATTATCGTTAAAACTTTCTTCTTTAATTTCGTCTAATTTTAAAAGGACATTTGCTAAATTTAATTTTGCTTCTTTATTTCCTTCATTTGCTTGTTTTTCATAAATCACTTTTGCCAATTTTAAAACTTCCCACGCCAAATTTAAATTAGGAACGTCACCTTCTTCATTGTCTTTCTCACCATCTTCACTTTCAGGCATTGTTTCATCAAGATAAAAAATTTTATCATTGGGATCAATCTCTTCTTCACGAATTGTTTTATTTCGATCTTCTGAAGTGCTTTCATCCTTATCAACTTCCATTGATTCATCGTCATTTACTTTATCCTCTTCATTAACTTCACTTTCGGTCTTTTTTTCATTATCAGTCGTTAGAGATTCTTTATCTTCATTCTTTTCTTCTTTGACTTCCTGTTTTTCAGTCTCTCCTTTTTTATTAGATTCTTTCTTTTCAGTCTCTTCTTTTTTCTTAGATTCTTTCTTTTCAGTCTCTTCTTTTTTCTTAGATTCTTTCTTTTCAGTCTCTTCTTTTTTACTAGATTCTTTCTTTTCAGTCTCTTCTTTTTTATCAGATTCTTTCTTTTCAGTCTCTTCTTTTTTATCAGATTCTTTCTTATCAGTCTCTTCTTTTTTATTAGATTCTTTCTTTTCAGTCTCTTCTTTCTTATCAGTCACTTCTTTTTCTTCTTCTTCATCATCTTCGTCCAGTGTACATAACCAAGATAGAATGTTACCTCTGATTAGTTCGTCGCTGTCTTGCTCAGGAAGATTGAGTATATTAGATGTTCGACGTAGTTGCTTACTGGTAAGTTTTTCCTTTAATTCTTCATTTTTCTTTTCGTATTCCTCAGAACCTTCAACAAAGTTGAACCCTTCAAAGTTGAGTAGGGTTTTTCTACTGAGGCGGCATGTTGCGTCACCCGTTATTATCGTTTTTAATCCTTTCAATTCATATGGTTTGGCCTCATTGATGTTTTTTGCGATTTTTGGAAAAAAAAACAAATTCAACATCTTAATATATTTTTATTTCTTTAATCTTTACTGTATTAAATCTTGTATTTTCTTTCTTGCTGATTATTCACAAAAAAATCTTGAAAGTGAATAAGTTTCCAATCTTAAATCTTGTATCTTTTCCTTGACAATTATTCACAAAAATCTTGAGAGTAAATAAATCTTCAATCTTGAATCTTGTATCTTTTCTTTAGAATTATTCACAAAAATCTTGAACGTGAATAAGACATGAATCTTGAATCTTGTATCTTTGCTTGAAGATTATTCACATAAAATCTTGAGAGTGAACAAGTCTAGGAATCTTCTTTTGCCCGAACGATAAACGAGTTGTTTTCAATCACGGACTGAGCCTCCAATTTGTAGGGAATTTCGTTGTCTAGGGGTTGTTTAGCAAAAAATATCTGTTTTGTTTAAATGGTTGCAAAAATATCGTTTTATTGAATAAAGATGAACAAGATAAAAATACAGTGTAAAAATAAATGAAAATGTAACTTCTTCGTTTCTTGAATACTTCTGGCGATGTACAAAGGACTGTAAAGTGTCGACTGTAAAAACTATAAAACTAAAACTTAAACTGAAACTGTACAACTAAACTCGAATCGTGCCGGTGTTCCTTTTAAAAGGAAGTCCATACAGCTGGAACTCGGTTTCTATTGGTCGGTGGCGTGGAGTGGGAGAATGGCGGCGACGGTGATGGTAGCGCATGGTGGGGGGGCGGCGACGGCGTCTGGGGCGCTCGCTGCTTGGAGCGGCGTTGAGAGGAAGCACCAACTCCGACGATATTGTGGTTGAGAATGGCCGACCCTGAGGCAGTAAGATGTGCCAGGCTTTTGATGATTCGGACGGTGATGAGCCAAAAGGCTCCATTCCCACATTCGGCCGTCCTGCGATGTATTCGGCCTCGAATACGTTAATCTTCTTTTCCTTATCTCTCCACTTCGCCTTCGTTTTTCGATATTTATCGATTTTTTTCTTCACGTAAAATAGTATATCTTGTGATTTGGATAAATCATTTATGCCTGTTTCTAAATTTAAATCCACATTAAAATCTTCATTTTCTTTATTTAAAACACTATCTTCAGTTTCAACTTTACTTGCAGTTTGTGTTTTATCATTATCGTTAAAACTTTCTTCTTTAATTTCGTCTAATTTTAAAAGGACATTTGCTAAATTTAATTTTGCTTCTTTATTTCCTTCATTTGCTTGTTTTTCATAAATCACTTTTGCCAATTTTAAAACTTCCCACGCCAAATTTAAATTAGGAACGTCACCTTCTTCATTGTCTTTCTCACCATCTTCACTTTCAGGCATTGTTTCATCAAGATAAAAAATTTTATCATTGGGATCAATCTCTTCTTCACGAATTGTTTTATTTCGATCTTCTGAAGTGCTTTCATCCTTATCAACTTCCATTGATTCATCGTCATTTACTTTATCCTCTTCATTAACTTCACTTTCGGTCTTTTTTTCATTATCAGTCGTTAGAGATTCTTTATCTTCATTCTTTTCTTCTTTGACTTCCTGTTTTTCAGTCTCTCCTTTTTTATTAGATTCTTTCTTTTCAGTCTCTTCTTTTTTCTTAGATTCTTTCTTTTCAGTCTCTTCTTTTTTCTTAGATTCTTTCTTTTCAGTCTCTTCTTTTTTACTAGATTCTTTCTTTTCAGTCTCTTCTTTTTTATCAGATTCTTTCTTTTCAGTCTCTTCTTTTTTATCAGATTCTTTCTTATCAGTCTCTTCTTTTTTATTAGATTCTTTCTTTTCAGTCTCTTCTTTCTTATCAGTCACTTCTTTTTCTTCTTCTTCATCATCTTCGTCCAGTGTACATAACCAAGATAGAATGTTACCTCTGATTAGTTCGTCGCTGTCTTGCTCAGGAAGATTGAGTATATTAGATGTTCGACGT
This sequence comes from Labia minor, assembly GCA_963082975.1. Lineage (NCBI taxonomy): Eukaryota > Metazoa > Arthropoda > Insecta > Dermaptera > Spongiphoridae > Labia > Labia minor. The sequence continues at coordinate 65,622,994 of OY720347.1, forward strand.
AGTTGCTTACTGGTAAGTTTTTCCTTTAATTCTTCATTTTTCTTTTCGTATTCCTCAGAACCTTCAACAAAGTTGAACCCTTCAAAGTTGAGTAGGGTTTTTCTACTGAGGCGGCATGTTGCGTCACCCGTTATTATCGTTTTTAATCCTTTCAATTCATATGGTTTGGCCTCATTGATGTTTTTTGCGATTTTTGGAAAAAAAAACAAATTCAACATCTTAATATATTTTTATTTCTTTAATCTTTACTGTATTAAATCTTGTATTTTCTTTCTTGCTGATTATTCACAAAAAAATCTTGAAAGTGAATAAGTTTCCAATCTTAAATCTTGTATCTTTTCCTTGACAATTATTCACAAAAATCTTGAGAGTAAATAAATCTTCAATCTTGAATCTTGTATCTTTTCTTTAGAATTATTCACAAAAATCTTGAACGTGAATAAGACATGAATCTTGAATCTTGTATCTTTGCTTGAAGATTATTCACATAAAATCTTGAGAGTGAACAAGTCTAGGAATCTTCTTTTGCCCGAACGATAAACGAGTTGTTTTCAATCACGGACTGAGCCTCCAATTTGTAGGGAATTTCGTTGTCTAGGGGTTGTTTAGCAAAAAATATCTGTTTTGTTTAAATGGTTGCAAAAATATCGTTTTATTGAATAAAGATGAACAAGATAAAAATACAGTGTAAAAATAAATGAAAATGTAACTTCTTCGTTTCTTGAATACTTCTGGCGATGTACAAAGGACTGTAAAGTGTCGACTGTAAAAACTATAAAACTAAAACTTAAACTGAAACTGTACAACTAAACTCGAATCGTGCCGGTGTTCCTTTTAAAAGGAAGTCCATACAGCTGGAACTCGGTTTCTATTGGTCGGTGGCGTGGAGTGGGAGAATGGCGGCGACGGTGATGGTAGCGCATGGTGGGGGGGCGGCGACGGCGTCTGGGGCGCTCGCTGCTTGGAGCGGCGTTGAGAGGAAGCACCAACTCCGACGATATTGTGGTTGAGAATGGCCGACCCTGAGGCAGTAAGATGTGCCAGGCTTTTGATGATTCGGACGGTGATGAGCCAAAAGGCTCCATTCCCACATATATATATATATATATATAGATTGTAGAAATACTAACCATTTAAACCTATTTTAAAGGACATTAATTTTTTAAAAATATATTATTTATTAAAAAAGAAAAAGTTTTCTAATTAATTACTCGTATACACAATCTACTATAGATATATAAATGCGAAAACTCAGTATATGTGTGTACAATTTACAGCATTAATTTTTCAAATATTGAAAGAAATATAAAATCAAATCTCAACTTTGTTTTGATATTTGTCGTTTATTTATTACATTAATATTATTATTATTATTATTATTTGATTTCTTTTATTTTCAATTCAATGTCAGGGCTTATTATGAATTTGCATTTAGAATGGAGAGGTAAATGAACTTCTAAAGATTTAGACCCTACAACAGAAATTTTATATATAATTATTGTTTTAAAATTACCCTCAATTTTGATAGAATATCATAATCAAGATGATGAGAAATTGAATTTCTAGATTATTTAAGATCTATGAATATTTAATTTTTTAATAAATGCCTCCTCTCTAAAAGGCTGTAATGCCTCTTGTGATTTTCTGAGAGCATAGATAAAAGCAGCGGTGGGGGAACTTTTTTAATCATTACCCCAAAATATTTTTATGTAAGTTGATATTATTACCTCATGGCGAAGAGCAAAAAAAAACGAAATCACCTCTTTTTAGCATCTTTCCTATTATAGCCCCAATGATAATTTTGAAAAGAAAACAATACTTAACTAAAAATTTAATTTGTAAAAATACTAACAGGTTTATAAAATAGCAAATTAAAAATATATACTTTACCCCCAAAAATTTCATTTTTACCCCATTTGGGGTAATTTACCCCGGTTCCCCGACCGCCACATAAAAGTCCTTTTCTCTCTACTCAATTTTTACAATTTGTAAATATATTTTTTGAAAAATTGAATTTAATAATATAAACATGTGAAAATATTAGATTAGATTAAATAATCATATTAAAAGCTTTCAAATTATTTAAAATTTATAAATTTATAAATAAATATTTTAAAATTTTTTTCATCTATAATAATAAAAGCAAGTGTAATGTGTCTGTCTGTTTGTTTGTCTGACCGAGCTCTCCAGCAAAAACTATCGCACGCAGGGATCTGGAATTTTTTACACGGAAGCACAAAGGGGCTGGCCACCAGACCTCGAAGCCCGATTTTCGATTTTTTAATTAGAAAAATTTAAAAAAAATTATAAAGAATATTAATTAAAAATAGTTTAGTTACCATACTAGATCATAGAGGCGCTGGTGGCGATAATTTGGCGGTAATTTAAATTCTGAGCAATGTGCAGATAAAAATCTTTTTATATATCTATTGATATTTACAATATCTCAATTGATCTTATTGGCCTTTTAAACTTTGAAAACATTCACATTACGGCTATAATTTAATACTATTAATTTTTAAGATTATTTTAATTAAGAAAATTTGATCTCATAATTGGATTTTCACGTAAGATTTTAATATATAATATATTTTTTAATATTATTTTTATAGTAGTTTAGTGTTATGCTAATTTTATATTTTATTTTTATTTTGTTTACTCTGATTTTTTTTTAAATAAATTAATAACATTTAAAGTAGCATAAAAAAATTAATCGAGGCAGGAATATTGATGGGGTTTGAAATTAATAGTGATAAGACAAAATATATATAATTAGTATCAGAGAATAATATTTGCAAAGAATTTAAATCGAGGTTGCAATCGGGAAATTATTATCAAAGGGGACCAAAATTATTAAATTATAGGTCATAAAATAGAGAAGGCTGGGGCCGACAGGGCACATGGCTAGCATGGGAGAGGAAAATATATTGGTGGGAGTTCGATTGGATAACGTCCGTTTGGAAGACCAATTGTGAACAGGGTGGACAATGTAGGAAGGAACGTGAGAGAGATAGGGTAGGAGTTAGATGGTTATAGCTCAAAATAGGGACACTCGGGGGGGGGGGGTACAGGGGGCGGAGCCACCGTCTAGATGTGAAGAGCGCCGAAGGCGCTCTGATCAGCTAGTAAATTAAATAAAATTATAGTATGCTAAATTTTGTATCTAGAATGAATGATATTAAAAGATTATACTAACATAATGTATTATTAATTAATTATATCTGTTTTTATTGTCATTTGGGAGTAATATTATTAATAATTAAAGAGTTGAAATTAAATGATTCTATTGATGGAATAAATTATCAAGAGTATTTCTTCTGTGTTTTCTATGAGATGCTTTTGTTAACCGTATTCGTGTCTATTTACCTCATTAGAAGTACAATGGTTTTTCCGAAGTGATTGTCTTGCCGAGCACAGAGGCTTTCACTCTCATTCCAACTCCATTCTCGTGTCTTGTCTCTTTTGCCCATTTTCTGAAACGGCTCTTCTCTGATCAAGTATTCAATTAGGAAGCATCGCGCCTTTTGGAACAACCCAGAGACCCAGTTTTATCAAAACCCTGAGTCAGCTGGGACGACAGAATTAACTAGAAATAAAATTTGTAATCTTTAATATCAAATTTTAATTAAATTTGAGTATATATCGCCTTCTATTAAATCATTTATTTTCAACGTTAATTTTTTTTTTTTTTTATTTTATTTCATTTTTTTATTTATATAGATTGTATCTATAATATTGGTTAGACTTTTAATTATAAAATACACATAAAATAAAATTGATATATTTTTTTTATTTAGATTCCTCTATCTCCTGCTTTATTTATGTTAAAAAACCATTTAGGAAATTTTTTTTTGAAAATTAGAATAGTTTAGAGTAGTTCACCGAGCAATATGCTGGAGTGTCTCATTATTATGTTAAAAGTATTAAATAACTAGTTAAGGTTTCTATATTTTTATTAATGTTTGAATTAATTGATATATATATGCTCAATTCATCATTATTATAACTAACAATCTAAATTAAAAAAGTAATTCAATGATTTTTAAATATTAGTACCTGTTTCACCGATCAGCCGCTCGGTCATTAAAAGATAAGCTGGAGTGTCTCCACTCGACTATCTTGCAATTTGAATTGGATTAAATAACATAATATATTATATTTAAATTAAATTTAATTAATTAAATTATAAATTAAAATTAATAGATAATATTTATTAAACCAGCGCATATTTGGCTCTTTGTTGATGGCACCACGTCACGTGTTAGCGCGTGAGATTTGCAGTGTTAAAAATTAATTCTGGATACTGAAATTCTATATATAGCAGTTTTATACAATTTTTAATCATGTGAAAAACTATCAAATAGGCGAGATAGTAAAAATGATTCCAAATTATCAGGTTCTGGTAATACTAAGAACTGGTCACCTTTCAAATAATTTAAAAGAGCATAAAATAGTAATAAACCATATACTTCTTAAACGTATGTATTAATGCACTGAATGACAGAAAAGTATGGCCTGTTGATATAAAATAATAAATATTTTTGTAGAATTCGTAGAATTTTTCATGTCTGCCTGTCTGTATGTCCCAAAAATTGTGTTGTGTTTTTTCTAATATTGGCCTTTTTAACTTATTCAACACACTGTAAACTTTTTATTAATCAATTATTAATAATTTATCAAACAACTATTAATTATTTTTAAAATCAAATACATTAAATACTTTAATTAGTAAACATTATTTTCATTAAAAATTATGAATAAAAATAAATATTATAAGAAAAAGTAATTATCTTGAAATATATAAAGTACTTTGTCTGAATATTGCTTAAATTACGAGGGTGGGGTGAAAAGTTTCCGACCTAACCAAGAAAAACGATTTTTTTATTATTATTAACTTGCTTGCGCCTCCGATCAAGAAAATCAAGGTAAAGGTTGAGAGGACCCGTTCTACTGATCATAGGACACCTCATTGATATAAATGGCTTGATAGGCGTTGTCCTTGCGTAGGACGTACAAAGTCAGAGGTTCTTTTTTATTTATATTTTATTATTATAATTAAATATACGAATTTTAAAGTATTAAAATTGGACTCATATTTTTGATTTATTAATTAATTAATTTCTATTTTATTTGAATTTTAAAAAAAAATTTTGACTTCATAAAAAAAATAAAAAATAATTTCTGTTTTTTCAAACATACATACACACAAATAGAGAGAAAGACAGAAATTTTAGTCACTTTTCGATTCTAGAGGTCATGAAACATGAAGATTTGCAAAAGTTTTTTGAATTCTATCCAATGTGCATGCAAAGCCTTTATATATATATATATATAAATATATATATATATTGTTATTGCTGTTCTAAGGCAAGTACGAGGGTGGTCTGAAAAGTTTCCGGCCTGACCAAGAAAATTGATGATTTTCAATTTTTTTTTTGTTTTATTTTTCAAAATTCAAGATAGCTGAGACTTGTACGATGTCAGCTGAACGTGTGCGAAATATTTTGCAAAACCATTTGAATATGGAAAACGTGGGTGCGGCATTTCCTAACGTTAGACCAAAAATTGTTTCGAAAAACCATTTCTAACGACAATTTGGCGCTGTAGGCGTAATCCTAACGAATTTTTGCGTCGATTCATAACTGTTGATGAGACTTAAATTAAATTAAATCAAATTTAATTAATTAAATTAATTAGAACACCGTTATGAGAAATGTATCAGTATTGATGGAGATTATGTTGAAAAATATAGCAAAAAAAAAATTGAAAAACATCGTTTTTCTTGGTCAGGTCGGAAACTTTTCATCCCACCCTCGTAGAGGTTATGATACGTAGAGTAAGTCCAATGTGAAAAAATTCTCTCACGCTCACACGACTCGCTTAACTGGAACAGAGGATAAGCTCGAAACTCGAAAAACATGTAACTCTAGGTTGCACTGTATTTTGAAGATTCTATAAAACAGCAGTAAAGTGATATTTCCTGTTGTTACATATCTTTTATTTTATTCTTAAAAATACTTTAAAATTTTTACTAGTGAGAATTTTAAACGAAGTAATAAAAGTAATAAATTTTATAAACTAGAGATCTAAGATATAGCAATCATAAAAAGAAAAACTTTAAGTTATTGTTTTTTTTCCTCAATTTTACCCTAATTTCAATTTAGATTTTTATTTAATAACAACATTAAGATTAAGTTCTTTTTGCTGAACAATTTAAATAAAAATACATATATTTTTTAAAAAAATTCTAAAAAATTTGAACGAATAATTTCATTGAAATATTGAATTCGTGTTATTGTCTCTAAATAAATTCCTCTCTTATTATTTCACCACATAATCAAATGGTAGGACTCCTTTCTCTGCAATAATGTCGCTCTGCCATCCTTCGTAACCCAGCATTCCATCTTGATTATATATATATACGAGATATATATAATTTCGCTTCTCGAATAAACAATCGCACTGACTGATTATAATCCTGCTCGACACAATGGCTCTAAATCTTTCTTTCTTTTTTTGAAATTATTTCTATTATATTTATAATGTAGAGAGAATAAAAGGCCAAAGGGCCCTCGTATTTTATTCTATTTGTATTTTTCATTTTTCATTCTTTTTGTCATTTATCGTTATTTCTTTTTTTTAACTATTCTTCACTTGTATCCTGTGATAAACTTGAATTGGATACATGATCGTAAATATATAAGTTATATATATGTATATGTGCGTAAATCTTGCAAGAAATTGTATAGCGCTAGAGAAAAATGATAAAATTGTTGCAAATAAGGATATGTCGTTCTCATATATCTACTCACGATTTATATTACATTTTATAACATTTAATTGAAAGAAATTTAATATTAAACACATTTATATATTGTATATATATATATATATATATATATATATTTCTTTACTTTCTCAAATAAAAAGATTTATACTTAATATCAAATTTTACTTGATTTGAAAAATACTAATATGTTAACACATCAATAGACACAATTTATCGATATTCTCTTTTTATTAAGTTTTTTTCTCAAAAAAAGTGAAAATATTAAATTGAAAAGAGAAATACAATGTATTAAAAGTTTTTTAATTAAATTCTTTAAAAAAATGAAAAATAGAAAAATCATGGAAGTTGTTAAAGTAAATCCAAGATCGGAAACACTAGACTTAAATATAATTAAATTATTAAGCCATTGTAATTAATTAAAATAATATAAATCTAATAAAACTAATATTTACAATTGTTTTTTTGAAATCGGAGAAAAGAAACTGAAGAATATAGGGAAGACCAGGGAGGCTCTGGACACTTTGTTTCTCAATTTTTTTTTTAAGACGCTATAAGCACTAAAATATTTCTTAATGAGTCATTAGGCAACCTGAAGATCACGATTAATCCGAGATTTTTTAAAAGTCTCTAGGAAAACTCATTTTTATATAAAGTGAGTAAATGCCCGATGTCTCCCCGGGTAGGGGAAAAAAAATTAGACTTTTAGACCTTCAAATCCCTGCATTCTACAATCAGGTAAGTACTCTTTGAACTCTATGTGGAGGAGTTCCTTGAATGACTGCCGGAGTAAAAATTTCTAATTCTCCAGGTTTCCCCTTTCATACCCCTCTGAAGAACATTTCATTCGTTCGACTAGTAACTAGTCCGCCTCTTATTTCTTAAAGAAGGGATTGGTTTTTATGAAGCCACCCTCCCCCAAAGGGATGGGTTTGTATGACCAATTATTTCCACAAGAGGTGGGCAATCATATTTCGTACGTGTCATGATGAATTCATTTTATACAAACAAATTTCCAATAGATTATCGTTGTTTATTGTTTATGACTCCTTCGCTCTCAAAAGAGGTAACCAATTTTACCATGTGCCGTTATACAAAAATTTGATCATAATATAAATTATGCATATAAATATGTAATAGCTTAAAATTCAAAATTTCCAATATATTAAAGAAGCCAAGCGACAAGGGGAGACTTTGGACAAGCGTCCAGCAAAACATCTCCTGAAACTGTAAATACTAGTTTAAACCCCAACCTTGTACCATAAATATGGTTCCAAACTTAAAAAATAGGAGAAATGGGGAAAAAAAAATCAGTTTTTTGGAATATTCTTCGAAAGTTTTTAAGAGAATTTCGGCCATTATCACTATGTGAAATGTTCATCGTAATTCGATTATTTTAGATCTAAAATGCACAAAGAGAGGTCGGGAAAATCGACCTGTACATTGTGTCTTCTTGATCAGACTCTCCCCGGTCTTCCCTACCTATATATGATTTTTAAACATTCTACTACTGCTATACTATTTAACGGTTAAAAATCAATATCTTTTGGAAAATTATTCACTTTTGAAATATTTTGAAAAAATATACTATATATTTGAATGAGTTGTAATGTCACATGGTAAAAGTAATAATATAAACAATAAATAGTAAAACGGTGCCAAAACAAAGTACTCTACCAATTCCATACCAATACTGCAACGTGCGCTCTATCTGCTTTCTGCATGCTTAAGTAAGGATATATATACCAAGTATGGAATGTACTTTTCTAATGGAAACCCACCCCCGCCTTGATATGACCGAAAAAGTGTTGTCGGGACAGAGCTTAAGTAGTTCTATGTTTCAAGTATGGAATATACTTTCCTAAATGGAAATAGCCCCCCGTCTTGAAAAACAAATAAGCTGGAGTGTCTCCACTCGACTATCTCGCAATTTGAGAAATGGATTAAATAACATAATATATTATATTTAAATTAAATTTAATTAATTATAAATTATAAATAATAAATATTAAACCAGCGCATGTTTGGTTTTTTATTGATGGCACCATGGCACGTGTTGGCGCGTGAGATTTGCAGTGTTAAAAAATTAATTCTGGTACTTTCAGCGATTCAATCAAGCTGAAATTCTATATATAGCAGTTTTATACAATTATTAATCATGTGAAAAATCATCAAACATATATCTTTACGGTCACTTTAGAGGAAAAAAAATCAAAACGTTGTAGGTAATGACCCTCTTCCGGTTGAGCTACATTTCTCAAAAGTTGATAGAAAACTATGAATTTTGAATAATGCTCATGTACCAAATTGCATCATTCTAGCTCAAACCGTTTTTGCGTAATCTTGCCTACATACATACACACACACACACATACACACACACACACATACACACACACACACATACACACACACACAGACATTTTTCTCAACCTTAGTGAAAATGATTCAGGAACCTTCAAAACGTATAAAAACATCAAAATCTCAACATCGAAAATTTTCGTGATCGCAATACTATCTCTGGCGAGATAGTAAAAAACAATACTTTTTTTTGTAAATAATCAGTTTATATTATTTTCTATTTTTTATCTAATTATTACACATATTTATAGTATGTGCTATACGCTACCTACAGAATTGGTAAAGCACTTAGTGTAGGTAGAGCACACGCCTCAGTAGAACGGTTGTGGTAGAGCGCACGCTACAATCCAGTAAAACTATGGTTACAATGAAATTAGTTATCTTGCCTGTCATTGTCCTATTATTTAAATTAATATTTTACTCACAATTCGTTCTATTTTACGTTTATCATTAATATAATCACAATAATAATGCTATAATAGACATTTACTTGATTATTATAATCAGTTCGGTCCTCCTCTTAAAAGATTTTAATATTTTCAGAATTTGTACATTAATAAAATAGAAAAAGATTCATAAAATTGTAATAAAAGAAAGAAAAAGTTATTTATTCTTTATAAACAATATTTAAATTAAGTTAAGTAGTTAAATTTTAATATATATAATTATAATATTTTATATTTCTAAATCTCTGCTTCTAGTTTTAATATACACCTTGAGAAAAATAATTTTATAAATTTTCCTATTCCTCAATAATTATATGACATAAAAATATACTAAAAATATGTATAAAAAATTGTGGTTTGACTATAAAATAGCAAGGATATATTTATAGACAAGTTCATCTCGTATTTAAACATTAATGATCATATCTTCTGATGACATTCTTCTGGAAAATTCTTGAAATTAATTAATCAATTAATTACATTTTCAAAATATTATTTATTTCTATATTTATAATCTTATCTTCTTATGAGAGTAAAAATTGTTTGTTTGTTTCTCTGTTTCTTTGTTTCTTTGTTCTCAAAAACCGCTCTAACGATTTTTTTGAAATTCACACCAGAGATAGTATTTATAAAGAAAAATTGAGTTTTATTGATCATATCTCACGAAAACTACATCTTTATTAGTTTTTTTCTTCTAAATTTAAATGTATATATGTGACGTCACAACCACCGCCTGTGAGATATATACATATCTATTCTTAAAATAAAATTAAAAATATTTATATTATATTCATATTTGATATTTTAATTTCATTAATAGATATACATTTAAATTATTTGAAATTGTTTCACACAACGTTTAAAAGAATATTTATCTTTATATTCGATTCGATATATAGTAGGAGAATTAAATGACGTTATCAATTTATTATACTCCGGTAAATATATTTTTAATATTATATATTAGCTATTGATTATATTGTAAATAATATCTTATATACTTACTTGAAAATAATTTAAAAAGTTTTAAAAGTTTATTTTTATGAATTCAAATCGTCAATTGAAAATGAAAATCTAATTATGAGATCAAAATTAAAACTATTTATTCATATAATTTTGAATGTTTTCGTGTTTTATAAATAAAAACAAATATACATATTCTTTGAATAACAAATTCCAATTTATATGATCTTAATATATTGTGAGAATTAGATAATGTAGACAGAATGAAAATGTCTATAATAAAGATATAAAGAATCATATTTTAATTTTTATATAACCAAGAAATCATTTTTTCACTTAAAATATAGTTGTAAAGCCCAAATCTTTGATCCATATAACATCATCGACTGGGCCACTACCATAAGGAGTCTTCTTTTGCTCTGACTAGGGCCACCTGTATTTGCCATTAGTCACGAAAAAATAATATTAAATTGTATATAAATTTAAAAATTAGAATATTTGAATTTGTTTAAATTTTAATACATGTAATCAATCATATGCATAAAGAATAGAAAATTTTGAAAATCAACTTGATATTAAATTCAGAAAAAAAAATACTGATATATAGAATATAGACGATATTACTTGGATTAATCTTATAATGCTAGCTAAAATTGTTTGTTTGTATTATTGAGGACCCCAGTTCCATTCATTTTAATCAGATTGAAGCAATGATGCAACATTTAATAATTGTAATAAATAATTAAAGAATTGTATATAAAAAATAATGAATCATTTTTTTTAACTTAAGAACCGAGCCGAGGCAGAGTATATCTCTTAATCAATTATAGCGATGCTTAATTATTAACCACTTCTTTTAAAAAATAAATTCAAAGTTCTTTTTTCCCTAAAAAGATTTAAGAATTTCCATTAAAAAAAAAATCATCTTAATTTCTTTCATTTCTTATGTAGCGATGTTTTTTAAAAAAAATTTTATCAGTTAATGTTACTTATATTGGACAAATATAGTATAGATATAGAGCATTTCTATGTTTCAACAATGAATTTATCAAGTTTGACTCAATTAATCGGTGGAGTAGGTATCATTTGTAACTCTTTTTTTTTGGCCATGCGAGATTTATTTCAACGATCATTATTAAATGTCAAGTTGTTGCACACCTTTGAATGAGGTACATTCCACCTCGTCATTTATTTCATTAAACACCAGTTAGATTAATCAATTATTCCACCACATTAGAATTAATCAAACTTTATCATAAACTAAGTTGACGGCCATAAAGCTTCCTTTGTGAAGCAACCGATAAAAAATAACATCGCTTTAGAAATAATAAAATTTAGATAAAGAATTTTTTTTTTATATAATTTATATAAAAGAAAACAATCGGTCGAATAGATATTTATTTCTTTAGAAGTTTCGATCACCTTTGGTATTCTTTTAATTTAATGGTTCAATTGACCTGGGGCTCTATTAAGGAGGCTGACAGACTACATCGAATCCTTTAAAACAACACATTAAAAAAACAGAAAAACAAAAAAAAAACAAATTGAGAAAACAATAAGTATATCTATAAATCATTATCGTTTCCATTATTTTCATAGTAATCCTCATGTATTTTATTTATGAAAATTTGAGATCTGCTAAGTTGTCCAGCAATTTTTTATTACTTCTTAAAATAAGTTGACCTGTGGCCAGGCGCAGAACAGACCAACGGTTTGAAATAAATTAATTTCCAGATAGAGAAACAATTTGAAATAATTTAAATGTATCTATTAATGTAATAAAAAACAGATATGGATATAACATAAATATTTTTAATTTTATTTTATTTATAATATATAAGACCAGGCTGTGACGTCATGAATGGCTGAATGACGTCATATAATTTTAAATTAAGAAAAAACTAATAAAGATGATTTTTCTCGAGGATAAATAAAACCAATACAAAGTGCATGATTCGTGGTGATATGTAAAAATCTCCTCATGTGAAATTTGGTGTGAAAATAACCCTTCCCTTCCTATCGTCGTTCGCTAATACTACCACTTCCGGTTTCCGGATTTGAACCAAAAGTTGATCATTCATCATACTGATGCATTGAGTAAATATACCAAATTTCATCAAAATCCGTTGAGCTGTACACATCTATACGGACGGACGGACATACATCATGCTAAAAATACTTCTGTTAAGAAAATGCATGATTCGTGGAGATATGTAAAAATCTCCACATGTGAAATTTGGCGTGAAAACAATACCTCCCTTACTATCGTCGGTCGGTAAAAAGTAGAAAAATATAAAAAAAGTAAATATAAGATTTAAGAAAGAATAGATTCAAAATATATGTAATTTAGAACTTTTGAATCCAACAAATTCTAAGAAAAAGGATAAAAGGGGTCTCAGATAACATTTTCTGAATCTAAAACAAATCTATATATACTCAAATATGTAGCCTGTACGGAGTTGATTATGAGGTATTAATTACACCCTGACAATTCCTGCGCACCAATCCTGTCTGTCTCTAATTAATTTATTAAATAGGAATTTAAGATAAATAAATGAATTAGTTTATTAACTTTATTTAACATTTATACACATATATACAAATTTTATATTTACAATATTTACTCTACGGAATTTAATAGGATAGACACTTCAATGGTTGGGACACCACAGTCCATTAAAAAAAAATTTCCACTAAAAAATATACAACAAATCTGGCCTAGTTCATAGAAGGGGAAAAAAAATCAAAACTCAATACAACCAACCAAAACCCGATTCCCAATAATCTCCATCTCCAAAAAAATATTTTTTCTTTCTTTTTCTCAAAAACTCTCTTCCACATCCATTTTTTCCCTTTTCGAAATTCCCCATGCTGCCCCATCTTACTTTTATAACTATAACGCGGAATTTAATGGTTACAATTAAAATGAAAATAAGTAATGGGAATTTTTTTAAATTTAGAATCATAAAATATTATAGAAAAATATATTCTATAATTATATTGTATTTGAGAAAGATTCATATTTATTATATATATAATTATTCATATTTATTGTACAAAAATCAATAAATATTTTTATCATATATACTTATTTGGAAAATGAATAATCAAATTTGCTGATTATTGATTTAAATAAATAATGAATTGGATAATTAATTTAATTATCATTTGATGATGTGCCAATTAAGTTGTTGCCAAAATTCGTATATTATTCGCTTGGCTTTCATAAAATAAATATAAAACATTTACGAAACGTAGAGGCTTTGTTTATTGGTTACTCGACCAGAGAATCATTTATTCTTGAAATTTCCACTCAATAAAGTGTAAAAATAATTTTAATAAATCACAATCGAATAATATAAATTGGCATATTCAATTTTAATTATTGATAAATTAATATTATGGTAATGAGAAGGCTGAAAATCAAGTTCATGGGAATAAGTGAACTTTGATGGCCAGGAGTAAGAATATGTCGTCCGGAGGGAGGAACTCTATTATTAAGGGAGTAAATTCGGGTTACACGGGGTTTGTTAAGATCATTGTACCTGTGTCGGATAGATTGATACTATTGCAAATTCATAGACATCCAATGGATATAAATATAATTCAATTCTACGCACATATATCTGAAAATAAATAAAAACAAAGTGGAGAAATTTTACGATTTTCTTGAAAATATCTTAAGCTTATTCAAAAAAGGCAATATCAACTTAACAATTGGCTATTTCACTATAACAATTGGACGAGGCAGGCGTGGTGACGTGGTCGGTGAATATGCTTTGGGAGAGTGTAATGAAAGAGGGGACCGGCTTTACTAATTCTCTCAAAGGGATGTATTGTGTCCCCGTTGTTGTTCAATTTTATGCTGATAAAATCTTTAAGAAGGTTACGGAAGACCTGGACATAGCAATTAAAATTAATGGAGTCATAAGCAGACTAAAAGTGATTTCATCAGTTATATAGAAGATCTCCAAATTCTTCTAAATAAAACCCCTCCAAGTTGAAGAAAATGCAGGCTTAGATATCAATATAGCTAAAACAAAATTCATGGTATTCAGTCGCAACCCACACGAGAACGGTACGATTTATCTTAAAATCAAGTAAATCGAACGTGTGGATTCAATGAAATACCTTGGATATATCGTGAACAATGAATTTTATTCCAGACCGAGAGATTAAATTATGTATTGAAGCTGTTGAACCACTTTTAATTGGGTGAGAGCCTCCTTCTGCAATGACAACCTAAGCTTTAAAATACTATAAAGAATGGTCAAATGCTATGTTTGGTCTATTCTACTTTATGTAGTAGAGGCATGGACTCTGAAGGCTGATACAATAAAGGCGCTTGAGATTTGGAACATTAAACTAATGCTCTAAATATCTTGGGTTGAGTCACAAATCTACAAATAAAGAGGCCCTGAAAAGATCCAACACGTGCTGGGAGCTTATTGAATTGTCAAGTTTCGGAAGATCTCGTACCTAGGTGACTCAGTGTGCGGGGCGAAAAATATTGCTTGTTGCGATTGAATATATGTATATAGCTGAATTACCTAAGTAAAAATATATTGTAATTGTAATAAATTAAATTTCTTAAATAAAGATATATTATCATCAAAAATATTAATTTTTTACCGACCGACGATAGAAAGGAAGGTATTGTTTTCACACCAAATTTCACATGTGGAGATTTTTACATATCTCCACGAATCATGCATTTTCTTAACAGAAAAAAGTATTTTTAGCATGTCTGTCCGTCCGTCTGCTGTGTGTCCGAATAGATGCCAAATGTATATATCATCATTTAACACCATCTTTAAAACAATTACTGTCAAAAATGTCTGACAGATTTATGGAGTAGTTTTGCTTTGATAGATATTGAAAGTTGTCAATTTCGTGTTTGTTTGCAACCATGAAGAAAGAGCAATATCGATCAGTGATTCGATTTCTTTTTTTGGATAGGAAGAAGTGTGAGGAAATCAAAGTGAAGTTGCATGCCGTTTATAAGGATCATGCACCTTCGATGACTACCACCAGATATTGTTTTAATGAATTCAAGCGTGGCCGAACATCTGCGTTTTTGATGAAGATACTCATTTTATTTGTTTTTACCGACCTACGATAGTAAGGGAGGTAGTTTTCACACCAAATTTCACATGTGCAGATTTTTACATATCTCCACGAATCATGCATTTTGTTAACAGAAAAAAGTATGTTTAGCATGATGTCTGTCCGTCCGTCCGTATGACGGGTTATTTTCACACCAAATTTCACATGAAAAGATTTTTTTACATATCTCCACAAATCATGCACTTTGTATTGGTTTTATCCTCGGGAAAATCATCTTCATTAGTTTTTTCTTAATTTAAAATTATATGACGTCACTCAGCCCTTCATGACGTCACAGCCAGATCCTACTTATATATTATAAATAAAATAAAATTTAAAATATTTATGTTATATCCATATCTGTTTTTTATTGCATTAATAGATATATTAAAATTATTTGAAATTGTTTCTGTGGCTGGAAATTAATTTATTTCAAACCGTCGGTCGGTTCTGCGCCTGGTCACAGGTCAACAGTTTATATTCTTTATATTAAATTTTTTCCTCCTTGTTTTGATATACATTTATAATTAATTTAATTTAATTAATTGATCTTAATGATCAACTATATTAATTTACCATACAATTTCTTTTCATAACGAGGTTTTGACACAATTATTATAAAATTTTGTCATTTATTAAGATCATTTTTTTTTTACCTTTACATTACATTTTTTGATTTATTTCTAAATTCTTTTGAATAGGATCAAGATTCTTTAATCATTATTAAATAAATTAATATCCTAGTCATTTGTCGTTTGTTGTTTTTGCTAATCTTTTTTTATTGAATCGAGTAGCGGCCAGTTTTAATTGCTTAACAAGCCATTTCGCTGTAGCAAGTATGTTTGTCAATGCGTGTAATGATTGGGTAAGCCGCTGCCAACTGGTGACTATGCATTCACAATACTCAGCTTATTGAACAAAGCCATCCATTGATAGCCAACTCGCATATATATCCTTAATTAAATAAATAATTTCTAATTGTCACCAGAATGAATTATAAAAATAATTTTATTAGGCTGGATTAACTTTTTACATAATGTTTTTTTTTTATTCTTGCAGCCCATACACAATAATAATTTATAGTTTCAACTAATATATATAAATTAATTATATAAATATTTTAGTATACTATATATTAGATCACACATATTTTATTTAAAATATCCAACTCTTTCTCTCATTTTCAAGATTCTAAAGAGAAGAAAAGATGAAGGAGTATAATTAACTCATTAACTCCAATTATTGAATTAAATACAAATTTAAGACAGAACAAGACGAAATGCTTGTTATACTGTCTCTCTAGAAAACTTAATTATAAAATCAGAATTTAGAAACCAATTATAGAAATTTTTCATAATTGATATTGAAAGGTATATGAAATAAGTTGACATGTGGCCAGTGACGGTTTGAAGTAAATTAATTTCCAGCTACAGAAACAATTTCAAATAATTTAATACATCTATTAATGTAATTAAACACAGATAGGCATATAACATAAATATTTTTAATTTTATTTTATTTATAATATATATGCAAGATCAGGCTGTGACGACATGATTGGCTGGATGACGACATATAATTTTAAATTAAGAAAAAACTAATAAAGATGATTTTTCTCGAGGATAAATAAAACCAATACAAAGTGCATGATTCGTGGTGATATGTAAAAAAATCTCCTCATGTGAAATTTGGTGTGAAAATAACCCTTCCCTTCCTATCGTCGATCGCTAATACTACCACTTCCGGTTTCCGAATTTGCACCAAAAGTTGATCCATTCATCATACTGATGCATTAAGTAAATATACCAAATTTCATCAAAATCCATTGAGTCGTTCAAGCTGTACACATCTATACGGACGGACGGACAGACAGACATCATGCTAAAAATACTTTTTTCTGTTAAGATATGTCAAAATCTCCACATGTGAAATTTGGTGTCAAAACAATACCTCCCTTACTATCGGTCGGAAAAAATTAAGAATAATTTGGATTAAACATAATCGATTCGTAAAGGTGTATTTAAATTGCACATACCACTGAAATGTTTTAAATAGTGATGCTAATTTGTAGATGGGACCCCCTCCTCAGGTTTTAAAAAAATGGCGATTATTCAATGAGAATGGCTATTGGAAATTCCATTGCCTGGATTTAATAGAAATTTTTTCTTCATTAAAAAGTGACAGCTTTTTATAAATATTAGATTCATCCATATTGAACTGTATCCATTTTTATGTGGATTCATGCAACTCTTTTATTTAGCCCCGACATGAACTCGACGGTATTGTACAGATGTCCATCAAAGTCAATCATATTTTTGTCATAATAATGAGTGATTACACGCATTAACAAACAAATTGAATTTATTCAAATGGGAACAACTTTTTCCTATTTATTCTAATGGATATCCAAATATAGTAAGTTTATTGATATATTATAAAAATGTGTAGGAGAGGAGGGGAAGAAATGAAGAAGAAATTAGAGAAACAGATTTAATTATGTTTATAATTATGTTTATAATTAACACAATAATATAAATGTAAAAAATATAATCCTGTTAGATATATGTATATAATCATTTTAATAAAGGAAAAAATTAATTATTATAAATTAATTTCGTATTATACAAAATTTATACAGAATTCATTTGAAATCTTATAGGAATGATTAATGTAATTCATAAGGTCATAATAGCTCTTTAATTAATTTTGAAAAAAAAAATATATAAATAAAAGTTTTTTTAATTATTTATATGAAATCAAGAGAAGCAAACGTATATTTATTTATCTTTCGCTGCAGAATAAACAAATATTTTTATGCTAAAAATATTTTCATTAATAAAAATATCGGTATCCCAATGAAAACATTAAAATGAGATAACAAACTTCATTAATTATTCATTAGTTTATGCCCTTCACAAAGCGGCGTTTCAATTTTAGATGGATGGGGTGAGGGGAAAGAGGAGTCCCTACAGAGCGCAGGAAGGAAGGGGGAAAATCATTTAAGCAACATTAAATGTAAATTGAAATTATCGTTTACTACTTATTTGTATTTTTTTTATGCTTCTAGAAATCTAGTCAAAATTCTTTCATTAGTCAATGAATAAATGGTTATAGTCCTAAATATTTTCAGAAAACTTTAATCATCTGTACCTTTTTCATTTTCTTAGCGTTACGAAATACCCTATAGAAAATTATTGATATAATATTTAGTACCGGGACCCAGAGCCTCGGCTCGGTACTTAAGTTAAAAAAAATGATCCATTATTATTGGGTTTGGCTGGTAATATTAATACCTGAGACACCGGGCTCTCGCTCGACCCTTTAAAAAATATTAATATACAATTCTTTAATTATTTATTACAATTATTAAATGTTGCATCATTGCATCAATCTGATTAAAATGAATTGAACTGGGGTCCTCAATAATACATAAATATGTATTATTAGGTATGTTTCTAAGTGCATGAATATTTTTTTTTATTGGAAGAATGATAAATATATATCGTAATTTATAATTATAAAATATTATTAAAATATATATTTTTAATTTTATTACGAAATTAAATAAAAAATTTTAAAATATTTTAAATATAAAAAAAATATTAATACAATATCCATTAAAAAAAGGCGGGAGTCAAATTTCAATATGAATGTCATTTGTGATGTCATCCATATATAAATTTAAATTAAGAAAAAACTAATGAAAATGTATTTTTCCAGAGATATGAACAATAAAACTCAATTTTTCTTTATAAATACTATATCTAGTGTGAATTTCAAAAAAATCGTTAGAGCGGTTTTTGAGAACCCATGGCTATATATACAAACAATTTTAGCTAGCTTAATAAGATAAGATATTATTATTCGATTTTTTTAATTTCTTTGAGTTTCAAGGATATAACCAACATTTATATCGTTAGACGAATTGAGATAAATTAGTAGGTATTTTAAATCTATTAATTTGTTAATTTTATAAATAATCATGTAATAATTAAATTCAGTCTTTACGTTTCATCATATGATGATATTTATTATTCCTAAAAAAATTTATCTATATAGGTAAATCATTTTTAAGATTATTTCTTTTTATTGCATGAATTGATATTTAAAATTTACAGTGATTACTTAATTCAAGTTATAAGATAAAAAATGCTATTTCTAGAATACATAACC
Source organism: Labia minor (assembly GCA_963082975.1). Classification (NCBI taxonomy): domain Eukaryota; kingdom Metazoa; phylum Arthropoda; class Insecta; order Dermaptera; family Spongiphoridae; genus Labia; species Labia minor. The sequence continues at coordinate 65,642,830 of OY720347.1, forward strand.
ATGGAATCAAAAAACATAAACAATGAATAATATTGATATTAAGATTCAAGCTTAGCTCTACTGGCTTAAGTGTTCAAACCTCATCAAGTTCACGAAAAATTTAATAAACCATATAAAATAAAATAAAAATATCTAGGAGTAAGTTAAGATATCAATATATTAAAGAAATAAAGAAATAAGCATTGATATAATATGAGTAGTTTGAGGACGAATGTTTAACCCTCAACAAGTACCAAAATTAAAAAAAAAATAATAAAAAAAAATAATATAATAAAATAAAAAGTTTAATTTGAAATTAACTTACATTTCAATGTAGATAGTATTTCAAAAAATATTTTTTTTATAAAGGTGTTAAAATAGTTTTTGATAAATTACAAAAAAAAAAAAAAAAAAAAAAAAAAAAAATAATCTTAAAAATTCAAACTGCTCTAAATTTTATGGGTATACTACGATTAATTTGATTTGTCTACTTATTTATTTTAAAATATACATTAAAATTTTATTTATTATTTTTTCTTTAATTTCAATTTTGATTAGTGTAGAATTATCTAACTTTAGGCGCATGTTAAAGTTAAAAGCGGTTTTACTTGTCTATGTTTTTAATATTATGAATTTTCAAAATTTTTGATCGAGTTTCGTCATTTACATTATCCATGCCTGGCATAGTTTGTCGTTGGTCCTCCAATGGATGCCTTGCTAGACAAACAGGCGTCTAGAAGAGAGCAACGCAGGGCGTCCGCTATAGATTATCGGGGCGTGGGGTCCCACGTGAGCCCGTGACGTCACCAGCTGCCCGTTGCTGTGGCAACGAGCTCATGACGTCACTTGAGTTTCACGTTAGGCCCTCCATGCGTGCAAATTACAAGAGGATTCGTTACCAGGACTAGGAGAAAAATTCATACCAATCATCTTATAAATAATCATTAGTGTTAGAATGATGTAATATTTAATGATGAAAGGGTGAGAGGTAACGGGAGTTGATTAATGATATGCATAGTTTTTCCCGATTGAATAGGATAGATAACAAAATTAATTGAATTTCGTATCAAATAAACATTTCGATCTATTTAGAGAGGATATTTGTCGATTTACACGGTTGAATTAAATCAGAGTCTATGTACTCTTCACTAAGAGGGCTGAATCAATTTTTCTCTTTTCAACCTTCCGTGGGCTTTAAAGCAACATCATTAGAGGCTGGTTAGCAAATTAACATGACAATCAAACACAATAGAAACAACAGGCTTTATAGAGATATATAATCACATTAGATAGATAATGAAATTCTTGAAATATCTTTCATTTTATCAACCATTGCAATCATTTTCTAGGTTACTCTCACCATAATTTGCAAAATTGATTTGATAAATGATATACCAAGATGAAATTGAAAACAAAGTAAATGATATGGATACAAAACTGATTTTTATAATATTATAAGTATTCAATCCTGATAATAAGGAATATAGGCAAAATATTTTAAATATTTGAGTAGCATTTTGTAAATGAAAATAAAAAAAAAAAGAAAATTTAATTTTATTATAATGATTTTTCAATATTGTTTTACATACTTGTACATAGTATTAATTATAATTTGATCAAATTTCGAAAACTTTAATGTCGAAAAAAATAAATAAGTTGACCTGGGGCCAGGTCTGAACCGACCGACAGTTTGAAATAAATTAATTTCCAGCTACAGAAACAATTTCAAATAATTTTAATATATCTATTAATGTAATAAAAAACAGATAGGCATATAACATAAATATTTTTAATTTTATTTTATTTATAATATATATGTAAGAACAGGCTGTGACGTCATGAATGGCTGGATGACGTCATATAATTTTAAATTAAGAAAAAAACTAATAAAGATGATTTTTCTCGAGGATAAAACCAATACAAAGTGCATGATTCGTGGAGATATGTAAAAAATCTCCTCATGTGAAATTTAGTGTGAAAATACCCTTCCCTTCCTACCATCGATCGCTAATACTACCACTTCCGGTTTTCGGATTTGCACCAAAAGTTGATCAATTCATCCTACTGATGCATTAATTAAATATACCAAATTTCATCAAAATCCGTTGAGCGGTTCAAGCTGTACACATCTATACGGACGGACGGACGGACGGACAGACATCATGCTAAAAATACTTTTTTCTGTTTAGAAAATGCATGATTGGTGGAGATATGTAAAAACCCCCACATGTGAAATTTGGTGTCAAAACAATACCTCCCTTACTATCGTCGGTCGGTAAAAATAGAAAAAATTCAAACACTTTTTTAACACAGACATTATTATCTAAATTTGAGAAATTTCCTAATTCAATTTTAACAAATTTGATAATATAAAATTTTTAATGTATTTTCAATTGTCTTCTATTATTTGTTTTTTATTTCGCCAAGTAAGTTCAATTTCCCGCTTCACTGACCAATTAGCAGAAGGCCTACTTACCACCCACCTTTTCAATACAATATAATTCAAGATAATAGATTTTATATTATTTTTTTTTTAATAATTTAATAATCTTTATTTGCCTTTGCCAATTCGGCATACAAATTATACAATTTCATCTTTTACAATAAAAAACATAAAAACAAAACACAAAAACATCTAATTTAAATTTAAGAGTTTTTTTTTTTCTCCCTTTTTTCTCACTCACAACTCACAAATCTCTCAGTTTTTATTAAATATATACAATCATTGAAGGTTACAATGCGCTTAAATTAAATATAATAACTTCATTATACTTATATACAAACAACAATAACAAAACCCTGCTCGTCCTTTGTCAACTAGGTATATAAATCTCATCGAATTTTTGTTCACAAAATTTTACAGTAACAACATAATAATAACAATAATAATATAATCTTTATTTGCCTTTGCCAATTCGGCATACAAGTTACACAATTTCATCTTTCACAAAAAAAACAAAAAAACAAAAACATTTAATTCAAATTTAGGAGTTTTTTTTTTCCTTACTCATAACTCAAATATATTCAATTAAAATATTTATTCTTTTACAAAGTAATGAACAGTTGATCTCCTCTCTATTTGTCATAATAACAATATTAATAAGAAGAAACGACTGAAAGTGGAAAATTCCTCGTCATTCGTTCATGACGAAGGATCTCACCCTCAGTGCGTTCGTAATAAAATTATGAAAGTCTGTCAGTTGGGTCTCGTTCCCTACGTTTAGTAGTATTTCTATAAAGTTACCCTCGTGAACTTCCTCACATGGATACACATGTTCCTACAATTTATATTATTTAAGAGAATGAATTAAATTTTTTTAGAAAAATTTAAACATTTTTTTTACTAATTCATTAAATTTAATTAGATTTAATAATGTTTACATTTATGAAAAATAATTATAAATTAAAAAAATAGTTTCTAGTTAAGAATTTTTTTCTTTTTCTCATTGTAGAACAAAATTCCAATTCTCATGCCTTCTATGAAAATTATAAAGCTTTATAACTCCCAGTTAGTCTCAAATAATAATTTATATTTGTACCAAATTTCATTTGAATTGGAAATTTCTCTATATATAATATTAAATAAATAGGAATTTCTTAAAATATTTATATATAATAGTTTGAATAATTAAAAAATATTTTAATGAAACATAAATTAATATTGAATTGTTTAAAATGGTACAATGTATCAATAAATGTTTAAATTTTGCAAAAGAGGAGGTGTATTACCATACAATAGATCATATATTTAAGTGATTAGAGTAACAAGGGTAGGATTATCTATGAACTCCTGTAAGTTAGATTACAAATTAATCAAAGAGTGTGTTTAGTTGCATATATCAGACTTAAAAAAGATTCTTCAACTTTATTATTATTTATTAATATATATGGGAATTAGAAACCTCTCAGCTGTATTTTATTCTTAACTTTGAGCTTTATCAATTCACTTTATAATTTTTTTCGGTTTTTATTAGGTATATTATGCAGTAAGTAATTTAAAATTATAAAATACACACCAATATTTCGGGATTGTAGCCCACAAATTTGTTTAATGTTAATACATATAATAAAAAAACAGTTTTTGAGAAAAGCAAATAAACAGGTGTGTGAACCCATATTACTTTGTTCTAGAAATAAATAAAAGTAAATTTTATACAAAATATTGTAATATATAATCATAAAAATGCCCTTTAATACAGAAATATAGAAAAATTACTAGAAATTAACATTTATAACAGACATGGACATCCTCACGTCCACTTTTATTTTTGTTCGAAGACAAGTAGACGATATATTGAAATTAAAAATAGAAAACTATTGTCATGAATTAAACTCATAAATAATTGTAATGTATTGGAAATATATTATATAATATACATTATTATATAGTGAGAATGTGTTAGAATAATAAGAAGGAAGTTGAGTTGGCATTCTTTAAGCCGTGGGAAAAATATAATCAAGGGTGATCGTTATGTAAGAAAAGAAAGATTACTAATGGGTGCAACGGAGACAGAGGATGAGAGAAGGAGATGGCGAAAGGGGAAGGAGGGGAGGCTCAAGGTGAGATGAACCTAAAGCGAGCGAGAGTGTGGCAGTCAGTGGAGAATGTACACGAGAGAATAAGTGATTGAATTATCGATAATTATAAGATGTGTGTGTTAATTTTGATCTGTTTAGTGAATCTGTGTTCCTGGCCAGGGGAGTGTGAGTAAAGCAAATTTAATTACATTAAATGCATTTGAATAAATTCGTATGAAATTGATTAAATAAATGAATTAATTTGGATAAGATATATTAAATAAGTTAATGTAAAATTGATTGAATAAATAAAGTAAATAATATGAATTATGATTAACTGAATTAATATAAAATTAATTAAATAAGCAAGTTGAATTAAATAAGTTATAATTGAAAGAATTAATGTAAAATTGATTGAATAAATAAATTAAATAATATAAATTATGATTGAAGGAATTAATGTAAAATTAATTAAATAAACAAGTTAAATTAAATAAATTGTATGTGAATATATTAATGATTTAAATTTGATTTATAATTGTATCCTAATTAAATGAACAAATTAAATAAATTATACTTGAAATAAATTAAATGATGTTTTTAATAAACAATTAACACATTCGTCGCATATAGGTGGCATGATCTCGTACCTTCTTTCTAGCATTGGTGCAAGTAAGTACGCGGCCCATTACAACTGGTGTCAGGTGTGGGGTTGAGGGTTTAGGGGTAGAGAGTAAAATAATTAAGCAAAATTTTGAGGATTGCATCGATAACATTTAATTAAAATGGGAATATTTTGTTAATAGTTAATTCCTTTCAAACCAAAGATAAAGTAAAATTCTGAGAGCAGGGATACGGAAATTTGGGAGTATTTAAGTGAGGGAGAGTACGATAAAATTAAACCCTAGACCTGGTGTTTGCTCAACATCGAAGTTGAAAGCACCCCCACGAAACATGGAGGAACAGATCCATAATTTGGAACAACAATTAGGACAATTGCAGGCCCAGTTATCAAATCTGACTGGGGCGGCTGGTCCCGTGGAGGTACGCGTCAATCGAGACCCTAATTGGGGAATAGTGGAGGGGATGTCGCCCTGGACGGGGACAGGACAGATTGACCTATTCCTCAATAAATTTGAGCAATTGGCCAAAATGGGTAACATACCCGAGGACCAGAGGAGGGAGGTCTTGGAATGGAAGCTGGAGGGAACGGCGTTGAGAGTCGTCAGAAATTTACCAGGAGATATCACTTGGGAAGGGGTGAAGGAACAACTGAGAGCGAGGTTCAAGCCGGAAGACACGGCCACCCAAAGGATGAGAATGGTCCTGACTATGGGTCAAACTCCGCAAGAGAGTGCAGCGGATTATCTAGATAGATTACGAGATGCAATGGCCGGGATAGATTGGGCGGGTACAGGAATTACCCTATTGGCTCGGTTTCTAGAAGGGCTCAGAGGCGAACCGGGTAGACAAGCCCGAGTAGCAGCCCCCACGACCGAGGAAGGAGCCTTACAGATTGCGCAACGGTGGGAAAAAGAGGGAAGGAATGTCCCGGAAACCCGCTTTACCTACCCATGGAGACGTAGAGACAACACACGGTTCACGAGTAACCCTGCGATTAGGGGCAGGTGTTACAATTGTAATCGGGAGGGACACATGGCTCGGATGTGCCCCATAAAGAGGGAACCGAATAGTACCATTGGGGGTACAGAGAAAAGAGGGAACATCAAACCTCGTGAAGGATGCTATAGGTGCGGGAGTAGGGAGCACTTTATAAGGCAGTGTCCCCGACCTCCCCAGGTGAAGTGTGTGGCCGAAGAAAACATCCATACGCAAGTGGCCCCAAAAGAGTTCGGACTCCCTCCGCCCCAAGAGTGAGTCCGAAGAGATTCGGATCTCTCCTGGTAACCGCAATCAACACCAATGCGGATAAGGCTACTAGAGTGAGACTGAGTATAGGGGGACGGGAATTGGAGATGCTAGTGGACACGGGGTCGGAAGTGTCGATCTTAAAAGCTCCTATTCCAGATATCCCTGTAATGGGATATCCGCGAAATGCGTGTGGAGTTACGGGAGATCTGTTGCCCATTAGTGGTCAACAAATGCTTCCGATACTGGTGACGAAGAAAAGAATCATGCATCCATTCATTATTTGCGATGTACGAATAGCGGGAGATGGGCTCCTGGGAATGGATGTGTTGACCGCTTTGGGAGCGGTGATTGATGTGCAGAAAAGGGAGTGCCGTTGGAACGGCACAGCACGAGGTAACGGGAAAGGGAAAAGGGGCGTTGGGGATGGGAGTAATTTGGAGATTATTCCCCTGGAACGACCTAGAGGAGTAGTTAGCACTGAAACTGATGACACGGAATTTGGAGCCATTAGTGGCATTCCGCCTGTCACCGGGATAGAAGTGCAAGAGGAGGTCGTGAGAGCGCGAGTAATTGGCACTAGAAAGGATGACACGGAATTTGAAGCCATTAGTGGCATTCCGCCTGTCACCGGGATAGAAGGAGGGCCAGAAGAGGACGTGAGGGCAAGGGTAATTAGCACTGGGAAAGAGGACACGGAATTTGAAGCCATTAGTGGCATTCCGCCTGTCACAGGGGTAGAAGGATTGCCAGAGGAGGTCGTGAGAGCAAAACAGAGGAAAGTAATTCCGGCGTGGTCCGAGGTAGTGGTCTGGGCTGAGGTAGATAATGCACAAGATGGCTCAGAAATGGTAGTGGAACCGGTTATATTGGCGCAACCAGTGTTACGAGTAGGGCGGACTTGTGTGAGAGTCGAGAAAGGAAGTGTACCGGTCAGAGTAATAAACTTATCTAGTAGGGAGGCAGTGATAGATCGTCGCCAACAACTTGCCAAAGCCAGCACGATACCAATATTAGACCAAAGTTGTATTTGCCGAGTGCAGGTGGTTGAACAAGAAACCAAACATCAATGGGTATCTAAGTTCAAGGAAAAGTTGACCCACCTGCCTAAAAATCACCAACATCAGATGTTCGAGCTATTGAACGAATATGCTTCATTGATGTATGAAGAGGGAACAACGGGATTGGGTTGTGCACTAGGTGTGAAGCATAAAATTGTCACTGAAGGATCGGCTCCCATCTTTAAACGACCCTATAGAGTGCCGCATGCGATGAGACCCGAAGTAGAAAAACAGATCGGGAAGATGCTAGAAGAAGGAGTGATTGTAGAATCAGATTCGCCATGGTCAGCACCCGTAGTACTAGTACCCAAAAAGAGTACAGACGGGAGGGTTAAATATCGATTTTGTACTGACTACCGAGCTCTGAACAGTGTAACGAAGATTCCGGTGTATCCGATACCTAATATCACGGAGACGCTAGAATCCTTAGGAAATGCACAATATTTCACTACCCTAGACCTGGCAAGTGGGTACCACCAAATTCAGGTAGCTCCAGAAGATAGAGAGAAAACCGCATTCACTACTTTTATGGGGCATTTTGAGTACGCAAGAATGCCGTTCGGTTTAGCCGGGGCTCCAGCTACTTTCCAACGCTTGATGGATCGGGTGTTGGCTGGAATTAAGGGAAGCGAATGTTTCGTATATCTAGATGATGTGGTAGTATTTGGTACAACATTTACAGAACATCAAAGAAGGTTGCGAAACGTATTCGAATGCCTCCGACAGGCAAGACTGCAAATACAACTAGAGAAATGTCATTTCGCGGTGGGAGAAGTGGGGTACCTGGGGCATCGGGTGGGGAAAGATGGAGTTCGACCCGATCCAAAAACAGTGGAAGCGATTAATAACTACCCACAACCGAAAAACGTAAAAGAGATACAACAGTTTCTGGGACTCTCAGGGTGGTACAGGAGGTTTATCCCTGAGTATGCTAATATTGCGAAGCCATTGACGGTCCTCACGAAGAAAGACCAGAAGTTCCAATGGGGGAAGGACCAGGAACAAGCGTTTCTTTCTCTCACAAAATTCCTGTGTAGTGACACCGTACTCGTTTATCCAGATTTCACACTGCCGTTTATCTTGGCCACAGACGCCTCGAACGAGGCTTTAGGCGCAGTGTTATCACAGCGTCGAGACGGATATGAAAGGCCGATTGCGTACGCCAGTCGAACGTTGAACAAGGCCGAAAGTAACTACACAGTAACGGAGAAAGAACTACTTGCTGTAGTGTGGGCGACGCAACAATTTCGGTGTTACCTATATGGGAGGAAATTCCAACTGATAACTGACCACGCGGCCTTGAAATGGATGTTAAGTCTGCATGATCCGTCACAGCGGTTGACACGATGGGCGCTACGACTGGCGGAATATGACTATACAGTAGAACATCGACCGGGGAAGTTACATCGGAATGCGGATGCTCTCAGCAGGGTGAAAGTTAGTGAGGAAGGCCCTGAGTCGAAGGTGCATACGATTCGAACTTTATTGAGAACCACAGCGACCGAAAAAGAATGGCGCGAATCACAAGATCAAGATGAGGACTGTCAGCGGTGGGCACGGAGCGGCAAAGCCCAAGCAAGATCCGATGGGTGTTTGTACGTAGTAGATGATCACCAAACCCGTCTAATGGTACCCCGAGAAAAGGTGCCCATGATACTGGAAGAGAATCATGATAGACCCACGGCGGGGCATAGAGGGGTACAGGGAACCTTATCACGAATCCAGCGACAATATTTTTGGGAGGGAATGGAACGGGACGTAGAGTCCTGGGTGAAACAGTGTAGTATATGTACCCAGATGAAGTCGCCAACTGGACTTCGAGCTCCCGTTCAACCACATGAGATCCCCAGAAGGCCCTTCCAAATGATAGCACTAGATGTCGTGGAATTCCCGAAGTCCACCCGAGGTAATAGATACCTTTTGACGGTACTAGATCACTACTCCCGGTACTTGGAAGCGATACCCATGCCGAACCAAACAGCGGCCAGAGTGATCCGTGCGCTCACGGAAGAAGTAATAAGCCGGCATGGGATCCCAGAAATCATCTTAACCGATCAAGGAAGAAATTTCACCTCTAAACTATTCCTGGGACTATGTCAACGTTTAGGAATAAAGAAGGTACAAACAACAGCCTATCATCCAGAATCGAACGGACGAGTGGAAAGGGTACACAAAACAATAAATGAGATGCTTCGACCGTGGGTGAGAACAGACGGTAAAGACTGGGATGTTTGGTTGCCATACGCGTTAATGGCTTATCGGAGCGGACCCCATTCCAGCACTGGGTTTTCGCCGAATGTGTTAGCATTCGGCCGGGAAACAGACATTAATATCACCGTAAAAAATCAACATCATCAAGAAGGGCCAGATAGATGGGCATATCTAAACGACTTGTGCGACCGGATAGAACATCTACAACAACGGTCGATAAATCAGTCGGAAGCCAGGTTACAGGCGAGCAGGAAACAGGCTAATAAACATCGAAAATTCCGAAGGTTAGAGGTAGGGGATGAAGTATATGTATACAACCCCGTTCTGAAAGAGTCAGAAGCTCGGAAATTTTATAAGCCTTGGAAGGGCCCCTACACGATAGCGACAAAAAATTCCGAAGTGGTATATGGAGTGTGGTGGAGCCCCACTAAGATTGTCAACATACATGTGAATCGTTTGAAACCAGCCAATATAGAACGCCGCGGAGTGAACCGTGTATATGAACACACGGGAGATATGTTGATGGCACCCAAAAATTACGCCTTAGCTCATTGCGTATCGGCCGACTTACGCATGTCCCAAGGTGTTGCAAAAACTATACGAGACACCTATCCGAGGCACCCTTGCGAAAAGATCCCAGAACCAACCATCGGAGAGATCCTAGTACAATACCACCCAGATAGAGTAATACTTCACTGTGTCACGAAAACAAAAGCGAGTGACAAGCCGCGCCCTGAAAACGTGAAAATGACAATCAAGAACCTTCTACTGAAGGCGACCGAGGTAGGAATCCCAGCATTGGCGGTTCCGCGCTTAGGATGCGGAATGGACGGCCTCAAATGGGTACAAGTCAAGAAGTGGCTAAAAGAGCTAACCCCCGACTACCCGGTGAGAGTACACATATACACACCAGCGGCCATTGGAACCCCAACGCCAACTGATGATGAAGAGGAGAAAAACCGAATTTGGGAGAGCGATTCGGAAGACGATGTGTGGTCAGGGGAAGAGGACATTTCATTGAGTCCGTGGCGAGAACAGAATGACTCCCAGCCCAATTGGAATGGAGTAGGACAACTAGATTATTCCGCAAGACCCAGCGAGATAGAGGAGATCGAGCCCGAAGGGGAGAAGGAAACACCTCCTGTAATTAATTTAGAAAGCCAAGATGAAATAGACATCGCAGAAGCACTAAGGGAAGAGGAATCCCTCAGAATTGACAGAAGAGATCCAGAGTCTGGGCGACAGGAGACAGAGACCGGTGAGCACGTTACTCAAGGGGAAACAGGACAAACTTCGCAGGATGAAGAAAATCAAAGGGAGGAGGGGTGGGAGGATATAGATTCCCCGGCTAGCCCGGAGAAATCACCCAACACTCGGGACCAGAATGCACACCCTCCTCACACACCACCCAATAGAGATGTCCCGGTTAGGGGTAGCGTGGAGGCCCAACCCAGTACCAGTAGCCCGGGGACAAGACCTCCCACAACAGCCGGGGCGACAAAGAACCCTAATACGAGTAAACCACCCGTTGGAGTCCCACCAAAAAAGAGAGGGGTAGGGCGTCCTAAAAAGAGAACCATTTGGAATTTCCATAAAAAAAAGGAGTAATGTTTCTTTGTTTCTTCTCTCACAGGCCAAACTAACGATGCGATGGGGAAGCAGGCGGGGGAGAGGGAGGAGATAATGCCACTGGGAGTCTATTTTGAACCAGTCGACGATGTGGTAATTACGGGAGATGAGTGGCGGATTGTAACGGAAGTCGACGTGAAAGAGATTCAAGGGAAGGTATCGGTCATCAGGAATTCTCTGGAGAAATTACAGGATGACCGATACGCTCTCTTAGAAGGAGAACCTTTGAAGGCAATAGATTTTAAGGAGGATATGTCCTATATTAAGACCAGTTTCGAGATGACGGAGGGGATTATTTCACATTTGAGTGAAATGCTACCCCCGGCGCGAAGTCGACGTGGTCTGGTGGACGCGGGGGGGCACGTTTTAAAATTCATTTTCGGAACTTTAGATAATGAAGATCTGGTGGAATTGAATACCAGATTACAAAATTTAAATGAAGTTAATGAACAAATGAGTCATTACTTCGATGATCAAATCACAGCATTAGACCAACTCGACCATAAAACTAATCAAAATTTCGACTTGATTAAACAGCATGCTAGAACATTATTGGAATTAGCCACTTTGATAGACCGAAATTTTAATTGGACACTTGGACGGCAAAACGCAGCCGAAAAATTTTTTCAAGAAGCGTTAGAATTAATGACTAAGACACGACGCCTGGGGCAAGCAGTGACGTCAGTTCGAAACTGGTTAGAGGATGTCCTCGGGATTGTTCAATCGGCGGCAGCGGGACGCCTCGATGCGCGATTGATCAACCCAAAAATGTTATTAGAATTAATGATAGATATAAATAAGAAACTCCCCGAAGGACAGGAATGGCTGACCCCGCTAGAATTACGATTTGTTTATAAGTACTATGATACATCATTAGTGAAAGTGTATAGTGTCAAGAACGCTATCCGTTTCGTGATCTCACTTCCGTTGAAGACAGTATCCCAGTCAGGAACAATATATTTCGTTCATGTTGTGCCGACAGCTCGGGGGGGAGTGAGGACCAAGCTAGTGAAAATTTCCCCGTGGATCCTCGTAACGCATGACCACCAAAAATATACCACGCTAGAACATAGATATGTGGACAGCTGCCGGGGACGGGAGCCGATGGTGTGTCAACAGCCTATCCCACTCGTAGCCCGATCCCAACTCAGTTGTGTCAGCGCCCTCTTCTTCAAACACGCGGAGCATCTAGACAGTTACTGCTCATGGGAAGTGTTATTAGGGGCGATTACTGATTTTTTGGGAACCATCATATTCTGGTTCCCATTAGTATTATAGTATATCACGACCTCAAGTGGCCCGGCAAAGTTGCCGTACCAATAGCAAACCTAGATTCGATGATATCCAACTACATCAACAAGGCATCGTTACCGTTCCGGAGGGATGTCAGCTATATACAAATCAACATCTGTTGATGTCTAGGAGCGCGGGTCAATCGAGAATCACGATACCAACTCCAGTGATATTTACCGGCCATAAAGAAGAACCCCTAATAACAGAGACATCACGTAAGGAGAACACAATAATGGCGGAGGGACTGAAAAGCTTGGAGTCGATAAGAGCTGAGTTGGGAAGGACCTCGATGAGTGTTCCATTATCCAGGTTGCGGGAGGAGGCGAGGTTGATACAGGGCAAAAGGAAACAGCATCTTATCGCTGGCGGGACCGGTGGTGGAGCAGTCTTAGTGAGTCTGTGTGGACTGGTGGGGTATCTTTGGTGGAAGAAGTGTACACGGAGGAAGAGGAAGGCCGGGAAACTGCAGAATCAACTGGGAAGTGATGTGGACATAGACAAAACAGAGGAGGGGTCGAACTGTTGAAAAGGATTGTTTCGGGAAAAACCTTTACCCCGAAACAATCTTTTTTAAAGGGTGGGGGAGTGTAATGTATTGGAAATATATTATATAATATACATTATTATATAGTGAGAATGTGTTAGAATAATAAGAAGGAAGTTGAGTTGGCATTCTTTAAGCCGTGGGAAAAATATAATCAAGGGTGATCGTTATGTAAGAAAAGAAAGATTACTAATGGGTGCAACGGAGACAGAGGATGAGAGAAGGAGATGGCGAAAGGGGAAGGAGGGGAGGCTCAAGGTGAGATGAACCTAAAGCGAGCGAGAGTGTGGCAGTCAGTGGAGAATGTACACGAGAGAATAAGTGATTGAATTATCGATAATTATAAGATGTGTGTGTTAATTTTGATCTGTTTAGTGAATCTGTGTTCCTGGCCAGGGGAGTGTGAGTAAAGCAAATTTAATTACATTAAATGCATTTGAATAAATTCGTATGAAATTGATTAAATAAATGAATTAATTTGGATAAGATATATTAAATAAGTTAATGTAAAATTGATTGAATAAATAAAGTAAATAATATGAATTATGATTAACTGAATTAATATAAAATTAATTAAATAAGCAAGTTGAATTAAATAAGTTATAATTGAAAGAATTAATGTAAAATTGATTGAATAAATAAATTAAATAATATAAATTATGATTGAAGGAATTAATGTAAAATTAATTAAATAAACAAGTTAAATTAAATAAATTGTATGTGAATATATTAATGATTTAAATTTGATTTATAATTGTATCCTAATTAAATGAACAAATTAAATAAATTATACTTGAAATAAATTAAATGATGTTTTTAATAAACAATTAACACATTCGTCGCATATAGGTGGCATGATCTCGTACCTTCTTTCTAGCATTGGTGCAAGTAAGTACGCGGCCCATTACATAATCATAAATTTTTTAAAACTTTTAATAGAATAAAAGGCCTGAAAAAAGGACGAAAAGATGAAACAAATATTTTCAATTGAAGAAGAGTAAAATATTTCACAAATTCCTTGACATATGGTTATCAATATTTGCGAGAAGTGACCAAGGAACACATGATGGGGGTGAGTTATTTGAAAGTTAGCAGATACGGCTTAGAGGGGGATGAATAGTTTTCCTTAAATCAGTCTTCGGAATAGATTGGAGAGAGACAAATCATTACTAAGTGGATTCCAGGAGTAGATATCGCGGCCGACTTCCACCCCCACAGCAGTCGTGCCAGCCCAGAGAAGATGTCTCATTGAAACCTCAAGGACTAACTGAAGACTCACGTCTCTATTTGCTCCAACTATTCATATTATTAATAAGAGCTAAATAGTCGACCATTATTAAATTGCAATTTATTAATTTTAAAACCCCATTTTTTATATCCCCACCCATACTAAGCCTCCAATATAAGACAATATTTAGGAAGGTGACCTACGAGGGTGGTCTAAAAAGTTTCCGACCTGGCCAAGAAAAACGATGTTTTTCAATTTTTTTTTTGCTATATTTTTCAACAACACTGATACATTTCTCATAACGGTGTTCTAATTAAATTTGATTTAATTTAATTTAAGTCTCATCAACAGTTATGAATCGACGCAAAAATTCGTTTGGATTACGCCTACAGCGTCAAATTGTCGTTAGAAATGGTTTTTCGAAGCAATTTTTGGTCTAACGTTAGGAAATGCGGCACCTACGTTGCACACAGCTTTCCATATTCAAACGGTTTTGCAAAATATTTCGCACACATTCAGCTGACATCGTACAGGTTTCAATTATCTTGAATTTTGAAAAATAAAACAAAAAAAAATTGAAAACCATCGTTTTTCTTGGTCAGGTCGCAAACTTTTCAGTCCACTCTCGTTAGAGGTATACAGTCCAAATATCAGATAGCATTCTGCAGTCTCTGACTTCATGCGGATTTCCTATTAAATTTTTTTATGAATGAATTATAACGAGGAAACAATAAAACACCTTTTTACAATAATTGAGGCGAGTAGTATGCATTAATTGTTGTCAATGGGTGAACAAATGTTTTCCTACTCACTTTTCATAAAAAATCTACAAACATTCAGTTAACTGTTTGATAAGAATAGAATTGAATAGAATTAGTATATTTCCAAATACATACATGTTTTTTAGAAGACATTTTGAAAGTTGTAATATAAGAGTTTCATTTTGGAACAGTTAGTGTCTCATATTAGGCAAACTGCTGTTCTGAACAGATAAACACAACATTTTTCATAAATTAATGATTTATTTTTTGTATTTTTACCTTTGTGGTAATTGTAAATGAAAGATGTGTTTTACACTCTCCTGTCACAAATTCTGACACCAAACTTAAAAGGTTAGTCATCATTGGTCTAAGGGATAGTTGTGTCGTTTACTGTGCATTAGCAGAGGCAGAAAGTGAAGGATTACGGATGACTCTCTTTAAATATAGAAAGAATCTGTATAAAAACACTATACAACTAATCCCTAATAATTAATTAATTAATCTAGATAAGACAATAAAAAATAATCATTAATTTTAATTTATTTAACTTGTAAAAATTTCAAATTTGATCTTTAAACTTTGAATTCAATAAATTTTTTTATTGATAATATGTATTAAACCATTTTGAAAATTGTTTAGAAAAAGATGATAAATTCTAATTCAAGGATGTTCCATTTCTAAAGCCCCACATTTCAACTGTTATTAATGATTCAAAATATCTCACGAACGACATATAATGGTTGCAAACATATCTCTAGGTCCATCATAAAACTTGTTGTATAGTATCCACGTATATATTTCATATATCATTTTATTCGTATACTGTATTATGCCGAACGAATGAGCCCCTTTCAAACAGCTTGCATTCAAGTGAAATACATTATTTGGAACATTTATTTTTTTTTTCACTTTAACTTCCTACAATAAAAAACCATTACGAATAGAATTACAATTTCCCACAATATCCAGCACATACACGAATAACAGATAGAATACAAGCTCTAGTTTTTTTCACTATAATATGTATGAGTGTATGTATCGAATACACAATAACGCATTACTTTGATCTACATGGCAGATTAATAATTGTAAAAGAGATATTTTCGTTATGATTTTGAAAGAAAATAAATTGAATATATACTCATAATAGTTAGTTTTAAAATATTTATTGTGTTTTTTTTTTCAAATTAATCTTTCATGAAGAAATTTCGCAATCGACTTGTTGACAAAATACGATGCAATAACGAATTTTAATGCAATACCAAGAGGGAAAAAATATTTACTAATGTTAAACAGAGTATGACAAATGAAATGATTCAATTATTTTTTTGAAATAGTTACTCCTATTGAATAAGAAATATATATATTAATATATTTATAAAAGTTTTTTAAAAACATTTTAAAAAGTAAATTATTATAAATCAAATGTTTCTCAATTTATTGAAGTATATGATGACAAAACTCAAATTACAAATATAATTGAAAATTGATATAAAAATAATCATATCAATGTTTATAGTTATTTATTTTGTCATTTTCCTATGCATTTACAAACGCATAGTTATGTACTCGTTAAAGAACTATCGAATCTCAAGAATCACATTGATATAATCGTCTTCATCCTGAGCGACCTTAAAATAATTTCTCTCTTCTCTCCAATATCCTTTATATTTATTTTTTCAAAATATAAATTCTATGAAGAATCTGATTTTAAATATTTTTACATAATTTTAGGAAACATTGCACTTTGGAAGGATCAGGGACACTTGATTGGTGCGGCCAAAAACTTTCGAATACTGTAGAACTACAGAGATAGAAAGATATATATTTTACTTTACATGACACTAACAATTTTATTTTGTTGGTGCTGAGTAATTCATTAAATGAAAAACAATTGATATTTAACAATTAAAATTTACTTTCCTTTTAATTGAATTTCATTAAATTTCTCTCTAATTTGTTTAAACACATATCTCATTGAATTAGATTGAATGGAATTGGCGGTAATGTGCGCTCCTTTGTTTTAAACTATTTCGAATTTCAAATGTTTCAGATAGTTCATTTACACATCTATATAAACCCATTTTCCTTTATTATTTTCAAGAAAATTTTAATTATACATTCTAGGAATACATATAATTTAAGTTAAAACTTTTTTTCATGACAAAGACTTTGCTAAAATCTGAATTGAAACACTTTCAAATATTTATTAGTTAAATAATTAAACAATATTTAAAAAAAAACAAATTAACATTGAATTATTCTTTAAAATAGAACGTTGTATCAACAAATGTTTATTTTGCAAAATAGGGTAAGTAATGTCATATATTTACAAAATTTTCATACCTATCTATTAAATGAATGGATGAACACTTTTATTGTCATTATTGTTCAGAGACACTTGGCCAAATGTTCATTAAATTATATTTCTACGAGAGTCATTCATTAAGAAAAGAGACAAATTCTTTATTTTTAAAACTATTCAATGAATATATACAATCTTTTAAGTGGAGTAGCAATCTTGGGATATGCTCTGATCAGCTGTTTCATCATTTTGTGTCAACATAACCTCAAAATTTTCAGTTCACCATGACAAGTCCACTAGAAGATTGCGTCTTAAAAGAGCAGCGCTCTGTCATTAGATTTTTAGTCGCAGAATGTATAAAACCAAGTAAATTTTTTTTATAATGTTGATTTACTACGGTAAAAGTTATATGAACCGTGCGAATTTTTACAAGTGGGTTGATCGGTTTAAAAGTGGCCGAACAAGTGTAAGTGATGAACCCCGAAGTGGACGTCCACTGGAAATTTCTGGTCTCTGGTTGGAATCAAGGATCTATCAATAGCCAATACTACTCTGAAATGCTAGAACACAAGTTTAGACCAGCTATCAGGAGCGAACACCTTGGAGTCATTCTTCAGGACGATAACGCCCGTCCTCATACAGCCCAGCTTATTCGTGATAAGCTTCAAAAATTAGTTTGGGAGGTCTTACCTCATCCTGCCTACAGTTCCGACCTCGCCCCATCTGATTTTTACCTGGTTGAACCACTCAAAGACGCCCTAAGTGGAAAAAGATTAGCTAACAATGAGGAAGTTAAAGAAGCGGTGCAAAAGGGGTTTCTCGGTAAATCGAAAGATTTCTTCGCCAAGGGAATTCGGAAGCTGCAAGAAAGATAGGACAACCGCATAACTGTGGGTTACATGAAATACATTTTGAAAATTAAATTAAATTTTTCATATAACAGAGGGCCCAGAGAAAAGTGACTTATGTTTTTTTTTTTTAATATTTGCTTACTTTTGTAATATTTTGTATTTCTTACACATATTAATTTTATAAATATATTAGAAAAACAAATTTATTGTTTTATTTAATATAAATATTTTTTTGTTTCATTGGGAAACCCATGTGAGTTAATTAATTGTGGTTTGGAGAATTTTTTATTTATTTCTTTAAATAGAGAATAAAAACCTCGTGTATGCAATCGACCGGTCACCTGATTCAGATATCCCTTATATATTTGAGAGGTGTTTGAGTCCAACCAGAAAACTTGTAAAAATTGATTCCTAATTATTAGATAAATATTGTTGAATTAAAAGATTAAGCAAACCTCCTTTAAAAAAGACTTCTGGCTGCCGTGAATATAAGCCAGTGTTTTATAATTATAAAATAGTTAAAGCAAGTTTAGGGGATTTGAGCTTTGTGCTTTAGGATAATAAATTTGGTGAATCCATAACAGGATTGAATTTGTAAACCCCTTTGCTTTAACATCAATGAATGATTATAATCAATGTAAATAATTATCAGCAATGATTCTAGATTTAAATTAAATAATTATAATTTTAATAAATTTATAAAATAATGTAATTATTTCTATTAATCAAGTTAAAATTTAGTTAATATTTAATAAATATTATAAATATTTTTTATTAGTTTATATATAGTATATATATAAATAAATAAATACTTGTTTAAAATTAATTAAAATACTTAAGATATACCCACAAAAAGTTTTTAAAAACTAATCTAAATTATAAAGGTTTTATTTATATGTAAAAAATATATCCAATTTGAAAGATCATATATTTATATATATATATATATAGAGAGAGAGAGAGAGAGATTTATAAAATAATGTAAATGAGATATATTATTGTTTTTTATATGTATATTAAAATGAAGTATGGTTAATTAGAAACATGAACGAGGTGTATATGATTGCTTGGGATGGGTGGAGGTGACTGAGAGTGGGGAGGAGTTGGTAAATTCGAGTGCTTCATTGGGAGCAGAATGTGTTATTCCTGTGTTAATCAGCTGAACTGAAACGACAATCGGCAATTGCACTGCCTGATGGAGCATGGGTTTACATGATCTCTCCATTGCTGACACTCTCTCATGGTCCCAATCGAGAGCATCCCTTGATTACATCCAAACAAGTTGGCAGTGAACCGTGCGTGCACTCTCCAACCCTCGGCTCATCCTCAATGCCATTTGCCGCACCCCAACGCATCAATTAGTTTATTACCGCTTGTTTTTGAACAGTAAACGTTACTCACTCACTACGGAGAGTAGCCATTTAACATATTTATGTCAAAACCCAAGATAAAAAAAAAACATCGATAATTACACGATTAACTCAATAAGTAAACATTTCAATTATTTATTTTAATGATAAACATTAAATTTAGATGCTTTTTCAATATGATTGGTTGTAATTGAAAGGAATTTAGAAGAGAATGGGTGCCACTTGGAGGGCACTTAATAATGGAAGATAAGATTCATGGAGAAAAGGAGAGAGGATAGTCCCTGTTGTCTTAACACAAGTCATCTATTTACTTGCTCTAATCTCCAACCCCTGATTAAGAGGGAGGGGATGGAACAACATCAGAATGCACTTTTCCCAGCCACTAAATGTTTTCTCCTGTTGACTTATTATACCTGCAATTCATTTGGACTGTCTCGTTAATTACATAGTAATTATTTAACAAGAGAAGAAAATTAATTATAATAAGAATCATAAGGAATTTTTTCTTAATTATAAAAGTAAAATTAAACATTAAAATAAAATTAATTATAGATAATAAATATTTTTTTTTTAATATTACAGAAGTGTCATATGGGAACCTGTATTACCACACATATAGCAACCGTATTCATTTATATTCATTCTAGAAAACGAATTTTATATTTATATATAATAAAATGTATATAAAATAAATTTCATTATAATTAAAAATATTCAATAAAACCAATCAATGAAAATAAAATATCAAAATGAAATCATTAAGAAATATTATGCTCTATTATAACATATACTTACGAACCATAGGCGGAGGAGGTTGTAATCGGGTAACGCCTGTCAGTAAAGAGGCTTCATCAAAACTTTTATCAAAGTGGATGAAAATTGAAATATTTAAAACAATTATTTTGCCTGTTGTATTAAATGGGTATGAGACATCCTGGGAGAAGAGAGTAGATTTAGAGTATTTGAAATTAGGATTGTTCGCAGCATTTATGAATCAAAAAAAGATGAGGTCACCGGGGAAGGGCGGAGATGGCATAACAAGGAATTGCATCTCCAAATATAGTTAAGGTTATTAAGGTTATAAAATAGAGAAGGCTGGGATGGGAAGGGATCGTGGCTAGAATGGGAGAGGAAAAATCGGCGAAAAATATATTTGGGAAAAACCTAATGGGAAACGTCCGGTGGGATTGGGAAGACCAATGTAGGAAGGGATGTGGGACAGATGGGACAGGGTAGGAGTTGGGTGGTTATAGCTCAGGATTGGGGTACTTGGAGAAATGGGGTTGCTTTCGAGATCCGTAGAGCCACAGAGATAGATAGATAGATAGATATAACAAATACAATAGTAATATATAATTAATTTAATAATTAAATTAAAATATATTTTAAATAAGAACACAAAAACAAATGAATGTTTTATGTAATATACTGATTGAAACAAAATGGATGGAAACCTTTTACATACAGATTTTCAACCAAATACTATGTATTGCTTCGGGGGTACAGGGAACGGAGTCCCCGTCTAGGTGAGAAGAGCGCCGAAGGCGCTCTGAGCAGCTAGTAGACAAATATTTTTTTTTCTATTGTTTTTTATTTTTAATTAACATACACAACTATCTATTTACAACGAAATTGCTAGTTAAAAGATTTTCAGAATCAAAAATTATTCGGATAAATTCAAAATTTATGAATATTATAAAACAATAAATAAATAGATGAATTTACAGATAAAAGTGTTGTTTTTTTTTCATAAATATATTTTCAAAAGATTTCCATTCTATAATTTATTAAAATTATTTACTTTATTAATATTTTGTTTATTTATAATATGATATATTCAGATATGCATATACATTTAAATATTTTATAGATTTTCAATAAAAAATAAGTAAAATTGTTATTCTATATAAATATTTGCAAAGCTAGGTCATTTTTTAAACCAGGATCTTATCCTATCAAGTAAAAATTTTAACAAGTCGCTAAACCTTGGATTTTGGCCATTTAATCTTTTCCCTAAATGACAGTGACACTTACCTGTCTCATTGGATTTGTTTAAAACCTTAAGTCAGTTAAACTGTATACATTTTCAATTTAAAATCCTGTAGAGAAAAAAAGTACTTTTTTCACTTAAAAACAATTTACTATTTTACGAAACATACAATATGTGACCAATTGATATTTTCATATTTTACAATTAATTAAATAGACTGATTACTCCCAACAAAAATTCGAATACTTACTCTCAGACAAACCAGTAACGATTATAGACATTTTTTTTTTGAGAGGAGGGATATTAAGGAGTGGGTATTAAAATTAATGACACTCAATGCTTATACATTAGTATTGACTGACTAATTTAAAAAGTAAATTATTACTAGAATTTTAATATTGTTTTTAAAAGATTTAATTTAAACAAAGAGAATGTTTAACGAACAAAAATGATATAAAATAATAATAATAATAATACTCTCTATTGGGATCGACAAGTGTTAACGGATAAGACATTTGATCATAACAGACCCGATATTATACTAATAGAAAATCACGACAAACGGGCTATTATTGTTGACATTGCGGTCCCATTGACTTACGAGGGTGGTCTGCAAAGTTTCCGACCTGACCAAGAAAATCGATGTTTTTAAATTTTTTTTTTGCTATATTTTAATGCTATATAATCTCTATCAACTCTGATACATTTCTCATAACGGTGTTCTAATTAAATTTGATTTAATTTAATTTAAGTCTCATCAACAGTTATGAATCGACGCAAAAATTCGTTTGGATTACGCCTACAGAGCCAAATTGTCGTTAGAAATGGTTTTTCGAAGCAATTTTTGGTCTAATGTTAGGAAATTCGGCACCCACATTGCACACAGCTTTCCATACTCAAATGGTTTTGCAAAATATTTCGCACACGTTCAGCTGACATCGTACAGGTCTCAGCTATCTTGAATTTTGAAAAATAAAACAAAAAAAAATTTAAAAACATCGATTTTCTTGGACAGGCCGGAAAATATTCAGACCACCCTCGTATAACCTGACAAAGGTGGAGCGGGAGAAGAACTCCAAATATCAAAACCTGTCTTTCGAGCTGAAGAAATTTTGGAAGTTAGTCAAGAATGTTCCGATTGTCATGTCTTTGAAGGGACTAGCCAGCAACAACCTGAAAAAAAACTTCAGATCGCTAGGAATATACACACACAGCGTCCGAGCCTAACCCCACAAAATAGAAAAAGAACGACTGGGGTAGGTCAATGTTTACCAGCACTTGTAAGTGTGAAAACTCGGATAATAATTTTAGTAATAATCGATTCTTATTATAATAGTATTATTTGCTCTGCTGCATAATGTATTTCGACTATTAAGAATAGTTTATATTTCCTTTAGGCTCTCCTCTTCTTCAACATGTACCTATTTTAAAAAATTATGAATTTTTGAAATAAAAAAAGAAGCGAAAAATTTTAAAATAAAATAAAAAAAGTTTTCGACAATTTTCTTTGGCAAAGTTTGTTGAATTATATGGTTGTTCTTATATGTTGAGGTTTATTTAACATCGATGAACTTGTTTCCTTCCAGGCGTGTGTAAATTATTTAGTTTTAATCTTTAAATCCTGTTGTGATCGATGGTGGATGTTTTGTATGAACAACTAAAACAATAATGCTTGAGACAAAACACCCTCTGACGTCACACAATAGGTTGATATTCATATAATGGCAAGGAATTATCTTTGAAGTAAAAGGGGCGGCGAATTCTATTATAATGGAAGTTTCCTTTATTTACATGACGATTAACAGGTCAGAAGTTGCCAAGGAAAGGTTAAACTAACACCTCAACAACACCCCTCTATTCCTAACCCACCCCACCTCCCAGCCACATACACTTTCTTTGCCCTTAATCCAATTCTTGCAGCCAGAGTGAACTTTAAGTAAATATCTTTATGGAAACACACCAGGATAACATTCAATAAAACAAAAATTCATTATTATATTTAATTATTTTAAAAATTGAAATATGAATATAGTAATTAAATTTTTATTTAAATATATTTAATATATAGGTATATAATAATAAAAATACATTCTATAATTATTGATGCAATATACAACTTCAAAAATGACTAGCATTATAATTTCATAGAATTTAAGAATTAAAGGATATATGGCATGAGAGGAAGAAGAAAGATTGACACTTCATCTTTTTAATTAGAAATAAATATAAAAACGACTGGAATGCAATGGAGAGGGGAGCAATAAGAAATTAATATAAGGGAATTAGAAGAGGGTAAGAATTGGAAAGAGATGTTAGTTGATATAATTTCAAGACACTGTATTATTTTATTAAAATATTTGATAGCCCTTTGACTTTACAAAGGAGTTGACTTAAATAATAATTTTTTAACACAAAACAAAACAAAAATAAAATTAAAAACAGAACACAGAGCAAAACAAAATGAAAGTTATTAATTTAAATTTATAAACTTAGTTTCATTCGTTTATTATAAATGACCTAGTTTTTAAAGCACCTTTGATAAATAAATAGATGTCCTTTAATTAATCGTGGTTAACAATTTCTAGTATTTTTATTAAATTCTCCTCATCCGTTTTATCCTCCTTCATATATCCCTTTAGATAGTGATTTCTCATTGGTTGGTATATTGGTTGTAGTCCAGTACAAGTTTCATTTTTTTCCAATCCTCCATTATCATTGGTGAGAATTTTTTCACTTGACATGCCGAGTTTTCTGTCCATTCAGACTCTCAGCCAATCTCTCTTAACATGGTTCTCAGCCATGAAGCCCAATTTCGTTCAGGTTGGCCCATGTTTTCCAAATCCATTTTTTTTAGACTGAAACATAGCTTCGGGATCCTTTCGTCGGGCATTTCTAAAATTTTCTCCCACCAACCCAGTATTCTTCGAAGTACATAATAGCTTAGTGGGGTATGATTTGCTTCTATTCTCACAAAATGATCCGATGTGCCCCTGGGCCATCCAAAGTACCTTTAAACATATTGTACATTTACTCTCAATTATATCTAAATATCCCGCAGCCCAAACCTCAGAACCATAAAGCAGTGTCGCCGAGAACGTTGAGGTGAAAAGCCTTTCCGCAGTATCCCAACTGGAATTTTTACTCTTAGTCAATATCTCAAATAATCTCCCAAGAGCCACTCTCCCCTTTGCGATCGAAGCCTCCGCTGTCAGTCTAAACTTGCCCGAAGACGAAAACTCCACTCCCAAATAATTATATGATTGGACCTGTTCCACCACCTCGGAACCCCAATATATCGGATCATATTTCTTTTTTTTACCTTTAGAAAGGCACATTAGCTTTGTTTTCATTGGATTAAGCGTCAAACCATTTAAATCGATATAACTCTTCAAAATCTTTAGCTTCTTCTTCACGTCAGCATATGTGTCGCCCATTAATACCGTATCGTTCGCGAAAAGAAGCGCAAACACTTTTGTAGAACATAAGTAATTCTGGCTGAGACCATTTTGTTGGGAAATCCTCTTTTTCTAGTATATTGTTCATCATATTCAATATGTAATGTTCCCATTCAGGTGTTAGTTAAGTTCTTATATACTTCATTCGGAATCAAATCCAACCCGGGAGCTTTCGATCCCTTTGTGCTGCCAATAGCGAATTGTAGTTCCTCCAAAGTAAAGTATTTTCGGCGGATTAAAATATAAGGAATATAAATAAACCGATAATCGTTTCGGTCATTTAAAAGGAAAAAATAAAAATAAAAAAATTAAAAATAATGAAAAATAAGTTGACCTGTGGCCAGGTCCGAACCGACCGACGGTTTGAAATAAATTAATTTCCAGCTACAGAAACAATTTCAAATAATTTTCATATATCTATTAATGTAATAAAAAACAGATATGGATACATAAATAATAAATATAAACATTTTTAATTTTATTTTATTTATAATATATATGCAAGACCAGGCTGTGACGTCATGAATGGCTGGATGACGTCATATAATTTTAAATCAAGAAAAAACTAATAAATATGATTTTTTTCGAGGATAAAACCAATACAAAATGCATGATTCGTGGTGATATATAAAAAAATCTCCTTTGGTGTGAAAATAACCCTTCCTTTCCTATCGTCGATCGCTAATACTACCACTTCCGGTTTCCGGATTTGCACCAAAAGTTGATCAATTCATCCCACTGATGCATTAAGTAAATATACCAAATTTCATCAAAATCGGTTGAGCCGTTCAGGCTGTACACATCTATACGGACGGACAGACGGACAGACGGACGGACAGACGGACAGACATCATTCTAAAAATACTTTTTTCTGTTTAGAAAATGCATGATTCGTGGAGATATGTAAAAATCTCCACATGTGAAATTTGGTGTGAAAACAATACCTCCCTTACTATCGTCGGTCGGTAAAAATTGAAAAATTCTAATCAGTTTTTAGGAATTCGAACGGGCAGAATAATTATTCCAAAATATCAACAGTAGTTTGGGCTTTAAATTAATATCAAATTCAAGTTGTTAATAGGAATTAAAACCAACAAAATTGATAAAAATGTAAGAGCAGAAAAAAACATGCTCATTCATAATCCTTAGATCACTCAACTCCTCAAGACACTGTAAATATCATATCTAAAATTTTATGGATATTTCGATAAGCGAATCCTGAATTATGCATTTATTTGGCTTAATATGATTCTAGAAAGAGAGAGAAGCCTATCAAGCGATGATTACCTTCACTCGAACATATTCCAACTCCTTTGTCTACAGCCATTTTATCAGATCAAATGCTAAATATTAAGATCTACTTAGAATACGAAATGAAGATATATTCATCGTCACTTGAATACGAAATTATCACCAATTTCATCTTTGAAATGAATTAGTTCTCTCGAATCACATTGGAAATATAAAATTATCCATCCAGAGGGAAGATAAATAAAGATAGAAAGTAAATCCTAATAAAAACTAGATTATATTTATTTACAAATCCTTTGATTATTCTAATAATAATAAAATGAAATGATTACCTATTAATTAAATATTAATTGTAAATGGAAATTTTTAATATTAGATGAAATAAATAATGATTTTTTATTAATTTAATTAACACTGCAATTATAAATAAAGTGAGTAAAAAATCTCCCTTTAACTAATATAATTTTTATAATAATATTTATATAAACACATATAAAAAAAAATTATTTTATACCAAAAAATTTTAATATTTCAATTGAAAAATATTATAATATTTTAACAATATTGGTTTTCCTGTGACTTTAGTTATGTGATCAGTGATCACCCTAAATCAAATATGTACTTTCATTAAGTTAACTTCCATCGAGTCCATCTTTAACAGGTTTGCTTTGAAGAGTCTGGATCAAAACTTTAAAAACTTTTTTCTCATATTTTAAAGTATTCAAATTTACTGCAATTTCCTATACGCGATGGTTTTGGATAAGACGATAATTTGATTATAATTTATTAAAATTAATTGATTGAAATTTAACTTTTAATGATAACCAATATCTGAGATGTGGTGCCATCTAGGAGGTTAAAGTTCAATTATTGCTATTTGCTATTTAATAAAATTAAAATTTAGTTGTAAGGAATTACAAACCAGGTCCGAACCGACCGACGGTTTGAAGTAAATTAATTTCCAGCTACAGAAACAATTTCAAATAATTTTAATAAATCTATTAATGTAATAAAAATAGAAAAACAATACCTTCCTTTCCTATCGTCGATCGGTAAAAAACAAACAATCTTTTTTTCAAAAAATTTAACCGAATTAATTTAATTTAAGTATTGTCTAAATTGAATTAGATTCAATGTTTCATTTTGTATTTAAATTTTAGGATACAAAATGTCATAAATAAAAGTAATATATTCTTTTATCAACCCTTTTATAACTAGATATGACAAATTTCATATATTATAATTTAATCATAATTGATTGTAATGAAGTATATGTAATTTAATTTAAAAAATACATTTGAAACATTTCAAAATAAGAACAAAGTTTATTAGAATATTTTTATTTAATTTTTAAAATTTTTATCTCAAATTTTTCTTGGATGAATCATAGAATATATTCTTAACATTATTTAATATTGGTTACAATAAACTTTTTGTTTCTTTGTTTAGGATAGAAATATATATTCATTTTCTTATTGAAATTGTTTGGATATATTTTTATACTTTTAAAGCCTTTAGAAATAATTTAATATTCATCTTTTATCTAGTTCTGATCAGACTATGCCAGATGTGAACTTTAGGGAGAACTATAAAATATTTATAGGGTAATATTTGAAAAGTTTTATGAAACAAAATGAATTTTAACTTTTATATAAAAAATATTAAAATAATAATAAAGCAAAGAGAATTATAACATTATTTTCTAAAGAATAAAAATTATAAGTAAATTATTAACAAGATGCGAACTTCTTAGGGGGTAATCGAGTCCAACCTTATATTTATATATACATGTTGCGCCATCTGTTATGTCTGAATGTGAATCTTGAATAATTTAAAAAAAAACATCCGATGATCATATATGACTTTTTTTTTTAATTTTGGTTCTTTGCTATTTATTTGGTCTAGTTTTTGAATACGACTTCAATCAAGGGGAGATCTTTATTGGTCAAAGCCAAATTGGCTGCTTAAGAAATGTAAAATAATAATAGATCAATACAGTGGCGTACCTAGAACTTTTGCCGCCCGGGGCGATCTCCAGTTTGCCGCCCTTTTTATTATAAGTCAATCAAATAGTGGTAATGCACATAAATAAATTATTAAGTTATTTAATCAATATTAATTAATACACAGAGAGTAAATTTTTTTACACATATTTGTATGCACTCGTAAACATATTAATATAATATTTACTCTTCTAGCTTTCATACTAGAAAAATCGTGTATAATAATGCTCTCAAAATTTATATTTATATTTTTTCCGTCGGCCCTGCTTTTCAAAAGAAAAATCGATGATTTAAAAAAATATTGGTATATCACTTCAAAGTAATCATATAAACTTTTCAAAAGAAATGACATTGATAAACTGATATCAAAAAATTTTAGTTAGGAAAAATTGCTGAACAAAATCGTAAAGATGCCTTTACGAATTCAACGAATTTTAATGAATACCATAAAATAAAATTATTATCCTGTTCTTGGAATTAGAATTCAAAATTTACACTAAAATGCATTTATATACACCGAGAAATAATATTCGAAATCATATAGTTGATCATAATTTATATAAATCAAATAGTAAACTTATAATAATCATAATAATGATTTATTATTCAAGAAAGAAAAAAAATAAATATGAAATGAATAAGTTGCTTTTTACAACTATAACTAAATATAAAAAATGCCGCCCCAAGATAAGTGCCGCCCGGTGCGGACCGCACCCCCCTAGGTACGCCACTGGATCAATAATATAAATAAAATTTTCTTTTTTTTTTATTTTAGTTATTTTAAATGTGTTTTAGTCGCAGTGGCGTATTAAGGCTAATGTGGGCCTGTGAGTGGGCCCTAGGCAACTTTGTAATTCCAGGCCTATTTTTCAGTCAGGACACATACTTCGTATTTGGTAGTTTGGTTTTAAGGTAAATAGTATGTAGGCCTATTTAATTATCGGATTCCAAGAAAAAAAGGGAAATAATAATATACATGTACAAAAATTTTCGCGGTCCAAAAATTACGGGCCCTAGGCACGTGCCTATAGGTTGCCTAAGCCTTAGTCCGCCCATGTTTAGTAACGAGGTATGTGTTAGGATCAACCCAAATCCGAGAATAAATAATTAAAATTTACACAATCAATTACTAAGTCAAAGTGATTATGTATTACTACTAATAATTATAAAAGTACTTCAAAATTAAAAATAAATTTCTAAGAAATAAAATAAAATCAATCCTATTTCATATTAATATAATTTAGTAAAAATTTTAGACTAAACTATTTTTCAGATATCTTACATCAAATTTTAAAAGAAGTTTTAAAAAAGAATTAATAATTTAAAAACAAATATCTGCCTAGAATATAAATTTAACTTTAAATAAGCCTTTATTTAGGTAGAAAATTTGAAAATAAGTTTTATTAAGATCACGTATTAGCGTTTATAAATACTTAGTAGGTCGATTGGATTTTAAAATCATGAAAATTTGCCATATAAATTCCTTTTCCTTGTTTATGTCCGTTTTTTAAAACTTAATCTGTATAGATAAGCAGCAAAATAAGAGATATATGTTATATTATGGTGTCTCTGACGATATACAAGATTTACAATCATTGCTTGAGAATACGGCAATTCATTTTTTTTTCTGCGACTATTAAAAAATATTTTTGATTTCATCAGAAGCACTCAATAAGATAAGATATATATATATATTATTTATACCAATTTTTAAAGCAATAAATCTTCTTGACATTGCTAACGATATTAGGGGAAGCAAAAAAAAATGCTTTCATGAAAGAGTATAATGGAAATAATCAAGAATCTGTTTCTTACTCTAAAAAAAGTTCATCCACAAAGAGCCACCCAAAAGAGATTCCATGAGTTCTTAAAGATGACAGTTACTGATGAGATAGCCTTATCCATAAACGAACTTCCAATAATGTCAAAAAAATATTAATAATAAGAATTTGGAAATATTATTATACTATTTATATTAAATTTGGTTATTATAAAAATAAATAAATAAAATAAAAAATATATTTACTTAAAATTATATAATAGAATAACATAAATCAATTGTGTTACAATCGTTTCAAAATAATGAGTTTCTTGCTAATCTATTATTATACATCTTTTCTTACTTTTCATTTTCGTATTTCCTATTAAAGAATTTTACAAATTTTATTATATAATATTGAAATTTGTGAAAATTAACACTTTTCTACATAACATTCCTATTTATAATATAATTTCCAAAAAGTTTTTGTTAAGTAAGTAAATTAAGTCTATCGAAAAGTCAATTGATATCATTAATATATAAAGGACATTGAAAAAAATTAATTAATTAGTAGATGAATTTGATCCATTTTATAGCTTTTATTAAGCCCAATTTACACGGGCTTAGTACTTGTCATTAGTTCAGGGGTGGGCAAATACTGTTAAGCTCGGGCCTTTTGACCGCCCGCAGGCCCGTTGAAAAAGTTGGCTCTTATTTTGATTTTTCGTACAATGTCTGTAGTTTTTTCGAAATATGGTCCTCCTACCCGGAAGACATTTTGAAAATTTCATTTTGACCCGCGCTTAAAAGTATTTGCCCACCACAGTACTAAGCCCATGTAAATTGGGCTATAGGAATTTTAGTTATATAATAATCCAAAATTTAAAAAAAATCCTAAATAGTATTCATTATTTCACAAGATATAAATAAATTGGATGTTTTATTATTTAAACATCTTATATTATTATATAAATGTCTCTATCATTATTTAATTTATATAAACGACTAATTTTTCAAATTACATAGAAAATTGAAATGAATAAAGGAAATTATTATAAAAAGACAGAGAATTAAATTTGGGAATCAAATAAAACCAGGACAAATTTCTCTTGGTTCTGGAAGGTTCAAATATGCGGAATAAATTTTCGATACAGTACCTCTTGATACACTAAACACCTCGGCTACCTTGCTTACGGAAGCACCTACCATACGTGCTCCAACAATTTACCCACGTTCGAAGTCTGTTAACTCTGACATAATGCAATGACAACTTCACATAACTACTCCGACAACAACTGAACTGTTTAGCACATTTACGAAATTTTATAGGTGGCGTCAGTAGTCAAAAACGCCAGCGGCACCTACATATTTCATTAAAATCATTCTTTCTTTTCAAACATGCATTTCACAAGGTGTTTCCATATTTTTGTCCAACCCCTGTATATCAGTTATAAGTGACTGTAAATAGAAAGGTATTAATTTTTATATTTTAATTCTAATAACTTCAATATATATCTACATAATAAACTAATTTGAATACTAATTTTTGTTGTTAACGTAAATGATAACGTAAATGATTTACTAAATGTTAATGTTATGTTTAATAGTAGACTAATAAGTAAAATGTATATCAAGGCTTTCTAAGAATAGTTTCATTTTCTAAAGAGTACATGGAATGGAAAATATGCATAGTATACGGAATGATGATTGACTTTTTATTACGATGTCTTGCAATATGTGCGTTGTTTTGTTTGTATTATGAGGGGTAAGGGTGGGGTGTGAGAGTGAATGAAAGAGAAAAAAACAGGCCACGGAAACAAATGATCCAAGCTGAGTGAGTGTAAATAGAAGTGGCGTAAATAGGACAGAGAGAGACTCGCAAGCAAGTCAATGAGGGTGACATCGGTATCTCACAAATGCTATCCACTCAGACAGCCTAGGGATGGTTGGTGAAAGCCTGAGAACAAAACACGTTCGTCATATATCGAGTTCTTGCAACAGTTGAATCAATCAAGTAAAAATTGTTCTATGACATTTTATCAATAAGAACGCCATGAGACAATAAAGTAAAAATCATCATCAATATTAATGATTGTGAATAATTTTTTACATTTTGAAAATGAAACAGAAAGAGATAAAAAATTTTAATTTAAAAAACGATTTTTTTAAATACATATTTCTGACATTTTATATCATTTGAAAATTTAAAATAATTATAAGATTTAAATTAATTTGTAATAAAATATATAAAACCAAATTTATATAATATTGAACAATAATGGTTTCTAAATATGAACGGCAGAACCGTAATGTTTTTTCAAGCTTAAATCGTTTTCATAATTCTATGAAAACTTAAGAACCTGGAGCAATGAAGAAATGGATGGTTAAGGTGTACAAAAAGACCCGAAGATAAAAAAATGAGAAGAACTGGTAAATAAATATCTGAAAAACTAGAAACGAAAAAAAAAATATATTAAATTGTTGTTTTAAGAACTGTGTCTAGTTCAATTGTGGAAAATCCTATTGATTATGAGCAAAAAAAAAAACAGATATGGATATAACATAAATATTTTTAATTTTATTTTATTTATAATATATATGTAAGACCAGGCTGTGACGTCATGAATGGCTGGATGACGTCATATAATTTTAAATTAAGAAAAAACTAATAAAGATGATTTTTCTCGAGGATAAATAAAACCAATACAAAGTGCATGATTCGTGGTGATATGTAAAATATCTCCTGATGTGAAATTTGGTGTGAAAATAACCCTTCCCTTCCTATCGTCGATCGCTAATACTACCACTTCCGGTTTCCGGGTTTGCACCAAAAGTTGATCAATTCATCATACTGATGCATTAAAGGAAAATTTCATCAAAATCCGTTGAGCCGTTCAAGCTATACACATCTATACGGACGGACGGACGGACAGATATCATGCTATAAATACTTTTTTCTGTTAAGAAAATGCATGATTCGCGGAGATATGTAAAAATCTTCACATGTGAAATTTGGTGTGAAAAAAAACCATATTATAGGAAGTTTACTTTTCTAGTCGTTCAATTTGAATAAAAATTGTGAAATGAAAATAATATATATGTATATATTTAAATAGCAAGCATAATGGAAAAATTTAAAAAGTAAAAAAAAAAAATTAGAATAAAATTTTAATTACGAATGAACAGTGGTTGCATTTTTTTATAATATTTAAATTAAGTGAATTCAAACAAAACAAAAAAGCATTTCTATTATGGAAAAAAGATAAGAAATTGTTTTTGGATTGAAAACATTCTAGACAGCAAAAAAAAAAGTTTTGATTTCGTTTCACTTTGCTTTTAGTTTAATTTATTGCTCACTTTGTCACCAATAATACGCAGTCAACTCGACTACTTAGCGTACCTTTTTTTCTTCTATTCATCCTCAAGGAAAAAAAAGTTTTTTATTTCACGCTGGCTAGCTTTTCCATTGTAATCAGACAAGAGAGAGACAGAAATAAGAGAGAGAGAGAGATTCCTCACAAATACCTAATTAGAACAGCTTTCAGCTGATTTCCTTATGGAAAACAATCTGGAGCAAAACCGCTTGGTAAGATAAAAGTAGGTGACAGATGTTTTCTTACCAAACCAACTCCACTTTTTTTTTTAAATTAATTAACACTCTTCTCAATTGTTTAACAACAACGAATTTAAATCACAATCAAAAATTCATTTGGTATTTTGATTTCAAAAATGTATTTATTTTAATAATATTTTATTTCATACATGATAATATTATATAATTACAATATCAAAATAGGAGAAAGAAAATGGTGGTTGGTAAATCGGTCAGGAAGAATCGCTTCACCGGTTTACTTTTTATCAAAAATTCAACTAAAATTATAACAGATATTAATTTATTTTATTTGTTTTCATGTTATATATGTTATATAATTTTCATTTATGTAATAATATATTCTTTTTCGACCCAAAAATTAAAATCCGAGATTTAGAATTTTACTCCTACATAAAAACAAGGTTTTATCACTTGGCCTGTGCGTGTACAAACAGTTTAGAATAAAATCAATAAATGCAACATAATTACCAGTTAATTTATTTTTGTAAATTGTAAATTTATTTTTCTATGAACGATTTTATTTTAGAGTCTTTGTTTTTCTCTTATAACTATCCTATATATATTATATATATATATATATATATATAAATTAGAATTAAAAAAATCTGGAGTGTCTCCACTCGACTATCTCGCAAATTTGAATTGGATTAAAAAACATATATTAATTTAAATTAAATAAAATATATTAAATTATAAATTAAAATTAATAAATAATATTTATTAAACCAGCGCATGTTTGGCTCTTTGTTGATGGCACCAGGTCACGTGTTGGCGCGTGAGATTTGCAGTGTTAAAAAATTAATTCTGGTACTTTCAGCGATTCAATCAAGTTGAAATTCTATATATAGCAGTTTTATACAATTATTAATCATGTGAAAAATTATCAAACATATATCTTTATTTTTACGGTCACTTTAGAAGAAAAAAAATCAAAACGTTGTAGGTAATGACCCTCTTCCGGTTGAGCTACATTTCTCAAAAGTTGATAGAAAACTATGAATTTTGAATAATGCCCAATAATACCAAATTTCATCATTCTAGCTCAAACCGTTTTTGCTTAATCTTGGTTAAATACACACACACACAGACATTTTTCTCAACCTTATTGAAAATGATTCAGGAACCTTCAAAACGTATAAAAACATCAAAATCTCAACATCGAAAATTTTCGTGACCCCAATACTATCTCTGGCGAGATAGTAAATATACTGTTACTGTTATATTTATTTTGCATACATATTAATTTTTAATGAAACCCTCGGTGAATTTTCAAGTTTATTGATATATTTGCTTTATTTGCTTTTGACTGTTAATCGAGTAGTATGCTTCTAATGATATTGCAACATCCTAAATCCGCATAAAGCAATATAATTATAAACTTGAAAATTCACCGAGTTTTTAATTTAAAATTATAGTCACTATAACTTTTATATTTTTTAAATTCCATTTTATTCTAACTATAGGTCGAGTATTATATATAAGTGAGGCATGGTCCATGACTTTGGAGGATGACAATATATTCAGAGTATTTGGAAAAAAGTTGAATAAAGCAGGCTTAGGATAGAGATAATTGGAGGAATGTGATTGCTACGATTAAGAATATCCGATTTCAGTAGATCCGTATAGATAGATAACAACATAAATAATAATAAGGATAAGCTTTAAATTACTTTAAATTAATGCCGATGATATTATATTTTTATTAAATCTCTTCACATAAGTAATATTCCTATTAAACGTTCAAATGACTTGTATATATGAAATTAATTAAATTCTTTAAATGTATTAATTATTTATCTATTTCATATACTTTCAGTAAATTAATAATTTTTATTAGTATTTCCTTATCATCAAAAAATCATGATTTTAATATAGGGTAAATCCCATTTATAATACAATAAATTATCTTGAAATTTAAAAATTCATCAACTTAAGTTCTCAACACGACATGAGTGCAGGCTCAGGAAACAGAATCGATTCTTTAATTCGATTCATATCTCATTCTATCCTTTTCAATTCTATTTGGAAATCAAATTAAGGAACTAAAGAATTATTAATATGGAATGGAAAATCAAAGTCAAACATTAAGATTATTATACCTGATACCTAATTTCAATAATATTTTATATTTTAGATGTTGTAATAATACTTTTATATTTATTTCCTTTCATTATTATTCAGTGATAAGTTAAGAATTTATTTATGTTTTATAAGTATAAATGACCTATATTCTTATATAATGCATAATGTTTAAAATAATGGTTTTTTTTTTTTTGGTTTTGATAAATTCAATTCAATTTGTCTAATTTTATTATTGTTTTGGTAAACAGCATTAAAAAATAGAAAATATCTTTGATTACATTATAATATAATGATATAATTAGTAATATAGAAATGTTTTATAATAAATATGATTAATAAAGAAAAGATTATTATAAATAGAAATGAATTAATAAATTAAAAATATAATAAATATTTTTCCTTATAATATTTATAATTATTGCTAATTCTTTATTCTCTTATAAAAATTATAAAACTTTAATAAGTTTGATTGATTTTTGATAATTTATTAAATATTTTTGAAAATTTATTAATTAATAATTATTAAATAAGAAAACTTTTTTACATTTATGTTTTCTCAAAGTTGATGGTGTTTTATATTTAGTGGATAGAATGGATAAGATTAATGACTTTTCTTGGTACATTTTCTATAAAATTTGGTATTGTATAGTTTACAAAAAATCGTAATTTTTTGTCTTTATTTTATCAGTTTTATATCTAAAATTATCTTAAAAGTGTATATTTATTTATCTATCTAATTTTATAATTATAGTAAAAAATTGTATGTAGGAATATATGTATAAATATGTTATTCAGATCTCTTGGAAAGAGTTCATAAAATTTGTATGAAATAAACAAATGAAAAATTGTTTTATATGGATCTTATTTTAAAAGTTATTTAAATTGTTTTTAATAAATAATTAAATTATATTGATTAAAATTATATAATTTAAATGATATTTATATACCTATTTAGAAATAATAACTAAGTTCAAATTAATTTTAATAATTTAGGAGATTGTTTGAATTAATAATAAATATATATGTATTGCCATGTGTGATATGTAAACAAATTTTACATTTAGAATTTCGCTTCTTACCCACCGACGATAGGAAGGGAAGGTATTATTTTCACACCAAATTTCACATGTGGAGATTTACATATCTCCACGAATCATGCAATTTGTTAACAAAAAAAAAAGTATTTTTAGCATGGTCCGTCTGTCCATTGTGTGTCCGTATAGATGTGTATAGCTTGAACGACTCAATGGATTTTGATAAAATTTGGTATATTTTCTTAATGCATCAGTAGCATGAATTCATCAACATTTGGTGTATATCCGGAAACCGGAAAGGGTAGTTTACAAAGAATTAATTTTATATTCATTATCGGAAATTTTTCATTTAAAATGTAGTAGTAATTGATAATTTATAATTAAACTAAAAATAAAAACCAAGATAATATAATTTAGTCATTTTAATTCAAGATTTTAAAATTATTTTTTATACTTTATATATATATATATATAATGTTGTTTGGAAATTAATTTATTTCAAATTGTCGGTCGGTTCTGTCCCTGGTCACAGCGCATTTTTTACTTTCATTTAAAATTAATCACAGAAAAATATGATAAATAACTATTATAAAATATTTTCAAAAAACATAAACAAAATTAATTAATATAAATAATTATTTTAATTCCAAAAATATGTTCTCGCAGTTTAATTAAAAAGATGTGAGAATCAGGTGGACGATTCAGGTTTAATAGTATCGATCTCGGTTTAACCTATATTAGGAAGGCCGACAAAGGAAGTGGTCAAGCCACCACTGTCCTTCCTTCTATTTCAAATAATTTAATTCTATTCTATTAAGTAAAAATCAAAAGATATAAAAAAATTTCTTCTTCTACTGGAAAATTTATATTCATCTATTGTTTTATGATGAAAATCTAATATATCACTTTAGTAACTATTTAATTTTATTTTAAAGATTTTTTAAAAGACAAATGACATTCACTTATTAATTGTCTCTCGTCAAGAGCTAAAAAGAACATCAATTATGATGATTAACTGTGTCAGAAATCAAAAACAAAAAAAAAATGAGACCAAAATGTAAATCTATATTTTGTCATGTTAATATAAAGTGATTAATAAATTTCACTTTTCCTAAATAAAAAAATAAAAATTTTCTTGTTTATATATTAATTTCTTGGAAAAGTAAAGGATAGATATAAAATTAAAAAAATATTAGTATATAGGTATATATATCAAGCCGAAATATTCAAATGATCAATTGTTTTCTTTATTTAATTGTATTATTTACTGATTCTCCTGAAAGAAAATCTATTATGATCTCACATGAATGGTATGGTTAATGTTTAAATCGAATCACATTAATCTTAATATCGTCAAAAAATAATATTCTATTTCAAAAAAAAGTTCAAAAGAAAAAGCCTTTGATAGCATAGTTATTAATAAAAATTAATAATAGAATTTCAATTCATTCTTATATAAAAATCATATTAGTGTATAATTAAACTAACTGGTCTCTTCATATTAATTTCAGTAAAAATTCAATATTAGGTTTTGTCGTGAAGCTGATTGTAATTCGATGGTGTTTTGATAATTTATAATTTTTTATGATAATATATGACTTTGCTTTAGGTAAAAGAGCATTAACAAAAACTAGAAACCCATATTGATATTAGGTATATCATTTCAAAATAATCAAATCGTATTTAATGGTTTTCTCTTTTTGTTAATATTTATAACTTTTTCAAGGAAAATAACTTGCCTGATAGATAGGCAACCATCTCTTCTTATATGAATAATGAATAAATAAATAAATAAACATTACACACATGTTCTATGCAAGAAAATGTGAAATATTTTAATGCATATTTGTTATCGAATCTTTTATGTAAAATTTTTATGCATTTTTACTCAACATTTTTTTTTTATTTTGTTCATGATCATCATCATCATCATAAGAAAATTCAATTGCATTTTGAATATATTTCTGAGACAACAACCAAATCTTGATATAAAGTTACAAATTATTTAATTATTCAATAATATTTGTTTCCAACAAAAAAATTCTTAATATACAAGTTAAAAAAATTGAAATTATATTTGAATTTAATTATTAATAAATATTTATATTTAAATTATATAAATAATAATTCATTCAATTATTAAAGAAACAAATTCTTTTGATAAAATGTCAAATAGAAGGTGTGGGTAGGAAAGATCTTGAATTGCATTGTAAATGTAGTTAAGTTGTAAGACATTTTCCTTCCTTACCATGAATAACACTCGTTTTTATGTCCTCAGTGATGTTTGGATAAATTAGTAAGGGAGATGTTACTATATGAAGGAATAACAAAGAATCTGTAGAGTACAATAACTTCTCCATAATTCACCCTTCCCTCTATTTTTATAACGCTTAATGTATTTATCTTTTTCCATCTCCATTTATAGAAATCCTTGGATTAAAAAAAAAATTACACACAATATTAATTTAAATTTCTTTAAATCATTTGTTTATAATTGAAAAAATGTTAAGAGTTATTATTTTTTTTTTAATTAAATAAATGTATTCATATACTATTATTATATTAAAGTATATATAGTTTATTTCTTTATTAAAAGAGTGTATAAACTTTATTGATCTGTTTGATTATGTAAATTATATTAAAAATTAAATTTAGAAAATGATGGTAATGGGTAATCCGTAATATATATTTTGTAAATAAAGCTATTTTATTATATATACTCAAGAAAATTGAATTTTTATTAATAATTATTTTTAACTATGTATATTTCATGAATTTATGAAATAGAAATCTAGAAAATGCTTGAAACTTAAACATGTAAACTTTGACCTTTAAAAAATCCAATAATTCATAAGTTATAACTTAGGATATTTTATAGCTAATATATATCACATTTTAGTGAGAAAAGTTTAGGTAAATAGAAATGTTTGTTTTTTTTTTTATAATTAATGAACATAAAACTAGAAGAGAGTTGAAGAATGTTGGTTCACTGTTGACAAAGACTCTTGTTTGATCAAGTTAAAAAATTAATCAATTAATTTGATGTCTAGTGCATTTGCCTTCTTCCTCTTTAGTCAAGATTGTGTTGAAAGAGGGTATATCAATTGGCAAGTCAAATTGTGCTTGTCTTGAAATCACTCGACGTTGTCCCCTCTTGAAATCAGGAAACCGGTGCTCGTTAATCGCTTTTGACAGGACTAACACGGCTGAAGTTTGCACATTGAAGTGTTAATTTTCGCAAATTATATAATCGGATAGTAGGTGCAGACATGACGTCAATTCATGGACTTCAAAGCAAGTGTCATCGAGGAAGTATAGGAATGGAGCGCGTATTCGGCGGAGAGAGAGAGGACTGTTCACGCGCAATGCGGCGCCACGCTGTATCTCATCCGGGAATTATCCTTGTTACAAACGTTCAGGGAGCAAAGAGCGTGTTACCTGTTCTAACTTTATCAGGAAAATGAGTTGTCAATAGAAGGGCCAAATTACAACCTCCTTGGTTCAAGCTGGGTCGATACCCGGGTAGTACCCCCGGGGTCGGTGGCGGCGGATCGACTCACCGGGAGGGGAGTGGAAGGGAGAGAAAGAGATTGAGGGCAGGGGATCTGGTCAATAAGGAGAGAGTATCCAAAATTGGCAAGTTTTTATTTTTTTTATTTATTTTTTTTTTTATTTTTTATTTTTGTTTGTTTGTTTTTTTTTTTTTTTTGTTTTTTTTTTTGAAAGCGTGCATGGACTGAGCAAAGAGGAAGCGAACGTCAACTCACCCTCACTGCGTGGTAGAGACTCACCGTCGCCGCATGGTAATTTCCGTTTGACACAGCACGGGGAATTACGCAACGACAGCGATGCCGAGGTCCGCGGTTCGCGTGACAGCCTGGCTAGGACCTGATCGACTCTTCTCCCGCCTGAATGGCCTCTCGATTGTCAGATCTCCACACTGGCTCTCGGTCCCCCCGGACAGCGGCGGCGGCGCGACCAGTACCAAGCCCCGGCGAGCTCTGGCTGCCTCACCGCTGCCTGGCCTCCCTCCAGCTACGCAGTCGCGTGACAGAGAGCGAGCGACCGGCGGCGCGCGGGAGCGAATGGGACGGAGGACTCGCGGATCGATAACGGCCCAGCAGCGTGTGCCGCGGCGCCCTCTTGCACCCAGATCGCAGCGGCACAGGACCCCTCTCCCCGGGCCTCGAATCCCGCAAGGTCACACACACCATGCACAGGCACACACCCACCTGAGCACAACGTCAATCACAAGTGGACAACGGATTCAACTATCCATCAATCGAACATCCAAACATCCAACACACAATCCAAAATATATACTATTTCATTGAAACTAATTTCTTTTCTATTTGATCTTTTATTCTTTATTTCTATAAAAAGGTGAGTATGCTCATTCATTTTGAATCACGATCCTCATTTGTTAAAAGTTATTATCACTAATATTTTCAATAATTCACATACTATAATATACCTATAATATGGATTTTAAAATACTTTTTACTTCTATTAATATAAATAACAAATAAATAAACATAAATAAACAAATTGTATTATTATATTGGTTTTTTGAAAATGATTTATGGTGATAAATGAAACTATTTATTTATTCTTGTGGAAATTTTAGTTTGCATATTCTATGTAAGGTTTAAATTATAGTGTTAGTAAAAACCATATCCTTTACTTTTCTTTAAATATCATTCTAAAACAGTAAGATATTATTTATTTGAATAAATTTAAATAACGGTCTGTTATATTCACACACATACAGACAACAAATTCCATTTTTATATTTTTACATTATATTTTAAACTTACCTTTATTATAATTAAATTAAAAATAATATAGAATAAGTCCTATCAAATAGTTAAGGATTTAATGAAAAATGACTATATAAATGATACTGCTTTGAATTTATAGAAGATTAATTAATTATATAAAGATATAAGTGAATCCTTATTTAAATAAGATAATTGTATTATAGTTCCTTTTCTATATTCTTTTAATGATAAATATTCTGAAATTGTTTGAAGTATTTAAGTAATAAATAATGCATTTATGAAAAAAATAAATAGAATAAAATCTGAAAATTCTTATTAAAAATTTATTTATTTTAATTATTCGAGGGTTATTATAACCATTTGCACTGTATTAAAATTGTTTAATGTTCTAAAGAAACAATATCATTACATTTATAATACATAATAACATTTTACAAATTGAAACGATATTTGAGCAATGTTTCTCAGTTTTATCCGTTATACAAAATAATTACACATATTTAAAAAAAGCCAATAATAATAAACTAAATGTCAACAGTAATTAAACATAAATATTTTTTAAAAATATTCATTTGTCGTTTTTATTTTTTTAATTATTTAATTAAATACAATAAGACGATAGGATAAATTATTTTATATCAGATCTTTAATGGTTGATGTAAATAATTTATATATATATAAATATATATATATGTAAAATAAAATTCACAACACGAAAAAAATCGCAGACATTTAATAATATTACAATTTATTATTTTCTTAATGAGATGATAGTTCTAATAAAATAACATTAAACATAAAAATGATACAATGTCTCATGTGAGATGAGTTAACAATAAATAGATACAGAGTAGGTAATTTCCCAACCGTTCAAAATGACAATTTAATTTTAATAAAAGTATAAAAATAATAAAATAAAAATTAGAAACAAGTTTATTAAAACAAATTTAAGTCTATAACAGAACAACAAAAACAGCGAAGAACCAAATGAATGATGGAACAGTAACAATTTAAATTAAGATAAAATAATAGTTTTTGTTGTTTGAAATAAAGGTATTCCTTTTATATTTTTTATATAAATAAATATAATCCGGACGGGCGGAAATTACTTTGCCTCCACGTCGAAATCAAGAACAAGCAATTTAGTTTCTTCAGTACCATTTCGACTTCCTACTGCACAGACCAGTTTAGTTTCATTTGCTCGGATGCGCCAAACTACACCTCCGCTACCACCACTTTCCAGGGCTACTAAATTTCTTATAAATTCTCCTAAAAAATAATAAAGAGAAACAAAAATTATATTTAGAAATAATAATTTAAATATGAGATTTGCTAATAATTCTGAATAATTAATTAAAATAAATTTGTACAATTTTCATCCGATATAATCAAATTCTTACAAACAATTTAATAATTAATTTTAATATCTAAAGT
This sequence comes from Labia minor, assembly GCA_963082975.1. Lineage (NCBI taxonomy): Eukaryota > Metazoa > Arthropoda > Insecta > Dermaptera > Spongiphoridae > Labia > Labia minor. The sequence continues at coordinate 65,685,851 of OY720347.1, forward strand.
AAAATTTATAAAAAATTTTAAAATAAAGATTTACTTGATATCTTAAATTTCTAAAAATTAAAATTAGATAGAAGAAAACTTGTATTTCAATTTTAATTTTAACTATTTAGTTAAATAACTATGTTAGTTAGAAATATTTTATAGATGCAAATTTTAATGAATTTATAAAATAAAAATAAAATAAAAAATTTAAAAGTTTTTACTAAAACTATGCTGCTATGGAAACGTTTAAGGTTTGGTGAAATTTTGATTTATATATCATTTTTAAATACATTATTTGGTTATTTTCGTTTATGAGAAGTTTATAGGAAACTATTATTTGTTGAATATAATTATTAATATCCCTTTAATCGATAAAATAAAAGAATAAGTAATTATATTTAGATTTATAAGGATTTTAAATGTAATAGTTGTAGTCATTTTGGAAAAAAACTTAAAAATTAGAAGATTACCATTTCAAATTTTGGATTATTCAAATTGAATATAAAAAAATTAAGTTCAGCATTACATTAATAAATGAGAGTTAGGTCAAAATAACGAAGAAACTAATGATAGCTAAAAATAAAATATTTTTCAACTAAAATTTTCATAAAAAAAATCAAAATTAAAAAAATGAACTTATTCGCATTTTATTTCAATCAATTATTTAAGAAACTATTCTAGCTCCAAAAAGAAAAATGAAACTAATTATAGTTTTCATTGCCATAAAAATTGTAGGACATAAATTATGAACAAAGATGAGATAAACCAGTAGTAGCGTACCCAAATGACCTCGCGAGCCTCTTTGAAAGTGCAACATTATATTATATAAATTATGTATTTTTACAAAACATTGGTTTTAATTATTTTAGCCATTATAAAATATAATTTGTAAAAGTGTGATGAATCAGCAGCCACAAAAAGTGTGAGGGCTACTCCTGAGTTAAACTGATAATCTTATTATTATCAACATGATATGACAATCCAAAACTACTTTCACTTTATAAATCAACATAAAATTCATCAACAAATTATTCAGAATCTTACCAAAAGTACAAAAGTAGAACGATCTAAATATTATTTCAAAATCATAAGTTTAAATATATTATTGAATATAGAGAAATACTTACCAGTTCTTACATCCCAAAGTTTAACCGTCCCATCATCAGACGATGTTATAACAAATCGATTATTAAATTGTAGGCAAGTAACGGCAGATTGATGTTTATTAGGCCCAGAAAGTGTTTGTAGACATTGTCCCGTAACAATATCCCATACCTTGAATAAATAAAATATTAAATAATGAATATGAATAAAATTTTTATATTCTTATTTTTTTATTACTTTAACTGTACTATCAGCGTTGCCGCTAACTAGAATATTGTTTCGGAGTTCCATGCCACTAGTAAGAGATTGGTGACCCATTAGTGTATGACGGCATTCACCAGAATCTACGGCCCATACGCGTATTGATGTATCCAGAGAACCTGATACTACATGAATTCCATCAAACTAAAAAATATTTTAAAAAAATAATAAAATATATTTACACTCCTACTTATTTATATAAATATTCCAAACCAAATTATAATTATACCTGAAGTGAGTAAACTCGATTAGTATGACCTTGCAGGGTATGAAGACACTCCTCTCGTTCAGGGTTCCAAACTTTGACCATATAGTCATAAGCTCCAGACACAACAAGGCGACCATCATATTGAACACATCGGACGGCAGCTAAATGACCAACAAGAACATGTAGGCACTCTCCAGATTCTATGTTCCAAACTCTTAAAGTGGCATCTCGAGACCCAGACACCACTCTAAAAAATAAAATACACAATTTTAGTCAAAAAAGACAATGAAATAAAAAATGTAAAAATAAATAAAAAATCTCAAAAAAATTATTATATGTTAGATTTAATAAATCCACGAAAAGTATGTTATGAATTATTTGCATATCTTCTTTGTACAAATAATTTATTGGAAATGTTGCCATATAATAATCATTTATTTCCATCAAAATTTAGCCATTTTGAATAATAAAAAATAATCATTCAAAATAGGTATCTCCAACAACTTTTTATCTTTTCTATGTGGATGCACCTTTTTTCTACTGTTCCATATTTAATATATAATGTTTAATCGAAGATTTCAATGCATTTCATTTTTTGTCTTACTCGACTTTTAAGACCAACCAGAACAACAATTTTAATATTTAAACATTGAAATAGTCTTTTCACTTTGTCATCTCCTGCAGAAGGGAATAAAATAAACCAGAATATGACCAGTGATATGCACCATTTACAGTGTAAATTTTACACTCTCATGTTAGACAGTAAGTATATTATGGCGAGACTGCCTAATCTCCCACCTCTGAAACCGGTAATTTCATACTGAGTTCCAAAGATGGGAAGCTATTATTTGGAACCATAATTATGATATGAAAACCTTGTTAAGGAATACAGAAGTGAAAATAGTTTGGAAACGTTTTACTAGAAGATGATGATCATTATTTATCTATTTTATATTTTCATTAGTCATTTTAAGATATTTTCGTTTATAAAGGGAATAAATAAAATGAATTTTAGTGATAAATGGATAGTAATTCTTTCTGGTAGAAAGTATTAATTTTTAATTTAAAAATAAAAACTTTATATTTTATAAATAATATATGTTAAAGATAAATATTTAACTTAAAAAAAAACTTACTTTTTTCCATGAAGATGCATGCATCTTACTGTACTAGTGTGGCCATAAAGTGTATGAATACAATGTCCACTATCGGCATTCCAAACTTTGAGAGTTCGGTCGGTGGAACCACTAATGATAGTGCTTCCTGACATTTGGGAAGACCAAACACCACCTGTATGACCGACTAATGTTCTGAGACACTGGAAATAAAAATAATTCAAATAAATTAATCATTAAATTGAAATCAAAGTTAAAATTGATTTTTAAAATTTAATTTAAGACTTTCTATTTATAATTTATATATATATATATTTGAAGTTACACAATATAAAGATATTTAAGTAATTAAAGGAAATAATAAATTGTCAAATAATTACTATATTGCAAAATTATATACCTATGAAACAATTTAAAGGAAAATTGTTTGGAGTAATGAAGATTTAAAATATATTTCCGATGTGAAAATTTATTTAAAAGATTTCCCAAAGTCCAAGTATTTGTTTTTAAAAAATAAATTAAAAATTAATGCATGATTAAAATAAATAAGACTGCTTAATCTCCCTTGAAAATCGGGCACGTATTTCTAAAATTTACTAATTTCTTTAATGATAACAATTATAATCTATGTATTACCTTGCCTGTTGTTGCAGACCAGACTTTCAGTGTATTATCATCAGAACCACTAACTATTCTATTTGCTGAAAATTGTAGACAAGTGATGACATGATCATCATGTCCTTTCAAAACTTTAGGCGGTCTTATAGGTTTTACCCGCCAATTCATTTCAATTGTATGCTGCCTCATGAAAGCTGCCTGAAAGGATGATCAAAATAATAAAAGAAAAATTAATTGGAAGAAAGTAAAATTTATTATAAAATAATTAAATTTTCGAAGTATTAAGATTTTAAATCATACTAAGCAAAATAATTAAAAATATAATAACAAATTATAATTTAAATCAATAATAAAATATTTAATTAATAGTTAATTATAAATTGCATTATTTGATACGTTTTATATTTATTATTTTTCTTTCCTCACAACTTCCACACAAACGAATTTTTGCCTTGCCTTAGGGAAGATTAATGTTATTAAATTGTAGATATAATAAAAAATAATAATTAAGGAAGGCGTTGTAAAGAAATATACAATTCCTTTTATTCACAATTTTCTTATCTAGTGTTTAGTTTTTAAATTTTATTATTTTAATAATTATAGTGGAATATGATTTGAATAAAAATAAAATGTATAATCAACCTTCCAAGGAGAAGTCATCTGAGAAATTCGCTGCCTTCGTCTGGTGAACGAATCCCTTACATCTTCAATTCCAGCTTCCTTACACTTTTCTTTCCATAATAAATTATCTTCTGCAAGAAATCGCCAACTTCTACAAGTTTGTGCTGCTCGAAGAAGATCTCGTGGTTCAAGGAACGAAAGGACGTAGAGAGCAAGCTAATGGAAATTTAAATAATAAAATATAAATATAAATAATGAATAAAATATCTTATATTCTCAAAAAAATATTATTTAATATTAGAATCAATTAGAATTACAAGAATTCATAAAATCTTAATTAAAATTAGAAGACATTCGATAGTAAATAAGTGTAGATATTAATCTATATATACAGCTATAAATATTTAAAAAAAACTTAAATAAAATCTAAGTCAAATTTGATTAGAAATTTTTCAATATTTTAATTTTTAATTTTATTTAAAATTTTGAGGTGTGTGAAAATGATTATATTGATTCTATTTTCAAATATTTTTCAATTATTTATTTCTGAGAATAATTAAATATTAATAAGTATAATTAGTAATGCGATTGAAAACCTTGACAGTTTTGACTTCTTCACCTAAATATAACAAGATTTAATGAAAAATCTAGTAAAAATATATCAGTGAGGAAATCGTTAATTACTATCAGTTCAGGTATCTGGGACTTGATTTCAATGGCTTAAATACTACAATTTTAATATATCAAAAATATCTTTTTTAGGTTATATGATACATTATTTGGAATATTTAATCAATAATTAATATATAAAATGCCTTTGAAATTCCAATGTCATTAAATTAAATCGTTAATGTTTTTATAGCACATTAATGAAAAACATAATTCATTATTCACAGAAATTAAGACAAATTTAAAATAAAGAAAGAAAATAAATTTTACCTCTTTAGGTAAAAGCGAAATAAAATCACGTTGAAATTGTGGTTCAATAACACTCATCATATGACGAACTTGTGTAGGTTCACAATTTTCGATCAGTCTGTCAATAGCCAATAAGCGTTCTGCATTGGACCATTTCTAAAAAGAAAATCATAATTAATTTACATTCATTAATACATAATTTTACATTAAAAAATATAATGAATGCATACTTGAAATTGAAATATCCATTCATTCATTTCAGGTGGTGGGTTGTCTTTTGAAGGTATAACACTTCTTGGTGATTTTAATTTGTCTATTGAAATGCTTTCCACAGCTTTCTTTTTAGAGCTATATTTAAAATAAAAAATTAAAATTAATATTAATTAATTATTAAGATTTAACTTTTCTATTATAATAAGAGAAACAATGTAAAAAAAACAATATTTTTTTATCTTTAAACTATTAAATGATTTTGTATATTTTAATATTAAAAAGATTAGTAAAAATTTAATTACAAGTTTTTCAAAAATTTCTCTTTGAGAAGATATAGAGTTCAAATCAGTTCTACCTCTACTATTTTATCTGAAATAGCAACATATAGTTAATTTTATTTTTCTTATTAACAAATTATGATGATAAATTATTACTTAACTTTGAGGTATATATCCACTATAATATTAATATATAATTTTTGCAAGTTTTCATCAAAATAATTTTTAATAAAAATGAAATATTTTAATAATGCAATTACATAAAAAATAGAAGATAAAAAAAAGAAAAATTTCTCAAATTATTTTAATAAAACTCATATTATGTCATGAAAAAATATAATCAAATTTTAATAAATTATAATTAGTCTTAAATAAATTAACATAGATCATTAAATTTAATAATATTAAAAAATATATTATTATTCAAAAGAGAAAGAAAATCGATATTAACTTTTTCAAGATATATGATTAAGACTGAATTTTTAATGAAATAATAATTTGAGATGTGCTTTATTAATAAGAATTTTTAATATTGCCTCTCAGATTATATCGATAAAATTATATTATAATTTAAAACAAAAAAAATGGAATTTGATATTAAAAATAAAATATTGTGTAAAATTAAGTTTTGACAATTTTTATGCAAGTTTATAAAAATGCTTTAAGTATTTTTGTCATATTCCATTTTATATTAATATTTATTTATATTTTTTATGAAATTTTAATTAATAAAAAATAACGATATATACCACAAATACTTATGAATCCTTACCTCATGGTTACAGTCTTTAGTTGATAGGGTTTCTTCGATGGAAACCCTGTTTGTACTTCAGATTTTCGTTTGCCAGCATACTAAAGAAATTAAATAAATATTAGAGTTGGAAACAACAATAAAGAAAAATATAAGTTTAGGAATTCACATACATTATTTTTAAAATTTATGGCACTTGTACTACTCGTGGCAGTCGCGGAGGAAATTGAAGAGTTGCGATCATCGAAAGCACTTGAAACTTCGAATAATTGGTCCTGATCTTCATCAGCACTTGCGATTTCAACAACCTCAGTGTCCACCCACAATTCCCCACAGTCTGGCACACTAGGACAACTTCGATCACTTGTATCTTCGTCTAATTCGCACTTTGAATCGTTTTCCATTAAAGGATTTGGATCCTCGATAATTGTGAATGTCTCTGGATCCAGGCATCCTTTGGATGGTCCAGGTTCCACTTTTTCCTCTAATAAACTTTCTTCTAAACACACAGTCTCTGTGGGACTTGGGCTAGTGCATTCAGTCTTAAGATTTGCAGAAGAGCATGATGCGGCCATTCTAAGTAATATATGTCCTAAAATAAAATTATTTTTAAAAAAGACCATTAGGGAGTTATGTATAACAATATAAGAATATTCCTTCCAAAAGATAATTAATTTTTAATCAAGTATTATAATTATTTAAATATTACACAATTTATACAATAATAAATTGTGTTAAAGAAAAATAATGAAATTAAAAAAAAGATAAAAAAACTTTAAAATATATAATACATAGAACATATCAAATTATCTATAATAATTTAAGAATAAGAATTTATTACTAATTATATCGTTGATTTGACTTTATATGTATATTTGGATACTTTAATTATTGAATATAAATTTAAAAATTTTAATGATAAAGAAATAAAAAAGAATAGTACGAACAATTTTAATGATTAGACAGCCATACTTGAGGGCAGACTTAAAAGGACGAGTGAAGAGGCATGCAATGCAAATAGTTGACATTAGAGGCGAGAGATAGCACCACATTATTAAAATTAGTTCTCTTTTTCAAATAAAACAATTTTATAAAACAAAATGAAATAATAATTGAGACTTCGTGAAGTATATATTATTATAAAATTATTAAAATGAAATCATAAAAATAAAGCTAGCTCTGATTTAATTTTAATTTTTATATATTGAATATTTCAAAAGTTGGAAAGTCTAAAATTTTTTTAGCTTAAAAAAAGAAGCCATCCACAATAAGTTCGGAATGATTTGCAACTTTTAGTAATTAAATAATTTTCTTACATTTTATATTATTAACCTAGCAATTCTTTGTGTTAGATATTACTGTTTTGTGATACATTAATTAGTAACTATCCTTTGAGTTTATATACAGCTTAGCTTATTGGGTCTGATATAATTATTTTTTAAATATATTAATTCAAAATATCTACAATTTTCCAATCTAAAATGAATATATTTTATGAAATATACGGTTGAAAAACCTTTCTTAATTTGTTAATAGCCATAACTATATATGGCCAGACAGATTATTATTATTTGTTTTGAGATTTTGACACAATAATTGCAATATGAAAATTAAAATTTCTGTCAAGTCATTATACATATGATTCCTATGAATTTTAACAAAATAATAAAAATATTTTAAATAAATAATATTTTTTTCTTATAATTTTTAATTTTCTTATTATTTAATTATTATTGTTTTAACCTCAAGCAGTACCAACCCTCTGGACACTCACTCAATCTGTTTATCTGGTTAATGAGAAATAAACATTTAGAAAAATAGTTCCATAATATTAACTATTGTTAATTATTATTTATTTTATTGATATTCTGATATAATAATTGAGTGTTTGTTGTTCGTTTATTTTTTAATATAAAATTTAAAGATGGATATGTTTTTCTTTTTATTAAAACCTTTGTGAAATTTTTGATTAATCAAGCAAGTCAGAATCTATGATTCAGATTAAATTTTATTCTTGTTATTTTGAGAGAAAGTTTTAGTAAAATCATAGTTTTCTTATTGAATATAATTACTTAATAATTTTTAATGTCAATAGAAATTTATAATGCTTTTTAGACCTTGAATAAGTAAAAATTTTCTTTTAAAAGTAATATATTAATAAAATAATTAGTCTTTAATTGTCAAAAAAAACAAAATATTAGTTTGTAAAATAATGATTTACTAAATATTATTAAAGATCGAGATAATTAAAAGGAAGAAAAAAGTGTGATTAGAATAAAAAATAATACAATTTTACAATTACAAATTTTTATAGTCTAAGTATAAACATTTTAATAGTTTAAAATTATTAGAAAGGAATAGGGTTATTTATTTAAGAAGTTTACTATATTATATATATATATAAAGCTTAGTCATTCAATCACTTTCTTTTTTACTAGCATTTACTAAATGTATATAAACATCATAATTAGAAAAAAATTTCAACGCAAATATACTTTTTAATGTTTATGGCAGCTCAAAATTTTGATGAGATTCAAACTGAATTTAAAATGTTTTTCTCTAAAATCGGCTAAACCTAAACAAACATTACATGAGTGATTTTACGCTTTTTTATAAATTCTAATAAACTGCATTAAGAATTATAATTAGATTCGTACTATTAATAATATCAAATAAAATTAGTTTTAACATAAGGTAGATTTTATCTACTTTGAACTTAAATGTTGAATCTTAATTTATAGAATGTTGATTTTTTTATTTTATATAACTAATTTTTTTGAATTGTTGAAATAATGTAAAAGAAATGAAATCGCGATAAATAATATCAGGAGAAAATTGATAAAAAGTGTAAAAATTCAGGTGGCAAGTCAAAAGTTTCGTGAGGCCCACATCCCATATATTTTTATTTAATAATCTATGTACTTTTCCATAGTAATTAATTAACTCACATATGGATTCTGACTAAGTTATTAGAAATTTATTTTTGTTAGAAAATCGAAAGAGTTTTATGTAGAGCTGAACGTTTTGTTATTCTAGATTGTCACCTGTTATTAATTACTTTGATTAATAAAAAGATTCGTCACCTCAAAAAAGTCCTGATGAATTTCTTGAATCGTGTAAACGAGCATTTCTCAACCTTTCAATATTCACTATGAATTTTCAATATTATTTTGGATTTTGTTTTTTAATTATTTTTAATTAACTGCCAAAACAAGAGTTTTTCTCTGGGTATGTGTGCTTTCATTTCAGTCAGTTAATCCATTTTATATACAATATTTTCTCTTGGATATTCTCGCTCCTCAAAGGTTGAGAATCGCTGCTGTTAAGATCAGAAATATAACACCTAAACACAGTGGCGTACCTAGAACTTTTGCCGCCCGGGGCGATCTCCAGGTTGCCGCCCTTTTTATTATAAGTCAATCAAATAGTTGTTTTTATAAATTAATACACATAAATAAATTATTAAGTTATTTAATCAATATTAATTAATATACACACAGAGTAAATTTTTTTACACATATTTGTATGCACTCGTAAACATATTTATATAATATTTACTCTTCTAGCTTTCATACTAGAAAAATCGTTTATAATGCTCTCAAAATTTATATTTATATTTTTTCCGCCGGCTCTGCTTTTCAAAAGAAAAATCGATGATTTAAAAAAATATTGGTATATCACTTTTGAAGTAATCATATAAACTTTTCAAAAGAAATGACATTTATAAACTGATATCAAAAAATTTTAGTTAGGAAAAATTGCCGAACAAAATCGTAAAGATGCGTTTACGAATTCAACGAATTTTAATGAATACAATAAAATAAAATTATTATCCTGTTCTTGGAATTAGAATTCAAAATTTACACTAAAATGCATTTATATACACCGAGGAATAATATTCGAAATCATATAGTTAATCATAATTTATATAAAATCAAATAGTAAACTTATAATATAATAATAATCATAATAATCATTTATTATTCAAGAAAGAAAAAAAATAAATATGAAATGAATACGTTGCTTTTTACAACTATAACTAAATATAAAAAATGCCGCCACAAGATAAGTGCCGTCTGGTGCAGACCGCACTCCCCCCCCTAGGTACGCCACTGAGATTAATAATAACAACAAATTATTTTATTGTATGAAAATAACTGTATAGATGTCCTTAGAAAAATGAATATGGTTTAATAAACCAATGATGTGAATTTATATCATCATAGGACATCTTAGTTGAAAAAAAATATTTAATAAAATTAAATAAATTGAGCTCCATTATAAATTTTTACTACTACTTTTTAGTGATATTTACCACGAATACTAAGTATCAAAATACCAGTGGTTTATTGGGAGGGGAACGCGGTGGAATGACGTTCCCTTACTTTTTCATGTGCCGACAACTCCCACTTAAATCTACTGTTATAGTTTCATGTGTTCGTTAATATTTTCTATAGTAAGAATAAGAAAAAATGAAATCTTATATGGAAAAAGATAGTTTGTTGAAAATAGGACTTTTTTGCTCCCACTATGCGTTCCCTTACTTCTTATTTTACCAATACATCACTGAAAAATACGTCAAGAAATAAATATTTCTATAAAATATGTGTATAAAAAAATAGAAATTCAATATCATCAACTCATTTTATAGTCACTAATTCATCTTTACAATTATCGATTTAATTTATATTTGTTTGAATATTTATATTAAATTGTAAACAACAAACTCATTTTTTTTTAAATTTATATAGGATTTAATATTATTTTTTATCAATATTATATTACAAAAAAAAAATTACAATAAACTTTGTAATATATTTATTTATTTAAAATTTTCTAAATATTTTATTTAATATCGATGAAGTTTTAAATAATTTTATTATAAATTATTATTATTTTTAAAATTAATATTTATTTGTTTAATAAAAGGGTGGAGAATTCAAATATCAAAATTACAGAAAAAATTCTCCCTCCGCGGTAGCATTCAAATTACCTATGCACTTTCAAATCTAGATATCATTGTTTGCGGTTCGGTTCGGTTCTAAATATTCTCGACCGAAGGCACCCGCAATTCTTAAAATCACTTGAAATGATTTAAAAAGATTTGCTTAGTAAAGGTGGGAAAGAGATAAAAAATAAACATTTATACGGAACGAATTTTTCCGACTTATGCCGAAAGTGCACGAAAAATTAATCATCCTTCTCTCTCTCTTCTCTAATATGATAAATTTTTAATTTGATTAAAAATAAATGCAATTCTATATGATCGATTGGTTAGACGTTAGACTTTAAATTCTCACGACATTTATTAACCATATAAACTAATTTAATATTACATATATATGTTATATAAATAAATACAAATTAATTATTATTTCTTATTTCTCAAAATGTTAAGGTTTGGGATAAAATGTAGGCAGACAGACATGAAAACTTTTAAAGTAAGATTTTAATTTTAAAAGTCATGAAATTATTCTTTTCAATTTAAGCAATATTCAGACAAAATACTTTATATTTAATTGAAGATTATTACTTTATCTTATAATTAATTTATTCAATTTAATAAGTATATTAAAATATTCATATCCAGTATATATAACTTTATATATCACTTTTGATTAGCACATCTTTTTTCGACTTTTAATTGTTTATATACCATATTAATCAGTGGCGTACCTAGATCTCCAGTTTGCCGCCTTTTTTATTATAAGTCAATCAAATAGTTGTTTTTATAAATTAATACACATAAATAATATAAATCAAATAGTAAACTTATAATAATCATAATAATCATTTATTATTCAAGAAAGAAAAAAAAATAAATATGAAATGAATAAGTTGCTTTTTACAACTATAACTAAATATAAAAAATGCAGCCCCAAGATAAGTGCCGCCCGGTGCGGACCGCACCCCCCCCCTAGGTACGCCACTGCCTAAACATAATACAAACCTGTTTATACTTATATATGTACCTACATACATACAATTTTTGCTAATATAATAAGATACAAATGATAAAATAAATTTAATATAAAAATATACAAGAATTTTATAAGTCTATTTTTTTATAATATAATTAAGTTTTTTTTTATTAGGATTTATTTGAACATATATTACGTTTGATTTTTAAAATTACAAGATTGTAATATTTTTCTTGATAAAAACAAAATATGAGCAGTGGCCAAGCAAAGAACCGACCGACGATTTTAGATAAATTAATTTCCAAACATTATATATATATAAAGTATCAAAAATAAAATATTTTTAAAACTTGAACTAAAATGACTAAATTATATTACCTTGGTTTTTATTTTTAGTTTAATTACTCAATTATTAATTACTACTGTATTTTAAGTGAAATATTTTCCGACAATGAATATAAAATTAATACTTTGTAAACTACCACTTCCGGTTTCCCGATATACACCAAAAGTAGATGATTTCATGCTACTGATGCATTAAGTAAATATACAAATTTTATCAAAATCCGTTGAGCCGTTCAAGCTGTACACGTCTATATGGCCACACAGACGGACGGACAGACAGACATCCTGCTAAAAATACATTTTTTTGTTAACAAATTGCATGATTCGTGGAGATATGTAAAAATCTCCACATGTGAAATTTGGAGTGAAAACAATCCTATTCCTATCGTCGGTGGGTAAAAAATGGTGACTTTTCCGAAAGAATATAAAAAATTACATAAAATACAAAAAAATAATAAAAATATTTTAAAGAATTCAATATTTTTAATAATATATTATTTTTGAATAAAATTTTACCATATAAATAAAGTTCTTTTTTCATATCTTGATCATCGGTTATTTGGATAAATTTGTAATGAAATGTTAATTTGCGAAAGAATGAATAAATAAATAAAATATTTTTGTTTTAAATATTTCTTTATTTGAAGTCTAGAAGATAAAATTAACAAAAATAAAATAATATCAAAATTCATCAATTATATTCTAAAAAAGTGATATTTCTAGAATTTATACAGAATAAATGCATTTCTTTTAAAGACATTTTTTAAACAATTTTTTTTATTCGAATTGTCTCTAAAGATCTAAAAAGATGTGATGACTCAAAAAATACATTGAACACCATACAATATTATACAAGTAAAATACATTCAATTAAGGTGCATGCCAAAAAACAAACTAATTTTTGTATCTAGAGAATATTTTACCCTGAAATTGAACATAGCTATTCATTTAATTTTTTTTTTGTAATTTTTAATACTAATATATCAACAAAAATCTAATAGATGTATATAATAAGGTGGCAGTGAAAATTATTAATATTTCATAAGTGATTATGGTTATAAAAAATTCACAATATATTAATAACATAAAAATAAAATAATACATTATCTTAATTGCCATCAATTTCAATCAATGAAATAAAAAATTTAATTTCAATATTTATTTTTCTATTTTTCTTTCAAAAAATGGAGTTTTCAAATATTTTTAATTTTCCAAATAGGTATCTATAAAGACAGATGAGATAGATAATTGTGTTTAAATTATTCATTCATATAAATTTTACTGAATGCAAATTCTTTTATTTTTATTTCTATGTCAATTTTGTGTATAAAGATAATTTTCTAGAAGTTACATCTAGGATTTTTAGGTGAAAATTTTTTTTCCAAATTCTCTAGGAGAATAACACTTTATCTACATTATCAACTTTACATATGATTTGTAAATCAATTAATATGTAATTTCATAATAATATAGAGAATAATTTTTTTATTATTTTGAAATTGAAATATTCTACTTTTTTATTTTTATTATTATTGCGAGTAGTATTTAATTATGATATTTTTTTAAAAAAATTAATTGCAATACAAAAAAATTTTTATTATAAATAATTTTTTTTTATTTTTTTATATTAAAAATACCATCAGCGTTCAAAATAAATAAAAATGAATAGAAATTTTTTTAATTATAAAATAAATTAAAAGAGCTTTTTTTGAAAAGTTAATATGGATTTATTTTTTTGTTTGCCTTTTAATTGTTTATTTAAATAAACTTTAAAGAAGGATGATTATATGTCTATTTTTTACGGATGAATATATATTTATATGTATATTCAAAACGCTTATTAGAATTTTTTTTGTTATAAAATTAAAAAAAAATTTAAATATGTTTATCTATTGATTGAATTTATAAATGTTTCATAGATGAAAATGTTTTTTCTTTTGGAAAAATAAAAGTGTAATTAATAATGAATGATTAATTTCTCATTTGGTCCGCTTGGTTTTATTAAAAGTATATGTCATGTAATTTGATCATTTCCTTTCACAATTATTTATTTAGAACGCCTTATAACAATAATTTCTATAGAGTATCCAGTAGAGAATGTTAGTTTCTTCATTTAAGCATAGCATATTATTATATATATACCCAAACATGAATATATTTTAAGATTTTCTACAATGATAAAAATTAGAAAATCATATGAATATTTGAACAATATTCCTGTTTTTCTATTTTATCCGACTTTTGAAAAGAATTTGCTGAATACTCTTTCTAATTTTGATACAATAGTTCAATAACAACAGGGAAATATAAATTAATATTTGATTATTTTGACTTCAAAATTTAATTATTCATAGAATGAAATTGAAACTGAAAGACGGCCTTGGGCTGAGACTCAAACAATAAAGAATCCCGAGTCGTCTTATAACCCTTTCTTGAAACAAAAAAATTGCTGCATGAAGCTATACAAATTTGGCACACAAGCTAATATGAAAATAATAATAATAATCATAATAATAATAAAGACATTATTTATAAAATTATTTAAATGTATTACTTTAATAAAATAACACAGGGAACGTTGTAGATTATGTTAGAAGATTGAGCGCCGCCGCTAAAAGAATAAGATTTTTTTTTATTTTTAAGGAGGGAGAGGAATGGGGTTGACTAGGCGGCGACGACAACCATTTTATGCACATCTGGGACAGCATTCACCAGAAGTTGTCACTTTATTTGCGCAGGTAAGTTCAGGACATCGTTGAGTCGTGCAGGTAATTTGCCGTTCCTTAAAAATAAAATTATTTATTTATTACTTTAAACTTTTAAAATCTTATAATATTATCTAATAGTCTGTTAATAACTAATGCAATTAAAAGTATATTTAAATAATTTCACCTTTTCAATATCATATCCTTAATAGAAATAAAGCTCTTTTGGACTAAAAGCTTTGTTTAGAAATTAATTATTTTATTTATTTATTATAAGATTAAAATAAAATTTCATATCTATATCCTCTCTTTGAGGTTGGGGATTTCAGTACAAAAGAAAAATAATATTTTCCAAAAGAAAGAGTTTACACATCAATAATCCGAAATTAAAAACAATAAAGCATAGATTTTACATTTGGAACTTGAATAAAATATTTCATACTAGAGAGAAAGACCCATATACCATATGCTCATATTTTCAGATACAAATAAAATTATAAATTTTCTCATATATAGTGAAAGATTGGATTAAAAACAACCTTAAGAATGAAACAAAATTAAAATAAATAGAATGAATTAAACAAAGCTATTCATTTAGATAACCTTATTCTAAGAAGTTGAAATGATATATTTTAATATTTATAGATTAAATCAGATTAATAATTGATCAATATTTGTCCTTTCAAAAAGTTTTTTCAACTTTTCTAATTCTATTTGACAGGTTTTCTATTTGTTTTTTGGATAGAGTTCATAATTTATTAAACAATTAATTAAAATTTTCCTTTACCTTACAAACACACTGTGTACAAGAATCTCGATGCCAAATTTCATTATTTTTACGCCAACCATGAGAAGAATCCAAACATTTATTTCCTTGATGTTTTCCGCCTCCAGCCTGACAATGATGTTCCAATTTTCGGATTTTTCTACGAAGTTGCTTAATTGTCCGTTGAAACTCTTCAAGAGCCGTTTCAATTCCCTAAAATAAACATTTTCTAATGTGAATATATATAAAACAAAAATCACTTATTTATAATAATACTAGAATTACTTATTATAATTTTTTTTTATTTTCTTAATATTTTTTAGCATTTTTATTTTCCCTCATGGATTTTTTTACATTTGATAAAAGTGAATATAATTTTCAAAATTTATAAATTTTAAAATTTCAAAATTTTTTAAAAATCTCAAGTATATTTTTAAACAAATATTTTGAACATATATGTTATCACATTCTAATTCATAACATCATTTTATATTCATTTAAATAAAATAAATAAAGTGTATGAGTAAAAAATTTAAATGAATATATAAAACCTCAAGACGTTCTTCTTCTGCTTCATGTTCAACTTCGGCAGCGGCATTAAGATCTGCTGCTGTCTGTAATTTATCTACTGTTGGTGGAGATGGCAAAACTTCATTGCTTAATGTAGTGGGTGTTGCAGATGGTAAAGTATTATTATTATAAATAGGTTTTTCTTCAGGATATGAATGTTCTGTACTTCGTCGAACTCGTCGAGAAATTGTATTTGTTTGGCAATCTGATGAAAATCATTAAATATAAATATTTCAATATATAATAATATTAATAAACATAAAAATTAGAATAAAATACTATTAGGGTCAAAATTTTATTTTCTAATATAAGATTATTCACAAACCTTGGCATTGACATTCTGCCCACAATCCAAGTTCAATTTTTGGTAAATCTTCACATTTTTGAAAAGCAGGGGATTGTAGTTTTGGTAAAAGAAAAACGTCTGATGTTATATCTGGGATATCATCACCATTATCACAAATTACACGTGCCAAAGATGTTTGCCGAATTTGAGTTAATTGTTCGGGTTTAAATGATGAAGGATTTTCGTACCAGAATCTAATAAAACAAATTATTAAAATAAATATAAAAATTAATTTAATTTAAATAAATATGTTGTTATTGTCTTTGATGAAAACGAGAGAAATATATATACCTATCGCCATCACGTAATCTCCTGAATTGTTCAATTAATAAACAACGGAAGAGTGGGCCTACTTTGGCACCTGGTAGGACATCTTCTAGTATTCCTCCAACCCAAACATCAATATTTCCTGGATGACCATATAGTTTCTGTAATTCTTCACGAACTGTTTCAGAAGAGATATCATGTTTTAAATCGTCAAATGTTTGGGCATCAGATAAATTGCAAAATTGTCGCCATGCAGTATATCCTGGGATTCCATGATCTCGACTTCTTTGAATATTAATGGCAGCCAAATCCAAAGCAACTGCATGAGCAACTTCAAATAATCTATTAAAAAATCAATATGAAGAGTTTAAAATAATAAAATATGAAAACTACATCGAAATAAATTAAATGAAAAAAAGAAACCTTTCTGTAAGATCCGTGTTCAAATTTTGATGTGGTAATTTGAGTTTGGCTGGTGATGTAAAAAGACCCCGGAGTAAAGGATCAACTCCACCTTCTTCAACCAAACGCCAAGGACTAAAAAATGCTTTATGGAGACTTACATCACCTTCTGGAATTGTATGAAATGTTTTATTTAAACGAGCCAAAACTGGATTAATTAGAGAATGTCCAAATCGTAGAGCCGCTGTAGCAAAAATATTTGCAATTCCTGGATTAACATTTGGGTTATATCTGAAAAAAGAACGAAAAAAGCAGAGAGAAATTATAAATACTATTTGCTAGAAATAGAAAATTAAGAAAAATAATTTAATATATATATGTATAATATACCCTTTATATGGTCCTAATAATTCTAAACCTTCAGGGCCCAAAATATGAGGAAGCCAAGTTTGATAAGTTATATGTTGTACTTCAGCCCCAACAATTTTTCTGGCTTCATGATAAATTGTATCACCTGACCAGTGTGGATTAAGTTCTCGAAGTACTGTAGCAATCCGGTTATGTTCTCGCATCCTCAAAAATCAAATTAACATATTATCAATATTTTTTTAGCTTGTAATAATTCTTTAATTATATTAATTTCTTTTTTAATAGAGTACTAGTTTCATTATTACTTACCAAATTGTATGCATAGCAAGCAGACCAAGTTGTTCATTTGCACGAATATCACCAGCAACAAAACATCCTATATCAGATTCGTTTGGATCTCGGCGACAATCCACTGGAAGTCGATCTGCCTCTGGAAGTAAAGCTTTGTGCCCAGGGAGTCTAAGTCCTTCTCGTAGAAGGCCATGTTCTCGAGTAAAATCACGCAAACCTTGGGCAACTTCTTTTGAAAAGCCATAAACCTGGAATTTAAAATATATAAATATAAATAATTAATTTAGAATAAATATATAGACATATATTAATTAGTGTTATCAATTAATTATGATTACTAAATAATGTAAAATTATATTATTAAAAAAAAAACAAATAGAAATAGATTTGTAAATAGAAAGAGGTAGTAGAAAGTTGTAAAAAATGTGGAATTAGAGGGGATTCAAACAATTTTTTATAAAGAAGAATAAACACTCTTATAATAGTAAGTTTTTATTTTATTATAAATAAAAAAAATATTTATATTATTTATTTATGGCAATTTTCATTTATTTCTTATTTTTAAATCATGAATTGATTAAATTGTAGCATATCATAAAATTTATTCTAGTTTGATTATTTGGGCAAAGCTCCTGGGATCTTTAAATACAAATGATAAAAATAAATGTACCTGAGAAGCATCAATAAATGCAGTAAGTTGATTAATTTGTTCTCGAGGTTCTACAGTATCAAAAAGAAGACTTGTTTGACCACTTCCACATATAGCGCTACTTCGTACAAAATCTATGCATCGACGATTTGTTACTCTTGGATCATTTGGTGGGATTTCAATAGGGTAGCAAGGTGGAGCATAATCACAAGATCTTCAAAAATAAATGAAAAAAAAAATTGAATTATCATCTTTTTACTGATAGGATATTCTAAATAAATTATTTTAAATAAATTACTTTTTGCAATCGATACCATCCCAGGATTCGCTACTGACACTTGGAATAGCATGATCCAAATCATGATCTAGAAATTGACCCCATTGCATAACCATGTGTGTAATTCGTTCATCGGCTGTTATTCGTTCAGTACTTATCAATTTAGTAGAAACAAGTCGTGCACTTGGTTTTAAGTATCCAAAATATTTTACAGTTTTACTCCAACCTGAAAAAAATAATTTTCAAATTATTAATAAATATAGATGAATGTAAAAAGTAGAAAATAATACAACATACCAACAGGTGTGCTAAATCCATTTTCATAAATTGGTTTAAGTTTACGGACAAATGCTGTAAGAGATGCTCCCCACATTGGATGGCCTAAATTATTGCAAGTTCCATCAATTGACCGATATTTACTATGAAAGCACATATTGGAGCAATTTACTATTGGTCTATGTGCCATACATCCGGACATATTTGCAACCAATGCTAATTGTTGAGCCGAAAGAAGATCTTTATAAGAGAAATCTATTAATCAGAAAATAAATATTAAAATATTGTTGTATTTAATTTTGCTTTCAATAATATAATCCTTATACAATTTTATTTCTAAATGAAAAAATTCCTTAAGTAAATTATCTTTTTGTACAAGTTAATTTAAAAATTATATTATAATATAACATCACTATTAAAATAAGTATCAATATGAATATGTATATTTAAAATGGACTTAGAATAAATTAATTATTAACTAATATATTTAACTAGATTGAAAAAACATTCTTTATATAAATTATATTTTCAATATACCTGCTGTACTATTAATTTTCATTCCTGCCTGAACATGTTTTCTAATGTTAGCAAGAGTTCTTTCATAAACATCTGCAGCTCGTACAACCTCTCTTGTTCTTTTATCAGGATATCTTAACATTCTAAATAGATCACTATGCGATCGAGCTAAACTTCCATCTTTTGGGAATAATTTAGATAAAGTATCAGCGACTGCACGATCAACTTCAGAAATGGCTTCTTGAAACGCCTCTTGAACAAATTGATCTCCTGGGCCAACGGCTATTTCATCTGAAAATAAAATTATACATATTTTATTTTTTAACATGTAATAATAAAAAAAAATATAATTATGAGATTTAACTAATAAGTGTTTTAATTTAGTTTTTATTTAATTAAATATTTCCAATTCTGCAGTTTCTTTAAATTAATATCAATTTTGAAATAAAAAAGTTAAGAAAAATTATGTTAATTGTATTATTAAAAAATTTACAAATAAATAATTGTATCATTTCTCTTTTATTTAATTATATATAACTTAAAATTGAGATATTGCATTTAAATAAATGTTAAAATTTTTATTTGGGAAAATATATTTAAGTAATAATTATTAGGCATCTCTTTGAATGTAACTATACGAGGGTGGTCTGAAAAGTTTCCGACCTGACCAAGAAAATCGATATTTTTAAATTTTTATTTTGCTATATTTTTTAACATAATCTCCATGAACACTGATACATTTCTCATAACGGTCTTCTAATTAATTTAATTAATTAATAAATTATTTAATTAATTAATTAAATTTGATTTAATTTAATTTAAGTCTCATCAACAGTTATGAATCGACGCAAAAATTCGTTTGGATTACGATTACAGCGCCAAATTGTCGTTAGAAATGGTTTTTCAAAGCAATTTTTGGTCTAACGTTAGGAAATGCGGCATCCACGTTGCACACAGCTTTCCATATTCAAATGGTTTTGCAAAATATTTCGCACACGTTCAGCTGACATCGTACATGTCTCTGCTATCTTGAATTTTGAAAAATAGATCAAACAAAAAATTGAAAAACATCGTTTTTCTTGGTCAGGTCGGAAACTTTTCAGACCACCCTCGTATAATTGATAATAGAATTTAAATCTAATATTTTTACAAAAATAATTCAACCATTATTATAATAGATAATAATAAAATATATAGTATTATAAATTAAGAGTAATTACAAGTTGTACATATAAAGTAACATAAATGTTATATTAATAAATATTAATTTGTAAAAAATGTTACCTTGAATGATTAATCGACCATGAGCGCGAGTTCTTCCATTCAAATTAACAGCGATACATTCATATACTCCTGATTCATTCGTGGTAATTGAAGAAATATAAAGTGATCCAAGTGATGAAATTCTTAATGAAATAAATATCACTTTTTTAATAGGATTCAAATTAAATAATAATATCGTAATTAAACAATTGTTTACCTATATTTGCCATTTTGACTAATTGGTTGACTATCTTTTGTCCAAGTAATTGTTGGACGTGGTGAGCCTTCAGCGCGACAAGGAATTTCAATGGTGGCACCACGGTGAGGTTGCATATCATAAGGAGTGATAAGAAGACGGGGAGGCTCGCCATATCGATCAACAAGCGAAGCAGGCTGAGGAAGAGGAAACGGTGCTGGGGTATATGCTGCTAAATTTCTTATTGGTAGTGGAACATTCAAATATGCTGATGTTTCCTTAAATCCTTCTGAATTCTGTGCTCGACAGACATATTGGCCTGCATCGGATTCTTTGATATGGTCAATTACTAGATGGTAACCTGCAAAAATAATAAAATAAAATGAAATGTTATTTATTGTTGAAAATGTTTTTTTTTTAAAAAAAAAAATTATTTATATATCTATTTTTATACATTTCTGTAAATTTTATTTTCTCCCCTTTTCCCCTCGCCCTAAATTTATCTATATAGGATTTCAGAGAAAAATAGAAGTCACAAAATATGTTCTGTTTATTTTTAATTTAATAAATAATAAATATATAATTATTTTTAATATTTTTTTGAAATCGTAAAAAATTAGAAATATTCAATCATTAATTTTATTTAAAAATAAAAGTGAACAAAAATAATTTTCAATCAACCTACATTTGGAGTAAACACGTACATTAAAATGTATAATTAAATGAATTTCAACCCTTCTGAAAACTTCAATTGAAGACCTATTATAGAATATTTAATTATTTATTTATTGTAGTCACATGAACTAAAAAAATAAAAAAAAAATATATCCTCATCGATCATTACGGTTAAAAAGAATAAATCAACCTAAAAAATTATTATATAATAAATAATTTTCTTTTGGATACCTCCTTGGTTCATGGAAATGCGAGGTCCAGGAATCAGTGGTTGCCCATCTTTAAACCAAGTAACTTCTGGCGTAGGAAATCCATCTACAAGGCAATGAAAATCAGCTCTGCTTCCTGTTTTCAGGGTTAAATTTTCAGGTCGTGTAGTAAAACTTGGAAGAACTAAAAAAGAAACAAACAAAAAAAAAAAAAAAATAAATAATAACATATATGTATTAGATGAACATTATAAATAATAGTAGATATATTTTAACATGCCAAGTCAATAGAAAATGAATGATAATGATTTTGCAATTTAAATTTTTTTTTCATAAAAATATTGGGATAAATATTTTAAATACAAGTATATAGTGAGCATCTACATCTAAAATAAAAAGTGCAAATATTAAACAAATTCTTCAGAAAAAAAACTAATTTTACCTTTAGCCTCTGATTTCGTTTCTATTTCGCCACATAGAGGAAAATACAAGAAAGATTAGTATTGGAAAACATTTAATTATATTTTTTTGATTAATTATTGATCTGAATTGATTAATATTTATTTGAAAAAATAGAGAAAAATGAAGAAAATAATACTGTTATTCTCTACTAACCATTGACCGATACTTGAGCTACGGCGCTCACCCGGCCCACATAATTTGCTGCTGTGCATTTAAATTGACCCGCATCCTCTCGGCGCACTTCGGACAAAGTGAGGGTATTATCTGAAGCGACCTAATTACAAATCAATTGACATTATAATCTATAATCAAAGCTTAGCATCTTTTGTTGAGCGAGAAATATTTTAACACTTAAGGGAATAGATTGAGGGAACCTTTGAAAGTGAAGATTGAGTGAGAAGAGACATGCAAATGAGTCTATTTTCCTTTTAGATAATTTTAATGGATACGAGAGACTACGAAAATTAGTCAAAATGTAAATAACCATAAGATATGCATATAATTAAGACGCTTTAAAATATTAGTATCAGGATTTAATATGACGTTATATAATATTATATAAGAGATATATTAGGTAGTAAAGGAAGAGTAAGATGCGAGAATCAATTGTCAGAAACTTTCGAAATTCGAAATGGATTAAAACAAGGAGACGCATTATCACCAATTTTATTTAATTTAGTTCTGGAATATGTAATTAGACAAATTGGGGAGAGGACAAACGGAATCGAATTAAACAAAAAAATTCAAGTATTAGGTTACGCAGAAGACTTAAATATAATAGGAGATTCGGCAATTGCAATTATAGATAGTGTAGAAAAATTAATTGAAGCAGGAAAAGAGGTGGGACTAGAAATTAATAATGCTAAGACAAAGTATTTAGTAACAGAGAGGAATAGTATTAACACACAAAATCTTAATATACAATATATATATATATATAGAATTTGAAAATGTAGAAAAATTTAAATACTTAGATTCTGTGATACCGAAAGATAATAATATTCGAGAAGAGTTTAAAGCGAGGTTACAATCGGGATGCGCCTGTTATCATGCCGTAAAGGGGCTTATCGCGTCAAAATTATTATCCAAGGGGATAAAAATTAAAATATAAAAAACAATTATTTTACAGGTTGTGTTATATGGATGTGAGGCTTGGTCTATGACCTTAGGTGACGAGAGTATTTGAGAATAGGATTCTGCGAAGTATTTATGGGCCAAAGAAAGATGAGGTCACTGGGGAATGGTGAAGATTGCATAACGAGGAATTGCACGATCTCTATGCATCTCCAGATATAGTTAGAATTATAAAATCGAGAAGGCTACGGTGGGCAGGACACGTGGCTAGAATGGGAGAAGATAGAATGGCAAAAAAATATTGGTAGGGAGACCGAGTGGGAAACGTCCACTTGGAAGACCAACGACACGGTGGGTGGATAATGTGGGAAAGGATGTGAGAGAGATGAGAAAGGATAGGGACTGGAAGGTTGTGGCTCAGAATAGGAATACTTGGAGGGGTGTGGTTGCTGCGGCCAAGAACTTTCGAGTTCCGTAGAGTCACAGAGATAGATAGAAGAGATATATTAGTCATATAAATAAAATCTAAAACTATAAATATTCTAATTATGAAATAAATTAGTAGGTATTTACAAAATGAGAGGGGAAAGTATTCAAATAAAATATAATCGAGTCCTTTTTTTCTTGTTACTTAATTTTAGACTTTTTCAAAAAATAATATATAATAAAAGTTGTAATACTTATTCATTCATTCATAAATGAGGTGAAAACTGAAATTTACTATACTAGATATTCATGAATTTATTTATTTAGTATTTAATATCATTGTTAAAAAATTTTTTATAAAATGTTCAGGAAAACGAATTACAATTTTTTCTCAAATATTTTTTTTTATTGAAATTCAAGAAAATATAAATAATTGAATACTTCTATTTTTATAGACAAATATCAATTAATATATATATATATATATATATATCGAAAGTAATATATATATATTTATAAATTATATTTATAGCTTGTTTTAACCTTATTATATATAGTTTAGGATAGAGGGCTTATTAAGCATTTATTAAGTATTAATGTAAGTTAATCAGTTAGTTTAATTTTGATTGTGTATATAATATTCTATAAATAACGTGTAATTTAATTATTCTTTTAGGTATGTATTATTTAAATGTGTAAACATTCTAATAATTGTATAATAATTGTAAATATTCTTTTAGAATTAATAAAATCACAACAAAACCTCACTGAAAGCCACCTTACATATATATATTAAGAAATAGATTAATTTTAAATATTACTCGTTTTTTTTATTTTATACATTAAATTTCAAAATCGTTTTAATTATATTATGTAAAATTATGTAAAATTATTATAATTTTAAATTTTAATAATGAAAATTATTTAAGTAGATTCTGTATCAATAGTTTTTATTGAATTAATTCTGATGATGAATTTGACACCAAGACACCAGCATATATATCAATAAATATGAAATTTCACCGAGTGTTTAAATTAAAACTTAATCTTTTAAAGATTAATTTTAAACATAATATTTATGTGGTTCCTTTATCCCCTCCTTGTTAGAATTAGAACAGTGCACATAGCATATAAAAAGAAAAACTTAACTTACATTTATTCGTGGGTCAGCGTGGACAAGAAGTGGAAGGTCATCCTTAGTCCAAGTAATATCAGGTTGAGGTTCTCCTAAAGCAGTGCAATACAACTTAACAGTTCCACCCACTTGAGTATGTTGGTCAAGTGGAGTACGTCGAAAGACAGGTTTATCTGCAAAAGAATAAAAAAAGCATTTCATATTATGAATGACTTTTTGATCCTTTTAAATATATTAGAAACATATCATTATTTCTTAAAAATAATTTTTTGTATAGTTTTACTAGTTTTTGGGAATTAAGCCCACACACATTTAGCCAGACCTTTCATTTATTAGAATAAAATTATTAAATCTTAAATGTAACTTAGGTAGGTTCAATCCCACGAACTCAACTTCGGTGGAATCCTTGTCTTTTAAAAATAATTATTAATAAAAAAATAATTTATTTATTAGATAACAATAATTGAAAAATATTCAAATAATTACCGACCGACGATAGTAAGGGAGGTATTGTTTCCACACCAAATTTCACATGTGGAGATTTTTACATATCTCCACGAATCATGCATTTTCTTAACAGAAAAAAGTATTTTTAGCATGATGTCTGTCCGTCCGTCCGTCCGTCCGTATAGATGTGTACAGCTTGAACGGCTCAATGGATTTTGATGAAATTTGGTATATTTACTTAATGCATCAGTATGATGAATTGATCAACTTTTGGTGCAAATTCGGAAACCGGAAGTGGTAGTATTAGCGATCGACGATAGGAAGGGAAGGGTTATTTTCACACCAAATTTCACATCAGATATTTTACATATCACCACGAATCATGCACTTTGTATTGGTTTTATTTATCCTCGAGAAAAATCATCTTTATTAGTTTTTTCTTGATTTAAAATTATATGACGTCATCCAGCCATTCATGACGTTACAGCCTGGTCTTGCATATATATTATAAATAAAATTAAATTAAAAATGTTTAGATTTATTATTTATGTATGCCTATCTGTTTTTTATTACATTAATAGATATATTAAAATTATTTGAAATTGTTTCTGTAGCTGCTAATTAATTTACTTCAAATTGTCGGTCGGTTCGGACCTGGCCACAGGTCAACTTATTTTTATAGTTAATTTGTAATAATATCTAGATTTTTTAGCATTAGATATAGATTTTGCATTTTTGTCTTTTATAGTAAAGTAACAATAATAGTAATCTAAGAAAATATAAAACATTACTCACTCTTTTGTCCATGGTATAACATTTTAGCGGATTGACTTTTAGCCTCGCCAGCAGCAGATTTCGCCATACATTCATAAATACCTGCATCGGCATCAATGGTATTCTCAATCATCAATGTACCGTCAGCAAGTTTTGAATATCTTGGGTCACCCATATTTACTTCATTGCTGAAATGTAATAAAATTATGATAAATACACACAAATCAATTAAATTAAATTAAATTTTTCTTACTTATCCCGCATCCAAAGGATTTCAGGTTGAGGATCACCTTCTGCTTTGCAAGTAAAGAATGCGGTACCACCAAAATTTACTTCTACATCGTGAGGGCCTTCTGTGATCTTTGGCTCATCTGAAAAAATATAAATTGTTATTTAGAAAAAAAATTAATAGGATGTTTAATTGTCTAATTAATAAATATCTATCCTATATATATACACTAGTATATATCATCCAAAAGTACAAATTTATCTGAGATTTATGAATAAATAATAAATATTTAAAATTAAATACTTAAAATCCTCTTTAACAAAGTGATTTAAGAAAATTTCTTTAATAAAAAAATTTAATCAAAAGAAGAAATTTTTCGAATAAATTATTTTTTCTTAAATGGATAAAATTTATTAATATTATATCGTTGGATGAAATTTAAAAAATAAGAAAAATTTAAGAAATAATTGAATCGTCAAATTTCGTAATTAAGTTAATATTTTTAATAAATAGTTTATTTTATGTAGATAGTACATATCATACATAAAAATAATATTAAAATTTTAAGTTAAAATACAAAAATTCACAATACATTCTACTTTCTGCGAATAAAAAAAAAGAGAAAAAAAATGGGGGCTATTTGTGAATTTGACATTTGAAATATAGGCAGAGTTACTTAGCTAGTAGATCAATGAATCTTGCCTTAAAGTAGAAGGCTATTTTATTATATTTTTTATTTCATATGAAAAAGAATTTTAATATTATGAATTTATTTAGAAGGGTTTTATTCAATTTTCTCTAGAATAAATATTCAAGTACCAAAATTATCTAAAATAGTTTTTTATATTCTTGCTAGCGACTTCAAATGGTGCTATCTAGCAGGCATCACTAAAATTTTTAACAATTTTGATGCATCTTTAACGTATTTATATAAGAAACGTTAAAATTATAACAAATTTTATAAAAAAAAACAACATGTTTGGAGAATAGAAGAAAAATGGAAAAAAAATTATGAATATATTTTTGATTCTCCTATTTTTATCTGAAATATATATATTACGATACGATATATATTACGAATGAGAATATATATATAAGCAATCTCCAGGTTTTACTAGCCTTTCCTTGTGAGTTGACATTCAAAATTATTATATGTATATTAAACTTAAAATATGCTTAAGTAAAAAAAAAAGAAATAAATGTAAATAAAATTAAATATAATTAAGTAAAATTGTAATAGCGTATCATTAAATGATCGCAAAAGAAATAATTTAAGTTTGTAAATATTGTAACTTTCATCTTTTGTATGTTCTGATAAATATATATATCAACTATTGTAAAAATTTTGGCTAATAAACATACTCTTTAAATTGAATTGAATTGGAATATATATATATATATATCGTATCTAATCTATATATCAATCCAGATCGTTTATCTACCAAATCCCTAATTTATGAATCTTAAAAAAAAATTACAGTTATAATAAAATGTCATAAATATTTCATATTTAATTTATTAATTTCAAAAATAAAAATTAAAATGCTTAAAATTAAATGAGCAATTAGTTATTATTTTCATATATTCATATATTTATGTGTATATCTATATATATAAAAGGCAATGTCTGTGTGTCTGTGTGTCTGTCAAATACTCTAAAACTACCCGTCCGATTACGGTGAAACTTTCAGGGATTGTTGTGGGCATCCCAGGGAAGGTTTTAATCTATATATATAAAAGGCAATGTCTGTCTGTGTGTCTGTCAAATACTCAAAAACTACCTGTCCGATTACGGTGAAACTTTCAGGGATTGTTGTGGGCATCCCAGGGAAGGTTTTAATCTATCTATATATATAAAAGGCAATGTCTATGTGTCTGTCTGTGTTATTTTTTTATGTTTTGTACATATATATGTAAAATAAAGAACAAACAGAAATAAGAAAATAAATTTTAATTAATATAATTTATAAAAAAAAATAATGTTCATAAACTTAGAATATTAATTATTTAATTAATTAAAATCTACTTAAATAAATGCAAAGAGCCACAAATATATTAGTAAATATATAAATAATAATATGAAATAGTCAATAAATCTTACTTATTATACTAGGAAAATTTGTTGTTGCTTAAATTAAAATATATTTTCCAAGAAAACAAATATATATCTTATCTACTTATACTGATTGAAACAAAATGGATGAAAACCTTTTACATACAGACTTTCAACCAAATACCATGTATCATTCGGGGGTACAGGGGGCGGAGCCCCCGTCTAGGTGTGAAGAGCGCCTGGAAGGCGCTCGGAGCAGCTAGTGTTTATTATATATTTTCTATTGAACTGTATAGCGTTATTGATCTTGTAAATTCTTGGTCACAATACCCACATTTCTTCACACCTGAGCTAGCTATATTTAATCTATTCTCTCATATCTGATTTTCTATTATCTTCGCCTTGGTCGTTTTCCATTTGGTTTCCCTTAAAAGTTCTGTCCAACTCTTAACCATCGAGTATTTATAATAGTACCGGGACCCCGAGCCTCGGCTCGGTACTTAAGTTAAAAAAAATGATTCATTATTATTGGATTTGGCTGGTAATATTAATACCTGGGACACCGAGCTCTCGCTCTACCCTTTAAAAAATATTGATACACAATTCTTTAATTATTTATTACAATTATTAAATGTTACACATTTGCATCAATCTGATTAAAATTAATGAACTTGTGCTCCTCAATAATACATAAATATATAATATATAGGTACATATATTTTTTTTCTATAGTGTTTTTTTGAAAAACTGTTTAGCGCCCCAAGTGGTTATAAAACAAACTAAAGACAAAAAAACGTGCTTTGCAGCTTTTCGGAATTAAAAAAGCAAAATTGGCAGTCGTGGGACTGGCCGACAGAAGTGAAAACTTCTGCGTAAGAAATTTTAAAACAGACGAAATTCGCGCTATTTCACGAGAAAGATGAATTTCATATGCATGTATATATATATAACTTATATATTATTTTAAACATATATTTTAAACAAATTTGTAACTTATATTTATATATATATAAATACACAACTTTGTTTAAAATATTGCAATACGAACTGTTTTATAATTCTTATCTCTAACATAAAATATATATTTATTATGTGAAGTTCATTTCGTATAATTTTGATTATATATGTATATATGAAATGAACTTTACATAATAAATATATATTTATATGTTAGAGATAATTTATAAAACAGTTCTAATGACAATTCAAATTTCGCGCTCTGTTATAAGAAATTTGAAAGCAGATGGTTTCATGGTGTTGGTCACGATCACGCGAGTTCTATACTTTTTCCCCATCCCGCAAAAGTGCTCAACGCCGCTAAAGAAGTTTTCACTTCAAAAATTATTTAATATTTGGAAATATATCTGACTTATAGAAAAAATGAATATTAATTAAAGAAAGAAATAGTTTTTAAAATATCCTGAATAATATGTAACAATTTTCAAGATAGAAATTTATTACAATATTACAATTATTAACTGTTGCATCATTGCATCAATCTGATTAAAATGAATGGAACTTCGGGTACTCAATAATAATAAATAAAATAATATTAATAAATATATTGAATAATATTTTATTGAAAAAATATTAAAACTTATAAAACTATCTAAAACTTTATTAATAAAAGAACAATGAATAAATAAATATAGAATAGTAATTTATTAAAAAGTAAACAATAGATAAAAAGAAAAAAAAATAACAAAATCATTATTTTCATTTTTAAATAACGATTCACCCGGCGAGTTTCGAACCGACGAAATCCACTCGTTAAAACATCAGTCCAACCGCTGGACTATATGTATTTAGATAAAAAATTGTCATTTTTTTACTGTCTTAGCAGGCAGTATTAAAAATTTTGACGTTTTCCATATATAATTTTCAATTAAGAAATTAATAATGAAGCTGTATGTTTCAAGAGATATCATCAATAAAACTTAATTTTTCTTTATAAATACTATATCTAGTGTGAATTTGAAAAAAATCGTTAGAGCGGTTTTTGAGAACCAATATATATAGATAAATACATATATACAATTTTAGCTAGCATAATAAGATAAGATTATATTATTAATAATATTATTCTTACTTAATTTGTGAATTTCATATCATGTAATATTCATGTGTATGAAAACATAAATTAAAATTAATGCTAGTATAACATTTAAATTCATTCAAGATATTTTATTTCACTTTAATCGAGAATTCTCTCCTATTGATGTCAAACTGTAAATGGAGAAAGTGAGCGGTTCTTGGTTGAGAATGTCAGGCGTAGCAGCAGACAGCCACCCCAGTAAAATTGGCTCATTCTCAAACAGAAGCTTTGCATCAACCAACTGGTTGACATCAAAGTTTAATCAAACCGCCAATTCTGGCAGAAAAGTAGCATTGTAAAGAAAAACCCATTCTCCCTTTGTTTTTTTTTTAACATGTCATATTTCCTCTTCTACCTTCACTATTCTCCCTTAATATTTTCTTTCATATTTAAAAATATTTCAAAAATTTTAAAGGTTTATTTTGAGTTAATTTTTGAATTTTATATAAAATTATTTAAAAAATAATGAAATATGAATTTATAAAACACAACGAATTTTAAAGTCAAAATTATAATTAAATCAATAAGATTTATTATTTTTGTATATTTTTGATTTTTCGCCTTTTTTTACTATTTTTATTTTGCAGTAAATTTATATATTCTTGCTTGAAAGAGTGATAAATTTTGTTTTGCCGGGAGCGCTCAAAGCCCTAGAATATAATATATATGTAGAATACACAGTTTAAATATTTGACTTTTAGTAAATTAAATTATATTTCTGAGAAAGCAGGTAATAAAATTCGGGAATTCCCTTAAATCCATAATACAAAGTAAATAAGCCATGAAGTGACGCATATATGTGTGGGTATAAACGTATAAACCGATCGTTTTCTTATATATACATCAAAATAAAATAGAAAATAATTTTTTTGTGGGTCGTATTAGCACAAAATATTCGGGTAAATTAGTATATTAGTGGTCCGTAATATATCAAAATCGAATAAAAAAGAGTAAAAAAAAGCAAAATGTGCAGCATCGTACACGTGGCGGAAGTGAAACTTCTTACAATCTAGAGAATAAGATAAATTTTAGTTGAGAGTGTGAGTGAGAGAGAAATAGAGAAAAATAAAGGGATCATTTCGAAAGACATATAACAGTATAAAATTTTCGTAACAAATATTCGCTTTATTATTATTATTATCTACTCTATTATCATATCTACATTGCCTGTACTATTGTCGGTTGGTGCTTCAATTGGTAATACTGATATTAATGGCTTGTGATAACTAAAATAAGATATATATGTTCGTGATTCGATATTTTCTATATAACGTGTAAAAACAGCATCTATTGTAGTTCCAGATTTTGTTGTTGATTCCTTGGGATCGTTATTTATAAGCAGACCAAATGTTTCTCGAAGAAAGTTGATCAACGGCAACGAATCATCTCAGATCCAAAATTTACATTAAAATCTCCCCCGAGAATTAGAGGGATTTTATCTTTGCCTCGTTCAAGTGCATTAGCACCTGTGTGGCTATAAACCAGTAGTGAACGGTGTATAAAATAAATAATATCGTCTAAATTTTGGTCGTTATTTTTTTTCGGCATAGTGAAATCTGTGGAGTAGAGAAAAGCAGTTTTAAATGCAATAATAATTTTAAATTGATTTAGTAGTGTTAAAGTAATGTTGAGATTCGGATAAATAACGTGAATGGTCATCGACGCACATAACTGTATGTGTTGGCGTGTGAATCGCCGACCATGTTCACACACACAATTACATGCGTCGGTATGCGTGCACGCTGTATATTTGACTTGAGAATTTTAATTATTTCACGATATATATCTTATCTTATTATGCTAGCTAAAATTGTATATATCTATCTATTTATCTATAACCATTGGTTCTCAAAAACCGCTCTAACGATTTTTTTCAAATTCACACTAGATATAGTATTTATAAAGAAAAATTGAGTTTTATTGATTACATCTCTTGAAACTTACAGCTTCATTATTAATTTCTTAATTGAAAATTATATATGGGTGACGTAAATGGCATCCATTTTGAAATTTTACTCCCGCCTTTTTTTAATTTTGTATTAATATTTTTTTTATATTTAAAATATTTTAAAATTTATTATTTAATTTCGAAATAAAATTAAAAATATTTATTTTTAATAAAATATATATATATATTTATTAATCCCGCTTTTTTTTTAAATGATATTGTATTAACATTTTTTTATATTTAAAATATTTTAAAATTCATTATTTAATTTCGAAATTTTATATTTAAAATATTTTAAAATTTATTATTTAATTTCGAAATAAAATTAAAAATATTTATTTTTAATAAAATATATATATATATTTATTAATCCCGCTTTTTTTTTAAATGATATTGTATTAACATTTTTTTATATTTAAAATATTTTAAAATTCATTATTTAATTTCGAAATTTTATATTTAAAATATTTTAAAATTTATTATTTAATTTCGAAATAAAATTAAAAATATTTATTTTTAATAAAATATATATATATATTTATTAATCCCGCTTTTTTTTTAAATGATATTGTATTAACATTTTTTTATATTTAAAATATTTTAAAATTCATTATTTAATTTCGAAATAAAATTAAAAATATTTATTTTTAATAAAATATATATATATTTATTAATCTCTCTCAAAAAATATGAAATACGTTTAATATTAAAAATAAATAAATATACATATGAAATTTGTTATTTTTTAATATTAAAAAATATTTAATTTGAGATTAATTATATAAAAAATTTTAAAAAATTCAAAAAAACTTAGCTATAATATTTGACATATGATAAGGTTAATTACAATTTTTTAATAGACATCCTTAATAAATAGAAAAATAATAATTTTTAAATAATATAAATAATATTTAATTATAATCTAATCAAAGAAAATAAAAGTTTGAATCTATTTGATAGTTGATCTTTTTACATATAATTAATCTCAAATTAAATATTTTTTAATATTAAAAAAAATAACAAATTTCATATGTATATTTATTTTTATAAATGTTTAGGCAAATTTTGAAATTAATATATATTTAAATTCAAATTGTATTTAATTGCGATATCTACTGGACAAGGTGGAGATCTCGCCCTCTTTTGATCATAAGTCATACTAATTTTTATTCTTTGACCCAGTAGAAGCTGAGAAATATTATTCCGGGTCAACGTACTGGCGCGCATGCGCGCCATGGACTTTGGACCTAGCGAGAGGGTATTAGAACGAAAGACAGCACAAAAGCAACACGCAGATAGCCTCTTTCTCAAGACCGAAAGACCGGACAAAAGAAAGACCCAGATAGCCTCTCTCTCAAGAACGAAACACCGCACAAAAGAGAGACGGAGATAGAGGCTATCGTTATATCTATATCTTTTTTCTCTCTTGCGTTTCGTAACGCGTTACGAAATTTCAATTTTTCAATTCACTCTCCATTCTCAACCAAATGTCAGGACGCCGCTAAAGAAGTTTCACTTCAAAAATAAATACCCGTACTTTGTATTTTTTTAAAATTCAAATACAGAATTTTTTAATTTATTTATTTATGGAAGTTTTAGTGGGAATGTATTTTCATTCTTTTATAGATATCGGCTTTTTGCAAAAATATTTAATGAGCATCCCACTGCAAATAAAAATTTGTGTTCTATGTATATGTAAAAAATGTCTAAATATGTTAATATACGGTAGGGCAGGGGTGCCTAACTCGCGACCCGCGACCACTTTCGACTTTTTTAAAAAAATTTCAATTTGTCTCTTAAAAAAAAAGGTAAAATGTTTTTTTGCGGCCCGCCTAAAGTTAAACCTTGTTTGTTTGGCCCAAGTGTACCTATGAGTTTGACACCCTGCGGTAGGGTGACCATATTTCGAAAACACCAAACAGGGACAAACCGTTTACCTTTTTTTTAAGACCAAATTGAAAAAAAGTTACGAAATGTCCTATATATTTAAAAAATCGGGAGTGTCCTCCCCTCGACTTTCCCGCATATAAATAGGTAATTAGGTTATTATTATTATGTTTTAACAACAATAAAAATAAACAAACTAATTAATTTAAATTATAAAGTAAAATGGTTTAACACTATTATATACATTTATAATTTACACCTAACGCTACTTGTATAGGTAAAATGTCACTTCCGGTAGTCAGATCATGATGAAATTTGGTATCTGAATTTTTTTCATATTTTTAAATCTATATACAAAATAGGAAGCAAATATCTCGAAGCAAACTGGTACTTTACTTGAAAGGTAAACGCAACCAGTGTAGGTAAAGTACCACTTCCGGTTAACCGATTTTGACGAAATTTTGATAGAAATCTACAAACTGTGAATAATATCGGTGTACCAAATTTCGAAGTCCTAGCTTGATTAGTTTTTGAGTAAATTTGCTCACAGACATTACATACATACATACATACATACATACATACATAATTCGAAAAATGCTATTTTCC
Organism: Labia minor; assembly: GCA_963082975.1. NCBI lineage: Eukaryota > Metazoa > Arthropoda > Insecta > Dermaptera > Spongiphoridae > Labia > Labia minor. Next base: position 65,721,102 of record OY720347.1, read on the forward strand.
GACTCGGGGAGGTCTAAAACGTCAAGAAAATCTCGAAGTCGAAATTTTTGACGATTCCAATACTTCCCTTATACGAAGTATGCGGGAAAGTAAAAACCGGACAATAGGCTGTCCCCAAGACATTTTTCGGGAAGCCGGGACAGAGCACCTAAAAATGGGACAATCCCGGAAATACGGAACGTTTGGTCACCCTAATATACGGTCTAGTAAACATACTTAATCTATTGAAATATTAATAAATTAATGAAAAGAAATTTCTCTCGAATCAATAATAATCAAGGATATCTTATTAATGTGATAATGCTCACATTTATACAAGATTCTTATATCGAGATTAATTAAAAAAACAAAACAAAATACAATGTGTTAATTTGACATTTACCATTTCTAAAATTGATTTAAATACTTTGTTTAATATATAAATAAATAAATATATAATTTCCCTTATTTAGTTTCTATGAATCTCCCTAAATGAATAATTAAAGGATCGGAGCAGGGTGGACCATTTGCATGCCTGGGTTCACGCTTCAACGAATCCTCATGCATAGAATATTATTATAAGTTAATTATTCAAGTTAATTCGACCTTCTCACAATGCATCCAGTAATGGAAATCGCTTTTGGACTTAGAATTCGTACCTGCATTGTCAGACCTGGTCAGTGTCCCTCCTGTCAGAGGCATTGAATTCATGATTTAGTTATGATGGACCAAGAGACCAGGAGATGCACAAACTCAATGCGGAGAGTGGATAATAGTTACTGACAATAATTTCAAGGCTGGGAGAGAACAAGGTTATAGATGAGGGTTGAGGATAAGGTGAGAAGAGATAAAGGGATTTAGCACTCGGAAAACTTAGGATAAGATACATAAATTTTATGAGCAAATGAATAATGTTTATTAATAAGTTGATTAATAAATTTAACTTTATTATTTTCGGATTTCTTTGATTGATATATTATGTATAAATAATGTGCAATGAAAGGAAATAAAAAGTAATTTTTGTTGGTTATAATTTTATCGAACTTTTTATCTAAAAGTGTTAAATTAACAAAAATAAATTAAATTTTTTTATCTTATAATGTATAATTTTAAATTTGGATATCAAAGTTGAATAATGCTACTTTTTCAGCAGAGATAATTTATATTATAAAAGAAGATCTAAGTTAATCTGTTTATTTGTTCTCTATAGTCTATACGATTCAAATTGTTGCATCTGAAGCCCTTAGTGCTCCTTTTTACTATCTCGTAAGAGATAGTATTGCGATCACGAAAATTTTCGATGTTGAGATTTTGATGTTTTTATACGTTTTGAAGGTTCCTGAATCATTTTCACTAAGGTTGAGAAAAATGTCTCTGTGTGTGTATGTATGTAACCAAGATTACGCAAAAACGGTTTGAGTTAGAATGATGAAATTTGGTACATGGGCATTATTCAAAATTCATAGTTTTCTATCAACTTTTGAGAAATGTAGCTCAACCAGAAGAGGGTCATTACCTACAACGTTTTGATTTTTTTTCTTCTAAAGTGACCGTAAAAATAAAGATATAAGTTGGATAATTTTTCACATGATTAATAATTGTATAAATCTGCTATATATAGAATTACAGCTTGATTTATTTGCTGAAAGTTCCAGAATTAATTTTTTAACACTGCAAATCTCACGCGCCAACACGTGACGTGCCATCAACAAAGAGCCAAACATGCGCTGGTTTAATAAATATTATTTATTAATTTTAATTTATAATTTAATTTAATTTAAATTAATATATGTTATTTAACCCAATTCAAATTTGCGAGATAGTAGAGTGGAGACACTCAAGCTAATTTTTGAATCGTTTCTAATTACCGAACCATAAATTCTAAGCATTTTTTCTTAATAAATGACATGATAAAGTTGTTTTAAATAATTTTTTATAAAGTTTTATTATAATGAATAGAAGTATAAGAAAATAATAAAATATACTAAGAATACGGTTTATTTTACTTAATAAAAATTTTAAGAAAATATTTTGAAGGTTCAAAGCCGTTAATTTTTAAATTTTAAATATTTCTAACATAAATTAAATATTTTTTTTTATACAACAAATTAAATAAACTAAATTGTCAGATGATAAATTTGGAAACTTCCATCTCGCCCCTGGAGCGCAGGCAATCGATGATACGCCACCATTTTATAGTAACAACAAATTTCTCCCTTAATAAACTTAACTTATAAAGAGCGCTAAATAGATAAAAATAAATAAAAATTTATTATTACGATAAGAGTTAGAAAAATACTTAAATATTATTATTATTAGACCTATATTAATTTAAAATAAATATTAATGATAAATGACATTTTTATCGAAAACTTAATTGTTTTAATTTCTATAAAATATTCTATATGACATTAATCATATTATTATAATCTATACTTTATGCTTGTAATTTTTAGCATTCTTAATTTGTATGCAAATTTGTGTAAGTTATATGGGTCTCATCAACCGAGGGAAATGGTAATCAATGTCTCCCGTTGGTCGTTCATTTTCTTGGTATTATAAAATCCTAATTGTATGAAACAGCAAGTCTAATCCTCCATTTAAATATGATTGCACACTTTTGCTTCTATTCCCTAAGTATATTTATTTCATTAAGACGCAAAATTCTTGTGTCACAATCAAAAGATGAACTTTTAATAGGTGAAATGCGAAAGTTCTCTCTTATATTCTAACAAAATTATTAATATTATCATAATTTTTTACCGACCGACGATAGTAAGGGAGGTATTGTTTTCACACCAAATTTCACATGTGGAGATTTTTACATATCTCCACGAATCAAGCATTTTCTTAACAGAAAAAGTATTTTTGGCATGTCTGTCCGTCCGTCCGTCCGTATAGATGTGTACAGCTTGAACGGCTCAACGGATTTTGATGAAATTTGGTATATTTACTTAAAGCATCAGTATGATGAATTGATTAACTTTTGGTGTATATCCGGAAACCGGAAGAGGTAGTATTACCGATCGACGATAGGAAGGAAAGGGTTATTTTCACACCAAATTTCACATGAGGAGATTTTTTACATATCACCACGAATCATGCACTTTGTATTGGTTTTATCCTCGAGAAAAATCATCTTTATTATTTTTTTCTTAATTTAAAATTATATGACGTCATCCAGCCATTCATGACGTCACAGCCTGGTCTTACATATATATTATAAATAAAATAAAATTAAAAATATTTATGTTATATCCATATCTGTTTGTTTATTACATTAATAGATATATTAAAATTATTTGAAATTGTTTCTGTAGCTAGAAATTAATTTACTTCAAACCGTCGGTCGGTTCGGACCTGGCCACAGGTCAACTTATTTAATTGAAGAATAGAAAAAAACATTTTTATTTTATGTAAAATGTTGAAGTTTTATCTATTTTTGTTGTAGATATATACATGTATATCAATACCAATAAACATCAGATATCAGATTTTTTATATTTTAGATAAAAAATGTAATGGTTATTATTTATTTTCATGGGGCAGAAGAAAAATATACCATAAATACTTATATTTAACTATTAGATCTAATATAATTGACTTTAAGATAACTTTCAAAGATAACAAAAGTGTTTACATGTTTTAAAAAAATAAATTAATTAGATTCAAATAATCGCATGTAATATCTTTTCTATGAAAGTTTCTCTTGTGTTTTTGTTAATTGGCGAGTTGGAAAAGCCTCAGTCGACCAATAACATTTACCTAGTCGGCCATTGTACAGTACCACTTCGTTGAAAGGGAACATTTATTATTATATAAAGAGGAGGTTTATATGAGGGTTGTGTATTGCTATGGAAAAATTTGTATCATATTCAAACACACAAAGCAAGGTTTACTTTTATGTTAACCCGAGTTCAAAGGGTGACTTCTAAATATAATTAGATAAATTAAAAAGAAATGTATATACCTCTGGTATATACATATATATATATAATAAATTCTAGAATAGAAGAAAAACTGACATCAAACAGAATTTAATTAAAAATAAACAAACTTGAGAACAAAACATTCACTTTTCGCAGGCACTTAATATAATCTTTAAATCTTATAAAATTCCAATTGAAATATATTTGTTCTATTTTTTATTATTATATTCAAATAATTTTTCAAAATAATTATTAAAACATTATTTATGGGACAAATCTCTTAAAAATATACTTTTTAATTCAAATAATGGATAAGTTATTATTATATTAAGATAGCTATATATATGTATATATACGAGGGTTTGATGAAAAGTTTCCGACCTGACCAAGAAAATCGATGTTTTTAATTTTTTTTTTTGCTATATTTTTCAACATAATCTCTATCAACACTGATACATTTCTCATAACGGTGTTCTAATTAATTTAATTAATTAATAAATTATTTATTTAATTAATTAAATTTGATTTAATTTAATTTAAGTCTCATCAACAGTTATGAATCGACACAAAAATTCGTTTGGATTACGCCTACAGTGCCAAATTGTCGTTAGAAATGGTTTTTCGAAGCAATTTTTGGTCTAACGTTAGGAAATGAGGCACCCACATTGCACACAACTTTCCATATTCAAATGGTTTTGCAAAATATTTCGCACACTTTCAGCTGACATCGTACAGGTCTCAGCTATCTTGAATTTTGAAAAATAAAACAAAAAAAAAAAAAAATTGAAAAACATCGTTTTTCTTGGCCAGGCCGGAAACTTTTCATCCCACCCTCGTGTAGATCTATGTATACATAATATAAAGAAATATAAAGAAAAAAAATCAAACCAAATTATATACATATATATAAGTATATATATATATATACATTAATTTTTAAATTTAATTAATAAATATTTCCAAACGAAAAATCAATTCAGATATTTAAAAAAACTACCCAAAGAGAAGATTAAAAATTAAATAAAATTAAGAATTGTGTTATTCAATAACACAATTCTTAATTACAATAACAGTTATTGTAAGATGAACTCACTGCAATGGAAGTCATTGGCAGTCATGCTACTGAGAGTTTTTCCCTGCATTGCCACTGGATACTGACAGGTGGCTGCAGCCTGTGTCTCACGCAGTCGATGCTGTAGCATCTGCACCAGCCACAGCATCTCGCAATCGCATATCAGCGCGTTGCTGTCCAATCGTCTAAGCAGAAACATGGTTATTTATCATTTTTTTTCTGAAAGTAGTATTTTTAAAAAAACCCATTTACTACATCTTCCAGATATAATTTAAAAATTAAATATCATTAAAATAAAATGAACCATCTCCATTAAAATGTGGATATTACATACATATAATAAAATGAATGTAGGTAATAAATCAGATAGAAATATGAAAAAAAATAAATTAAATTTTCGATTTATTTTCTTTTTACTGTAAAGTTTTAACCTTGTGATTTCTTTAATTTGAATAAAATAAATCAATTCAATTTAACTTCCTTAAACATATAAAAATTAATAAAAGTATTAAATCAATTATTGATTAAATACTTTTTCATTTTATTATTTTTTTTTAAGTTTGGTTCTTTTATGCTTTAGCCTTTGGCCAATTTAATATTATAATTAATGTATTTTAATCTTCATTTGTCAAATTTTATATTTAAACAATTTATATTTAATGAAATTATAAACTAAAGGTACAAAATTTATCCAGAAGCACTTTCTATTGGATAATTAAATATATAATAATTATCATCTAAATAATTTAGTTTTTTTAAATTTTATTTTGTAAAAAATAGTTCGTATTAATTTTCATAGATAAAATGATAATTTTGACTCACAATCGTTTGAGAGAATTCAGGTTCTTGAAAGCTCCCACCGGGATACGCTGCAGTTTGTTATTGTGAAGAAACCTGTAGGTGTAAAAACAACCATAATGTTATTGAGAAAGAAGTTCTCGAGAGAGTTAGCGTCGACGAGGATACAACCTTGGAACCTTGGCCACATACTAACCCATAAGAGAGAAATGGTAAACCAACGAGCGGAACAACCATAGTAGATAAATGAGAGAGGGAGTTAGCTAAAAGGACCATAGAGGGAATAGAAGGGAAGCAATTTTATGTGACCTTAATTTCCTTAACTGGGCTTCTCGTAAGCTATTAATAAGCTATACTTATTAACTAATTAATAGATATTTATAAATTTTAGAATTTTTAATTAAAAAGAAAAATATATACGAGATCTGTTCAGAAGAAAAGGTGAATTTTTAATTTTCACGGGCTGGGTACATTCGATAATCGAAATTTTATTTTGTTATGTTGGTACACATATGTTTCTCTATTGATGAAATTATTAGCCATCTTGGATTAGTAGTTTGTTTTTGACAATTGAAAAAGTTAGTCACGTTTTTGTTTGTTCTTTGATTTTTTACTTAAAAAAAATGGCTAATAGATTTTTCAATAAACGCACTTAAAAATGTTGACTGTGGCATTCAACGAGTCCACTTTGCCTCAAAAAAATGTTTATAAGTGGTATAAGCGCTTTACAGAAGGCCGAGAAGATGAGCGTCTTGGAGTTAACCGCGTCAACAAGTAAAGAAAACATAGAAACAGTGAAGAAAATGAATTTGGAAAATCGAATCACTATTAGAGAAGTTGCAGAGGATGTTGGCATATCAAATGGCTCATGCCATGCAATTTTCTCGGATGTTTTAAGCATGAAACGTGTGGTTGCGAAGTTTGTTCCGAAATTGCTAAATTATGACCAAAAGCAACGTGGTATTAGTATCGCTCAGGAGTTGTTGAATAATATCAACGACGATCCAGATTTGCTCAAAAAGGTCATAACTAGTGATGAAGCGATAGTTAAGACGTCGAATACAAGGCCCAATCATGGAAACAGCCAGAAGAGCCAAGACCGAAAAAAGCACGCCAAATTCGATCAAATGTGAAGGTTTTGCCCACTGTTTTTTTTTTATTACAATGGCATGGTGCATCATGAGTTCTTGTCAACATGTCGTACTGTTAATAAGGAATACTATAAGGAAGTTATGCAACGTTTGCCTTAAGCAATACGGTTCAAACGATCGGAATTGTGGAAAAACAAATCATGGATTCTGCATTACGATAATGCACCAGCTCACACATCATTACTTTTTCGTGATTTTTTGGCTAAAATCAACACCGTAATAATGCCTCAACCACCGTATTCACCAAATTTGGCTCCCTGCGACTTTTTTCTATTCCTAATTGCCACAGTTGATGAGATAAAGTCGGAATCGAAGAACGAGCTGATGGCCATATAGAAGTGCTTCGACGATTGGAAGAAGAGTTGGCATAAGTGCATTATACCTGAGGGGAATTACTTTGACAGAATGGATATTGATGAATAAATAAATCCCTTTCGAAATAATTCAAAATTCACCTTTTTTTTGAACAAACCTAGTATAATAATATTTATTAAAAATTAACAATAAAAAAAAAATTAAATTAAATAATAAATTATTCTCTAAAAAGTTAACAATCCATGTAGGGAATGTTTAACTTCTGGAAATAAATTTAATTTATTCGATGTCTTTATCTTGAATAAAATTGCCTCGTTTAAATAAATATATTCATTTTAGATGAAACATTTTTATTTTATTCTTTCAGAAAGAGAAAAATCTCATTTAATAATTTATTTATTTTATTATTTTCATATCTTTATTCTCACTTTATGGGCTAGTATGTTTTGTTTTAATAATATATATTATGCATAAGATTAGTAATATTCTTTTACACATGTCAAAAGATTTATTTTAAGAAAGTAATTTATGTTAGAAACATGAATAATAAAAGTGGAGAAATTGAAAGAATAGGGAAAAAATTAAAATTAAAAATTAAAAGGATTAATTAAATTCTAAAGTTTAATTAATTATTAAATATTTTTTTTTTTTTTAATAATCATTTTTTCTCTTTCGATCATTCTCTGGATATTTATAATTTTAAGAATAAATTACCGGCTTAGAATGTGTGAGTGGGAGAGCGAGACCAACACCCGCGGTTAGATACCAAAGAAAATCCAAATCAAATAAAAAAACAATTATGAAAAGAGAAAAATAAAAAAATAAAAATTAAAAGAAAACAAGATGAACATGAAAAAAAAAAATAAAAGATCATGGATTCCCGTGCAAAAATCTACATGAAGAAAATAAGAGATGAATATAAAGGCAAATCAATAAATACGTTTATGAAAATATTTTTAAAAAAAGAGGCACACATCGGGCATTACTTACAGCCGCTGTAGTTTGGATAAATCGCTAAAAACGTCGTCACTTAACTTTTCTACCTTGTTGAAGTGGAGATATCTGTAATAAGGAATGAGGGAGAAATTGCATTCAACATTATACTACACTTAATTAAATAATCCCTCAAAATAAATATTCCTAAAATATATCTAGAATAATCTACATAAATATTTTTTTTTATTTTTGCAGCGATCGTTCTCGAACTCACACACCTGCACCGGAAGAAAATCAAGGGAGGGAGGGGGGGGGGGAAAGAATGAGAGAGAGAGGATCCTCCTGCTTTTGCTTGTATTGAATTCAGTTTAGTTAAATGATCAAACCAAAAAATATTCATCAATCAGAATGAAACATCAATAAAAACAACTAAAATTATTAAGATGAAAAGCAATCTTCATAATACTTCAATATGAATCAAAAAATTAATGTTAATAAAAAGTTTTTCCTGATAAAAAAAAATCGTTATTCTGAAATATGTATGATTCATATTATTAGATATTATTCTTATTAATTTTTTCAAATACTTATTTTTACATAATTTGAAAAAAATTTACTCTAACAAAATTTCATGTAGATTTCAAGTAAAATATTAAAATCAATCAATCATATTTTTTTTTTTGTAATTTTAGTAAAAAAAATTACAGATGTGAATAATAGCAATATAAGTATAACGGAATTTTGTAAATTAATCCACATATTGATATTTGTTATTGTAAATTTATTCAAAAAATACAAACATATACACAACGTTTCGATTGCTACTTCTGCAATCGTTATCAAGCGACTGCACTGTTCGAGTGACCAGTGACAAGTGACGAATGATCCTTAATATAAGACCTAAGTCACCAACCAGATGGTGCTCGGAACGTGCTTACAAATTCAAAATTACAGTAGAAAAAATAATTATTCTTAAACAACGTTCCAAATGCTTACAAATTCAAAATTACAGTAGAAAAAATAATTATTCTTAAACAACGTTCCGAGCACCATCTGGTTGGTGACTTAGGTCTTATATTAAGGATCATTCGTCACTTGTCACTGGACACTCGAACAGTGCAGTCGCTTGATAACGATTGCAGAAGTAGCAATCGAAACGTTGTGTTTATGTTTGTATTTTTTGAATAAATTTACAATAACAAATATCAATATGTGGTTTAATTTACAAAATTCCGTTATAAATAAAAACAACCACCAAAGCTTTAATAATTTAATAGCAATATAAGATTTTTTAGTGTAGATATGTATAGGGAAAGAGAATATAATATTAATACAACACACACAACGCTATTTGTTATAAATTTAATTTGCATTTGGATAAAAAATTATTTCATTTAATTCAAATCAATAATTTATTATTTATATATGAATAGAGAAATATATCTTCATTTGTGAAGATTAGTAATTGTACTATTATATAATTTTCATATTCATATATCCTAAATATTATAAAACAAGTGTTACCAGGAATGATTCTCTCTCTGTTTTTACATATTTATTTAATATTAATCTTCTAATAAATTCAACAAATTTTTTTTTTGCCTGATTGCACTTATTTATCTACTTACAATCGTTCAAGAGAGGGAATTGCGTTAAATGTTTCAGATGGAACTGTGACCAGTTCGTTTGAATGAAGATACCTGTAATCAAAAGAGTAATGAATCCACGAAACGTGCGCGAATTTTCCATCGAACTATTTTAAACTGGCAGAAAATTCTAGAAGACGTGATTTCGAAGCACCTAAGACTACTTAATAATAAGCATAAAAAAGTATCTATATGTATGTTATTTCATTTTATTTCAGTTATTTTATTAGCGATCAATATATATAAATAATTATATATAATAAGTATTAAGTGTGGTAGTATAAAAAAATTTAATTATAATTTGAAATAATCATTATTAGTAAAATTTCGATTAAATTATTACTAGACCCGTGGGTAAGTTTTTTTATACCTACCAATATTGAATAAACATTTTTGATTAAAAGTAAAAGTTGATAAATACTATAAGCAAATAAACGGTTAATTAATTCACATTAACTTTTATTCGGTTTGTGAAAATTATTTATTAGCGAAAAGGGATATATACTATATATATAGTGTAATGTTAAAGAGAGAAAGAAAAATATTATCTAAATGTTATTTTAATTATAGGAGTAGAATCAAATGAATTAATTTAATTGCATTTTTATCAATCAATGTATATATCAAAAGAGAACAAAAATCTTTTTTAACTTTTCTTTATATATATATATATATATAATACTAGGTAATTAATATATAATTGAATTATAATATAATCAATATTTATGACTAAAGCCTCTATAATACTTGGCACATATCAGCACAATCAAGCCTTTTTAAGCTATATGTAACCCAATTCTGCTCAACCACCATCAAATTCTGACACTTTTCTTATAATATGTAGTAGGAATTCATTTTTTTAATTTGAATTAAGATAAATAAATAAATTTTAAATATAATATGTAATATGTTTAATATTTTAATACATATGATAAGTATATATATCTATAAATATACTATGTATGTCAACCTGACTAAAAATATCTAACAGATTTTTTAGAAATTTCGCCATTATATCTCAGTTTTTGGTAAAATCACTGCAATTATTTTGTTATCCTAACAAATTCGTTAATAAAAATTATTTTTTAGTTTTTAAAAGACACTTTCAATTGTTTAAATATATATATATATATATAAATAAAAGTTTAATTTTTTTATTTTTTTTTTTATTTTTTAAGAATATGGTTCGAATTTAGATATTTATTGTAGAATAAGTATGGACGTATTCTTTGATTTGAGATAATGGTTTAGCATTTTGGAGGAAAATCCTTTTAAGGGATATATACTCACAAAATTAATTTCCAAGTTTTTATATTAAAATTAAAAAATATAAAAAAATAAATAAATAATCACTAATATTAAAATCTAAATTAGCTTCTTAAATCTTTTTGAATGAAATAAAAATATGTGTATATGTATTGTTTATGAGTGTTATATATATATATTATATATATATGAATATTAATTAAAATTAGAAAGTCATCCATCCATTAGGTGCAAATTCGTTAAAACTTCAAAGAGAGAAATTATCTTTCTTTTTTTTTTATTAAAAGCTACACACCAAATATTTATTATTTAATGAAAAATTCTACGTTATTTTCCCGTAAATGGCTGTTTTATTTTTAATTAAATATCACATTGAAGAAGAATTCCATATGGAGAGTAAAATTAAAAATAAAAATAAAATGTTTTACATTTAAATACGATATATTATATAATTCAAAATGAAATATACAAGTAATGGTAAAGTGTTCAAATTTCGTTTCATTCCTTAACTATATTCAAGAACTTGAATTAAAAATAAGTTATAGAAAATAAAATAAAAAAAATTCTCTATCAAAGGTCAAGAGATGCCTCATTGAAATTGCATAAATAAACATCCAATATGTTTATAAAAAATTATCACAAAAATAAATGAATAGAGAATAAAAAAAGGGAGGAAAATACGAGAAGGATTTAGAAAACCATTTACAAAAATTAAAAATAAATTATTATTTTTCTTTATTTTTTTCTTTAAGTAATACTTATTTATATTTTGTGGTAGAAATGAACAAGTCCAACGATTTTTATATTTTATTATTTTTAAAACTATTTTTTTTTTTTATTAAGTATTTATGTTATTTTTTACTTAGAGTAAGGAATGATATTTTGAACACTTTACCTTAATGAATAAAAATAAATTATTTATATCTACAAATATCTTTTTTAATATATTAAATGAAATAACATATTGCATTAATTAATATTTTAAAATAAAAAAAAAATTATATTTTTACTATATAAAAAAAAAATAAATGATAATTAAAATGAATAAATAAATAATTTTTATAAGAATATAGACAAAAAATCATAGAATAATGATTAAAATAATAAAATCATGCTGAAATCATGCAAAATATAATGATATAATGTAATCTAATGTAAATACCACAATTTTACACAATACATAATTTTGTTCATGCATCCATGTATTTAATATATAAAATAAAAAAATATGAGATGCATTTAAAAAATTCTAAAAAGTTATTCTGTTTTTTTTTTTCTTGATCAAATGGATAATCATTCAGGTGTATGAAATAATAAATAAAATAATGGAAAAAGACTCATCCCGGATAAACAAAAATGGTTAGTAATCATAATTGGACGACCAATGGATTTTGTGTGTCTTCGCTCAAACCCCTTCTAATTGAAAAGTAATGGTTATTGCCACAGTGAAATCTGATATGTTATCACTAGGCCAGTGACGGCCCGAACCTCGATTTGATTTTATAAATTATTACTAGCAGAGAGAGATAGAGGAGAGGGGGAAAAATCACATCTCTTCATTAATCGGAATCAGAGACCAAATTGGCTCGTTAATGTATTTATCTAATGCAATCGTTTTATTCTGCGACGTGTATCGGAATAATTTATGGCTGAATTTGGGGTGAATCGGAGGGTTAACCGGGACTATTGGATCCTGGGATTCCCGTTTGCTACTGGCATCTAATGATGGAAATTGTCCCTCGGACTCGAGAGCCTAAAAAGCATTAAACTAGTTGAATCCCATTTGTCTTAATTGAGAGTTTCTGTTTATCTATTAATAAACTAATAGAAGGAATTCACTAAATTATTCTAGATCTATATGGAAATAACACTACACATTAGCTATTTTTTTATAAAATTTATGATATTAAGAAAAATATATTGGCATTATGTATTAATACTTAGAATTTAGGAAAAAATAAAATAAAGCAAATTTAAATCTTGTTTTTATCAATTAAAACACTATTGTTTTTTTTTTTATAAAATATTTAAATATTTTAAAATAAAATTAAATTAAAATTAAAAAAAAGTCTTTGGATTAAAATATATACATGGATAGTAATATTATGATTTTTTTCTATCAGATATTATTTTTATAAATTAATTAAATTTATATAATCAATAGCATACCCCACAAACTTTTATTATTTTCATCTTGTACAATTGATATTAATTTATGGAAACAACCAAGATAGCCTAATATATATGCAATTAGTTATTCATATTTGTTTGTCATTTATCTAAATCATAGGATAAAGCCGTTTTTAGATAATGCTGCCCTCTTTAGTATATTTGATTAATTATCTATTTATTATTATTAATAATATATCTATTATGTTTAATGATTTCTAAAGTTATTATTCATCACAACCAAATTTATAGAAACAACCTCAATTCCAAGAAATATCTAATATATATATATATATATATATATATATATATATATATAACGGAATTTTGTAAATAAAACCACATATTGATATTTGTTATTGTAAATTTATTCAAAAAATACAATTCGATTTCTACTTCTGCAAATTATTGTCACATTTTCAAATTATAATTCCGTTATAAATAAAAACAACCACCAAAGCTTTAATAATTTAATATCTAATATATATTATAGGTAGAAATAATTATTTTATAAAAGATATTTTTATTTTCAGAATTTTTTTTAAATAAGAATTTTTAATAAGAAATTATTGTCACATTTTCAAATTACAACCGTTTCATTTAAGAATGAATCTATAAATAAAAATAAAGATTAATATTTATAAATATATCATGAGATGTATATATATAGGTATAAATTTTCATTTAAGTACATGTTTTCTAATTAATTAAAGGGATTTCACCTAACATAAAGTGAATTTAATTTTAACAAATATATATATATATATATAATTTTGAAGTAGATTAATCTAAAGCAAAATATAATTGAAATGGGAAGAGCTCAGCCCAGACGGAAGGAAGCCTAAAGCTTTGACGAAATAAGAGCCGGGAGCTGGCTTAACGAAAGGGCCGAAACCCTGAGGCAAGGACTTCTTGGCGGGCGGGTGGGCACTTTTTGCTTCAGCAATTAACCTAACAACATTTGAATTGCAACTAGACTTCTTTAACTTAATTTAAATTCTACCTTCCCCCACTTCCCTCTTACCCCTTCTAACATTCATTATTATCTATATATCTTCATTCTACAAAGATATAAAATTAAAATGTTAAAAAAAAAAAATTAGAAAAATAAAATTGTTTTTTTTTTTTTTTAGAAATTCTGTTGAAAAGTTGAGATTAGACAAATTGTTTTGATGTTAAATTTGAGTAAAGAGGAACATTAGAAAAATCTCAACACGCAAAGGAAGTTATATTTTTAATGCTATATATATTTCAAATTTAGTTTCTGAAGAACAGAATAACTCAAAATGAATTTTTATCAAGGAATAAATATTTCTGCTTATCAAATTTTTCTTTATATTATCTTTCTCTATACAAAGGAAGGGGAACCTTGCTCAATTCATAAAAAAAGATCTCATTGAAAAATATGGATTTGTTTAATTAATTGAAACCCTATTTGAATTATTATTAAAAAGATTTAATTAATTTTGCATAAACAAAAAAAAAAAAAACAATAAAAATAAAATCATTTTATAATTAAATAAAATAAATATAACTACAAAAGGTTTATTTTATTAACTTAATGGGATTTGTGTACTTTCAATAAAATATCTATTTAAAGCATATTTTTGTATTATTAATTATTTTAATGATAATTAATTTTACTGAATATAAATTAGCGTTTGTATATATATATATATATATATGTATATGAATATACCAATTGAAATAATATCAATACAATTATTTTGATTGAATGGATAAATTTAGACAAGGTATGCAAATACCATATAACTAGATATATTTTATTAAATATACACACAGATGAATATGGATTATGTGAATACTTGTTCCAATATTACATTCAACGAGAAAATAGAGAGGAAATTTAAACAAAAAAAAAAATTAAATTATTCTCCTTTCCATTTCCATTATTTTAGATAAATATTTTCTGAATTGAAAATATATATTATTAAAATAAAAACAAAAATTAAAAAATAGTATAATAATCAGCTCGGAAGATGGAGAACATATATTAATTTAATCCATTATTATCTCTTATTTATTTTTTATTGTATCTTTTATTTCATACGAGGGTAGGATGAAAAGTTTCCGACCTGACCAAGAAAAACGATGTTTTTAAATTTTCTTTTTGCTAGATTTTTCAACATAATCTCCATCAACACTGATACATTTCTCATAAGGGTGTTCTAATTAATTTAATTTAAATTAATTAATAAATTATTTAATTAATTAATTAAATTTGATTTAATTTAATTTAAGTCTCATCAACAGTTATGAATCGATGCAAAAATTCGTTTGGATTACGCCTACAGCGCCAAATTGTCGTTAGAAATGGTTTTTCGAAGCAATTTTTGGACTAACGTTAGGATATGCGGCACCCACATTGCACATAGCTTTCCATATTCAAATGGTTTTGCAAAATATTTCGCACACGTTCAGCTGACATCGTACAGGTCTCAGCTATCTTGAATTTTGAAAAATAAAACAAAAGAAAAATTGAAAAACACCGTTTTTCTTGGTCAGGTCGGAAACTTTTCAGACCACTCTCGTACTTTTAATTAACTAAAGATTCATTTCTAATTGATTTTTGTTTCTTTTCAATGTTAAAAATCTCAAAAATAAAAATAAAACTATTATTTAAAATTATTTAAGGTGGCAAAGAAATTCTTGACCAAACAAACCATAGACACCCTCCAACCATCTCTATCATCAACTGTTACCATTCCATCCAATTCGTGTACTCCCTCAAATTCTTCATATATGATCTTAAATCGCCAACGCGTTTTTGTATATATTGAAAATGATATTTCTATTTAATATAAATTATTAAATTCAAATAATATCATTTTGTTTTGATTTTTAGATGATAATTTACAAAAAGTTGTTTATTTTGACTGATTTTCACAACCGTGAAAGTAAATGTATGATGGTTCCAACAAGCAATCTCTCAACCTGACCTCTTTTCTATTTATTTAGGTTTGTTTTTTCAGAGAGGTTTCCCATTTGGAAATGTTTGTCTTGATATCCGACTTGGGAGTTAACTAAGCTGACTCTTTTTATGAAAGTAAAGATTTCTGTTAAAAGCCAAGATAAATACATCCGTGTGGTAACGAATTCCATTTGCTTATTAACCGAGAACCCTAACGCTGTCATTCATTCATGAAATTAGTAAAAGATTAAAAAAAAAACTATATATATATATATATATATATATATATATATTATAAAATTAGCAAGAATTACAGAGTTACGGGATTACAATTTTAATTATATTTTTTTGTGTATGTAATAAATTTTCCAGAAAGAAACAAGACACCAGCAAAAATCCCTATTTCTAACACAAGTGATATTTTTAATACTTTTTAATTAAGTCTATAATTAATATTTAAAAATAAATAAATAAAGGTTTTATGAATCGTTAAAAGAAAATATTATTTATTATAATACTTAAGTAGCAAGTCAATATTTTTTTATCTTATTATCTCTTGACCTAATATTTAAGAGCCTTAGAAATAAGAAAATAAATATAAATTATAAATATATGAAATAATGAAGTAATCGATTAATCGTCAAGATTTTAATATATATATTTATATAGGTATACTTTTTAAATTATTTTCCCCCATCAAAGTTCATATTGATTTCAATAATTAATTTATATATAAAAAGTATAGACCTTTTTAATTTGAAACGTATCTTATATAATTAACGAAATCAACATTAAGATGTATATTAATTTATTTAATTTAATAAATTGATAATATGAATGCATTTTCTTTTATCATCATTTATCTTTAATGTATGTTCTCTGATTAGAATAACCTTTTATCTTATTTCTTATGGATCCATTGCTTTTGACTCTTTGATATTGATTGATGTGTTCTAACTCCATCCCAATGGGACTTGAATAAGTCACTCTCATAGGAAGTATCAAGAGACCTTCATCTCCTTTAGTGTTAATGACAAAATTATTTAATTTGATATAAACACAATAATAATAATAATAATAAGAGATACATTAACTAAAAATATTTTTAAATCAATTATGCTCTACGATTAAAATGTAGAAATATTCCAGTAATCCAAAATTCATCAGAGAACCATAAATTTGGTAATTAATAAAGAAATAAACATATATAGATATATTATATTTGTTGTATAAATTATAATGGAATTGTTTTATTTAGTGGAATTTATATTAATATTTCATTAATATGTTATTTTAAATGTATAAATAAAATTATAAATGTCTGAGTAATTAAATTAAAATTTAATGTTTTTCACAATTTCTTATATATATATATACGAGTATATAAATTGAGTAGTTAAAGAAGTGATTTTTAACTACAATCTAATATTATTAGTTGAAATTCAATTTTCAACGAACTTAAGTGAGTTTATAAAATCGTTCAGTCTGTCGTTCTGTCCGACATCATACTCAAAATTTTGAAATTCTGACTTCAGATTCGGAAAGAGCATCGAAAAGTAGTAATGTAAAGTGTCTTTCATTTTTTGATAGCCCCTCGGGAACATGGTCAAAATGGCGTCCAAAGTTGAAATTTTTAATATTTATTATTATAGTGACGTCATTTATATTTATTCGTGACAATCATCGATTCCAGTGAACATAAAAAAAAATTTATTAATATTTTTATTATAACACTAATAAATAAAAATATTCAATAATATTTATATTTAATCTTGACTTATTTATAACTTAAATTAATCCGAACTTAAGTTCGTTTTGTCAATGCAAGCTTGCGCATTCTCAGATGTTTTAATATGAAATAAAACTTTTTAAATTAATCAATTAAATTCCTTATTGTCAAATATGAAAAGGGGTCGAATTTATTGATAACATTGATTTAGCGTCTCCAAATATGTACTAACTAATAATTAAGTGTTAACAATTTATAGCCAATATATTTTTCTTTTTTTAGAATCTTAATTTTTATTTAAAATAAATCACATATTTTTATTTTTACAAAATTTACTAGGTAGTTAATAAATATTTGATAATAAAAATACCAATATAATTTTTTTGAAATATTAAGATAAGATAAATTAATATTAAGATTTTTTATACTTACAATTGTTCAAGTTTATCCAACCCTTCAAAAACTTTTGACTCGATTTCTCTAATTCGGTTCTTATAAAGATATCTAGAACAAATGATAACATATATATATATACTCTTAAAATAATAATCGAGAATATTAATAATTATTTAGATTACACATATACATTATATATAGAATTGGGAAATAAGGAAAGATAACAACTAAAATAGGAATCTAGGAAGATAGGAAAATGTTTTGACATACACTTTCAACCAAATATGTATCACTTCGGGGGTACAGGGGGCAGAGCGGATAGATATATTTAGAAATAGTTTATAAAATTATTATTTAGTAATTTTGTTAATTAAAATTTTGGTATTATTAATTAAATAAGAAAAGTTGGTTGAGAAACACTGATATAGACTTTATAAACTATGGATAGACTTAAAAATAAATAAATTCATTGTCTTATACTATATTATGTTCCATGCAAATCCCCGGTCGTTTACTTTAGAATAAATTGTTATATTATAAATTTTTATAAATTATTATTATTCATATTTCATTATAAATTTCACAAAAGAATCATTGAATTTGTAGTCAAGCTAATAAAAGGGGATTGTTTTTATAAATTAAACTCAATAAATTATTAATGAAAAAACACTTAATTAAATTTTTATAATGAAATCGTTGTTATTTAGTTAAATTTATATTAATAAAATTTTCAAATTTATTTTCACAATCATCAATATACAAATTTATAATCCTTTGATTGGTACATATTTTAATTAAAAAAAAAAAATAGGTGTAGATACGTATTATTTGAATTGAAGTGCTCATTCAAGCTTTGATTAAATCCGAAAATGATTTTGTGAGTGCAAAGCACGTGAAAATTTAAATAGTCTTTCGCAAGTATTATCGATATTGAATTGTATTCCAATGGATTTCGAATACGGACCTCTGTCTTCTCATCCCTCGTTGGTCTTTGATTGACACATACATTTGATACAGGATTTAGTACGCGAAATGAATAAAAATTTATCCAAATTGAAGTTTATTGGAAGAATGTTTAAATGAACTCAACTCCCATGATTTATATAAATATAAGATTTTTTTAAAAGATTAGAATTGAAATCACTTTTTTTCTAATTCATGGAAATCAACATTAAATATATTTATTTTTTAAATATATTCTATTAGGTGTAAATTTAAATTAATAAAAAAATAAAGAAAAACTTTAAAAAAATTATTTGTTCGTATTGTTTTATAAAATTTATAGATATATATAGAAATTAAAATCTATGTTTATTTAAAAATTTATTAATTTTTTTAGCTTTTTAACAGAATTAATTTTAATAAATTGAATGAAAATAATAAAAATTTTATTCATAAATATTATTTTAATTGATTTTTAACTTATTAATATATATAAACGAAAATTAAATTTCACTGACGCAACATAAAAATAATTAATTTTTTTTGAAATTGAGACGACGAAAAACGAGGGTTTTGTACAAATACATAAAGGACATAAGTTGACAAACTAAAAACTCATTTAATATCATTTTATCAATTTTTAAAATAAATTTAGATATGTATTTAATTTAATGAAATAAATACATAATATAATATATTGTAGATATTCATATTATTTTCTAATTTAATTTTTAATTATTGGTTTTTTAAAGACAATTTTAAAGTGAATTTATTTTTTGAAACTTTATAATTAAATAATATTATATATATATATACCTACGAATATACGACACTTTATTAAGTATATGTGTACACCATAAACTCGGAGTTACAGTGATTAATTGACCAGGGAGGGTTTCTTTGGGATGTCATTAGAGCCTTTACATCAATTATACTCTAATAAAGTGAAACAATACCATCCAAAGGTAAATAAGTAGTTTTGTTTCCTATTGAGTATTCCGCAAAACCACTCTATTTGATTGATGATCCATTTGGAATGAGATTACCAAAGGGAGGAGAGAGGGGGAAAGAAGAAATGAAAAAATAGGAGAGGAAAATAAAATAACAGATCAGCAAAAATATCAGTAAAATAAAATAAAGATACTATTAAATAACTATACCATACATAATTTCTCTAATTAATTAATCATATACAAATTGAAAATTGTAAAATAAGTTTAAATTTATTATTGAATTTTAGGAAAATATAAAATAAAATTTGAATGAAATTAAAATTTAATTAAATTAGATATCGTCCTTAAATGAGAAGAATTCTCAAAACATATTATTTTAACTAAATATTAAAAAATAAATAATAAATAATCGATGTTGCCGAAAAGTGCTGGATTGAATTCGGTTGGAATCCAAATCACAAAATTTTATAAATTTATATATTTAATATTGATTTAATGAATTTAAAATGTTGATTAAGAGGTCAAAAAGATATACTTACAAATATTTAAGTTCTTTGAGCCCATTGAATACTCCATTTTGAAGTCGTGTGATTTGATTATTATTCAACAATCTGAAATGAAATAAATTTATTAGTTATTAAAATTAAAAAATTTTTATTAGTATTTTTGATTTTGATAATAGTTCTCTCTTTCTCTAGCTTTTTCTCTCTCTCTCTCTTTATATAATATATATATATATCTTAACTTATCTTATTATCCTAGCTAAAAGTGTATGTTTATAAAATATATATTTGTATTATTATTGAGTTATTTTATCCTGTTAAGAATTTTTTTAAAATTCATACAATAGGTAATTTTTATATAGAAAAATCGATCTGTATTCTTTCTTCCTCGCGAAAAATCATCTTTGTTAGTTTTTCTTTAATTTAAAATTATATGACGTCATCCAGCCATTCATGACGTCACAGCCTGGTCTTAGATATATATTATAAATAAAATAAAATTAAAAATATTTATGTTATATCCATATCTGTTTTTTATTACATTAATAGATATATTAAAATTATTTGAAATTGTTTCTGTAGATGGAAATTAATTTACTTCAAACCGTCGGTCGGTTCGGACCTGGTCACAGGTCAACTTATTTTTTGTTTTTCTAATATTTACTTACCCTTTAATAATAATGTATATTTCTAGATATGTGTTGCATGAATAATATCATTTACATTAACATGTACAGAACTGTAAAAATTTCAATTTTGAAGATTTTATGGATCATTTTGTTTAAGGGGCCCATCGATAGCAACCTTCCCCTATTATCTTTATATCAATTGATATTCATTTAAAATGATAATTAAAGACTATCTTATATTTCAAATAAATTGTTGAAAATTTCTGATCTAATAATATTAAATTATATTATACTAGTATATATAATTAAATATATATTAATTTTAAAATTTGAACTTTTACAATAAAATATATTAAATAATTTAAATTATGTTTGATTATTATAAATAAAAAAAAAGTTATATACTTGAATAATCTTTGTGTGTGAATTGCTAGAATTATTATTAATAATTTTCTATTTATTGAACCGAACTTGTATGAATATATTTTTTGAACCGAGCTAGGATAGAATGAACAGCGCGGAACTTCAAATTACCAAAAACTAAAATTGAGTGATATTAATTAGAGGCAGAAGTGAGATTATAAGATAAGAATATTATATATTAATTTTAAAATTTAAAGCTCGTTAATATTATTCCGTATCATTCATTTTTTCAATTCATTTTTTTCGATGCAAAAATAATTCTTTCAATTTTTATTAAATTTTCTAGAGAAAATATTTTTTTATTAGTTGTATAATAATTTCTATATCCAAATAAGAGAATTTATTTGGTATTTATCTAGGTAAATAATATATAAATTTATAGACTACTCTTTTAAATTAAAATTACTTTTTACGTAGTCAATTTCTTAATTTGTTTTTTCCATTGAATAAGAATTTGATTATAGAAACATATTAATAATAAAATAAAATAAACATAAATAAGAATTTTTTAAAGTTTCATTAAAAGCCCTAAGTTACTTATTCATATGATGATTGCAAGTTATTACAAGTGTTGCCGATTTTGAGATAAAATTTGGTATATCTTTTAGATAACATAAAAGCGCTGACCGGACAGAAGGACCTCTTCTAAAAAGTTGTAAGATTTATAGATAAGAAACCTTGGAGATAAATCATATCCAGTTCATATACTAAGGTTGGAATATATATCACTGACTTTTTATTGAAAAATCTTTTGGTTTAAAAAAATGAAAGAACACTCTAATGCAAATATTATATTAATCATATGGAAAATAATATATATATATATAATCTAAAATATATGTATGTATATAAATAGAGAGAGAAAGATAATTCTAGCAGTATATCATTTTTAAAATATGAGTTAGAGGGCAATCTTTTTGCCTCATGAGACATTTTTAAGGAGAGCGTATATTTACTCAAATATTTTGTTATTTATTATTTTTTATTTTAAATAAAATGAGCCAACTATTGCTGAGAATTCTAAATTTCATTATAAATTCTGGATTGTTTGAGAATAATAACAAAAATTATAAAAATTCATTTACAATATATTATATTTACATATATTATTATTATTATTATTATTTTTACAATATATTATATAAATTCTCCGATAGTTTATAATTTTTTATTCCATAGTTAGATATTCTAGAAATAGTTTTTTTTATTTGACGAGAATAAAATCATACACTTAGTTTCAAAAATAGATTCTTTGTGTTTTAAGAAGTCATTTATAGCTACGAAAATTTATTAGTTAGTTTTTTATCATTATTAATTATTAGATTCTAAATGCTTCATCAAAAAATTGAGTTTATGTCCTAAATATGTCGTATATTTGTTACAAATTAATAATATAATGCGAATTTTTCACAAATTATAAAATTATAATATATTATATTTTACAAATTCGTTAAAATTAATAAAATCACAAAAATATGGAATAATGTGTTCTATTATTTGAAAGGTAAGTGTATTTCATTGAATTACATTCGTTATTTAACTAAAATAACTATAACTAAAATAACTATAATAATAGGATGATTTCACCAATATCCACTATTATATTATATTATTAATTAATATATTATTATTATGAACATTAATATCAATATTATATGATATTTTATATATTATAAACTTTCTATCAATGGACACTAACTTAGAATTCACATTCTTTTTCAAAATATGATTGAAAAATTTGATAATAGATTCAAATGTAATTTTGCAAACAATTCATATTATACTAGTCTCAGCTTAGATAGCTATAGCTCTCTCTCTCTCTCTCTACCAATTAGATTTAAATATTTCCTTTTCAGGAAACCACGGACCATTATATATTTAACCTCTTCAAATCATTTAACGTAACGTTGAACTTTGTTTCATAGTTAATGTATATATATATATATATATATATATATATATATATAAAATATCATCAAATATTATTACAGCTTCGGGTCATTAAGCAGATCGAGTCCTTTCAAAAAAAGAAGTGAATAGGGGGTGGTGTTCGTGAGGGCGAATTGGTGCCAGTGAGTTAATGATGCGCAATGATTAATTATTGAAATGCAAAGGGGGGCATACAAACATACAGACACACATGTCACATTGTCATGTCATTTAAAGACCACAGAATGGCAGTATGCCAGACCCAGTTAACTATTTATTATTATAGGACATGGGTATTCTTCTATGTCAGAGGATTAAATTGTAGACCATGGAATTGATTGTATTGTTAAAGATAAGTAATTATCAGGAAAACATGAATGGCCACTGCGGTCATTCAATCCCATGTAGACTGCATCAACGCAATAGAAAATACATCTTCATTAATCAGATTTTATTAGGTATTTGTTAAAGAAATTAAAAAAAAAAAAAAATTAAAAGAATAAATAAACGAAAACCTTCTAAAACATTTGTTTTTCCAACTGTGTGGAAAAAATTCGCTCGATTTTTTCATTTAAAACATGTTCTTTACATTCATGCCAAATACAATGTACTTTGGCGAATCTTTTTTCTAATAACTATTCACTAGTTTTCTGAATATTTTTGTTTGCTATACACAATGAATATAGGTGTATGCAAAAGTGAATAAAATTAAAGCATACAAAATATAAATTCAAATAATCAATTTTACAAAATATCTCTTTTGATTTGTTAACATAATATGCTAAATTAAGTTTGTTCTTTTTTAATTTTTATACTCTTTTTAAATATTTGAATTATGAAAAAATACTTTTTTATGTTAATTATCAATATTTAATTAAAAACCATCTAACATAATTGTATTATTGTTATAGATATGATTATTTCTAGATATTTGTAAGAACATCATTATTGTAACAACATCATAGGTAATCCCACACTGTACACCAATCGCTTGCGATGATGGTGTGCGCTTCGTAAGAAGTTTTTCCCGGTCCGTCATATTAAAAAAAAAAAAAAAAAAAAAAAAAGATATTTGTAAGAAAAAACACACAATATATCGCTAATTCCATACGAAGAGATATAATGAGATATTGTACATAATTGGTAGAAATTGTTAGTAAAGGGTTTAAGTTTATAACTTAGTTTACAAATTTATATTTAATCACGTAGTGTAGATCAAAAGCAGTCATGAGATTTGACAGTGAGATGGGGTAAGGGGTGTAATTTAAATTACATTTATCCTCCTCTTAAAAATTTATAAGATGATATATGATATTAATGTTAATTTTTAAATTATAAAATTATATCATTTACAAATGCGAAAAATCTACCTATATATATTTTTACCGACCGACGATAGTAAGGGAGGTATTGTTTTCACACCAAATTTCACATGTGGAGATTTTTACATATCTCCACGAATCATGCATTTTCTAAACAGAAAAAAGTATTTTTAGCATGATGTCTGTCCGTCCGTCTGTCCGTCTGTCCGTCCGTATAGATGTGTACAGCCTGAACGGCTCAACCGATTTTGATGAAATTTGGTATATTTACTTAATGCATCAGTGGGATGAATTGATCAACTTTTGGTGCAATTCCGGAAACCGGAAGTGGTAGTATTAGCGATCGACGATAGGAAGGAAAGGGTTATTTTCACACCAAAGGAGATTTTATATATCACCACGAATCATGCACTTTGTATTGGTTTTATCCTCGAGAAAAATCATATTTATTAGTTTTTTCTTGATTTAAAATTATATGACGTCATCCAGCCATTCATGACGTCACAGCCTGGTCTTGCATATATATTATAAATAAAATAAAATTAAAAATGTTTATATTTATTATTTATGTTTCCATATCTGTTTTTTATTACATTAATAGATATATTAAAATTATTTGAAATTGTTTCTGTAGCTGGAAATTAATTTATTTCAAACCGTCGGTCGGTTCGGACCTGGCCACAGGTCAACTTATTTTATAATGAATTTTGGTTAAGCCTCCTGCGCTCAAAAAGTAATTACCAATTTCTCTAAGCCATCTATTCACAGTTAGACACATATTTCAATAAAAATGTCAAAAATGGATATAATACATGAATTTTAATTTCATGGCATCGTTAACAAGAAACAGAAAGAGAGATAGAGAGAGATTCAAATGCTTATTAAATGATATTTTAACTTGTCCAATGAGATCAATCAGGTTTTTATACACTGTGAATATATTTCAAAACAATAATATTAGTAAAATTTCAATCAAGACAAAATATATATGAATTATATACATTTTTATATTTAGAAAAACAGATTAATCTTTAAATAAATTTCACAGTATATAGATATTTTTTATTCACTTTATTTTATTTGTAACTAGCTGATCAGAGCGCCTTCGGCACTCTTGTCATCTAGACGGGGGCCCCCCTGTACCACCGAAGTAATACATAGTATTTCGTTGAAAGTCTGTATGTAAAAATTTTTCATCCATTTTGTTGCAAACAGTATATTATATTATATTATCATATCTTTTTGTGTTCTTATTTAAAAGATATTTTAATTTAATCAGTAAATTAATTATATATTACTATTGTATTTGTTATATCCCTGTGGCTCTACGGATCTCGAAAGTAACCCCCAAATCTGAGCTATAACCATCCTATATAACTCCTACCCTGTCCCATCTGTCCCACGTCCCTTCCTACATTGTCCACTCACAACGTTCTTGGTCTTCCCAATCACACAGGACGTTTCCCAATCGGTTTTTCCAAATAAATTTCGCCGATCTTTAATCTACCATTCTAGCCATGACCCCTTCCCATCCCAGCCTTCTCTATTTTATAACCTTAATAACCTTAACTATATCTGGTCATGCAATTCCTCGTTATGTCATCTCCGCCATAGCCCGGTGATTTCATCTTTCTTTGGTCCTTAAATGCTGCAAACAATCCTAATATCGACCACGCATATAATACAACAGGCAAAATAATTGTTTTAAATATTTCAATTTTCATCCATTTTGATAAAAGTTTTGATGAGTTAAGCCTCTTTACTGTATGATGATAACAGACGTTACTCGATTGCGACCTCGATTTAAATTCTTATCCAATATTATTATCCTTTGTAATTATAGAATCTAAGTATTTAAATTTTTCTACATTTTCAAATTCTACATTTTGTATTGTTAAGACTTTGTGTGTTAATGTTTTTCTCTCTTACTAAATATTTTGTTTTATCTCTATTAATTTCAATCCCCATCTTATTTCCTGTCTCAATTAATTTATTTTATGCTATCTTTAATTGCAATTGCCGAATCTCCTATAATATTTAAGACTTCTGCTTAGCCTAATTCTTAAATTTTTTTGTTTAATTGCATTTCGTTTGATTTTTGTCTAATCACATACTCAAATGCTAATTTTTTTTTGTTTCTATGACAGCAAAAAAGTAAACAAATTACATACATACATACAAACACTCTCCTTTATATATATAGATAGAATATAGATAAATAGATAGATAGATTGAGAGATAAGTTTTTTTTTTAAAATTTTAACATTTAGCAATTAAACCGCTTATTTTAATAGTATTAAATTTGATTTTAAATACTAATTTAAATTTAAGTATAATCATGACTGATAATAGAATTTGAAATAGTCAATCGAAAAACTGATTTTTTCGATTTTTTATAATAAAAATAAATAATATTCTAATTGATCTCGAAACTAATTAAAATGGGGTTGGATCCTGAAATCTATATAACCAAGATAAATGTTTTATTATATAAATTCTATATAAATAATACTAATATTGTATTCCATAAAATAATAAAAATTTATAACTTAGGTATCTTTATCTAAATAGAACACATGTGTGTTAGGTTATACATATATTATTTATCTATTATTCATTGTTTGTTAAAATTTCAACAAGGATTGTTCTTAATTCAATTTTGTATTAGATTTGAAATCTTTTGTTCTTGAGGCTAAAAGCTAAACCTCTCAAAGCTGACTTGGTGAATTAGTAATTTGAAGCCTTTCATGTCAAGAACTTTGTTCCTCAACGATTTATAATTAATTATAAATCAAATCATTGGAAAATTAAATATTATCACTTGAATTATCAAATTAACACATAAATTATTAAATTAATAGTTGATATCAAAGAAAGAGAAGATTTAATGAATCTTTTAAATTTATATTATTAAAATTTAGATTAGAATCATTTAATACGGTATATATTATGTAAGATATAGGTAAAGTACCGAAACCCCGAGCCTCCGCTCGGTAATTAAGTTAAAAAAAATTATTCATTATTATTGGGTTTGGCTGATAAAATTAATACCTGATTCACCTAATCCCCATTCAAATAATAACATACAAACAGAAAAGTAGGCCTGTTGATATAAAATATAAACCTGGGCCACCGAGCTATCGCTGGCCCTTTAACAAATTTATACAATTTTTTAATTATTTATTACAATTGTTAAATGGGATTTTAATAAATGACCCATTAAAAATTTGTTTCCTAAAATGTTTCAAATTAATTAAAATAAATTGATTTTCATTTCAATACCTGGGTCACCTAGCTATCGCTCGACTCTTTAACAAATTTATACAATTTATTATTATATACTTTAAAAATTTTACATTTTTTTAATTATCTATTACAATTGGGTTTGGCTGGTAATATTAATACCTGTTTCACCAAATCGCCATTCAAATAATTTAAAAGAACATATCTCTATTTTTATCAATATATATTCAATAACCGCCGAAATTAATTCTTTCTGTCGGGAAATTTTGACGTCAAAATTGACTGAACCAATTTCGATGAAATTACATCATAATATTCTTGATCCCAGAAATTTATTTTTTAAAATTTGATATCTACATATTGTCATTCAAAGAATGTTTATGTTTCTATTTTTTATGTTATATTTATATTTAATTATATTTTTAATTTTATTTTTCTAATTATTGGCCTTTTTAAATTATTTATAAAACACTGAAAACATTCACATTGCGAATATTATTACCTCTTTTAATTTTTAAGATTATATGAATAAATAATTTTAATTTTGATCTCATAATTGGATTTTCATTTTCAAGTAAGATATTATGGGTGGATTCAAAATTTATGAAGGGACACTTCGAGAAATGTAGAAATGTTGCGGCCAAGAACTTTCGACTACCGTAAAGCACAGAGATAGATAGATATAACATTTATAATTAAATTAAAATATATTAAAGTAAGAACACAAAAATAAATGTTTTATGTAATATACTGATAGAAACAAAATGGATGAAAAAACCTTTTACATATAAACTTCCAACCAAATATAGGGTACAGAGGGCAGAGCCCCCCGTCTAGATGTGAAGAACGCCCAAGGTATATAATATTTTGTATTTACGGAGTCGCTGAATAATAAATTGATGACGTCATTTAATTCTCCTAAATCGAATAAAGATAAATCTTCTAAACGTTGTGAAACAATTTCAAGTAATTTAAATGTATCTATTAATGAAATAAAAAACAAATATGGATATAATATAAATATTTTCAATTTTATTTAATTTTTATAATATAAATAATAAGATATATGAAGCGGTGGCTGTGACATCACATATATACATTTAAATTAAAAAAAAACTAATGAAGATGATTTTTCCCAGAGATGAGATCAATAAAACTCAATTTTTCTTTATAAATATTATCTCTGGTGTGACTTTCAAAAAAATAGTTAGATTGGTTTCTGAGAACCCATTTACATATATACAAACAATTTTAGCTAGCATAATAAGATTAGATAATTTAAAAAGATCGTCAAATGATATTATTATATATTATATTGTATTAACGAGAATATTCTTTATAATTTAATAAATTGTATTCTTTAATTCAATTCATATTTATAATCATTAGTTATTGTATATATTATACTTACAATGTGTTGAGATGTTGTAGATGTTTAAAGGCGTTAGGCGGGATCTCTTTAAACCTGTTGAATCTCAGATCTCTGAAACAAACAAAAAGATAAAAAAAAACATTAGTAATGGAGAGAGATGATCACAGAATCTCAGAGAAAGATGAGAGGGGGAGAGAGAAAGAAGGATTCTTCTAAGTGAAACAAATTATCTTTTTATTCACCAATTAAAAGTAATAAATAAATAAGTCAGAGTTCATTAAATCTTTGGAAAATTAAATAATAATAAATAAATTTTAAATATCGAGTTTATTTTATATATAATAAATACTATTTTTAAATTGAAATAAATACATATATTAATTTTTCAATAAATGAAGAATAATAATCATATAATGAAATACGTTTATTTGTACCCTGCCTAAATATGAAATAATTAAACATTGATCATGTTTTAGAGGTTTTGATTTTGATATTTTTAAATTATTAAATTATTTTAGTAAAAAATTTCAATAAAATGATTTCTCAAAAATGAGATTAATGCAGATCGTTTTTTAACTACAAAAATTCTTATGAATTTGTGAATTTCATAAAAATTTTCAATTTTCAAGATCTGAAATGCATAGTTCCTACAATTTAGGCAACTATAATAAAATTGAATAGGTATAAAGGTAAATAAATTTTCTGATTCCCAAAATTTCCTAGAAATTAATAAAATTCATGCTCAAGAGGACATAAACATTAAAATTTAATATTTATTTATTTATCTATCTATTTATCTAATTCTTTTAATATAAAATATAAATTAGAATTTATATAATTAAATTATTAATAAAAAAAACACATAATATTTAACTTGAAATATATTAATACATTTATAATACATTTATAAGACAATTTGAAGATACAATGTATTTTACAAAAAGGTAAAAAAATTGTGAATGATTTATAATTCTTTCTATCGTTCTATTTATATGACATGCAATCAATTCTCTTAAAGAAAAACAGTATCAAAATTGACATGTACCCTGATTGTGCGGTATAAAAGCATATATGAGCAAAAATGTTCAAAATGTATGTCCTATGTCTATATTTTTAAATATAAATACTTTTGAAAAAAATACTGGGCGAGATCAGTATGAGCAGAATACGAAAACGGTTACAAGGAACTTAGACTAAATTAATAAAAAAAAGTATTTTAATATAAATCCTCGACCTCTAAAATTTTATTGAATTTCGATATCCAATATATACTACTATATAAATTGATTTTTAAATTATTTTAAAATTGTATTTTACAATTTTTTCATTAAAAGTTTTTCATAAATTGATTAGTTTTATTAATTCTCTATGCCCATATTAAATATAAAATTAATTCAATAAAATAAATTTGGGGAGATAAAGAATATATTAATTTCCTTCAAGACAAAGATTACTGATGGTTATTTATGAGCTCATTTAAATGAGCTAAATAATGATGTTTTATTTATCAATCTCTCATTTCTTTACTTTTAGTCTCTCATTTGTATTCAATGTTAATTTATTTTAGACAGTCTATCTGATATGTGACAATGTAGTCATTAATTTAATTTGGAATAAGTGAAACTGTTAAGAAGAGGAGGATACTTTGCTATATAAATGTTGGAGTCTTGTCGATAGAACGGAAGCGAAGTGTAACTTTAGAAAGAGGGGGGGGGAGTATGAGGAGAAGATCGAGGGATAGAATAAGAAGACGCATTATTAAATTTCAATTTTAATTGCACGTTTAATTAATCAAAGACCTGTTCTGAATAATCTAATAATATTTTCGATTAAAATAATATAGCAGTATCTAAAAATTTAATTTTCTACTTTCACCTATATATAGCTTCATCTCTTGAACTTATTAAATTATTACAGAACCAGCCATCACCACTACCACTTACAACACATTTACTTACAACCATTCTCCCCACCTCTCCCATTTTCCTCGCTTGCACTTATTCTTCTATACGTCTTCTTATTATTTGCCAGCTCAAAGTATCAACTCAGCGAACGTGAATTTTTAATAATATTGCCCATGGAATTTCACTTAAAAACCAAATTGCATAACTTAAATTAATAGCTTAGGGGTCGTACATTTTTAAATAAGGTTTTATCATGTGTAGAGCAAAAATTCAATTTAATACAAAAACATAATTTAAACTTAAAATTGATTTACAATTAATTTTGAATAAAGATATATTCAACATTTTTAGTTATTATTATTAAATTGAAATTAAAATATTAAATTAATTTTTGGACAAAAAAATAAAATAAATAAATAAAAACTTTATTTAAAATAAGGCAAATTGGTAAATGTGTTAAATCCTACTCTTCTAAAAAAATAAATAAATTTTATTTATTTATAGAAAAATAAAGAATTATTATTTGATAACATATTAAAAAGGAACATTTCACACAAAATAATTGAATTCAAGATTTTCTTAATTTGATATTTAAATATTATTTCTATTTCTAATATTCTAATAAGTAAAAAATTCCTGACTCCATATTCCCCCATTTCATATTTTTGTGCAATTTCCTTATACTTATTTTTCCAACCAATCACTTCTTTGGTTTTCTCACATATCGTTTTTCAATTGTTTAGCAATTTATTAATTTTGCGATTAATTTTTCTTTCTGAATTTTGTTTTTTTTTAATGTGAATTAAAATATTCATACATTCTAAAAATAAAAATATATGCATTAAATATAATAATAATCAAAATAAACCATAAGATTTTCATAGTGGATGAAACCGAAAAAGACCTTTTTTGTTTTCTCTCTGTGGCTCTACGGAACTCGAAAGTTCTTGGACGCCAAGCATCCCTATTCTGAGCCGCAACCCTCCAAACCCTCCCCTCCCCTATCTCTCTCACGTCCCTTCCTATATTATTCACCCACCACGTCCTTGATCTTCCAAGCGGACGTTTCCCAATCGGTCTCCCCACCAATATATTCACTTTTTTTACCGACCGACGATAGTAAGGGAGATATTGTTTTCACACCAAATTTCATATGTGGAGATTTTTACATATCTCCACGAATCATGCATTTTCTTAACAGAAAAAAGTATTTTAGCATGATGTCTGTCCGTCCGTCCGTATAGATGTGTACAGCTTGAACGGCTCAACGGATTTTGATGAAATTTGGTATATTTATTTAATGCATCAGTATGATGAATTGATCAACTTTTGGTGCAAATCAGGAAACCGGAAGTGGTAGTATTAGCGATCGACGATAGGAAGGGAAGGGTTATTTTCACACCAAATTTCACATGAGGAGATTTTTTACATTTCACCACGAATCATGCACTTTGTATTGGTTTTATCTGGCTGGAAATTAATTTACTTCAAACTGTCGGTCGGTTCGAACCTGGCCACAGGTCAACTTATTTATTTAAATATTATATTTATATTTATATTATTAGAATTATATATATATAAATATTAAATATTAATTTAAGTATATTTTAATTAAAATATTGATTTGCAACTTCTAAATTTATTTATTTATTAAATCATTATTTCACTTTCTCTTACAATAAATTTTTTCTTTTTTTTTTAGTAAATTATATTTTTTAAATTGATTGGATATAAAAATGAAGAATGTTGCTTGGAATGGAAGAAACGTGGGATTCATAAGAGGAAGAAGCCACGTCTTCAACTCTCCACCTGGTTGGACGTCTTTTGATTGACTTATCATTAATCATGATCATCATAAATTATACTTAAAGGCGCCATGAATTCCAAATTAGTGACCTTGGTATAAGTTCAAAACAGGAGATTTTATTGACAGGACACAGAAACTGTTGAATATCTTTTTATACGATAAATTTATAATTTAATGAAATATCAAAATCCTATCCTATTTTATATTTTAAATTTTCAATAAATATATTTCATTTGTTTTAATGCCAACCACAGAGAGACATTACTATATTTGATTAAGTGTTGAAAATAATCATATCTTTAGTATTAGGTGATTACTTCGAATAAATTATTCATCTTATATCACTTCATTCACTACATGGATTCTGTTACATTTGAAACTTATTCTAATTAAATTAATTTTAAAAAAATAATATTTTATTAAAGTGAAAATATATAAATTAAATTTCTTATCTTGTGTCAGACAATATGACATTATTAATTATATTTAATTTATATTTTTTTTTAAACATTAACGTTATCATTTGATCATTTTTTTCTTCCATTTATATATAATAGGTACTATAAATAGATATGTAACTGCAAATTAATCCAGCTGTAGAAATATTAAGAATTCGAAATTTGGATTTCATTTAAATTAAATTTATAGTTTTTCTGGAGATAAAATTCTAAGCTAAATGAATTAATGTTTTTCTTTAATCAATGATTTTTAAAATAGTTTAACACCATTATTCAAATTTAATGTAGATATTAATTATTTAACTTTTGAAAAATAATCATTTTTTTTCAGGAAAATTATTTGACTTTTAAATATTGTAATAAGTATAGCGAAAGAGTGATAATAAAGTAGGTTGTCTGCTTATTCATTTTAATTTTTAATTAATCTTTTTAGTCACCACCTAAAGTTAATTCATTTAATATTATATGGAGTATTAATATAAATCGGTTGATATTATTTATTATTGGAAGTAAAATGCAAAAAGTGGGTATACATTTTTTTTAATTTGAATTTAAACGAATTGAGATAGTAAATTAATAATTTGAAAAAATGTATAAATATATATAATTATTTTAATGTCAATATTTATATTTTTAGATAGATTTTTATATTTTTATACTAGCTGCTCCGAGCGCCTTCTAGGCGCTCTTCACACCTAGACGGGGGCTCCGTCCCCTGTACCCCCGAATGATACATGGTATTTGGTTGAAAGTCTGTATGTAAAATGTTTTCATCCATTTTGTTTCAATCAGTATAAGTAGATAAGATATATATTTGTTTTCTTGGAAAATATATTTTAATTTAAGCAACAACAAATTTTCCTAGTATAATAAGTAAGATTTATTGACTATTTCATATTATTATTTATATATTTACTAATATATTTGTGGCTCTTTGCATTTATTTAAGTAGATTTTAATTAATTAAATAATTAATATTCTAAGTTTATGAACATTATTTTTTTTTATAAATTATATTAATTAAAATTTATTTTCTTATTTCTGTTTGTTCTTTATTTTACATATATATGTACAAAACACAAAACAATAACACAGACAGTCACACAGACATTGCCTTTTATATATATAGATAGATTAAAACCTTCCCTGGGATGCCCACAACAATCCCTGAAAGTTTCACCGTAATCGGACGGGTAGTTTTTGAGTATTTGACAGACACACAGACAGACATTGCCTTTTATATATATAGATTTATAGATTTATTCATGAAATTTGAGAAAAATTATTCTTGGCCATTAATAATATTCCAAAACACTATTGAATGTTATTGTATAGATTGGGTCTGGTAAAACGTCTTTTAATATACAAAAATGAATTTATTTAAACCAAATATAAGCAATTATTATTGACAATGAGATTTTTCGGGCACTGTCATGATGCCAACAGTAAACAATTTCTGTGGTTTATGTTCTCCTATGCTTATAATTGGTCTACTTTAAAAATTGCAACTTTGTAAATAGCCGGGTGAACAGAGCGTGACTCATCTTTCACGTCAAAATTTTTAAAACGAAATCGTGTGAACAAGTTCTTTGCAGTAGTTTTTGAAAATATTATCTTAGACGTACACAGCATAAATTTTATAAATTATTTGTCTACATAGTAAAACGCAAATAACTTTCTAACTACTAAACTAATTTCGATGACACTCAATCCAACGCTCGAAGTGTCAACTTATAAATGGGCATTTAGTTGTCTACAATCTGTATTTCCGAAGTAATTTGAAATTGAATTTGTCTATAGGAAAAAGTCGGGAAAACTTTTTAATTATATATTCTTATATTGACAAATATCCGTCCATCTGACTTTAATATTAATTAATATTTTAATAATTAAATTATTTTAATATATATACATTTTTGGCATTTATTTCTTTAATATTCATCATAATAATTGTAATAATTATAATTATGTTTGTTATAGGATAAATTTGTTGGTCAAAATTGCTTTAACAAATTTTCTCTTTAGTAATAAAAGTAGGATATATTGAGTGTGGTTGTGAGGGAAAGTTGAGGTATATTAGACCACTCCAAAAGCTGTGGTCAGTTGCAAAATACCCTCCTGAGAGAACTGTTAGATGGTCTTATATATTTCCCAAAATATCTCCCTCATTCATAATTCATAATAACATTGACAATGAATAAAATGATTTAAATTTCTCATAAGAATTACATGTGTGTGAATATGATAAATAAATATAAAATTAATTTAGAAATAATATATATTAATTTTACTACTAATAAAAAAAAAGTTTAGATATTTAATATTTCTAGTATGTGTATAAACATAATAAAAATAATTTTAAAGTTAAAAACATATTATAGTAAAAAATTAAAAACTTAAAAATAATTTACAAAATATTGTATTAATGGTGACTTGATAATGTTTATAAAATTTATAAAGATCATGTAATCTTCTCATTTGGGTACTAATTTCTATTATAAATTATAATTTGGTATAGTTCCAAAATGGATAAGCTAGAAATCTTGTATAATTAAAATTTACTCTTCTCCTTTCATAAAATTCTATTAATAAATATATCTTAAAAGTAAATCTTTAAATTATTAAGGGAATTTTTATTAAAAGACCACATTGTTTGTATAAAATTATTTATTAAATTAAAATAACTGTACAAATTTAAATTAATTAATTTACTTTTAAAATAACTGTACAAATTTAATTTAATAAATAATTTTATACAAACAATGTGGTCTTTTAATAAAAATTCCTTTAATAATTATCAAAATAACCAAAAAAGCTTTAATAAATAAATCTTTAAATATTAAATATTTAATTTTAATATGTTTTTTTAGAGTTTAATATATTATTCAATTTATTTTTTATAAGATTAGAAAATTTAATATTTATATTCGTATTTCCAATATTCATGGGAAAATGTTTGCATTTTTATACACAATTCAGAGGAATTGGAATTGTGCTGAAAAAGCTAAAATGAGATTTTCAAAAGAATTGAGTTTGCATTGTAGTTACAAGAAGATCAATTGTAAAGTAGAGTCTGTTTACCGCCAGACAATATAGAAAATGGAGGAGAGACAAGATGGATATAATGTTTTTAAGTAACCTAATTTAATTCAAAACCCACATAGGAAGTATGATCGCAAAGGAGAGGCTGCAGATAGAATGTTTCTGTCGCTGCTGTTGCTGGTGATCAATAGCTGCGTTCTACCGCCCCGAGGGCTCTTCCAACGGGAGAAACCCCCTCAAATGAAGACAAACAATCATGGGGGGACGATGGTAGAGAGAGTTGGCTAAAGCTTGCTCACAGGCACATGTGGACCACATTAGAAAACTCGGAAAACGTGCCGAGAATAAATCCCATAATTATTCTGCAAAAGACCTGGGGAGCTTTTGAATCAAGAATATGCGAGAGAGGGTGAGGGGGAGAAAGAAGGGATCGTTTGAATATTGTTTATACGCTTACAAATATAATCTTCTGTTAAATATAAATGAAAACATAGAAATAGAGTAATCAAAAGATTTCCAAAAGAGAAAAAAAAAAAATTAATAAATATGTAAATGAGAAATGAGAAACATTGGAAAATAAATCAGAAACATTCCTTCATTTTAAATCAGGGGTTTTAACTATTATTTATATGTCAAACATAAGATCATTTGGCTAAAAGAAAGAAATAACAAAAAATAAACTAAAATATAAAAGTTTAAACCACTGAGTAACTGACAGGTATTTTATTAATTTAATATATGTTTATATACGTATATATGTATATTTAATTGATTGTACTTATATTAAAATGTTATTTACTTAAAATTATTTTATTTTTTTTAATTTCCATTCCTTTTTAAAATGTATATCGATTATTAATTAATTAATTGAAGTGTGTTTAAGATATTTAATTATCAATATTTAAAAATATTGGAATTGAAATTTTTAATTGAAATACATATTTTATGATTTTCTTGGTTGAAATGATGAACTCTTCTGTTTATTTGCTGTGTAAAGTCTCACTGATGTTGGCAATCTTTTGAATTGATTTATTTAATTCTTCCCCTCCCCTCCCTCTTACACATATGAATATTTTTATAATGAACAGATAATTTTGAAAATTAAATTTATTGTCTCTTCTAAAAATATTTAATAAAAATATTGTCTCAAAATAAATTATATACTATTTTTAATATCTCGTCAGAGATAGTATTGGGATAACGAAATTTTCGATGTCGAGATTTTGATGATTTTATACGTTTTGAAGGTCCCTGATTCATTTTCACAAAGGTTGAGAAAAATGTCTGTGTGTATTTGGGTCTGTGTATGTAGACAAGATTACGCAAAAACGGTTTAATGAAATCATGAAATTTGGTACACTGGCATTATTCAAAATTCGTAGTTTTCTATCAACTTTTGAGAAATGTAACTCATTCGGAAGAGGGTCATTACCTACGTTTTCATTTTTTTCCTCTAAATTGACCGTAAAAATAAAAATATATGTTTGATAGTTTTTTCACATGATTAAAAATTGAATAAAACTGCTATATATAGAATTTCAACTTGATTGAATCGCTGAAAGTACAGGAATTAAATTTTTAACACGTTGACTGGCAATCACGCGCCAGCACGTTACGGTGCCATCCACAAAGAGCCAAACACACACTGGTTTAATAAATACTATTTATTAATTTTAATTTATAATTTAATTAATTAAATTAAAGTTAAATATAATATATGTTAATGAATCCAATTCAAATTGCGAGATAATCGAGTGGAGACACTCCAGATTTTTTTTTATCACAAATTTTACAGGTATATAAAAAATTATTTAATTATTTATTTTATCTTTATGGTCAACAAATAGTTGAATATAACAAATTTTATTGTTTTGATGTTTGAATTCCTTCTTGTTTCTGTTGAGAACAGGTATATTTAGATTTAATTCTTGTTTCACATACTTTTCAAATTAGAAGGAATAACCTTTGATCTAATTCTTCCTAGAGGGTATTTGTCCTTATTGGGAAGTTGTGCTGCAATCACGAAAATACCATCCGTTGACATTCTCAAGCTGCAAAGGGCTGCCCTCCAGGTCTGCCTCTCACACATATGCCTAAAGGGATTTGAAAAATGCTTGTTCTTCTTTTCTTATTCTTGTGTTTATTTTTATAGCATTTCCAAATTCACCACTATATATCCTCACTTTTGCTATTTATATACAAATATTATTTATGAAAATATTTACATAATAAGTAAAGTTTATATTCGAGGTTTATTTTTGGTTTGTTTAATAGGTATAGTAAATAATAATATAATTAACCCTTTTCGACCAAGAGGAAATTATTCTCAATTTTAAAATTAAATTAAGTTTATTTAGGGGTATTTCAAAGTAAAATTCCTAGTAAAATGTATGGCTCCAAAAAAGATTTAATCTTTAAGAAGTGGTGGAAATTATAGAGAAATTATATGAACTCTATTGTTCCCCTCTCCACCCCCCCCCCCAGGAATTAAAAAATTTAATTTTGATTATTAAACTATTATTATCACTATTATTTAATATGCTCATGAAAAGAAACTTGATTTATTGTTTGCTGGTCGGAAGAGGATGAATTGTTTTGGTTTTGATGTTGATAAAGACTAATTACGCTGATCGTGATGGATCTCTTTACAGTTATTAAATAGGTTAGACATTAGGTAATTAAAGCATCTGTCCCAACATCACTCCTACTAAAAGGTTAAAGGGCTCAAACTACCTTCACTTCATCCGGAGGCTCTAAGAACGATTAAGGCATGAGGTTATATAGCTTCTAATTATTCAAACGAAAACTTTACTTTAAATTTACACTTCTTATTTTTATATTGAAAATATTATCTGCAATTTATTAATATAATCTTTAAAAATTTTACAATTTTTACTATCTCGTAAGATAGATTACGAAAAAACGGTTTGAGCTAGAATCATGAAATTTGGTAGATGGGCATTATTCAAAATTCATAGTTTTCATTTAACTTTTGAGAAATGCAGCTCAACCGGAAGAGGGTCATTACCTACAATGTTTTGATTTTTTTTCTTCTAAAGTGATCGTAAAAATAAAGATATATGTTTTGATAATTTTTCACATGATTAATAATTTCTAGAATTTCAGCTTGATTTATTTGCTGAAAGTACCAGAATTAATTTTTTAACACTGCAAATCTCACGCGCCAACACGTGACGTGCCATCAACAAAGAGCCAAACATGCGCTGGTTTAATAAATATTATTTATAAATTTTAATTTATAATTTAATTAATTTAATTTAATTTAAATTAATATATGTTATTTAATCCAATTCAAGAGATAGTCGAGTGGCACACTCCAGATTTTTTAAATAAAAAAGATTTTTAGTGTGTAATATTTTCCTTTAAGTGTTTTGATACCCCATATACGACATATATTCTATATATGAATATTATGTATGATTTTTGCAGTCTAATAACAAATTAAATCCGATTGTATCCTTAATATGAGGTTTTGATAATATTATTTTCATTTTGATATAAGAATGTAGACATTTTCAAAATTTTCATTTTAATAAATATTTTGTATCCTCTAACATTTTCACCTCTTTTTCTACATTCATCATTCTTTCGTTGGTCCTACATTATCATTTACAATATGCTAATATGAATTATTCTCATAACCTATAATTATAAATATTATAAGTCATAACTTTTATACTTCATTAATTGATATAACCAATTTTTCCCGTAATTTTTTTGATTACTGATTGTATTGAAATTGTATAAAATTGATAATTGATTATTTTAATTTTTTTATTTTTTTTGATTTCCTATAAATCTGTTAATTGACTCGCGCATTTAACTATTTCATTCCTAACCTTTGAACAAATTTCCTTTGAGGCTGAAAATTAAATTTTGTTAGACATTTTTGAGATTGTAAACTCTATATATACTAAATAAATACTAACTACTAAATACTAAATATATTTGGGACATGAATAATGTTTTTTTGGTAATTTAAAATAAATCTATATAATTATATTATAATAATTTAAACAAAACTATACAAATAAAAAAAAAATAGAAATTTTATAAAAAATTTATTTATTTAAGGATTTCCTTTTTATTAATGAAAGGATAGAAAAAATTAATAAAAACAAATACCTTTTAGAGCTCAACAAAACAAAATAAATAAAAAAATATGGTAAATTTAAACCCCCGATTAAATCATTCTAACATATTAATAAATTATTTTTGTATTTTAAATGAAAATACATTAAAAACCAAGTTATTATTTATTTTACTGCTATTTACATATTGGATAGTATATAAAAATATTATTTTTTTCTAAAAATTTAATTAAATATTAAGAAATAATTGTAAAAATTACATTTCTTTTTCTATTTCATTTAGTGAGTAAACATGACCTAATTAATTATTTTCGTCTGATGAAAAATATTTAGAAAAGAACATCATCTCTAAATTACTTTTCTTAAATTGAAACCATCATGAGTTAAATAAAAAGACGGAAGAGAGTGTAATATAGTGGTTGTTGGGGATGGTGAAGCGTAGAGTAAAGGGTGGTGTGGTCTCACAGCCTCCTGTTTCAAACAAACATCAAATAAAAAAAAACTCGTTTAATGGCCCCTTGGTGATGAATGGAAAAAAATCGTCAGAAATGATTAAGTTAATAAAAAAAACATGATAAAATTTTTTAATGCGAAAAAAGTAACTAAATTGAACCTTTCATTCATTTCAATTAGATTTTACCGTTGAAGGATGAAGCAATTAAATGAATTCTTCTTTTATTTGCATTCACAAAAAGATGATAATTATTATATTTATATATGTATATTATATATATATATATATATATATAAATATATATATATATATATAATATGAAAAAAAGCAACTTTTCTATTTTCTTCAGTTCAAAACTTCTAAAAAGTTACTGAATCTCTAATAAAATATTAAGTCGGATTCTATTATTCGTCTGTGAATGTCATAATTTCTCAAATGTTAAATTAAAAGGTAATCTCATTAAATTTTGTGTGCCTTTGAATATCAATCCCTTCAAAAGGAATCACAGCGCCCAAGTTGGCTAAAGGAAAAGGAGGCAGGTGCGGGAGGGAGAGTGGAAAAATGTTCATTGGAAAGGAGATGATATTACGCTACGCTTGAATCCGTTATAAAACAGTGAATATAATTAGAAAATTAATCGTTGTTGCACAGAGAATGTTTTGGGCTCAGTTAATGATTCAGAAAACATGTTCTTCATTATCATTCCTAGTTAAGATTTCATGAATGAATGTTTTTGAAAAGACTTTTCCGGTTAATTGCATGCTATTTAAGAGAATCTTTTAAAAAGAGAAGAAAAGTGGTTCGCTTTATAGAATACCGCTGCCGACAAATGAAAAGATCATAATACGTAAAAAAAGTTGATACTATGATAATTAAAATAAAAAAAAAAAAATAATTAATGAGTTTTTTTAGGCTTAAAGATATACATTAAAGAAAAAATTTAGATTGTAAAGACGCGTTTGGCAAAGTCATTCTAATCAATCAAAATTATTCATTTACCAATTAAAAGGACACGTTTGATTAATAGTTCCACGTTAAGTAATCTAATCTAGAAAATCAATTTAAATAAATTAAAACATAGCACATTTTAAAACATTTATTTACTTTCATATATATTTATTTTATTTTTCAATATAAAAATAATATATTTCGTGAATTAAACTAAATAAATTTTTAAAAATTTGAAAAAAAAAAATTATTTTACTTTTTTTTATCGAAATTTTGAAAACATTGAAAGTAGACTAAACTAATTTAATAGAAATAAAGAATTTATATTATTATGAAATTATGTAAGATAGAGAATTTTATTTTGTATAAATGTTTAAAAGATTCTCTTTCTGGTAAAAGCTGAGAATCTAGTCATGTGTTTTCCCAGGGTTTTTTTATTTTATTATTATTTTTTTTTTGAAAACGTCTTCAATGTCAGTTGTAAAAGATAGACTGTGATATGATAAATGTCGGCAATCCCCTAACCCCAAGAATATTCCCCATGGGAATCAGAAAGAACTGTTCGACTAGAGGATTTCAGTCTGAATCAAAACTTCCCTCATCTTCTGCTTTAGTAGGGGTGGCCAACAATTTGAACGTGAAACGATTTTTAGTTGATTCGCACATTTTAAGTTATGATATTGATTCTTGATCACCTATAATTTTATTTTATTATCGAAGATAATTAATTGAATTCTATCATTAAGCTAATTTAATACTACTTAAATTGATTATTCGATAATTGTTCTATTATTTAATTTATTTATTTTGTAATAAAGTATATTTATTTATATTATTATTAATAATAAAAAAAATGTTTCATATTAAAAATACATAAATTATAAAAAAAATTATTTTAGGATTAGGATAAAATTTAATTTTAATATTTCTTTACAATTTGATATATAAATACTAATTTGAGAAATTCTTAAGATTTTAAGAGTATTGTATTTCTAAGATTGGGTAAAATGGGATATAATTAGAAAAATCAGATATCAATTTTATCAAGATAAATTATTTTTAACACAATCATTGAAATGAAATTAATCTTTATTTAATTCATGATTTTATCTTTAATAATGAACATAAATAAGTGCAAATTTATTGAATAGGTGATATTTTGAAAATTATATTACTGCTATATGGTAGATGATATCTAACAATGAGCTGGGACTACTTGTAAAATCTGAATCCCGAAAGAAAATTTTATTTTTATGTGTATTATATCGAATTCTGATCAAACACCGGTACTTTTTTAGAACGATAAAATAGTACAATATCTATATATATGGAATTTCAATCAAGTTTAAAACTAAATTTTAATGTTTTTGATTTTGTTTTTTACTTTCCCGCATACTTCGTATAAGGGAACTATTGGAATCGTCAAAAATTTCGACAGATCTTGACGTTTTAGACCTCCCTGAGTCGGAAAGTACCATTTTTCGAATTATGTCTGTGTGTGTGTATGTATGGATGTATGGATGTATGTAATGTTTGTCTGTGAGCAAATTTACTCAGAAACTAATCAAGCTAGGATTTCGAAATTTGGTACACCAATATTATTCACAGTTTGTAGATTTCTATCCAAATTTCGTCAAAATCGGTTAACCGGAAGTGGTACTTTACCTACACTGGTTGCGTTTACCTTTCAAGTAAAGTAC
The DNA here is from genome assembly GCA_963082975.1 of Labia minor. Lineage (NCBI taxonomy): Eukaryota > Metazoa > Arthropoda > Insecta > Dermaptera > Spongiphoridae > Labia > Labia minor. The sequence goes on from OY720347.1 coordinate 65,765,161, forward strand.
CAGTTTGCTTCGAGATATTTGCTTCATATTTTGTATATAGATTTAAAAATATGAAAAAAATTCAGATACCAAATTTGATCATGATCTGACTACCGGAAGTGACATTTTACCTATACAAGTAGCGTTAGGTTTAAATTATAAATATATATAATAGTGTTAAACCATTTTACTTTATAATTTAAATTAATTAGTTTGTTTATTTTTATTGTTGTTAAAACATAATAATAATAACCTAATTACCTATTTATATGCGGGAAAGTCTAGGGGAGGACACTCTCGCTTTTTTCATTTCTGTTTTACAATATAAATATTTACAATATATAAAATAATCTATATAAATAAATAATATTAATAATAAAAATAATAGAATAGAGATTATTTGTTTAATATTATATGAATTGAAATTATGTAAATTCACGAGTTGATTTCAATTAGCACTTTAGAGAGGAAAGGAAACCCAGTGGTTGATTTTAATTAAAACTAGAATTACGGTTTTCAAGGATTCTTCGTAAAAGGTTTAATTAAAATTCTATAAACAATCCGCTTAGTGGTAACGTTTATAAGAATGACAAGAAGAGGGAGAGAGAGAGGCTTTTCTTACACAAATTCAACTTTGCTGTCGCATTGTAAGGGGTTTTTTTTTCTTAGATAAGCTTATTAAAAAAATTTCATATATGGCTGGAAAATTTAATGTTAAAAATTTCAAATAAAATAAAACAATAATACCAGATTCATTAAATTTCTAATTATCAATACAAAAAAAAAAAAAAAAAAAAAAAAAAAAAAAAAAAAAAAAAAAAAAAATATAGATGAGATCGAAAATTAAAAATTATTGTGAATTTTAGAAATTTGTACTTTAATTTTCTTGTTATATCTAATTCTTTATGAAAACAACACGTATAATGTTATTTTAAATTAGACATAGTTATTTTATAGTTATATCTTATCTTGTTATACTAGCAAAAATTGTATATATATTTGTATATTTTTGAGATATTAAACTATATTATCAGTAGTAATAGTAATCCTTGGTCGAAACAGTCTATAAGCTATTGCTACTTTGAAAAATATGAAACTGAAGCCATCTAATTATAACATATATATATATATAATATAGGATCAAATATTTTATCAAGTAAATTTCAATATATGTATTTTTTATCTTGAAATGAAAATCAAGTTATTTTAATTAATTAGTACCATTTTAGGAAACAAATTTTTGATGGGTCATTTTTAGAAAACCTATTTAACAATTGTAATAAATAATTTAAAAAACTGGAGTGTCTCCACTCGTCTATCTCGCAATTTGAAATGGATTAAATAACATATATTAATTTAAATTTAATTAAATTATAAATTAAAATTAATAAATAATATTTATTAAACCAGAGCATGTTTGGCTTTTTGTTAATGGCACCACGTCCTGTGTTGGCACGTGAGATTTGCAGTGTTAAAAAATTAATTCTGGTAATTTCAGGGAATCAATCAGGCTGAAATTCTATATATAGTAGTTTTATACAATTATTAATCATGTGAAAAATTATCAAACATATATCTTTATTTTTACGGTCACTTTAGAGGAAAAAATATCAAAACGTTGTAAGTAATGACCCTCTTCCGGTTGAGCTACATTTCTCAAAAGTTGAAAGAAAACTACGAATTTTGAATAATGCTCATGTACCAAATTTCATCATTCTAGCTCAAATCGTTTTTGCGTAATCTTGGTTACACACACACACACACATTCAAACATACACACACGAAATTCAGGAACCTTCCAGTGGCGCAACCAGGATTTGATCCTGGGGGGGGGTTTTGACTAGCCGCTCCACCTTCCTATGGCGCCCCCCCCCCCGGGCTCTCTCAAAGACAAATTTTCATTAAGATTTTTTTGTATATTAAATATTTAAAAAAGTTTTGTAAATGAAACACTGATTTTACAAAATCTGGCAAAAAAATTTAATTTTGTATTTTATTTACTCGTATTCACAGTTTTAGAAAGAAAATATTTTTTTCCAGCTATAAGTAAATTATTTTAGCTTTGCTCATGAAATAAGGATAGCTTATACGATGATCGGAAAATTTTGAAAATTTTTGCTCCGAGATTCTTTGAGATTTTCACTTTTCAGACGGTTCTGAATCCAAAACTGCAAAAAAAATTTTTTGATCCGGCTCGTTACCGAGATTACGTCTAGACAAAATGAGATATTGTATTGAAATTTGATATTTAGATGTTTTTTTTTGGGAATGATGGGCGGGGATTGGATTGTTGTTGGACAAGATCCGTCCATAAGTAAGGGTAGTTTAAAGATGTGTCAAAGCATATTTTATTGATTTTCTCAATAAAAACCGATTTTTATGAGATTTATCGTATTAAATTTATAGGGAATCGAATTTACTAAAAGTTTCATTATATTCATTTTTACCTAATCTTAATAATAAAGGAGTTATTTATAAAAAACTATTAGGTTGTCCTATAAGTTTTTTCCGCGTCACGCTATGAATGAATCTAACTGCCTATGTTTATATATATATATATATATATATATAAACATGCAGGCTTATCTCTTAGCCGTTTATGGCATCTTATTTAATCATCCCAGAGCTTTTTCAGAATTCGTTTCGTTGGTGACAAAGTCTCTTTAAAATTTTTCTACTATGGAGAGCCAAAAGATCATTTGCGGCAGAAGAGATTTGCACCGTTTACGGGATTGGTGCTTCGACTATTAGGACCGTCCGCAATTGGTTTAAGAAATTTAGAGCTGGCCACCCAGCAACGACGGATATTATCAAGACTGTACATGCTGAAAATCCACGATACAGTGTGCGCGAGATAGCTGGTGAAACTAACATTCCCAAAACAACGGCACATAAGCATTTAATCAAAATGGGATATGCGAGTCGATATGAAGCTTGGGTTCCACACCAATTGACGGAGACCGGCCTTATAAAGCGCGTCCCTTCGTGCGATTTGCTTCTACAGCGACACAAAAGAAATCATTTCTTAAAGAGTCTTGTCACTGGAGACGAGACTTGGATTTTGTATCAAAATGTGGATCGAAAACGGATTTGGTCTAAAGAAAATAGACCTTCAACTGTTGCGAAGTCTGGGCTTCATCCGAAGAAGGTTCTTTTGTGCATTTGATGGGACTGGAAGGGTGTACTGTACTACGAGCTCCTTCCTGAAGGTGATATGATCAATGCTGACAAATATTGCAATCAACTGAATTAACTAAAAACCGCCATAGCAGAAAAACGGCAAGAATTGGCGAACCGACGAGGTGTAGTATTCCATCACGGCAACGCAAGGTCGCTTATTGCGTTGATCGTAAGGCAAATATTATTACAGTTTGATTGGGACGTTCTACCTCATCCTCCATACTCCCCATACCTTCCTCCATCCGATTATTACTTGTTCCTCTCCTTAAAAATCTCTCTCCGTGGTAAATCTTTCAAATCCATAATCGAAATAAAAACGCACCTAAATGAATATTTTGAAAGTAAGCCTCAACTATTTTGGAAAGAGGGCATAATCAGGCTTCCTGGGAGATGGAAGAAGGTTATAGAACAGAATGGTTCATACATAACATAATAAATCAACCTTAACCAACAAATATCGTGTATTCATTTCGCATCAAAAAAAGCGAAGAAACTTATGGGACACCCCAAGTACTTTAAGATTTCGAAAGCTTTTCGTCCGCCCGTAATGGCAGGATATTTTGAAAGAAATCATATAAAAATCCCTTAGAAAAAATCCCTAAATAAAAAATTTCCCTAATTTTTTTTGTACTTATTTAATAATGAAAAGCCGAAGAGACTTGAATGAGGTAGTTATGCTTGGTGTCATCACATCTGTTCCATCTGGTTTTTTAGCGTCCCATTTTTCATGGTTTGCCTTCATTATGGTCAGAAGCTCATCATGCGAGTCGCTGAATCGTTTCCTTGGTGGATCAGGCTTCTTACCAAGTACATCACGACAGATTTCCTAAGAGATAAGGTTATGCTCAATATGGATTTGCTTAATCAGGTGACCCATACTGATGTCTTATAACCTTCTAATGCATTGTTTGTTCGAGGTAAACCCATCAAAGTGGCATCGTAGATGTTCCAATGTTCCAATGTCGAATTCGGGGTCATAAAAGCCAGCCAAAAATTGTTCACCTAGCCAAGTGCGCTCGAAGTAAGAAAAAAGATCACGAAGTTTTGTCCTGTTGGTCGTCCAGCTAATGCTTGGTAGGCTACAATGACTTTTGATGGTGGTACCAAAATCAAAGCTGCAAGAGTTTGTAAATGAGTGGAGTTGTCAGGATTATCTATATCATTATAGAGCTTCAAAACTTCTGGCATTGATTTGATGTTTCTATAAATGCATTGAGCAAAATGAAAAAGACAACCTCTGATGATTGTAAATTTCACAAATTGCGTTATATATTCCCTGGTGAAATATACGGTGCAAATGGTGTATTTTGTATTTGGAATCATTAAGCTATTAAAACGTATGCTAATAAACGAAATTTGAGTAAATTCCCTTTATTTTACATACGATTTGACACCCCTATTTTTTTGGAAAAATCACGTGTCTGGGCCATATGTATCTATTTTTTTACCTATTTTTCCCTACTTTCGGTCCAGGCTCGATTACCTCCTTGGTAGGTCATGTCTCAGGCAACTGGGTGTCATGCTCACCTTGTAATTAAATTTTCTTAATCACAATTAAAATTAATACAAAAATGAAAAATTTTGTTTTTAGTGATTTTTTCTTTTAGGGATTTTTTGAGTCATGGATATTTTTATTTAGGGATTTTCGGTTTTAAGGATTTTTCTTTTTAGGGATATTTGGTTTTAGGGAGAGAGAGTTTTTTGACTTTTATGGATTTTTTCCTTTAGGGATTTTTACCCGTTTCCATTTTGAAAAAATTAGTCTTCGCTTCATAATTTTTATGAAATATTTAAAATTTGAGTAATATTTTTCTTTATTTTATATTTAAATAATAGTCAAATTGGAAAATTTCACAATCATCTAGTAATTTTATATTAAGTCTTTTGTTTTTTATGATTTAGGAGAAATAATAAAATAATTTTTTATTTCTTATATTTAATTCTGTTCGAAAAAATAAGCAATTTTTATTTTTGTTAAAATTATTTTAAAATAAAATAAACTTACTTATTATACACTAAATTATACTTTATGAATTATTTTTTTTTCAAATAAAAAGAAGGATTATATTTTTTCTTTTCTATTTGTAATATAGTACATGATATACAGCAATGTATATTTTTTTCTCTCCTGGGGGGGGTTTTGACCCCCAAAACCCCCCCCTGGTTGCGCCACTGGAACCTTCAAAACGTATAAAAACATCAAAATCTCATCATCGAAAATTTTCGTGATCGCATACTATCTCTTACGAGATAGTAAAAATTGTAAAATTTTTAAAGATTATAATAATAAATTGTATAAATTTGTTAAAGGTATTGATTATTATAATGAAATATATTAAATTTCCTAATGCAAATAGTATAATAACCGTTATGCAATACTTGATTAAATCTTTTGGAAAAATTTCCCATTACTTTTTTTTAAATTTATCAAAATATTCTGATAGATTTAGGTTATTAACTTAAAGACAAAACAAAGATGTAAGATCAGAGGTATAAATTAAGAATTAAAGTCAAATGAATAAAATATAAGAAAATGTATTTACAAACAAAATTAAGTTCCAGAATTAAATAATAATCAATATTTTACAAAAACGGTTGTTTCCTGGACTAATTACAACCGAGTAAAGTTAATTCAGTTGACTTTATTGCTTTCATTTCAGCAAGTCTGTCGTAAAAGCATTCAGGCGTCTGGTTTTGTTAAACTGACAAAGGGTTTATTTATATATGAATATAAAGAGAGGGAGAGAGAGAGAAAAGTAAAAGTGGTGATACTTTCTTTTCTTTCCTTTTATTAAGTTTCATGAAATAAAGGTGGTGCCATCAGTAGGTTCAAAGGCTGTCCTGAAATTTCTGTTTAACACTACAATATCCCAAGCTAACCTATATGTAGTCTTAACAAGAAAAAGTCAATCTAAATTTAAATAGGAAAAATAATATTATATTATAAGAACGTTGCTTTTCTCAATATAAAAAGGTTATTTCTTCAAGAATAAAAGAAACCAACTAAGAAAGCACTACTAGGGTATACTGAATCTAATTTATATTTAATCCAAAGTTCAGTAGTTATTGATAGTTATTGTTTTGTTTTTTAAATCCAATATAAACCTTTGAATTTCTAGAAATAAAAACATTCAACAAAATTTACTTAGAAATCCAATAGTAGCACAAACTGTGATATTGTGAGTAACTTAATTTGAGAAAAAGGATTAACACCTCATCAAGGTAAAAACTAATAAATTGATTAGATAATAAAAAAAATCTCTAACTTTTGTATATCCTTCGCAAAGACAGGGCCTATCCAATAACTTGATTTTCTTGATTGGAACGCTACTTTTTTACAGACCGACGATAGTAATGGAGGTATTGTTTTCACACCAAATTTCACATGTGGAGATGTTTACATATCTCCACGAATCATGCATTTTCTTAACAGAAAAAAGTATTTTTGATGTCTGTCCGTCCGTCCGTATAAATGTGTACAGCTTGAACGGCTCAACGGATTTTGATGAAATTTGGTATATTTACTTAATGCATCAGTATGATGAATTGATCAACTTTTGGTGCAAATCTGGAAAACGGAAGTGGAAGTATTAGCGATCGACGATAGGAAGGGAAGAGTTATTTTGACACCAAATTTCACATGAGGAGATTTTCTACATATCTCCACGAATCATCCACTTTGTATTGGTTTTATCCTCGAGAGAAATCATCTTCATTAGTTTTTTCTTAATTTAAAATTATAAGACGTCACCCAGCACTTCATGACGTCACAGCCAGCTCTTATATATTATAAATAAAATAAAATTGAAAATATTTATGTTATATCCATATCTGTTTTTTATTGAGGTTTCTTTGCCAGGCCCGGGGCTTGAACGAGGATATGGGTTAAATACTTTAGTTTAGTTTTTAGTTTAAAAAGTATGTTTTTAATAGCCAATTTGTGATACATTAAATATTTTTTCCAATAACATAATAAAAAAGGGTTTCAATAATTTTTACATTCAATTGGTGGCTCATGGACGTAATTACTATACATTTATATTTTTATTTTTAGATTTTATTTATGATAATAATATTATTCTATATATAGTTATAAATAATTGTACATATTTAATAAACTAAATCTCTGGTATAGTAATTTAAAAAAAATTAAGTTACTCCCTCACTCTTCACATGTATGGTATTTAAGAAGGGAATGTTCTTGAAATAAGTATAAGATTGGTAATTTATTTTTCTATTAATATAATTTATCTAAAAAAACAATTCAAAACCTTTCTTATATTTGGATTTTATTAAAGAACCAAGTTATTCTTCTTTTGTTCATTTTTGTTTTCTTATATTTTTCTTTTATTTTTATTTCATACAAAAGAGCAAATGTTTATTGTTTTTATAAACAAAGAATATACATATTATTAAAATTAAAAAATGAGATAAATTATTAAATTTAAAAGAATTAGTTTATGACTCTCAGGTCTAATCTGCTTCTTCTTTTTCTTTGGATTTCTTGTATACAAGATCTTAGAGCAATTTAAATAATTTAAATGATAATATAATTGTTACAAGAGAAAACGACTTCTTTAGTTTCTAAGTGGAAATATATAGTCGGTGTTGCACGTTTTATTCAATGAACAAATCCTCATGGAAGGGTGGGACCCTTGATTTATTCTTGTACAATGTACTTTGAAACTACTTAACTACCTATATAATAATATACAAAAAAGTATTATTTTAAATTTATTATCAAAAGATAACAATTATGTAAATTGTTTTAAAAAGAATTCTAGTATTATTTAAAATCCTTATTTAATTATTTTAATTTAATATTTAAAAAATTTGTTTAATTTTTATAAAAATTTTGAAAATCGTTAAATAATGAAATAAATATGTTTAAAAAAGAACAGTAGTTTCACATTTATTCTTAAATAAAAAAGTTTTTAATGAAAAACTGAAAATTAGTATTTGTTCCTAATTTTGTAATTATTAGATTAAAAAGTTATATAGAGTGGGTGATTTAGCAATATTATGGAGCCCAAAAAGTGTGGAATGTCAAGGACTTTGCGAGAGTGGAGAGAAGTCGGTTGATGTTGAGACACAGTATGGATTGAACAGGTCTACAGTATGCACAATCTTTGCTAACGAAAATTATATCTGCGAAGTAAAGAGGTGTTATCCATGAAAAAACGGAGAGGTTGTTTTTAGTTAGAATAAATAAATGTGAAATGAAAAGAGCTATAACTTGTATAAATATCATACAAGAGGAATCCTGAGAAATTTTTGAGAAATTCAAACAACAAACTCCAAATACGTAGTTCAAGGTGTTAGAATTCAAGACTTGATTTGCACTTTTTAAAAGGATGTCTGAAATTAAACATATATTAATGCATGGTGAGTCTGCTAGTGCAGATATCATAAATTTAGAGTAAAAAAAAACGAATTAATCGATTTCACATATAAATCAATGGTAAATCGTTGATCGGTTAACGAACAATTCGGAGAGCGAAGATAGTATTGAAACGTAGTATGTTTGTCAGCAGATCACCCACTGTAATGGTTAAAATATAAATATAAAAAAAATTTATAAAATAACGTTTTTTCAATGGACTAAAAAGAATAAAATAATTTTTCTATAAGCCTGACAAAGTTTATGGATGAATTGCTTCATGTTCAACGAAAAACGTTGGGCGCATTTTATTTATTCATATGAAAAATCAAGTCAATAATAAAAATAATAATAATAATAATAAAAATTTTATTAAACACAAACTGACAAATTTTTTTATCATGCAATAAAATTGATAGGTTAAGAGCTAAGAAATTAATCTTTTATTATTTTTCACTGTAATATACTTATATCAAAGTATGTATCATAATTTAAAAGAATTTTTATTAAATTTACATATTATCAATCAAATCCAAAATGGTTGATTATATTATAAGAAATAGTGTTACTTGTGTTTTAGTATAGTATGTATGGATACTATATAATATGGATGAGTCATACATTAATAAATATATTTTTTGTTTATATGTTATTTTTTGTAATCATTTTTCCATTAAACTAATGATATTTTCTTTTTTTAATTGACTAATCATCAGCATAATGAAGAGAATGATTGCAGCAACATTTAATTTTTTTTATACATATATGCATAAAAAAAAATAAATAGAAAAAAAGTTACTTCCTCTTTGCCATTTGAGGGGAAGAAACCCCCCTTCAGTGGCGATACAACTGAATAATAAGAATTGATCATTAATTTTAATGCTATAAAATTTTTTTAAATACGTTCAAAATGAAAATCTATTCTGAAATCAATATTTATGCTTAAGAATCCGTTGAAAAAAATTAATCGGAGCAATACAAAAGGAGTTAGTTACTAAAAGTAATTAATTGCTAATTAATTACAATTAATTAATGATAATTCAATTATATTTCTTCTATACCTTCTTGAGATCGATTGAAATATCTATAAAAATTTTCAAAAGTCTCTCCCAATATTAAGATGATGAAAAATCGATTTCAATTTGTCAAAAGAGCGAACAGACAGACAGACGCCAAGTGAAGTTGAGAAAAACGTCATAATATAAAAACAACCTCACCATTATATGCAACATTGACATGATGAACAAATTAATTGAAGTGCTTCTGTACTTTGGCATTACACAGTAATATTTTGACATTTTTAACAATAAAAATAAATATGAATTATTAATTTTCATACCTTTAGCAAATAAGGGTTTTTAATTTTGAATTAGTAACTTGTTTATCTATGCGTACTGACGTCACAATTTGTGTAGAATCAGTTTTTAATAAATAATATGTAAGTCTTCATGGAAATTATTATACTTTTAATTGATAAAACAAAAACAGAATAAAATTTTCTTTTCTTTATAGAATCTATTTATTATTGTCAATTTACAAGTTTTTATTAACATAAACATACTTAAATACAAATTTTTATTTTACTTTTTTTTATCATTTTTATTATTTATTCACTAAGCATATCAAAAGTATAAGCCTCGAAACTCGAATGTTACCCGTAAGGGACCCTTTCGCTGCCTACAACTTTAATTCAGTGTTTTAATTTCATGTGCATTTCAATTACTTTTGGTAATTTTACATTTTATTTTATTTTAGCCCGCAGTTCTACTACCAGAGTGAAAAAAATAAATTGTAATTTTCGAAGTTTCAGTTTGACGTAAGTACCTGTTGCAAAAAAAGAATTACATTTAAATAAAATAAAAAATATGATTTTTTAAAAATTCCATATTTTCTAATCATTAAAATTTGAAATATACGATTTTAAATATAAATCAAATAAAAATACGAGTATATACTTATATACATAAAATCTAACATTTTTATAATATATTCACTCAAATATTGTAAATGTTGAGAATATTTTACTTTGAGCAATTAAATTATTTGCAATGCAAGTTCATTCAAAACAATTTTAGACTCATTTTAACGCACTGTATTCATCGTAGAATTTATATAGAGATGACTTACTAAAATTTATATAGAGGCACGAATATAAAAGCTCATAAAGAATTTTACCATTTTGTTGAAAAGAATCATAAATTTGATATTACGTACACCTAAAATATAATATATCGTATAATATTAGCTACTATAACTTTAGCTAACCCATGCGAATGCTCTTATGCCCAATAAGTAAAAGCGATGTGTAAATATGAATATATTTCATTAAAAGGATAGTGTTTTATCGATTGTAATACGTAGATGAGGTCATATAAAGTTTTTTTAAAATGAATTTTAAGAGCCTTGTTGAGATTCTTAAAAGGAATGGCTAGAACCCAAAACCATTTATCATTGGACGTTTTGGATATAAAAAAAACAAATGTGGGTAAAAAAATTAAAGTTGATGTCATTAACACAGTCAACGTTAAGATGTTTTTTTTTAATGCCATTCAATATTTTTTATGTTGACCTGGCTGTTATAATATTTAAGGCGAAGATGAATTATAAATATTTTCCCAGGTTCAAAATTAACCAAGATACTAGTGACTTAAGGCGTGTTTATATATATATATATATATTGTATATTATTTTGAAAGATTAAAATTCTAAAATTTCATGCAAAAACATAAACAAAAACGCAAATATCCAAATGGTGCTATGTGTCTAGTAAATATTTGTGATAATTAATAGCCAAGGGCAGAAAGCCCAAGAAAACATGTCAAATCAAATGCCGAATTTTGTATTGGATAAAGTTTTATTTAAATTAGTTTTAAATAACATAAATATATTGAATATTAATGAATTTTTTGTGTACCATTTCGAAAAAAAAATAAATAAAATATCATTAATAAATGTTTAATTTTTTTTTTTTTTGTGTCAAAGTCCATATCGATTTCAATCGAATCGAAATTGATAAAATTCCATATAAATAACATTAATTTCATTCAAGAAGAAAAAGTATAATAGAAAATCAAATATATGAATAGGAATATTTATTTTCTTTTCCATTTTCGAGTCCAATCAATATTTATATATAAATTTTATAAAATTTATTTTATTTTATATTGACTTATTTATTTATTTTCTTTTCTTCCTCGTTCTTTCTCGCTCTCTCTGTATCTCACTATTCCAAATATCTCACTTTATTACAAATAACTATATTCTTTGTTCTTTTAATATTTCTAACTATTCATATTTTAAAAATTATATAATTAATTAATAACACACTATGAGCGGGGCGGGTATTTATACCCATTGCCACTTATATGAGGGATATATATTAGTTATCTTTTAAAATAAGTAATTTTACTTGACACAAGGAAAAATATATATTATATAAGTGGCAACGGGTATAAATACCCGCCCCGCTTATAAGTGGCAGTCCCCGCAACGGGTACAAATACCCGCCCCGCTCATATGTTATAAGATAAAAAATATATTTTGAATTAAAATAATTTCCTCAATCAAATTTAAAAATATCTCTTTGTAGTTCGTTCAAAATTTAATTAAATCCTCATAAACATATATTTATTAGATTTAATAATTGTCATTTGTTACAATTCGATATATTATATTTAAATTTTAGGAACGAACCATATTTCAAATCTTCAGCACATTTAGTGTTATAATGCTGTTATGTTTCAATTGGTAATACAGATCATATATTATATGGTTGTTAATAACTAAAAATTTATTGGCCGATTTTATCTTGAGAGTTCAGGACTTGTTCAATCTCCTTTAGATTTAGATTAAGCTTAGTATAAGTATAATATTTTAAGAATAATTAACATTATTATTAAATTTCTAATTCAATCAGATTTCTTTATACATATATACAATTTTATTATTTTTTTTATTTATGTTAAATTATTATTTTATTATTATTATTTTATTTTATTTTAAATTATTATTTTAAAAATAACGAAGTGGGTGTTTGCACGGCATACGGTATACACTATAACAGGGATGGCAAACCTAAGGCCCGATTCACACACAAGTGGCGTATCGCACTGGCGTGGTTCTGGCGTGGAACAGGTTTGTTAATGTAATTGCATTAGCTTATGACTCAATACCCACAGATATGGCGTATGGCGTGTTGGAGGCGTGGAAAATGGCACGAAGACCACTCCAAATGGTCTAGAAGTGGCGTGCCAGTCCCTACGAGCCACCGGTGGAGTCGGAGCGGAGTGGTCTTCATGCCATTTTCCACGCCTCCAACACGCCATATCTGTGGGTATTGAGTCATAAGCTAATGCAATTACATTACAAACCTGTTCCACGCCAGAACCACGCCAGTGCTATACGCCACTTGTGTGTGAATCGGGCCTAAGGCACGCGTGTCAAAAGTGGCACGTTTGAAAAATTTCATGACACGCATAAAGATAAAATTATTTTTTTAATAATTATAACTTTTTACAATAAAAATAAATTAAAAATGAATAAATCAGATTAAATTTAAAATTTATGAAATTGGAATACTGAATATTTATTTATCTATCTTAGTAGATTAAACCGGCAAATTATACATTTTATTAAGCTGAAATATCGCTTGAATTCCCTCGGAGTATAAAAACATGCATGATAGATAGACTCAGTGTATACCGTTTGGACTTCTATTATGTCATTGGGCGTTGTTACCGTACAAATAGCATTGTTCAGGATTTAAAATTTTTTGCAAATCTTTACTCTTCATTACCTGGGGAACCCAAATATGACTTTTGTTTTTTCGTATCTGTCATTTTATTTGTCTGTTTGTCTGGGAAATTGTGACGTTATAAACTCAAAATTGATTGGGGCGATGAAATACACCTATTAACAGAATATTCTTATAGGCTCTTATTTTAATATATGCTGTAAATTTTATCAATATTTATTAAAAAAAAAAAAAGAAAAATTAATTTTATAAAATTTATATCAAGCTTTACTTTACGCATAGGACGGTTGGAGAATAGTGCCAGAATCGGAATCTTTTTTTCTAGAATTTAACATAACATGATAAAAACAAGAAAATGTAAGTGGTTCACGGTATCAAATATAAATTTTGCTTTTTTGTCATTATCTACAACTAAAAACTACAAACTAAAATCAATTAAAGAATTTCCATACAATAAAAATAAAAAAAAATATTAGGAAAGATATATTTTTACCAAAAATAAATTCCAAATTTTTTAATAATCATTTTATTTTTTTGGAATAAAGTTTAATATTTAAAATTATAACACTTTTATACAGGATAGTTAAAAGTTATACAAAAATATTCGATTATATATTCAAGCTAAAAGGGGTACAGGTGGTAGAGAAAAAAATGACAATTTTGTGGCACGTTAGTTACTTCAAAAAGATTTTTTATAATTTTGTGGCACGGACATTGAAAAAGGTATCCGTGCACTATAATATATAAAAAAAAAATAGTTGAATTTTAAATTGAAAGTGAAAAAATATTACGGTTTGAAGAATGCCTATATAAAGGATTTGCCAAAAAATAAAAAATAAAAATTGAGAATGATTTAAGGAGTTGAACTTAATAACCAAGACTTGGCAAGATAAGTAGATAAAGTTCCAATTGTATTTAAGAGAACATTAAGGTTAGTACAAAATGTTGAAGAAAAAAAGATAAGATAAAAGGATGGGCTCATTTAACAACCTTCTTCTTCTATTCAAGTGACATGTAGTGAGTTTTTTTTTTAAAGTGTTCATTTGTTGAAGATGAAGAAAGAGAGAAAGATAGGATCAAAATTTCAATCTCTCATTTAGAAAGGAATAAAGAAATGGATATACTAAAAAATTCAATGAATAAAATAAAATATAGCAGTATTATATTGAAAAATAAATTGAATCAAATTATTTTATTAGATTTAATTGTCAAATTTCTGAAATTAATAAACAAATAGCGATCGTACACTTTAAATGGGTATTCATTTTGGCCTTCTAGAATTGGAAGTGTGGTAATGGAATAGTTTATTTTAACAAGTGAATCTACCAAATTCATATTTCATTTTTTTCTATTAGTCCTTAAAGAAAATATAAACAGATCTGAGCTTTTAAAAGAACTTTTGATTAATAATTACTTGTTAATGTAATATATGCTATCATAATGTTATTGAGCCCATAATTTGGTTTTTTTGTCATTTGGCCGCCCTTTCGATTGTTTTCAATTTTGTATTTTTTTAATTTTATATTGATTTACCTCCAGTGCGATTAATATAGTATAATTTTAAACACATCCAAGAGGCAAAACTATAACAAATAAACCACCCTAATTTTCTTAATTTATTATTATATTACACAGATAATAGTATGTTCAACACATATATTCTATGTTTATCTATACGAATATATATATATATACTAGCTGCTCAGAGCTCCTTCGTCGCTCTTCACATCTAGACGGGGGCTCCGCCCCCTGTACCCCCGAGTGGTACATAGTATTTGGTTGAAAGTAGTAAAAGGTTTTCATCCATTTTGTTTCAAACAATGTATAACATAAAACATTCATTTCTTATTGTGTGATTATTTAAAATATATTTTAATTTATTTAGTAAATTAATTATATATATTATTATTGAATATGTTATATCTATCTACTCGAAAGTTCTTGGCAGCTACAACCACATTTCTCCAAGTGTCCCCGGTGACCTCATCTTTCTTTGGGCAATAAATGCTGGAAAGAATAATCTGAATCTACTCTCATCTCCCAGGGTCATAGACCATGCGTGGCTCAACGGTACTCGAAAGTTCTTGGCAGCTACAACCACATTTCTCCAAGTGTCCTTATCCTGAGCCTCTGTTCCATCTCTCGTACGTCATTCCCTGATGTACTCATCTTTCTTTGGCCCATAAATGCTGGGGAGAATCCTATTCTCAAATACTCTGAATCCACTCTCATCTCCTAAGATCATAGACTCATATAATACAACAGACAAAATAATTGTTTTATATATTTTAATTTTCATTCCCTTTTATAATAATTTTGATGAGATAAGCCTCTTTACTGCATGATAACAGGCGTTTCCCGATTGCAACTTCGATTTAAATTCTTCTCAAATATTATTATCCTTCGTGATTACATTCAATTTTTCTACATATTCAAATTCTACATTTTGTATGTTAATACTGCTCCTGTTTGTTTCTAAATATATTTATTTATCATTATTCATTTCAAACCTCATCTCTTTTCCTACCTCGATTAATTTTTCCTCGCTGTCTGTAATTGCCGAATCTCCTATTATATTTAAGTCGTATGGGTCACCTAATATTTTACAATTGATTTCCGCATCTTACTCTTTCTTTACTACCTTCAAGATATATTTTAAGATCAAAATTTGAAAAAGTTTATCCGGATCTATTGAGTCATGCGTAGGTTTTACTAAAGTCTACAAATAATTAGTGAACAGAGATATTGAATTCGCGGTTTTTTTAATATCTGTCATAATGAAAATATCTAAATTAATGTTAATCGATTTGGCATGAACCCGCAATGATATCGTCTAATATTTCCTCCGCCTATAGTTATAAGTATTGTGTATGTTATAATAGAGTATTCTTGATCATTTCATTTTGATATTTTAATTTCATTGCTTGATTTTTATTGAATATTTTCAATTATAATAAAATTTGAAAAAATGCAAAGTTAGAGACTTGAGACAATTTATAAAAATTAATTTATAAAAATTAACGGTATAAAAGTATTGATAAAACTAAAGATAAATTAACAATATATACATTCATTAATAGTATTAATTTAAATTAATGGATTTATTTGATTTTTTATTATTAAGTTCATTTATTAATTTTTTTAGATCATAGTTAATTCCCTCCCTTAAAATAAAAGAAGTATTCAAATATAGAAAGAATAAATACAAATAATTTAAGTTAAATATAATTTAAATATTTTATTATATTAATTAAAATGAGAACTTTTAGAATAAATTATTTAATTGAAATGATATTTGAATATTAGAATTTAAAATAAAAAGTTAAATATTATAATAATTCTTTGATTGCTAGTTATATACATTGTGTAAAATGAGTCCGCCAGTCAGGCTCTTGAATGAACAACACGGAGAACTATATAAACTTTAAAAAATTAAATTCTGCGGTTATTGATTAGAATTAGATATTAATAAAATCTATAGCCTATGTTACCATAGAGATATATAAGAATATTGTGATGTAATTTCATAGAAATCGTTTCTTATTTTTTGATGTTCATAATTCTAAATTACCGGTAAAGTGTCGGTTAAGTAGGAAATTTCTTTTTTGTTTGTTTCTATGACAGCAAAAAAGTAAACAAATTACATACATATATACATACATACATACAAACACTCTCCTTTATATATATAGATTAGTATATGACATTCTTTGTTGTCAACAGTATGTTAATAAAATATTAAAAGCACGTTAATTAAACATCTATCTATATTGAAGTGAAACGCACCATTAATTCCTGGGGTTTCAATTTTGGCACAATGTATCAAACTCGGGTAGGGTGAATGAGAATATTCGCTCTTGACATCAGACGCCCTTTTTGATTGATGAATGATAAAATTCTTAAAAGACAAAAAATTAACCTAATTTAAAAAAAAAAAAAAAAAAACAAACAACAAAAAACACATCCATTTGAAATAATTTGAAAAATCACAAAATTATTGTAATTTCTAAAGAAGTCAACATTCTACTCAATGTAATTAGATTTAGTGATAATTCAAAGGTTAGATTCTAACTTTCCCCACGCTCAGAGTGTGGGGAAAGCAGGTTTATCAAATCATAATACATAACTTGGATTAAAAAAAAATTAAATCTCTCTTCAATCGTGCGTGAGATTGAGTTAGCCTGTAAATCGATTGACGCCACATGGGATCCACACTACAAAGGTTGTTTTTTTTTTGTTTTTTTTTACTAGGCATTTCCGCATTTCTGCTCTTTTTCCCTTTTGGGGGATCGCGCAAGCGTAACTTTTGGCCAACGACGATCTAGGGCAGTTGGCCTGGGGCCAGTCGCCTGATGGCGTGCTAGAAATTCAGGGAGTGAACAGAAAGGGTGGCTTGTGGGAGTGGGTGTGTGTGTGTGAGAGAGCGAAAGTGAGGGTGAGAGCGCGGAAGGGTTCGTAATTTCCCCCTGGGCTGCCCTAAGCTTTCGCGAGGTGAAACGCGAAACTAACGAGTTTCCTCTACTTTTACCATCTACAAAGGATCCTAAAAACTCGATTTGAAAAATCGTCGACTTTTTGAATCCAATTAACCATTACCAATATACAAAAAGAATGAATTAACTCTGGGAATCATTTGAACCGAACAATAAGAGACATGTTAAAAAGTCCTCTGATTTCAACTCTCGATTTCTCGTTTTAATTTCATTTAAACAAAAAAAAAAATTATTTCTTTTGTTCTAGGTAAGCAGATAAAGAGAAAAAATGTCAAACTTAATTTTGAGTTAGCCAAATAAAATAAATATACTGCTTTAGTAAAGTCTTGTTTAAACCTGTCGCTTAAACTTTTTATCCAATAAGAATGAAACTTGTAAGTAAACGGACACCAGTATCCTTTTGAAAGGAGAATTGCTCTACCTTTTAATAATCAATATTTAAATGAAGAAAAGTTACTAGTTTCATTAGGTAGACTTAACAATCTCTCGATCATATAATAGATGGCTAAATGGTCTTCAGGTGATCCGTTGATAAGAAGTTTTAATTTATAATTTCTTAATGGAACGAAGAATATGAAAATAAATAAAACGAATTAGATTCTATTTTCTGATATAAACCTAAATCTATATCTATAAATATATATATATCTTAATATCTTCTTCTTCTTCTTGCTACGGCTTCTTCTTCAGAAGTTTGTCGATCAGTATGGCTAGTTGAACCCTTGAAACCGCAGCTCGGAACAACTCCGCCGAAGACAGACCAAACCACTCCCTCAAATTTCCGAGCCAAGAGATTCTTCTTCTCCCGGGTCCTCTTCTTCCTTGGATCTTTCCCTGTATTATCAACCGAAGAAGATGGTATCTGGCCCCTCGACAGACATGACCCAAGTACTGCAGCCTCCTTCTTTTTACGGAATCAAGAACCTTCTTTTCTTTGTTCATTCTCCGTAGGATTTCTTCATTTGACACTTTATCGACCCAGGAGAAAATTAATTAAATATATTTTAATATATTTAATTAATTTTTACTTAAAATTTACATAAGTTATTGTAAAGAAATGATATGCCTTAATACTATTACTAATTATTAAATAAAAGAAAGATTACAAATATACCTAATATAAAACTAAATTTGAGGTCACTCAATATTTATCAAACAATATATTTATCAATGTACCACAAATAAAGTTCTAAACAATTAAACGAATTTGAAAGAAAAATCAAATCAAAATATATGTAAATTGAATACACAACCAAGGGCATACAAATGAAATAGTACAAATAAAAATATTAAACCTATCGAATTACCCCACGCAGTGATTTTTTGTGTGCTCATTGGGCTACGTCACTTTCATATATATCATTTAATTGAATGAAAGAGAGAGAAGTTGTTTTGGCGTTACCATATACAATTATTATTGTATATAAAGCTACACAGATTAAAAAATTGAACTTGTCTTGAAAGAATAAAAACTTTAATATATTATTTATTTATATTTTCATTTAAGTATATAAAAACATAATTAGTATATGTGTGCCTGTGTTCAGATAAAAATTTTAAAATCTTCTCTGACAGAAACTATTTCCTTTAAATCGATCAATATATTGAATTGAGAAATTTTTTTATATAAAAACCCTCTCTGTAAGCCAATAAATCAAATGTAGGTAGGTTTACTCTTGTAATTTTAAACTTATTTCTCGAAAAACTTATGAGATAAATAATTTGAAGATATTAATATTATATAGATAATTTAAATTATTATAAAAATAATATAGATAATTATAAATAAATAATTATAAATAATTATAACGCAGTTTTATGGCCATACTAAATATGTTTTTTAAGATAATGATAATAATTTCCAAATTTTCTTCTTATTAGAATTTAATAAAAACGAAATTAAATACTTCAAGTTTAAATGGATATTAGTTGGGAAGACTAGTCCAATATTATTTATTATTTATTTGGTAATATGTTATATTGAATTGAGGAATTTTTTTATATAAAAACCCTCTCTGTAAGCCAATAAAGTGCGTGTTTCAATTAAGTGAGTAAAAAAAAAAGAAATTTCAAAGAAAAATACAGAAAAAGAAAAATTCAATGTTAAGAAAGGCGAAGGTAAAAAGAATTTTTTTTTCAAATGAATGTAAGAAAAAAACAAAGAATGAAGAATACCAAAAAAAACGAACATTTTTTGTTCTTTCTAAAAGCTCTGAAACTTAGATTACTAAATAAATAACTAATATCTGTAATTAAACATCATTCAATATATTATTCTTATTTTTTAATTTATTTAGAATCTTGATCGTTTTCTAGTTTGAAATTAAAACAAAAGTTACCCTTGGGAGGAGGGATGTGATGTTAAGTGATCTTAGTAAGATTTTTTTTAGAGATTTTAATGTAAACGGGGGGTATTTTTATAATTTCTTTTAATTTCAAAAAATATACAAATATTGAATAATTTATTATTTTAACAACAAAAATCACAATTAAACATAGTACCTCCCTTAGGTCACTTTCACACACAGCGGTTTTAACCGCACTCGTAGGTAGTAAACAGGAACTATAGTATTGCTTTCACACTGGGCGGAAGACGGATTTTTTCCGCCCGGTCGTCGCTTAACGACTGCCTCAACTACTAGCATTGAACGGCAACGCTCAGCAACCGCATTTTAGTGAACAATGAAACAACATAGGGGAGAGTGGTGATACTTGATCCCCACTTTGTTTTTTTTCATATATTTCGGGCTATATTCGTGAATTTGAAATTCTGTTTGAACGAGTTGATGACATGGTTCCTTACATTCCACTTGGCACCAGGTTTGTAACCAATAACTTTCACGATTACGAAAAAAGTGATGTTTATTGTAATGTACTCCCAAGGATCAAGTATCCCTCATATGAGGGATACTTGATCCCTTGGAGTGGGATACTTGTTCCCGGGGATTTGTACCCGTTGCAGGGACTGCCACTTATAAGCGGGGCGGACGCTAGCCGCTCATAGTGTGATAATATATATTTTCCCTTGTGTCACTTAAAATTACTTATTTTAAACGATAACTAATATATATCCCTCATATAAGTGGCAACGGGTATAAATACCCGCCCCGCTTATAAGTGGCAGTCCCCACAACGGGTACAAATACCCGCCCCGCTCATAGTGTGTTAATATATAAATAATACAACAATAATAATTATCAAAATTGCCTTCTTAAAAGGAGAATCTCGTGGTGGGTGATACTTGATCCCAGGATCAAGTATCACTTAACGCTAAGGGATCAACTATCCCCGACTTAACATAAAAAATTAATAAATTGGAAAATGTCAAAAAAGTCGGTCTGTACGAAAAAGCTATGTCATTTTAAATAGCTAATAAAAGGTACAATTTAAATGTATCAACCAATTCTTTACAACATATAACACAAGAAAATAATATGACTTACCGTTAAGTTGAAAAAAAACTTTGAGGTAGCAGTTAAAAGAATTTATATATTATTGGTCTATGTCATCAACTCAAGCGGCTACCATTACACGGATTCAATAAATAAACAATACTACCACCCAGTGATGCCAACAAAACGGCGACAAAACGTTCTAAGACGGGAAATTTCAATGGGGATCAAGTATTACCCAGGATCAAGTATCACCACTCTCCCCTATATAGTTTGTTTTCACACACACCGGTTTTTAGCCGTCCACCGCAAACAGTTGATACGTGCACGCATGTCTCGGCTCATTCTCGGCTCGGTTCTTGCTTGTTCCAACTTGTTCATTCTAGTGCACAGAGTATCCGTACAGTGTCACCTTTTATGTTATGCACTGCACACAGTGGTGTTGTCGAGCCGGAACGCTCCGGAACGTCGTTCCGGTACTTCCTTTTTGTGGACAGGAACGCGTTCCGGAACTAAAGATGATTTCTGATAACAAGAATTGGCTGACGTATTGAAAAAAATAAAATAAAAAGAATTGCTGATTTTTTTTTTCTAATTTTTGACGAATTTTTATATGTATTATTATAAACACAAGGGGTTGAACCGAACCCGAACCGGAACAAAAACCGGAACGAACCGGCTTTTTTTTCGAACCGTGAACCGGAGTCCGGAACGCGTTCCGGTAAAAAAAAAAAAATTAGCACAACACCACTGACTACACATCATTTATTGTTATCTCTTCGAAGTTCTTCAAATAAACTTTTGAATACCCCAATTTCATCTCTTCTTTTGTTTATGGGATGTACCCAGTATTTACGACTAAGTCGTTTCCGATTTCGAATATGGCGGTATAAGCACCGTATACGTCTTCGACTCATGATGAAAACTGACTGAATTCTACTCGGCAGCGTATTGTACGAAAAAAACCGCTGTGTGTGAAATCTTGCATGAGCAGATAAAATTCGTACGGATTTTTTTCGCACGGACGAAACCGCTGTGTATGAAAGTAGCCATACTATAGTAGTAGGTAAAAATTTAATCTCTCTAATGAATATTTTTTTGAATTGACTCTTGGAATTTTATCCAATTTGATTTTAAATTTTAAAATTGTACAATAGAATATATATATATATATATATAATATATATAGATTTAATTTCAAATATAAAATTCTATAATTTTTTACATTAAAATAAAATAAGTCAAAAGTTGAATGCATTTATTTAACATATCTAGAAGGACATAATATACAATTTCAAGTAAATAAAAAGACGTTTATATAATTAAAATGTTAATAATAGATTGATGATTGTGACAATTTTCAATTTAAACTATCTCTTCTAATTTAATTATAACTGCGCACATATTAAACTGAAAATGTTCACTTTTGTTAATTCTCTTCTCTAATTGTGTTTACGTGAAATATCGATTTGAATTTGAATGCGAATTGAAATCTCATTTTATTTTATTGAAGAATAAAAGCACATCTCTCCTTCTTACTCCCTTTAATTCTTCTTCTCTTTTCTTTCCATTTCTAAAGATGATGTAAATATTTATATGCAGGACTTGAATACGTAGGACCTCGTAAATTCACACAAGCTCACCTCAAAACTTCTAAACGAACTCCCTCGAGTCGTCTGGTAAATGCCCGATAAATAGCACAAGGTATACATTTATGAGTACAATGTTGTCAAGTAATAAATCTTTCCAATGAGTGGAGAACCCCTCTTTTCAAACTTAGCACTTTTATTATAAACAACTGCGCTGAGCCATGAATCATGTCAATTGAAAGCTACAAAGGAATCAATTTTTAAATTTTGTAAATTATTTTAATATAATATCTATAAATAAGTTAATATTTTTTTTTTTTTGCAAATTAAAGCAAACATTTAAAATAAAATTGAATTAAAAATTTTAACTTTTAATTAAGTAATTTTAAAAAATATTTATTTTATTTTATAATGTACATTATTTTATTTTTGAACTTTAAAATTTGTTTTTTTTTTGTTTTTTCTCTCACTGCCGCATTTGAGAATATATTATATTCGTTCATTAACTTCAATGCAGGAAAATTTATAATTTGAAATTTATTATTCAATTTTAATAGGAAAAATAGTAAAAAATTAATACGATAGATAAATTATTGAATTGCCTATTCAAATTTAATCTCTTTAAATATCACTGTAATAGATACAGTTAAAGTCATATATTTGTATAATTAATATGCATTTAATAAAATTATATATAATATTAAATTTCATTATTATCATGGTTAATGAATCTTATGTCATTAACGACTGAATTTCAACATTATTCGAGACATCTTAAAAAAAAAAATAATTAATTAATTATTAATAATAATTTTAAAAAAATTAATATATCTTAATAATTTTTAAGAAGAAACTACCCCTTAATAAATTTTTTCATTGAAAAATTTCTCAAACCAAAATAAATATTAAAATTTAATTTATAACAGTCAAAAATGGAATAATTAGTTATGCAATAAATGGTATTTCAAATGGTATACATCCGTTGAAATTTAATTCATTTAGTAAAGATATAATCTTTAATTAATGTAACAGTAAACTTTTCATTTGTACTCTGAGTTGTATTTTATTTTAAATAAACATTGACTTTATGAAGATAAAATGCATTTAATAAAAATGAATTTAAGATCAACACTTGTCTTTGTCTTTAATTAATATTATAAAATATAATATAAGTGTATGTAAATACAGACATGGTTTCAAAGGATGGTGGTTGGGAACATGCAAAGTCATTACGATCCACCTTTACCTTTTATAAATAAAAAAAAATTATTACATTTAGAGATTTTATATTTACACAATGAAGACAAAGCTTTTATACAACTTAAAAAAATATAAAAAAAGAAAAAGATTTATTAAAAAAGATTATAATAAAAATTTTATTATATAAAATGAATTTAAAAAAATCCTAGAGATTGAATAACCATAAGAGAAAATTGTTTAGAAGAAAATTATTATTGTTTTAATATTTATATTACACAAACAGGTATTGAGGACCTAAGATTATTATTTTTATTTAAATGATAAAAATTAATTTAATAAGTGTAAATAATAAATGTATTTAAAAAAAAATCTATTCTATCCTATTTTACTTATAGTCGCGATTTAGTTTATATACTTCTATTTAAACAGACAAAAATTTCAAAATTATTATTATGGGGATTTAAAATTTTAATCTCCAGGGAATTTTTGTTTAATTTCCACGTTTGAAACGTGCCATATCACAAGATCAATTTGTAGAAAAATAACAGAGTAAAAAAGTATAATTAGTTGACCACATGAGTCATAAATTTGGTCCCGGAAAGAAGTCATCGGTCTTTATAATTTCCAAATTTAATTTAATTTAACACAGACTAACTTTTTTAATATTATTTTTAAGTAAATCAATGGAATTGTATTAGAAAATAAAGAAAAATAATTATAAACTATTTCGCATATTGATTAGGGAATCCTAAACTCTATTTGGTGGTCATTATAATAGATTTAATTTATAAATTATATTATATGTATAAATTATATTAAACTAAAGATTTGACAAAATTGTACTTAATATCCTTCTGTACATTAAAATAATTTTTATTTCGAAGAAAATGCTATTTTTAATTTTATGAAATTAATTTTTTAAATTCTTAAAAAAATATTCATTTAAACGTATTTTTAATGAAAATATTAAAATATAATTATCGTAACTACGAATTTATGATCAAAATTTATTCGATGCTTTCTGACAGCTTACTAATTTTTGGGGTCGGTCGTCATCATCTTAGAGAGGAAAATTATTAGATGCTTGAGTGCCCCATCCAACGTCATTGAAATTATCGTGATATTAATAATAATGGATAGAAAGGCAGATAAATTCTCAAGTTCATCTGATGTAAAGATATGTAGAACAATTTAAAAATTTGTAATACTAATAATAAAAATAATAATCATAAATACATCAAAATCAAGATCTAATTTAAAATTATATTATGAAAATAATTGAAAAAAAAAAAAATTTAAATAACATAGTATAATTCAAATAAATCAAATACCATTAAGTACTTGTTTAAAATAGATTTCGCATTGGTTTTCATGGGATGGTATGTAATTAAATAAAACAATTTTTCAATTCCAAAAAAAAAAACAAAAAAGTTGATTGTGAAAAATGCTCATTATTAAATTTTACTTTAAATGAAATTCACATTTGTTTTAAAATTAAATTGTTAATTGAATACGCAAAACGTTTGTTCTGTTGAAATATAATTTACTTGTACCTCTATCTAAATCAAATAATAAACCTCGGTATCAAAAATAGTAAACTCTAAACAAACATTATTAATTTCAATTAAGTATAATGTTATTTTATCAAAGACTAATTTAAAAATCGAATAAAAATATAAATATTACATTCTATTTTATTGTGTTATAATATGTTTAGTCTAAATTGCAAAATTGTTATACGAGTAAATTTTCACGGAATTTAAAATTGTCATTTCATAAAATAACCATTTTTTACATAGTCCTTTTTTTAATATGCTTTCGATTACACACGTTTTGGGATCTAATTTTCCCATTAACACCAATTGCATTGCACATGTTTAAATAATTAGAAAGTTTTAAATTTTTATATTACTACGTAAATAACAATATATTATTAGATTGTTGTAGATAAAATGACAATGTGTTAATCAGTTGGAGAAAGATCAGGAGAATAAGGAGGGTAGAGGAGAACTCAACATATTTTTACAAACTTTAGCCATATTGATTATTTCTTAATATTTTTATCTTTTGTTCGAGTATATCTATTTATTAATTCAAATGTAAACAAATATTACAATTTGATTAAGAAGAATACTAAATAATATGTTGAAAATACAAATTTATTTTTGTACTTTAATTAGAAAAAAATTTCAGTTTGTTAAAGTTAATTTTTTTATTTTATTGATAATAAATATTTAATTCACTCTTAAATGAATGTGAAAGAAACTATCTTTATTTTCCCTTTCTCTCTTCCCTCTAGTTTGTTCAAAAGATGGCTTTTTGTTTGTCAACCAATAAAAGAGAAGATAATTTGGGGAGCAATTTAAGAATAGTGTTAGATAACAAAATAGAAATATATCGGGTCGTTTTGAATTTTATGAGAAATTCTACAATAAGAGGAAATAAAAAAATTTAAATATCTGCTTATTTAAGTTATTTTAAAACTCTAAAACTATTATTTCATTGTGTTTGTTTTAATACACGGGTATTGTTTTAATTGCTTTAAATAAGGCAATAGTGCAGATTTGAATAAATTTGCACCGTTTACGGGAGTGGTGCTTCGACTATTAGGACAGTCCGCAATTGGTTTAAGAAATTTAGAACTGGCAATTTCAACGACGGATACGGACATTATCAAACAGTCTTGATGACTGTGCTTGATGAAAATCCGCGATACAATGTGCGCGAGAGAGCGGATGAAACTAACATTCCCAAAACAACGGTACATAAGCATTTAATCAAGATGGGATATGCGAATCGATATGAAGGTTGAGTTCCAGATCAATTGACGGAGACCGGCCTTATAAAGCGCGTCTCTACGTGCGATTTGCTTCTTCAGCGACACGAAAGAAATCCTTTCTTAAGGAGTCTTATCACTGGAGACGAGACTTGGATTATGTATCAAAATGTGGATCGAAAACGTATTTGATCTAAAGAAAATAGACCTTCAACTGTTGTGAAGCCTCTTTTGTGCATTTAATGGGACTGGAAGGGTGTACTGTACTACGAGCTCCTTCCTGAAGGTGATATGATCAATGCTGACAAATATTGCAATTAACTGAATCAACTAAAAGCCGCCATAGCAGAAAAACGGCCAGAATTGGCGAACCGACGAGTATTCCATCAAGACAACGCAAGGCCGCTTATTGTGTTGATCGTAAGGCAAAAATTATTACAGTTTGATTGGGACGTTCTACCTCATCCTCCATACTCCCCATACCTTCCTCCATCCGATTATTACTTGTTCCTCTCCTTAAAAAACTTTCTCCGTGATAAATCGTTCAAATCCATAATCGAAATAAAAACACACCTAAATGAATATTTTGAAAGTAAGCTTCAACTATTTTGGAAAGAGGGCATAATGAGGCGGCTGAGATGGAAGAAGGTTATAGAACAGAATGGTTCATATATAACATAATAAATCCACCTTAAACATCAAATATCGTGTATTCATTTCACATCAAAAAAGGCAAAAAAACTTATGGAACACCCCAAGTACTTGTCGATTAAATTCTTATTAATATTGAAATTTAAAAGGTATTAACGCAGGGAGGAAAATGACACCTAACACTCCAATTAGTAAAAGTCGTCTTTATCTACCTATATTTTAAATATAAAAGATAAGAACTCTTATAATCGAACATTTTACAAAATGTTATTTAAATGTTATTGAATAGTTTAAAATTAAATTTTCAATAAATTTTATATTTTTACTTTACTAATCTCCCCTATTTCCAAGACACTATATAATACAAAATATGAGCTGTGGCCAGGCACAGAACCGACCGACAATTTGAAATAAATTAATCTTCAAACCAAATTATATATATAAAGTATCAAAAAAAAAATTTTTTAAAACTTGAATTAAAAAGACTAAATTATATTATCTTTGTTTTATTTTTAGTTTAATTACTCAATTATTAATTACTCTATTTAAGAGAAATATTTTCCGACAATGAATATAAAATCAATACTTTGTAAACTACCATTTCCGGTTTCCGGATATACACCAAAAGTTGAAGAATTCATGCTACTGATGCATTAAGTAAATATACCAAATTTTATCAAAATCCGTTGAACCATTCAAGGTATACATGTCTATAGGGATACACAATGGATAGATGGACGGACAGACATCATGCTAAAAATACTTTTTTCTGTTAACAAAATGCATGATTCGTGAAGATATGTAAAAATTTCCAATTGTGAAATTTGGTGTGAAAACAATACCTCCCTTATCGTTGGCCGGTAAAAATATATTGTATTAACACAGCCTAGATAATTCCACTCATATAAACTTTAAAATTGATCTCTTCTCAAAAACTAAAAAGCTGGAGTGTCTCCACTCGACTATCTCACAATTTGAATTGGATTAAATAACATAATATATTATATTTAAATTAAATTTAATTAATTATAAATTATAAATAATAAATATTAAACCAGCGCATGTTTGGTTTTTTATTGATGGCACCATGGCACGTGTTGGCGCGTGAGATTTGCAGTGCTAAAAAATTAATTCTGGTACTTTCAGCGATTCAATCAAGCTGAAATTCTATATATAGCAGTTGTATACAATCTAAATTTGCTTTAAAATTTTGACTTTTAAATTTTGGATCGATTACATAAGTTTTATTTACAAAATTCTAATTTTACATATAAAAATATTTATACAAGAAAGAACAACTATGGAAAATACTTCATTATATATTATATATATATATATATATAAATCTAATATATATAAAAAGCTGGAGTGTCTCCACTCGACTATCTCGCAAATTTGAATTGGATTAAATAACATATATTAATTTAAATTAAATTAAATTATAAATTAAAATTAATAAATAATATTTATTAAACCAGCGCATGTTTGGCTCTTTGTTGATGGCACCACGTCACGTGTTGGCGCGTGAGATTTGCAGTGCATTATTTATCATATAAAAAATTATCAAAACTTTATCTTTATTTTTAGAGGAAAAAAAATCAAAACGTTGTAGGTAATGACCCTCTTCCGGTTGAGCTACACTTCTCAAAAGTCAATTTTGAATAATGCCCGTGTATCAAATTTCATGATTCTAACTCAAATCGTTTTTGTGTAATCTTGTCTATATACATACACACACACACAGACATTTTTCTCAACCTTAGTGAAAATGATTCAGGAACCTTCAAAACGTATAAAAACATCAAAATCTCATCATTGAAAATTTTCGTGATCGCAATACTATCTCTGGTGAGATAGTAAAAAACTAATCAAAACCTATCTTATTGAAAGAAAACAGAAAATGAAGTATGAAAAAAATTATTTCTCTATTTCTAGATGGAATCTCAAGGGAACTTGGTAACAGTTTTTGAATTCCCCCACACAATATATATATATAATATATGTTGAGCGTAGAAAGAAGAGACCAATAGAGAGAGAGGATGGCAAGTGGATTCGTGTAAGGTATGTAGATAGAAGCTGGGAATAGCGTAAAAAGGCTCGTTGCTATCTTAGAAAGTAAAATATATATGTATAAGGAATGATAGAAAAAGGGCAAATGTAGAAAGAGATCTCCAAGAAATGAGACTTAACATATTCCTCACGCCAAAAGATGACAAGAGTTGAATATAATTCATTAAAATCTTTTATTATTTTAACTAATTTGATTTTATCTTTAAACGTTCTCTAAAGGAATCTATTTCATTCTCCTTCTGAAATTAATAATCAATTATCATAGTATCTTAATAGACTATATTTCAGAGAGAAAAAGATTCCACTTTGTCATTTTGGAATTCATACTTAATAAAATAATTTTATACCTTATAATAAAATAAATTATTCCCATAATAAAACATCCATTAATTTTAGTTTAATTCGTTCATATAAAATACTCCTATAATATAAGCAATGCATCCATTCATTATTATATAAAAAGTATAAAAAAAAAAACGAAATAATAAAATTACCGAATTACCTTTTTAAAATTTGATTTTGTTAATGTCTTTTTCGTAATTAGATATAAAAGTATAATAGCTTACCAACCTTTAAATAAATGATGAATATAATTTATCATAGTTGAAGAAAAGTTACCTCAAATTTACATGTGGAGTTATAGAAGTGTCCATCCATTTTAGAGGATATTATTCCCTCATTTATCATTTTAGCAAGCAAGGTGAAATAAACCTTGAAATTGCAATGCTATTTTATATCCTAATTAACCGCTAATGAACTACTGTAATGATATTGATTATCCCAGGGTCCCTGATCTTCACTTAGAAAATCTCTGTCCACAAGAAAAAAGAAAAATTTACACAAACTTTAAAAAAACGGATGCTACCATTATTTAACTTTTATTTAATACTTTAATAATTAAAAAAATGGAGTATAAAATGTATACAAATAATAGGATATATAGCTAATTAATTAATTGTGACACAAATACGAATATTAATATTCGTTTGTAGCTCAAATGTCATGGACCATGGAATTAGAGGACTTGGTTTCAAATGTCATCCAAGTTAAAAAATTAAATTTAATAAAATAAATTATAATCAAATAAAAATGTAGATTCCAAAACCATTCAAAAAATAATTATTAGCAATAACATGATTTTAATTTAATTAATAATTAAATTTTATTTATTTAAGGCAGGGGTGGGCAACACGTCGACCGCAAAGGCTTTAAAAGTAGCCCGCGAAGCCAAAGTTGGAAAAGTTAAAAGGTAAAGGACATGATTTTTCCATGGGAGAGGGAAGGCAGAAAAAATGAGTTCACGTGAGGGCAGGAACGCCAATCCCCGAAATATAATTCTTTTCTACTGGGATTATAGAAAAGAATCTACCCGTTACCCAGGATATTATTTTTAAATTTATTAACAATTAATTTTACATTTCATGAAACTTATTCAATTTTTTTTTTCTTATTGCTTCTTAGATAAAAACAATTACTATCTACAAAATTATTTCCTTCCTTTTCAAGTAATTTTTATGTTATTTTAAGTTATTTATTTTTGAATATAAAATTTGAAAATAGAATAGAATAGCAGGGAAAATGTTTCAATGTTAAAATACAAAAAAGAAGGAATGATTGGGATGGAAAAGTTGGTTAAATCGATTTATTAATATAATTCGTATTAATTTATTTGTCGTATAATACGTAGTATAATTAATTTGTATATAATTTCAAAGAGGGAGAAGGGGAAATAATAGAATTTATTTTGAAAATAAAGTCAAAGGCAGTTGAATCTCATTCATTGGGGGTAAGCAATGCAGCATTGCTATGCTGTCCCCTTCAAGGTCACCGAGAAGCAAAGCATTGGAGGTGGGGGCGAAATTTATTAAATATATATAAATATATCAGTAAAAAGTTAAAAATCTATATTTTATAAAATTAAATTTTTATTTGAATCTTTTCTAAAATTTATTAAACTTCATTTAAATTAATAGGAATAAATAAATTTACAATAAATTCTTGATTGAGGGATGATTTCGGTGGTGACGCCGGTCAACGTCTTCGACTGGAAAAGGAATG
Source organism: Labia minor (assembly GCA_963082975.1). Lineage (NCBI taxonomy): Eukaryota > Metazoa > Arthropoda > Insecta > Dermaptera > Spongiphoridae > Labia > Labia minor. The sequence continues at coordinate 65,796,682 of OY720347.1, forward strand.
GGAACTGATTGAGCTCGAAGCACACCTCGACAGGCAGGCCAGGAGGGAGGGAGGTGAGAAGAGGTGGCGGAGGGGGGCAACATGGCGGCAAATCTTTTCAATCTATCAAAATTCAATAATTAATATTTAATCAACGAAGCAACGTAAAATTATATAATAGTAATGAAAATTAATCTACGTTTCATGATGAATCTATTCGTATAGGTTTTATCTGTTGTTATGAGGCAAGATTTTTGTTGAACTGTAAAAATAAACCGATATTAAAATTAATTAAAAATTTCCATTTAATGATACAAAAAATCAATTTTATTTAAAATCTGGCTAAAATTATTGTCAATGGATTGGTCTTGGTCACAATTTACAAGATTTAGTCAAAAATGTTAATAAAATGAAAAACTTTGATTTAATTGGTTTTTTCTAATTTTGCAAAGCGTTCTATAAATATGAGTTCCAAGTTTTATACTAATGTGAAGCGTTGGAGAGGTGGGTCCTCTCAGAGGCATATAAGACATGTCTCACTCGTGATTGTAAGGGGTTTTGCTAGTCGAAGGGTTGACGTGATCTGGATATATTTGAATAAACCCCCCGAAGGGGGGTTTATTCAAATATATATAGGAGACTCTAAAGAGTCTCCTATAAAAGTGAAGATTTCAAATTTTTTTTCTTTTTAATGATCTATGCTAGGTATTCTCCTTCATCCAAATAAATTTGATTTTTTGAATAATCAGGGGTGGGGGGGGGGAGTGAAAGTAAGGGAATGGATGGAAAGGAGTCAACGGGTAAAGGACATGATTCCTCCAGGTAGAAGAGGGATTTAGAAGAAATCATGAGCTCACGTGGGGGCAGGGACGCCAATCCCTGAAATAGAATTCTTTTCTACTGGATTTATAGAAAAGAATCTACTCGCTACCCGGGATTTAAATTTATTAAAAAATAATTTTAGATCATAATCATCCTATATGTTATTACATCTTTTATATACCATATATTTACACATTTTTCTTATCCCGATAATTTATATACTTATTATCCAAAGGCTTCCCTTTCTCAAAACACCGTTTAGCCCTAGACTACTCTACTCTACCTCCCCCTCCTCTCATATCCATTCCAAAATGAAGTATTTATTTTAATCCAAGTTATAAATTTAAATAAAAAATAACAGCCCTTCCATTTAAAATTTTTTTTATTAATATTATTATAATAATTAAAACTAACATATCTTTCATGTATCTAAGAACATATATAAGTATATTATTGATTTAACCTTTCTATATTTTAGTATTTGACTATATAATTAATAATATATAATTTTTTCCCATTTTTTAGCACTTTATTACAAACATATTATATATTTTAATTTTTTTATTCTTTGATCAAAAATAATATATATATAAAATATATTTATTTATTACATAATAAATAGATAATTATATTATTATATAAGATATATATAAATCTAAAATCAATGGTTTCAGATAGCAATTTTTGGAAACTAATAAGCAAAGATAAATATCCAAATATTTGGACAATGGTTGCTCGTTTCAATTCCTTCTTTGGCTCCACATATTTATGTGAATCCGCATTTTCTTATATGAATGCGATCAAAACAAAACAGCGATCGCAAATAACGGATCTACATTTAGAGTCATGCTTAAGAATTGCTTTAAGTTCATAGGAGCCAAATTTTGAGAAACTTGCTGCTCTTATGCAATGCCAGGTTTCATCCAAATAAAAATTTCAGGGAAAGTGCGAACTACTTGCCTTTTGTTACAATTTGTTATATTAAACATATTTTTGAATATAATGATATATTTCTATCAATACAAATTGGTTAGTAGTAACATATCACTTCAATAATACTAAAACATGATTATTATTTGTAAAATAAATAAATTTTTTTTTAGTTCAAAGTCAAACTTTCTAAAAACTGGTCCGCACTTACTCCACTTCACCTTAATATTTAATTTAATATTTAATTTGTTTTTTTAATAAATGTTTTAATAAATTTTATATTCATCTGGAGAAATTATCTTGAAAGAAAATTATTCTATTTATTTATCGAATACTACGAATTCAGTGTAAAGAGAATTAAAAGCAATGGAATAATTTAGGCTTTTCTAGTCAGTCTTTTCATTTATTTTAAATTTTTATTTATATTAATTTCGTATAAGATATGGCGAGGTGGATGTTTTAAATAGTACGAGTATAATCTTGAATTCCCGAAATAGATAAAAACCGGAAATTACAAATAATTAATTTAAAAAAAAAATGCTTTGCTATTTAATTAAACCAGATTTCAAATAAAATAAAGAACAAAAAAAAATGACAAACGCAGCATTTTTTGAACAGTTTCAAGAGCACGAGCACCGCACAAATACAATTATGATAAGTGGCAACGTTCATTAAATTAACTTTTATATGAAGTAAACCGGCTGTAAAAAACATGAGGACAGACAAAAAATTAAAAATTCTTTAATACATATAACTAATACATATCATAAACAAAATGATTCGGATTCATGATGGAGTATAAACATCAGGCGTCAAAACCTTCATTTTCACCTTAAAATTTCCCATCCAATCCATTTTCTTCAACTTTTCCTATCTCTGTAAATATTTTTTAGGATAATGATTTTAATTAGTGTTTCTATCAGTAAAATTTAAATTTTCATTTTTTTCAGTAATTTCCATTTTTATTTTAAAGCACCAATTGGTAGTAAGAAAATATTTTATTATATTTTTTATCTCTTTCACTCATTCATTCTTTCTATTTAATTAGTCGTTAACTTTAGAATGTAAAATCATTATTTCTCTTTTTTTGTTATTTAATTAAAAATGTATAATTGCACCCAATTGGATTTCTCCCTCAGAAACAACTTCATCATAAATAGAGACGAGGGATTTTAGAAAAGAAAGCTGCGCTCCTTTTTTTGTTCATTAAGAATTCATTATTTAACAAAAAAAAAAAAAAAAGAATTTCTTTCTTAATCTGACTTTAACTTCTTTTAGAAATAAATAAATAAATAAATAAATAAATATATAAGAAATTGTTAATGCTATTTGTATTTGTCCAATTATATCGTATTATAAATATAGTACATATATATTTTTGTAACTTTTTGTTTAAATTCTTATAAGAGATTTTCTTTCTTGAAGAGGCTCTTTTCCTCCTTACTTATCAAAGGTCGACCATCACCTCATTAAATGTGGAAGTGATTTCCCTTTCTATTAAAACCAACCACCAAGTAGGATGATCATAAACAAAATGGAGAAGGACGATCCCATCAAATTAAGTTCTTACGCTGTGTTAACTATTCATACAAGATAGAAAGATGAATTAATAAATACCAAAAAACACCAAAAGAATTGAAATAGAAGGTCTGTTTTTTCATTTTTTTCAATTTATAAACAAATAAATAAATTTAAAATAAACTTAAATTCTAGATTTTCTTCGAGTTTTTGTTTAATTAAAAATATGGAAAGAAATTTAATGTTTTCCCTGGTCAGACCTGAATAAAAATTTATATTATAAAACCTTAAGTAACACATTCATAAATAACTTGACCTGTGGCCAGGTCCGGACCGACCGACGGTTTGAAATAAATTAATTTCCAGCTACAGAAACAATTTCAAATAATTTTAATATATCTATTAATGTAATAAAAAACAGATATGGATAGAACATAAATATTTTTAATTTTATTTTATTTATAATATATATGTAAGACCAGGCTGTGACATCGTGAATGGCTGGATGGCGTCATATAATTTTAAATTAAGAAAAAAACTAATAAAGATGATTTTTCTCGAGAATAAAACCACCACAAAGTGCATGATTCGTGGTGATATGTAAAAAATCTCCTCATGTGAAATTTGGTGTGAAAACAATACCTCCCTTCCTATCGTCGATCGCTAATACTACCACTTCCGGTTTCCGGATTCATCATACTGATGCATTAAGTAAATATACCAAATTTCATCAAAATCCGTTGAGCCGTACAGGCTGTACACATCTATACGGACGGACGGACGGACTTTTTTCTGTTAAGAAAATGTATGATTCGTAGAGATATGTAAAAATCTCCAAATGTGAAATTTGGTGTGAAAACAATACCTCCCTTACTATCGTCGGTCGGTAAAAAAGGATTTTTCATAATTTTTTTATTTTTAAGTCCCTTAATTTAATTTATATATACTAAAAATATTAATATGAAAGAAAGAACCGCTCATTTCATATAATCAGTTTACAAAAAAAGGAATATTCAAATATAATAAAGGAGTATACAAGTACTTTTCCAAATATAAGATAAATAATTTCTTATTTTTTATTCATTTGATAAAATTGAATGGGTTAATGAAAAGAACTTTTTCTTAAAACTAAACTATAACAAGAAATCTCATTCATAATTGCAAAAAGAATATTTTTATTGTTTTATCCTTTCAAACCCCATTGACTCTTAATAATCCATTTTAAAATTTTATGAAACCAAAAACAGGGAGTTTAATTTTTTTTTAAATTAAAATTTCAAACTTTCTTGATTTAAAAAAAATTCAACTATATAAATGATCCAACCAACATTTTATAGATATCAAACAAAAAGTCAATTTTTTAGTGTTTATCATGAAAAATTAAATAAAAAAAAAAAAAAATCTAAAATGGAGTTCAAAATCAAAAATCAAATAAAATATTTTTTTTTGCAACTTTTTGGATTCAATATTTTCTTTTATATAAGTAATATTTTTATTCGGTTAAGGTATTAGGATATTAATAAGTATAGTGAAAATAAAAAATTTATAGATAACATATCGATGGATTAATAGTAAAACCAGGTAACTCCATTCTAGCAAATTTTACAGGAGGGACATAAAACTGTTTATTTTTGAATGCAATTATTGTTAATATGTTATAACTGTTTTATTTTTATTCTTGTACTGAGTAAAAAATGTTCAAGGAGTTTTATTTCATTTATTTAATTTTTTATTTATTTAAGGGAGTTACTTGAAATTATTTTCTTTATTAAAGGAGTTAAGTGATTTTATTTTGGAGTTACTTGTTTTATATTTAAGGTAATAAGGTATAATAAATCATTTATTTTTTAAACAAACAAAAATATTAAAATTATGCATGAAAATGAACAAATAATTCTATAAAGTCTTATATTTCATGTGGTATTGAATCGTAAAAGAAATGAAAATCTGAGGGTATAGTCGGTTTTAAATCCTGTAAGTCTTTAAATTTATTTTTTGTGATTTTGAGTCTTCTTTGATATAAGTTTGGGAACTCATTTTGCTCAATTTCCATATTATTACGAGTTCGTCGAAGCGGAAGAGGACGATAGTCATCATTGAAGTTTAATTTAAAAAATATTCCATCATTACAAATAAAATTTGATGTAGTTGTAGTACTCTCAATAAAAGTGTTTCTTTCTACATTTACTCTGTTCGGCTTTGTATTATTAAACTTATGCAGCATTTTCATTCCACGAGATATCATTCTGAAATAAATAAGCAAAGATGATATAAATTCGTTAAATCAAGTATTTTTTTGATGTATTTATTACCACGTGACTACAAATATTAGACATCTTACTTGTTATATAAACAAACCACTTAACTCCAATATAATAAAGAAGTACAAAGCACGTAACTCCTAAAATTACGAAAGTAAAAACACATAAATCGAATACTATTAAATGACTATTTAATTCGAATTTTATATCGTTTATACTTCTAACTCATGCAATAACCATAGATAAACACTTACTTTAGAGATCTGTTTTAAAGTTGACAATATAAACTTACTCGCATTTATAATATGTTAAACTACCTGACACCAACTAATACTGGACCTAGGGAGTTAGCAGGTTTGTTAGTAGAAAATTCCCTTCTATTATTTACCTGGTTTGCAAATATGGATTTCTCAGTCTTAAAGAATTTTTTGGAGTTATATTTGATTATGTACTAGTGGAGAAAACACTTTTGCCAACCACATAAAATAAAAATCTCAATTTCAGATTTTTTGGGAGTTACCTGGTTTTACTATTAAGCCATCGATATAAACTTTTGCCATTGTTATTTGCATGATCAATATTTCTATGATTTTTTTTCTCCCGTTGTATTATATATTATCTTGTCTCTTTTGTGATGAATTCGGTCGTTTCGAAGAAAATGACTCCCAGTCGTGGATCTGTTCATCTCTCTTCTCTAGGCTAGATAGATAGCGTTTTATACTAATGGTGGATCCTGGGGTGTTTTGTAAATCTCTTGCCACGTAAACAGCACAACTACCCTTCAGGACTTGAGGGCTTGACAGGATTTATATTCGCCCCGACTGCATCGACCCGTTTGCTTTTATGGAGCAATAAATGTACGGACGGGCGCAATGGCGGGCGGCATGAGGACAGCACCAGCCCTCTAGCAAAATGATGCGAGCGATCACTCAGCCGTGTAAATCACTTCCACCGACAATTGCCAAGACAGTTGTAAAAAAAATAGAGGAGAGGGGTATCACCAATTTTATTGATTATAAATTTTCTACTTTACAATTTCAACGTGAAAGCAATAACATTAATATCTATATTTTATATATATATATATATATATATAAATCATTATGAAATTGTAATATTTTTATAGCGGTTATGATCGTCTTATTTGCTTTTACAATATTAAAACTTTTCGGATTATGAGTATCAAAATATCAACATCCAAGTTTCAATAATAAAATAGTTCAAACATTTTCCTTTAATGTACTATAATATTAAAACCGTTATCATAAATACAAATGAGAAAAACAAGAAATATCTCTTACATATGATATTGTTTGTTTTGTTTTGCATTTTTCTCAAATATATTTTTCATTTTATTTATTTAATATCAAAGTTATTAATATTTTTTTAAATTTGTTTTTCTATTTCCGAAACATAAAGAAAATGGAGAAAGAAGTAAAAAGTGAGAAAAATAGTTTTTAATTTTTAATAATAAATGAAACAATTTTTTATTGACTAAAAACATTCTATATCTTGGTATTAAAATAAAAACGTTTTTAAATAGAAATAGAAATGGAGGCAGTAACTGTCTAAACATTAACTTGTATTGACTTGTACATGACCAGTATTAGACATCGATTTAACACCCGAAGATAATATTAGCTAATATTAAAATATTAGGAATAAAATAACTTACATTATTTAAACTATATTTAAGTATAGTTTAAGATAAGGTTGAGTTATATGATATCATAGTTGTATTATTTAAATAAAAGTTTTATATTATTTTATTTCATAAATTTCATTTATAAAAATAAAAATGAGCCTTTTTATTGTAAATCAGTTGAATTGAGTTTTAAGAGCTATTGAAGAGAAGAGATATCTTTTTATAAAAAAAAATAAGTTGACCTGTGGCCAGGTCCGAACCGACCGACGGTTTGAAATAAATTAATTTCCAGCTACAGAAACAATTTCAAATAATTTTAATATATCTATTAATGTAATAAAAAACAGATATGGATATAACATAAATATTTTTAATTTTATTTTATTTATAATATATAGCTGAAGTAGCCGGCGTTGCCGGCGTTACCCGAGGCTGTGACGTCATGAAGGGCTGGGTGACGTCATATAATTTTAAATTAAGAAAAACATAATGAAGATGATTTTTCCCGAGGATAAAACCAATACATTCGTGGTGATATGTAAAAAAATCTCCTTATGTGAAATTTGGTGCGAAAATAACCCTTCCCTTCTTATCGTCGATCGCTAATACTACCACTTCCGGTTTCCGGATTTGCACCAAAAGTTGATCAATTCATCCCACTGATGCATTAAGTAAATATACCAAATTTCATCAGAATCCGTTAAGCCGTTCAGGCTGTACACATCTATACGGACGGACAGACGGGCAGACGGACAGACGGGCAGACGGACAGACGGACGGACAGACATCATGCTAAAAATACTTTTTTCTGTTAAGAAAATGCATGATTCGTGGAGATATGTAAAAATCTCCACATGTGAAATTTGGTGTGAAAACAATACCTCCCTTACTATCGTCGGTCGGTAAAAATATATGGAATCTCTTCTATACATTGCAATATATTAACGTGGGGTAATTGGTCTTTAAATTAAATTTTAGATAATAATGAAAATAATATAAAAAATAATAATTTCATTTATCTTCGATTCAACTACGGCTTTCTTAACTATTAGAGGAAATTGTGTATGAAAGAAGATTAATATTAATAAATTATTAAAACAATTAGTATTCCCTTTAAAAACTTAAGTTAATCCATTTCATCACGTGTACTCTACTAAATTGAATATTTATATTAGTATATTATTATATATGGATAATATAATTATTTTTGGAAGGCTAATAAAATGAATTTTAAAATTGAAATTATACCATATATTATTTTTATTTTTAATTTAGATAAAATTTTATTCTATTTGGAATTTGAAATTGCACTTCCAGTATGGTGATCATAGGTACCATTTGGAAGGGAACACTGCTGTTTTTTAATATTTTTCAACAGTTCTGTCGTTTTAATAAAAATGTCAATTTATTCTAGTTTTTAACAATCTATAGTAAATACAAAAATTGTATTATAGGAGAGAGAGAAGTTTTATGATAAGGTGGTGAAAGAACGAAATTTGCTGCGTAAAGCAACATCATCGGAGAAAACAACAAATTTTTGGATTTTTGGTTCTGTTACTAAAGAATAATCTCTTAGTAGGTTTATATAATATATTGTTTTTTTAATCAGTTTACTTTTATATGAATACATAATATTTGAAGAGTTGAGAATTAGAAGAGGAATTATTTATGAATTATATATGATATTTTAATGTATAAATAATTTGTATTTTTAACAGAATTGAATTATTGAGATCTAAAATCGAATCAATTGAAGAATATTTAAGCTTAATTCTATTTAAAGATTTAATGAAAAATTTATAAATATATAGGTATAGATAATATATCACTAAAAAGTTATAAAAGTATATTTTAGAAAATTAAATTTTTATTGAAGTATTTTTTCGAATGTTCACTAATAAATTCTTTAATTAATAAAATTAAATAAACTTTCAATTAATTTTTAGAAAATGATTTAGAAATGACTTGGGTGGATAGCCCACTCAGCCTGTTAAACTGACTGCGCAGTGAATTGCAACTGAATGCGCTCAAGGCGCACCTGCAGACAAGTGTCGGAGGGGAGCGGGGACGAGCGGAGGAGAGTGAATGTCTCTCTCCGGTAATTTGTTACAAATAAAAATCATATAAATAAATTAAAAACACAAATTTTAATTTTTTTTATAATGAATGGTGTTTTTAAATATATCTTAAATCGAATCTATAGATTATTTAAGTTTAATTCTATTCAATGATCTAAAAGTTTATAAAATTTATAAATATATACAAAAAGTAATCAGTAAAAAATTATAAAAATGTTTTTTTTATAAATTTTAAATTTTATCAAATTTTTTTTTTTGAAGTTTTTATTTTGAAATTATTATATTTTGAAAAAACGTGGAGAGTGGGATGGAAATTGTTCAATTTTAAATTATGATAACAAAAATTATGATGATCTGATCGCCTAATAACAAAAACGAGACGGTACTTCTAGGGAGTATGGTCCTAGTTCAGTGATGGCGAACCTTTTTTTAAGAAGTGGGTCAGATTTTGATCATTATTTTTTTAGAACTAGCTTGTGGGTCACTAACATTAAAAATTTTAAAATAAATTTTTAATAAATCTGATCGCAATAATCATTTTTTCTTTTTTTTATAGCACCATATTGAAAAAAAAAATTAAAAATCGAAAATGTTCAAAAGTTTGGCCACAAAATCATCTACCTTTTTTTTTAGAACTACATTGAAAAAAAAATTCATAAAAATCAAAGCGTGGGTCAGTTAAAAAGCTTGGATGGGTCAGTGTCTGACCCACGGGTCGTAGGTTCACCATCACAAAATTTGTTCAATAATTTTATTCCATACATTAATAAAAAAATTTAATATAATATAATATGAAAATAAATATTTAAATCAATAAACCTTATTAGCTACATTAGTGGTATTAATTTCAGAAATTGGTTTAAATGTGTATCTGTGGTTAAATTAGAAGAAAATTGCATTGCAATTTTAGTTTTAAAATTGGTATTCCACATGTGACAAAAAATACTATCATTAGAATTAGAAAATTGAATTGTCTTTTACGTTTTTTGTTTATTTAAGTTTTTTTTATATGCTTTTTTTCAGAAATGGGTTGGAAATTTTTTATTAAATTTTATGGAAATTCTCGAGATAAAATTTTTTATTTATTCCTATATAATTTTTATATCAGGGAGATCATTTTCGATCATAAATCCTCCCGATGGGAAATAAGTTGCCTATATACATTTTTAATTTATTTTTTTTTATATTATTCTTTTTATATTTATATCTTTACCATTTATTTATATGATAAAATCGTGTTGTTAAAAAAGGAAAATTTTATCTCCTAAAAAGTCTTTTATTTTTCTTATCTTTATTACTTATATAATTAGTTAGATTTTGTACTATAATTATATTCATTATTACTAATCTGATAGGTTATTTTATATGATTAGGTATATTCAAATATTTTACATTTTAAGTACAAATTAATTTTTTAAATTTTCAACATTTAATGCTTATTTAAATAAATATAAATATTCTACAAATTTAGAAAAATATATAGGTTATAATATATATATTCTTTCTTTTGAAATAAAAATGGTAGTATAAATTAAAAAAATAAAACCTATAAGATATTACATGATATTACAAATGAAATTATTATTGATTTTCAGTTGACTTGCAAATTAAGCTATATTTCTTGAAAAGAATTGTAAGCCCCTTTGAGAATGACTTATTCTTTTTTTTGTTGTTGATAAATTTCCTTTTTCGGTACCTATATGGCCGCCCTTGCGACCTTTAGAAAAAATAAATGAATAATTCATTGAACCGACCGTTAGACTAGCAATTGCTAACTGATCTCTCTTTTTTACTATCTTGTAAGAGATAGTATTGCGATCACGAAAATTTTCGATGTTGAGATTTTGATGTTTTTATACGTTTTGAAGGTTCCTGAATCATTTTCACTAAGGTTGAGAAAAATGTCTGTGTATGTATGTATGTAACCAAGATTACGCAAAAACGGTTTGAGCTAGAATGATGAAATTTGGTACATGGGCATTATTCAAAATTCGTAGTTTTCTATCAACTTTTGAGAAATGTAGCTCAACCGGAAGAGGGTCATTACCTACAACGTTTTGATTTTTTCTTCTTCTAAAGTGACCGTAAAAATAAAGATATATTTTTGATAATTCTTCAAATGATTAATAATTGTATAAAACTGCTATATATAGAATTTCAGATTGATTGAATCGCTGAAAGTACCGGAATTAATTTTTTAACACGTGACGTGATGCCATCAACAAAGAGCCAAACACGCGCTGGTTTAATAAATAATATTTATTAATTTTAATTTATAATTTATTTAAGTTAATTTAAATTAATATATGTTATTTAATCCAATTCAAATTTGCGAGATAGTCGAGTTGAGACACTCCAGCTTTTTTTGGAAAAATATCATTAATACTTGTACCTATATACATAAATAATTAATTATATATATTACAGAAAAAGAGGAAAAAAATGTTAATGTAAATCACTTTATTAATCATTAATTTATTAATTATAGAATATTTGTATAATGAAAATGGCAGACACATTTGATCTATTATTCATCAAATGATATCAGATATTATGAGAGCTTCTAATTAGGTATTCGAAATTAGTGATGTTAGACGCCAACTGACATATACTTGTGAAATTTGAAACAATTGTTCCTAACTCTAACAACTATCTATTATTATAGGTATTTCAAAGGCAAATTTTAAAGTAAGTAAGTAAATATATTTGTTTTATAAAAGTAATATTAATTTTTATTATTCTAATGTAATATTTGTAAATTAATAATTTAAATATTTATTTAAAGATTCATATGTTAAACCTATCTGACTCCACTTTTGGAAACATCAATAATAATAAAAAAATATTATAAATTATTAAATTAAGATTAAATTTAATTAATTATAGGGATAATAATTTTTATTGTTTATTTTTGTTTCTTTTTTCATAATAAATTATTATTATTTAAAAAAATCTCTAATAATTATATATCAATATAGGAGAACCATATGTATAAAGGATCATAATGTTCTCTCGATCACTCTAGAGACTTCAATTGATAATACATTATGTGTGTTTCGTTTGTAAATTTATTTTGCCGATGGCAAATCTCTAAACGAGAATTTTGATGGCATTTCAAACATTATTAGTTAATGTGTTTTCGATTATCATGAGAAAATTTAGAAAAAGTTACATTTGTAGCATATTTTTTTTATTTATCGTTCAAATCAATTTTATCATTTCTAATTTTAGAAATGGGAAAATATATTTATTGGTTATTGATCTTGTAGAGTAATAACCAACCTGTTTTTTTCACATCGCCTGCCTCGAAATTATTTATTATTCTAACGAGTTTAAATATGTAAATAGCTTTATATTAAATAAACATATAATTGAATACTTATATAAAAAAAACAAAAAAAAAACGGAATTATAATTTTCTTTTCTTATACTTATTAAGATGTGAAATTAAATATTTATGAAATGTTTTATAAATTAGTAAGTAAATTTTTCAAAACATATTTAGTTCATAAATATATGTTTAAATTTAAATGTTATATCTTTATAAAAATACTTCATTTTTTTATTATTTTACATATAATTATTATTATTAGAAATCTATAGTGTTTTTCCCTATTTTATTTCTTTTTTATTAAGTGAACTATTATATAAAACAGAGGTGGCCAACCCAAATGATCTTGCGGGCCACTTTGGAAATGCATCATAACTTCGCGGGCCGCATATAAAATTATACATACCCATATTAGATTTAGACCCATTAAAGATATTGTTTGGTGTGACAAATTGAAAAATAATGAATTTTTATTATGTTTACTATTATTTTTACATATAAACATATATAATATAATAATAATGATACTGAATGCACATTGTAAAAAATATATAATACTAAAAATAAAAAAAGAAACAACGAAATAAAAAAAATGAAATCATATTTATTTCACTAGTGCGATATTTGTTTCATGAGGGCGCAGAATATAAAAGTGTGATGAATCTCGCGGGCCGCAAAAATGCTTACGGCGGGCCACATGCGGCCCGCGGGCCGCGGGTTGGCCACCCCTGATATAAAATAAATAACAAAACATTAATAATTAATATTGAAGTACATATTATATTTTTTCGATATATACTCATAAGACCCTTATTTATTATCTTATCTTATTATACTAGCAAAAATGTATCTCTCTCTCTCTCTCTCTCTATATATATATATATATATATATATATATGTATATTTTCGACATATTTTATCCTGTTAAAAAGTTTTAAAATTCACACAATAGATAATTACCGACCGACGATAGGGAGGTATTGTTTTTATATAGAAAAATCGATCTATATTGGTTTCAGTACATTGGTTGTTAGTACATTATTAAACTTAGATCATAGTTGAATAATTTATATTTTATATATATATATTATTTTATTTTATATTAAAAGAGTATAAATGGTAATAGAATTACAGAATTTATATTATTAGCAGTAGTAATCCTTGGTTGAAACCAAAGCTATTGCCACTATATAACAATATATATATAATATAGGATCAAATATTTTATCAAGTACTTAAATTTGAATATTTTTTCATCTTGAAGTAGAAATCGAGTTATTTTATAAATTAATAACATTTTAGAAAACAAATCACTGAACCTTCAGTCTTTTCTGGATATAGTTATTGGCCCCAGACAAATTATTGTAAACAACAACATTAACAAATATTTTAGATAATATAATCAATCATTTCATAAAGCTATTAAGTTTCTTAAAACAGGAAATGGCGATAATCATAGCATTAAGTATCTTTTGAACAACAAATTTATCTATGCTTATGCTTACCCGGCTACTAATTTTTGCAAGTACAAACACACGTTGTTCACTCTGCGCCTAAACAGTTGTGTGTATCCGTGAACAGCATTGACAGCATAAGAATAGTTAATAGCGCAATTTTTACAATATTCTTTTTGGTAGATTCACTTATCCAATCTCTTATTATTTGTGTTTTAGTGATAGGGGGCCAACGACTGTATGCTTTACCCTATATGTATGGGGTGATTTGCAAGAAAAAATGTTTTTTTTTAAATTTTCTTTGATAAATTAGTAACTTGTTTTATTATATTTTCAGACTAGAATATTTTTATTTTAATCAAATATGAGAAAAATTTCCGTGTTGTCACACGTTCTTTCCAAATATAAATACGAGTGCAAAGGATTAAAATTTATTACATTCATTACCAAAATGCCGCCCTTCAGACTAGCCGCCCCGGATAAATTCCCCGTTTTCCGCCCTCTAGACCGGGCTCTGCCACCCATGGCGATAACATTTGTCCGTCACTATACATGCCATATTAGGTATATATAATAAAGGAATTTCACAAATACATATTTTAAATGGATTAGATTATATTTGTAACATAATTTGAATTTTATTGTTAAATGCTATTAATTACTATATCTTAATTACCGACCGACGATAGTAAGGGAGGTATTGTTTTCACATCAAATTTCACATGTGCAGATTTTTACATATCTCCACGAATCATGCATTTTCTTAACAGAAAAAAGTATTTTTAGCATGATGTCTGTCCGTCTGTCCGTCTGTCCGTCCGTCCGTCCGTATAGATGTGTACAGCTTGAACGACTCAACGGATTTTGATGAAATTTGGTATATTTATTTAATGCATCAGTATGATGAATTGATCAACTTTTGGTGCAAATCCGGAAACCGGAAGTGGTAGTATTAGCGATCAACGATAGGAAGGGAAGGGTTATTTTCACACCAAATTTCACATGAGGAGATTTTTTTATATATCACCACGAATTATACACTTTGTATTGGTTTTATCCTCGGGAAAATCATATTTATTAGTTTTTTCTTGATTTAAAATTATATGACGTCATCCAGCCATTCATGACGTCACAGCCTGGTCTTGCATATATATTATAAATAAAATAAAATTAAAAATGTTTATATTTATTATTTATGTATCCATATCTGTTTTTTATTACATTAATAGATATATTAAAATTATTTGAAATTGTTTCTGTAGCTGGAAATTAATTTTCTTCAAACCGTCGATCGGTTCGGACCTGGCCACATGTCAACTTATTTTATATTATAATAATATTTTCAAAATTATCAAGTTATTATTATATGAAGTGTGAAATTTCACTATACTTAACTTTTGTAATTTATCATTATTAGTAATTAAAATTTTTCAAACATAATGACGTTTTGGAAAATATAGCGGATCTGAATAATAAGTTAATAAATATTTATTTTCATGAGAAAATATATTTAATGGAAAATAAATTATTACCTTTTAACAATTGCATAAATATTCATAAAATTATGAACAAGAAAAAGCACATTAAATGCGGTTGAGAATGGTAATATTGAATATCGAGTGTTGTTGAAGCTTGTGTTCCTTTACGCTACAATAACTATCCATAAATACATTCATGGTTCAATTATCCTTTTCTGATGCTTTTCAATAGAATCAATTGGGAAATCGAAAGATTCATATTCATCATATTTTTATTTTTTGCATCCTATTTTAATTTCAAAGATTGATTATCAAAGGATATTGATTATTTAATAATCAACTAGAAAACATTTATTGGTAATATGGTATGAACATTTTGTTTTTAATAATAAGGGAGACTATTCTTATACATATGTTGTACAATAATCATTCTTCTTCTTTTTAATTATTTCTCTCCTCTTCTCTTTAACACTTTACTAATTATAATGTTATAAACCTAATAATTAATTTTAATATATAAACTGAGTGCTAAAAATGTATTATCTTGATTATATATATATATATATATATATATATATATATAATACATTAATAAAAAATGTTTTACGTCAGAATTTAAAATCACGGTATAAATTAAATATTCATTTTCTGAAAGGGGAAAAAATTGTTTTCCCTGGCGAGTCATTTGTATTAGATGTAAAGGGTTAAATGTTAATGTAAAGGGTGGACGATCCTATGCCAGGTTTCAAGGCAGTATGGCGACTTGCCAAAGGGCCGCTTGATGACAATTAGGGAGCTTCGCAATAACATTTGCAATGTTAGTATAGTAACTTCTGCTTTAATAATTATATTGAAAAGAAAAGGAATAATTATCAAGGAAATTTATTAATGTTTTTGGGGATTTTTTTTATTTGAGAAAAAGAGTTACAATTTCTTATTCTACTAACTAATCCTAAAATTACAAAGTTCTGCTTAACTTTAAAGTGGTCAGTAGATTAACAAAACAACAATTAGAGGAATTGCCAGTTTGGTCTAATTATATTCAACGAACATTTCTATATGACTGTGTGTGTCTGTCGCCAAAAATTTTCGATTTTTTAAATTTTGATTTTGGTTTCGAGTAGAGCTTAAAAAAGTGTAAATGTAAAGTGGTCTTGGTTTTTTAAAATTCGGTTGAGAACATGGTCAAATCGGCGGTCAAAGTTATAATATATGGGAAATTATCAACTTTGACCGAATTTTAAAAAACCAAGACTATGTGAGTATTTCATTAACTCATTTATGAAATAATAGTGACCTTGTCGTTAGTATCTTTGTATGTGTGTACGGGTAGCGGGTGGACCTGTCCCTGCGATCCCGGTGAGGACAGGTCTGCCTCAAGGACGCAGCCTTGCCCACGCGAGCCTTGGATTCCTCACTAAACCCAAACCCACGAGGAACCATGTCAACACCCTAAATCCTCTCAAAAAAAAATGCTAAATCCTTTCCAGATCCTTATTCCTCCCCACTGCCATGGGGGTAGGTGGTGTCTAGTGTGTTCGACCCAAATCATGCCAGGGTATGCACAGCCCCTGGATGATGACCTCCACTGAACCCCATGGTAAAGCCTCGCCATTCTACGATGGTATTGTGGGAAGTTGGCGGATTAGGTGCCGTGATGTGTGTCCGCTAGGGACGTCCGGATGATAATTCCCAGACAAGGCCCTTGAACCCAGTCCACATGGGCAGTGGGCTGGTTAGGATGGTGGCCCGCCCACACGGAGCACCCTGCGTCGGAGACAGGTCCGCCAACGAGGTGACTAAAAAGCATTATGAGTAAGTCTAACAATCTTATTAATCTTGATACTAACTCAGTAGGAAATACGAAGAACTCAGAAACCAAGAACGCAAAGCTTCCAGGATCGACTATTCCTCTTAGGATAAGTGGAAGGCAAAGAAGTTATTCTGGACCTGAAATTAGCAATAAAAGAAGAGCTTCAAGTAGTCCGATAGGTATAGCAAAAAGGCGTGAATGCCCTATCGCCTATGAAATAACAGAAGCTGTCAGTGACGCTCGATACCAAATTAGTATGCTAAGTAAACTGGTTGAAAAATATCCAAATACAAGCAGGGACATCAAATCTATGATAGAGAAGCTCAGTAAGGTGGGAGAAATATTTAATAGAGTAACGGTCAAGGAGTGGCTGGAAGACCACAAATGGGAGCGAGACAGTTTCGTGGTTTCAGGTCATAAAGGCGATAACGACACTCAAAAAAAGATAATAAAAACTTGCGAAGCCTCAACGCAAACCATAGCTTGGAATAAAACAGCAGACAAATTAACTTCCCTGGATGAAGTGAACACTTTCGAAAAATGGATCCAGGCAGAGAAGCAGGTGTGGGATGAGGATTTATTCCGCAATACTAAGTTTATTGTGGGAAATCCTCTAGATGCACCCGATGAAACAGCGAAAATAATTCTCGTAGAAGCAGATGACCCGGGTATGCAAAAAAGCATTCAAAAAATATATATGAATAGATTTCCTGAACTTGATGGCACTAGCCAAGAAGTTGAGGTTATAGAACAAGCGACGAAGTTAAGATCTAAAGGGGTGATAAAAACAGTCAACAGGAAGGTTATTAGAGCATCCCTCAAGGGAACAACTGAAGATTTATGGAACAAGATGCAAGCAGTCAAGGGTCAACTCAGCCCCGGCGAATCCGTAACCATTCATCATGTAAATGGTCTGACCCTTAACAGCTGGAGGAAAATGCTAGAATGCACCTTCCATGGCGAGGGTAGGGAAATTGATATATACACCACCAAACGGAAGATGAACGAGTTAAATGAACCAATCAAATCTAAGGAGCCGAACAAATCTAAAAGAAAGACTTTTGCCCTTGTGGTAGAACAAGAGGGCAAGGAGTTCAAGACAGTCTTGAATAGCGTAAAGGACTGTATCAAGAACACCGAGGCAGGAAAATCCATCACGCGACTGAAAAGTACTAGAGAAGGAAAGCTACTCATTATCACTGAAAAGAACTTGAGTGCGCTGGAAACAATCCAAGAAAAGATTGCCTCGGGGGAAACAAACCTCAAGGTAAGAAGAATAGGAGCCGAATCCGAATCGGAAACTCTCCTAATAAGGGGAATAGACGCAACAACTTGCAGAGATGATGTATCTGGAGCTTTGGCGGACAAGTTTGGTGCTCAGCTGGCCTTTAAATTGGGAGAGCTGCATTCCAGTAGAAGTAATACTCAGGCAGTCACCATCACCCTAAACAAAAAAGATGCTGAAACCCTAATAAAATGTAAATATTTCAGGATAGGATACGTCAAATGTGAAATCGTGAGGAAATCCCTAATAACCAAGTGCTACAAATGTTGGTCCTATGGTCATGTGAGGGCTCAATGCAAAGGTCCGGATAGATCTGATCTATGCTACAAATGCGGAAATAAAGGACATACAGCTAGCACATGTGTGAAAGATGAATACTGTGCAGTGTGCGCAGAGTCCGGACATAGGGCCGGTTCAGGAAAATGTCCCGAATACCAAAATGCTGTTAGGAAGATAAATAAGGGAAGTAATCCTAAAGAGAGCAAAACCTTTGAATGGCCAGAATCCTACAAGTAAATCTAAATAGAAGCCGCGCAGCACAGGACCTGCTGTACAGTACGAGGAACAAAATGCACATCGATATCCTTATCGTTAGCGAGCCTAACAGGCAGCATCTACGCACCAATAACAACTGGACTGTTGATGAGGCTGGGGATGCTGCAGTTAGGGTATATAACAAACCAATTTCAGACTCGGGATGCGGCAGGGGAGTTGCTTGGGTCGAATTAAATGGAGTTATAATCATGTCATGTTATAAGTCACCAAATACCACAATCAGAGAATATGAGTTATTCCTTGAGGGTATTGCGGAAATTATACGCAGATACCCAAACAAAAAATTTGTAATTGCAGGTGACTTCAACGCAAAAAGTCATTTATGGGGGTCAGCGGCGGAAGATGCTAGGGGCACTCGGCTAGCTGACTGGCTTGCCACCCACAACCTGGTCGTGGCCAATGTTGGCATCACGCCCACGTTCTCTAGAAGAAGACAGGAAAGCGTGATAGACGCTACATTTACGTCTGCCAGCCTGGCCGGCAGGGTGGTTGACTGGAGGGTTCTTGATGAGGAATCGCTTAGTGACCATAGACTGATCAGGTTCACCCTCAGGGAGACTGATAGATTACCTGAGTTGAATGTCGGAGGGGAGGGCCCGCGATGGCGCTACTCTGCTGACAGACACGAACGAGCGAGCCTCAAATGTGATGAGGCTTTTAGGACCCGAAGCATTGGATGCGCAGCTGATCTTATCAGGGCCATCCAGTGGGCTTGCAAGGGTTC
The DNA here is from genome assembly GCA_963082975.1 of Labia minor. Classification (NCBI taxonomy): domain Eukaryota; kingdom Metazoa; phylum Arthropoda; class Insecta; order Dermaptera; family Spongiphoridae; genus Labia; species Labia minor. The sequence continues at coordinate 65,816,555 of OY720347.1, forward strand.
ACTGCCGGTAGCGGCAAGAGGTAAGAAAAAACCTGTATACTGGTGGAACCAAGAAATAAAAAATACTCGCAAAATCTGTATCGCAATGAGAAGAAAATGGACTCGAGCTAAGAGGAGATGCATGCAAGATGTTGATATCGATCCGATTTACGACGAATACTGCACAGCTAGGAAAAATCTAAAAAACTGCATAAGGAATGCAAAAAAAAAAATGCTGGAATGACCTAGTTGATTCAGTAGAAAAAGATGTATGGGGAAACGGCTATAAAATTGTATGTAAAAGGCTGGGCGCGCAGCGCAATATCAGAATGGAAATAGAGGACAAAATTAAAATAGCCGACAAGTTATTCCCCGAGAAAGAGGAGGTCCGATGGGAGAGAAGAGAATCCTTTGATCTTCCTTTGCTTTCTACTGGAGAGGTGGTAGAGGCGGCCGGCAGGTTGAAAAACCTCAAGGCGCCTGGTGCCGATGGCATTCCACCGGAAATGACCAAGCTGGCGATCAGTCAGCACCCGGAGGTCTTTACAAAGCTGTTTAACGGGTTGCTCAAAGAGGCAACTTTCCCCAGGGAATGGAAATCTGCTGCGCTGGTTCTGATCCCTAAGCCAGGAGGACCGGCGGGCACGGCTTTCAGGCCGATCTGCTTAATTGATACTGTGGCCAAGGTTTTGGAACGCGTTATCGCTTCTAGACTGTCGGATGAGATTTCTAGGAGAGGAGGTCTTTCAGATGATCAATACGGTTTCAGAGAGGGCAGATCGACTACGGACGCCGTGTTGGAGGTAGCGCGCGTGGCACGCAGTGCGATACAGGGCAGGGGCAGAGACCGAGAGCTCTGTGTAGGGGTCGCTCTGGACGTGAGGAACGCTTTTAATATGGCGCAGTGGGCGCACATAGTTGAAGAACTCTCCAGAAGGGGGATCTCTGATTATCTGGTGGAAATAATAAAGAGTTATTTCACGGAAAGAAGTCTGATGATCGATGGCAGAACAAAGGTTATCACGTGCGGAGTACCTCAGGGGTCTGTCCTGGGCCCTTTACTATGGAACATCCTGTATGATGGAGTCTTGAGGCTGCAGATCCCTAGAGACTGCAGGATAATAGGTTTCGCCGATGACCTCATGCTGGTGGCCATAGATAAGACTAAGCCCGCTCTCATCGAGAAAGTCGAGGTGGCGGTCGGCATGGTGGCTGCTTGGATGGAGAGCAGAGAGCTTGTTCTCGCTCCTGAAAAGACCGAGATGGTCTCAATGAACGGCCGAAAGAGAGTGGGCGAAATCAGTATAAGGGTCGCCGGTATAAGAGTGGTAGCAAAGGACTCCATCAGATACCTGGGAGTTATACTTGACAAAAGGCTAAGCTGGGGTGAGCACATTAACATGGTGGCCAAAAAAGCCGATAGCACAGCCATGATGCTTCAAAGGCTGATGCCTAGGGTGGGTGGTCCGACGGGTAGCGTGAGGAGAGTTCTCTGCTCTGTGGGAAACTCGATCCTGCTGTACGCTGCTCCTGCGTGGGCGTCTGCCCTCCGATGTAAGAGAAACAGGGACAGACTCCTGAGGACGCAACGGAGGTTCTTAATCAGGATCTGCTGCGCATATAGGACGGTGTCGTGCGTTGCTGCCCAGGTGGTGGCGTCGGTCCCCCCTATTGATCTGTTGGCGCTCGAGCGGTCATATAACCACGGAGCCGATAACATCTCTCGGGCGCTGAACAGAGGGTGGCTAATGGATAGGTGGCAGTCAAGGTGGCGCGAGTCTGATGGTGGGAGGTGGACTTACCGGCTTGTCCCGGACGTCGGACTATGGTTTTTGAGAGTACATGGAGAGACGGACTTTTATCTGACTCAGATCCTCACTGGCCATGGGGACTTCGGTGCGTACCTCACGAGGATTGGGAAGACGATCGACGGTCGGTGTGGTCTGTGCCGGGTACCCGAGACTGCCGAACACCTCCTGTTTGAATGCGGAAGATGGTGTCGACTGAGAAGTCGACTTGCATTGGAGCTAGGCGAGGAACCGTCGCCTGAAAACCTGATAGGGTTAATGCTGGGCAGCCCAGAGAACTGGCGCGCGGTCGCCGATGCGTGTAAGCGGATCCTAACAGGTCCCCGAGGGTAGACGGGCCTCCCCCCTGAAGTAATACCTTACGGTGGTTCCAGGGGGGCACCTGCAAAGGTCCAAAAAAGGGGGGGTTTTTAGCCGGTTAGAGTCCGGCACTACCCCGTTGGAACACCAACTTACAGCGGGGTGTCCGCGTGGATTTTCCCCTCCTTATACATAAAAAAAAAAAAAAAAAAAAAAAATGTGTGTAAAATGGTTCCTCTATTACAATGTGTGATTTATTTAAAAAATTTTCATAAGCAAATTCATTAATTGATCCACATGAAGTTGAATAGGCCGTAACAAAGTGTTTTGCTATGTAATTGATTGCAAATGATTTTCCTGTATTGGAAGATCCATAGATAAAGAGGGTGTTTTGTTTTCTTCCTGGCAGTTAAGTATCCTCTTAAGGTTGAGAATAAAATTATTAGGATTGATAGAATTTCTATTAAACATTTTTACTGCAAGATAAAAATATTCAAATCGGTTTTTTCTTTTCAAAATAGAAACGCTGTTTAATGTAAATTGATATTGCAATATTAATTTCTGAATTAAAATTTTGTCCGTGAGTATTTATTAAATCTTGCCATTCATTTATCGTACAAATATCAAATAGACAACTTTGATTTATTCCTTTATATTTTCTAACGAGAGTTAGTATATTTTCAATTCCTTTTCCTTAAAAATCGATTTTTTTTATCAATTTCTATTATCATTTCTGTAAGTCATCTAGGTAAATGAAATAGTATATTTGCCATTTACCTAAAAACGTTCAATTTCAGTTTTAAATAAATCGTCAATAATGTCTTTTTCGAGAGAGGTGTCAACTTTTTTTAATATTAAACATTTTGATAAAAAATATATAAAAATAAAAATAATTGTTTTTATTCACTGGAATATTAATAATTTGATGAAAAAAAATACATTTCTAGAATCATGAAAAGAAAAAATAAGAATAAGAGAATAAAAGGAAGATATATATTTTTTAAATATCATTCTCTCTTCAAACTTGGAAAGAAAAATAATTATTATAATCATGATTTAGAAAAACATTATGAAATTGTTATAAAATCTAAAGTTGAAGTATTATAAGAAATATAAACCATCTTTCAACTGCAATTATTAAAATCATCAATTCTTATAAATAAGTCTATATAGGTATGTAATTGTATAAATATAGAAAAAAGAAACTATTTTTTTTATATTTTTTTATATTTTAAACTATATTTTAAATAAAAGGAAAGAAAATCTATTAATAAAATGGAATATTAGTCGAAAATAGATTCATTATTAGTTTGTTTTTGACAACTGAAAAAGTTGTCTCGTTGTTGTATGTTCTTCGATGAAAAATGAAATAAAGTGCTCCAACGCACTTAAAATGTTGACTGTGGCATACGGCGAGTCTAATTTGTCTCAAAAAACTGATTTCCTCGATTACAATCGCAACAAGTCGTACTGTTAAGAAGGAATACTACAAGGAAGTTATGCAACGTTTGCGTGAAGCAATACGGCTCAAAAGATTGGAATTGAGGAAAAACAAATCATGGATGCACACATTGCTTGTTCGTGATTTTTTGGTCAAAAACAACACCATTATCATGCCTCAACCACCGTATTCACCAGATTTGGTTCCCTGCGAATTTTTCATATTCCCAAAACTGATGAGACCAATGTAAGGAAAACGTTTTGCCACAATTGATGAGATAAAGTGGGAATTGAAGAACAAGCTGATAGCCATACCAAAAAGCGCATTTCAGAAGTGCTTCGACGATTGGAAGAAGCGCTGTTAGAAGTGCATTATATCTGAGGGGAATATGATGAATATGAATCTTTCGATTTCCCAATTGATTCTATTGAAGGTGACAAAATGGATATTGATGAATAAATAAATACTTTACTCACTTTTTCTTATGAACATACAACGTATTTATATGCCTGTAGATGATCTTATACTAATCTAGATTTCCTCTCATTTTGTTACATTTAATTTTGAAATTCCCTTCTTGATAAATAGTCATCATTATTTAGAAACGGAGAATGAGTAAGAGAAAATATCTTTTATACGAGAAGAAAATAATGTTATTTATTTTCAGTTGTGCACTGGGAACAAACACTTTGCAAAATAAATCGAGGAAATGTCTTAGGAAGAGAAAATACGATCGGGTTTGCACCCGATTACATAGACTAATTTAAATCGGTCACGTGCAATGGGAGACGCCATTAAGCTACGATTCTGTCGAGATTAATCGAGAAGATAGGGAGAAGAGCCAGAAAAACAGGTCGAGGGATGAAGTGGAGAGATGGGGGTGGGGTGAATTATGGAGCCAAAGAATCAAGACTTTATACGAATACGGCGGAAACAATTTGACAAATCAAGCCCCAAGATAAACGACGGACTTTTGAATAAACGTTTCCATTTATTCGAATTCAATACATTTTAACCCCTTCTTTTATTTATATATATATATATATATATTACTACATTTTAGACAAAATAGACAATAAATTGATTAAATAACAAAAAAACAAAAATATAAATAGAATTGATATTTTATTCTAAAATAAATATATTTGATTACATTTAAGGTCAGCATAGCTAAGATTTCTTCAAGTAACTTGCAAATATAAAATATAAATATTAATATGATACAGCATTTAATTTTAATAAATTACTTTATCAATAATTCGGTGTATGGTAATTCGTATATGTGTGCGTGAGTGTGTGTGAGTAGCAATTAATTCTACTTTAAGTTTATACAATAAAAGGAATTTTATTTTATTTTGTTATATTAAATAAATTTTTTAAACTTATAAATGAATGACTTTTGTTAATTTATTAATTTCCGACCGACGATAGTAAGGGAGGTATTGTTTTCACACCAAATTTCACATGTGGAGATTTTTACATATCTCCACGAATCATGCATTTTCTTAACAGAAAAAAGTATTTTTAGCATGATGTCTGTCCGTCTGTCCGTCCGTATAGATGTGTACAGCTTGAACGGCTCAACGGATTTTGATGAAATTTGGTCTATTTACTTAATGCATCAGTATGATGAATTGATCAACTTTTGGTGCAAATCCGGAAACCGGAAGTGGTAGTATTAGCGATCGACGATAGGAAGGGAAGAGTTATTTTCACACCAAAATTCACATGAGGAGATTTTTTTATATATCACCACGAATCATGCACTTTGTATTGGTTTTATCCTCGAGAAAAAGCATCTTTATTAGTTTTTTCTTAATTTAAAATTATATGACGTCGTCCAGCCATTCATGACGTCACAGCCTTGTTTTACATATATATTATAAATAAAATAAAATTAAAAATATTTATGTTATATCCATATCTGTTTTTTATTACATTAATAGATATATTAAAATTATTTGAAATTGTTTCTGTAGCTGGAAATTAATTTACTTCAAACCGTCGGTCGGTTCGGACATGGCCACAGGTCAACTTATTTTTTTTTTATTATACTTTATATATCTAAAATCAATTGTTAATTTAAGAAAAAAAAATGGCTTTTATTTTGATGTATTTTGAGATTCGATTATATATTTTTTTAGAAAAAAAATGTTTCCATTTGCTTCTTTGTTTGGCAAATGCGATTTTAATGATCAAAAAGATTGAGTTTGCCTCGTTATCGTAAGCGTGGAAGGTGGCTCAGCCGCAGGCCAACAAAGTGATTCCGAATCAAATGTCTTCTCATTAATTATTTAATTACATCTTAAATGGTTTAATACAGAGCCATTCAAATAGTTTCTACATTGGACTTGAATAGAGTGATTCGTGTTCGTGTTTTCGCCATTCATTGTTCTAACTGGAGGATGACTGAACTAGAGTTTTGCCATTCCTACACCTTCCTTCACCTTCTTCCCTCAACCATCCTCCTCAACTCTTCATTTAATGACTGCTCCAAGATCTTTCCAATTTTCTTGAAATAAAAAAATATGTATTATTCCTTAATTCATGGAAATTCGAATAATAATTCTATAAATATATACTGATAGTAAACTTGAGGTTTGCTGATTTTAACAAAAGTATTTATTAACTGTAATTTAAATAAATATTATCTCCTAGAGTATAATCTGCTGAAATAGGATAATTATTAGAGACTAGCATTTACCATAAATTTATCCTAAACTTTCTAAACCTAAAGATTCTAATAAACTTGTGTAATTTATCTAAATAAACAAACTAGACTTACAAACAATAATAATATAATTAGTAAAACAATAAATAATTAATCAAATAAACAAAATTTATTAGAAGATGATATTAAGTAAAAAATATTTTAATATAAAAATAATATTTAAAAACTTTTTATTACTTTTTATTTTTGATGTTATTATACGTACTTTATGTGAAATTAAACTCTTTAAGTTTTTATTTCAAATTATTATATATATATAATTAATTACTTTTAGATATTGATGTAGTTTTATAAACTAGATTTCTTTTAGAAATTTATTTTTCTAAAAAAGGCATAAATAGGTTTTACATTCTGAAAAAAAAATATTAATGTATATTTCCAGGGAGATAAAAATATTTTTAAAAATATATTTCTAGAACTCTAATATAGAACTTTTATTCCTATATGTTTTAAAGACTGGTTATCTGCGCATCTGTTAAAACTACCTCTTTTTGCCCTTTAAGCTTACTTGAAACCCTAGCTGTTCTTTTCTATATATATATATATATATTATTACTTTTTATTTTTGATGTTATTATACGTACTTTATGTGAAATTAAACTCTTTAAGATTTTATTTCAAATTATTAATTAATTACTTTAGATATTGATGTAGTTTTATAAACTAGATTTTTTCTTTTTTATATATATAGAAAAGAACAAGAATTTTCTATATATATATATATATATAGAATAGAACAGCTAGGGTTTTAGTTTTATATATATATATATTATAGTATATATTATAAATATAAAAATGAAAATAGCAAGATAATAGGTTGACTTTTTTTTAAACAAATGAATTTTGTAAAGTCTTAACATAATTATGAATAATTAGTAATATAAAAATATAATAATTATAAAATATAAAATCTTGTATAAATAATTTTCTGTGAGAGCAACTGAGCATTTGTTGTGTTGCTTTTCATTTGAGCCTTGCCCTCTTCTTTTAACTTAAGATTAGAGAATGTTCAAAGGGGTTTTGCGTTGCGCACAATGAAACACGACAAAGTCCTTATTTCTTGTTGAAAAGTTGAAAGGCTGGCAATTGAGTTAACATTCGGCCATTTGACTAGTTACTTCTCCCTTTCCCATCACTTTCCTTCCCCCAGTTCCCTTTATTTTCTTCTTTGTCCCCTTTTACCAAATCAGCAATGGTTAGAACAGTAGAGAAAACAATAATTGTAACCAAACTAAGTTAATTCATTGAATAAATTGACAACTTCAAAAGAAAATAAAGATTTTTTACTTCAAGCCAAAGAGACAAACTATTGTCTTTTGATTAAATACAATTTTTTATTTTTATTTTAACCGATGCAAATTTAAATATAACAATAAAAATAATAAGTATATTTGAAAAAGTATTTCTAGGCCAAGTGAAGAAGAGCGTTTGTCTTGCATTTTAAGAAAGCACAGATCGTGAATGATAATCACATTTTATTTTTAACATTGCAGTCTTTATTTCCTTACTTATTATACTGTATGCATCTTTTAATTTTATCTGTACTGAATTACAATATTAAACAAAAAGAATAAACAAAAAAAGTAAATAAATTAATATTATATTTATATTAAAATTATCAGAAAAAATAAAAATATCAATAAAAGTAAATAATTGATACATAAAGTATATATAATATAAACTACATATGTTGTAATAATTACTATAATGCATATACCATATTTGATATTACAGCATGATCATTAGATGATGATTAATTATCCAAAATGAACAAAAGACGATAATATATTATATATTCTATCAATTATTGATGGTGTAATCAATCAAAATGAGATGAGATACTCGAAGATAAATGAATGTATAAATTATAAACATATTCTGAAATTTTTCTCAATAATTAATTTTAAGAAACTTTATTTTATCTTGAGATCAAAAATAATTCTCCATTTAGCTTGAGATGAAAAACAAAAAGAAGCTTATATAAAAAAAGAGTCTATTATAAAAATATACCTATATTCTATATGGAAAAAATACTATTATTTAGTGAATTAATCATATTGTTTTCTGATTTATTGATAAAATAGAAAAATGGAAAAAAATCATTCGCTTACTTATAAGCCCTGAATATTATTTTATTCAAAACAAAGATGTCATTTCGGTTGCATAACGTTCAGGCAATTAGGATTCAGCAATTTTTTTTTTTTATTCAAATAATTTAAAAATTTAAAAATTTGATATTTTGCATACATTAAATAATGGTTATATAAAAATTGAAAAGTAAATTACTAATTTCACTAAAACAATTGTAGATTTTCATAATTTAATATTAGCCCCTCAATATAGTAAACTCAAGGACCGAGAGCTCGGAAAGAAAAAGAACTATCTATTAAAAAAATATTATAATTAACAGTAAAGTATAAAATGGAAAAAATCAGTTTTACTAATAAATAATTTTTCTTTTGTTATTTTTCTAATAGGTAAATAGCATTTTTACCTAATAACAAAAAAATGTCTCTTTCTTATTTTAATTATTATTATTTCATTTATAACTTCTTTCAAATGTTTTGCTTTTATTTTTCAATGGAAATAAAATTAGTCAATATATTATCCAACCTAAATTATATATTTTGTTTATTATATAATATTTATATAATAAAATTCAATGGGTTGATAACACCAAAATCAATTTCGTCGTTTTTTAAATTCTATTGTTTGGGTCAACGTTTTATAGATTAACAAAGTAAACAAAAAATTGCAAAAAAATCCCATTTATAATTTCATGACAGGTTTTTTAAACCCTTTGATAATATTTGATTGATTAAAAGACTTTAAAAACAATATGCCAATGGCAAATGTATGAGGTGAATGTGTTGTTTAAGTTTTACACACTTTATTAGAGAATTTAAATCATTCTCATAAATATATTTTCATTATGAAATCATGCCTAAATAAATCATAAGAATTTTAAAGACTAAATTTATTTAAATTAATGTGAACGTTTCTTTATTTTTGACTAAAAAAAATATATGTTTAGTTCATTTCTCATCTTCCCAAAAAATTAATCTAATTGGATGATAGGTCGAAAATTAGCCGATAAAGAGCTAGTAAGGTAGTATTTTATAATTAAATAAAAAATATATGAATTAATTATTTAGCAATATTGACCATTGGATCTGAAAATTAAATCTTTAAAGAATTTTTCACAAATTAATATAAATTAAAATTTGAAAAAAGTATTAACATAATGTAGATTTAATTTGTGTATAACTTAGTCTGTTAGTATTGCTATATTCTTTTAATATATATTATAATATATTTTTCAAATATTTAATTTATGAAAAATAATTTTCTTTTAAAATTTAGGTAAATTTTAATAAAATTTTTTTTTTCTAAATATTTGTTTACCAAATATACTTTACTTAAATAACAAGAGAATATCAATATAAATTTTTTGAGATTAAAGAAAGAATTATATCCATTCAACTATTTTAATTTGAGATTAGAATTTGACCTAATATAAAATTTTAAAATATGGACCACTTTCTTATACACCATTATTGTAGAGAAAATAATCTGAATATGTTAAGTAAATAAATTATAATATTTAAATATTATGGTGAAATTTAAAAATTTCTAATATTATAATTTTATAATCAAAAGAATAAGATAGTAAATGATAAAAATTTAATATAATTAAATAAAATAGATTAATGATTGCTTCCATGTGATCAGTGGCGTACCGTGAGGTTCTTGCGCCTGGGGGCAATTGAGAAATTAGCGCCCCCTTTCTTATATATATATATATATATATATATATATATTTAATTTAATTTTTTTTTAAAGAATATTAATGACGAATAACGAAACAGGTTTATATGATTTTAATAAGCGTATAAATAATATTTATTAACTTACACAAAATACAGTTTAACTTTAAATATTAATTCTTCTTTTGTTCCAAATTGGCTTCCCTAATTTTGCGCCCCCTAAATTTGCCCCCCTCTAGTTACGCCACTGCATGTGATCTATCTCTTTATCAAACTTGTTTCATCATTTTCTCACGATTTAAATGTATATTTAATAAAAATTAAAAAAAAAGAATTTCTTTGTTAGTGAATGAACTGTCTCTTTAATGATATTATTATTATTATTATTTTTTTTTTTTGAGCTCGGAAAATCATATTTTCATAATATTAAGTATATAGTATTTTTAAGTCAAGATCTCTGATTTCATAATATTTTCTCTACAAAAAAATTTTCCATACAATTATTTATGGAAATTTTAATTATCCCTTTTATATTTTTATTGTTTTCAGCTCTTTCGTTGCTAAAATAAACTCTCCATCATGTGAAGGTCTTTTAGTTGTGTGATATTTTTCCTGAACCAGCGCCCTCCAACCATCCACTTCAATAGAGAAGAGGGCCCTCAACTAATTCTAAAGCATTACCAAACAATAGCTTAAGCCCTTATCCGCCCTCTGTTCTCTTCGTCATTGGAGGCTCAACTTAATTGCTCTTTCTTTCCTTCTTTCTTTTTTTCTTGATGTTTTCTTTTGAGGCCCTTCTCCAAAGAAAAACAAAGAAAAATATATCCTTTATATTGTAGTATATAAATATATGTAACGTAATATATACAATATTTTTAATATTGTTATAACAACTTAAAACATAAAAAATATAATGATCCAACAATATTTTAATTTCATCAAATTTGCGCGTATCAAGCATTTTAACTAAATTTTAACATTTGTTGAATGTATGCACATTTATAATTGAATTAGAAAATCTCCTCGGTTGTTGGATCCGATTAGGCACCTTGCCTTAAACACCCAACACAAATCTGTTTTAGTCTTATAGGAAAATGTAAATTGATTTATACTATTAAACATGTCCGGAATTTAATATTAAATCTATGCAACTTTATTTGTCTAATGGATTATTCAATATTTGGAATTATAGGGTGACATACTATTAAATTTATTAGTGAACACAGTAAATGTTAATTATTAACGACATGCGGGTTACAATTGTAACTTGCATTTAGTTCAATTAAAAAGGTGACCAGGATGAAAATGTTTTATGAAAAAAGTCAACAAGAAATAAATTAATCCCAATCCTTTTATCAACAGAGTCGTAGTTTGATATTAAGGCCCTAGAAACGAAAAGATAAATTGGAGTCCCAATATCATATTTTCAATTACAATAAAAAAGTTTTTTGTGAATAAAAATTTATAAAAATTAATTTAAAATGTATTAGAGAGATAACAAAATATTATAAATAAACTATAATTGATTATTTACTATTTTATTTATAATTTATATATTTATTTTATATAAATAGTTACTTAGATATTGATATATAAGTTATATCAAAAACATGAAAAAACTTAAAATATAGTTACTTTTATAAATAAATCGAATATAATTGTTCTTTAAACTACGTTCATTAAATTTAGAAAATTCTCTTACTACTGTATTGTAATTGGTATTGTATTTTGGCATATTTATCATTTGGTGAATTTAAATAATTATAAACATGCTACGGCTCTGTTTATCAATAGAAAATATTCTTATTTGTAAATCGGAGAAAATAAAAATGATAATATATATATATATATATAGGAAGAAGATATTCTCTTGGACCCGGGTACAAGTCCCGGGCCTAGCTGGGCTCTATGGGTCGGAGTCAACCCAGCCTCCGGGAACAACATTGGGGAAAAGCTACTTGATAGCGCCCCCGATCAAGAAAATCAAGGTAAAGGTTGATAGGACCCGTTCTACTGATCATAGGACACCTCATTGATATAACCGACTTGATAGGCGTTGTTCTTGCGTAGGACGTACAAAAGTCAGAGGTTTTTTTGTATAGGAAGAAGGGTTCCCTATAACTTTGCAGTGATTCAAGTAGCTTTTAAATTGAAAACTTATTTTGATATATATAGCTTTTAATTATAAATTTTTTTATTATTATTTCATTTTCATATTTTATTTTCAAGATCCAGACAGAATTATTTGAAAAGTTATTAATTAAATAATTGTAATAAACACATAGAAAATGTGTTATTAGTTATAAGAATTTGTTTAAAAAAAAACAACTTAAATTAGAGTTGAAAAAGTTAGAAGTTTTGATAAATAAGATAATAAATTCAACATGTATATTTATTATTAATTTAAAAATACAATATATATTTTATCTTTTCAATATTTTAATTAATAAATATTTTTTTTTTCATTTGATTAATAAAAGGAAGTCTTAATAGAAATATTGAATTTTTAAAAACAAAGAATACAGAACTAAATGATCAAATAGAAAAATATATAAGTTAATTGACATGCATGAATAAAACATAAATTTTAATCATATTCACTCAATGTTTTAATAAGATATTTCTAATATTAATATTATTATTAATATATATATATATATATATATAAACTAACCAATATGTCACTTGCAAAAGATTGTTTTAATAGCATAAAAACAGAGGACATAAAAATCAAAATCGAAACTCTTTCACCATCAGTTCCACTCGATTGAATATTTTTATTCTCTATTCAACGACTGGTAAAGCTTTAGTATTTTTATTTTTTTATTTTTTTTTTTTTTTATTTTCTTTTTTTAATAGAAGAGGAAATTTCTCTGTGTGTTGAAATCAATTTTTAATTTTCTATTCAGTTCTTTGATAGAAAATTTATTTTTATTTATATATAAAATATTGCAAAATATATAAACGTAACAATATGTAAATCAATTGTCCTCACAAAAAGGTTTTGTATTTGCCTATACCAACGAAAAAAAAATTTCTAGTTTGTTTTTGATTTATTTTATCTATTGTAACATGTAAACATTTTCAAACCTATTTCATTTAAAATACACACTCCAAGTGTAATTTCATATAATAATGAAAAAAATAGTAGAAATCATTAGAATAATATTCGGAAATAACGATAAAGGTCAAAACCAGAAAAATGAAATATATATAATACGAGTAATTATAAGTATTTGTAGAGATTATCTAAATATAAATAGAATTTTTATTGTTTTATTTTAAAACCAAATTTAAATTTAAAAATACTCATTTAATAATATGTTTCAAATTATTTATAATTTGAAACCGAAAATGTATGTTCTTTTAAATTACGGTGTATAAATCTGACAAAAAAACACTTCGTGGTAGAGGTTCCCCGCCAAGTTGTGTGCCCTAAAAGGTTAGGAAATCAAAAAAGTTAGGGTCCCCAAAGTTGTCTTTCAAAAAAATTAGTGAAATCAAAGCTTGGCCAAGTTCCTCACCTTACAATATTAATTGTTTTTAAAACGTTAATTTCCTGAATAGTGTATTTAACTGCATTTCCAACAAAACTTTTTAAAATAGAGGTAGTACCTCCCACATTACCACAGAGTATTTGCAAAAGTTTTATTCGAAATGCAATTAAATATCACTACGGGGGTTAGCACTATGAAATGAACTTATGTAACAATCTTGATAGTAATTCGTGCAGCCTTATGGAATGCATAACAAACATACAAACAATTATTCTTTTATTTAAATATAATTAGTTCTAATTGTTATATTCAAATTTTTTGTTTCTAATATAAATATAAAAATAATTTAAAAAAAGGAAACTCAATTAATTAATTAATGTATTTATTTGAAAACTATTATCGACAAAAAAAGTAAAAACTTGTTATTTTAATATTTACCTTGTAGAGTTCGTTCGCAAAAACAAAATTTAAAGATTAAAAACATCTGTTATATTCACAATTTCTGTTTTACTAGTTGTTTTGTATATATATATATTTTACTGGGGGCAAAGTTATTAATATAAAAAAGTCTACTGAAATAATATGTACGGTGGTGGTAGATAATAATTTTAGTGTTGCTCTTGTTTATTATCATCTCATACCTATACATATATGTATATATGTTTATAGGTATATATTTACGTTAAATATCAAAAGAAAGTTGGAAAGAATAAAAGAAGCTTGCAAGTAGTGTAGTGTGAGTAGATAGAAGATTAAAGAGAAAGAGAACTTGTTGTTTTCAGAGATCAAAGAATTGTTCACCCTCGAGATAGATTGGGTGCTCCAGGAGGTAGGAAAGGCGAAGAGATCAGCAACCTCCGATGTAATTAAACGGATCGCATCTTGTCCATGGCCAAATGTCAAACGTTCAACTGTCAACGTCGAGCAAGCAGAAAATCGAATTTACTCCTTTTAGGTCTTTTCTCGGAAATTCCATTTAAGATGATTTTTTTCAACAATGGCTATCTCTCTGAAGGCGACAACCACATAATTGTTGCCATTCTATACTAAATAACAATAATATTTGCATTTAATCGAAAATAGAATTAAATGAATTAAGTTGGATAATTTAAAAAGGATTAACATGATTTTATATAAAAAATCCTTCAAAATATTTAATCTTGTAGATAAAAAAATGTTATCTGTTTATGTTAACCAGATTTAAAATAAGTGTACAAAAAGTTTATTAAAAATACACAAAATAAAGGTAAAATTTAATTTAACCTTCTGGTTTTGAAATTGTGTAATTTAATTAATAAAAAACAGTTTAGAAAAAACACCATCAAGGACAATGAAAATGATATTTCAAAACATGTAAAAATTTATTGCTAGATAAAAACAGACAAGAATTTTTAAATTTAATTTTTTTCTAGTTTAAATAAATTTAATAAATATAAAAACAAATAAAATTAAAATTATATAAAACGTTAATATAAAATCGAGATAGAAAAGAGATACTTTAGTTTATTTTGAAAATGGCACAATAGTGGGAGTTACATAAGACATAAATTATGGATTAATATCTATTTTATTAATATTTAATTATTAATTTATATAACTATTTAATATTTACATAAACTTCATTATTTTAATTTTAAATTAAATTTTAAAAGATTTATATAAAGACTAAGTATAAAAATTTTTAATTTAGATGGTTTTGAAATTTGAAATTAATTAATTTTTTTATATTTTAATTAAACCTAATTTATTTATTAGAATTAAAAAGTCAATAAAATAAAGAAGAATTATTTATTGTATAATTAAAATTTTTTAATATATATTAATAAGATTATATGATTTAATTAATGAATAATTTATATTATATTTTAATTGATTCATTTATATAAATATGTATGAAAAATTTAATAAAAAAAAAATTGACATGAAAATTTTTAAAAACAATTTAAATTATCCAAATTGTAATAATTATATTTGAAAAAATAGCCTGAAGGGTTGATTGTCTTATTTTATGAAAAATATTATATAAAAGGACAAATTGAATCAACAAAATATGAAACGAACCCACCCTCTCTATCTATTATTTTTCATTTCAAAGGAGAGCAAAATCAATTTTTAAGTAAAATTGTTTTCTTAATAGCAAATTTCTTTATTCTGTTTGAGTAATATTTTTATAAAAAATATTTAATGAAGGATGATTTTATTAATCCTTAGACTTTAAATATATAATTAATAATAAATTTTAGGACTTGCCTTTTTTTCAATGACATATTCAATTATTAATATGTAGAACTTACCTAAAAAACAAAAAGAAAAAAATTGATTAGTTAAATTAAATGGCTAGTTATATAATGTATTTTTTTATTATTATTAGTTTGGGAATGAATCTTTATTTTAGCAAACTTTCTCATCATTGTAGGAAAATTATTTATTTTATTCTTAAATATAAATGATCTTGGTGAGGTTCGATTCCTCGAAATCAAGTTCAGCGGATTATTATAATTATTATATTTAAAATATCACTTATAAACCTATTTAAAAATATTTTTAGGAGATTTTATATAAATACCATTTATTAATAAATATTAAAATTATTTTTTACTATCGTAATCGCTATCAAAATAGCAATAAAAAAAAACTCAATTTTAATTTTTTTGATTGGTGTGTTTCAAGTATCTAAAAATATATTCGGGCAAACTGATATATAATTGAAAGTAAAAACAAACAATAATTTTATAAGCCTATCTAGTGTTTGAGAATAGGTATGATTGCAAACTTCTCTCCAGAGGTTCACTCAAAATCGGAAAATAACTATTAAAAACTTATCTAATATTGAAATTTCACTAAGGTCCTTTTGTGGTAAATATATATATATAAGAAATTATGAATAAATTACAATAAAAATAAATTTAGTTATTTAGAAAGACAGATGAAACTTGAAGATGATAAATATAATATAATTAATATAATTATATATACAAATTATATAATAATTTTTTTCCATTATCTTATCTTATTATGCTAGCTAAAATTGTTTGTATATATAGCCATGGGTTCTCAAAAACCGCTCTAACGATTTTTTCAATTTCACACTAGATATAGTATTTATAAAGAAAAATTGATTTTTATTGATCACATCTCAGGAAAAATACATCTTAATTTAAATTTATATATGGAACACGACACAAATGACTCCCGCCTTTTTTTAAAGGTTATTGTATTAATATTTTTTTATATTTAAAATATTTTAAAATTTTTAATTTAATTTCGAAATAAAATTAAAAATATATATTTTAATAATATTTTATAATTATAAATTACGATATATATTTATCATGCTTCCAATAAAAAAAATATTCATTCACCTAGAAACATACCTAATAATACATATTTATGTATTATTGAGGACACCAAGTTCCATTCATTTTATTCAGATTGATGCATTGATGCAACATTTAATAATTGTAATAAATAATTAAAGAATTGTATTTCAGCTCGGTGTCCCAAGTATTGATATTACCAGCCAAACCCAATAATAATGAATTATTTTTTTTTACTTAATTACCGAGCCGAGGCTCGGGGTCCCGGTACTGTTATATCTATGCTACATATTACGTATAATTATTTTAACTCACCCCATGTAATTCATTAACATTTGTCTTAACAAAATTTTAAAGGAGGTCGTGGTCACCATCAAACGGGCGGTTCCTCAAGAGTTAGTCATTTGACATGGAAAACATCCCCGAAATTACAATGATATTCTAATCATTGTTTTTATTAATCTTTAAGTGATACTGTTTATGAATTCGTACAAGTAAATTTATACCGAATTCTTAATCAATTTGTGAAAGAGAATAACATAGGAAGTGCTTAACTTATCTACGAGGTTAAAATTTTACTATCTTGATTACCATTTCCATTCAATGTTTCATTTAAATATTAAATTATAGGTCTCTTATGCAAATAATAATATATTAAAATAAATAATATATTAAATTTTTCTTTTTTCATCAAATGAATCGACATCTCATTTCGACAAGTGTTTTAATTTATTTAAGTATTATATTGTTATATTAGTATTAAACATATATATATATATATATATATATATATTTAATATTTAATAATTAAAACTATTTGCATAGAGATTGTGGATTTGCCCAATAAGTAGTCATTCACAAATGATTTCATTGATTTATATAATAAATATTAACTAAAAACTTATTATTATTATTTATAATTTTATAATTTGTAATATTAAATAAATATTAAATAAATATTGACTCACCGCATAATTTGTAATTTATATAATAGCCCTAATAATAAGTTAATGAGAAGTAGACCAATTAAATATGAATTTTAATATGTAATAATTATCTTTAGAAAGAAACAATCTTTTGGATATATTTTTCGCCAGAGATAGTATTGCGATCACAAAAAAAAAATTTTTATGTTGAGATTTTTATGTTTTTATACGTTTTGAAGGTTCCTGAATCATTTTCACTAAGGTTGAGAAAAATGTCTGTGTGTGTGTATGTATATGTGTGTGTATGTATGTAGACAAGATTACGCAAAAACGGTTTGAGCTAGAATGATGAAATTTGGTACATGGGCATTATTCAAAATTCATAGTTTTCTATCAACTTTTGAGAAATGTAGCTCAAACGGAAGAGGGTCATTACCTACAACGGTTTGATTTTTTTTCTTCTAAAGTGACCGTAAAAATAAAGATATATGTTTGATAATTTTTCACATGATTAATAATTGTATAAAACTGCTATATATATAATTTCAGCTTGATTGAATCGCTGAAAGTACCGAAATTAATTTTTTAACATTGCAAATCCCGCGCCAACACGTGACGTGGTGCCATTAACAAAGACCCAAACATGCGCTGGTTTAATAAATATTATTTATTAATTTTAATTTATAATTGATTCAATTTAATTTATTTTAAATTAATATATGTTATTAAATCTAATTCAAATTTGCGAGATGGTCGAGTGGAGACACTCCAGATTTTTATATTTTGTATATGTATGTTTTATATATATATAGTAGAGAGATAGAGAGAGAAATGAATCGATAGGATTCAATTAAATGTACTTTTTTTTATAAATCATATCTTAAATCTTATTTTAGTCAACCTCTCAATTGGCTAATACCCAATGGACACCACATTTTCTATAAATTGAGTTCAACGAAAAAAAAAATTCATCGTTTTATTATCGTGAAACAATCCATGTAGAAAATTAAATAAAATTACATTTGGACTTATTATTTTTATTTCAGATTAATATACTCGTATATATATATATATATATATAGAGAGAGAGAGAGAGGGGCATAAATACTCTAATAAATTAGTTTACTAATCAACAAATTTCCACAATAGACTTAAAAGAATTTAATATTAATTAATTCAAAATAATTTTTCCGTCTATATATAATACACAATAAACACGATTCATATGGGTAAATAAAAAGTAAAGAATAGGATCGGGGAAGGGAGAGGTCGACCGTGAATAAATAAGTGATTAAAAATGTAGAAATAAAAGTAAAATGTAATTTGAATAAAATCATTTCGATGTAATTTTATAAACTCTCATTCACGTTCTCTAAAGGAATTTATTTCATTGAAAGAAAACAATTGAAATAATTGATAAATAGTAGACCTCTTTTAATTTTTATGTGAGTAAACTACAATTTAATTTTACGTGCTAAGTCAATTTAATAAATTTTTGTTTAAAATTCAATTCAATAGCCTAAAAGGATATTATTTCTGGTGAATATTGGACACATTTAAAAAAATTAGTTCAATTAAAATTTAGAACTCTCTAATTTAGAATTAGAATTTGAAATAAACTTTAATTTATTTGAGTAGGTTTTACCGACCGGCGATAGTAAGAGAGGTATTGTTTTCACACCAAATTTCACATGTGGAGATTTTTACATATCCGGAATCCGGAAGTGGTAGTATTAGCGATCGACGAGAAGGAAAGGGTTATTTTCACACCAAATTTCACATGAGGAGATTTTTTACATATCTCCACGAATCATGCACTTTGTATTGGTTTTATCCTATCCTATCTTTATTAGTTTTTTCTTAATTTTAAATTATATGACGTCACCCAGCCCTTCATGACGTAACAGCCAGCTCCTACTTATATATTATAAATAAAATAAAATTAAAAATATTTATGTTATATCCATATGAGTTTTTTATTGTATTAATAGATACATATAAAATATTTGAAATTGATTCTGTAGCTGGAAATTAATTTATTTCAAACTGTCGGTCGGTTCTGCGCCTGGCCACAGGTCAACTTATTTATAATCAAAATTGACTTTATAGATTATGAATTGTAATTTATCAATAATTTTTAATATTAATAATAATTATTACAAAACTAAATATTTAAGTTTAATAAAATATGCCTGATAATAAATAAAATAAATATATTTAAACAAAAATATATATAACATAAAAATATCTAATAAATTAAAAAGAAAATCTAAAAATATAATTTATATTTTATAATATATATATATATATATATATAATATTATTTATTTTATTAATTAATTTGACTTCGTATTTGAAAATTAATCATTATTTTTAATGATTGTAAATTATAACATAATGAATTTAATATATTCTGAGAATGTAAAAACCTGATCCTTATTAACTTCCTTTAAGTGAAGATCAATTTCAATAAAAATTATAAGAATGCTATAAAACAGGATCATTTGTATTGATATAAAATATAATCAAAATCTTTAGAGATATTTTTTAAAATATTTTATGAAACCTTTTAAGCCTCAAAAAGAAAACTAACCCTTTCAGTTGACAGCATCTATACTTTCTGACTACATACAGATTATTAAATTTGGATTTGGAATTTAAAGCCTATTAAAAACTTGTATATTGACTTGATTATGAAAATCTAGAATTTTAGTTTCTGTATAAAAAAATTGTCATTTCTAATATATTCATAATTTATTCGTGCTTTTAATTTTATTATTAATCAAGTTGAATGATATTTAGTACTTATACGCGGAATATTAATCTTTAATAAATTGCGAGGATCTAATTTGCAATTAATATAGAAACCAATAAAAATGCTTTGTACAAAAATATATATTTTCTTAAATAAAATATGAAAATATCTAAATTGTTTTATTTTGTTAAAGACATTTTCAATAGATCGAAAGAAAAAGAGAGAGAGAAAGGCTAATCATAAAGTGACATCATCGGATCATTAATAGTTTAAGAGATTGTATTCTGTTAAATAAAGGTCACACTTACATACATTTTCATTGACATGTTAGATCTCTATTTATATTTTTAAATATTCAATATAATATATAATATATATATATATATCTCGCTCTACCCTTTAAAAAATATTAGCATACCCAAATGGCTATCTTAGATTGATTCAAATCTAATATTGTAACGGACAAAGTATTTATATTTTTATTTTTTTTATTATTCATTTTATTTTGTTTGTCTATTTTTCTTATTATATTAACAAAGTTATTTTGTCGTATTAAGGCTAAAATGTAATATATGTATATAGATATAAGTACCGGGACCCCGAGCCTCGGCTCGGTACTTAAGTTAAAAAAAATGATTCATTATTATTGGATTTGGCTGGTAATATTA
Organism: Labia minor; assembly: GCA_963082975.1. Classification (NCBI taxonomy): domain Eukaryota; kingdom Metazoa; phylum Arthropoda; class Insecta; order Dermaptera; family Spongiphoridae; genus Labia; species Labia minor. Next base: position 65,837,744 of record OY720347.1, read on the forward strand.
ATACCTGAGACACCGAGCTCTCGCTCTACCCTTTAAAAAATATTGATATACAATTCTTTAATTATTTATTACAATTATTAAATGTATTAAATAATATTTTATTGAAAAAATATTAAAAATTCTAAAACTATCTAAAACTTAATTAATAAAAGAACAATGAATAAATAAATCACGAAAATAGATAAAAAAATATGCACGTGGCGAGTTTCGATCCTTCGAACTCGGGGAGTAAAAACAATTGTTCTAACCACTGGTCTAAGATATTTTGACAATTAAAAACATATTTTTACCATCTTTCAAAGACATTTATTTGTTTTGTTGTTTTTTTTTGAGAGAGATTAATAAATATATATATATTTTATTAAAAATAAATATTTTTAATTTTATTTCGAAATTAAATAATGAATTTTAAAATAATTTAAATATAAAAAAATGTTAATACAATATCATTTAAAAAAAAGCGGGAGTCAACCAACCGTATTTTATTTTGTTGTTTTTTTTTTTGAGAGAGATTAATAAATATATATATATTTTATTAAAAATAAATATTTTTAATTTTATTTCGAAATTAAATAATAAATTTTAAAATATTTTAAATATAAAAAAAATATTAATACAATATCCTTTAAAAAAAGGCGGGAGTAAAATTTCAAAATGGATGCCATTGACGTCACCCATATATAATTTTTAATTAAGAAATTAATAATGAAGCTGTATGTTTCAAGAGATATGATCAATAAAACTTAATTTTTCTTTATAAATACTATATCTAGTGTGAATTTGAAAAAAATCGTTAGAGCGGTTTTTGAGAACCAATATAGAAATATATATAGAAATATAGATATATACAATTTTAGTTAGCATAATAAGATAAGATATATATATATATATATATATATATATATAATTTTAGCTAGCATAATAAGATAAGATATTTCGACTAAGGGGAGGAACCATCTTCCTCCAAGTTTTTATATTTTTATCAGTTCAGAATTGGCAGTTGAAAAAGATATATATATGACCTTGTAACTAACACGTCCCGTGATATAATTATTTTTTATTATCATCACACCCTGTGATAACTATTTCTATTACTCCCTGTAATAATAGTGAATTACATTATCTTATTTTTTTTTATTTAAATGTCTTATATTTAATCTGTTTAACATTTTTTTTATTAATTAAAGTGTATTAGTGCGAACATTATTTGTTTTCCTTTTCCCTTAATTTTTTTTTTCACCCTTTTGTATTCTGGGATAAAGACAATTTACCCAAAGTCTGGCGCCCATAATTTACTTATAATACAATTCACAGTCATCGTGGGTCATTACAAGTGCACCATAGTTGGATTTTCTTACAATATTACAATTTAGGTACTTCGTTAAATCTACTTGGACCAAGAGCTGTGAATACACTTTTGAGTAAAATTTCAAATCAGGAAGCAATATTAAGTATAGTATCAAACTTTTTCACCAAGTCTAATATTTTTATATATGCTGTAATCAATATATATATATATATTTATAACTTAAATATTAGTTGGATCATATATCCATAAAATGAATTATCCTTTCGAATCGTGATCTGGCACAGGAATCAAATCTCATTTAATATATTTGAAAGGGAATAAGTAATTAGATCTTAATGAACAAAATATAGTAGTCTCATTCGAAAAGATAAATATTTTTTTATTTTATTTTTTAATTCCTACTATTAGGTCACAATCTCCCTATATATAGTATATTTAAATATTAATACAAATTAAAAATTTTTTTTTTTAAAGCACGTTCCAAAAATCGTGCATTTGATGAAATTTGAATGGTTATTTAAGTATGGAATGTGTAATTCTACAAGTAGTGATATAAATTTGATTATTTCCATTATTATCAGATCTCGTCTAAGCAAATAGATTAATTCCCTCGCAACAATTTATTTTCTTTGTATTGGATTTAGAAACTACATCTTTTCAATTCTGAAGAAGGAAAGAGAGACATCCGTTTGCCAGCATTGATTCATTAATTCATCTCTGGTTCCTCAGGAATCGTTATTTCGAGGACCATCGGGATCAACTTCTCTAGGCTCTCTGAATTTTGGCTCCAGGCATGAATTTTAAAGAGAGCGCCTCTTCTTGTCGTTAATCCATTCTATTCGTAGTAAAATGAAAGCATTTATCTGTTGCTTGTCTCATTTACAGGTAGACAGTACAAAAATCAAAAATACCGGAAATGGATTTTAAAAAATAAATAAATATGGGAAAGAAGTACTAGTGATAAATTGATAAAGAAGTAAAAAAAAACAAGTAACACCGAGCATTAAATTATATTCATATTATACATATTTCCTAACTCAGTAAAAATACCAGTTTTTAAGTATGGAAAAGAGATAAACATGTCGTCAGTCTTTCATAGTGATTTACAACAAATGAAAGGTTTTTTAATGGAGTGCCAGATTGGGATTTGAATGTCTTCTATGGGGAAATTCTTGGCGAGGTAGTTTGGAATTCAATCAAGATTTGATATACACAAGAAGAAAAACAAACTAGAAAAGGCATTTTATAAATTGCATGTTTTTTTATTAAATAAACAGAGCTTCTCTCTGATTCATAAATAAGAAATTAAAAAAAAAAAAAAACTTAAAAAATAAATAAATAATCATAAACTAATAATTTTAAGAAAAAATTTACAAAGCATTGTTTAAAAAAATGTATATATCTAATCTAAAATTTTTATTATGAGAAAAATTATTATGAAATTTGAGTTTCGACACTTATTTTGGCTCCATTTTGAATATAATTTTAAGTCGGAATTTTTGGGATTCTGGATCTTAGATTGTGAGACCATGTGACAAAGTTGGTATATTGGAATGGGTAAGAACTTTTTCTCTTTGCGTTATAAAGTCCTGAAAAATCTCCGGACACTGACACTAACACGCGCCCGGCTAAGTTGCCCTCGGTTTAAATATAACTATTATTTTTATTATAATTATGGTACTATTCAACACTTAGTAACTAGAAGGTTATACATAATTTATTTTTCGAAATTAAAATTTGGAAGTTTTAAACACTTTTTCAGCTGATTAGCAAACTCTTCATATTTATTATCTTTTAAGCACCAAATTTTCAGCTAATGTGAACCAAAAAAATATCTTATCACAAAGATATAGTAAGCCTGTAGTTTTTTTTATGTCAACATTTTTGCATCTCTCCTCTGCATTTGTTTTAAAGTTATTCACAGCTTCACCTTGGAAAGGAACTTCTTTTTGTTCACATTTTCACAAATCACAAGTCCAGCATTCTTTTCATGTATGAATTCATCTCCCCAAGAATCAGTAGTTGGTGACATTAACTGAAGTGCGTCATTGTAAAGTTTTTATCAGCTTCTTTAATGGTTTGTATATGAGTCTACCAAGGGAAGAGTTTCCTAATGGTTGACTATTGACTATGACAGGGATGCCGAACCCCTATGGCACGCGTGTCAAAAGTGGCACGTTTGAAAAATTTCATGACACGTATAAAGACAAAATTATTTTTTTAATAATTATAACTTTTTACAATAGAAATAAATTAAAAATGAATAAATCAGATTAAATTTAAAATTTATGAAATTGGAATACTGAATATTTATTTATCTATCTTAGTAGATTAAACCGGCAAATTATACATTTTATTAAGCTGAAATATCGCTTGAATTCCCTCGCAGTATAAAAACATTCATGATAGATAGACTCGGTGTATACCGTTTGGACTTCTATTATGTCATTGGGTGTTGTTACCGTACAAATAGCATTGTTCAGGATTTAAAATTTTTTGAAAATCTTTACTCTTCATGTGACCTGGGGAACCCAAATATGACTTGTATTTTTCGTGTCTGTCATTTTATTATATTTGTTTGTTTGTCTGGGAAATTGTGAAGTTATAAACTCAAAATTGATTGGGGCGATGAAATACACCTATTACCAGAATATTCTTATATGCTCTTATTTTAATATATGCTGTAAATTTTATCAATATTTATTAAAAAAAAAAAAAAAGAAAAATTAATTTTATAAAATTTATATCAAGCTTTACTTTACGCATAGGACGGTTGGAGAATAGTGCCAGAATCGCAATCTTTTTCTCGAATTTAACATATAATTATCAAAACAAGAAAATATAAGTGGTTCACGGTATCAAATATAAATTTTGCTTTTTTGTCATTATCTACAACTAAAAACTACAAACTAAAACCAATTAAAGAATTTCCATAGAATAAAAATAAAAAAAATTTTTAGGAAAGATATATTTTTACCAAAAATAAATTCCAAATTTTTTAATAATCATTTTATTTTTTTGGAATAAAGTTTAATATTTAAAATTATAACATTTTTATACAGGATAGTTAGAAGTTATACAAAAATATTCGATTATATATTCAAGCTGAATGTGGTACAGGTGGTAGAGAAAAAAATGACAATTTTGTGGCACGTTAGTTACTTCAAAAAGATTTTTTATAATTTTGTGGCACGGACATTGAAAAAGGTTCGCCATCCGTGGACTATGACATTGATATCATATGTTTTTTTTAATTCCATTTGATTTATTATTGCTCTGAAAATATTTTATATTATATTTTTTTTTTTTTGTTTTTTTTAAAATAGTTACCTATCTCTTCATATATTTTTCTACAATTATTATTTTACTTTCAAAAATAAGAAAGTTGCTTTTTAATTGCGATTCATAGATCTTCATTCGAGATTCTTTCAGTGATAATAATAAAAATAATGGAAGACTATTTATAGAGATATCATCTTTTTAATTAAATTTAAATTGTTAAGAAATTATGGAAAATTGGGAAAGGTATATTTAACTAATAACTAGTAGCTCGATTTGTTTTCATTTAATTTAATTGCTTACGAGGATGGAGGCAAATACAAATAATAATCTCGGATGAAATCAATCTTAAAGGGAGATGAAATTATTAATGAACTTTAAATGCCTCTTAAAGTTTCAAATGTACATAAATACAAATATATTGGAGGAGACCGTGCAGACATCTCGTTAACTCGAGTTAGAACTTTTAATCTATCCATAAGATCAACAATTTATCGTCTACATTAAATTTCCCTTTTCTACTTAAAAAAAGTTTTCAGTGATATCTTTTACCCCTTTAATGCTATTCCAGAACTATAAACATTTTTTTCAAGTCTTTAAGGAAATATATTATAGTAGTAGATCCACCCCATTAACCATAATACTTTCAGAAATAATGAATGATTTATAAATTATTATAAAGAAACTTTAATTCAAGTATAACAATTAAAGGTATTAAGAGTTTTAATGCTTGCAATAACAAAAATAAGTTTATATATAATACATTTTAAAATGCACATATAAACAAATTCAATTTAAAATGATTTTAATAGTGAATATAATTTCAATTTTATTTCATAATTTAAATGTTTAGCATGAATAGTACTTGATAATAAAAGATATTAACTATCAAATTAATATAAAAACTTGCAGACAAAAAATATATAGAGTAATATTTTTTTCTTAGAATTATTTTTATAGGAAATGTATAATAATTAACAAAAGAAATAATTCTATGTGTAATAATTTATGTTGTTTATATAAATAAAATCACTAACAAGTGTTTTCTTTCTATACACCTTCATATAATATATATATATATACACTATACCTGGGGTGGCCAACACGTCGACCGCGGTCGACCGGTCGACCGCAAAGGCTTTAAAAGTAGCCCGCGAAGCCAAAGTTGGACAATTTGTTATAACTTAAATAAATGTTTGAAATTCTTAATTCTATAATTTAATCTTACAATAATAAATTATTTGTGAAACATTCACAAACTGTTTATATTTATCCTGATAAGATAAACAATGTAGTAATACTGAACGCGCTCTGTCGCGCTAGTTGGTAGCTGTGTGGCCGTGTGTCTCAGATTGCTTTTTCTCTGTAGCGAACATAGTCAGGGCGCTTATCAGTATCAGTGTGTGTTAGAGAGATTGTAAAGTGACAGCCAGTGAAGTGACAGTCAGTGATAGAGAACAGAAGTAAGTATGTTAGTTATTGTTTTAAATATTCCGTAATAAAATCTTTAGTGGGTAAATTCTAAAACAATATTTAACCCTATTATTTTAGAATGAATAATCCAAGTACAAGCCGGAAAAAAACGTATCATTATCACAGTGAATGAAAAGAAGATTATTTCTTTACTATGATGAAAGATATGTAAATGTATCTGTTTTATTTGCAATGCAACAGTAGCTTTGTCTAAGAAAGAAAACGTTAAAAGACATTATCTAACAAATTATAAAAATTACGAAGAAGATTATCCACGTGGCACTGAGTTAAGAAAAGCAAAAGTGTAACAACTGAAGGCACAAATAACTGCACAACAAAATAGTTTTTCAAAATACAATACAAATTCGAAGACAGCTACGATTGCTTCATTCAAAGTTGCTGAAACTTTGATTAAACACAACAAACCGTTTCAAGATGGGGAAATATGGAAAGAAGCATTCATTAAAGCTGGAGAAGAATTGTTTCAGAATTTTAAAAATAAATCTGAAATAATGACATCAATCAAAAATATGTCGTTATCGCGAAATACAGTTATGCGTAGAACAGAAGGAATGAGCCGAAATCTTGAAGACATTTTACATGAAAATATTAATAAATGTGTTTTATTATCATTGCAGTTTGACGAATCTATGGACTATACCGGTACTTCACAATTATGTGTTTTTATTCTAATGGTATTATATATGTTGGTTACAGAAGAATTATTAACTATTATTCCAATGCATGATGATGATAAAAAGTTAAAAATCTATATTTTATAAAATTAAATTTTTATTTGAATCTTTTCTAAAATGTATTAAACTTCATTTAAATTAATAGTAAATAAATAAATTTACAATTAAATCTTGATTGAGGGATGATTTCGGTGGTGACGCCGATCATCAACATCTTCGACTGGAAAGGGAATGCGAACTGAAACCGGCAGGCAAGCTGAAAGGCAGGCCAGGAGGGAGGGCGGGTGGGAGGTGAGAAGAGGTGGCGGAGGGGGGCAACATGGCGGCAAATCTTTTCTTTCTGTCAAAATTCAATAATTAATATTTAATCAACGAAGCACCGTAAAATTATATTATAGTAGTGAAAATGAATCTGCGTTTCATGATGAATCTATTCGTATAGGTTTTATCTGTTGTTATGAGGCAAGATTTTTGTTGAACTGTAAAAATAAACCGATATTAAAATTAATTAAAAATTTTCATTTAATGATACAAAAAATCAATTTTATTTAAAATCTGGCTAAAATTATGGTCAATGGATTGGTCTTGGTCACAATTTACAAGATTTAGTCAAAAATGTTAATAAAATGAAAAACTTTGATTTAATTGGTTTTTTCTAATTTTGCAAAGCGTTCTATAAATATGAGTTCCAAGTTTTATACTAATGTGAAGCGTTGGAGAGGTGGGTCCTCTCAGAGGCATATAAGACATGTCTCACTCGTGATTATAAGGGGTTTTGCTAGTCGAAGGGTTGACGTGATCTGGATATATTTGAATAAACCCCCCGAAGGGGGGTTTATTCAAATATATATAGGAGACTCTTAAAGAGTCTCCTATAAAAGTGAAGATTTCAAATTTTTTTTCTTTTTAATGATCTATGCTAGGTATTCTCCTTCATCCAAATAAATTTTATTTTTTGAATGATCAGGGGAGGGGGGAGAGTAAGAGTAAGGGAATGGATGGAAAGGCGTCAATGGGTAAAGGACATGATTCCTCCAGGTTGAAGAGGGATTTAGAAGAAATCATGAGCTCACGTGAGGGCAGGGATGCCAATCCCTGAAATAGAATTCTTTTCTACTGGATTTATAGAAAAGAATCTACTCGCTACCCGGGATATTATTTTTAAATTTATTAAAAAATAATTTTAGATCATAATCATCCTATATGTTATTACATCTTTTATATACCATATATTTACATTTTTCTTATCCCGATAATTTATATACTTATTATCCAAAGGCTTCCCTTTCTCAAAACACCGTTTAGTCCTAGACTACTCTACTCTACCCAAATTTCGCCTCTTCCTCCCCCTCCTCTCATATCCATTCCAAAATGAAAGTTATAAATTTAAATGAAAAATATCAGCCCTTCCATTTACAATTTTTTTTTATTAATATTATTATAATAATTAAAACTAACATATCTTTCATATATCTAAATCAGCGATATAATGACTTCTTTAATTATTTTCTAAAATTTTAAAATTATTTGCCCATATCCATAGTCGACCGCAGACTATATTTTATTCAAAAAGTAGCCCCTAAAAGCTAAAAGTTTGGCCACACCTGCACTATACTATATACTATATACTATTTTTCAAAATAGATGTTCATATTCAATTTTTTGAGTGGACATACATAATTTATATTTAATATATATAATAAACATGATAAATATTAATGAAACAAATTATTATCGATTTTCTCGCGATATATGATCTGTAATTTGAGTTTAGTCGAGAATAGATTTAGGTTTTTGAGTTATGAACCAAAAATGGGTGAAATCATTTAGCATAACGATGAATTACATGATCTCTAAGCATCCCTAAACATACACTTGCTATAGGAAGGGTTGACAATATAAAATCAAATATTTAAAGAAATTAAAAGAAAAAATAAAATAAATTGGTGGGCTAGAATAGTGGTGCGCAACCATGGGTCGCGAGAAAAATTTTCAGGGTCGCCAAATTTATATAACAATAAAAAATATATCGCGCTGGTAAACCTGGTGTGATGTCAATCAAGGTTTTTCTACTAATAAGGTAAACTAACTTCCTTAACGATTTAAAATAAGTTGACCTGTGACCATGTCCGAACCGACCGACGGTTTGAAGTAAATTAATTTCCAGCTACAGAAACAATTTCAAATAATTTTAATATATCTATTAATGTAATAAAAAACAGATATGGATATAACATAAATATTTTTAATTTTATTTTATTTATAATATATATATGCAAGACCAGGCTGTGACGTCATGAATGGCTGGATGACGTCATATAATTTTAAATTAAGAAAAAAACTAATAAAGATGATTTTTCTCGAGGATAAAACCAAACCAAAGTGCATGATTCGTGGTGATATGTAAAAAATCTCAAAAGTTGATCAATTCACCATACTGATGTATTAAGTAAATATACCAAATTTCATCAAAATCCGTTGAGCCGTTCAAGCTGTACACATCTATACGGACGGACAGACATCATGCTAAAAATACTTTTTTCTGTTAAGAAAATGCATGATTCGTGGAGATATGTAAAAATCTCCATATGTGAAATTTGCTGTGAAAACAATACCTCCCTTACTATCGTTGGTCGGTAAAAAACCTCTACTGTCTACTCAGGGATAGCGATAAATTTTTTCAAAAAAATGGGGTTCACAAATGAAGATAGGTTGCGCACCAGTGGGCTAGAATATGGGCTATCATATGTAAAATAGTTGTCCCATCCATTTTTGTGATTGATATAATGGATGATGAAGAGGTCAGAAAAAGAAATAGAGGTCTAAACTGGGGCCACAAATGGAAATTAAGAAATAGGTTTAGGTGTGTCTTTTAACAGGCATTAAATAATAATAATAATAAATAAAAATTATATTGTAAATTCTAGCTATGATTATGAGAAAGTTTTACTAATTATTAAAAAAACAACAACATTAATAATGACGCTAATGATACTTAAATCATTTTAATGAATTTATTATTTCTTGTTTATTTATTTTTTTAATGGTTGTTATTTTTAATGTAATACATCTTTCAAATAAGATATTTTATTGTTATTTATATTTGAAAAGATATACTCGTATATCAACATATATATGTTATATATGTATATTTATATGTGCACAATTGTAAAAATGAATATCTCCTTTCTAAGGACTTATTGTTTAAGAAAAAAGGGTGTGGGCACATTTATGTTATTTTAAAATGTATATTATACACAAAGAAGGAAAGCAAGCCATGTCTCTTTAATTAATATAGTTGTTGTTGTTGAAAATGAATTGTTTTCTTACAATGGATTTATATTATACATAGATGTTTTAATTGTACATACATTAAATAAATTAAAATTAACAAACAGATTCATTTAATTATATCTCCAATGGGTTGTTGTTCTATAGCAAATCTTGTTTTTATTTATGCACTACTATTAATAATATTATTCAAGTTTTAGAGATGACATAATAGCATTTATTTATCAGATAAATAAATATTTATTATCCTAATATTTATTGTGTTTTGTCCGCTAGAAAAAATATAATAATAGTAAAAATTATTTTTTAGATTTATCAGAAAAATTTTGTTGAAATTTTGTCAAATACTTACATTTTTATAAATTGACTAAACCTGAGTAGTTTTGGGGAGTTTTATTTATTTTTTATTTATAATAATTCTATCTAATATAAATGGTGTTTTTTTTTAGGTATAGAACTTTAAGTTGGCATTACTGTTCAAGTTGACAACCGATTTAACAGCTGTCAAGTGATTTATTCTCAGTTTGGTTTGGCAATTCATCATGAATAGACTCACGCCTGAACAACGCTTGCAAATAGTGCAATTTTATTTCGAAAATAATGGATCTGTGCGGAATACGTATCGTGCAATACGTCCATTTTATCATTGACAAAATCGTCTATCAGAGCAGTTATTTCGATTAACCATGGAACGTTTTCGCACCACGTTTACTCTTATTGATAACTCACATCCCCAGAGACGCCGTACGGTGCGTACAGAAGAAGCTATTGCTACTGTAGAGCGTAGCATTGAGGAAGACCCGAATGAGTCAATGGTGATCGGTATAGAGCCATGATTACTAACTTTTTCAATCCTGAATTGAACAACCATGAGGTCCAGGAGCTGTGGTTCCAACAAGACGGCGCAACATGTCACACAGCTCGTGCCACAATCGATTAATTGAAATACACGTTTAGTGACCGCCTAATTTCACGTAAATATTATAAAGAATGTTTGGAGCTATTTGCAGTATTAAAAAAAAATTAGTTTAATTTAAAGTTGTTGCCAAAGCAAATTGTTATTACAATATTGGAGATGAGAGGAAAAGTTTAGGTAAAGGTAAAAATTGAAAAGACTACTTTATTTACCAATTCGATTGTAAATAGTGAAATCTTTATTTTGTCATTAAAATATTCTTAAAATTCTTTATAATCTTTTTTTCATTCAGATTATCTCTCTTTTTATAATAGCTAGATTAATATTTCGTCAGCACAACTGATGCTCCCCTTCTCCTTTTTCTTCTTCTATTTTTTCACCTTTTTTTTGTCTATCTATGTGATATCTAATCTTATAAGGATGAATTTTTTTGTCACCCATTGATTTCATTTATTTTATCAAAATGGAGAGAGAGACAAAAAAGATCCTCCGGGAGAGACGAAGGTGAAATGTCTGCAGTGGTTCGTGTGAATTGGTGTCTTATCGAGGCGTCCATCCGCCTTTCTGGCGTCGCTTCACTGGTGCGACTCTAATCGAGAGAAAACAGCCATTGCCGGCGCCAGCGACGGAGATTGCTTGGCCCAGCTAATATTTTATCGAAATTGAGTTTCTTTCTACATCAAAATACGAAGCTTCTTATAACATATTTAATTCAAAACTTCCTTCTTTTTTTATATTAGTTAAAAATGTATAAAGGTTTTTAATGGAAAAACATATATTTTTAAAAGAGGAATATCAAAATATAGGATATCCCAATTTCAAGTATTTAATTAAATAAAATCAATTACATATAAAAGGTTGTTAAAATAAATAATTTCATAATTTTAAAATAATTGTATTATTATTTTATTTTATATGTGAATAGGTATATAAAATAAATATATTATTATATCTTCAAAACATCATTATTATTATTTTAATTATTATTATAAACAAATAAAACATTTCAAAGTTAACTTAAATAATAAATAAATAATAAAATAAATAAATAAATAATAAAAAATAGTAATAAACTTCAGAGAAATATTGGGAATATGTGGGAGTTTAATTAATTCAATCTGTGTTATTTTTTCCAATCTTGCTTTGTAAATTCATAATTTAGTAAAAAATATTTATACATTCCAATATGTAATATTTAATTTAATTAGAATTAATTTAATTAATGAATCATTAAAATATCCTGATATTGATAAAGAGTGTGTGTGGGGGGGGGGAAAGAATTTCAATAAAATTATTTTATTCAATTTGTTTCTTTGTTTTATGGTTACAATTAGCTTTAACTTTGGGATCAATGACGAAAACGTGAAGAAACTTTTGATCCCACTTTGTTTTTTACTTTCTTTTAATTTGTATGGAAGGTGGTTAACCTCAACCCTTCTTTCACTCATCCTCTTAGGATCGGTCATGAAATGAACTTTGTTCTTTAATTCTAAACAACACCTAAATTGGTTATGAACGATTTTTTTTTTTTTATTTCAAGTGATGGTTTTTCACAAAAAAATAACATTTGGAAAGTACTTTGATCGGAATAATGCGAAAAGAAAATGCAGAACAAATGTTTGCCAGTGTCCTGAAGGCTTTATGCCAGGAAAAGCTCTCTCTTGAGGGTTATCAAAATAAGTACTATAAATCGATATTAGTAATAAAAAGAAGGAATTATTTAATCCAATATGTTCAAGCCACATGTTCAATACATTAAGCCAATTTAAAAATATTTTATACTAGCTGTTCCGGCTGCTCTGCTCTTTCTACCTCGGAAATAGCTTTTCGTATTTTATTGATAAAGGTTGATATGTATATAAATATTGTTGGAGCAATCTCGAGAGTAAGATGCCCGAAGATAAATATATTAATATAATTGTTAATGACTTTTTGTCTGTACGGTCGCCGTGTGTGATAAGGTCTGAAAAAAGGGCTCAGATCGTGGTATTGAAAGCTATAATCAATGAAAAGAATAAAGTCAGTTTTTTTCTCTGATATAATAACAAAGAAGTTATGTTATTTTAATTAAAAACTAAGATTTTTCAACAGCTGTTAATTGACAACTGTTGAATTAATAACATTTAATATAACATCTTAAAGAATTGTTATTGATTTGATAACAATTTTTTTAGAAAGAAAACTTAATATCTAACTTAAATATATTGTAATATATAAGCATAAAAATGCATTTTTACTATCTCGCCAGAGATAGTATTGCGATCACGAAAATTTTCGATGTTGAGATTTTGATGTTTTTATACGTTTTGAAGGTTCCTGAATCATTTTCACTAAGGTTGAGAAAAATGTCTGTCTGTGTGTGTGTGTGTGTGTGTGTGTGTGTGTGTGTGTGTGTGTGTGTGTGTGTGTGTGTATGTAGGCAAGATTACGCAAAAACGGTTTGAGCTAGAATGATGAAATTTGGTACATGGACATTATTCAAAATTCATAGTTTTCTATCAACTTTTGAGAAATGTAGCTCAACCGGAAGAGGGTCATTACCTACAACGTTTTGATTTTTTTTCCTCTAGTGACCGTAAAAATAAAGATATATGTTTGATAATTTTTCACATGGTTAATAATTGTATAAAACTGCTATATATAGAATTTCAGCTTGATTGAATTGCTGAAAGTACCAGAATTAATTTTTTAATACTGCAAATCTCACGCGCCAACATGTGACGAGGTGCCATCAACAAAAAGCCAAACATGCGCTGGTTTAATATTTATTATTTATTATTTATTATTTATAATTAATTAAATTTAATTTAAATATAATATATTATGTTATTTAATCCAATTCAAATTGCGAGATAGTCGAGTGGAGACACTCCAGCTTATTTTATATATAATGGTGCGGAAACCGAGAAAGTTATTTTTTGAAAACATATGAGACAATATAAAGACATTCTAGAATTCTTATTTTAAAAAAACTATAGAATTGCATACCATCTGGTTCCCATATGATATACCTCTTTGTTACCCAAAGGGAGTGAGGGGTGGACAATTTTGCCAAGTTGATTGGAGGGGATGATTGGCTTCGACATGTTTGAGTGAGTCTTGATCAAGAATTGGAGAAGGAGACAACAGATTCCTTGCAGGAGTAACATCCAGGCCAACTCCCTTTTTGAGAGATGCCGCTGCCCACGAGATGTTCTAGATAAATCCGCAGGACGACACTCAAGACTCAAGTCTCCAATGAATTCTCCATTCCTTCCTTACACTATAAACAAAAGTGGTCGACCCTTGGTAATTAATAAAAATTTGCAATTGCTGAATATAAATTAAATGAAATTTAATTTATATTTCTATTTCTAACGGTACCATTCAATTTCTTCAATTTCATATTAATTTCATTGTTATCTATTGTATCATATTAATTCTTCTATTTTTATTAAATACATAATTTTTAGTTTAATTTTATATATGCATTTTTAATCTGAACCTATTCAATTTTATCATTTCCCTTATCTACCATCGCGGATTCAATAACCATTTATTAGTCTAAATTTAACCAGAGTGCTACCGAATTAATTTAATCTGATTTTCAACCCAATTTTTCTAATAAAACACCTTACCTAAGTCATCCAATAAACGACAATATATATACAAATTAACAATAATCTTATATCTAGTGAAGGGGAAACTGATGATAAATGTTTTAAGTATGAATGTTCAGTGAATAAGATGACAAACAACGATACCCTTTTTCTATGAAAAGTGTGGATCGAAGGTGTTTTGCAATCGAATCCGCCAAAGAGGAAGATGAAGGATGGATTCAAAGCTTTCTTCTCGAAGCTTTGAAAGTGAGCTTGTGTGATGAGAAGAATTCCTCCTTGATGAATTGGGAGGTTATAGATGAGATGAATCTCTCTAGCTGCTGCTAGAAAACACGTTAGCGTTAGAGAGTAGTGTGATATCGAACCGTGTAAAGGAACAGAAACCTCTTTACACGTCCCAATGAAGATGAAGATGAATAGAAATTTACCAAAGAATATAAGAAAAAAAAAACAATTAGAAGTTGCCCAAATGAAGTCTGATTCACAAGTCCAGTCAGATAGAACAATCCAAAAGTAGGGGGTTAGAGAGAGGTCTCCACTCCTCATTACTGGTTAAGTTCTTCTCTCAAAGAGGGAGTGGGCTCATTCTTGAACCGCCTCTTAACAAAATTAGCGCTCGCGTTCAAGCCAATTCAAAAAATCCACAGAATGCGAACTTTACACAAAAACGACGTCAACAAATATATATATATAGATTGCATTTATTTAATTTCATATCATATCAAAATTTTAACTTCTGTCATTTATATAATTAAACGCTTATATTTGTATAATATAAATAGATTTAAATCAATATGAAAAATATTGTACTTAGTGTCCCAATATTAAATTAAATTGTTTTTGTATTAAAACAACGAATTAATTATCTGAATGGAAAGCATGATTTGCGCTTTGAAAACCATTTCACTTATTGCCTATCTTTGAGGGGTTAAAATAAGTTAACAATATTTACCGACCGACGATAGTAAGGGAGGTATTGTTTTCACACCAAATTTCACATGTGGAGATTTTTACATATCTCCACGAATCATGCATTTTCTAAACAGAAAAAAGTATTTTTAGCATGATGTCTGTCCGTCCGTCTGTCCGTCTGTCCGTCCGTCTGTCCGTCCGTCTGTCCGTCCGTCTGTCCGTCTGTCCGTCCGTATAGATGTGTACAGCCTGAACGGCTCAACCGATTTTGATGAAAATTGGTATATTTACTTAATGCATCAGTGGGATGAATTGATCAACTTTTGGTGCAAATCCGTGAACCGGAAGTGGTAGTATTAGCGATCGACGATAGGAAGGGAAGGGTTATTTTCACACCAAATTTCACATGAGGAGATTTTTTTATATATCACCACGAATCATGCACTTTGTATTGGTTTTATCCTCGGGAAAATCATATTTATTAGTTTTTTCTTGATTTAAAATTATATGACGTCATCCAGCCATTCATGACGTCACAGCCTGGTCTTACATATAAATATATACATATATTATAAATAAAATAAAATTAAAAATTTTTATGTTATATGCCTATATGTTTTTTATTACATTAATAGATATATTAAAATTATTTGAAATTGTTTCTGTAGCTGGAAATTAATTTACTTCAAACCGTCGGTCGGTTCGGACCTGGCCACAGGTCAACTTATTTTAGATTATTTTAGAAATATTTTAAACTTCCCAAGCAATCTTTTTTCTTTTATAATTATTTATTTTGAATTTGATAAATTTTAATAAAATTAATTATTTTCATTAAAATATTGTAATAAATTAATATAATAACAGTTGTAATGTAATTTGTAATTTATGTTTAATTATATGAACAGTATTTTTCAAGAACTATATTTAATCAATTATGTGGTAGATTTACTTGTGATATAGTTTTTAGAATTTTTTTAAATGGATTTATTTCAACATTTATCTAGTATTTCATTGTTATAAAGAGAATATTAAAAACTTTTTTTTTTGTAAGACCTGTAAATTATTTTATTTTATTATTAATTTTTATTTACTTATTATAAAATTGTAAATATTTTTAATGGAAGTTTGTATTTTATTGAATTCGCTTGAATGATTTTTATATAATTTTTTTTATTGGAATAAAAACTCAATCATGATGGTAAATAATGACTTTGAGTTGATTCATTTATTCTCTGTGAGTTATCAATCAATTTAAAACTCAGAGTATTTATTATTTATTGTATTTGTAATTCAATTTGAAGTTATTTAAAATAAAATTGGATAATCTCAATTATATTGTTTTTTTTTTCTTTTCATGTTTAACATTCGTGTTCTGTGTAATTGTGTGATTCAAAATTTTAATTTTATATTCTCTTTTTCATCTCTTAGGATGAGATGATATTAAATAATTATAAAATATAATCAGACAGGTAAAATTTGTTTCTTATTTACAGTTTACAAATAAATTACTAATATAAGATAGTAATTAATATATTAGAGAATGGTTAAACGATCAAGATTCAAATAATAACAAATTTAAATAAACAATATGAATTAAATCTATATAAAATAAAATTAATAATGAATGTTTAAAATATTAATTGGATATCGTTTCTAAATTATAATTTTCCTATTAAAAGAGATGAACGTGCTTCTACATTTTCAATTAACTTAATGATCTGGTTTTAATTCATCAATCAAATAAAAACAATACATTTAATATTTATTGATATGTCATGCATTTCAATTATATACTAAGTGATTGATTTCATTTATAATAGTGCGTGAGTATGTATGTAAAACAAAAGAAAGAAAAATAAAGTATGGAAAATGAACTAATCAGAAAATGAACAAAAAATTGATTGAAAGGCATATTATTTGTGAATGGTTGAAGAAGGAAGAATTTTTCTAATTCTCTTATTATTTATATTATTATTATTATATATTGTATAAGAATGAATTTCAAATAAATTCATTTTGTAAATTGGTTTGAAATAAAATGTCTAATCAAATTTCCTTTTTATTCATTAAAAGAAATATTTTTTTTTTTTTTTCTCGAATTCTAAATTTTTTTCTTTCCATATTCATTTGTTCCAAATTATTTATCCGTAGGAAAAGTGATTTCTTTTAGAAAAAGATTCTTCTGTAATGCACAATCACAAGCAAAATAAACTTAATTAAAACGCCATTGCGTTGAATGGAAACCATGCGGACATCCATTTCATTTTAACAAGTTTCACCACACTAGAAATGCCGGAAGGAAAGGGATAAAGAGGGAGAGGGAGAGAGAGAGAGAGAGGAGGTGGAATTGATCGGGAATAATAATGTAGAGACGAAGGGATGTAAAGAGCTGTAAATTATGGGCATTGTTCGTTTGCCTCATGGTTTGTTCCTTTCCCTCTCACGCCGTCGCCGTCGCGGAAAGTATTTTTTTTTATTTTTTTATTTTTCAATGGTTTAAAAATCTATTCTGATTCGTTACGCCTTCTCTTATTAGAGAACTGATATGACTTTTTATTAAATCCGCCGAAGGGGAGGGAGAGAGATAGAAAATGGATAAAGAATTTATTTCTCTCTCTCAGCATCACGCCTCTGGACCTGCTTCAAACTATCAATCAAGGCGCTTACTATTTGACTATGCCTCTTGAATTGACCATCTCATTGAAATATATTCTAATTCAGGGCCAGATGATTGTTTCTTGATTATTAACATAAACGCCGTAATTACATAGCTGCCTCCTGGTGATGATAAATGAATAGAAATTACAGAAGATGAAGATAGGATAGCATGTTGTTGTTGTTGTTGTTGTTGTGTTAGTGAATTAAACGTTTAAAGGAAAGAGGGTGCTGTTTGGTGGATTGGGGTGGGTGTAGAGGAATGAGATTAGAAGAAGCAATTCACTTGATGACAACCAAACATATTCTAGTCTGTGGAATGCTGCTAAGAATTTATATGTTATCATTGCATAATAATTAGAATATGTTTAAAAAGTAAATTATTACTTTACTTGTAATCCAGTGTCGTTTCCAATGGAATTCATTTTCGTCGATTAAGAATTTTTAATAATAGATTATTTTATAATTTATTTAAAATAAATTTAAGATTAAATATCTAAGAAATAAAACATGAATGAGAAAGTGATAGTATTTAATTAAAAATCTCCAAAAAATAGATGCTCGTATTGTTTCAGCAATAGTAACACATTTTTTCCTTTTAATAATATTGGTCAATTAATTAATCTGTTGTACACACTATACACTATAAATTAATAATGAATGGAAATTATGTGTATGAAAAATTTTAAAGTCACTTTTAGATTCTAGAGATCATGAAACGCGAAGATATGAAAAATTTTTAATTTAATCTGATTACTATCCCTATTATAAATACTCACCTCCCACATAATCCGATTCCTATGTGCTGTACTGGGATTGTCCTATAATAACTGATAAATCTATCGATTATAATCGTCCTAGCCTTCTGTTGATTGAGAAAAAAGAGAAAAAGGCAACAAAAATAAAGGTGGGCATCCCTTTGTCCCACAACGTCTCAAAAACCGAGAAGGAGAAATACTACAAATGCCAAAATCTTCATATGGAGCTGAAATCTCTGTGGAAGCTGACTAGTGTGAAGATAGTTCCAATAGTGATGTCGGTAGAAGGAATATCTCCAGTGAAATTTAAAGATAAATTAAAGGTATTAGGACTATCGGATAAACTTTCCATCGTTATCCAGAAAGCAGTTATTCTACAAACTTGTTATATTCTTAGAAAGGTCCTAACGCCATAAAGGAAATATAAAGGTTGTTGTAGGTTACAACCGTGAAGCTAATCCTCAAAAAAGAATTGACTGACACTAGTGAGTGTTGAGGATTTCTGAATAAAAATAATAATAATAATAGCAATAATAAGTGAATATTCTAACACGACTAATTTCCCTTAAAGGCATTGTTATTTCAAAATAAAATAGGTCTCTACAATAATTTTCAACCATCAAAGTAAATTAATAAAATTTTCAAATTATATATATACCTATTCAATTAGTTTTGTTTTTTTCGTTATATAGAATGTAAAAAAAATATTTACTATTTAATAAGTGAAATAGAAATTATATAACAGTATGATTGTGGATGAGAGAAAAATTTATAGTTAAGTAAAATGAAACATAATGAGGATTCAGTATCTAAATAAAAAAAAATTGGGGAAAGAAAAAATGAGATTAGAAGAAAATAAAAATGGAAAGAAAAATCATTAAAAAAATAATAATATAAAGTTTAATGATAGCATTAAGAAAAGAACCAACGAAGAAAAATGAAGGAAATATTAATTAAGCATTGAAAAAGAAAAAGGAGCAAAAAGGGGATTTGTGGAGAAGTGAGGAGAAGGAAATGAAGAAATAAAACAATTTTAAAGGAAGAACAGACAGGTAAGGGGGAGGAATGCGCCTAACTAAAAGATAACAATAAAATAATGTGCCCATATTAAGACAAGTTAATTGGCAATGAAGAAAATATTATTTTTAATTCAAATTAAAGAAAGGCAAAAATAAAACATTTAATATGTTAGTCTGTTATCTCTCTATTTGACTATCATCTTGTGTATTCAGATAAATAAATTATATTTATTATATTCCATATATTAATAAAAAAATTTCAAGAATCTAAAAAATTCTGAATTAAAATTTAAGAAATCCACTTATACTATCGAATAATTTTTTGTAATTAATAATAATTTTAAATTTTAATAGAAAAAATTATTTTATTCTATTTTTTAGCCAATCTTATTTATAGAAATCATAAAAAATAAATATTATTAATTAACAATTAATTATTGAAATAATTCATATGGTAGAAATAATAATGAAGTTTTATTTTTCTAAAAATCAATACCTGATTTAAAAAAAACAATAATCTTATCTTATTATGCTAGCTAAAATTGTATGTATGTATATATGTAAATATATATATATATATATATATGTAAATGTGTTTTCAGAAACCACTCTAACGATTTTTTTGAAATTCACACCAGAGATAGTATTTATAAAGAAAAAGAATTAAATGGCGTCATCAATTTATTATACAGCGACTCCGTAAATACAAAATAATATACTATACTAGCTGTTCAATCAGTATTATTTTAATTAATTAGAAACATTTTAGGAAACAAATTTTTAATGGGTCATTTTTAGAAATTCCATTTAACAATTATAATAAATAATTAAAAAATTGTAAAATTTTTAAAGTATATAAAAATAAATTGTATAAATTGGTTAAAGGGTGATAGTTCGGTGTCCCAGGTATATATTTTATATCAACACACCTACTTTTCTGTTTGTATGTTATTATTTGAATGGCG
This sequence comes from Labia minor, assembly GCA_963082975.1. NCBI lineage: Eukaryota > Metazoa > Arthropoda > Insecta > Dermaptera > Spongiphoridae > Labia > Labia minor. Next base: position 65,858,615 of record OY720347.1, read on the forward strand.
ATTCGGTGAATCAAGTATTAATATTACCAGACAAACCCGATAATAAAGAATCATTTTTTTTTATTGACCGAGTGGTGACTCGGTGAACCAAGCAATATTTTTGAGGACCCCAGTTCCATTCATTTTAATCAGATTGATGAAATGATGCAACATTTAATAATTGTAATAAATAATTAAAGAATTGTATATCAATATTTTTTAAAGGGTCGAGCGAGAGCTCGGTGTCCCAGGTATTAATATTACCAGTCAAGCCCAATAATAATGAATTATTTTTTTTTAACTTAATTACCGAGCCGAGGCTCTGGGTCCCGGTACTATTAATAATATTCAATAATAGCCCGGAACAAATAACTTGAAACGGCAAGCATTAGAACTGATCTTGAATGATTTCGAAACTAAATTCGTTTCAAGCCAATTCGATAAAATGAATTAATCGATATCTACATTCATGATCGGTGACTAATTCATTTATAAATAATAATATGAAGGGTTAATTTTTTTTATAATTTAACCTTCTATTTCGTAAAAACTTGATCCGCTCATATGGGATTGACCCCGATCACAGTGGTGTCATCAGTTTAAAAGTTATTTGTGTCGACTCCTAGTTTTATGAAATATACAATTTAAAAATCAGTCTGTTATGAGTTATTATTTTACAATTATAAAATATACTATAAAGTCGAAAATCCATAAAATCATTAGTTGATGCATTTCATGTTTCATAAATAAAAAGAATTATTTCTAATGGAATATAAAATCCAAAGCATTTTAATAAAATCAATGTGAAAATCTTGTTGATCGCCTATTATTAATCTTCTCTTTTATATATATATATATATATATATATATATATATATATATATATATGAATAATGAATTTGGCCTCTGATACGTTTCATTTAAACGTTTAATAATCAAAACAAACCGCGCCTAGTCCCCCCTCCCACCCTCTCTCTCTCTCTCTCTCTATACAATCTATCAATATGTAAAAGAGAATTCATTATAAGCTTCAATTACTTGCAAATTAATATTCCGATATTTCATTTAGCTTTGCCAATAATTGAATTTAAAGAGCTCAACCCTCTCGCTATATGAAGTTAATGATATTTATTTATTCCGGGAAGAGTTATATATATATATATATTCCACTTCAACTTCATTATTGCACAATGATTTTTAGAGGCTAACAAATAACTTTATTAAAAATAAAACGAATTCCTTTTGTCTGTCTCTCCCATTTTAGTAATCAGAAATATATTATTTTAAAACTTTATTTTCATTAAAGACAATGAATCAGCTTATTGAGAAATTATTGTGATTTATACTAGACATTAAAAGTTAACGACATCAAAATATATATATATATATATATATATATAAACTCCTATTCATGTTGTTATTAAATAGAATATATATAATGAAAGATAATGATTAGTATAATAACCATAATATTAAGTTTCAAATTAAAGAATATCAAAATGTTTATTATATGTTAAAAGAAAAAATGTAATGTTTAATTATGATTTTGAAAAATTATTTTTATAAAATGTCTTTAAGGAATGATTTTATAACGTTTTTAACTTCACTTGGCGTCTGTTGTTTTTGTCTGTCTGTTCGCTCTTTTGACAAATTGACTTTTTATTGAGATAGACTTTTGAAAATTTTTATAGATATTTCAATGGATCCCTAGAAGGTATAGAAGAAATATAATTGAATTATAATTAATTAATTGTAATTAATTAGCGATTAATTACTTTTAGTAACTAACTCCTTTTGTATTGTTCCGATTAATTTTTTTTCAACGGATTTTGAAACATAAATATGTGGATTTCAGGATAGATTTTCATTTTGAACGTATTTAAAAATATTTCATAGCATAATAATAACATTTACTTAACATAAATGCATAAAATCAATTTTGGAAGATTAATATATTTTTTTGTTTTATTCAATTTGTAAATTTTCGTATAACTTCATCTTCACTAAAATGAATAAAATAATTGCGCCCAACGTTTTTCGTTGAATATGAAGCAATTCATCCATAAACTTTGTCATGCTTAAAGAAAAATTATTTTATTCTTTTTAGTCCATTGGAAAAACGTTATTTTATAAATTTTTTTTATAATTTTATTATTTATTATTCACATGTATGGACTCTATTTGAGATTCATAACAAAATTTTTAAACTTTTTCAAATTGAAAAAATTGAAATAAATATAATTTTATTTAAATTTTTTTTTATTTAAATTGGAAGATTTATCAAACTAAACCACAAATATAAATTATCATTTTTCAATCTCTTTTTATTTAATTATAAACAAAAATTTAATTAAAATTAATAAATTCGTTAAATAAGACACGATAGAATTGAATGGATGGTATCCAATAAATGCAGTCGTTAATCAGGTGGCTTTACCTATCTTTACACCCTATATAATGCAATATCTCCTAATTACAATATATATAAATTGTTCAATATGCCGATGGCACGGCATTATATTAATTTAATGAAAATTTTAAATATTTCAAAAATCGAAGGACAAGAACAATCATTGAATAATACTATACACATAATAAGCTAAAAATTAATTCTAAGAAAAGTGAATCAATTTGCAAAATTAGAGAAAATATTTAAAGAGCATATAAGAAATTTGAAATCAACTACATAAATAGATAGTCAATTTAAAATACCTTGGAGCAATTCAAATGAGAAAACCAAATTGGATTGCACATATCTCAAATAATAAACTTAATTCAAATATAAACACTAAAGGTTCTTTGGAGATTAATTAGACCTGAAAGTGTATTGGACTGAGATCTTTATAAAATGATTATTAAGCCAGGATAAACATATGCTTGCCTCATTTGACTACATCCTCTTTCAAAATCTAATATTATTTTTGATAAAGTGTATTTATTATTTACAAAAAACGATCCTGAAAAAGAAAAAAAGAAAATATAACTAGTGCCTTCTGCTTATTTTGGATTTAATTTAAAAATTCAATTAAGATTGAAATTCAATATGAATCTTTTTTAATAAATCATCTAAAGTACTTTGATTTTATAGGTAAATAAAAATCGTTAATTTTACAAAACTTAAAAAAATTGATACTAATAAAGATATTTTTTAAATATTTTATAGAAAACGATTTTTGATTCTAGATAGACCTTAAAGAATAAATAATTTTCAAAATTTTTTAGTTTATTCATTATGCCAATACTTTTCATTAAATTATAAAATGTAAGAAAGAATAAATTAATAAATTTTTGAAATAACATTTACACAATAAAATTTAATATAAAAAGTTAATGTTAAAAAACGTCAGCAATATTTTCATGGAAAATATTGCTGTGCAACGTTTCTGGCTATGTTTTTTCTTCCATATTGAAAAATGACAGGCAACATGCCAGTCATATCGCCAATATTAGTCTGAAATACATTTCAGCAACATTTTTTATAGGTATAAAAAAGATATTCGACGATAACTCTAACCCTTATAGACATACACTATTAAAAATAAAATAAAATGATTAATTGCATTGCATATTTTCAAATGGCTAATCAATCATTTTAAATAATGTTTGTTAAGCTAAAATTCAACGATGAATTTATTTGCTTTTTCAATTAAACATTCATTATTAACTATGGATTAGGGAGGAAAAAAATTTAATAAAAAAATAACTATATCTTGATGTATTTCTTTTTTACCGACCGACGATAGTAAGGGAGGTATTGTTTAATAAAATTGAACTATGATACATACAAGGCTATTTTATAAATGTGCCACTCAGAAGCCAAACCGATTAACTCCAATTTTTAAAATTTTAGTAATTGAATGTAATCTGCAACATATGAAGTGAATAATGAACTTGATAATCTTAATATTGCAATGCAATATACATTTTTTCTGTAATCAATAACCCTGAATTTCCTACAAGCTGTGAACTTTGGGCTTTATTTTCTTTTTGTTTATATGTGGAGTTAATCGCTTTAAAGAATCTGAGAGGCACAAATATAGTAGGCAAATAATTTTTATTTTCTTCATTATTGTGTCTGATTAAGAAATTTCTTACAATTAGCTGATATCTAAAAAAAATAATTTTCTATTTTATACAAAATTTTATGAAAAAATACTAACTTCATTCAAAATCATCTATTGTAATTTTATTAGATTGTGACAAAGTATGACGTAAGAGTCTTGCCTTGTTCAAGGAATATTCTGAAATATGTGAATCATATGTAACGGACAGATATATTAGAGGCAATCTTTTTCCGAGATCAAAGAAATTAAATTTGGTGTTCTCTCCTCAAGGACTATTTTTAAATTTATTATATAGAAGCGATACTGGGAGCTTAGCCGCGAGCCGACTCGAGTTCCAGGGTTCAAACCTCGCCGAGTGCATCGATAAATATAAATATAAATAAAAATATAAATAAAAATAATAAACAAATCTGAGAAAGCTGGCTAAATGGAGATATATTCCGAAAAAGCCAAAAAAGAAAAAAATATAGAAGCGATTTGTGACATTTGCTGATGATACCGCACGATTAGTATTGAGTAATAATAATATAGGTAACTAATAAATTAAAGAATACCATCACCCAAGTCTATAAATGGACAAAGAAATGACGAATAATGTTTAATGAACAAAAGTTGGTTCTCGTTAACTTCACTAACATAAGAATTGAACACAGATCTCTTTTCATTATAATAATTGAATAATACCTTATTCGAATACATCGGCATAAACTTGGACACTAAACTTCAATGGAAGGCCTATGTTAATAAGAAAAATCTGGTGTGTCTTCACTCGACTATCTCGCAAATTTGAATTGGATTAATTAACATATATTAATTTAATTTAAATTAAATTATAAATTAAAATTAATAAATAATATTTATTAAACCAGCGTGTGTTTGGCTCTTTGTTGATGGCACAACGTTACGTGCTGGCGCGTGGTTAGCAGTCACCGTGTTAAAAAATTCTGGTACATTCAGAGATTCAATCAAGCTGAAATTCTATACCTATATAGCAGTTTTATACAATTTTTAATCATGTGAAAAACTATCAAACGTATATCTTTATTTTTACGGTCAGATTAGAGGGGAAAAAATGAAAATAATGTCGTAGGTAATGACTTCCGGTTGATCTACATTTCTCAAAAGTTGATAGAAAACTACGAATTTTGAATAATCCTCGTATACCAAATTTCATTATCTAGCTCAAACCGTTTTTGCGTAATCTTGTCTACGCCCACAACAAACACATACACAGACGGACATTTGGGTATCAAGTACAAAAAAATTTATTGGCTTACAGACAGACAATCAGCTCTTATTATTTATAATAAAATGATAGAAGTAGACTTAGTAATAGTAATTTAGAAGAATTTCAAAGCTCTTTAGTATTATATGTAATTGTTATTTTTATTTAATACCACACATATATACATTCAGCCACCGGTCAAACTTAATTTATTTTTTTTTTTTTAAAGAAACTTAAAAACATGTATTTCTGATGGAAATTTGAAATGCTATCGAACTTTTCTCATTATTATTAAAATATTAAAATAAAGGCTTCAATTAATATTTTTAATTAAGCATTTTTTGAACTACTATTCATGTTGTATTATTCTAAAAATAATTTAGATAAAACATAATAAATAAGTATACAAAATAAAATCAATTAAACCACATTTTAAATTCATTTAGTATTTTTCATACTTATGACCCTCACTCACTCTCTCAAACACACTCTTTCTTTCTATGTTATCAAGCGCTATTGTCTATTGGCCAAGTAGAAAGAGATTAAACTTGATTAACATGTCTGGCAGATTCATCCACAGCTAAGAATCCTCTGTCATTTTCATTAAGTTTAATGCTTGCCAAATTGATGAATTTTATAAATAGCAAGTTAACTTTTAATATCCTTGAATAATAATAAAAACAAAACAAAACAAAAAAAAAGAGAATTCAATGAATAGGCATCCTTCGTGTTTATTTATTGTAATTTCTAGTTGAAACACAGATTGAAACAACTAATCCTGTGTGAGTTTGGGTTAATCAAGGAAATATTTGGCCAAATGGTTTTGCGACAAGGCTTTAAGCAATCCGTCCTCGTCTGGATGGAATAGACTCGAGTAAAGCTGGAAGAATAATAGTGTTGCATTTCCTTCGTCTGGTTTTCTTTGATCCGGTAATCCCTGGAGTCTAGGGTAATGAGCTCCGCCCTCTTTTTACGCCATGCTAATTAATCAACAGGACCTGTCGGGAAGATACGAGACGGTAAAGATGTTGCAAGAGAGAGAGAGAACCGAGCAATGCGCTCTAATTAAAACTTTCCTCCGCAGAATTAATCGCTTCCTTTTGTGTCAATGTTGTTATGAGTATCAAGGCAAGGACTAATTACTATAATCGCATGGAGCTTATTTTAATATCATTTATTCATAATTTCATTTTGAAAATTCATTAGGAGGGCCATTATCAAGCAAATTTTAGATTTTCAAAGGTCAATACATTGCTTATATGATTTGTATTACTATTATTTATTATTATTATTATTTGCGTTTGGGCCATCTAGGATCACGCAAAGCTCCCATATATAAGGGTATCGATGTTAACTGTGCCCATATATGAATGTTAGGTGTTAACTTCATTTTTCTTTTTTTGTGTGCTCGTGAAGATCTGGTGTTATTCTCATCACGATCCATTGTTGGTTATTGATGCTTGTTTTTGAAGTAGTCCTGCTGGTGCAGAGTTGTATAGACCCAGGGCTTGTCAGTTCCTGGAGCCGGAGGCAGCTGATGTTAAATTGAATTTATTAGAAAAATCCGTTCTTGGTTAGAATCGAACGCCGACATCTTGTGAAGAAGGTTGCCTCGCTACACTCTCGGCCAAGCCACCTCCTTATTTTGATTTGTATTACTATTATTATTATTACTTTTATTATTTTTTAATTCATAAATTCTAGTCTATCACATTATATTAATACTTATTTAAAATAATTAATTGCTCTCCCTAAGTATTGTTAAAAAAAAATAATATAAAAATATTACGTTTCTTTATTTAATGAAATATAGATTTTTCTAGAAAATATTTTAGGCTTTTGTATTATTATCTTAGATTCTTTATGTCACGGTTCAAAAATACAATACCTACAATCACACTCTGACTTTTATAAAATTATGAATTTATTTATAAGTTTGGTAGGTAGATTTTATCTATCTTTTTATTCCTTAGTAGTACATGACATAAACAAATTGAATTCTCGAACAGATTAGTGAATGAAGTATTTGTAGAAAAAAATCATATTTTTTAAAAGCCTATAAATTATGGAATATCGAGTAAGAGAAATCTGATCGAATTTATGAACAGAAAATAAAAAAAAATGATTTATTAAATTAAAATTAATTTTACCAAGCCCCATAACCTCCACCCGCTTCTCCACAAGCCTGACTAATTGAAATTTCATTTTTTTTTTTTTAGTTCACTTGATTTTTTATTCTAAGTGAAAAATTGCCAACAGCAGACACATAGAAAATTCAATTACATTATTTTTTATGTTCACCAACAGATGATTCTGACATATTAATACTCACCTTTTTTATCTAGGTCAAAATATCTTTCTTTCCCTTTCAGGTAAAAATGAGCTTTCATTCAAGGAATATGAATATATTACTACATCTCTTTATAAATTTAATAAATATTATATATGAGAAAAAAAAGAAAGAATTGGATGATGAAATAATTATGTTCAAAGCAATTACATTGAAATTTATATTATATGAAATTATTTTTGATATAAGGAATAAATTGAGAGTCGAATCTTAAACTTAAAAAACAACTTAAAAAAGTTAAACTACATTTGATTGCAAATATTTAAAGAAAATTTTAATTTTTTTATTATTTTTAAAAAGTGAAACATATAGTAGAATGGGGAGAAAGATAAAAGGGAGAGGGTGGAGTGTTTAATACTTAATTTATTACAAAATAAAGTTTTCTCATTAAAAAATTTAGTTATTGAATTTAAGTCTTCTTCCTTTTATTATTGTTCAGGATTAAAGAGTAGTGAGTGATAAGACAAACAAAGAGCATAAAAAGACATTTAAAAACAACAACAAACAGAATAAGGAATGAAAACTTTATAAATTACAACTTGAAAATTTAATTAAATTATTTATTTAATTATATACTAACATTTCCTATTTTTCAGTAATAAAATTAACGAGTGGATGCGCTAATTATATATTAGTGAGTTTCAAAAATGCACAAATTTTTACTTTCCCGCATACTTCGTATAAGGGAAGTATTGGAATCCTCAAAAATTTCGACTTCGAGATTTCGATAGATCTTGACGTTTTAGACCTCCCTGAGTCGGAAAATACCATTTTTAGAATTATGTCTGTGTGTGTATGTATGGATGTATGTAATGTTTGTCTTTGAGCGAATTTACTCAGAAACTAATCAAGCTAGGACTTCGAAATTTGGTACACCGATATTATTCACAGTTTGTAGATTTCTATCAAAATTTCGTCAAAATCGGTTAACCGGAAGTGGTACTTTACCTACACTGGTTGCGTTTACCTTTCAAGTAAAGTACCAGTTTGCTTCGAGACATTTGCTTCATATTTTGTATATAGATTTAAAAATATGAAAAAAATTCTGATACCAAATTTCATCATGATCTGACTACCAGAAGTGACATTTTACCTATACAAGTAGCGTTAGGTGTAAATTATAAATATATATAATAGTGTTAAACCATTTTACTTTATAATTTAAATTAATTAGTTTGTTTATTTTTATTGTTGTTAATTATTTATGTTTTATCGTTCTCAAGATAATGGTTAAAAATAACTTGTAATTTAATTTATTCTTTTAGGTATTGCATTTCTATATTATTATATTCACAACTCTTTATACCTATTTATATGCGGGAAAGTCTAGGGGAGGACACTCCCCATTTTTTCTTACATAATTGTTTACAGTTTTTAAGGATTTTTTTATATCTTATATTCACAAAATAAGATAATTTTATTTTTGATAAATTTTCTAAAAAAAATATGCATGAAATTTAACGAATTTCAACGACATGAGCCAAATTTTAAAACTCATTTGTCGAATTGCAAATTGTGTAAATTTATTTTGCAATTATGATCAATAACTGAATCTGAGATAATGTTATTTCAATTATAATGGCATTTATACGAGTATGCATATATATTCCTATTCTGAAAGTTTATTTGAATATGACAATCCAACTTTCCGAAGTTTTAAAATTATTATATAGGGTAATTAATTATTCAATAATTTTAAACAAAAAGTGAATTTTAAATGATAAAAATTTTTGGATTTTTTAGTACAGACATTTAAATATTAAATATTTTTTAAGAATTCTATAAACTCTAGCTTTGCGTTTAAGGTCGACAACTTTTATTTAATAGATGAGAGTTATATATATATATATAAATATATATATATATATATACAGTCATATTTCATTCATTGGAAAAAGAAACAATATTTATTATAATTATTACTGTTAAAAGTTATTTATTTTCTAAATGACTTGTTAATTTTAGGATTTTATTCTTAAAAAAATTCCACATCCTATTTTCATTTAAGTATGAAAAGATAAATGTATTTTTAAGAGAACAAATGGGGAAATCATTTTCGTGAACCTCGATACTTAAATCCGAATAATAGACATTAATAATAATTTGGATGCCATCGCTCACTGCCAGTGAATTAGTGAACTCATGCTTTCACTGCTAAATGCTTAATAATTAATAGACTTCAGGTGGGAAGGGGGATTCAAAGAAAGAAAGGGTGGAGAGATAAAATAAAAAAATAAAAAAACCGAGTCAATTTTTAGTTGAACTTGAACTTAGCAACTCGGCAATAGAAGGCGTCAAATTTTGAAATGTGGAGAACAGAATGAAACAAAATGGCCTTGGGAAAAAAAGATTCTTTCTATAGCAATCACGTCCTGAAGCTATTCCATGGCAACCTTTGGTTCTTCACCGACCGCCTCTGGAGAACTTACAGTTCAAAGGTTTTACGTGTGTAACCTTTTTATCTACAGGAGGTCATCACGAAAAGCTTAAAACTTGTTTTTCTTTTTTTTTTAACCACCGTGCGATTTATTAATAGCTCTTTACATATATAAATAATATATACAAGGTATTTAAATTCTTCTAATACAAGATATATCTAATATATAGTATAAATATATGAATATACATTAAGTAGATTGATCATTTTAATTAGCGATAATAATTACAATGATTTTTAGAATAGAAAATTGATTTACTTACATCTAACAATTTTTTTTAATTGGAATTTATCAATATTTTATACTTAATAATAATAATTCAAAATAATTAACTACTTATTATCAATTTCTTTTTAGAACTGTATTTTTTTTTTCAAATTATAATAATATTAATTTTTAAATTTTAAAAAAATATACATGTGTTTGCTTTTTTAGAATGTAATGTTGATGAATTTTTTTACTGTCTCTCTCTCTTATGTGATTATATAATAATATATTGAAAGTAATTTATCCTTTGCATATTATGCTAATTTTTTATTATTAACTAGCTGATCAGGGCGCCTTCGGCGCTCTTCACACCTAGACGGGGGCTCCACTCCCTGTACCCCCGAGTAGTACATAGTATTTGGTTGAAAATAGTAAAAGGTTTTCATCCATTTTGTTTCAATTAGTACATAACATAAAACATTCATTTCTTTTTGTGTGTTTATTTAAAATATATTTTAATTTAATCAGTAAATTAATTATATATTATTATTGTATATGTTATATCTATCTATCTTTGTGACTCAAGGGTACTCGAAAGTTCTTGGCCGCAACAACCACATTTCTCCAGGTGTCCCTTTCCTGAGCCCCTGTTCCATCTCTCTTACGTCTCTTTCTACGCGTTCTTGGTTTTCTAAGCGGACGTTTTCCAATCGGTCTCCCCACAAATATCTTTTTTTTCTCCCATTCTATCCAAGTGTCCCGCCTATCGCAGCCTTCTCGCTTTTATAACTCTAACTATTTCTGGAGATGCATTGAGGTCATGCAATTCCATTGTTATGCAGTCTCCAGCATTCCCTAGTGTCCTCATCTTTTTTTGGCCCATAAATGCTGGGAAGAATCCTATTCTCAAATACTCTGAATCTACTCTCATTTTGGAAGACCAAGGACGCGTAGAAAGGGACGTAAGAGAGATGGTACAGGGGCTCAGGAAAGGGACACCTGGAGAAATGTGGTTGTTGCGGCCAAGAACTTTCGAGTACCCTTGAGCAAGACAGTGGTTCAGGATAGGGCCACTTGGAGAAATGTGGTTGTTGCGGCCAAAAACTTTCGAGTACATTGAGCCACATTGATAGATAGATATAACATATACAATAATAATAGATATAATTAATTTACTGATTAAATTAAAATATATTTTAAATAATCACACAAAAAGAATTGAATGTTTTATGTTATATAGTGATGAAACAAAACGGATGAAAACCTTTTAATAGTTTCAACCAAATACTATGTATCACTCAGGGGTACAACAGGGGGCGGAGCCCCCGTCTAGGTGTGAAGAGCGCCGAAGGCTTCTATAAGATAAAAATATGATCTAAATATTTTATTAAATTAATTAAAATGAGAACTTTTATAATAAATTATTTAATTGAAATGATATTTAAATATTAGAATTTAAAATTAAATATTATATTAATTATTTATATAAATTAAAGTTTCGAAATGGAAAGAGGAACAAACCATTATACTGCCTGTCATCTCTAACATTTTCATTGGAGAATTGAAAGCAATGGAATTTATCACTTTCCTATATTAAAAATAAGCGTTTAAGAAACATAATTATAATAAATGACCGTCAAAGTGTCTTCTTGCTATTAGAGAATTTAACTCTGCTAATCCCCTGATACAAAGAATTAAAATACTCAACTAGCAGTGTTTAATAGGAGGATCACAGATCTTATTTCTATGGGCGCCAGGGCATAAGAGAATTGACGGTAACGAGGTAGCAGATAAATTGGCTCAATTAGGAACCACTAAATCATTAATTGACTTTGGAGAAATTTATTTAAAAAACTCTTTTAAGCAGACGATACGAAAAATCCAAGAGATCTGGAAAATGGAGTGAGGATTAAATTGTAGATTCCTTAAGGAGAAGTCAATCCACTCAAAAAGTATTCAATATCCTCAAAGGAGCGGATGATTCTGACTCGACTGAGAATAGACCATTACTATTTTTCACAAGATCTTATGATTATTAATAAAGAAAACGCTCCTTGGTACACGAACAGTAATAAGAGAGTTACCGTGGATCATGTCCTTCTCGAATGCTCGATGTAAACTTCGGCTAGGACTATATAAATGTGATATAGAAAATAAAAATATTCATAATTTAATAATTGTAAGTGCCTTTAATCCATCAACAATAATAATATTGAGAAGAGGGAGAAAGCAAAAATTTATGGGATGAAAATAGAAAATCTAATTTATGATTTATATTTCAAATTAAATTTTTATATTAAATTTTTCTAAGTGTTGGTTATGATCCTCTTATAAATTTAATAGATATAGATAGAATATAGAAGAAAAAATAATTATCAGGATATTTAAAAAAATCTAAATTAAGTTAATTAAAAATAAAAAATGAAAAATACTTTAAATTTAAATTATTCATGAAAACTTTAGAAATTATTTATCAATTGGTCAATTACATTTTTATTTATATAAGAAGTATATTTCTTGTATGAAGTAAATAAAGCATCCCGGATTATAATTATTAATGATTATATCTCTCTAAGCTATACTTTTTTCTTCTTTCAGTGATTTATCTTCTTAAAATTAATTAGGGCGACATGTAAGAAGTTAAAGAAGTCCTTATGATTGATTAAGCTTTTCGGCTTAGCAAAAAGAATGTCAGCAAACAAACGAACTAATACGGAATATCATGAACAGTAATTTTTCAAAGATTGTAACTTGAAAAAAACATGAAAAAAGGATGTTTTTTTATAAAAATATAATATTAGCAAATAAACATTATTAATGGATTATTATTTTTATATAAATTTTATAATTTTATAACTAAAAAGATATTCAATCTATATATATAAAAAAAGGTTTTTGTCTGCACATTGCTCAGAATTTAAAATTTTTTGCATATCTTCGCGTTTCATGACCTCTAGAATCCAAAAGTGACTTTAGAATTTTTCATGTCTGTCTGTCTGTCTGTCTGTCCGGAAAATAAGGATGTTATAGACTCAAAATTGGCTGAACTGATTTCTATGAAATTACATCACAATATTCTTATATACCTCTATAGTAACATAGGCTATAAATTTTATTAATATCTAATCAATAACGGCAGAAATTTTGAAAATCAACTTGGTATTAAATATAGAAAAAAATACTGATATTAATTAATATTCTATTCTAATTTATTATTAATAGGTTTCTTTTTTTATTTTTAATTTTTAATTCAATATTTCTGTTCACTAATTATTTGTAGAATTTAGTAAAACATATGTATGACTCAATAGATGCGAATAAATTTTTTCAAATTTTGATCTTAAAATTTGTTTTGAGGGTAGTAAAGAAAGAGTAAGATGCGGAAATCAACTTATAAAATTTATACAACATAAATTCTTTTGCCAAATTAATTTTTAATTACCTTTAGTGGAATATATAATGGGATCATTTGAGTACACTTACCTGAAACAAAAAAATAATAAATATTAGTATAATATAAATATTAAATACTATAGATAAGTTTTGATATAGTTAATAAAATAATAGAAATAATAATATAATTGTATTATATTTTCAATAACATATATTATTAAATGTTATAAAATAATCTTTTTCGAATGAAAATTAAGTTAATTAAATTTTTCAAAATTATAAAATATTATGCTTGGACCACATTGCATTGATATTTTAGATAAATCAAGTTCGATATATTAAAAGGGCATAGGTTAATAGTCATTAGCAAAGTTTCCATTAAAGAAACGCCTTTATCCTGTTATATATATAGATAAGAAATAATAATATACGATCTATAAAGGTTAATTTTAACTTGAAGGGGAGGGAAGTAAATATTGCATTTTACATGTTTATATTAAATATTATTTTCTTTATAATATTTCTTTATATTAATTTAAAGGAAATTTAATCTGATTAAAATATTAAAGCTTAATTTAATTAAAATTCTTGAAAATTTTTCTCACAATTTATATAATATATTTTATTGTTCTTTTATATCATAAAAATACCGATTATTTTAACTTATCTTATTACTAGGCTATTAAACAAACATTTTTACTAATTTAAAATAAAATAGGAATTCTTTTGGTCTGTCATATATCTCTATTTCTTTATTAATATTAATTTTTTCAATTCTTTTTAAATTTGTCATAAAGCTCAATCTAAAATTATTTTGAAAATTAACCTAACAAATTGTTTCAAACAAGCATGAGTATATCTTATATATATAAAAGGGGGAGGAGGGGATTTTCTCGAAATTACTTGAATGTCATCCCCTCCTACCCCCCCTTTGATGTTTTTTATCAATTGATTTAAAAATTTTTTTTTTCTTTTTTTAATAACAAAATGGATGTCTATCGTAAAGTTAACAAAATTTAATTAGAAACTTTTTTTGTTTTGAAACAAAAAAAAAATTATACAAATATTATTTTTCTTTTTCTTTTTATTGAATTATATTTTTATTTGATACGGTTTGATTTCAAATCAACCAAATGGTATTAAAACTTTATTTTTTTTTTCTTAATAATTTCTTAAAAATCATTGTTCTAAGTTGTTTGGTGGTTTACAGAAATCTTTTTTCCAAGTAGAGTAGTCAGTAAAAAGTTTCCATTTGAAAGGAAAGGGTATAAGCAGATGCTTGGTAAGAAATTTATTTTCTTTTTTTAATGTTGGTTATAAAAGTCCAATGACTACTTATGAAAGAAAAAAAAACCTTTTCCACAATGGAAGACATGACAGATGAGGGCTTCTCAGTTTAGGGCGAATTGCTCTGGAGCCAATAGGCGCATCGCCTTCGTTTAGTCCTATATTTATTCATCATTAGACATAATTTTTGATCTTCATAAAATTAAGTTTATTTTCACATTCTCATTCATTCTTTTTTTTTTATTTATTAATTTGTCTTGAACTTTTCTTCTCATTTATTTCAGAGATGTATGAATAATATTAATTAGTCAGTTAAACTCTTAAATCAACTAAATATCTATTTTTGTATTTTTTGAAATGAAGGCAACTTAAAAAAAATGATAAAAAATATTAATAATTTGCTTAAGTGATTAGAGTTTTTCAACCTTTCTTTAGCATCTGGCCCTAGAAATATTAATATTGATTATTATTTTTAGTTTGGAAATATTAATATTAATTAATTTTGTCTTTTAGTTGAAATTAATTTACATTTGAATACACCTATCCCCCGATTTACACGGTACTTGTTTTACACGTTTTCGCTTTTACACGGTTTTCCAAATAAGTTTTTTTTTGTTTTTATCGCACTCTACTAAATGTGCTACTGTGTTTGAACACGTGCGCTGTGTACACATCTCACGGGGAATCCCGAGCTTATGTGCTGACTTGCTGCACATGCACACTGGGTCTGTATTTGTTCGCATAAAATTAAAGTTTTATCTAGCAATTGTTAATAACCGATTTTATTACCACCTCTCAGAATGTAAATATTTCTGCTTCAAACATCGAATCGGCACAAATAACTTCGAGTGATGAAAGTGAATTCCTATCTTCGATTCCGAAAAAAAGAATGAGACAAATTTCTGATAGTGATGAAGGATAATAAAACACCTTTGGTTTTATTTTTTGTTCTTCTGTTTAATGTATTGTAATTAAATAAAAAAACAGTGTTTCCGTAATATATTACATATTTTAACCTTCTTCTGTTTAATGTATTGTAATTAAATAAAAAAACAGTGTTTCCGTAATATATTACATATTTTAACCTGTCAATGCATTTTATTTTTATTTCTGTGTACACCTAAAAATATTGAAAAAAATCACAACTGTTAAATAGCAAAATTATGCATTTTCTGCAAGCTTTTCGATTTACACGGTTTTGACTTGAAAATTTTTAATTTTCGATTTACACGTTTTTCTCAGGAACGTATCTACCGTGTAAATCGGGGGATAGGTGTAATTAAATCTAATCCTAGTTCTGGCATTAAAAATGTGCAACAGGAAATGAATCTTTGGGCTTAATTAATAGTGATTCTTTTCCCTTGCGAGTTAGTTTAGTTGATTTTTTATTGCGGTATTTTAAATAAAACTTGAATCGATCCAAAAGTTAACCAGTTTTAATCTATATTACTACTAGTTCATCTATCAAGTTTAATTAATCTCTCATTTATTACTTAAAACATTCTAATCTCTCAAGTATATTTGCATCCTAATTACTAATTACTATTTTTCTCATACTTTATATTTATCTTTCTATTAATTTTTGTTCCTTGAGTACTTTTTTTTGTATAATTTCACAGTTTCATTGTTTTGTCCATTTTTAGTGTAAATTTTTGAATATTTATAAATTTTAAATATATTTATTTAAAAATGGTTTTGATTTAAAAATTATGTTTACATAAGTAATTTTCTTTGTTATCTGATGGCGAAATAAAAGTATATGATATTGATATTTTGGTCCCTGTATATTTAACACTTTTCAACGTTGAATTTTTTTGTAATTGTCTTTTATAGGAGATTTAAATTTTTAATTAAATTTTCTCTGAAGCTAGATGCTTCTACTTCAACTCATTTAAATTAATAAACTTTTTGTAATATTTGAACCTTACCCATTGAAATGAATAATTTATCGATAGTGAAATTAATCACTTTAACGATTCTTTTATGGTGTTAAGAAATTTCTTTACCTTCATATTTAAAAAAAAAAATTAAAGTAGTTTTTCATGAGATATACAAGTATATATTTGTAAGAATAAAAATGAATTAATAATGAAATAAAAGAGATAAAAAAATTGAAAGTTATTCATGATGGATAATAAAATAAAAAAGTTTAGGATTCTTTAAACGCAGTGAAACTTAATTTGGTGGCCATTTAACTACTACTGAGGATATCTCCCTCTGGGACCATTTGTATTTATCTATTCTCATTAAGGAATTTGAGTACACAGATGTTGATGCTTTTCAAAACCCTCGGGTCATACAATTTTTTATAATATAAGATGATTATTAAATCTCATCTTAAAGAATAAAAAATAAAAATAAGCTATTGATAAATTCTTTACGAGTTTAAAAATAAAATAATTTATGTTTATTAGAGGATAGAAATAACATTTCACTCCACTCTTCGTCCGTTATCATAGTTTATGCCAATTATTTTTATAATTTTTGTTTTTACTACAATAATTATGATCTATTTAGAATAGATTTTATATTGTATAAGAACTTTCGCTCTGACAGGAATGAATTGAAATGTTGAATCTTGACACAATTATTATCAATTTGAATTATAGATGGTGGACCTCTTTTCAAAAGAGGATCAATTATATAAAGTTCTATTAAATCTATTAAATCACAAGCTAAATGATAACGAAGAATTATCATCAAATGTTACATCCGAAGATAATCTATATCTAATAAAAAATAAAAAATAAAAATATAGAATCTATAATCATTTTTAATTTTAAGACAATGTGATGACTAAATAACCAAATGGGAATAATAATTCGGAATTTTTATAAATATATTTATTTTAATATTTATTTTAATAGCTATATATATATATATAATTCTTAGCCGTTGTAACCACATTTCTTTAATTGTAAGCTTTTATTATCCATTTTTCACCATTCTTCTTCTTTTTTTTTGGTCTATGAGAAACATCTTAACTTCAAATATAAATAAATATTTATATATATTCTCCTCTCTATCATTTGAAATTTATTAAATTCTGAAATATTTCTTAATAATAAATATATTTGAAATGAAGAAAAGTTTTTTTTATATATTTTGTTGTTATATAACATATTATCAGAGAATAAATAAATAAAGAACAAAGGTGTAATCTTTTGACGACAACATATCGCCACAAGGGCTCTTATAAATAAATTGATAAAAAAAAGTCGGGTGGCAATCTAAATGGTTTGCAATATAATGGCGGGTTAAAGGATTTTTTTTCTTTTTATAACAAAGTACTGGATTTTTTGTTCTATAGAATTGGAAATTTAATATTTGTGAGAAAAATGATATCGAATAATAAATAAATCAAGATTGTTCTTATTTGCAATAAAATATGTTCTATATATACGGTACAATATATTTATTTTTATTTTTTATTGGCTTTTAGCAATTGGTATACGAATATCGTATATCAAATACCATAATTTAATATGTAATGTATATTTGTCATTACATTCAATTGATTTACAATTATATTACGATGTTGGTGAACCAGATAATCGATGAACATTGAGAAAAACATTGAAATTTTATAAGATAATATATAATATAAGATATATATAATTTTTATAAGAATATATTGGTAATAAAACTATGACTTTTTCAATTGATAATAACGATGTTAATAAAAAAGATTAGGATCAAAGAAGATTATTTAAAATAAATAGAGTATCTTGAGTTACACGCGCTCGCTCACACTTTTTCTCAGAGACCAGCACAACTCTGGACTCTTGTGGGGAGCGCTTTCATTCTTTCATTCTTTCATTTAATTCCGGTGTATGACTGAAAATGCTTTCATGACAGAAATCAACATGGAATCAATTACTAATCAAGAAAACAATTGAAAATTAATTTATTATCTGTTAATTAAACAATACAGTTATTATGTGAGTAATCATGTGAAAAAATGTAATTTTATTATCTTTAATATTTAATCAACACATTGTTTAATAAATATATTATTATTTTAAAATTTTATAATTATTGCCCTTAGAATAAATCTCGATTTTAGCCAGGTTTCTCAGAATTATTATGAATTAATTTTATTTATACTTAAATCTAAATGAATTTGGCGAGGTTCGATCCCTCAAACACAAGTTCGGCGAACTAGGATTATAATCGGCTAACCTACTGGTATTTATTGAATTTGCATTGAATTAAAATTAAAAAAACTAATGTAAAAAAAAAGTTTTTTTTGTCTAAGTCAGCTATTCTCAAAGGGGTCTATGTGGACCTCATGAGGGTCTATGGGACTTCATGGGGGGTCTATGATCACCAAGGGATCTATTGGGGGTCTATGGATGTCTCTTTAGTAAAAAATAAATTAAAAGGGGAGATTTAAGAATTTAGTAATTTTAGCCAAACATAAAAGAAATCGCACAAAAACGTCAAGTCTATCCATCACACTGATATTATAATTTTGTAAAATATTAATGTTTTTTTATTATGTGTTAAATTTAATCATTAAAAAATATAGATATAATTATTGATATTTCAGTTTCTTTCTTCTATACAATTTCCCCTCATTTTCCTATTACTATGTGTTTTAAAATGAGTCGTCTGTGGTAGCTTTTGCACACACACAATTAGATGTATATATATACCTATATATATATATATATACGTGCGTATAGAAGAAGCTATTGCTACTGTAGAGCGTAGCATTGAGGAAGACCCGAATGAGTCCACTCGCCATGATTACTAACTTTTTCATTCCTGAATTGAACAACCATGATGTCTAGGAGCTGTGGTCCCAACAAGATCATCACAAGATATGTCACACAGCTCGTGCCACAATCGATTTATTGAAAGACACGTTTGGTGACCGCCTAATTTCACGTTTTGGAGCTGTGAATTGGCCTCCAAGATCTTGTGATTTAACACCGCTAGACTTCTTTCTGTGGGGCTATGTAAAGTCATTGGTCTATGCGGATAAGCCACAAACGCTTGACCATTTGGAAGACAACATTCGCCGTGTTATTGCCGATATACGGCCACAAAGGATGGAAAATTATCGAAAATTAGACGACCAGATTGGACTACATCCGAGCCAGCCGTGGCGGTCATATGCCAGAAATCAAATATAAAATGTAATGCCAGAAGATTATCTTTCGTATAAATAAAATTCATGTCAATCGAATAATCCATCGTTGTTTTATTGCAAGTTAAAGTTCTATACCTCTAAAAGAAACACCTTTTATATATTTAAATATGTATTATTATTATTATTAATTGAATCAAGTGTATATTTTTTTTCAATTCCAACAGTTTATGTTGGTTTTCATTTCCTACTTTTTGATTTGTTTCAGTTAAGTCTTTAATTAAGAAAAAATAATGATATTCTAAATTATGATATTTTTTTTATTAAAAAAAAATAATATTTAATATAAAAATATAAAATTCAGTGCATATATTTTTTTGATAGAGGTCAGTAAATAATTCAAAAAATTCAAAATTATTAATATTTCATTGGATAGAGGATCGAAATCCGGGTCCAATTTAATAACGTCATTGACCAGTGGCTAAAGAAAGGAAAGGCCGTTTCGGGCTTATCGCTATGATGTATAGACACACCCGGTGGCACTTTACTCTAGTATTAGAGAGGCAAATTTATACGAAAGTCATTTTGCTGCAGCCCCTTTCTTCTAAAGCAGAAGCTATGAAACGCAGAAAGACCTCCGCCTCGTATTTTAGAAAGACCAACCCATCCCCTTCATTCCTCATTATTAAAAGGCGTATAGGTTATCTTTCATTCTTTTAATTAAATAATATATATATATATATATATATATATATATATAAACGACTTCTTTATTTATAGTACACATATATAGTGTTTTCATTAGTAAAAGGAAATAGAAAGAGGCAATCTTATTTCTTTTTCTAAATGACTTCTCTTTTAAGACCCCCTTTATTTTATTCTAATATTAATATCAACATTGAATTATAAACAATTTTTACTTTAATTTACACGTGTATAATATAATCCATCAAAAAATATGAATTTGGGAGTTAAAAATAAAAAAAAAAACATTTAGTTTATGTGAATGTTAATAGAAATGTATCTCCAAACACCAAGATAAAATTGAATTAGAAGAATGAAATATAGGCAAAGTATTTTCTAGTTTTTATATGTGATTATTGTTTCAATATTGCAGGATAATGCTTGTAGAAGAAGGGACATTTTATTTGTAAAATAGTAGTATCTTAATAAACGCTGTAGTAGCCGCGATTTTGGATAAAAATGTATCCAAATGTCTTATGTTAACCTTAGCACGGTCCATTATTGATGTAAAGTTTTATTATAACATAGTATAAAAGATAATAAATACCTATATTTAAAAATATAGAAAAAAATCTGGAGTGTCTCCACTCGACAATCTCGCAAATTTGAATTGGATTAAATAACATATATTAATTTAAATTAAATTAAATTAATTAAATTATCAATTAAAATTAATAAATATTGTTTATTAAACCAGCGCATGTTTGGCTCTTTGTTGCTGGCACCACGTCACTTTGCAGTGTTAAAAAATTAATTCTGGTACTGGAGCTACATTTCTCAAAAGTGGATAGAAAACTATGAATTTTGAATAATGCCCATGTACCAAATTTTATGATTCTAGCTCAAAGGGTTTTTGCTTAATCTTGGCTACATAGTGAAAACGATTCAGGAACCTTCAAAACGTATAAAAACATCAAAATCTCAACATCGAAAATTTTCGTGATTTTCGAGATAGTAAAAATGTACTTATCAATAGAAATATAAGATTGTAAACCAAAAAAATTTAAATGAATCGATAAATTTTCCAATTAAATAATATAAAATTTAAATTTTTTCAATTTTTTAAAAACTTTTAATTATAATTTCTTTTTTGATATTAATGAATCATTATAGTTATTTATAACACAATTTGATTATTTTCTTTATCATCTAACTTCAAGGATGAATGTAGAATGATGCTCTAGCATCAGTTTATTATTTTAATCATTTTTTGAGATCTCAATTGTTTGTATATTTTTTTCTAGTCTAATTTAGTTATCAAGTGTTTTCAAGCATATATTTTTTTCTCTCTTTATTTATGGTAAATTGAATACAACAAAGTTTTTTTTTTTTTTTTACAAGAAGGGAAAAAGTTTGATAGCCTATACATAATATAAAAAAATTCGAATCGAGTTTCTCGATTGAATATCTAATCAATCATCCCTCTTCAAAATGATCAATAAAAATATAAAATAAATAAAGTTTTTATTGTTCTTTAGAACAACCCCGTTCTGATCGGTGCAACAGATATTGTATATCATATTAAAATTACAAATGAGCCTTGTTGTTAACAAAGTTAATTAGTTAATAAAGAGATAAATCTCGATCAACTGATTTAGATAAGCTCTAGCCTTATTGTAATAACGAGTTTCGAATCAGGTGCTATAGTATGTTTACAAAACTATTTATCAGAAGGGATCGAAACGGAGGAAATGGCCGCCATGTCTCGTTGAGGCAATGATTTATGTCCTAGCAATGCAATAAATGATCGAAGAGCAGCATCAGAACAAAGAAAGAATCATCATCTGGGATGTGATTTAGTGGAGGTGTCAATAAAATAACGAGATACGTTTCTGTGCATGTTTCCAATAACTGAAACGGTAATGAAACCAAACAAATGGAATGGGAATGGAGAAGGTTGGTGGTTAGAATCCTTTTTTTTTTTTCAACGACATTTTATTCAATTCTGTAATTGATCGCTACGCATTACATCCTCTATTTATTGATGTTAGATAATCCGTTAAAATTCATTTTATTTGAATAATCAATTGATATGAATGAATAAAAAGAAAACAATTCATTTTCCCTCTCTCTTGCTCTGCCAATGTAATTGAAAAGAAATAAATTAGAGCCAGTAAAAGAATGAATGAATTGATGTGAAGTCAGGAGAAGTGATTGCATGGGGTCAAATTGAATTGCATTACATTTGAAATTGACCTATGTAACCTAAATAAGTAAAGCATTTATTAAGTTTGTTAGGATCCTTGTCCAGCACTTTGAATAACAAATAACCAAAACAAACACACATCATTGAAGTTTACATCTTCTATTCAAGCCATTTACATCTTATTGTCCAAATGTAAATATTTTTTTATAACTTGTAAGAATGCAAATTAATCATTTCAAAGATGGGTTAGCGTTAACCAAAGAAAATGACGTAATATCCTGATTCTTTAATGAATCAAACAACAAAATAAATAGCCAGCTGAATATAACAATATATGTCATATATTTAAAAAGCAAACAAAATTTTGTATCTAGAATTTTTAAATTGATTTTTTTGTGTCTGCCTTTTTACTATCTCGTAAGAGATAGTATTGCGATCACGAAAATTTTGGATGTCGAGATTTTGATGTTTTTATACGTTTTGAAGGTTCCTGAATCATTTTCACAAAGGTTGAGAAAAATGTCTGAGTGTGTGTGTGTATGTGTAACCAAGATTACGCAAAAACGGTTTGAGCTAGAATGATGAAATTTGGTATTATATTGGGCATTATTCAAAATTCATAGTTTTCTATCAACTTTTGAGAAATGTAGCTCAAACGGAAGAGGGTCATTACCTACAACGTTTTGATTTTTTTTCTTCTAAAGTGTCCGTAAAAATAAAGATATGTGTTTGATAATTTTTCATATGATTAATAATTGTATAAAACTGCTATATATATATAATTTCAGCTTGATTGAATCGCTGAAAGTATCGGAATTAATTTTTTTACACTGCAAACACGTGACGTTGTGCCATCAACAAAGAGCTAAACATGCGGTTGTTTAATAAATATTATTTATTAATTTTAATTTATAATTTAATTAATTTAATTTAATTTAATTTAAATTAATATATGTTTTTTAATCCAAATCAAATTTGCGAGATAGTCGAGTGGAGACATTCCAGATTTTTTCCCTCTAATCTGACCGTAAAAATAAAGATATATGTTTGATAGTTTTTACATGATTAAAAATTGTATAAAACTGCTATATATATAATTTCAGCTTGATTAAATCGTTGAAAGTACCGAAATTAATTTTTTAACACGTTGACTGGCAATCACTCGCCAGCCGAACACGCACTGGTTTAATAAATATTATTTATTAATTTTAATTTATAATTAATTAAATATAATATAAATATACATATATTATTTAATCCAATTCAAATTACGAAATAATAGAGTGGAGACACTTTTTTACTTTTTTCACTTTCTTTAAATTAAATAAATAAATATATTATTTAACATATTAATATATGAACGTTCTTATTCGGAAACGGTTCAAAGCATTAAATGAGGGAAATGTTTCTCTAAGCCATCTTGATTGACTTTTGCTTATTATTCTCTGTCGATCAAAGTAGTCTTGAGCAACCCAAGTTTAGGTTAAAGCTCCATGGAACATTTCAGGTAGCTACTGAAGGATTACAGTAACCGGCAAGGGAAGTCACTTAGCAATTCGTATCACGAAGTTACCCCCATTCAAATTGTTCCTCTCACTCCACCTCTTTTTCTGCTCCCTTCCCTCTCCTCCATCTCATGGCATTGGATGCCAGTCGTTCACTTTAACTCTTTTTTAGAACTTATCGATTATAAAGAATTTTTATATTATTTTTGTTTATTATATTATTTATTATTTATATGATTTTTGTTTAAATTTATTACATTAAAAATAATTATTAAATAAATTATAATCTCTAATTCTTTTTAAGAAATTTGTAAGCATATTTTTTATTAATTATATTAATTAGGATTGTCGTTTCAATTTATAATTGGGAAGTATTTCTATATAAGAAGTCTGAAAAGTTTCCGATCTTTCAATTTTTCTTTTGTTTTATTTTTCAAAATTCAAGATATAGCTGAGACCTGTACGATGTCAGCTGAACGTGTGCGAAATATTTTGCAAAACCATTTGAATATGGAAAGCTATGTGCAATGTGGGTGCCGCATTTCCTAACGATAGACCAAAAAAAACCTTCGAAAAACCATTTCTAACGACAATTTGGCGCTGTAGGCGTAATCCAAACGAATTTTTGCGTCGATTCATTACTGTTGATGAGACTTAAATTAAATTAAATCAAATTTAATTAATTAATTAAATAATTTATTAATTAATTAAATTAATTGAATTAATTAGAACACCGTTATGAGAAATGTATCAATGTTGATGGAGATTATGTTGAAAAATATAGCAAAAAAAAAAAAATTTAAAAACATCGCTTTTCTTGGTCAGGTCGGAACCTTTTCATCCCATCCTCGTATTATACAAGAATCTTTTAGTTAATCCTATGCCTACCTAATAAAAAAAAGTAAGTTTTGGTAAAATTCAGCTTTAATCATCAAGATAGTCTTTTTCAAGAGCGATATATTCAGTCTAGTTCTCCTCTCATTTTAGATGATCGCCTTAATCAAGAAGATCGACAGCTGAGTGGAAATTATTCAAAGCTTCCATAAACTTAAGACAAGGTTATGGCCTCCGTATTTTGTAATGCACATGGGATATTCTTCATGGACTACCTTGAGAAACATTAGAAACGTGATTAGTACAAGAAATAACAAAACTTTGATATTCGTTTAAAAACAAATACTTTTACATTTATTAAGGCCTAAATACACGAACGTACTTTTCTCAAGATTTGACTTGAAACGTCAAAATAATCTACTCAAAAATCATTTTCATGTATTTTTGCCTATATAAACTTTTATAGATTTTAGTATTTTTTCTTTTGAAAGGATGGGGGAGGATCAATATTTGCTTTGATGTTATGGGAATAGAGAAAAGAGATAGATGGGTGGAAAATAGCACCTGCTAGAGTCACTTGATTTCCTACCAACTCACCAGCTCAATTCTGTTGATTTGCAAAAATCCATGAAGACATTTGACAGCAGTTAATACAAAGAAGAATAATCTTTCGAGCAGACTTATTGACATGATCGTTGTTGGGTGGCAGAATTGATGCTTTCAGGAAAGAGCTAACGTTGCCTGATGGCAATGATGAGCCATTTGCACTTTCTCCCCCCCCCCCCCCTCGCATACCACTCCGCCTCATCACACAACAGCTGTTCATTTTGGCCATTTCCCTCTAAGTAGAGCATATTGGTGCTGTTAAGCCCATCTTCTCCTCGTTACTTGCTATCACCACTCTACCTACAAAACCTTCTAAAATGAAAATTAGCTTTAGCAAACAATAAACGTTTAATGTTGATACTCAGCATAATATAAGATGAAACTGTATCCTAAGTAAGAGTGTGTTAGAGAGTGTTTAAAAAAAGTAATTAAATATATAAACGAAATAAATATCCTAAAGAAAACAAGTAAAGCTGATTCTTTGCTAGAACCAAAATTTCTGCTATCAAATATTTTGAGATAAATAAAAATAATATTTAAATATCTTGATATTTTTATTAAGATTAATTATTTGTATGTATCTCTTTTTAACACTAAATGATAATTAAATTATTAATTTTGTTGGTCAACTAATAATTAAAAAATAACAGAAATATTTCTTAAATTAAAGAGATTATTTAATTTTTTTTTTATTATTTTTAAAATAATAATCTTAATAAATTTTCTCAAAATGTGTAGATCTATTTAATTAATTAATTTAATACCTCTATTTTTTACATTTATTAATAAATTTATCTTATCTTATTATTCTAGCAAAATTTGTATATATATTTAGATATTAAACCGCTCTAAAGATTTTTTTGAAATTCACATCAAAGATAATATTTATAAAGAAAAATCGATCTGTATCGGGAAAAATTAACTTTATTAGAGTTTTCTTAATTTAAAATAGTTAATTTAACTGACATCAGCAATTACGTCATCCATATTAAAATTATTAAATTTGAATATTGTTTAAAATGAGAATCGAGTTGTTTTAATTTATTTGTACCACTTCAGAAAATACATTCTTAATGTACAATTTTTAGAAAACTCATATAATAATTGTAATAAATAATTAAAAAATTGTATATCGATATTTTTTAAAGGGTCGAGCGATAACTCGGTGTACCAGTTACTTTAAATAAAATACTCGTATAGACATATCTTATAGCTTTATCTTTATGAAAAAAATATACTTAAAATATAGGAAAAATCTAAATAGAAAGAAAAATTAAGTATATTTGATGATTTACTTATGAACAACATAATGAAATTCATCTAAAAAATTGTATAAAAATAAAGATAGGTGTCATTATAAAAGAGTTAGACAAATAAATTCACTATACTCTCTCTCTCTCGCTCTCTTTCTTTCTTTTACACAGTTTTTTTCGACTCGAGTGTGCTAAGTACATGCAATTAGAAGTTTGCTTGCTCCACTGGGTAGCCATTTAAATTAAGGGGTTCCATTTCCATGCAAATCCTAAGGAGTCATTCGCAGCCCAAACCGCTTATGGAAATTATGAATTGTAAATATTCGTGCTGAAGCGTTGATAAGAGAATCGTAAAGATTTCATTTAAAATGAAAAATTATTATTATTGTATCAATATAAATTTTTATCTCAATATGTTTTTGTTACTGCCGCCATCCCTTAAGATATGGAAAAATATTTATTTATCATATATATTATATTCATAAGATTATTATTTACTTTTATTTATTTATTTGCCAAAAATATTTAACCTTTAGATATGTAATAATTTAAAAAGAGATATTTATAGAGGTTCTGCATTTATATGCTTACTGAAGAAGAAAAAATTTATGATAAAAGCAAAATCCTTTATATAAGATATATATATTTATTTTCGTTTTTAGGTCACAACGATCATATCTGTAAATACGGGTAAATATTCAATCAATAAATTTTGAATTAAAATCTTGCTAAGTTTGTTAAAATTTTTAAAGCATAAAATTTCATTTTCCTGAATAAAATAAAATTTATATGAAAATTTTTTCTTTCAAGATTAATTATTTTTACTATCTCGCCAGAGATAGTATTGCGATCACGAAAATTTTCGATGTTGAGATTTTGATGTTTTTATACGTTTTGAAGGTTCCTGAATCATTTTCACTAAGGTTGAGAAAAATGTATGTGTGTGTGTGTGTGTGTGTGTATGTGTGTGTGTATGTGTGTATGTATGTAGGCAAGATTACGCAAAAACGGTTTGAGCTAGAATGATGCAATTTGGTACATGAGCATTATTCAAAATTCATAGTTTTCTATCAACTTTTGAGAAATGTAGCTCAACCGGAAGAGGGTCATTACCTACAACATTTTGATTTTTTTTCCTCTAAAGTGACCGTAAAAATAAAGATATATGTTTGATAATTTTTCACATGATTAATAATTGTATAAAACTCCTATATATAGAATTTCAGCTTGATTGAATCGCTGAAAGTACCAGAATTAAATTTTTAACACTGCAAATCTCACGCGCCAACACGTGCCATGGTGCCATCAATAAAAAACCAAACATGCGCTGGTTTAATATTTATTATTTATAATTTATAATTAATTTAATTTAATTTAAATTAATATATGATATTTAATCCAATTCAAATTGCGAGATAGTCGAGTGGAGACACTCCAGCTTATTTCTTTAGAGAATGAAATATAAATAACATATTTAAAAAAATATACTGAATATATATTATATAATTATTAAAAAAATATTATATATTAAAAAAGACTAAATAAAAATTATAATTCTTTTATTAATATTAATTAATGAAATATTCATTTGTTTCATTAATTTTGTGTTTTGTGTGTTTTTGTGATTAAATACATATTATCTGAACCTAGTAGATAATAAATACATTTTGGAATTATAAGAGTTGATCAGTTATTTATACTAATACAAAGATATATTTAAATTGAAACATCAAAGAATATTTTATGTGAAAGTAAATTTAAATATTTATAGTTGAAAATGAATTAAATACAGTACATTAGGGATAAACAAATAAAAGCTAACGGAGATTTTGCTTAAATAATATACTTATGTACTAAATACTATTCAAATAGATTTTTCATTTTACCAATTTCATAAAAGTAAATCTAAAATAGAGAGTATATGATAACAACTAAACAAGTATTGTTAACATTATTCAATTAAATTTACCAATATTTGCAGAAAATTTCAACGCCTATAGAATTTCAATTTAATTCGTTCAATATATTGCAAACATATTCAAAATATATTATAATTCAATTATTAGAAAATATAATTAATTTACTCTAATTTTTTTATTTTTATTTATTTTTTTTTAATTTATTTATTGAAAAATGCATTAATATTCAAATAATAAAATAACATATTTATTTTATTATAAAAAATATATTTATTGACAAAAAAATAAATAAAATAAAAGAAATAATATTTGGAGTAGAAATAATTTTTAAAGAATTTCAAGTATTAAATTGTATAAAAAAGTTAAAATGCATATTCATCTTCATTATCAGTTTTGTTTTTTAAATAATTCATTAATTCGTACTTAAAAGTATATTTATTTACAATAAAAATTAGTTTAACAAGAATTAAAACGGATAAAAAAAGTTAATGTATGATTCATCAAACTTTGAGGAAAGTCCAATAATTTAAAATAAATATTTGTAATTTAACAAATAATTGTAAAAGTGATCCTGCCTCTTTCATTAAACGACTGAAAAATAAATAAATAGATAATTAGAATTTCAATTTAGCCCTAGAAGGTAGACAATCAGTGGTACACTGTTGACAGAGCCCACAACACAACACCCATTTTTCATTCCAATTAACATTTGACATGACTTATAGATATTAAATTCAATACTCTGTCATATAAATATTTTAAACTGGATCTGTGCATATAAATGCATATACCTATATATATTATTAAACCTTGAAAATTTCAATCGTTAAATAAATTTTTAACATTTTTAATAAACATAGATATATTAATAATTTATAAAATGATCAATTTGACAGACTATTGATAATTAGCTAATTTGGAACGTAAATAGTTTGAGATTATGTGAGTGAAATAATAAAATAATTTTTCCTTAAAATAAAATTTAATATTTTTATAAATTTATATTTTTTTTCACGATTAAAAATAAAAAAAAAATATAATATGATTTTATATATACAAATGAATTGTATTTTATAAAATTGAAAATAAATAAAATATGTTGAATATAGTATAATAATATGGAATATATTAGATATTATTCTATAAAAGAAAAAGAAATATAAAAAATAATCCTTATAAAATTAAAAAAAAATGAGATAACATTGTTTACTTAACGTTTTTGTATATTAAATTAAACCTGAAGAAAATAGAATGTTTATTTTCAATTAAATTAAAATAGTTAACTTAAAAAAATAAATTAACTATTTTTTAAATACCTATACAATATATAAAATAAATGTAAAAATGTTTATAAAGTTTATAATATGGTTATAGGTAATACCACAAAACTCATAATTGTAACCATTACGGAAATGTTTTTTCTAAATTGTAAGCTTTTCTAAAAAAACTCATTGTGGTAGTATTATAATATATATTTTTACATAAAAATTTAATTATAAAACAAGTTAAAAATTTTATATATATATAAAGATTGATCTTAAAAAATATAAGCTAAACAAAAAACTTAAAAAAATGTTTATTTGAAATTTAAAATAGTGAAGCAAAAAAGAAATTTTTTTAAAACTATTTATTATATATATATATATATATATATATATATATATATATATATATATTATACTACTTATATCTTAATTCAGTAATATAAATTAATTAAAAATTAAAAATAAATATTGGTTTATAAATATAGTGTAAATCAGTGATTCTCAACCTTTTTGGACCAAACGCCCCCTTTGTAAGACCCGCTTCTTAATTCGCCCCCCTATAAATTTTTACAGATAAAAATTTCATGATAATCCCTAATACTAGGTGATACTTAGAGCCATATTGAAAAATCGAGTTTCAGAACCTGATTGCAAAATCATCTGACCTTTTTTTTTAGAACCATTTTGTTTAAAAAGCTTGTTCGCAAAATCATTTTACCTTTTTTTTAGAGTTGAAAATAATTTCGCCCCCCAAAAATAACTTATCGCCCCCGAAAATCGTATAGTCAAATAATCGCCCCCTTTAAGGTGTCGATCGCCCCCCAGGGGGCGATATCGCCCAGGTTGAGAATGCTGGTGTAAATTAACAATCAAAGAAAATTTAAGAATTTAATGAAATTAATTCTTATATTAATCTTTTTAAATCCCACAAAACGTAATATTTTATTGATATGTGTTAATTTTCGCGATGCTATTTTTCTTTAGAAATTTAAATTTTCGCCAATATTTATCCATAGAATTATGATTCTCGAATGCACCATTTGTAAATTAATATTCATAATTCTATTTGCAAATTCATTTTCTCTAAATTAACTATAACTTCACGAAATTCAAATTTCTATTTTAATTAAAATCAATTTTAATTTCTAAAGTGAACCTTATACTAAGCAAATGGAATTTTGATGAGTTTATATCTAATAAATAAATTATGTAATATAATTTTAGTACACCATGCATTAGTCAAATTAATAGTATCTGAAAAGAAAAAATGTGAAATTTAATTAATATCCAATTTTTTTCACTTAAACCTATTTTTTCAAGATTGAAATGATTATTAATCCAATAAAAAGATTAGATAATGAAACACTTATGATTAATTTATTGATTCTTATAGATATTTTGGTTTATCAGATTCAAACATATTGAACCGGAGCGTTGTTAAGCATTTCATTAATGGATCAGCCTAATGCGGATGGGTGTGTTACGGCAGGTGATTTCGAAATCTATATGCAAACTCCTCCCTGAATGATCCGCTTCACTCCTCAATTCACAGCCCACCCGTCAATATGTAATAGATTGTATATCTGTCAAATTTCGTTGCTGTTGTCAGTAATTAGCAACCAATAAATCGCAGATGTCGTCAGCAAAGGGTGGGAAGGACCCAGCTCAATTGTCTTCTAATTTCAATGACAAGGTTGTTGGAGGACTCCTTCAATTGATTGGAGTAATTATATATCTAAATTAGAAGATGACACTTAATACTTTCCTTTGATTAGTAACGTACTGTTCAAAATAATACTCCTAATTTTCAATTTTGTTTTCAATATTTTTGTCGAATTTATCCACAAAGATGTTAATTTTCAGTGGGATCACAGAAAATTAATATTTCTTCATTTAAAATTAAATATTAATAACAAATTTATTTATTATTTATGCAATATAACATACAAATTTTAAATAAATTTGAAATTTCAATGATTTTCAATATCAAAAAAAAATTTGAAACATGAATGTAATATAACGGAATTTTGTAAATTAAACCACATATTGATATTTGATATTGTAAATTTATTCAAAAAATACAAACATATACACAACGTTTCGATTGCTGCTTCTGCAATCGTTATCAAGCGACTGCAGAAGCAGCAATCGAAACGTTGTGTATATGCTTGTATTTTTTGAATAAATTTACAATATCAAATATCAATATGTGGTTTAATTTACAAAATTCCGTTATAAATAAAAACAACCACCAAAGCTTTAATAATGAATGTAATATCTTATATATATGTATATTCTTTTCTGATGCATACTTTAATTCACATTACATCATTAAGTATAATAAAAGATTGAATGTGATGATTTTTATTTAAAATAAAAAACAGATTTGGTATGAATGTCCTGAAAAATACTTTGAAAGTAACCAATTGTTTATAGTTCAAGAATTCAATTAGCTTAATATAAAATTAGTAATGAAAGGAATCTATAAAATATATTTTTATGGAAATAATTCTAGTGGATTTTTTTTTCTTTTTAAATTTATAGGATTTGGAATAAATAATCATTGGTATAAAATAATAGTAGAGATAAATTAAATTAATTGATAATCAAATGAATTGGGTCAAGATTCAACATTATGATATATAAAATTTAGAAAAGATCACTATTTTTTTAGTAACATTTTACAAAAATTTTTACAATTATTAAAAATTTATACAAAATAAGTTGACCTGTGGCCAGGCCCGAACCGACCGACGGTTTGAAATAAATTAATTAGCAGCTACAGAAACAATTTCAAATAATTTTAATATATCTATTAATGTAATAAAAAACAGATATGGATACATAAATAATAAATATAAACATTTTTAATTTTATTTTATTTATAATATATATGCAAGACCAGGCTGTGACGTCATGAATGGCTGGATGACGTCATATAATTTTAAATCAAGAAAAAACTAATAAATATGATTTTCCCGAGGATAAAACCAATGCAAATTGCATGATTCGTGGTGATATATAAAAAAATCTCCTCATGTGAAATTTGGTGTGAAAATAACCCTTCCCTTCCTATCGTCGATCGCTAATACTACCACTTCCGGTTTCCGGATTTGCACCAAAAGTTGATCAATTCAGCCCACTGATGCATTAAGTAAATATACCAAATTTCATCAAAATCCGTTGAGCCGTTCAGGCTGTACACATCTATACGGACGGACAGACGGACGGACGGACGGACAGACATCATGCTGAAAATACTTTTTTCTGTTAAGAAAATGCATGATTCGTGGAGATATGTAAAAATCTCCACATGTGAAATTTGGTGTGAAAACAATACCTCCCTTACTATCGTCGGTCGGTAAAAATTATAACTACTAAAAATAGATACATAGGTTATGTGATGTACTATAAAATATACATTTCTCTCAATAGATATCTTAGAAATATTAACCCGCAAGGAGAGTCCGTAACAAGACTTCCAGCCTACCCCGAAGTAATGATGATAACGATTCCAGGGTGGGATGAACCAGGGAAAAGGAAGGGTTTTAGCCGGTAGAAGTCCGGCACCATATATGGTGTCCGTGATGGATTTTCCCTCAAAAAAAAATAAAAAAAAATAAGATATCTTAGAAAGAAACATTTGAAATAAAATAATAAAATAATAATTATATTCTATATTAATATCAGAAATATAATATGAACAAAAATGTAATCTTGATAATAATAATGATCAATCTTGATAATAATATTCTTGAGAAATAAATAATTAGTTGTTCAAAAAATTATTAACAATAAGAATCCACTTATGAAACTGAAAATCAACCAGAATAATTATAAAACAAAAATTGAAAATAAATTATTGTTTTTACAAATAAAATAAATTGATATTATTTCTTTTAAAATCTATAATAATTTAATATGATATTAATTTTTAAATATTTCACTAATACGATATTCTCTTGTATGAATTTGATTATATTTTATTTAATTAAGAAAGTATAAATCAAGTAATTAAGTGATTGACATCTTCACAATCATTGATTACATTTTCAGCTATACTATGTCTGGTATTTATAGACATGCAATGCCACTGATAAAAGGAATCTAATTACGATTCTCTTGTCGTTGTCATCAATGTTTACCACCTGCCGAGAAGAAATTTCATGTTCTGGAAAGTCTAGTAGGAATGGATTGTGAGTGTGTGAGAGAGAAAGAGAAAGAAATAGAAATACCAGGTTGCAAGAAACCTCTCAAATTTCTCTCAAACAATCCTGTTTTACATAAGCCAGTAATCAGATCCTCCCCCTTATAATTTCTTCACAAATATAATAAACACTCCTATTTTTTATCGTTATTACTAAATACAATATCGAATATATGTAAATATTAATATACTAGTTTTCCAGAGCACCGGAGGCGCTCTGCGAAGCTAAACAGGGGGGGGGGCTACGCTCGCTGTACCCCCGATGTAATACATAGAAATTTGTTGAAAGTCTGTATGCGAAAGGTTTTAATTCATTTTAATTCAATCAGTATATTTTTTATTTCATTTCGGCATTGGAAAAAGAAAAGGGCTGTTTTTAGGTTTTTCCAGGCATTTATTTGATTTTTTATTAAATATTTTATCATTCCCATAAAAAATATAAAAATAAACATAAGCTATTTAACCGAATGTGTACGATTGTTTACGATTGAGCCCGAGCGTTACGGTTTACGGGGCCAGCGAGTGAGTGAATGACTTGGGATATTATATATATATAATTCTTATTTACTATGTTTTTTAATTTTGATATATTGAAACAAATTGAATACGATAAATGGATTTTCAATAACAAAAAATAAAATAAAAAAATAAAAATATGCATTTAAGGTATCGAAAACCACCTGTGGCTGGAAAATATATAAAAAAATAGTAAAGAAAGAAGTTAATATATTTACACTTTACCATTGAGAAATAATCTATTCAAATCAATGGATATTTCATGATAATATCGAAAGTAAAAAAAATTTAAAATATAGAAGAGAGAAAAAAAAAAATCTATATCTCTCTCGATTGAGAAGATTAAATTGACATTTTATTTAATTTTTTTCTTTAAATCGTATTATTTTGTTTAGGTATTTATTAGTATTATAATTTATTTAGTATTTATCCTTTGGGTTCATTGGCATAATGCCTTTTTCAATTTCCTACTAAATGAAAAGGTATTTTTTTCTAATTAAATTATTCAATTAATAAGATCTAAAATTAGATCTCAATTTTTTTGAAATCAAGAATTTAGTAGACCAAAAAATCAATGAGACAATATAAAAGTAGCTATGAAAAGGATGAAATGTAGAAACATATAATTATTATTTATTATTGCATTTTTTAAAATATATAAGATTTAAAATAAAATGGTTGGTATAATTCGATCACATAGATTGATTCAAATTAAAATGAATTGTGTCAAGCTTCAAATTTTCAATTCATTCCTGTTTACTCAGAGAGAAAGTGAACCTATTTTTATTTGTCTTAAATAGAATACATACACTCTATTAAAAAAAAGGTGTTTTTAATATAATTTTATATAATTATAATAAGATCTATATATAAATTATAAAATCATTTAATTTTTATAAAAATAAATATTTAAAAGTAGTTAATATAGAAAAACTTTTGAAATCAAATGAAATCAAATGAATAAACCTAAAATTTTTTAAAATCCTGACTATATCGAAAGTGATCAACATGTTGTTGCAGTTAATAATTATCACAGTGATAAACCAAAATTTCAACCTTAAAAAGTAAATAAGATTTAAATGATGGTTGGGAAAATGTCTTTATATAGTCTTTTTGAGACAAAATTTAATTTATAATTAACATGTAATTAACAATTAATTAATTAATAATATATCAAGAAGTAATTTAATTTCTAAATTTTCAAACAGATGCTCCTAATTTCTAATAGATGCTCGACCAAAAATAGGTTCAAACAAACGTAGAGATTTGCTTTGTTTATTGTGTAATCCAATACGAGTTATGTTGTAATCAGTTACAGCTTTTAAAAAATATAATTAATTCGAAATAAACAAAATTTTAATTATTTATTTTATTTCTTTTTACCGACCGACGATAGTAAGGGAGGTATTGTTTTCACACCAAATTTCACATGTGGAGATTTTTACATATCTCCACGAATCATGCATTTTCTTAACAGAAAAAAGTATTTTTAGCCTGATGTCTGTCCGTCCGTCCGTCCGTATAGATGTGTACAGCCTGAACGGCTCAACCGATTTTGATGAAATTTGGTATATTTACTTAATACATCAGTGGGATGAATTGATCAACTTTTGGTGCAAATCCGGAAACCGGAAGTGGTAGTATTAACGATCGACGATAGGAAGGGAAGGGTTATTTTTTCACACCAAATTTCACATGAGGAGATTTTTTTATATATCACCACGAATCATGCAATTTGCATTGGTTTTATCCTCGGGAAAATCATATTTATTAGTTTTTTCTTGATTTAAAATTATATGACGTCATCCAGCCATTCATGACGTCACAGCCTGGTCTTGCATATATATTATAAATAAAATAAAATTAAAAATGTTTATATTTATTATTTATGTATCCATATCTGTTTTTTATTACATTAATAGATATATTAAAATTATTTGAAATTGTTTCTGTAGCTGCTAATTAATTTACTTCAAACCGTCGGTCGGTTCGGACCTGGCCACAGGTCAACTTATTTACTATCTTTTAAAATCATTATTAATATTAATAAACCTTATAAAAATTGTATATTGAATCACATAAAAGATGGAATTTCATATTGTTTGATTATAGAATGATTTTGAAGTGATAATTTTAGAAAATGAATTAATAAACCTAAAAAATTTAATATAATTAATGAAATATCTTTTTCATTATAGGAAAAATTCTTATAAAATTTGATTGTTATAATCTCTTTTGGTATTCTCTTTAAGTAATGTTTTCTGAAGATAGGAAAACTTTTTCCAAATAGCAACTTAATTATCTCTGACCAGGCAACGAGTACCCCCTCCATCATCCCTTCCTCCTCCTCCTTATATCCTTCCTTCCCATCCAACACCAGAAGATCAGATTAGCTAGACTTTCTAATTTCTCTCCCCATCCAGCCAGGCTTCAGAAAGATTAAAAGTTTGTTTTTTTCTTCCGAATTTAATAGAGCCTAGAGCTTTTAAGGATTTCAAGACTTGAAAAAGAAGAAAATCCATTACATTTTATGAATGAATAACATGAATTTACTATTAATTATTTTATTCTCAATATATCATTAATGAATCATAATTCTTTCGAACATTTATAGTATTTATAATTTAAAAGACTAAGTTTAAATTAATAAAAATATATAATGTAATATTTGATTAAATGCTAGCGTAACTTGCTTTATTCAAATTAATTAAATAAATATAAGCATATCTTAAATATCGTAATTTTAAAAAACAAATGTGATTTATTAGTGAAGTAAATAAAAAAAATGAAAATTTTAAAGAATAAGTTGACCTGTGTGGCCAGGTCCGAACCGACCGACGGTTTGAAGTAAATTAATTTCCAGCTACAGAAATAATTTCAAATAATTTTAATATATCTATTAATGTAATAAAAAACAGATATGGATATAACATAAATATTTTTAATTTTATTTTATTTATAATATATATGCAAGACCAGGCTGTGACGTCATGAATGGCTGGATGACGTCATATAATTTTAAATCAAGAAAAAACTAATAAATATGATTTTCCCGAAGATAAAACCAATACAAAGTGCATGATTTGTGGTGATATATAAAAAAAATCTCCTTTGGTGTGAAAATAACCCTTCCCTTCCTATCGTCGATTGCTAATACTACCACTTCCGGTTTCCGGATTTGCACCAAAAGTTGATCAATTCATCCCACTGATGCATTAAGTAAATATACCAAACTTCATCAAAATCGGTTGAGCCGTTCAGGCTGTACACATCTATACGGACGGACAGACAGACGGACGGACGGACGGACAGACATCATGATAAAAATACTTTTTTCT
This sequence comes from Labia minor, assembly GCA_963082975.1. Taxonomy (NCBI): domain Eukaryota; kingdom Metazoa; phylum Arthropoda; class Insecta; order Dermaptera; family Spongiphoridae; genus Labia; species Labia minor. Next base: position 65,896,986 of record OY720347.1, read on the forward strand.
GTTAAGAAAAAGCATGATTCGTGGAGATATGTAAAAATCTCCACATGTGAAATTTGGTGTGAAAACAATACCTCCCTTACTATCGTCGGTCGGTAAAAATAGTTGTGGGAATTACCAAGTTAGGAATTGTTTAGCCGGCAAATTGAATTAAATAATTGTGAATTTAACATTGAAAAATGTATAAGTGTATATAGATTCAAATCTTAATTTTATTTAAAGCAATTATAATTTAATAATAAATTGATTAATGAAAAGACAACTATATACATTATATACAATATATATATATATAAATAGATATACATATATAAGTACAATTACCTTAAGTGAAGAATAAACCAACACAAAAAAGATATTGAACTTTTGCATTTGACTTTTTCCGATGATGGAAGAAAAAATATCCAAAGTTCGATTAAAACTTTCTGTGGTCAAACTTTTATTTATGATTTCCAATACTTTTTTTATTACTTTTACTTATTTTATATCTTTATGTACATCTATTAAGTTTAATTTAGGTTTGAATCTATAATTTAATATTAAAAAAATATGAAAATATATAATACGAGTAATATAAAAATAATATTAAATTTTTAATTTATATTATTATTATACATAATTAAATTAAAATATTAAATTTTTTTTATATGTATATAAGTATTTATAAGATCAATATTTGTATAAATAACTTAAATATTTTTACAAAAAAATTTGGCTTATGATTTATGGAATCAATTTGTAATGTAATAAATTTAATAGCAAAGAAATTAACATATTTTGATGATGTTTTAATCGTAGTTTCTATGAAATTTGGCACACGTTCAGATCTCAACTCGTTATTGGCGACATAATTTGACTACTTTACACGTTAAATTTTTGATGAGATCAAATTTATATTATGAAAATTTGTTGTGACATATAGATTTGGGGATGAGAGAGATGCATCAGAAATTTTCAATTTGTTGTTTTAAAAATAAGATTCATACATAAACAATTTTAGTCTCTTATTTATTTATTTATTTATTTAATTGAATTGAATTTTGATTGTGGAAAGTAAATCGAAACTTACCGATTTAAATAAGAAAATATTTTTACAAAATAGATTTTCACATCATTCGATATTTAATTTTATCTCTTCTCCCCTTATTTTACCAATTGAGAAAAAATCGTTATATAAAAAAATATTAATTTTTATTTATTTTTAATGAAAAAGGCTATATTTTATATAAAATAGGATAAATCAATTTTAACTGCAAAAGAGTGAATTACAACCTTTATTAGTTTATTTATTATTATAGTTAATATGATTTATCAAAGAAATCTCAATTTTTTTTTATTCTTAAGTTTTGGTTAAAAAATATAATATACTGTATCTGAGAAATAGGTACAAAATAATATTGCAAGTTTATTCTTTTTTTTTTTCTATCTTAAGCACGGAAGCAATTATATAATTATAGGTGAACCTAAATATTATTTATTTTAATAGTAAACACCAAATCATATTCTATGTTTATTGAACTGATTACGAAAACAAACATTGAATGTTTCAACTGATTTTATTTAACGACAATGAATAAATTTAGTTTATGATTATTTTAAAATGTATGATATTTTGCAGGAAAATAAAGAATATCCAATGGACAATTTATTTGGGACCATTTGGATTAATTCCAATTCGAATATTTATGAATTTTTCTTCTTTTTTTTTTACTGAGAAATATGCAAATAAAATAAAAAATTGTTAATCAATCTATATATTTAAAAGACAGTTCTATCACATACTCCTCATAAACGTCTTATGCGATTTGGGCTATTCCAATACCATTTGATAGCCCTCGGGCTAATCTATTAATAGCGTGAAATTCATTGGAAAACAATAAATACTTTTTGAGAAAAGTGAAAAAATAATTTTTTTCTTACTTTTTATTATTTTTGACGTCATTTGTGACGACACGTCCAGTGCTTCATATCTTATATTTTTCAAACTTTTGCGTTTCAATTTCTTTGCGTGTGTGGGCTCTCACACTGGTCCGCTAATATATAATTAATTTACTGATTAAATAAGAACACAAAAAGAAATGAATGTTTTATGTAATATACTAATTGAAACAAAATGGATGAAAACCTTTTACTACTTTCAACCAAATACTATGTTCCATTCGGGGGTACAGGGGGCGGAGCCACCGTCTAGGTGTTATTGTAAAATGTTATTGTAAAATGTTAAAAACACATTTTAATTTGTAATATACAAGGATGTACAAAATTTACCAAGTAAGTATATTCATTGAAAAATATTTAAATTCATTATTATCATACAAATTTTGAGGATTATTTTTCATCTTTAGAAGAAAGGAACGTGCTGCTTTGATAGATATTAAATTTAAAAAATATTGTGTCATTGAATCAAACAATTTTATTGTATCATCCATTCAACCAGGATCATTTTAATCTCAGCAAGAGTCTTCATTTAAAAATAAATTAGAATATTAATGAATCTAAGTGGTCAAATAGTCGCGTGTGACACACCATATAACATTGTAATTTTATAATTGTAATAGTAAATAATTATGTAAAAAAATAATCATATTTTAAAAACTACTTTAGATATTTACTATCTCGACAGAGATAATATTGCGATCACGAAAATTTTCGATGTTGAGATTTTGATGTTTTTATATGTTTTGAAGGTTCCTGAATCATTTTCACTAAAGTTGGGAAAATGTCTCTCTCTCTCTCTGTGTGTGTATGTGTATATGTATGTAACCAAGATTACGCAAAAACGGTTTGAGCTAGAATGATGAAATTTGGTATTATTGGGCATTATTCAAAATTCATAGTTTTCTATCAACTTTTGAGAAATGTAGCTCAACCGGAAGAGGGTCATTACCTACAACGTTTTGATTTTTTTTCTTCTAAAGTGACCGTAAAAATAAAGATATATGTTTGATAATTTTTCACATGATTAATAATTGTATAAAACTGCTATATATAGAATTTCAACTTGATTGAATCGCTGAAAGTACCAGAATTAATTTTTTAACACTGCAAATCTCACGCGCCAACACGTGATGTGGTGCCATCAATAAAAAACCAAACATGCGGTTGTTTAATAAATATTATTTATTAATTTTAATTTATAATTTAATTAATTTAATTTAATATATGTTATTTAATCCAATTCAAATTTGTGAGATAGTCGAGTGGAGACACTCCAGATTTTTTTAGTTTTATATTTCATTAGATTTTCCCCAAATCTATTGAAACATTTTCCTAGAGATGTATCAATTCATTTTTTTTCTCTTTCTATTGGATTCATCTGATCGACCTAGATATATGTTTAATATCTCCGCCTTGCTTGTACTCGCTGTTTGTCCACTTAAAGCAATTATGACACTAGACGCATGCATACTTAATGAGTGACAAGTCATTTAGAAAGATTAATTTTTAGTAAGTTAAAGGAGGCCTATAAAATGTTTTTAATGTCCCCATTAATTGGCTCGGCTCCTATTTCTTTTAGAGATGTTGCTGCTACCACATTCATCTGTGTGTATTGATAGTTGAGGCGAAAGATCGAGCAAGTTCTTTTTTATCTCTTCCATCTTTTGATAGATGACCCACCAACAAACAGCTTAATTGGATTCCTAGTCGGCAAATCAATTTTAAATCTCATCCAATTTTATGATCTGTTTTATAGCAATGGATAGAATACATTGAAAATTAATAAATTTAGCTTTAATTAGTGGGAGCCAATATCTGGGCCACCGTAAGACATAAAGCAATAAGCTGACCTAAACTTACCACGAGGTCATCGAAACTCATCCACTGATTACTTTATTAATCCACATTTGTAATAGAGAGGAGGATCATTTTCTTCCCCGGGGTATACTAATTGACCAAAGGCTTCAATCACACGCCTCTACAAGTTCCAAGATGCCTCTCTTCCTCCCAATGGTCACTTCAAATTGGCCTTTGATCAAACGAGCTTACATAAGAGTTGCTTAATTCCTCTGATCTTCCAGCTTATGAAGATAGACAGACAAACCTCTGGTCGCCTTCATAATTCTCTCCCAACCTCCTACCCTCTTCCTCTTTTTTATTATCAAACTATATCTAAAATGATTCTCAAATTATACGTACTAAGTCCTGTCTAAACTAGTCAATACTAATATACTATTAATTGGTTTATTAGATTATTAGCAACTATAAGGATCCTGTGAATCCTCTACCTGCTCGTCATATTTTTAACAGGAGATATATACATATTTACTACTGTCTCAAGATGATTACAAGAATACACATTCATGTTATTTTATATATTTTCTTTTATTCAAGTTTACAATAATATTCGAAAAAGTGAATTTTTTTATTAGTTTTCTAAAAATGACACATCAAAAATTTGTTTCCTAAAATGGAACAAATTAATTAAAATAACTTAAATTTCCATTTCAAGATGAAAAAAATATTCAAATTTACTTGATAAAATATATGATCCTATATTATATATATTGATATCTGGGATGTTGCTTCAGTTTTATATTTTTCAAATTGTGAATAAACTGTTTTGACGACATATATACTAGTTTAATATAAAATAAAATCATATAAATATTTATATATATAATATAAATTATTATTTAAATTTAATAGCTAATAAGACAACTCACCATTTCTAACTTGATATCCCATGAATGACTTATTGGGTAAGTACTTACATTAAAACTGTTATGAGCGTTTTTTTTTTCAAAATTTTCGGATTTATTTTCAAATAATGGTTACAAATATATTAATCAAAGATTTGTCCATCGCTGGCCACTATTTTTTCCCATCTTTCTGTCAATTTTCGGATAACAGCTCGAAAAAACGACTTGTCTTTTGAGGCAATCCAATCATCGACCCATTTTTTTCATTTTCAAATGAAGTAAACTTCTGCTGGGACAGACCATGTGACATCGACCGAAACAAGTAATAGAAGGAGCAATGTCTGGAAATTAAGGCAGGTGGAATAGGACTTCCCATTTTAGTGTTTCTAGGTAGGTTTTCACCGGTTTTACGTGGCTTCAACACGTATAGCACCGAGTTTCCTTGCTTTTGTATCAGCTCCAACAACAATTAAATGTTTTTGTTTACATTTTTGAATCTTTAATTTTCTTATGGAAATGATTTTTTGAGTTGATGTTTGAAATTCCGTAACAATAACAATAATTGTAATATTAAAATAAAATAATAAATCACATATTTACTTTTATAATTAAAAAAAACAACAAAACCTCTGACTTTGCACGTCCTAATCAAGGACAACGCCTATCAAGCCGGTAATATCAATGAGGTGTCCTATGATCAGTAGAACGGGTCCTCTCATCCTTTACCTTGATTTTCTTGATCAAGTAGCTTTTCCCCAATGTTGTTCCCGGAGGCTAGGTTGACTCCGTCCCATAGACCCCAGCTAGGGAAATTCCCTTACCATGTGAATATGAGACAGGTTCGCTACCCACACACCCAATGGCGCCTTTTACTTTTATAATTAAGTTAAGATAATTTATCTATAATATAATATGATGAGCTTATTTAATCATGTTTTTTCTGAAAGCCTTTATCACATTAATTTAAAAATAAAATGCCTTATTTGGAAGCCCTCATTTTTATTTTAAAAATAAATAGAGTACCTAATTTAAAAATTATAAATTTATGTTATAAAATATTACATATTTAAAATTATTAAAGATTAATATACAGTTTTTTAGAGATAGTGTGAGGGAGAGGAATAGGAACAATTTCTTAATTATACCATTATAAATGAAAAATATAAATGATGAGGGTCCCATAATTGTAATCATTTTCCACAAAAGAGAAAGAAAAAAAATTATATTTTATTATTAAATAAAAAGATTAGAGAGTATGGCTAAACTAAGATTGATAGACAGTGAGATGAAATTATTGTACTTGGAAATGATATATCAAATAGAAGTTTTCAAGAGAAAAATTCTTCTTGGATTGACCCTTCCCTGTTCACTTACATTATTCAAAAAAATAAAAACATTCAACGAAAATATAAAATATATTATATAAAATAATATAGATATAACTTATATCATGTAAATATATGATAAATAACAAAAGAATTTTGAGTAGATAACTGATTTCATAAATATAAATAAAGAATAAAAAAAAATCTGGAGTATCTCCATTCGACTATCTCGCAAATTTGAATTGGAGTATATATATAGACACATATTATATTTAAATTAAATTAAATTTAATTAATTATAAATTAAAATTAATAAATAACATTTATTTAACCAGCGTGTGTTTGGATCTTTGTTGATGGCACCACGTCACATGCTGTGATTGCCAGTCAACCTGTTAAAAATTTTCAAAAATTCCGGTACTTCAATCAAGCTGAAATTCTATATATAGCAGTTTTATACAATTTTTAATCAGATGAAAAACTATCAAACATATATCTCTATTTTTACGGTTAGTTTAGAGAAAAAAAATGACCCTCTTCCGAAAGAGCTAGAATTCTCAAAGTTGATAGAAAACTACGAATTTTGAATAATGCCAGTGTACCAAATTTCATTATTCAAGCTCAAATCGTATTTGCTTAATCTTGTCTACATACACACATACAAACATACATACATACATATACACACATACATACACACAGACATTTTTATCAACCTTAGTGAAAATGACTCAGGGACCTTCAAAACATATAAAAACAACAAAATCTCGACATCGAAAATTTTCGTGATCGCAATACTATCTCTGGCAAGATAATAATGACTTTTTTAAGAAAACAAATTCTAAATATGAAATTTAAGTATTATACTATTATATGATATCACCTTTAAAAATTATAATTCAATTACTAATAATGTATTTTAATCCAATTTTTAATTGTGTTTTATAGTTTTAAATAATTTAATAGTTTTAAATAATTATATATATATATTGTATATGGATATTAAATGCAAAATATGTTAATTTTTGTATGATAGTAATATTTTGAAAAACAAATGAAAAAATAACAAAAGATTTGTTTCAGTGTGATTTTTATAAATATATGAAATGGACGGAATATTTTGGTCTGTTGACATGATGCATGATCCGTTGAGAATATATACATATGATATACATACATATGGTGGGGGAAACTTCATGTCACAGCTATGACGTTTAAAACAAAATAAATACATTCAAATGATATGAAGAGTTGTGGTCAATGGATGTTGCATGCGCTCCCACCCTCACTGGTTGGTTTGATATGAAATGAAGAGGACAAGATTTGGTTGCTGGCCTTTTGTTCCCCCCATATACACATCATTCTTCTATTATCTCTGCACGTTTTCTGATACACGACCGAGATTGGTGGATCAACGCAACTTCGTTTCCACGCGACAATCACTCTACAAGCACTCCCCCATTCCAAAATTCCTAACATTCATCCATCCATCCATCGCTCATCGAAAAATTGTGTTAAAAGTATCATCCATTACAGTCCGGAGAAAATAAGTTTTATTTATATATATATAATGGATTAAATTGACTTCATAGTTAACAAAAACAATAAATAGAAATGTAATCATTATTTATATTTAGTAGCGTATTGAGGGAGAGGAGATAAAGGCATCACTTTGAAAGTGGCGGCATATTTTAGGAAAAATTATATAAAATTTTATATAATAGATTTCTTTAAGATGAACAATTGGAAAATTGGAAAATATGTCGTTATCGCGAAATATAGTTATGCGTAGAACAGAAGGAATGAGCCGAAATCTTGAAGACATTTTACATTAAAATATTAATAAATGCGTTTTATTATCATTGCAGTTTGACGAATCTATGGACTATACCAGTACTGCACAATTATGTGTTTTTATTCGAATGGTTTTCGATATATATATTTTCGATATATATGTTGGTTACAGAAGAATTATTAACTATTATTCCAATGCATGATGATGATAAAAAGTTGAAAATCTATATTTTATAAAATTAAATATTTATTTGAATCTTTTCTAAAATGTATTAAACTTCATTTAAATTAATAGGAATAAATAAATTTACAATTAAATCTTGATTGAGGGATGATTTCGGTGGTGACGCCGATCATCAACATCTTCGACTGGAAAGGGAATGCGAACTGAAACCGGCAGGCCAGGAGGGAGGGCGGGTGGGAGGTGAGAAGAGGTGGCGGAGGGGGGCAATTATATTGGATGCACTTTAATATAGATGGAAATCTTTTTTTTGACAAAAGTAAATATGGTTTTTTACATAATTGTATGTTAACTTAACTCACATTCGATTCGTCCATTTTAATATATTAATATTATATAGAAGTTAGAAATTTTCTTATATTAAGAAATGGTGAAGATATCTAATAGTTATATCAGGTCGAATAATGCACGTGAAAGTAACATTGCAAATTAAATATTTCATAATTGAAAGTGAGAAATTTATATATAATTTACCTCTCTATATATAATTAATCCCCTAACTAAACTAATTTTCTTATTTAAAGAATTGATAAGTAATATTCTTCTTCCTAAATAAGGTTGAATTTAAAGATAAAGATCAGAGGGGGACTAGTAAGGGAACTGATAGAAAAAAGTGAAAAGGTAAAGGAGATGATTTTTCCATGAGAGAGGGAAGGCAGAAAAAACCATGAGCTCACGTGAGGGCAGGAACGCCAATCCCTGAAATAAAATTCTTTTCTACTGGGATTATAGAAAAGAATCTACCCGTTACCCAGGATATTATTTTTAAATTTATTAAAAATTAATTTTACATTTCATGAAACTTAATCAATTTTTTCTTATTGCTTCATATATAAAAACAATAAAATTATTTCCTTCCTTTTCAAGTATTTTTTATTTTATTTAATATAATTAATTTAAATAATATTATATTAACATTTATAATTACATTATTAAAAATCTAAAGAATAAAACTATAAAAAATAAACAAATTGAAAGATTTGAACTCGGACAAAAGAATTACTAGTCAAAGTCCAACCCGGTGCGACTATTCGATCAACTAGTAAAAACATAGGAAAGAAATTCACTTGAAGGCTACGAAAATTCAGCCCATAAGCAATACATGGCAAAGACTTTATTCATTAAATATTGATTAAACAGAGAAAAATGATCATGGAAATAGTTATAATACAAGAAATACAAGAATCAAAAATAATCTTGTATTGAGAGAAGAGATATGCAAAGAATAATCATTTAATATAATTAATCAAAAGATTCGACGTCATTCAACATGGCAGCCGAAATCACATTGCAACTGTCAAAATTCAATAATTAATATTTAATTAAGGAAGCATCATAAAATTATATAATGCTAGTGAAAATGAATCCACATTGAATAACGAGTATTTTGATATGCGTTTTATATATTGTTATCAGAAAATGTTTATTTCAAGTGTAAACATGATACCAAATAAAAATTAATTATAATTTTCATTTATATTTCACTAAAAATCCATTTTATTGAAAATCTGGCGAAAATTCTGGTGTATCTTTTTACTTTTATTCATTTTCTATGAAATTTTGTTATTAATTTGTATAAACTGAATCCAATTGAATAGAAGTGTTTCTGCTAATTCTCCAAAGAGTTCAATAAATATGAGTTCCAAATTTTTATTAATATGAAGCGTAGGAGAGGAGGGTCCTCTCAGAGGCACTTAAGACATGTCTCACTCGTGAATATACAGGGTTTTGCTAATCGGAGAATTGACGTAATCTGGATATATTTGAATTAACACCCCGAAGGGGTGTTAATTCAAATATATATAGGAGACTCCATAGAGTCTCCTATAAGAGACAAGATTTCAATTTTTTTTCTTTTTAATGAAGCTATGCTAGGTATTCTCCTTCATCCAAATAAATTTTATTTTTTGAATGATAAGGGGAGGGGTGAGAGTAAGAGTAAAGGAATGGATGGAAAGGCGTCAATGGGTAAAGGACATGATTCCTCCAAGTTGAAGAGGAATTTAGAAGAAATCATGAGCTCACGTGAGGGCAGGGTCGCCAATCCCTGAAATAGAATTCTTTTCTACTGGATTTATAGAAAAGAATCTACTCGCTACCCGGGATATTATTTTTATTTATTATTTATTATTATTTATTAAAAAATAATTTTAGATCATAATCATCCTATATATGTTGTTACATCTTTTATATACCATATATTTACATTTTTCTTATCCCGATAATTTATATACTTATTATCCAAGGGCTTCCCTTTCTCAAAACACCGTTTAGTCCTAGACTACTCTACTCTACCCAAATTTCGCCTCTACCTCCCCCTCCTCTCATATCCATTCCAAAATGAAGTATTTATTTTAATTGAAGTTATAAATTTAAATGAAAAATAACAGCCCTTCCATTTACAATTTTTTTTTTTATTAATATTATTATAATAATTAAAACTAACATATCTTTCATATATCTAAGAACATATATAAATTGTTTTCACACCAAATTTCACATGTGGAGATTTTTACATATCTCCACGAATCATGCATTTTCTTAACAGAAAAAAGTATTTTTAGCATGATATCTGTCCGTCCGTCCGTCCGTATAGATGGGTACAGCCTGAACGGCTCATCGGATTTTGATGAAATTTGGTATATTACTTAATGCATCAGTAGGATGAATTGATCAACTTTTGGTGCAAATCCGGAAACCGGAAGTGGTAGTATTAGCGATCGACGATAGGAAGGGAAGGGTTATTTTCACACCAAAATTCACATGAGGAGATTTTTTTATATATCACCACGAATCATGCACTTTGTATTGGTTTTATCCTCGAGAAAAAGCATCTTTATTAGTTTTTTCTTAATTTAAAATTATATGACGTCATCCAGCCATTCATGACGTCACAGCCTTGTTTTACATATATATTATAAATAAAATAAAATTAAAAATATTTATGTTATATGCCTAATCTGTTTTTTATTACATGAATAGATTTATTAAAATTATTTGAAATTGTTTCTGTAGCTGGAAATTAATTTACTTCAAACCGTCGGTCGGTTCGGACATGGCCACAGGTCAACTTATTAGAATTAATTTTTTTAATAAATTGGCTGCTCCAATTATTATGAATATCCTTCATACAACTATTCTTATCTTATAATTACATCTATTTGTGCATACTCTATAGGTCATCAGTCAATTTAGATTTTAGATAGTAAGTAAATAATCAGAAATTATTTAAATTTATTTATTCATCATTTTATTTATTTGTATTTATTTATTGATTTTTATTATTTATTTATTCTTTTATAAAAGTGTTTTTCTTAAATTTTTTTATTTCCTTTCATTATAGGACGGGGGCCTGTTCTTCATCACTATTCTCAGCCTCAGGTCTCCGTATTCTTTTCTTTGGTTCATAGCCGTGTTGCTCTTTTCTTGGTTTGTTACCATGTCGTTGCTCTTTGAGCAATTGGTGTTTTACGTCTCTTCAGCAGATTGCTAGTCTCATCTCCGAGAAGTGAATGTCCATAGTTAAGTCGAAGCCCCCCCTCCCCCCAACACGGCAAGGTGACATCCACGGTGGGGCTTGCCGGAGGCAGCTGATGTTAAATTAAATTGAAAATTTTTGTTCTTAGTTGGAATTGAACGCCGACTTCTTGTGTAGAAACTTGGTATCCTACGCCCTCGGCTACCCTGCCTCCTCTTTTCTTAAAATGGTATTATTTAAAAAATTTATATAAACATTAATTCTTTACAAAGGGTTTTTTATTTCCTCTATTTTTTTTAAGTGTGATAAGAATTTTCTTTTTTCTCTTTTTCTATTTTTCTTTAGTAATAAATGAAAATAAAAAATACTGTTTCACATAATTCGCAAAAATAACTAGCATTGTTTTTCCTTCTCCTCTAAAGAATTGTTTTTTTATATTTTGTTTTGTTTTCTGATAATAAACACAATAAACAATATATATATATAAATGTTTGAAATCAAAGCATTATACCCACTAGTCCACCCAAATATTCCTCCTGACAACAACAAAAGTCAAATCATGTAACTACTAAAAAAGTAAAAAAAAAATTATAGTGATTACTCTTATTATATGGCATTTTTAAAAATATGATTGCTTGGATTAAAATGCTTTTAAATAAAACAATTTAATTAAATGTTTTTTGTTTTTTATACTATTTTATAAAAATAGTATAAATGCAACCAATCATTTTATTTTAATCAATGTATAGGTAAGTTATCGGATATATGTAATTTTTGAATAGCTAATATTTAATTTCACAAATTTTTATCAAAATAAACTATTACAAAAGGATTTAATATTTAATTCTTCATTTTCAAAAACGTTATATAATAAATTATCTAACAAAAAATTAATTCAAATTGGATTTTGTATTTGTGTTTCATGAAGGGTCTTTAAAAAAATATTTGTATAAATTACTCTGTAAAGGATATATAACAACTCATGAAGCTTTTATTAATTTTTCTTTTTAAACCAATATTATTATTGAATGTTTTAGTAGAATATATTGAGAGAGGGGTTATTTGTAACCAATTCCCCTTTGAGCATTTGATGTTTCGAAAATATTTTTGAAATGCGTTTTATTTTTATTAGAGTATGTTATAAATTGCTGTAGTTGTATCAAACAGAAAAATCAGAAGTCAATGATTGATTTAATATCAATTATAAATAATATCATTTACATTGACAATGAACATGATTTTATTATTTATGTAAATGTATTATACAATTCAATTAATTATTATTGTTAAGTTTATCTTGTAATAGAATTTTACCGTGTTGAAGTATAATAAAATTCCAAGTTTTTAACTTATAGAAATACATTTATGAAATGAAAATGAATTTTGAGTGTTTCTGAAAGTAAAATAAAATGAATTATATGTGTGTTCAGATTCATATAAAAATGTTATTTTATATGTATTTAAGAAAATTTTATTATTATAATGATGATTTCATTATTATTTGTCGCAGAATCCTTTTATTAAATTACATCACTTATAATTTTCCTAATATATTTGATTACGATCAATTTTGATAGAATTTTTTAGAAATTTTAAGAAAAACTATTTTATATCAATTTTTAATTTTTATATCCAAATTGATTTTTGATAAATTGCTTAAATTTTATACAAATATAGTTTCACGACAAAGTTAATTTAATGTAAAATTTAAATTTATATATATATATTCATCTTAATCTGATTAACTTTAAAATTTATGGTTTCAAATTGGAAAATGTGCATTTAATTAATAATGTGAAGCGATAAATCTATATAATAATAATAATAAATATAAAAAAATGAATAAATCAGTTTGTTTATTGAATTTATTATGATTATTTTTTGAATTTATTAATAATGCGGTAGATAATAAATAAAGCACACGAAAAATTAGCATAATTCTGATTATATTATTATTATTGCCTTTACTATGCAAAATAATATGCATTTTAATGAATTCATTCGAATCCATAACCATTTAATTAGCGATGTTCAAGGTTTACATAACCAATTATATTAATTATAAAACAAAAATGATCTTTCATATTCTTTTATTTGTCAATAAAAACTTCCAGCTATGAAAAGTTATTTGCATTATTATGTGAAATCATGTCATTCATTTATTTTTTCTATTTTTTTCATACGCATAAAACATAAATTGGCCTACATTCTATCCAAATTTTTGTCTTTTGGAATTTATATAATTTTATAATTAAATCAAGTCAATCATAGATCTCGATAATTATAATAAGTTTATTGATGACTTGGAATTCTACGTATATAAGGGACCCAATGAGTCATACAAAATACAAACATAAATCTAGTTATATATATATAAATATATATATATTATAAAACAATTATTTTGCCCGTTGTATTAAGCCTAGTTTACACGGGCTTAGTTCTTGTCATTAGTTCAGGGGTGGGCAAATACTTTTAAGCGTGGGCCTTATGAACGCCCGCCGGCCCGTTGAAAAAGTTGACTCTTATTTTGATTTTTCGTTCAGTCTCAAAAAAAAAAAAAAAAAAAAAAATTTAGTGTTTTCGAAATATGATCCTCCGGCCCGGAAGACATTTTGCAAATTTCATTTTGGCCCGCGCTTAAAAGTATTTGCCCACCCCTGAACTAATAACAAGAACTAAGCCAGTGTAAACTGGCTTTATATGGGTGTGAGGCATGGTCTATGACCCTGGGAGATGTTAGTAGATTTAGAGTATTTGAAAATAGGATTCTTCGCAGCATTTATGGGCCAAAGATGATGTCACCGAGGAATGGCCGAGACTACATAACGAGGAAATGCATGATCTCTATGCATCTTCAGACATAGTTAGGATTATAAAATCGAGAAAGCTGAGATTGGGAAACATCGGCTTGGAAGACCAAGGACGAGATGGGTGGATAATGTAGGAAGGGACGTGAGAGAGATTGGAGAAGATAGGGGTTGAATGGTTGTGGCTCAGGATAGGGACATTTGGAGAAATGAGGTTGCTGCGGCCAAGAGCTTTCGAGTTCCGTAGAGTCATATATATATATATATATATATATATATACAGTTTTTGCTAGTATAATAAGTTAAGTTACATAAACAAATTTATATTTATAAAATTATTCATCTTTTTCAATTCTTAAAAAAATATCAAAATTTCTTTTCTTTTTATTTTATTCACTAATAATAACGATCGATTATTTTGATATCATCCTGGGAAATATAGGCTTAGTTCAAAATATGATATGAAATTAAATTAATTACACAATTACAATAATTTTTTAAATTCAAATTTAAAATATTTTTAAAAACCAATTTTGAAAAAAAAAAAAAAATCGTATAAATATAATTAATTTAAATCCATTTATCAACGTTGTTTTTAGAAAAATTTTAAGTCAAGGGACAAGCAAAAAAAAAATTATTTTTTTTAACCAATAATCTTATATTATTTTATGAAACGATTTATACCAGTTTACTTTACCATTCATTAATCATTAGTTTTATAGTTATAAATCGTGTATAGATTTTTTTTTCTTTATATGTTATGTTTTTATTCACCTTCTCTTCTTTGTCCGAAATTTTATTTTCTTTTTTACTTTGTCAAGCTCTTGGGAATTTTATTTTCTGTTTCCGTTCCCATCCACTCTTTCATTTCTCTCTCTCCTTTTAGTCCTAGGCCCCTATTTCATTGAACAGTTTTCGTTTTCCATTGCTCATTTTTCTTTTTTTCTATGACTCTGTTTTATTGCCCATTTTCTCTGGCTCATTTAATGCAAGATTTGTTAACTTATTTCATTGGATTTTCTATAGCCGACTAAAGTTACCAACAGTCAGATATTTAAATAATAAAAAAATAACTACATATACAGACATATATCTATATAGATGTCATATATCTAGATTTGTAAAAGAAGCGAGTAATCTCCTTTAAAGAAAATAATTAATGTCTTCTCCTCCAATGGATTTCGATGTTTTTTCTTCCTATTGGAAACATTTCAAATTTAAATATTTGATTTGCTTACATTTTTACACCATTCATACAATAAATAAGAAGAAATATACTCTATTTGAACTAAAATGAACATTTCGTACTCTCTCTCTCTCTCTCTCTCTGTATATATATATATATATAGGGATAATATAGAAAGATAGATTCAAAAATTAATTAATAAAGAGGGCGAAACCTTCACCTTGCCCAGTAGATAGCGCAATTATATACAATTAGAATTTAAATATATATTAACACAATTTTTTTTAATTAGTGATAATTGCAAAATTTCCCTAAACATTTATAAAAATAAATATACATATGAAATATGTTTTTTATTTATTTTTAATATTAAAAAATATTTAATTTGAGATTAATTATATATAAAAAGATCAACTATCATTTCAACGCTTTTTCGGTTTTTTAAATTCGGTTTATTTTATTTTAGAAAAAGTTAAATTCATACTAAAGTCATTAAAAAAAATTATTTTAATTGCGCAAAGTAAACACAATTGTGAAGGCCGCGCCATCTCTTGACCTAAAGCCAAGCTTGGTTGAAGGTATCGCCCTCTTGGGGATAATCATTTCTATCTCGGAACCATGGATGTAAATAATTACCTATTTTTTTGGAATTTAATTAAAATGTATGTAGAATTTCGTTATTATGATTAGGACATATGTTTTTTTATTTGTTTTTCTTCTTCGTCAAACACATTTCTCATTCGTTTTTTAAATTTCATTCACTTTAAAAGTTAATAAAATAAGGTATTCATTATATTTGACGTTGTTTTATCGTTAGTATTCAATTTAAGAGAACTTGGGCCAGCCTAAGGAATGGGTTTAATTAATTATGTGCCTCGCTTCATTCATGTCTAATTATTTAGTTATTTCATTATAATTTTATAACGTCTATAAAATAAATGAAAATGATTTTTCTGAGATGGCAAAGTGTAGAGAAAAAAAATGATTTATACATTTTTGCCTCTAGGGTTGAAAAAAAAAGATCGACTGACCGCACTTTTTTTGCTTTTACAAATTTTCCAACGAGAGAAGATATACACAGACAGAGATGGATTTCTTTTTTTTTTTTGTTGCAAATGGGAAGTGTTTGTAATTGATTCATTACACCTTGGTAAAACAAATTAAAAAAAAAATACTTTTCAATTAGTTAATCATTAAATGATTTCTAAAGAAAAGAGAAGGAGAAAAGAAAAATTCTTAATTTGATATTAATAATGTATGCCTACTACTACTTTAAAAGATTTCTTATTTATTAATCTCTCACTGCAATAGTTTAATTACCTAATTATTCTAATTACATAAGAAATTAATAGTTATTTTTAAAATAAGTTCTACATTGCATAATGAGGCTTATTTTATTTAGATGCAAGTTAATTAATTAAATATATTAATTAGCGAAGTGTTTATATAAAATCAGTTAATAATTTTCTATAAATTCTCAGAGGCGGATTAAACGCCGGGCGGACCGGGCGGCCGCCCGGGGCCCACCAGCCCGAGGGGCCCACCGAAACCTAAATAAAAATATTTCCTTAAAAAAAATTTAAAAAAACTGTTGAGTTTATGGATAATCGGAGTTTAAATAAAACAAGTTATTCTTGATACAGATCTATTTAGGCTGTTTTATACTTATACTTATCTTTATTGAACAACAGATCTTTATTCGGTCGTCTTTGAACCCCGACTAACTTAAGAAAAATAATCAATTTTGGGTCTCGGCGACCACAGTAAAAATTATGTATTTTTTACATAAGTACTATATATGTAAGTATAAAACAGCCTAAATTATAATATAAACAAAATTTGTCTTTCAATTATAATTGTAAATAACAGAGGGTCCATTTCAATTTTACCACCCGGGGCCCCCAATCAACTTAATCCGCCACTGATAATTCTATTTTATCTTTTACTGAATTAAATGTTACAGCACTATTAAATATTTCTACTACTTTTAAAACACTCTATCCTATTATAAATTTTTCAAAGCAGTAAAATAAGTTCTTTTATAGGACATGGCCCTTTCGGTTATGGGGAATCAAACGAAACGGTTTACCTACACCAGAGTTTCTCAATCATTCAGAATTCGTGGCCCAGTAGGATAATTTTCACCCCCTACTAGCAATAAAATGTATACATCAAGAATATAATTTGAGATTTTGGATTCTATATTTAAATTATTTTTAATTGCTCAAACACGAGTTTTTTTATGTGAATGTGTGCTTTAATTTAATCATTTTTTTAAATACTATTTTCTCATAGAAATTCTGATACTCCAAAGTGTCCGCGTCTCCCTAAAAGGGCACGTCCTATAGGTTGAGAATAGCTACTTAATGTATTACTGTAAAAATACTATTTCTAAAGCCTAGTTTACACGGGCTTAGTTCTTGTCATTAGTTCAGGGGTGGGCAAATACTTATGAACGCCAGTCGGCCCGTTGAAAAAGTTGGCTCTTATTTTAAAAAAAAAAAAGATAATTTTTGTTTTATTAGTGTTTTCGAAATATGGTCCTCCGGCTCGGAAGACATTTTGAAAATTTCATTTTGGCCCGCGCGTAAAAGTATTTGCCCAACCCTGAACTAATTGCATTTGGATCAGGAAAATATTAGAAGTTTATTTTTGTCTAATTTCTTTCTGTTTTAATATCAGACATATCAGAATTTACGACTATAACTTACCATATACTTATTTTTCATGATATTTTACTGCCAATTTTAACATAAACAAAAAGAGAAAAAGAAGAAGAATTTTTGTTCAAAATGAAAATGAAATGTTATTGTAAAACATACACTGACGAATTTCGAATAGTCATAAAGATGATAATTTTTTAATGGGTCAAATATTAAGAGAATCACAAGTTACGTGTAGTTTTGTTGATCTTTATTTAATTTCTCTTTAAAATCTTATTCTGATTCTACAATCGTTTAATGAATAAATAAACTTTTCTCATTTTTTTAAATACAGATTATTGAATTTTGTTTTTTTTTATCTTCTATGCTTCAATATGGGAATTTATTTCCCTCTTAAAAGGCTAATGTTATTCTATTGGGAATCGATCCCATTTAAATCTTAGTATTCACTTCAATTCACATGCAAACAAATAGAAATTGATGGCGTGTAATAAGCCAAAAACAAACAATTCTATTGATTCTATCAATGAAGAAGTTACATTTTTGACTTAAAAATACATACGAATAATATTCCAATTTTATTTGAATTTACGTACATATATTAGAATTATTCATTAATGCAAAAAATAAATTTACTCAGAATGAATTTAATATGATTTTTATAAGAATTTTGATTAAAAAAATAAAATAATATTTTTTTTCTTTCTAATTAATTAAATGTTGTGATTAAAATCTTATCCATTTTAATTAAAGAAAATAATTAATTGACATTTTCCCCGAAAAAGTCTATGATAACCGAAACATTTGTTGTGATACTAATTCTTAAGTTAAAATAAATAAATGAGAAACATTTAATGAGGCTTCGTGTATATTTTATCTCCCCGAGATACGAATTGATAACAACATCATTAACCAAAGAATGGGGATCTTGACAAAGAAACTTTTATCTTTTTAAATAAAATCTCACGACTCCATGCTGAGTGATCAATATTCAGATATTCCTAATTGATACATTTGGCCCAGGTAACATCGAGTTAAATATAAAAATATTCAAATTAGTAGTAGGAAGTAAATCATTTGTTGAATATATATCACGGCTACACTAATTCGCCTCGATTGAAACATGAATTGATGATTGTCTTGGGTGGATTGAAAGGGATTTTCTGACATTAATCACGATCGAACTTGCATTCCAAATTAATTTCCAGCTGAGTTTTTTCCCCGATATTCCCTCCATCAACTATCTTTGGAAGCGGTTTGACCCCATTAATTACACAAGCTTCTGCTCTCGAACTTGGCCCACATCACTAAGAAAGAAAACAACATTAAATCCTTTTGATAGTGCTGAAATCCATTTACAATTTCCCCAGGTTAATAGGAAAAAAACTCACAAGAACCACCATTCATTGTTTTTTTTTTACTCTATCACAAGTTATTTTGAGATATTTATTATAAGTAGTCAGATATTTTAATTCTAAATTTGTGTTAATGACTTTAACTATCTAAAATGCTCTAGTAAAAGTAAAACATAAATCTAATATCAAATTAAACAATATCATTTAATATCATATTTCAATATGAATAAACTTAATAAAATGAGAAAAATCAGTTTTTATCATTTGATTGTTATAATCATACATCATACTATACACAACTAATAATCTTTAGGTAATATCTGTTATAGCTAATACTCTGATATAATCGCACTTTAAACTATGTATTATTGTTCAAAGTATACTTTCTGGTAGATTGACAGTTTTCAGATTGAATTTTTAGAGATCGTTTGACTTCATTGACGTACTTTAAAAACTTAAAACATTTAGATATTCCCAAAAGAATTAGTTGAAGGTTTTAAATCTCGAGATCGTTGTAATTAGTCGCCCAGGGAGTATCTCCTTCAAAAAAGTAAGAGAATTTTGAATTGTGTCCTATCCTACTTCAGTTTTTTTCAGAAATTTTGAAGAGCATGCATAAAAAAGTCACGTAGCGTTTGGAGAGTTTATTTGTCGCCCTCTTCCACTTTTATTTACACTTTTGAATTGTCAGAAGTACTTAACAAAAAAACAGTCGGCTTTTTCCAATCGATGGTTAATAATATTTGTTATGCATCATGTTTCCAGCTCTTCAAAATCTCAGTAAAAGCACTAGAACGTGACAACCCATAAATAAAATTAACTTACAATTGTATGGCCAATTATAAAGTTTTAAATACCAGAATGATGATAAGAACAATGTTCCCAAAACTATAATCTTATTTAATCATTGCTTTTCGGTGTGTTTCTATTAAATATATAATCTATATTAAAACTTTTGAGTTTCACTTGTATTTTCCGTAGTATCATTTGAGCCAATTCTATACAATCACCATTGCCCCCTTCCCGCCTTCTCCCAAACTCCTCCGTGATATTTATTTTTCTCTCCCCTCTAATTTTGTCGTTTCTCATTCGATCTTTACATAGTTACTCTCCAACATCGTCTCCAATAACTAATTTGAAACTTTCTAGTACTTAATTAAAATAAGTTTGACATGATTTGAACTATAGTTGAACAAGTAATATGGAAATATAAAGCTGTGTCAATTTGATCAAAAAATAGTTACTTATATAATTGAGATTAATTATAGATGTGTACATGCATTTGTATTAGGAAATAATTAAATTTAAAAATACTTGTGACATTATAAAATTATCATTTATTTTGTTGAATTATCGATATTATTTATAGTGTGTTTGTAAAAAGTACAATTATATATTTTTTTTTTGATAAACATATTGATAAATTAAAATTACGAGTGTTCATATATATATAATTTTTCTTAATTATACTAAGAAAATATGTAATTATACCTTTTTTTTATTTATTAACTAAGCAAATCAAAGAATAATTTTAAATTTTTCTTAATTGTACTAAGAAAATTCAAAATTAATTTATTAAAAATCTATATATGTGAATCGATTAAAATAAAAAAAGAAATTTAACCAAAAAAAAGAACAACATAATCCTAAAAAAATGCATTAGTAATACTCATATGGAGATTTACACGTATTAAAAGTTTTATTTTACATAATATTAATAAGATAACACAAAAGCACATGTTAACAAAGTGAACGAGAAACTTTTCTTTTAATGTTAAATAAATTAAAATAATGTATAACTAGAATAAGCTTATTTGTAATTATCATACTTTAAAAGTAGAATTCAGATTTAAATAGATAATATATTTAAAGTAAATACAATTTTTATAAATTAAAAAAATAATATATGAAATTTAATCTAGTATATTCAAACTAGCATATCTAGGAGCGCTGGCAGCGCTCCGCCCCGCCAAGTAAGAAAATACCAGAGGCTGCCAAGAGTATATATAAGGGACGTGACAAGTACCGGTTTTCACCCCCTCACAGCAAAAAAACTGTGGGTTTTTTAGGTCTTATAGGGGCAGACCACCAGACAAAAACAAACAAAAAATCATTAATTTTGATGTAGTACAACCGGAGATATTCAATTTTAAAAATTGCATTTTTTCACCATGTCCTTAGTCATCTTCAACATTGACAGGCCTACAGACTTAACCACTGAACCGATTTTAACGGTGAAGGTCTCATTTTGTTTGTCTTGGTGGGTGGGTGAAACCTTTGTATAAAAATGTTGCAAAAATTTTTTACAAAATCGCCAAAAATGCAAAAACGAGCAAAAAATCACTTTTTTGCTATTTCAATTTCATTTTTAGCCGAATTTATACGGGAGTAGTCTCATTTCAGTCCCAGATATTGATAAAAGTCTTTGCTTCTCTTTATCGAAGGAACGTTCCATCATGCGATTTTGCCTATCAAAATACCAGATCTAAATATAAACAGTGTTTTGTACTATAGTCTTATGAGAAAGTCTTAGAAATATAGTGAGGAAAGTTATTTTTTCTTGAGACTGGAAACTTTCATTGTCATCTGATAAATTTTAATCAAATGCGTGCTCTCTTGAAGTTAATGGTAAGTGCAAGAAAACCTGTTGAGTTCCAAAATACCAGAGGTTTAGTCCAGAGGTGGCCATCCCAAATGATCTTGCGGGCCACTTTGGAAATGCATCATAACTTCGCGGGCCGCATATAAAATTATACATACCCATATTAGATTTAGACCAATTATAGATATTGTTTGGTGTGACAAATTGAAAAATAATGAATTTTTATTATGTTTACTATTATTTTTACATATAAACATATATAATATAATAATAATGATGATACTGAATGCACATTGTAAAAAATATATAATACTAAAAATTAAAAAAGAAACATCGAAATAAAAAAAATGAAATCATATTTATTTCACTAGTGCGATATTTGTTTCATGAGGGCGCAGAATAGAAAAGTGTGATGAATCTCGCGGGCCGCAAAAATGTTTACGGCGGGCCACATGCGGCCCGCGGGCCGCGGGTTGGCCACCCCTGGTTTAGTCATTTAAAAATATTGTAGTTCAGATACATTTAATAACTAAAAAGAATTAATCTTTAATTAATATCTCAAGTGAAGAGAAACCTTAGCTGCGCAAACCGCCTACGGAGGTTTTCATTTCGAATGGGAAGGTTACTCCTGTCTAGAATTTCCCTTTTAGTCTATTTTTTACCTATAAGTTGCTGAATACCTCAGATCTTTCAATTTATGAAAATAGATAGACTTATCTCTGGGCATTCGTTGATTAATTTACGTCCATGATCCAAACCATTTCTTTTTCTCTTATATATTTGCTATCAAACAGTAATAATTCCTGTTTTAAGAATGCTAAAATGTGCTATATTTAGATTTATATTTTTTTTTTAAATGACTATTAAAATAGTTAATTGAAACATAAATTCCTACTCACCACAAAGTGAAATTTTAGCTTTTTCATTCTAAAATACAACTCCTTAGGTTCATTTAAAAAAAACTTGTTCTAAGTAAATGTATACAAAAAAAAACAAATTTATAACGCCTCTTTATTCTGATTCCTAATTGTTCTTTAATTGACACCGTTTAGAAAGAGAATTTCGATTTTCCAAATATAAAGTTAAATGATAATAGACGGCTTTTAGAGGGATTTATTTCAGTTATTATATAACCAGTCGTGAGATAAGGAAGTAGTGTGAACCTCTTCATTTAAATTAAATAGCGTAGAATAGAGGGAAAGAGATGAGCCGTGACATGACACCATCCAGACCTATTATTAGATACTATGATAGAAAAGAATGAAAGCTATTTTGAATTTTATTCTTTATATACAATTCTACCTTTCTTTATAAATAACATAATTGATGAAACACTTAAGGTGCCATTTCACTAATCAAGCCTAAAAAACATCAAAAAAATTAAAGTATGATTATATTCTAGATAATGATCAATCATTATTCAAATTTCTGGTATATTAGGAATAAAATAATAAGGTAATTTATCATTTTCTCATTAAAATGTAATTTTTATATGTTTTAAAAATATTAAATATTTTATTATAGAATAATATAGTATATCATATTCTTATTTCGTATTCTTATTTTAAATAAAAACAAAAATTATTTCCAATTATCTGAGATTAAAGAAATTTTTTTGATTTTATGAAAAAAATGAGCTGTGGCCAGGCACAGAACCGACCGACGAATTGAAATAAATTAATTTCCAACAACATTATACATATTATGTATATATCTAGTATAAATAAAATATTTTTAAAACTTGAATTAAAATGACTAAATTATTTTATCTTGGTTTTTATTTTTAGATTAATTACTCAATTATTAATTACTATTATATTTTAAGTGAAATATTTCGCGATAATTAATATAAAATTAACACTTTGTAAACTAACATTTCCGGTTTCCGGATATACACCAAAAGTTGATGAATTCATGCTAATGATATCAAAATCCATTGAGCAGTTCAAGCTTTACACGTCTATACGGACACACAATGGACGGACGGACAGATATCATGCTAAAAATACTTTTTTTCTGTTAACAAAATGCATGATTGGTGGAGATCTGTAAAAATCTCCACATGTGAAATTTGGTGTGAAAACAATCCTTTCCTTCCTATCGTCGGTCGGTAATACCTCCACTTCCGGTTTCCGGATATACACCAAAAGTTGATGAATTAATGGTACTGATGCATTAAGTAAATATGCTAAATTTTATCAAATCCGTTGGACACGTCTATTCGGATGCACAACGGGCGGACGGACGAACAGACGGACAGCAATCATGCTAAAAATACTCATTTCTGTTAACAAAATTCATGATTCGTGGAGATCTGTAAAAATCTCCACATGTGAAAGTTTTACACGGAAGATTGGTTCCGTACAAAACCGTGTAAATCGAAATTTTAAATTTTCTATGTTAAAACCGTGTAAAACGAAAAACGTTAAACATTACCTTCCCTTCCTATCGTCGATAGGTAAAAAGATTTAACTAAAATTTAAAATCTTTCAAAATGTCCAAAGAATAAACTGTTATTTTTGATTAAATAATCATTCTGAAAAACTAAGGTGAATAGATTCATGAAAATGTAAACTGATTATATTTATTGAAAAATAAAATAATCAATTTAATAAAATAATTTACTTTTCAAATAAAAAATAAAACATTACCGTAGGTACATAAGTGTGTGAGTCAGTGGGATTAAAATAAAGATAAAAAACTAGTTTTTCTTGTTTGTTTTTTAATAATATATTTATTGGCAAAAACAATCGCTATGTATCTACTTTTTTCTTTCTCTTTTCGGTCGCAAAATGACCTTCATCGGTGTTCAAGATCTAGAATGAATTAGAAGGGTAGGAGAGGTAGGAAACAAAATTAGTTAATTTATCACATTTAATAAATATTAAAGTGAAAGATACACATACCAATTTTTTCTCCAAGTCAACTACAACTAAACCAGTTACTTTAAAAAGAGACAGATTTTTTATAAAACATTATCAAATTGATGGTTGTTTAAACTTCAGGCAAAGGAATTTTACTAATTCTATTTTTTTTATAAAACTTTTATTTGTAATTGGTATGATTTATATATTAATTGATTTGGTTTTCGATGGAATTATTTTTTATTAATTTTTTACATTATCATTTTCTAAATTAATATAATAATAAGTTGAGCTGTGGTCAGGTCCGAACCGACCGACAGTTTGAAGTAAATTAATTTCCAGCTACAGAAACAATTTCAAATAATTTTAATATATCTATTAATGTAATAAATACAGATATGGATAGAACATAAATATTTTTAATTTTATTCTATTTATAATATATATGTAAGACCAGCCTGTGACGTCATGAATGGCTGGATGACGTCATATAATTTTAAATTAAGAAAAAACTAATAAAGATGATTGTTCTCTAGAGTAAAACCAATACATTTATTCGTGGTGATATGTAAAAAATCTCCTCATGTGAAATTTGGTGTGAAAATAACCCTTCCCTTCCTATCGTCGATCGCTAATACTATCACTTCCGGATTTGCACCAAAAGTTGATCAATTCATCATACTGATGCATTAAGTAAATATACCAAATTTCATCAAAATCCGTTGAGCCGTTCAAGCTGTACACATCTATACGGACAGACGGACGGACGGATGGACAGACATCATCCTAAAAATACTTTTTTCTGTTAAGAAAATGCATGATTCGTGGAGATATGTAAAAATCTCCACATGTGAAATTTGGTGTGAAAACAATACCTCCCTTACTATCATCGGTCGGAAAAAAGCTGACTTAGATAATCTTAAATAATGAAATAAATCAATATATTTTTCCAAAAATATATTCCACTTTTTGAATTTAATATTTCTATCCAAATATATTAAATAGTAAAAAATGCTGATCGATCAAAATTTCTGACAACCAACTTCCTTTTTCATTTTAATAATTGTATACCTCTTTCTATCTCTTTTATAGTATAAGTTATTAAAATGAAATAAATTTAATATATGACGTATAAATTTTCCTATAGAAAGAAAAAGGGTGATCTCATTTTAAGAGTGTATTATGGCTTTCCTTCCAGCTATAAATCTATTACTTCGATATATTGTTATTATAAATTAAAAACAAAAAAAAATCAATCATCTCCTTCCTTTTGTATTTTATTTGTATTCTTAACAAGTAATTTTGAAGAGATATTTTATTTTTGTTCCAAATTCTTTATTCTTTTGTTATGTCCAGTGCTTCAGTGTAGGTATATAATGAATGTTTTTTTCAATAAAAAAAAATAAATAAATAAACAATAAAAATAAAATAGAGAGAAAAATTTTCCTTCTTTTATTTCTATACAACTTACTGGACATACATTTATTTATTTCAAGCAATTTTATATTTTTTAATTCTAAACTGGAGAATTGGAACAATCAATTTTTATTGATATATTTCATACGGTAATTGATTTTTATTTTTCCACAATATTCTTTGGAAATTCACTTTCATTTAATAATGACATTGGTATAAAATTTGATATTTTATTCCAATTCAAGGAGATACGATTATTTGAGGTAAAATGGAAATTTCATTTAACTTTCATGTGAGACCACTTTCAGTGATTAATTTAATTTACCTACCGGGTATAAAATTATTATGAATAACTTTTATATATTTAAGTAAATAAAAATAAAAAGTTTTATGCCCAAAAATTGAAATTTAAAATTTTTGTGGATTTTGGAACCATGATAATATCGTTTAAACTTTTAGTTAGTACATATTTTAATTCAGAATAACTATATATATATATATATATATATATATATATATAGTATTAGCTGCTCAGTCCGCTTTCGGCGGACCTCACTTCTAGTCAGGGATGCTTCGTCTCCATAGACCCTGTTATGTTTGTTTGTTTTATTGTAAACTTATTTAATTTTTTCCTTTTAAATATTAAACTTTCAATTTTTTACTTATATCAATATAGCGATAGCTAAATGAATATTTTAAAATAAAAGTAATGTAATCCACCTAAAATTTTGAAATCAATGGAAATTACAAGTTTTCATGTCCTCTGAGTTCAAAAAAGCAATGCGCTTCATAGACATTACAATTCAATAAATGAAGATGTATGATTTTATAAAAATGGTTTCCAAGAATATTTATCAATATTTGTAATTTCCGTCGTATGTATGTGATGTCTGTAACATGTTAGTTACAAATTGTCAAAATTATTAATTTGTAACTAACTTCATTTTTTTAAAATTTTGTTTTTATTGAATATTGAAAAAAATAAAAAATTATTACGACAATTTGAATAAAGTTAATAATTTTATATTCTAAGAAGAGCTTCATGCCACCGGCAGCAAATTATACTAGGAATGGCTAGTATAATTGTTAAAGCCTCTCCCTGATTTAGATTTATTTATTTTAATATCAATTTATTTGTATATAATTTTTATAAGTTTTTCTTTTTATATATATTTTTTTGTATATTTATATGCAAACACGTGGTCACATTGTTTTATAGCTAAGTTGACTATACAAACAAGGACCACGTGATCCCGTGCAACCAATCACCTCGTGTGATTCTTTGATATGCTCGAGATTGTCCTCCCCAAAGGGCCAGCTTCCCTTGGCGTTGAGTGCGTGACCTCACTTGCATTTTGGACCTTTTGTTAAACACTTGTTTTTACCGACCGACGATAGTAAGGGAGGTATTGTTTTCACACCAAATTTCACATGTGGAGATTTTTACATATCTCCACGAATCATGGATTTTCTAAACAGAAAAAAGTATTTTTAGCATGTCTGTCCATCCGTCCGTCCGTCTGTCCGTATAGATGTGTACAGCCTGAACGGCTCAACCGATTTTAATGAAATTTGGTATATTTACTTAATGCATCAGTGGGATGAATTGATCAACTTTTGGTGCAAATCCGGAAACTGGAAGTGGTAGTATTAGCAATCGACGATAGGAAGGGAAGGGTTATTTTCACACCAAAGGAGATTTTTTTTATATATCACCACAAATCATGCACTTTGTATTGATTTTATCCTCGGGAAAATCATATTTATTAGTTTTTTCTTGATTTAAAATTATATGACGTCATCCAGCCATTCATGACGTCACAGCCTGGTCTTGCATATATATTATAAATAAAATAAAATTAAAAATGTTTATATTTATTATTTATGTATCCATATCTGTTTTTTATTACATTAATAGATATATTAAAATTATTTGAAATTATTTCTGTAGTTGGAAATTAATTTACTTCAAACCGTCGGTCGGTTTGGACCTGGCCACAGGTCAACTTATTAGATTTCTTGTTGGGAATTTGCCTTTTAGACTTTAGACTAGTTGTGGACCACGTGCATTGTAAACTCTGTTGAGGCATTATTATTATTATTTTTTTGTAAATTGTTTTGTTTAGCTGAGCACTAGTCAGCATTTATTCTTCAACATATTTGTATTTCATTTGTGAATTTAAAGGATTATCTTCTTTCTAATTTTTTATATTAATTTTATTTTTATTTTTATTTTTTATTTTATATAAATCTCTTTTATCATATTGCATTAAATTTATAACGTGGTAAGAAACATTTATTCTTTTATTTGTAAAAAGTGAACCTAACCTTTGTTTTACAGATCCATACATATTAGGATTTGATAGTTGCATTTATTCAACTTGTTTACTTCCTTTCTGATCAGGTTATCAAAGACGAAACGCCTAAGCAGTGACAGTCAAATGTACTGCTTTCTTTCGATGAAATTTGTTTCAGGGTTCCTTTCCCAACTAACTTTATTCCAACCCGTGTGAAAGAGTTAAGAATTCCTTTTTTTTAACTCATTCACTAGTGGCCCAGGTGATCAGACAGGCTCAACAATATTTTATTTTGTTTCGGCTTGTCCAATAATATAATAATATAATTTAAAATTTAAGCCTTTATTTTTATTTATTTAATTTCTTCTGTTTATATTAAAATCGAGTATTATGTAATTTTATTAAATTTAAATATTCTGTCTTTAATAACTAATTTCATAAATGAATGTGATGTGATGTCTCGCACCAATTAATTGTACTTCATTTGTATCAAAGTTATACAATTAAATTTAAAATTATTTTCATTCTATTTAATTCTGTTGAAGAATGAATAATGTGCACTAATAGTAGAGACATTCAATTGATTGTTTAATTGAAAATTTGTATTATTTTGAAGGTAAAATTGTTATGTTTTCATGGCTATCTGTTTGACTCAATAAAAGTTTATGCCCTTTAGCGCCGTCTATTGTTAAGTTACAACTAAATTGATAATATATAAATCTTTCTGATGAAAAAAAAACATCTGCAAAATTTTATGTGAATCGGGCAAATCGGACAATAAGTTTATCGCTGACATACAAAAATAGAATCATCTATTTTTATATATTTAGTTTATGGAAATAATTGTTTCATCATTTGTTCATGAAATTAGTCAAAATGAATAAAATACAAATTACATTCAAAATAGCAAATATTAATTTAATTAGTAAAAATATTGCTAACGATCTAATTTATTCAAAACTCCAAAATGACATGTATCAGAAATTCAGCATATCAATCATTCGATCACTTAACACTTCGCTCATTTATTAGAAATAGCGATTCGACATTTTTTGATCTTGATGATTTTGCTCTTTCCTTCATGGGAATCCTATCTTATCTAATCAAATCAATGAACCGGGATTGAAAAGACATTAATTGTTATTTTACTATTATGATCGAATCTTTCCAATAAGATTTCGTTTTATATATATATATATATATATAAAATTTGATTTGATTTTATTCTGTTGCAAGGGTGGTTGGTTGATTGGAGCAGGGATGTGCATCGTCACTTCTCCTCAGGGACTCTCTGGTCCATTTGGCTGTAGGGACAAAGAGCTGGCTGTCCACCCGATTCTTGCAATTGGGCCATTTGAGCAGGGGTCGAAAGTAGCATAGTTTATGGCCACGATAACCGGAAAGTGAGAAAAGAAATATCTTAGCCCTGTAATTGAGCCATTTAGTATCGAGACGGACTAAAAAATAGAAAAATTCTCGCATCTTGGGATTTGATAGTAACTGGCGACATTTCTTAGTATTTTTCTTTTTGTTCTTGACATAAAACTGACTGGAAGACTTGGGGTTGCTTTCAACGATCATCTAATTCTTTTTGAGTTGATAATCACCGATCAATGCTTTCATATCATGATTTATTTTATCGTACTGGGGAATTTCCTCGTTCAAACTGATAGCTTTTTACACCATTTGCCATCATAGTCATAAAAATAATCTAGAAAATGCTTATTCCTCGAACGTATCTCTCCAATTTTTTTTTATAATATGATCTTATTTGATTTTTGCATTAATTTCATATTCAAATAAACTTAAGTAATGTTTTTATCAGATTTTACTTTCTAATAATGTGATATTCTGTAAAAAAAAATTGCTTATTTGTTTATTATATAAATATAATATTATTTTGGTATATCAACAAAACACTTTCTATAAAATATTTTAAGAATTATGTAAAATTAAATCGCTGCTAATTTAAATTTCAATAACGGTTGTTATTTTAAGTAGGTATAAATGTATTATAATAATACAAATGGAAAAATAAATAAAAGTCGAGACCAAGAAAATAAAAGCCGAGTCCAAGAAAAAATAAACTAGAAAATATTTTTGATCTATTTAATACATGATGCAAATATAAATACACACCCACTCATAGAGCTGATTTTTTTTAAAAAGAGAGAGAGAGTTAACATTCAATTCCATTAAAATCTCTATTTCGAATTACGATATGAGAGCTTTTGCAAATATATAATATATATACTTAGTATTAGTCATATATAGTATATATTCTGAAAATCAAAGTAAAAAGATGCAATGTAAAATAAATAAATGATAATTTCTGCGTTTAATGATTTTTTTTTTTGATTACATTGGGATTTTTATTTCAAAAAATAAAAGTTGAATCAAATCATCAAAGAAGAACTGTTCCACTACCATCTAGTAGGATGTGTGAAGCGAATTGGAAATTCACAAAGAGAAAGAGAGAGGGAGATATAGGGCTATAGAATTTATTAATAACGTATTGGTAGCACGTATTTAGAGAATAGCGAAGCTGAAACCGCTGCTTTATTGAGAATAAAATATTTCTTCCTGCTCCATATTCTTTCTGATATGCTACTTGATCCAAACTTAATCATTTTCTAGTAGAATGCTCAATCAATTTAATTTGAATGCATGCTAGAGAAGTATACTTAAGAAAGCTAGAATCTTATAGATTCATCATATTTGGCTTAAATAATAATAATATATTCTATTTCATAATATTCATTTCACAGTTCATTTATTCAATCTATATTTTCGTTAGTAGATATAATTTAAAATCACATGGGGTCAAGGGAATAATTATACATTAATCATTTTCAGCTTAGCATATAAAATATTGTAACTATATATTTATATTTCAGGGGGTTCAATTTCTTTCACCATCAATCATTATTTAGTAGACTCAATAAAATAAATTTTGGAGGTATAATATTACTGAAAATATTATATTTCATTATACGTTTTGTATTTTAATTTAGAAAATTAATTTAAAACAAAAAACAGCAATGCTCTTGATTGAATTCTTTGTTTTGGCAAAGTCAACTCTGGTGGTCCAATTTATCTGAATTCATTTAAGGAAAAAAAAAACTGTCAAAGATAAAAATAACAGAAAGTTAAGAGGGAGAGCGTAAAATATAAGCAGCGCAACGGCAGTTCAGTTTCCTCCACTGGAATGTAAAAAAAACTTCCAATTCAACGAAAGCCTCTGAATGAATGAATGATTAGATAAAAATTTGAAAAGTTGACCTACCTTTACATACATAAACTTATGAGAGTAATGATTTCTTTTACTTTATAATAATAGATACATTATTACTATCTCGTAAGAGATAGTATTGCGATCACGAAAATTTTCGATGTTGAGATTTTGATGTTTTTATACGTTTTGAAGGTTCATAAAAAATTTTCACTAAGGTTGTCTGTCTTTCTCTCTCTGTGTGTGTGTGTATGTGTATGTATGTATGTGTGTGTGTGTGTGTGTGTATGTAGACAAGATTACGCAAAAACGGTTTTAGCTAGAATGATGAAATTTGGTACATGGGCATTATTCAAAATTCATAGTTTTCTATCAACTTTTGAGAGATGTAACTCAACCGGAAGAGGGTCATTACCTACAACGTTTTGATTTTTTTTCTTCTAAGGTGACCTTAAAAATAAAGATATATGTTTGATAATTTTTCACATGATAAATAATGCACTGCAAATCTCACGCGCCAACACGTGACGTGGTGCCATCAACAAAGAGCCAAACATGCGCTGGTTTAATAAATATTATTTATTAATTTTAATTTATAATTTAATTAATTTAATTTAATTTAAATTAATATATGTTATTTAATCCAATTCAAATTTGCGAGATAGTCGAGTGGAGACACTCCAGCTTTTTATATATATTATTAGATTTATATATATATATATATAATATATAATGAAGTATTTTCCATAGTTGTTCTTTCTTGTACAAATATTTTTATATGTAAAAATAGAATTTTGTAAATAAAACTTATGTAATCGATCCAAAATTTAAAAGTCAAAATTTTAAAGCAAATTTACGTTTTAAGGTTCTCTAAATTCAAAAGGTTTATAAAGGTTTAAAAATTCTTATAAATGGTAAAATGCTAATTTAAAATAATTAAATTAATTTTCTATGATTCCATATTTATATTTTAATTTTAAATTTCTCTGAATTCTAAACTAATTATTAACCCTCCACAATCTCATTCCAATCTCCAATCTCTTGTATCCCCTCTCACCAATACCTCTCCTCCTGTCGTCCCTTTCTGTGACTTTAGTTCAGCATTAAGTTTACGTTATATTGAATTTATCATTAATTCTACTTGGAATTCTCGTCATTATTCAACGATCATCTCGTGTATATGTGTATGTATGTGATATGATTTTAATGACTTGTATAGTCAAATGTCTGCTATAATTTTAATTAATATTGTATTATGCGTTTGAATTGCCATTTTCTATATCTGTCGTTAAGTTTTATTTAATAATTTTTTTATCAAGTAATAAAATATAAAAATATCTCTTACATACAGATCAGCGGTCGGGGAACTTTTTTAATCATTACTCCAAATATTTTTGCGTAAGTTGATATTACCCCATGGTAGAGGGTTATTCCCGGGAAAAAACGAAACATTTCCCGGGAAAAAAAATAAATTATTTTTCATGCTGAAATCTTTGTTTTTTAACTGAAATAGTCTTAATAAATATAAAATACAAGTGTACATAGGGGAAAGTGTACCTGAGGACACTTTTTATAATTTATTTATTTTTTACTTTGTTTGAATAAATAAACTGCTGCCAATAATCTAATCTAAACTCCATATCTTTGCAAAACAACATTTTTCCATAAGTTATCATTCACTTATTGTTGACTTATCTGGTATAATACTGTTGTATGTTTTATGTCCTCGGGTATCTAAAATATTATCTCCTAAACAAGTAAAAGACAATAATTATGTTTATATTATATTTTGATGATTATATATTATATCTTACCGTATTTTTTTTTATTTTGGAATTAAATTTATTTTATTTTTTTGCAAAAACAACATTTATTTAACTTTTTCGTTAAACTTTTACAATTTCCACCTCAAATTTAGTATTTTTTTAATATTCCCCGGGAATTCCGGGAAATGTGTTTTTAAATTTCCCGGAATTCCCGGGAACGAAAATAATCCGGGAAAATTACCCTCTACCCCAGGGGTGGCCAACACGTCGACCGCGGTCGACCGGTGGACCGCAAAGGCTTTAAAAGTAGCCCGCGAAGCCAAAGTTGGACAATTTGTTTTAACTTAAATAAATGTTTATAATTCTTAATTCTATAATTTAATCATACAATAATAAATTATTTGTGAAACATACACAAGGTTTGGCCACACCTGATATATACAATCATTTATATTCTGAAATAATTTTATACAAATGAATATATAATTTTAGCGTTTCTGAAAGTGTTCAACCAGAATTTTGTTTACAGAGTCTAAATTTTCACTGCGTAATAACAGTTTTGACAATGAATTGAAAACATGCATACTTTCCATTTCATGTTGAAACTAGAAGCATCATCCTCAAATTAATTAGAAATGTATTTAATCACTTCCTCTATTGTGCGCAATTTGAGATCTCAATGTAATAGTCTAACTGGTAGATACCGAGGTGCCTTAGTTATTATACACAAGATATTGTTTTGGGTCCGCTGTAATTTAATTATATTGGATGCACTTTAAAATAGATGGAAATCTTTTTTTTGACAAAAGTAAATATGGTTTTTTATGTTAACTTAACTCACATTCGATTCGTCCATTTTAATATATTAATATTATATAGGAGTTAGAAATTTTCTTATATTAAGAAATGGTGAAGATATCTAATAGTTATATCAGGTCGAATAATGCACGTGAAAGTAACATTGCAAATTAAATATTTCATAATTGAAAGTGAGAAATTTATATATAATTTACCTCTCTATATATAATTAATCCCCTAACTAAGCTAATTTTCTTATTTAAAGAATTGATAAGTGATATTCTTCTTCCTCTAAATAAGGTTGAATTTAAAGATAAAGATCAGAGGGGGACTAGTAAGGGAACTGATAGAAAAAAGTGAAAAGGTAAAGGAGATGATTTTTCCATGGGAGAGGGAAGGCAGAAAAAAACATGAGCTCACGTGAGGGCAGGAACGCCAATCCCTGAAATAAAATTCTTTTCTACTGGGATTATAGAAAAGAATCTACCCGTTACCCAGGATATTATTTTTAAATTTATTAAAAATTAATTTTACATTTCATGAAACTTATTCAATTTTTTCTTATTGCTTCATATATAAAAACAATAAAATTATTTCCTTCCTTTTAAAGTATTTTTTATGTTATTTAATAATTAATTTAAATAATATTATATTAACATTTATAATTACATTATTAAAAATCTAAAGAATAAAATTATAAAAAATAAACAAATTGAAAGATTTGAACTCAGACAAAAGAATTACTAGTCAAAGTCCAACCCGATGGGACTATTTGATCAACTAGTAAAAACATAGGAAAGAAATTCACTTGAAGGCTACGAAAATTCAGCCCATAAGCAATACATGGCAAAGACTTTATTCATTAAATATTGATTAAACAGAGAAAAATGATCATGGAAATAGTTATAATACAAGAAATACAAGAATCAAAAATAATCTTGTATTGAGAGAAGAGATATGCAAAGAATAATCATTTAATATAATGGATCAAAAGATTCGACGTCATTCAACATGGCAGCCGAAATCACATTGCAACTGTCAAAATTCAATAATTAATATTTAATTAAGGAAGCATCATAAAATTATATAATGCTAGTGAAAATGAATCTACATTGAATAAAGAGTATTTTGATATGCGTTTTATATATTGTTATCAGAATATGTTTATTTCAAGTGTAAACATGATACCAAATAAAAATTAATTATAATTTTCATTTATATTTCACTAAAAATCCATTTTATTGAAAATCTGGCGAAAATTCTGGTGTATCTTTTTACTTTTATTCATTTTCTATGAAATTTTGTTATTAATTTGTATAAACTGAATCCAATTGAATAGAAGTGTTTCTGCTAATTCTCCAAAGAGTTCAATAAATATGAGTTCCAAATTTTTACTAATATGAAGCGTAGGAGAGGAGGGTCCTCTCAGAGGCACTTAAGACATGTCTCACTCGTGAATATACAGGGTTTTGCTAATCGGAGAATTGACGTTCGGGGGGTTTAATTCAAATATATATAGGAGACTCTATAGAGTCTCCTATAAGAGACAAGATTTCAATTTTTTTTCTTTTTAATGAAGCTATGCTAGGTATTCTCCTTCATCCAAATAAATTTTATTTTTTGAATGATCAGGGGAAGGGGGGGATGAGAGTAAGAGTAAGGGAATGGATGGAAAGGCGTCAATGGGTAAAGGACATGATTCCTCCAGGTTGAAGAGGGATTTAGAAGAAATCATGAGCTCACGTGAGGGCAGGGACGCCAATCCCTGAAATAGAATTCTTTTCTACTGGGTTTATAGAAAAGAATCTACCCGTTACCCAGGTTATTATTTTTAAATGTATTAAAAATAAATTTTAGATCATAAAAAATTTAATTTGTAAAAATACTAACAGGTTTATAAAATAGCAAATAAATAATATATACTTTTTACTCACAAAAGTTTCATTTTTATCCTATTTGTGGTAATTTACTCCGGTTCCACGACCGCTGATATAGATATATATGTAGAAATTAAAAGGAGTCATATTATATTTTTTTCCTCTTAAGTTTACTCCTATTTTTCTTGTACGACTACCAGTTCAGTTTCCCACTCTAAAATCCTCATCGTCTTTCATTGGTAATAATAAGCAACCCAGCTATTTGCCAGCAAAAGGTACGCTTCTGATTAGCCGCTGGAGTCTACTCCGCTGAAGACATCGAAGAGGTTACGACGGAACCCGCGTATAATCAACGCGCTGTCTCCAGGAATTATTGAGTGAACTGAGTTAGATAAGGAAGATTCCAGTCATTACATCAGTTGAATTCAAGCGTTCAAGATTCAATATTTCCAGATTCAATTATTTATATTATTTTAGTTCATTTTAATAAATTATACATAAAACTTGTTACATACATATTTTATTTATGAAACAATATATATACTATATATATATATATATATATAATGGAGTGAATTAAATTTTTAATTCTTTTTCTAGGGCGTTCAATTAGCCCTTTGGCGTAGGAGGCGAAAAGAACAAATTAAAGGGTCTTTCACTGTACCCTTTGACGGCCGCTTTATGATTACGAGGCTTTTGGCCACTGAACTGTCAGATCCTATCCATGGGGAACGTCTTTTTACTTTTTTATCGTTTTTGTTTTTTTATTTATTTTACAACCTACAACTTGTCCCAGCAACTCTTAAACAAAGAACTATATTTCCTTCCCGAGGTCTTATTTATCTCGATTGGTGTGTTCTTTCTGTTGTCTCCTCCGAGGGATTCAAGAAAAAAAATAAATAAGCCACATTTAGATGTTCACAACTTTTTTTTTTTTATTTTAGACATATTTTAGGTATGATTAATGTTTCCGTACACATATATATATATATTCTTCACAAATAATAAAACTTTTGAAATTGAATAATAAAAATACAATTGGTATTAAATCAAATTAATTGTAAATCATAACCTATAAATCTATCTAAGCTCTCTCTCTAAAAGTTGGTTTATATAAAGGTTTGGGACTTTGTAAAGGAATTTCTGAACAAAGTTTATTAAAACATACAATTCATATCAGTAAAATCAGCCGGTAAGTTTACAATACATGATTTTATTATAAGAATTAATAATTGAATACGATGAATTTAAATATTTAATTTGAAATTTTGTCAAATGATTTATATCATATTTATTGAAAACTTTCAAATCTAATTAATCTAAACACATATTTTGATTAAACTATGAGAAGCTACAGAATGAAAATAAAGGAAAAAATCTTTCAATGAACTTTAAAATAAAAAAAAAATCGGAGTAACGAGTAAATCCTCAATGTGAAGTTGAGATTTATGTACTTCAGGATGTAGCGCACCTGTCCTTAAGTAAGATCATCACTGCTCCTATTTCCCTCTTCATCTACTCGTTCTTAAATTTATGAAGAACTCATGTCTTTTATTTACGAATCGTACTTCTTACAAGTACATCTATTCTTTATGGCAGTGTTTTTCGATTTTTTTTTACATTTTCGGAATCCTACAGTTTAAGAGAAATCAAACATGAACGTAAAAAGTGTAAAAACTGGTATCTATGCTTAACATTAAAGTGTTCTACTAAAAAGATTCGCTATATTAAAAATACATAATTCAATTTAGAAAAATCATGAAAACTAATTTGATTTATATTTCAATATTAAGTACACTCAAAACGTGACTAACTTTTTCAGTTGCCAAAAACAAACTACTAATCCAAAATGGCTAATAATTTCAACATATGAGAAACATATGTGTACCAACGTAACGAAAAAAAATTCGATAATCGAATGTACACACCCCGCGAAAATTTAAAATTCACCTTTTCTTTTAAACAGACCTCGTATCTAGCAACAATTATATCAGAAACAATTTATTTTATAAATTTTCTACAATTTTTAGAAACATATATTTTGCTAATATAAGGTTTCTTATTTCAAACTCTTCGTTTAAAATATTCAAAGTTTTTTCTGATAATTGTTGATAAATAATCTTTAAATATATATATATATATGTTGGTTTAGGTTTCCGTGAATGTTATTGTTATTATTACTACAGATTTATCAGGGATATAATCACGTATTTTTATGAGATTGTTTTCTCGCCGTTTCAGCACCCATTTTGGCGCCATTTTCAAGAGATTATTTATTGTGGGAATATTTTTGGGATTCTGGGTCTTAGTCAGTGTGACCAACGGTTAATATCGGGATTTTGGGTTGATAGGTTGGGTGGTATTGTCTCACACTGCGTTGCTGTGGAGCTCCGAAGAATCCTGGGCAATCCTGACTCTGGCACACGTCCGTACCGGACAATAGCCCGAGGCTGACTGGGTATATATATATATATATTGTCGTATATTGGAGGCTTAGCATGGGTTGGGTTATAAAAAAATGGGTTTTAAAATTAATAAATTTAATGTTTAATTTAATTCGGTAGCCCTCTGGTAATTGTGAATAGAATATAGTTTTGTGAATCTAGTGACGGTTGATAAGGGAAGAGGTAAAGTGGAATTCATTCAGAATAAAAATCAAATATTAAATTAAGATAAATTTAATTAACTAATGATCCATCTTCTATGGGCTTGCAACTCCTTCGTTGGCCTCAGGGATTATTCTGGTACTATCTCACGTGATGTCTCTCGGTCCGATCTAAGCCGTAGAATGACTTACTACCTTCTAGGGGAAACTCTCCCCCACCCTCTGAAGTAGCCTTTGGCTATCTTTTCAATAATATACCCTTATCTTGCACACATGTGCCAATATAAACATGTCATGTAATTTATTATTATTTAAAAGTTTAATTCATGACAATAGTTTCACTTTTTCCATCAAAATCTTTCTTTATATTGTCCACATGCCTTCGCCCTAAAACGTGAGGATGTCACTATTTGTATAAATGTTTATTTATAACGCTATTTCCCTATTAAAAAAAGGGCATATATATATATATATATATTACAATAGATATATTTATAATAATTTTCTTTCCATCTTCGATACACAATCCATTAGGTTAATTTTCATTGTAGATTCAATAAATACCATAGTTGAAATGTGATCGTATTTGCGTTATTTTGTGATTATTTCGGGCATAGGTCATTTTTAAAAGATATTCAAAAATAAAAAAATTCTGCATCCAGTAATTTCTTTATTTTATAAACATAGGTTTCCATGAACAAATGTTGAATAATACTAATTTATGCTAAGCTTGGATAAATTTTCAAGTACCCAAATTTAAAGTGAGCAACTTCTTGTTATTATTTATTATTTTAATAATTACATATATTCATTACTCTTCAGTATTCAAATTATATTAAACCTGGAACTAGGAATTAGATTTTCATCAGATTCTCAATTTAAGGTTTTAGCTATTAAAATAGAGGAGTGCATATTCAGAAATTAAAATGAGTTGGAAAAAATTAAAATTATAAAATCTAATAGGGAGGATTATCTAAATGTGTATAGAGAAAGTTTAAAAGTTCAGAGTAGAGTCCGAAAATATTTGAAGTGAGCAATTCCATATTTTGAAATTATATGCGAGTTAAAATGCTTGGAGCGACCCAAGTATTTAGCAAATACACTCGCTTGGAGCAGTTTAAGGGATAATAAATAAATAAAAAGTGGTTCATATGATAGCTTCTATATTTATTTGTCCTGTTAAGATAAATATAATATTTCATATTTAATCTATACCATTTTAAAAGCCATACACATTTCAGTGTTTTATTTTAATTTTTTTTAAGAATGTTTTATTGAATATAAAATGATTTTCTATTGTCTAATAGTATTTTTCCAGAATAGATGAATTTATAATAATAATCATTTGTGATAATAAAATATAATTATTTTTAAAAATAATTAATTTTATTCCTCGTGAAAATTATAAGTTTATAAATTAGCTGGAGTGTCTCCACTCGACTATCTCGCAAATTTGAATTGAATTAAATATCATATATTAATTTAAATTAAATTAAATTAATTAAATTATAAATTAAAATTAATAAATAATATTTATTAAACCAGTGCATGTTTGGCTCTTTGTTGATGGCACCACGTGTTGGCGCGTGAGATTTGCAGTGTTAAAAAATTAATTCTGGTACTTTCAGCGATTCAATCAAGCTGAAATTCTATATATAGCAGTTTTATACAATTATTAATCATGTGAAAAATTATCAAACATATATCTTTATTTTTACGGTCACTCTAGAGGAAAAAAAATCAAAACGTTGTAGGTAATGACCCACTTCCGGATGAGCTACATTTCTCAAAAGTTGATAGAAAACTATGAATTTTGAATAATGTCCATGTACCAAATTTCATCATTCTAGCTCAAACCGTTTTTGCGCAATCTTGTCTACATACATACACACACACATACACACACACACAGACATTTTTCTCAACCTTTGTGAAAATGATTCAGGAACCTTCAAAACGTATAAAAAATCTCAACATCGAAAATTTTCGTGATCGCAATACTATCTCTGGCGAGATAGTAAAAAGACCAAGAATATTAATTTAATATTAATGTTATTCAATTATTCATTATAATTGCCATTTAAAATTAAAAATAAATTCAATTTAAATAAAATTTATTTATTACATTAATAGATTATTATTATAACCCCCAAAAGAGAGGGAATTTATTTAAGTAATATAATGAATAGATTAAGAATGTCTGTGATAATTGATTGTTAAAAGTTTATAGTCTAAGAAACTAACTAGATTATTCGCTTCCACTATTTCCTTTGTCCCACCGAATGGATCTCTATTAATTGCACAAATTAAATTAGAATATTTTGAATGGATCTTATGGATTGGATCTAAACGTCTCAGGCCATTACGGTTTCCAAAATTAAATCGTAAAGTTAATGAGTGAAAGAAGAGAGAGAGAGAGAGAGAGAGAGAGAAATTATATTTCTCTTTCCGGACAAAAATTTCACATTTCAAAATTACTAAATTAGATGTCATTAAAAATATATAAATAATTTCCTATTATGAATATAATTAAATAAATTAAATAAATAAAAATTATCATTTCATTTAAATAATCTGTTTCAAGTTTATAACAATTTATTTTCGAACTAAGAATAATAATAAAAATCATTTTAATAAAAATTTAAATAATATCTAAAGATTGATCTAGCTATTTTTACACAGATATATATATATATATATATACTTATATATATATGTTGATTTGGGTTTCCGTGAATGTTATTGCTATTATTACTATCAGATTTATCAGGGATATAATCACGTATTTTTGTGAGATTCTTCTCGACGTTTCGGCACCCATTTTGGCACCATTTTCAAGAGATTATTTAGGTGGGAATATTTTTTGAGATTCTGGGTCTTAGTCTGTGTGACCAAGGGTTAATATCGGGATTTTGGGTCGATAGGTTGGATCGTTTTCTACTCACTGCTGTCTCTAAGGAGATTAGATCCGGCCTCAGCTTTAACCAAGCACCACAATGAGACCGGTCACAACATCAATTTCTCCGAAACCAAAACCTTAGCTCCCATTCAGCTCAAATATCCCAGAATCCAGCGTGAAGTAATTGAAATTGAAAAACGTCCCAATTGCCTCAACACAAGGGACTACGCCCTAAACCTCCCTCCGTCCTGGAAATTAGCTCTGAGATCACACTCCCAACCTCTCACCAAAACTCCAACCCAATCAACTTCATCTCCAACCATTAATTCACAAACTCCTAAAAAACTTGCCACTAATAAAGTTGATCGCACAAACAGCTGGAATTCCCGCTTCAGATCCAGAACCAATAAAAATCCCGCCATAAAGTTAAGCTCCGCCGACCAGAGTACACAAAAGCCCATTGCGCATGCGCAGGTAGCAAGCTCAGGTAGAATTCAAAGGGTCGGGTCCCAGTTGGTCTCGGGCTATTGTCCGGTTTGATGTGTGCCAGAGTCAGGATTGCCCAGGATTCTTCGGAGCTCGACAGCAACGCAGTGAGTACAAAACCATCCAACCCAAAAATCCCGATATTAACCCTTGGTCACACAGACTAAGACCCAGAATCCCAACAATATTCCCACCTAAATAATCTTTTGAAAATATATATATATATATATATATATATATATATATATATATATTAAATTTGAGAATTAAAATCTAATTTAAAATAGTAAATAAAAAGAAAATGTTTAAAATTTCAAGTATTTTGAATTTTTATGTCTCAAATGCATAGATCACTTTTAATTTCTCTCTCTCCTCTTTTTTGTTATTCTACCTTGGGGTATAATTGATTTCGGGACCCAAAATAGAAAAAGAGTAATCGCTGCTCATCTGATAAACATCCAAAGCTGAGAGAATCTCCTCCAGCAAGCCACACCCACTTGCTAGCTGACACAGAATCCCCCCTCCCCTTCCTCTTCCCCAATCTCCCATGTAAAAGGATATGTTTTCCTACGATTTATATACATGAAACAAGCACAGTTCAACTAAAAGATCGTAGGGGAAGCAAAAAAACTATAATTTATAAAGGTGTACGTAAACTCAATTTCATTAAGGTGAAGATCAACAAGAACTCGTTTGTCAAGTGTATCGCACCTGCGGCTCTCCCTCTTCTCCTTCCTTAAATTAGAGCCTTGAGTGGAAACTTATGATTGGGCCTTTAAGGAAATAGAGACTAATTTGTCTCGGTGATAGACATTACTCAAATGTGGTGTGATGCAACCCTTTCTCCCTAAAAGATAAAAATTGAATCAAATATTGAATCAATAAAAATTTTATCTATATAAAAATTAATTTTAGTGTTTTTTTATAACAGTTCTATCAAAAGACCAATGAGGACAACTTATAAAATTTTTGTTTTCTAATGAATGAATGATGATATATTTGCTGAGAGAAAAGGAGAGAGAGAATTTTATAAATTATTAATATGAATAAAATCTCTCAAATTTATTGCTATTTATCAAAATATTAAATAATAAATATTTATTTAATTATTATTTAAAAAAATCTAATCATCATCATTCATTATTATTTATATGTCAAATGTCAAATAATTAATTTCATTTTTGAGACCGTTATGTATAAATTTTTATTTAAATGACTTGATTTAATTTATAGAAAATAAATGACTGAAAAGGTGAGATTTCATGAGACCAGAAAATGGAATGTGGAATTCCTGGACACCACCACGGTTAATCAAGAGTGAAGGTTCCAATATCAGAAGAATGTTGATGGTGAGCTATTAGAGATATTTAAGTTGAAAGTAAAAAAAAAGGGTTTTCCAACTCCCCAGAAACCCTGTTTTCTCTCTCACTCTCTTTTTTTTATTCTAATCGAATGGAACAAATTCTATAAATATTCACTTATATTGATTTTTTTTAACAAAAATAAAATTCTTTAAAAATTTATCTCGCATATTTTTTTTTAAATATATATATTTTTAAATATTGAATATTGCATCTTTCATAAAATATTTATGTTCACAAATAGATGAGATTCTTGAACTCTTATTTTTAGATTCAAACTAAGAAATAAATTGCAAATTTATTTTAAGATTTGATAAAACTGGATTTGTTCATTTTAAAAACATCAAATAATTTGGTAATATTTTATTTTATTTTTAGTAAATATTTATTTTTTAACTTATAAATTTATGCATGTTATATATTAATAAATATTGTGGCTTAATTTGGTGACAACTTAAGAAATTTAAAAAA
The DNA here is from genome assembly GCA_963082975.1 of Labia minor. Taxonomy (NCBI): domain Eukaryota; kingdom Metazoa; phylum Arthropoda; class Insecta; order Dermaptera; family Spongiphoridae; genus Labia; species Labia minor. The sequence goes on from OY720347.1 coordinate 65,941,149, forward strand.
ACAAATGTATATTCTACTAATACAAATTATATATATATATATATATAACAATAACATTTACCAAACAATTATATCTTTAAAAAGAAATATAATTTGTAATATTAATTATTGTAATATAGTATAGCAATGAAAAAAATCTGGAGTGTCTCCACTCGACTATCTCGCAAATTTAAATTGGATTAAATAAGATATATTAATTTAAATTAAATTAATTAAATTATAAAATTAATAAATAATATTTATGGAACCAGCGCATGTTTGGCTCTTTGTTGATGGCACCAGGTCACGTGTTGGCGCGTGAGATTTGCAGAGTTAAAAAATTAATTCTGGTACGTTCAGCGATTCAATCAAGCTGAAATTCTATATATAGCAGTTTTATACAATTATTAATCATGTGAAAAACATATATCTTTATTTTTACGGTCACTTTAGAAGAAAATTAGCTGGAGTGTCTCCACTCGACTATCTCGCAATTTGAATTGGATTAAATAACATAATATATTATATCTAAATTAAATTTAATTAATTATAAATTATAAATAATAAATAATAAATATTAAACCAGCGCATGTTTGGCTTTTTGTTGATGGCACCACGTCACGTGTTGGCGCGTGAGATTTGCAGTGTTAAAAAATTAATTCTGGTAATTTCAGCGAATCAATCAAGCTGAAATTCTATATATAGCAGTTTTATACAATGTTTAATCATGTGAAAAATTATCAAACATATATCTTTATTTTTACGGTCACTTTAGAGGAAAAAAAATCAAAACGTTGTAGGTAATGACCCTCTTCCGGTTGAGCTACATTTCTCAAAAGTTGATAGAAAACTATGAATTTTGAATAATGTCCATGTACCAAATTTCATCATTCTAGCTCAAACCGTTTTTGCGTAATCTTGCCTACATACATACACACACACATACACACACACATACACACATACACACATACACACACACACACAGACATTTTTCTCAACCTTAGTGAAAATGATTCAGGAACCTTCAAAACGTATAAAAACATCAAAATCTCAACATCGAAAATTTTCGTGATCGCAATACTATCTCTGGCGAGATAGTAAAAAATCAAAACGTTGTAAGTAATGACCCTCTTCCGGTTGAGCTACATTTCTCAAAAGTTGATAGAAAACTTTGAGTTTTGAATAATGCCCATGTTCCAAATTTTATCATTCTAGCTCAAACCGTTTTTGCGTAATCTTGGTTACATACATACACACACACAGACATTTATCTCAACCTTAGTGAAAATGATTCAGGAACCTTCAAAACGTATAAAAACATCAAAATCTCAACATCGAAAATTTTCGTGCGAGATAGTAAAAAAGTCTCAAAGGTTTTAAACTGAAATTCCTTAATAAAATATTTCTAGATAGAGAGGTTCTGTTTAATGAGTATAATACAATATTTTCCCAGTAAATTTATCTCTTTTTGTGTTTTTGAAAACTTTTATTAATTAGTCTTTTTGAAAGTTGACTAAAATTATTTCTATATATTATATAATATATATATTATATATATATATATATATATATATATATATGTCTTAGAAAAGAGAAAAGTTGCATTATGAATGGGAAGCAAATTTTCTCTCAGTAGAAGAAAAATTATACATAAATAGAAAGAAGTTTTGCTTGCAAGTAGATTAATACAATTTGAAATACCGGTTTAAAAAGTTTCATAATTATATTTTTCTCTTGTATGGGCACATGTTTGTTATACACTTTTTTGTTTTGTTTTGTTCGAAAGTTTTTGTTATTAGAAGAACAGTCACCCACAAAGTTTATTTCAAGAGTTGAATTTTTTTAACTTTTATAAATGAATTCGATTAATGAGAAATGATAAAATTAATATTTGTGTTAATTTTCATATTAATATTATTATTATCATATTTAAAAGATTAAAAATATATTCTAAATTATGTTTATATTTTATCCATAAAAATATTTTAATATTATTTTAATTTTTAGGTAATTCAAGAGCAAGATGGAGTATTTATACCTTGAAAAAATTAAAGAAGAATTTGAACGTTTATGTGGCATGTAAATAAAGTGAAAGATTCGGAATTTTTATTTACCAATTTATTATAGTGTATGTTTACAAATTATGTTTTGCAATATAACCTATAAGAGTTTATAATTAACTGAAAAAATCTGGAGTGTCTCCACTCGATTATCTCGCAAATTTGAATTGGATTAAATAACATATATTAATTTAAATTAAATTTAATTAATTAAATTATAAATTAACATTTATAAATAATATTTATTAAACCTGCGCATGTTTGGCTCTTTGTTGATGGCACCACGTCGCGTGTTGGCGCGTGAGATTTGCAGTGTTAAAAAATTAATTCTGGAAACTGAAATTCTATATATAGCAGTTTTATACAATTATTAATCATGTGAAAAATTATCAAACATATAGCTTTATTTTTACGGTCACTTTAGAAGAAAACAAATCAAAACGTTGTAGGTAATGACCCTCTTTCGGTTGAGCTACATTGCTCAAAAGTTGATAGAAAACTATCAATTTTAAATAATGCCCATGTACCAAATTTCATCATTCTAGCTCAAACCGTTTTTGCGTAATCTTGTCTACATTCATACACACATACACACACACACACAGACATTTTTCTCAACCTTAGTGAAAATGATTCAGGAACCTTCAAAACGTATAAAAACATCAAAATCTCAATATCGAAAATTTTCGTGATCGCAATACTATCTCTGGCGAGATAGTAAAAATGAATGAGAAATAAATGTAAATCTTATTTTACATTTAAATTATTTCTTCTATTAATTATTATTAATATTATAAGTTGATTTAAATTAGCAAATTAGCATTGAATAAATGCTGTTATAAATCGGATGAAATTAAATTAAATTGTGAAATTCACGATTTATAGTAGACTACGCAGACTCGACAAATTTAATTTATTATATAAAAAAAAAAATTGATAAATTTATGAATGGAGATAGAGGTTAAATTATAATTATAATGACAAAATATTTAATAAATCGATAAGAAATATAGTAGAGTAAAATTTTTAAAAATTTAAATCTATTAGTATTCGGAGATTAATTATGGATGATTCAAAATAAAAATGTTTTTAGAAATGTACTTGATGTCAAACTTTCATGTTTAATCAATGAAATATCAAAGATACCATTGCAGTTCGTATTATTCATTACCATCTCTTTACTATCGTGTAACTTTAATAGTAATAAATTAACATCGTCTGACTGACTTTAATTTGTTAATATTGGTTAAATTCATTTTTGATATGACATATCAACAGCGCAACCAATTAAATTTCAAATTTGAAATTTCTTGGAGCAATTTTATTTGCATGAACTCTAGGGGGATGATTGACACCCCCTATTAAACAACGAGACGTTTCTATATAAATAGTCATAAACCCCAGGCGACATTTTGAAGCCAATAAGTTTGTTGAGAGAAATGACATCGTCAAGATGACATTCAGACGCGCTCAACCTGCTGCTGATGTTGCTGCTGTTGCTGTTGCTGTTGTAGCTGCTGCCTACGTGTATCAAGTCGAAATGGCCTTGCATGTTTTTTTTCTCTTTCCATTGATTAGCCTTAAGCCCGACGATCAACGGTGATAAAAGAAAAATATGATATCTAATCTTCGAACGGGGAATTCTCGAGAGTAGAAGTTGAATTGTTTTTTTTTTTTTTTTTTATATTGAAAGGTTGTTGGCTGGTGTAGATTTTTGTAGCGATCCATCGAATTGGCAATCGTTCCGACTTAGAAGACATAAATACAAATGCACTACATTAGGACCAGACGTTCACAATTTCCTATAAACCAAAGCAAATGGTATGTTTTATTGAATATATAAAATATCAAAATAGATTTCCAACAAAATTGTTTTTTAATTTCTAAAAGTTTATTACTATATTATATTAATTAAACATCTGGGAAAATGCTAGGAAGCATTACTATCAACGAACTTTTATTCATATTTATCACAAAATCCCATAAACAATTCCAATTTATATGATATCTTAATATATTGTGAGAATTAGATAAATAATGTAGAGAGCAAAAAAAATAAGTTGACCTGTGGCCAGGTTGACTGTTGAAATAAATTAATTTCCAGCTACAGAAACAATTTCAAATAATTTTCATATATCTATTAATGTAATAAAAAACAGATATGGATACATAAATAATAAATATAAACATTTTTAATTTTATTTTATTTATAATATATATGCAAGACCAGGCTGTGACGTCATGACTGGCTGGATGACGTCATATAATTTTAAATCAAGAAAAAACTAATAAATATGATTTTTCTCGAGGATAAAACCAATACAAAGTGCATGATTCGTGGTGATATATAAAAAAATCTCCTCATGTGAATTTTGGTGTGAAAATAACTCTTCCCTTCCTATCGTCGATCGCTAATACTACCACTTCCGGTTTCCGGAATTGCACCAAAAGTTGATCAATTCATCCCACTGATGCATTAAGTAAATATACCAAATTTCATCAAAATCGGTTGAGCCGTTCAGGCTGTACACATCTATACGGACGGACGGACGGACAGACATCATGCTAAAAATACTTTTTTCTGTTTAGAAAATGCATGATTCGTGGAGATATGTAAAAATCTCCACATGTGAAATTTGGTGTGAAAACAATACCTCCCTTACTATCGTCGGTCGGTAAAAACATTTAAAAATAGATAAGTATTTATTTAAATGAAATAAAATTATTTAATTTACAGAATGAAAATGTAATTATAATTATAATGATACGATCGAAGATGCGCTGAAAACATCGCTTATTTATAATTATGCGCTGAAAATATGGGAAATTTTCAACTTTGACCGCCGATTTGACCCCATGTTCCCAACCAAAATTTAAAAAATCAAGACCACTTTACATTTACACTTTTTTCAGCTCTACTCGAATCCAAAATCAAAATTTAAAAAAATCAAAAATTTTTGGCGACAGACATAGACATATAGATTTTATAAACGAACTAAAAGTTCGTTAAAAATACATCTATCTACCTATCATTTAATCTTGGAAAATGAAAAATTAATAATTTAATTTGATAATAAAATTTTAATGAAAATATATTATTTATCTTTTTACACAAAGACCAATCATTAACGAATCCCCTTCATATGTAATTAATAAATTCGCTAGTATGTAAAGCTGTTTATTAAATAAATTAGATCCTATCCTTTTTTTTCCTTAATACAGTAAAATTTTCATTATATAAGGATATTTAACTTTAATTTTGGTTTGTTGAATAACAAATTAGAAATAAATAAAGTAATCCAATTAAATTATAATAAGGCAGATTATTATTATTATAAATATATTAATAAAGTTAATTAATTTATCATTTACTTTATTATAATTAATATCTCGAATTGAATTTTATCACATTTAATTTAAATATTAATAAAATGAATTAATTTAACATTTGTCGATATGTTAATATTATATGACATTTGAAAAAACAGATACCTCTTGAAATGAGCATACTCCACTATTCTCATCAAATAGTTGCTCATGCCATGCATGCCATTGGATGTTTGGGGTCATTTGTGTCAATTTAAATAATAACTATATAAATGTTGAAATTCCACACTAAAAAAAAAATCCAAAGCTAATCAAATTTTTACAAATTAATAAATTCAACTGATGATTAATTAACTACAAAATGGCATCGTTATATTAAATATATACATGATATTTATATTAAAATTGTAACGCCATTATATATATTTTTTTACTATCTCGCCAGAGATAGTATTGCGATCACGAAAATTTTCGATGTTGAGATTTTGATGTTTTTATACGTTTTGAAGGTTCCTGAATCATTTTCACTAAGGTTGAGAAAAATGTCTGTGTGTGTGTGTGTGTGTGTGTGTGTGTGTGTGTGTGTGTGTGTGTGTGTGTATGTAGGCAAGATTACGCAAAAACGGTTTGAGCTAGAATGATGAAATTTGGTACATGGACATTATTCAAAATTCATAGTTTTCTATCAACTTTTGAGAAATGTAGCTCAACCGGAAGAGGGTCATTACCTACAACGTTTTGATTTTTTTTCCTCTAAAGTGACCGTAAAAATAAAGATATATGTTTGATAATTTTTCACATGATTAATAATTGTATAAAACTGCTATATATAGAATTTCAGCTTGATTGATTCGCTGAAATTACCAGAATTAATTTTTTAACACTGCAAATCTCACGCGCCAACACGTGACGTGGTGCCATCAACAAAAAGCCAAACATGCGCTGGTTTAATATTTATTATTTATTATTTATAATTTATAATTAATTAAATTTAATTTAAATATAATATATTATGTTATTTAATCCAATTCAAATTGCGAGATAGTCGAGTGGAGACACTCCAGCTAATTTTTAATTTATTATCGAAATTAATTTATTATTGACTTAAATTATTATTTAATTTCATTCATATCCTTCCCTCAAATGAAAAATTTAATTCTAAATAATAAAAATCATGATGCAATTTTACTCCAAAGTGGAATAAAATACTGGAAAATGAAATGCTAGGTACAAAAAAAAAGTGTTCATGCATGACACTGGCTTTATCAAGGAAAAAGTTTTTTCATTTGCAGGCAAGAGTCTTATTTTTATTTAATTTTCTTTTTTTTTTTTTTTTATTTTAAGAACTTGGCTTCCTCCAGCCCTCATAACGCTCATCCACTATGAAGGTGTTTTATTTCTCAGCTTTCTTTTTTTTTAATTCTTTCTTTTGTCGTATGTATGAATTCAACAAAAACTTTGACAAATTAGATTAAAAGTCTTATAGTGAAATTATGATAAAAAAAAAAAAAAATAAAAAAAAAAAGATTTTTTTTCATCTACCCCTTTCATTCCCCTCACTTCCCTCCCAATTTCTTTGTCTGTCTGTCTGTTTTTTTTTTTAACTTAAGAAATTGGTGTTGACAACATTGATTGTAGATGCAAACAAATCACATCATCTTGATTAAATTGGAATTTAATTTATTCGATTAAAATTCGAAAACTTTTTATAAATAAAACATCTCGCCTGTCGATTTATTTTTCATTTTATTTTTTATTTTTTTTTATTTGTTTATTTTTTTTTTTTATTATTATTTTTCATTAGCATGGAAAATTGAAGTGAATTAATTTTTAGAGGGATGAGAATTTATTCGTTGTGAGTACAGTAATATATAAAAATAATAATAAAACAAAAATATTCAATTAATAGTTAATTACTTTATTAATAGTAATAATAAAAGAAATAAGTTGACCTGTGGCCAGGTCCGAACCGACCGACGGTTTGAAATAAATTAATTTCCAGCTACAGAAACAATTTCAAATAATTTTAATATATCTATTAATGTAATAAAAAACTGATATGGATATAACATAAATATTTTTAATTTTATTTTATTTATAATATATATGTAAGACCAGGCTGTGACGTCATGAATGGCTGGATGACGTCATATAATTTTAATTAAGAAAAAACTGATAAAGATGATTTTCTAGAGTAAAAAACCAAAGCAAAGTGAATGATTCGTGATAATATGTAAAAAATCTCCTCATGTGAAATTTGGTATGGAAATAACCCTTCCCTTCATATCGTCGATCGCTAATACTACCACTTCCGGTTTCCGGAATTGCACCAAAAGTTGATCAATTCATCCCACTGATGCATTAAGTAAATATACCAAATTTCATCAAAATCCGTTCAGCCGTTCAGGCTGTACACATCTATACGGACGGACGGACAGACGGACGGACGGACGGACAGACATCATGCTAAAAATACTTTTTTCTGTAAAGAAAATGCATGATTCGTGGAGATATGTAAAAATCTCCACATGTGAAATTTGGTGTGAAAACAATACCTCCCTTACTATCGTCGGTCGGTAAAAAATAAAAATAATTTTCTTATCTGTATTATTATGCTGAATTTATAAAAAAACGTAAATCGAGAGAACGGTAAAGAAATATGTATGTTGTCTTGTTTAATAAATAAAAGAGAATCTGTCTTATCTTATTAAAGGATAGGGAGGGCTTTATTTATTGATAATTGTGAATGTTTATCGATTCGGTGCACGTTGACAAGAATTGAAAACAAATTATGTCAGTTCCAATTTATATCAAATATTCGCATTTTCTTTCCTCTCTCTCTCTCTCCCCCTCTATTTCCATCTCTCCTTTTCTTTTCTATCCATCTTCTACTTCGAGATGATATAAACTTGTTTGTTTTTTGTATTTTTTTAAAGAAAGACAGGCAATTAGGTGAGGTAGAAAGAAGTAAAGAAAATAATAATCAATAGTGAACGCATAAGAAACTACATTAATGACTAGATTCATCTAGAGATCAGATTCTTAATTTCAAATTAAAGAACCAAATAATATTTGTTAAAATATTGTCCTCATTGAATGAATATATAATAATATAAGTTCTTAAATTACAATATTATATAATTAACCTGAATTCAATTTCAATACGTTATTTAGAAATTGAACCAACAAAAGTAAATTTATATTATTATAAATAAGCAATGATATATGATATGAGTTGTTAATTAAAAAAATATTGATATAAAGGGTGTTTTTTTGCGAGGTATAGAAAACTTTAAGTTGTCATTACTGTTCAAGTTGACAACCGATTTAACAGCTGTCAAGTAATTTATTCTCAGTTTGGTTTGGCAATTCATCATGAATAGACTCACGCCTGAAAAATAATATTAAATTGTATATAAATTTAAAAATTAGAATATTTGATTTTTTTAAAATTTTAACACATGTAATCAATCATATGCATTAAGAATAGAAAATTTTGAAAATCAACTTGGTATTAAATTCAGAAAAAAAATATTGATATTAATCATTCGAATATAATTAGAAACTCTTTCTCTCCCTCTATTTAAAATTAAAAAAAAACGGAGTGTTAAGAAATTAAAATGCCTTATACAACATGAATTGGTAAATGAATTGGGCTGGAAAAGAGGAGGCAATTTATAATTTTCTTCTAATTCAGATTTAAGACACAAATCGGACAACATTATATCAAATCTCGCTAAGAACATTCAATATTTTTGTACACAAATTATTCAGTCTTAGCAAAGCGTATGACTCACACACAATCAGTTTAAATTGAAATTTATATAAATTAACAAAGTGAAGAAACTGTAAGCGAAATCTTCATGTTGCGACTAATAATTTTCAAACCTCCTAGCACCACAGAATTAGATAAGTTTCTTTTAAGGGAGGAAATTAACTATGATCTAAAAAAATAAATAAATGAACCTAATAATAAAAACAAAACAAATAAATCAATTAATCAATTAATCAATCTATGACCCTGGGAGATGAGAATAGATTCAGAGTATTTGACAATAGGATTCTTCCCAGCATTTATTGACCAAAGAAAGATGAGGTCACTGGGGAATGGCAGAGACTGCATAACGAGGAATTGCATGACCTCTATGCATCTTCAGAAATAGTTAGGGTTATAAAATCGAAAAGGCTGCGATAGGCAGGGCACGTGACTAGAATGGGAGAGGAAAAAGATATTGATGGGGAGACCGATTGGAAAACGTCCGCTTGGAAGACCCGTAGGAAGGGACGTAAGAGAGATGGAACAGGGGCTCATGTTTGGGACACTTGGAGAAATGTAGTTGTTGCGGCCAAGAACTTTCGAGTACCATTGAGCCAGACAGATAGATAGTTATAATATATACAATAATAATATATATAATTAATTTACTGATTAAATTAAAATATATTTTAAATAAGAACACAAAAAGAAATGAATGTTTTATATAATATACTGATTGAACCAAAATGGATGAAAACCTTTTACTACTTTCAACCAAATACTATGTACCACTCGGGGTACAGGTGGCAGAGCCCCCGGCTAGGTGTGAAGAGCGCCGAAGGCGCTCTGAGCTGTTTGTATTAAATAAATAAAATAATATACTATATATTTGAAAATTTTAAAAATGGAAAATTAATGTTAACAAGTTGAAATAAACATTTAATAAGTATAATTTAAATGTTAAATACTTGGTGTAGTTCCAAATTGATTTATTTGAATGCATTATCGACATTTTGGTAGTTACGCAGAAATTTTCTTCTCGTCAAGACCAGTGATCATAACATTTAAATCATTTTTAATATGTAAATGTTTATTTTTTTAAGTTTATTTTTCAAGTTTTAAAATATAATAAAATTAAAATGAATATACATATTTAAAAGTACTCGGTGACTAATATACAAAATATTTTTTGAGAATAGAAGTTCAAGTGTTTAGCAATTCTTGCAAATCAAAAATCAGGTGTTGATTGTTATTTTTTTTTTTATTTATAATATTTCTCATTATATATTCTATTTTATTTTAGAATATTGGAATTACGTATTTCAAAATATATTATAAATATTATGTTTTTATTTATTACACTATACAGATTAGTTAATTTTATTCTATATTATTCTCTTTTGAAAAATGGAGTGGGAAGGAGGGTCTTCTTTCTAAAAGTACTGAAACTAAATTGAAAATTAACCGATATTTATAATTTTTCCAACTATTTCTTTTAAGGGAAAACATTATAAAATAATAGATGGGTGAGTAAAATTGAATTAAGTCTTCTCTTGTAGGTATAAATAGACAGATTAAGTTCTTCTCCGTTTTATAGAATTTGAATATATGGTATTTAAATTATTTAAAAAAAATGTAATTGAGAGTGTAGGATTCTAAGAAGGTATAATTTTAGAAAGCGGATTTAAAGTAAAGAATATAGCATTTATGATTAAATATTCAAGGAAATAGCATTACTATTCAAAAAGGATTATTAAAATTTCTAAGAGAATAGAATCGAGTGGGCGATTTGTGTGAGATACACATTATTTGGATAAATTAACTTTCCTTTAAGATTAAATGGAAATTTCGTTTATATTAAACATTCAGATGAAAATATGAAAAAATAAAAAACAAAATAAATGATAATAAAAATTAATCAAAATGCGAGTTTGATTAATATTTTAAATATGTTTTTTCAACTTACATGCTTTTCTGAATTAACAATTCACTGATGAAAAGATAAATGAAGTACTCACCTGAAACAAAGATTAAATATAATTAGAGATATATTAATAAAAATTTAATTTAATAAAATTGGAGAAAATATCTTATTAATATTTAACAAATTTTATACACTTCTCATTATGTTCTCAAATTTAAATAATTACAATGTAATAAAAAATCCACTAGTAAGAAAGTACAAAATTATTTTTAAACAGCAATTGTATAAAAATGAATTTAGGAAAAAAATTTAAATATAATTAATTAAATGTATTAATTATACTAAAAAATAACAATAAAAACGCGTAAATAGAAAAAAATATTTTTGATATTGATATACCTCAAAAATAATAATTATAATAATAATAAAATAACTTAGAAATGAATATAAATGAAAATAAGAAAAAGACTAAAAGGGTGGGGCTAAAGAATAGTATAATGAATTCTGAAATCTCATTAAAAAAATTTAGAAACTCCATTGTGAAATTTTTTTCCCAAAAATATAGAATTATTTAAAAAAACGAATAAGTTTTTTAAGGGAAAAATTTTTCAAATAGTTATAACTCTGTTTTGGAAATGGAGTAAATAATGAATAGCACACTAAATTAACTATTTAAGAAAAAATATTTTATAAATATTCCAAACCACCAAAGCTATTAATGCCTTTTTCCTTCATTCAAGAATTGATTCTCTTTTAACTTATGAATAAAAGAAATGGATAATAATTTGAATAAAATGGAAATCTATTCAAACAATCGAATTTTATTCCTTCTAGAAGGAGCCAATTTGTTTTCTAACTTATGAACTCAAACGTTATGTTAACCAATCAAGATTCTTTTACCTTTTTCTACCAAAATAGATGACATAAATTAAACCTTTAATGACTTCGATGATTCCATTCCTATTTTTTTTTTATTATAAAGCTCCTTAACAAAATTAAATAAATCCATAACCACAGTAAAATTTATTTAAATTAAATTATTCAAAGAATTTCTAATTAAATAAATTATCTCTAAATAATGGAATTTTCAAAGAAGAATACACTAAACAGGAAGAATATAGATACAATTTTCATTAAATGAGTTTATTTTTGAAAATAATTTATAAATACAAGAATAAAACCTAAGTTAATCTATTTCACAAGATTAAGATTTCGCCCTAATAATTTTCACATATAAATATTCACTTATAAATGTTTATTTTTTAAGATGATTGTAGATCAGATGTTTTTGGAAATTTAAATATGACCATATCCCGGCTGAAAAGTTAATTATAGGGAAAAGTGTCCTAATAGGAGATCCTTTTTTGCACAATGGTAAAGGGCACTCAACTCTTTTTTTAATTTGGATTTTTTACTATTTGTGTTTATAAACACTCTCTTTACACAAATATGTGTATTCATATATTCATTAATTTTTATTAAAATGGTTGGAAAAATTAATTTACGAATAATGTTGTGTCTATCTGTTCAAAAACAGGATGCCTAATTGGATATATTAAGTGTTATCAAAATAACGAATAAGATTTTTAGGGAAAAATTTTTCAAATGGTTATAATTCTGTTCTGGAATTGGAGTAAATAATGAATAGCACTAAATTAACTATTTAAGAAAAGATATTTTATAAATATTCCAAACCAACTTGAAAAAGTCTTCTGAAAACATGTATTTGGAAATATACTAATTTTATTCAATCAAAATTGTTCAATTCATGACAATTATTAATAAAAAATAAAATGTTTAAAACAATACAGATACTTTTGTTTAAAAATTTCTGAAAAGACATGAAAATAGGAAATATTTCTCAATATCTAGTAGATTGATTAAGTTTCAGGAAAAAAAAAATTTCGATAGAAATACAGAATCTTTTATTTCGTGAGACCAGCATAGAGATATCTTATATTAGGCCTGTTGTATGCACTTTATAAAAAATCTTTAGTTATTTTTATAAAAAATTTCAAAAATTGAATCAAATAAAACTTGAAAAAAGAGTAGAAACTACGATATATACCGAACAATTTCTAATCTTATCTTATTATGCTAGCTAAAATTGTTTGTTTGTTTGTTTAGCCATGGGTTCTCAAAAACCGCTCTAACGATTTTTTTCAAATTCACACTAGATATATATTTATAAAGAAAAATTGAGTTTTATTGATCATATCTCTGGAAAAATACATCTTCATTAGTTTTTTTTTAATTTAAATGTAAAAATGTGACGTCACTATGTCATCCTTATTGAAATTTGACTCCCGCCTTTTTTAAAGGATATTGTATTAATATTTTTTTATATTTAAAATATTTTAAAAGTCATTATTTAATTTCGAAATAAAATTAAAAATATATATTTTAATAATATTTTATGATTATAAATTACGATATATATTTATCATTCTTCCAACAAAAAAAAAATATTCATGCACTAAGAAACATAATAATATTATATAAACATATTTATGTATTATTGAGGACTCCAAGTTCCTTTCATTTTAATCAGATTGATGCAATGATGCAACATTTAATAATTGTAATAAATAATTAAAGAATTGTATATCAATATTTTTTAAAGGGTCGAGCGAGAGCTCGATGTCCTAGGTATTAATATTTCCAGCCAAACCCAATAATAATGAATTATTTTTTTTTTAACTTAATTACCGAGCCGAGGCTCGGGGTCCCGGTACTAAATATAATTGTAAAAAAAGTTATATGAATGTTTGTACATTATCTTGAAAAGTAAGTATAAAAACATTTGCTTATCATTTGGCAGCAATTAATGATTATCGCTCACCGATTGTGAAAAGAGGTGTTTTGTTGTTTTCTTGCTATAGTTTATCCCTAAGAATTTGATAGGGAATCTGCATGGAAGTTAGGCCACACAGAGCCCGACGGAAGCCTATCTGATATTAGGACTGTATCTCAATTCCTATATTCGATTACAAATAAAATTACACAAATTATGTAATCTTAAATAAAAATTAAAAATATATACCTAAATATTTAACATCCCGTGAAGTTGAATTTTTTTTTATATATTTCGGAGATTGTAGCATCATCAGAAAGTTTACTTCTTCTCAACTCTCTCAGTTGATTAAATATTATTCATATTAAGTTTTATATTTTTTAATTTTAATTTAGGTTTTCATAATTTATTTTTAAAATGTTTCAATTACTGCATTGGAAAACTACATAGGCAATAGAATTTAAAAGAAATGTAATAAACAAAATACTTAAATTTATAAATATTATTTTCCCATAAAAAAACGTGTTATTTATGTTTATTGAATATTTTCGTTTTAGTATATTTTTAAAATAATCGAAAAAAATGCAATGTAGGTAATCTAAAAGAAATTTCATGATTCATTGCCCTTGGTTATTTTGGTTTTAGAAAAAAAATGATAGTCCATGAACCTGGTTAGTGACCCGGGCTTTTTAGGGACTCGCGACCAAAATTAGCCGACAAGGCGCCACTATAACGGCAGCATCCATATGTCAATTGGACCTTACAACATAGCGATGACCATTAAGCTAATTCGATGACAATGCACCAATTCAAGAGAAGCCATTCGGCTCTAATTGGATTCGATTAGATCCCTTCTTAAGTGGAGGCGGCTATTTGGAGAAAAACAAAGCAGCATTTTTTATTTTAATGAGAAAGGTAATTTAAGGGAAGAAAAAAAATAGTAAATAATATTTTTTTGTAATTTCATCGTAATATTAAATGATATTCTGATTTGAATGTACTATAAATAATCAAAGATTTAAAAAATAGTATAAATATCCCAAAGTTTAAAATAAAAATAAAGATATAATTTACCTTAAGAGTTTTATTATATTTTCCTAATTTATTTAATCATTATTCAAAACAAGAAAAAGTAAAAATAAATGTTAAAATAAATATTACAAATTAAATTTTATTTTGTGGTAAAGGTAATTGTCACCTTTCAACAGAAAACATTAATTATATCTATCTCTGTGACTCTACGGAACTCGAAAGTTCTTGGCCGCAGCAACCACACCCCATCAAGTATTCCTATCCTGAGCCACATCCTTCCAGTCCCTATCCTCTCCCATCTCTCTCACATCCTTTCTCACATTATCCACCCACCGTGTCCTTGGACTTCCAAGAGGACGTTTCCCACTCGGTCTCCCTACCAATATATTTTTCGCCATTCTATCTTCTCCCATTCTAACCACGTGTCCTGCCCACCGTAGCCCTTTTGATTTTATAATTCTAACTATATCTGGAGATGCATAGAGGTCATGCAATTCCTCGTTATGCAATCTTCGCCATTCCCCGGTTTCTTTGGCCCATAAATGCTTCGCAGAATCCTATTCTCAAATACTCTAAATCTACTCTCGTCACCTAAGGTCATAGACCATGCCTCACATCCATATAATACAACCGGTAAAATAATGGTTTATATATTTTAACTTTTATCCCTTTTGATAATAATTTTGATGCGATTTAGCCCCTTTATTGCAGGATAACAAGCGTTTCCCGATTGTAACCTCGCTTTAAACTCATCTCGAATATTATTACCTTTCGTTATCACAAAACCTAAGTATTTAAATTTTTCTACATTTTCAAATTTTCAAGATTTTGTGTGTTAATACTATTCCTCTGTGTTACTAAATACTTTGTCTTAGCATTATTTATTTCTAGTCCCACATTTTTTCCTGCTTCAATTAATTTTTCTACACTATCTATAATTGCAATTGCCGAAACTCCCATCTATTCCTGTCGCTTTATTATTTTTAGATTTTCCTATCATAATTTCTACCACATGTAACATAGGTTCTTCGAGATTAATTTCCGCTGTATCTACAGTTAAGGTTTCAGATCAATTACCTAGATTCGAATTTAATAATTTTTCAAAATAGTTCCTCCATATATTTTTAATATCGCCCGCATCTGTTTTTAAAACATTAATTAAGAGACTTTTTAATATTTGTATTATTACTAAAGTCATATTAAAGCGAATTCATTAAAGTGATTTTTAGACTCCATTGAGCAGAAAAGAATCGCAATTAACCATTACTAGCACAAGGACTGACCCACAGAAATTAATGCTCATCCTTAAAATTGAATCTTATCAAGTTCAATAATTTATATAAAAATTAAGACAAGAGACCAACTATTTTCGATATAATAAAAATAAATTTCTTCTGTTCACTGAATTTTTTTCTTAAAATAATTTAATAAATTAATCCTGGACTTAAGTTCGAGGGATCGAAGGGTCGTTGGAGCGCTAAGTTCATTTAAATTTAAGTAAAAATAAAAATAATTCACAAGAAAGCTAGGTAAAATAGAGATTTATTCCGAAGGCCAATAATTATAAAACAAAATTTAATAAATCATAAAATATTAAAATTGAATTTTCATTCATGAATCGTACAAAATAGTTTTGTTGAAAAAGATACAGTATTACTAGGTCATTATTTATAATTTCTCTAAACTCAATGGACATATATATGGAAAAATTATTATTTATTTATAATCTATTTAAAATTCCATCAAATGAAGGAGAAAAAACATCGTACATTTCACCACTTGAATGTTGAACTTGAAGAATACAACTCATCTAGAATATACGAGTATATATGTATGCAAAAATATTCGCAGAGTAAAACAACCAACATCAAATAGAATGAAAAACTCGCCACATTCTATTATATACTCACAGTTTTCATTTAATAATGAATATATATACATATATAAAGAAAGAAAAAAAAAACTTGAAGAGTGAAATTTATTTTTACCATGTTGAAGAAAAAAAAATGACTCAAATGAAAAATAAATATATAACTAGAATGAAGATAAATTCTTCTTTTGGAAGGAGTGGATGAATGAATGTGGCCACTTTGGAATTTTCTCTCAGTTGGAATCAACCGGACACTTGTCAACAAGTCAATAAATTGCCTTTAATCAATTATATTTACAAAAAAATGATAGAATGTTTATTGGTGCTTAATTGAAAAATTTATTTTTCAAAGGCTAGAATCGCTCATCAAGATGAAAATGTATTTAAATAGTTATTTTCTTTTTTTTCTATCATCATATTCTTTTAATAACAAAAATTCATTGAAAAATAAACATTTATAATTCATCAAAATTTAGTCACAAAGAATGATTAAAACAAAATAAAATAAATGATTATGTAACTCGCAAGTCTCCTCACCCATTCGAGCCACAAGTTCAGTTTATCCTAATATTCGCAATTTTATGATTCTATCTTCGGGGGGTACAGAGATTATGCAATATCCGCTATTCAGAGAAATTTTTACCGACCGACGATAGTAAGGGAGGTATTGTTTTCACACCAAATTTCACATGTGGATATTTTTACATATCTCCACGAATCATGCATTTTCTTAACAGATAAAAGTATTTTTAGCATGATGTTCGTCCGTCCGTTCGTCCGTCCGTCCGTCCGTATAGATGTGTACAGCCTGAACAGCTCAACGGATTTTGATGAAATTATGTATATTTACTTAATGCATCAGTGGGATGAATTGATCAACTTTTGGTGCAAATCCGGAAACCGGAAGTGGTAGTATTAGCGATCGACGATAGGAAGGGAAGGGTTATTTTCATACCAAATTTCACATGAGGAGATTTTTTACATATCACCACGAATCATGCACTTTGTATTGATTTTATCCTCGAGAAAAATCATCTTTATTAGTTTTTTCTTAATTTTAAATTATATGACGTCATCCAGGCATATATTATAAATAAAATAAAATTAAAAATATTTAATATTTATGTTATATCCATATCTGTTTTTTATTGCATTAATAGATATATTAAAATTATATGAAATGGTTCCTGTAGCTGGAAATTAATTTACTTCAAACCGTCGGTCGGTTCGGACCTGGCCACAGGTCAACTTATTTTATTAATATTTAATTAATGATAACGTTACAAAACAACATAATAACAAATTAATCTATAAACTAGAAATGAGCAAATGAGGCTCCTTAACAGAAACCGATTCTAAGCATCTAATATTTCCCCTCCGTAACGGTTTGTCGTTAAATCACTCATTAATGATTTCTGTTTGATAGCACCAAAATATGGATGGAGTAGTGAATCCCGTGAGGTTGGATCTTCTATGGGTAATGACTAGTCCTTACTAGCGGATATATTCCTGAAGGAATTCGTAGATCATGAAATTTAAGAAGGAATTCATGGAACCGCGATTCCTATCTATAATTTAAATTAATTTATTAAAAGTTTTTGTAAAACTTTGTATCTATTATATTTGTTATAGATCTTCTGAAAAAAGAATAGTGAAGAAATTTCCAAAAAAATATATATTTATTATTATTATTATTATTATCTCAATATTTTCTTTTTCTTTATATTTCTTTTGTTGCTATCAAAAGCTTTAGAATTGGACAGAATCACGCTTGAGACATGACGAGTTTTCACGATAGCTCACCACGCCCGGCTAACATAACTAAAATATATTGGCAGATAAATCCGGTCGATAATTGAATGAAAGCTATCAAGCTTTGTAACATTTATTCATCCATTCGATAGCACGAAAACTGATGCCTAAGGCCACGTTAGATAAAAATTCAATTATGCACATATAGAATGAAGAGTGAGTGGGTCATAAACATTTACTATAAATTACTATATACATTTTTCACATCTCTCTATATATATTCTACATACCTAATTAATTCAAATAAAACCTAATATGTTCAAATAATATGTAAAATACTAATAATTTATTTTAATTAGATAATTTTATTTTTGAAAGAATAAGTTGACCTGTGGCCAGGTCCGAACCGACCGACTGTTTGAAGTAAATTAATTTCCAGCTACAGAAACAATTTCAAATAATTTTAAGATATCTATTAATGTAATAAAAAACAGATATTGATATAACATAAATATTTTTAATTTTATTTTATTTATAATATATATGCAAGAGACAAGGCTGTGACGTCATGAATGGCTGGATGACGTCATATAATTTTAAATCAAGAAAAAACTAATAAATATGATTTTCCCGAGGATAAAACCAATACAAAGTGCATGATTTGTGGTGATATATAAAAAAATCTCCTTTGGTGTGAAAATAACCCTTCCCTTCCTATCGTCGATTGCTAACTCTACCACTTCCAGTTTCCGGATTTGCACCAAAAGATGATCAATTCATCATACTGATGCATTAAGTAAATATACCAAATTTCATCAAAATCCGTGAGCCGTTCAAGATGTACACATCTATACGGACGGACAGACACACTGTTGTCGGTCGGTAAAAATTAACTTAAATATACGAAAGTATCGATACCAAAAAACGAGGCGATATTCGAAAGGCTGATATCGATAGCATTTCCGTATTGGATCAAAAGAACCGAAACTTCCTGGAATCGGATCGGTTGTTTATTACTTAATCGTAATATATTGTGAGTTATCGAAAGGTAAGTTTAGATACAAGAGTTATATTTGAAGTAACATTATTTAGAGATTTTTCAATGTTTTTTTTCTTTTTTTGTTAATTAACAATTGAAAATTATTAATTCCGTCTCTTTAAGGTTTCATCCATCACAGTCTCACTAAATTTAGTAGAGTAAAGAGGAGGAATTTGAATTTAAACATGGATCCAAGATACATATATTTTTCTATTTATAGTAACTTAATGAATGGACTATTCATAGAGATTTATAATCTATAGATGAAAGGAAAATACGTTAATTTTAACTATAAACATTTATATTTAACATGTATAGATATTTCTATCTGACACAGCTAACGAATGTCTCCATTCATATCCGTTAATTCTTTGGTTCAAATCCGGAATTTGCAAGCAAATTTTGAAATTCTATATTTATGAATGTATATGTCTGTAAGTCCGGATTCCTAATCCTTGTTACCGCACACCATTAAATAAATAAATAAAGTGATGAGAGAGCAACATATTACTATTATTTATAAAATCCGATAATAAAAATCTGGAATATCTCCACTCGACTATCTCGCAATTTGAATTGGATTAAATAACATAATATATTATATTTAAATTAAATTTAATTAATTAATAATTATAAATTAAAATTAATAAATAATATTTATTAAACCAGCACGTGTTTGGCTTTTTGTTGATGGCACCACGTCACGTGTTGGCGCGTGAGATTTGCAGTGTTAAAAAATTAATTCTGGTACTTTCAGCGATTCAATCAAGCTGAAATTCTATATATAGCAGTTTTATACAATTATTAATCATGTGAAAAATTATCAAAAATATATCTTTATTTTTACGGTCACTTTAGAAGAAAAAAAATCAAAACGTTGTAGGTAATGACCCTCTTCGGGTTGAGCTACATTTCTCAAAAGTTGATAGAAAACTATGAATTTTGAATAATGCCCATGTACCAAATTTCATTATTCTAGAGTTTTTGCGTAATCTTGGTTACATACATACACACACATACACACACAGAGACATTTTTTTCAACCTTAGTGAAAATGATTCAGGAACCTTCAAAACGTATAAAAACATCAAAATCTCAACATCGAAAATTTTCGTGATCGCAATACTATCATCAACTTTATATAAATATATAAATATATACAATAATCAACTTTATATAAATCATATAGTTATAGATAATTAATTTTAATATAAAAAAAAATATAAGGTATATATAAATAACAGTTAAACTTCGTTTTGTTGTTTTATTTCAAAAAATGTTTGTAAACTGTGTTATCATAATATGAAGTATCAAGAGCTTTGATCAAATCAATAATTTTTTTTTTAAATTCAGAAAATATATGAAAAGGATTTTTTTTTTTTGTCAATAAAGTTAAGTTTTTTAGTGTTATTTTTAAGTACTTTTTTAGTTTTAAAATACGGATTTTTAATGAAATATTTATGTATTTGTAATCTTGTTTGTCTTTTCTTGTTTAATAAAACTTTTATTATTACATTATATTTCAATACCTTATTTTAAGTCGTTTTCATTTTAAAACGAAAGCGATGGAATATATCTACATCGTTTATTTATATTTATATATATACTAGCTGATCAGAGCGCCGAAGGCCCCTGTACCCCCGAAGTAATACATAGTATTTCGTTGAAAGTCTGTATGTAAAAGGTTTTCATCCATTTTGTTGCAATCAGTTTATCACATTATTATATTTTTTTGTGTTCTTATTTAAAAGATATTTTAATTTAATCAGTAAATTAATTATATATTACTATTGTATTTGTTATATCAATCTATCTATCCCTGTGGCTCTACGGATCTCGAAAGTAACCCCCAAGTCTGAGCTAAAACCATCCTATATAACTCCTACTCTGTCCCATCTGTCCCACGTCCCTTCCTACATTGTCCACTCACCACGTTCTTGGTCTTCCCAATCGGTTTTTCCAAATATATTTCGCCGATCTTTAATCTACCATTCTAGCCATGACCCCTTCCCACACATCCCAGCCTTCTCTATTTTATAACCATAATAACCTTAACTATATCTGGAGATGCATAGAGGTCATGCAATTCCTCGTTATGCCATCTCCGCCATAGCCCGGTGATCTCATCTTTCTTTCGCGTCTTTAAATGCTGCAAACAATCCTAATATCAAATTCTCTAAATCTACCCTTTCCCAAGAACATCCACCACCCATATAATACAACAGGCAAAATAATTGTTTTATATATTTTAATTTTGATTATACCGGTTAAGTAAGAAATTTCTTTTTTTTTGTTTCTATGAGAGCAAAAAAGTAAACAAATTACATACATACAAACACTCTCCTTTATATATATAAATAGATAGATAGAAGATAGAAGATATATATATAGAGAGAGAGGTGGGGGGAGATAGTTAGAGAATGAAATATGTTTATTGTTTTTTTAGTAATTAGATAATTAATTTTCAAAAATTTAAAAACAATATCAACGATTAAAATTACATGTTTTAGGCCAAATAATTATATGTATAAATGTTCTTTCTGAACAATGAAATGTTGAAAGTCGCGCATTGCTATCGGTAAAATCAATTGTAAATCATGCAGTTCTGAAATTCATATGTAAATATTAAACATATTAATAAATACATTTGGTCTCCCAGTGTATCAATTGTCGATTATTTATTCTATGAATAGTATATGATTCATCACACTCGCCAATGAATTCAATACAAGATTAAAATTGAACATTTTACTTATTATCTCTCTCTCTCTCTCTCTCTCTCTTTCAATAATTACTATACTTTAAGTATAAAATGATGTGAATGTTTTTAATATTTTACCCCCTTCTTATATTATATTTTAATCCATTATTATGTTAACATCATCATGTTCATTCTGACAGATTTAAACTTATGTCCTTATATTCGTAATATTCTCGTCTTATTTATAATCATTTAATTAAATCATTTTACAAAACATTTTTTTATTTTTATAAGTAATTTAGATCAATAAATAAAATTCAAAAAATGAAGTATAAATGTAATTTAAGTTTTTGATAAAATTTAATCAAATTTGATAGAAGACAATCAAAAATTCCATTAAATCACAAGAGTAATCTTTAATAAAAATTCCAGTTGGTCGATAATGAAAAAAGTTTGGAATCGTTTTTATCTATCTATCTCTTGATTTACCCTGAAAATAAGTCCTTAGAAAATTGAAAAGTATCTTTATTATTATGGATATTTTTTAAAGTACAACATTAAAAATAATAAAAAAAAATCTGAAGTGTCTCCACTCGACTGTAACGCCGAGATTGAATAGTAGAGGAAAAGTCGTACAAGCACAAATGGACATACCCGTGCCATCTATCGGAATCAATATGATTGACTAATGGATTGGAGGGGATATAGCCTAGTGATAGGATGAAGTGAAAAGAAAGAGATATTCTCGCCTGTCCAATGGATGAAATATTATCGTCTCGCTATCGAATTAATTAATGTATTGCATCTTACCGAAAATTCTACCGTAAACGTTTCTCTCCAGTAGTGTCTGTTACGGCCAAGTTTTTAGGTTACGGCCAAGTTTTAGGATACCGCCAGTTCTAGGCTACCGCAAGTTTCCGGTTAGCTGCTGTTTTAGACTACCGCAAGTTCAGGTTACGTGCAAGTTTTAAGTCATCGCCGTTTCCGGATATCGCTTTTCGTTATGCCTTTTTGTCCCTAGTTGGAAAACGAAGAAAATACACCTACTTCCTATATCATCACAGCATTACCGTATCGTACTGACTTTTTCTATTAATAACGTCTATCTATTAAGTGTCTCGTATTAAAGGTTATAAAATAAATAAAAACCAGTAGATCCCCCCGTTGAGTCTCTATCCAGCAACCTAAGTTGAGAGTAGGCTATTCATGTATCTGAAATTGTACAATAAACATATGTGTACCGTAATATGAATCAAAGTTTGTAAATATATCTTGTTTATTAATTGATATCTAAATATAATAAAATTTCTTTCTTTTTTTTTTATATAAATTATTCTTATATAATTTCCCTCTCTTATGTTATTTATTTAGTACCGATTGTACAATTAAGGTCGCATGAGCATATGGCGCCCGGACAATAGGGACGCTGGTTTTTGTTTTTTTTATACATAAATATATGACTGTTCAGCTGGGACATTGAATTTTCATTATACATAAATATATGGTCCCCAAACAGCTGGTACATTGGTTTTTCTTTTATTGATTATTAATCACATAAATATATCGATATTAATTATTAATATAATTAAAAATAAACTAATTAATAAAATAAAATGAAAATAAATATATAAAATTAAAGAAATGAACTTGTAATTGATTTTGGATGATATAATTTATTTGGAGGTGTTTTTTTATATATTTAATATAGATTAAATTTAAGTATACCTATAATTATCGTTTGTTCTTAGAAAATATAACTAAGACACAGTAATTCATTTTGTATTTATAAACATAATAATATTAATAATAAGCTTGACAATTTTAAATGTTAATATTATTCCATTCTAAAATAATTATATTGAAAATAATTATTTTTATCTTTGAAGGTTTATAAAATTGCTATAAATGAGTTTATGATTTATTTAAAAATAATTCAGAGATGATTTATTTAGTTTTTTTATAAATAATATAAATTATTTGAAATTCCGTTTAGTTATGATAAATTTATTATTGAATAAATTTAAGTATACCTATAATATAATTATCGTTTGTTCTTAGAAATTATAACTAAGACACATTAATGCATTTTGTATTTATAAATATAATAATATTAATAATAAGATTGATATTTTTAAATATTAATATTATACAATTCTGATACAATTTTATTGAAAATAATTATTTTTATCTTCAAAAGTTTATACAATCATTATAAATAAGCTTATGACTTGTTTAAAATTAATTCCGAAATAATTTATTTATTTTTATATAAATAAAATAAATTATTTAAAATTCCGTTTAGTTATTATGAATTTGTTATTGAATAAATTCAAGGATACCTATAATTACCGTTTATACTTGGAAAATATATTCAAAACATTAATTCATTTTGTATTTTAAAACATAATAATGTTAAGAATAAGATTAATAGTTAGAAATATTAATAGTGTTCAATTCTAAAGTAATTTTATCGAAAATAATTATTTTTATCTTTAAAGGTTGTATAAACTTATGCTTATAAATAAGCTTATGACTTGGTTGAAAATAATTCCGAAATAATTTATTTAATTTTTTTATAAATAAAATAAATTATTTAGAATTCCGTTTAATTATGATAAGTTTATTGTTGAATGAATTTAAGTATTACCTATAATTATCGTTTGTTCTCTGAAAATGTAACCCCAATACATTAATTCATTTCGTATCTAGTAAACAAAATAATATTAATCATAAGATTCTAATAATTTTAAAAATTAATATTATTCAATTCTAAAATAATTATATTGAAAATAATTATTTTTATCTTTAAGGGTTTATACAGTTGTTATAAATAAATTTATGATTTGTTTAAAATTAAGTCAGAAATTATTTGTTTATTTTTTTAAACAATATAAATGGTTTCAAATTTCGTTTGGTTATGATAAATTTATTATTGAATAAATAATTCAACAACTGTTTGTCTGTAGTATATGGTATTATACCTTATATAATAATTTCGTTATTGTAATTGATTATCTACTTGTTTTGTATTGTAAATTTTTATTCTCTTTAATAATTATTTTGTACTGGGTTGCTGGTTATAATAGAGTTTTTCCTTAACGATGGCGGAAGAATTAATAGCTTATATTTATCTCGAATTACCGAATTTCTACCGCTAACAAATTCATCCCATAGTAGCCTTCAACGATTTCTCAGTGGACATGTCAGCAATATGAGTGCCTTAATGTCCCTAAATTTACCGGATGTGGGAGATTTTATTAAATTACAGATAGCATTAAATAACTTAGATTCTGGCACCAGGAGAGAGTTCGAGGACAAGCAGTCGTCGACAACCATACCGACTTATGAGTTACTCATAGAGTTTGTAACGGAGCGTAGCCGTGTAGCGGAGCTCATGAAGATAGATAACAGTGGTTGTGGTGATGCTATTAGCAAATCAGATTCTAAAGGTCCAGTTTCCTTTCCGTCCCGAGTTCCTAAAATAATACCTTACCGCCCTCTGTGAAGATTTCCGTACCGCCACCAACCAATAATACCTTACCGCCCTCTGTGAAGATTTCCGTACCGCCACCAACCAATAATACCTTACCGCCCTCTGTGAAGATTTCCGTACCGCCACCAACCAATAATACCTTACCGCCCTCTGCGAAGATTTCCGTGTCGCCACCAACCAATAATACCTTTCCTCCTTCTAAGAAGATTTCCGTGTCGCCACCAACCGATAATACCTTACTACCTACTGGGAAAACTTCAATACCGTTGCCGTTGGACAAAACTGTCTCGCTCTTTCGTGAACCTAAAGTGTCACCCTTGGAGAAGAGTGATGATATTCCGATCTCATCAGTGGAGAATGAGCCTACCTGTATGAATTAGTAATTTTCTAAACTTGATATGAAGCAAGTCCTGCTACAAGTACCTGTTGCCGATGAAGAGTCACGTAACATTACGCATACACGGGTAACGGGTGGATATTTTCTATTAAGCTAGTAGAAAAGAAATCTACCTCAGGGATTGGCAACCCTGCCCTCGCGTGAGCCCATGGTTTCTCCATTTCACATGGAAGAATCATGTATCGTTTCGTCTTGAAGTCTCTTTGGAATCGACGGGTAACGGGTGGATATTTTCTATTAAGCCAATAGAAAAGAAATCTACCTCAGGGATTGGCAACCCTGCCCTCGCGTGAGCCCATGGTTTCTCCATTTCACATGGAAGAATCATGTATCGTTTCGTCTTGAAGTTCTCTTTGGAATCAACGGGTAACGGGTGGATATTTTCTATCAAGCCAATAGAAAAGAAATCTACCTCAGGGATTGGCAACCCTGCCCTCACGTGAGCTCATGGTTTCTCCATTCACGTGGAAGAATCATGTATCGTATCTTTGAAGTTCTACCGAGAGTCCCGTACCGATTGAAATCAAACACTTCCGTACCGGTCCATTCCGACAAAACTTTCTGTACGACGTTCCCTCTGGAAGGGGGTATGTAACGCCGAGATTGAATAGTAGAGGAAAAGTCGTACAAGCACAAATGGACATACCCGTGCCATCTATCGGAATCAATATGATTGACTAATGGATTGGAGGGGATATAGCCTAGTGATAGGATGAAGTGAAAAGAAAGAGATATTCTCGCCTGTCCAATGGATGAAATATTATCGTCTCGCTATCGAATTAATTAATGTATTGCATCTTACCGAAAATTCTACCGTAAACGTTTCTCTCCAGTAGTGTCTGTTACGGCCAAGTTTTTAGGTTACGGCCAAGTTTTAGGATACCGCCAGTTCTAGGCTACCGCAAGTTTCCGGTTAGCTGCTGTTTTAGACTACCGCAAGTTCAGGTTACGTGCAAGTTTTAAGTCATCGCCGTTTCCGGATATCGCTTTTCGTTATGCCTTTTTGTCCCTAGTTGGAAAACGAAGAAAATACACCTACTTCCTATATCATCACAGCATTACCGTATCGTACTGACTTTTTCTATTAATAACGTCTATCTATTAAGTGTCTCGTATTAAAGGTTATAAAATAAATAAAAACCAGTAGATCCCCCCGTTGAGTCTCTATCCAGCAACCTAAGTTGAGAGTAGGCTATTCATGTATCTGAAATTGTACAATAAACATATGTGTACCGTAATATGAATCAAAGTTTGTAAATATATCTTGTTTATTAATTGATATCTAAATATAATAAAATTTCTTTCTTTTTTTTTTATATAAATTATTCTTATATAATTTCCCTCTCTTATGTTATTTATTTAGTACCGATTGTACAATTAAGGTCGCATGAGCATACGACTATCTCGCAAATTTGAATTTGATTAAATAACATAATATATTATATTTAAATTAAATTTAATTAATTATAAATTATCAATTAAAATTAATAAATAATATTTATTAAACCAGCGCGTGTTAAAAAATTAATTCTGGTACTTTTAGCCATTCAATCAAGCTTAAATTCTATATATAGCAGTTTTATACAATTATTAATCATGTGAAAAATTATCAAACATATATCTTTATTTTTACGGTCACTTTAGAGGAAAAAAAATCAAAACGTTGTAGGTAATGACCCTCTTCCGGTTGAGCTACATTTCTCAAAAGTTGATAGAAAACTATGAATTTTGAATAATACCCAGTGGTGTTGTGCTAATTTTTACCGACCGACGATAGTAAGGGAGGTATTGTTTTCACACCAAATTTCACATGTGGAGATTTTTACATATCTTCACGAATCATGCATTTTCTAAACAGAAAAAAGTATTTTTAGCATGATGTCTGTCCGTCCGTCCGTCCGTCCGTATAGATGTGTACAGCCTGAACGGCTCAACCGATTTTGATGAAATTTGGTATATTTACTTAATGCATCAGTGGGATGAATTGATCAACTTTTGGTGCAATTCCGGAAACCGGAAGTGGTAGTATTAGCGATCGACGATAGGAAGGAAAGGGTTATTTTCACACCAAAGGAGATTTTTTTATATATCACCACGAATCATGCACTTTGTATTGGTTTTATCCTCGAGAAAAATCATATTTATTAGTTTTTTCTTGATTTAAAATTATATGACGTCATCCAGCCATTCATGACGTCACAGCCTGGTCTTGCATATATATTATAAATAAAATAAAATTAAAAATGTTTATATTTATTATTTATGTATCCATATCTGTTTTTTATTACATTAATAGATATATTAAAATTATTTGAAATTGTTTCTGTAGCTGGAAATTAATTTATTTCAAACAGTCGGTCGGTTCGGACCTGGCCACAGGTCAACTTATTTTTTACCGGAATGCGTTCCGGACCCCGGTTCACGGTTCGGAAAAACAAGCCGGTTCGTTCCGGTTCGGGTTCGGTTCAACCCCTTGTTTATAAAAATACATATAAAAATTCGTCAAAAATTAGAAAAAAAACAGCAATTCTTTTTAATTTTTTTTTCAATACGTCAGCCAATTCTTGTTATCAGAAATCATCTTTAGTTCCGGAACGCGTTCCTGTCCAAAAAGGAAGTACCGGAACGACGTTCCGGAGCGTTCCGGCTCGACAACACCACTGATAATGCCCATGTACCAAATTTCATCATTCTAGCTCAAACCGTTTTTGCGTAATCTTGGTTACATACATACACACACACACACAGACATTTTTCTCAACCTTAGTGAAAATGATTCAGAAACCTTCAAAACGTATAAAAACATCAAAATCTCAACATCGAAAATTTTCGTGATCGCAATACTATAGTAAAAACATTGGAAAATGTGTATTAATAATATTATTATGTTCTCCAGAGTGATGTAGTTGTTACTAGACAGCTCGAATGTCAGTTGATAGCCAATCGCCGCCGGCTAATAAACCTAAAAAGTTTCTCCTCCTATGTAAGGTGTTTCTATTTTCCATACTCCTTCCCGAATTGATATGACTGAAAGGTTGATGGCAATTATCATCATTCATCACTATCATTAATAGGGTTTTTATTAGCTTCATTTATTTTATACATTCTCTAGCAACCAACATCTATTACTCTCTCAACATTTCGAAAATTAACTAAAATTTTATTTTAGTTGCCAAAGTAATAATTGGGTTTATTTCTCTTTCTCTTTCGACATAATATGCTTACATATGTTACTCAAGATGTAATTAAAAATAATGTAATGGTTTATAAAACTAACGAGTATGATAAATTAAATATTCTGCTTATATGTGATATGCAATTAATAGAACTTGATGCATAGGTAATAGAAGAATCCTTATTATTAAGGCTATTAACTACTAACCTAGGAAGATAGGATTGCATAGCATTGAGTCTATTCTGCTTTTATGAACTATTCTATTATTCAATAAATAACACCTTTTTCTGTACAAATATTTAAATGTAAAAAACCCTTTTTAAAAATTGAAAAAAAAAAAAATTCAATGACTAATTAAAAAGCATTTTTAATTAAATTTTAATATTTATGAATTCGCAATTATTCCAACAAAAACAAAACAAAACAAATACCAATAGAGTTTAATGAAAATGAAAAGTATGATGAGTGAGTGTTTTGGTAATTTATTTTTTTCCTCTTCCTAAATATATATATACTAGAATATTGATTTTTTTTTAATTCATAAGTTAGTGACGATATCAAAATGCCCGTCTTTCACTGGCTGATGTCCTTCAAATTACAGGCTTCCTCTTTTAATGGAGTTAATTTTAGACCGTAACCCATTCACCTTATAATAAAACTCTAAGATACTGACAAGAAGTGGAAAGCTAATAAAACGTCACCCTCTCAGTGTTTGTAAATTTTCAAGATATTTGTGTTTAATACATTAAATTTAAAAAAAAATTAATGGAATAAAAAAAAAACTCATCGCACACAAAAATAACTATTTTCTCTTTTATTCTCTCTCACCTTCTCTATATATATTTTCCCTTTTGAATGCATTTTTTTAAATTTTCTCTTATATATATATATATATATATATATAAAATCTGCAATGGTTATTTTATTCACCTTTTAAAGATTATAAAAGCAATAAATTCAAAAAGCAAATCGTAAACGAAAGGTAATATAAAAAACAAAAAAGCTAACCCAATTAAATTTAAAATTTTATTTTATTAATTACAGGGGTAATATAAAAATTTTAACCAATCAAATTAGCGATTTTTTGTATCATTCATTATAAGCAATAAATTTTATTGGAAAAAAAGATTACAAAGTCCTATTTATCAGATGAAAAATATAAATGACTAATTTATAATTTTATTTATTGATTTGAATAATTTCTGATAGTAATTAAATAAAGAAATCAAATCAAAGGAAGGTTCAGAGAAGTTTAGTACTCTTTGTTCGTAAATATGGTATGTTAGATTTGTAAGAAAATTTTAGATTATCTAAAAACTTTCACAAAAGTATAAAGATACGTAAAAAATTAAAATTTCTCAAAAATTAAGTAATTAATTTAAAATATTAATTATTATTATTATTATTATTATTTGCGCAAAGCTCCCATATACAAGGGTATTGATGTGCCCATATATGAATGTTCTTTAGGTGTTAACTTTATTCTTCTTTTTTTCTGCTCGTGAAGATCTGGATCCTCTAGGTGACGAGTGGATTGGTACCACCTGGAGTTATTCTCATCACGATCCATTGTTGCTTATGGATGCTTGTTTTTGAAGTAGTCCTGCTGGTGCAGAGTTGTATAGAACCAGGGCTTGTCAGTTCCTAGAGCCGGAGGCAGCTGATGTTAAATTGAATTTATTAGAAAAATCCGTTCTTGGATAGAAACGAACGCCGACTTCTTGTGTAGAAGGTTGCCACGCTACACTCTCGGCCAAGCCACCTCCTATTTACATAAATTCCACTAGAATTCTCTCTCTCTCTCTCTGTGGCTCTACAGAACTCGAGAGTTCTTGGCCACAGCAACCACATTTCTCCAAGTGTCCCTATCTGTAGCTTTAACCATCCAATCCCTACCCTGGGCCATCTCTTTCACGTTCCTTCTTTCATTGTCCACCTATCGCATCCTTGATCTTCCAAGCAGACGTTTACCAATCGGTCTCCCCACTAATATATATTTTTCGCCATACTTTCCTTTCCAATTCTCTCCACGTGCACTGCCCATTCACTAGAATTAGAGAATTATAATCATATTGTTTACTCTCTTTACTAAAATATTTATTACATCTATAAATATTAATTATGGCCTCCTTGTTTCTATCAAAATATTTATTTTTGCAAATTGTAAAAGAAAAAAGTTGCATCTGTTTATTTCAAAATAATTTTCAGAAATTATATGATGGTATAGTATTCAATTCTTTTTCTTTTCAATTCTTTTTCAAAAATTAAAGAATTGAAGAAATTCCATTATATTTATAGGATTAGCTTCGTATATTATTTCAAAGTTGATGTAACAAATCATTTTGACATGTTATTCATCTTTTTAATTTCCGATAGATTTCAATCTTGTATTTATAAATATGTTGTTTTTTTCCCTTATTGAAATAAGAATTCAAAAATATTCTGTACATCTTCCAACCAGAGATCAATAAATTTTATCTAACATTGTTGGAATAATTGTGCACAGTCGTAAATCTCAAGATTTGATGGCATATGCTTAATTGGTATGCGCCCTGATGTCTCTCACTCTCTCTTTCTCATTCACTCTCTTTGAATAGTTAGATTTTCGTCACTTGGAACTTTTTTCTTTTGATTTTCGAATGAGAATGCTTTGTTTATTATTAACCTGATTTCATCTTCACGTGAAACATTATCAACTGGAATTCACCAACCAATGGTGATGATGCAAATCACCCTCCAGGATACTACAATAAACAAGATATACCATTGAATATTTTAACGGTGTTTGTGATTTCGACGAAAGGACTAATGAGGTAGGTAGAAGGGTTGAATCGTCGCTAGGAGTCGATGTTTGTGTCCATAGAGGAGCATTATACTAAAGAAATAATTAATTTATTTTGATTAAGCCCTTTCTCGCTTATACTCTGATTAAACCATGTCTAAAAGGATGTCGTTTCCCTGATAATGTTATTTAAACAACGTTGAATAATTAATCGGTCCATTTTATGTGGCATGTCTAGTGTTTAAGATTTCCTTTCCGGGGAGCCTTTATCCGGGCAACCTTTTCAAGGAGATTCCGAAATGTGTGGCCAACACCGAAAGGCCATTAAGCTCGCGTACCATTTATCAACACGGATACATAAACCTGCTGTAATTCGATTTGAAATCAAACCCGTTTCGTCAGTGAAGGAGAATCAACTTTCGGCCCCTCTCAACGCTCTCTCTTCTTTGAAAATAATAATAATAATAATAATAATGATAAAACAAATATTCCATTTTTAGTCTAATTTTTGATATCAAGAAATAATTATTTTTAATTTTTTAGAATTTATTAATCATTTTTTCCTAAATTTTCAAATATTTTTGTAAATAAATATTTAAGACTTACAAAAACAAATTTTAATAAAATACTAATAATAAAAATATTATATTCGTTAACAGTTCCTTATTCATAATTCCTATATATTCGCATTTTCACTATTCGCGGCTTAAAAAACTGCGACTAATTTCCTATATTGTATTTATTAAAGCTTTTGTGGTTATTTAGATAATTATTAAGGTAATTTTTATTAAAAGACCACATTGTTTGTATAAAATTATTTATTAAATTAAAATAACTGTACAACGTTTCGACTGCTTATTCTGCAGTCGTTTTCAAGTAATCGTACGCTTGCTCCGATTCAAGCGGAAAACGACTGCAGAATAAGCAGTCGAAACGTTGTACAGTTATTTTAATTTAATAAATAATTTTATACAAACAATGTGGTCTTTTAATAAAAATTACCTTAATAAATTTCCTATATTCTTATCTAAAAAGAGAGTATATTATAATAATTCGGAATTTTTTATTAACGAATTGACTCTATTTTAAGTATTACTAGCCAAAGCCAAGATGATTTTTTTGAAATATACGAATACAAATTAAAATTCCATTTTGACAGTATCTATATTTGCTAAATATTTAAGGATCATAATTACCTCAAATAAGATATTTTAACTATAAACCTAATTAATTAAAATTAATTTTAATTTTCTTTTATCTTATATTTATTGAATATTATTTACCTAGAAGAGGCAAGTATTTACTACCTTTCTTAATTATTTTTAAAATTTTGCTAAAATTTATTAAATGATATTTTATTTCACCAAAAATAAATCACTTTAAAAAAAAAAAACAATAAGCGAGAATCATTATTTGACAACCTGTTATAATTTATTTATATTTCCTTTTAAGAGAAAGAAAAGAAAAAAAAACAAGAACAAAAAAGATATTTGTCTTTCTTTACCAGGTGGAAGTGAAGTTACTTTTGATGACGTAATCAAGGACAGAACAAATATTTTAACAAAAAAAAAAAAAAAAAATCGGACCGAAATAACTCTTCTTTAATACGGTCTCTGTTTAAGAATTCTTAATAAATTAAATTTAAACTATTACTTAAAGTATTTAACAAAGTTCTGAAATGATACATTTACTAACGTATAAAAATTATAAAATAGTAATTGAAAACTCTATTTTCTAATATCAAACCAGAAAATTATATAATTAGTTTAAAATGATAATGAAGTAGAAATGTATTTTGAAACTTTGATCACACAAAAATAAAAAGAAAAAAAAATTAACGAGTCGTTCCTTATACGTTTCAAATAAATAAATAAATAAATAGTTTTTAAAGCCTGAGGTCTATTAAAATAGGAATGACATGCAAATTAAACACCATAAATAGATTTAAGGAAATAAAATTTTTTTTTTTTTTATTTTTAAATCACTCCCACCTGTTAAAAGGCTTCCGTTTGATTCATTCATATTGAAATTTAATTAGCTAACGAAAAAATTAAGAAACTACATTCAAATAAAATATGGTAGAGCGAGGGTAGAGGGGAGTATCTTCAAGATGAAAAGTGCATTTTACGAGAATACAAACGTGTAGTTGTTGGTTCGTCAGCTATCAACGTTTGTTTGTGCGGTTGTCGGTGCCCGCCTATTGATGCATTCAATCGAGCCTCCGCCTTCAAATGAATTTCCTGTTTGGTGCCCCTCGGGGCGAAATTTGTTCGCTCATCCTCTGACACCTTCAGACACGCAGATGCATATGTTATCGTCAAGCCGGACGATCCGTGCTGCATGCAACTAATTTTACAAAAATAAAAATAGAAATGAAGTGAGAAACAAAAAAAAATACTTTTAAAATTATATTAATATCATAATAGATTATATTTAATTTAAATTCATAAATTTTTGATTAAATATCAAGTAATAGAAATATTGGAACAAAAGTGAAAAATAATAACGCCGTTTCAAATTTTGGGATTTAATTATTTATCATAAAGAATATAAAAGTATTATATTTCAGAACGTTCATTTAAATAAATAAATAAAAAAAAACAATTTTAAAAGAAACCACTCATGAAAACGAAAATTTCATATTTATTCTTCATAATTTAAAGATTAAGGAAAACGGGATAATATTTATACACATATTACATATGGAGAATGGAAAATGGACAAAGGAAGAACAATATAATAATAACTACTTAAGAAGTGGAAACTACTGTTCAATATAGGGACTATGGATGAAAATAGATGGCCAAAGATTTGTTTGAGAGAACTCGTAAGAAATTTGAAAAATCGACAACCTACCAGATGGACCTAATTTACACTGTGGACATACAGAAACACAATTGAAAACAGAACTGATGGACATTTTGAAAGTAACTTGGAATAATGAAATACAGAGAATGTGGACAAATCTCGAAAAATATGACTTTAACTCACTCTACAAGAAACAGTAAAGGTAGAAGATTATCTGATAAACACAGAGATTCAGAAAAGAACAGACAAACTTGTGTGGACTCGACTAACAATAAGATCTGAGACTTAAAAATTACAAGGAGAATATAATAAATTTCAAATACTATAAGATAGGCTATACTACTTTGGATCATATAATGGAAAAAAATAAGGACAAGACTAATGGGAAAAGGACAATTATCTAGGAAGGGACGTGAGAGAGATAGGAGAGGGTAAGAGTTGGATGGTTATAGCTCAGTACACAAATAGAATTATTATTGTAATAAAGTAAAATTTAAATCAAATTTATTTTGAATTAAAATATAATTTTGACAATTTCTGTTAAGAATAATTCAGGATATTTAGTAGAAATTTACCTTTTCAGAAATATGTATATTTAAAATTTTTTTGAAATATAATTTATAGTTTAATAATGAAATAATCTCTTTGTTGAAACAAATTAATATACAATACATAATATAATTATTTCAAAAATTGTCGTATTCTAATAATTTTTCGAAAATTTAAAAAGTTCAATTTAATATAAAGTAAATATATTTATTAATACATAGTATATTTATTCCAGATTTTTTTTAAAATTTAATTT
Source organism: Labia minor (assembly GCA_963082975.1). Taxonomy (NCBI): domain Eukaryota; kingdom Metazoa; phylum Arthropoda; class Insecta; order Dermaptera; family Spongiphoridae; genus Labia; species Labia minor. The sequence goes on from OY720347.1 coordinate 65,976,847, forward strand.
ATCACCGTATCACACACACCATAAAGTGTTGTTATTTGCATCGGAACGAGTGAAAAAGAGAATTTAATCAAAATTTTATAGTTTAAGAAAAACATGTTAAATTTTAGACAAAAGAATAAGAAACAAAAAAAAAAAAGATTTGTGTTAATCTTATCATTTAATCATAATTGATTTATTATATATCTAAAGATCTAAAAGTTATTTTTACAATAGAAATAATTTTTACGAGATTCATGTCATTCATATAAATCAAAAGAGTTAATTCTATTCTCTAATACGTAAATCAACCTTGACTGAATATAAATTTAAAAAAAAATCTTCTAATTTATGATAATTAGGATTAGAAATTGTTTGAAGAATGGAAAGTAATTTGAAATTGAAATTTAAATTCTATGTCTATTCTTTTGAATCATCTAAGACTAGAATTAACTAAACATATTTAATGACATTCAAAACATCTTTATGTTTATATGAATGAAAATCTATAAAATATGATAAGCAATTTTCAAAATACAAATTCAAATTTTATTTTATAATGGACGGAGGGTAGAAAAGCTGGCGAAAATTGAATTACGAGGGGATCAATTAGAAAAGGCCGAGTACTTTTGAGTTTTAGATATGGAATCATTTAAAATTGGATAGTCATAAAGAAATTAATTTTAAAATTAACAAATGGCACTAATTAATAATTAATTAATAGCTGATTGTACACAAATGACTTTTACAGCAATTTGAATAATTAAGATTATTACTTCAAAAACATGAACAGACATTATTTTAAAATTTAGCTTTCAAACATATAGATCAGTGGTACTCAACCACTGTGTTCTGGCACTTTTGTGTGCCGCGAGATTTACAAATGTAAAGTTCAAATTAAGAAAAAGTACTTTTATATGTATGTAAAAAAAGGTCAAATGTTTTTGCAATCAGGCTCTTAAACATTTCCGACTTTTTTCAATTTTTTTCAATATGGTTCTAAAAGAAACCAAATGTGCCCACCCCTGCTATATTATTTCAGAAATGTGCCCGACTATTGAAAAAGATTGCCGGCCCCTAATTATTATCATAAACTATATTCCACAGCCTATTATAGGTAAGTAAATAACTTTTACACTAATGTTATTCTTTGTGTGCCGCGGTAAAAAAAAAGGTTAAGAATCACTGATATAGACAAATCAAAATCTATTTAATTTTTTTATTATGACCTTAATTAACAATTTCCTTTATACTGCGTAAGAAGAATTCAGAAAATATTTTAAAGATAACTATTGAATGTTTAAAATAGGAAATATACAAACAAATATTAAAATAAATATGAATAAAATTTATTATTTTTTATTTCCTCACTCATTGTGTGTAAAAAAAAGTTGGAATAACTAAATAAATTTTCTAAATATTTTTCTAGTTCTTTTTTATTTAATATATTTTTTAAAGGTTTATCCATATTAATTATTTAAAATTATTTAAACTTCACTTAAAAATTCCTGCCAGTCTTTTGTTAAAATAAATTAAATTCCTATAAAAAGTATTTGTATTGAAAGATAAGATTTAATTTCATTTCACAATGTTGAAAATACCTATAATATTATTAATCGTAGTAATTGAGTATTTGAAAAGTAAATTAATATTCTACAGTATTATTTAAAATTTTTAGTACAATAGTATCAGATAATTTAATATCAAAACAAATGCATTAAAAAAACAGAACAATGTGTACTCGTAAAAATCACTGAAAAAATATAGTATTTATACATTATAATTTTATATTTAATTTATTTCTTTATAAAATATCACTTCTTTTATTGATATATATAAATATATTTTTAAATATATAAATGATACACATATGAAAAAGTAAATTAACATTCATTTATTGTTATTTTTTTTTTAAAATTTTTCTTTGAAATCTCATACATTTTGTGGATTCAGTAAAGTAAACAGCCGTAGGAGGTTGCTAAATCTAGCAAAACTTTTATACAAGAATTTGCAAATAAGAAAGTATTCAAGAACAGCAAACAACTCCAAACCGAATCCAGTCAAATATTTCAAAAAAACATTCGAAACATGCATAGAAAGAGTAATGAAAAATGAAAGTATCTTTATTCTTCTTTTCAAATAAAATAAAAATCAACAAAATACAAAATCGTTCAAAGGATGGACAAGTTTTTCAATTATTTCATAGATTAAATACTAAATTAATTAAATGAATTATTATTTATATTATGTTATTTATTATAATATTACTTCTGGAATTAAAATTAAAAATCTTAAAATTCATTTGTCACTGTGTCATTCTATCATCATATGTTGTGAACAATCCAAATTAAGTAAATATTATATTTTATACTAAATTATTATTATTATAAATTATATTAATATAAAGTTCAACTCAATTTTTTTAAAATAATGACAATTATATATTTGGGTATGAATGTTTAATTTTTTTTAAGAGAGAGAGAGAGAGAGTAATAAGCAAAATCCCTTATTATAATAAAAACACCAGGCAAAGCAAGTTTATTATTATTAATGTAACGTTATTCTCAACTACACTCTCTGTGTCTCTGTCTGTTCGCTCTTTTAACAAATTGAATTCGAATTTTCATCATCTTAATATTGAGATAGTCTTGAAAATTTTTATAGATATTTCAATCGATCTCTAGAAGGTATAGAAGAAATATAATTGAATTATAATTAATTAATTGTAATTAATTAGCGATTAATTACTTTTAGTAACTAACTTCTTTTGTATTGCTCCGATTAATTTTTTTTTCAACGGATTCTTAAGCATAGATATTGATTTCAGGATAGATTTTCATTTTGAACGTATTTAAAAAAAATTTTATAGCATTAAAATTAATCAGTTGTATCGCCAATGAGGGGGGTTTCTTCCCCTCAAATGGCAAAGAGGAAGTAACTTTTTTTTATATATGTCCCGGAGAGAAAATTAAACAATAGTTTAGTTTTCATTTGATTTCTATGCAATTAACTTCCATTATAGAGCTATTATTCATATATATATATACTAAGATACATACCACACTAAAACACTTCATTAACAAGTAACACTATTTCCTCTAATATAATCAACCATTTTGGATTTGATTGATAATATGTAAATTTAATACAATTTCTTTTAAATTTTGATACATACTTATATATAAGTATATTACAGCGAAAAACAATAAAAGATTAATTTCTCAGCTCTTGACCTATCAATTTTAATGCATGATGAAAAAAATTTGTCAGTTTATGTGTTTAATAAAATTTTTATTATTACAAAAAATTGACTTGATTTTTCATATGAATAAATAAAACTAAATGCGCCCAACGTTTTTCGTTGAATATGAAACAATTCATCCATAAACTTTGTCATGCTTATAGAAAAATTATTTTATTCTTTTTAGTCCATTGGAAAAACGTTATTTTATAAATTTTTTTTATATTTATATTATTATTAGCTATAGTTATTTATAATATATTTTATTTAATATAATTTATATATTAAATAGTTAGATTAGATAGTTAGTAATTTAAAATAATCAGTAAAATATTTTAATAAATAATGATAATTTATTGAAATTCTTAAATTATTCATTAAGATTATCACATCTGTTCGCCGAAAGTTGATAAAATATATTTTTTTTAATTTACTGAATAAATATAGTATACAATTCGGGCTTCGCTAGCAAAATTCGGATGATTCATTTTTTATAAGGCAGCGATAAGCTATTCGACTAATTCATTTGAAATTTATAAAAAATAAAAAAAATATAAAAATATTTTATATTTATATTATTTTCTAGTTATACATAGAATTGGTATAAATTTGATTGTATTATAAATGATGCTTGTATGATGAGATGATTTTGCACCAATTTATTTTTAAATTAAATTACTTTCTTTTTAATTAAAAATAAAATAGAATATTTTTTATAATTAGATAATAAGTGATCATTCGATAGCTGTTAGTAATTAACTTTTTTTTCTAATACCTATTACAGAAGTGAATAATCACAATTGAGAATTCATTTCAGATGAGGAGATTTTGAGCTCCTGAATGGAGTGGACGTATCATGCAAGAGAGGATGGTGAACACAACTAATGATTTAAAGGCTTATCAGTTCATCAAATGCTTACAATTCGAGCCAAGGAGCCGCCTCCATTCCGGGAAGTAAAATTTCTTGTAGCGGCAACCTTATTCAATCGGGAGGGGGGATTCTCATGATGTGGCAGAAGGGTTCAATTGAATTTTACTGACTATATCAAAGAATGCATTTCTATCAGTGGTTGTTTCTCATGATTCATCATTCATTCCTTTTACTTTCTTATTCTACAATTTGACTCTCGGTGGTAATTTCAATGGTCTTTTATAGTTAAAAAGAGAATTATTAATATCTTTATCATTGTAATTAGAAAAAATATCTTATTAAGCAAAAAAATTAAATTAATATCGAATAAAAAAAAAAAAAAAAAAAAATGAAGTTAAAAAATGCAAATTAAAAAATTGTTTCAGTTTATAAAATGTATACAGAACGACTAATTAAAAGATTAATATTAATTAATATTGGAAATTCTTTTACTTTAGTCATATAATTTGATATACTTCTAGATAATATATTAGATATATTATCAATGATATTATATCAATAAAAAAAATCACCTGAATTCTTTATAAATTAAATCGACATTTATATATATATATTCAGATTCAAAGACAAAATGTCAATATTTCCAATTTTCATCGATACTGTCTGGTGTTTTATTGAAAGACGGATGAATAGCCAGAAGGAGTTTGTAGACTTTTTTATTAAAGAGCAAAGAAAAAATGTTTAAAAAAACTGACGCATCCGAAGGGTTTAAGAGTAATATCAAATTGATAGAAGTGAAATTCAAAAAAAATTACAAGGTAGAAAATATAAAATTAAAAAAAAAATATTAAAATGTTTAATATACGTAAATATGCAATATTCAATTAAAAATTAAAGATATACGAGGGCAATTCACAAAGTAGGTTACGTTTTGGAATTAAGACAAATCTAGTACAGGAAAATGTTTTTTATTATATACATTTGAAAGAGCAAATAAAATACTATTTTTCTACATAACCGCCAAAAAAGTTGAGACATTTATCTTCGAAATTCCTTCCTCATAGAAAGTTATGGTGAAACGACGGTTTCCTCTAATTTTTTCATTGATCTTTTCCACCAGTTCATTTTTTTTTTTCACCGTCGTTTCACCATAACCGAACTTTCCTTCAGTTTTTCACAAATTTCACGCACTTTATTGTACGAAATTGTTTCTCAAAAGTTAGGCTACCATAAGTTTTAAGCCAGGTGGGTACCACACTCAGGCGGCGGATTTCTATGAGGAAGGAAATTCGAAGCCTGTTCATCGTTACGATAAATGTCTCAACTTTATGGCGGTTATGTAGAAAGTATTTTAGTTGCTCTTTCAAATGTATATAATAAAAAACATTTTCCTGTACTAGTTTTGTCTTAATTCCAAAACGTAACCTACTTTGTGAATTGCCCTCGTAAATAAGTAATAGTGATAATTATAAATATATATAGTCATTTTAAAATAAATGAAATTACTTTACAAAGAAAATTGAAAAGTCTTAAAAATAATTATAATACAAGAGTTGGAATTTCTGTTTCCTGTCAATTTAAAATATTATGAGTCGACACCTACACTTTATGTAATGATTTTATGTACTGTTTAATTTTATATTATTATTACAATTTTTAATTTTAAACCCCTGTATTTTATCTTATATGAATTTTAGAACACATTTTATGAATGCTTGAAATGTATAAAAAAAATATAAAATTTTATATCTATATATTTATAATATATTAGAAAATATTATTATTATCATTGAATAATATGAAAAATTCTTCTTTCACATATTCCACTCTAAATAACTTCAAATCTTTTTATTGGATATTTTTATTTTATCTAATATATTATGTATAAGAAAGAGGTCAAAATTTTGAAAAATATATTTAGATGAATGATATTACTTTTACTTGTTTGTTTATTTTTTTTATTATCTATATTGCGTACACTATGGATGGGTTAATTGTTTTGATTCGTAAAGAAAAGGATATTAACAAGTGTTAGTTAAATTAAGATTAGTGTAGTATAATCAGATTATAGAGGAGTAATGAAGGAAAATGATTAAATTTGAGTTATAGTGAATTTCAATCAATAAAAAAATGCAATTTATTAAAATTCAATTTAACTCGTTAATATTATTACTATTTTGAACATTTATTTCTTCACAAATTCAATATATCAAAGGAAGAGGCATAGGTTCTATATATAAAAGAAAAATAAAATTATTATTTGTTCTATCTCTTCTCTAAAATCGATCTTTGCTTGCTCAAAAATTAATTGCGTTGCTAAGTTATTTAATCAGATTGAGGGGCCCGAAAGATAACAATAGTAAACCATGTAGAGATAATAATAAAATTAGGCTTAAAAATTAATTATATTTATTTTTAAATATTTAGGCAAATATCTTCAATATTACAATAAATTGTTGTGTTTAAATTTTAATAAATTTTTTAAAATTTAAAATTTGAATTAAATGTTTGTCTTGTATTCCGAAGTTTCTATCTGATATATTTTGGGTTCAATTTTTCCAGTTTCCATTATAAATATTGAAATAAAAATCTACCAGTTTTCATCTCCTATATCTGTACTGAATTGTATTTGCGATCCGGAACTATGTAACTATTTCTAAACCAAAAATAGACATCATATAAAAATTTTACTAGATAGAAAGATTATATTATTATATTATTTTATAATATTTTTCTATTTTTAAAACGTAAAATAAATCTGTTTAAAATAAAAATAAAAAAATAGAAAAATGTATGAAATAAATTTAAAAATAAATATTTAATTAACTACACGCCAATTAAAGGTGAGCTTAATTTATCGTTAATGATGATAAATGAAATATAACTCTCCTCTCACATTGCTATTAAATAGATAAACAATCACCTACTGGCTTTAAAAATAAAAAATATTACAAAAATGTTTAATAAATGAATGTTTGCTTGTTCGTGTTGTAATGTTGAAATGTGAAATTTATATTAATTTATAGTCCATTTTTATTTTATTTAGTAAAAGAATTCCACTAAATATAGCTCATCCGTTTTTAGAAAATTTTTTTTCTTTTATTTTTATTCTATTATTTATAACATTATTTAATTAATTATTTCTATATAGGAAATGTATATATATGTTTATAATATAAACATAATATAATAATGAAATTAATAAGAATTTCTGAATATAATATCCTAATTAGACAAATAAAGGTCATATATATTATATAAACGAAATAAAAAGCCTACATGTTAATTCTAAGGACTTACTCAACAGCGCAGCAATCGATCCGTTCCCTTTCTTAACCCCCTCCATTCATTATTATCCTCTCCTAATTCGTACTATCAATCTATCTCTGTGGCTCTACGGAACTCGAAAGTTCTTGGCCTCAGCAACCACACTTCTCCAAGTATCCCTATTTTGAGCCACAACCCTCCAATCCCCTCCCATCTCTCTCACATCCTTTCCCACTCGGTCTCCCCACCAATATATTTTTCGCCATTCTTTCCTCTCCCATTCAAGCCACGTGCCCTGCCCCAGTCTTCCCGATTTTATAATTCTAACTATTTCTGGAGATACATAGAGGTCATGCAATTCCTCGTTATGCAGTCTCCGTCATTCCCCGGTGTCCTCATCTTTCTTTGTCCCATAAATGCTGCAAAGAATCCTATTCTCAAATACTCTATATCTGCTGTCATCCCCAGGGTCATAGCCTATGCCTCAAACCTATATAATACAATCGGTAAAATAATTGTTTTATATATTTTAATTTTTATCCCCTTTGATAATAATTTTAAGCCCCTTTACTGCATGATAACAGGCGTTTCTCCGATTGCAACCTCGCATTAAATTCTTTTCGAATATTATTATCCTTCGTTATTACAGATCCCAACTATTTAAATTTGTCTACATTTCCGAATTCTACATTTTGTTTGTTAAGACTGTGTGTTAATACTATTCTTCTCTGTTACTAAATATTTTGTCTTAGCACTATTAATTTCCAGCCCCACCTCTTTTCCTGCTTAGATTAATATTTCAATGCTATCTTTAATTGCAATAGTAGAATTTCCTATTATATTTAAGTCGTCTGCGTAACTTAGTACTTGAATTTTTTTGTTTAATTGGATTCCGTTTGATTTTTCCCCAATTTGTCTAATTAGCACTATCCTAATTCGTTCATATAAGTATTTATTACTTTCAATTATTCGTTTTTTAAATTTATATATTCCATGCCTATTACTTTATTTCCCTCATATTATTAATCAAATTATTCTGAAAAATGGATGGTTGATTCACTATCTACTTCTTTTATGGAAAGGAATAATTAACTTTTTGTCATTAATATTTATTATCAAAGCTAATATTAATATTAAATAGAATTTTTATTTATATCTAATATATTTTCCATTTTTTCATTATACTTATATTTTACTGCCTTTTTTAGATACATTGCATCATTGATCCATCTATCTTCTCTTCTCCGGTCCATTCTCTAACTTTAATCACAAAAGTTCTGATAATTGATCACAGTTCAAACTGATCCTTCTAATGTATAAATCGAACTTCAAATAAAAATTGTCGTTTGTTTTCTGAAACTTTTTTTGTTTTTTTCCTGGTTCGTGATTGATGTATCAACGTTAATTTCCATACAATTTTTATTATTTTGAAAGATCTTTAAACTTAGAATAAAATAAATAAGATTTAATATACATATACTTTTTATTAAATTATCCCTTAAAAAATAAAACGTATAAAATGTTGAAGAAAATACATTGGTCCTATAATCAAAAAATATAATAATATTCTAGAAGAATTTAATTTAAGGTTGTAACGGACAAAGTATTTATATTCTTAGTTATTTTTTTTATTATACATTTTATTTTGTTTATCTATTTTTTAGTTTATTTTGTTTTTCTATTCCCTTTTTTTTTTATTAACAAAGTTATTTGGTCGCATTATTCTTAAAATGTAATATATATATAGATATTATATTTCACATAAGGGGAGGAACCATCCCTCCAAGTTTTAATATTTTTAGACAGTTGAGAATGGACAGTGGAACTAGTGATATCATCCCGATATGACCTGTACTTATCACGTCCCGTGATATAATTATTTTGTATATAATCATTTTTACCATCACACCCTGTGATACAGTTGAACAAGTGATATCATCCCGATATGACCTGGTATTTATCACGTCCCGTGATATAATTATTTTGTATATAATCATTTTTATTATCACACCCCGTGATACAGTCAAACAAGTGATATCATCCTGATATAACCTATACTTATCACGTCCCGTGATATAATTATTTGTGTATAATCCTTATCATCACACCCGGTGATAATTATTTCCGCTAATTCCAGTGATATTAGTGAATTACATTTTCTTATTTTTTCTATTTAAAATTTGTATACTTTATTTGTTAATTTTTTTATTTTATTTAATTAAAGTGAATTAATGTGAACATTATTATTGTTTTCCCTTTTCCCTTAATTTTTCAACACTCTTTTATACTTTGGGATATCCAAAGTTGGCGCCCATCATTAACTTAACATAATTAACAATTCACGGTCATCGTGGGTCATTACAAGAGCCTCATACTTAGATCCCCTTATAAATTGGCACCCAACGTAAGAGGATCGTCTACAAAGTGACCCCAACTTGAAACGATCATCCTTACAAAGTGGCGCCCAACGTGGGGCTCGATTAGTTCCTTACAAAGTGGCGCCCAACGTGGGGCCCGATTAGTACACCACGGCTCCTGAGAAAAGTACATTATTCATCTTTGGTGAGCAGTATCATCACTTTTTCATCTCAACGGACTTATAGTACAATTTAATATTTAATTAATAAAATAAAAATTTAAAACTTTTACTTTTATACTTTAAATTTAAATAAATCATATCTCCTTGTCTATTATAATAATATATTTAACACTTGTTAATTTTTTTTTTATTTTTAATTTTCACATTTATCTAACAAATAGAATATTTATCTATTTAATTCTAATTCAATAAAAATAGTTTGAATATATTAATATTATTATTAATTATAATCAATTAATTTATATGTTTAATTTGTAATTTTTTTTTAATTTTTAAATTTTATTCAACTACATTATATTTAAATTAATGAATTAATAAAATTGATAAAATATCACTATATTTTCAAATATTTAAATACTTTTACATATTTTAAATTATATTTCAATTATCTTATTTTATAATTAAACATTGTATAATTCAATTGTACGCGACTAAATAACTTTTAATTTTGATTAATTAATTAATTTTTTTTATTTCTCTTTGGTTAACATTAAATTTAATTATCCTATTAAAAATGTCATTTTTCGGCAAAGGGAAAAAGGAGGATCTTATCCTTTTAGCACAGGAATTAGGAATAGTTATGAATTTAGATTCTCGTAGGATCGATATAAAAAATGATATCACATCATTGCCTGATTATGATGAAGACCTTACACGGGAATTACTTATGACCATCATAGAGGATAGGAAGGAAAAAGAAGAAAAAGAAAAAGAAGAAAGAGAGAGAGACCGAGAAGAAAGAGAAAAGGAGAAGGAAAGACAATTTGAACTAGAGAAACTCCGAATTCAAACCGTAGTGAACCAGGTAGAATCACCAACCCCACTTCAACCGAAAGTAGATATATTGAAATTCTTACCTCTATTTAAAATTAACGATGACGATATTAATACGTATCTGCGTCTTTTCGAAAGACAAATGAATTTTCTTGGCATATCTGAGGATGCATGGGTAACTTATCTTATTTCGGTCTTACCCACAGATATTACTACTCTAATAATTAGAGAACCAAATGAAGTCGCCCAAGACTATCAACATATTAAGAAGCTCCTACTTCACCGATTTAAATTAACTACGGATAAAATAAGAAAACTTTTCTCCACCTCCAAGAAGACATCGGAAAACACTTGGAAAGATTTTTACTTCAATCTACGCGGTTATCTAGAAGCCTGGCTATTCGATCTAAAAATTGAAAATTTTGATCAACTTAAAAATTTGATCCTAGCTGATCAAATGAAGAGAAAGTGTTCATCCGAATGCAAAGATCACTTCCTCGACTCTTGGGAAACATTGGTAGATCCCCTCGATCTCGCAGAAAAATTCGACTCCTATGATAACTTAAGGGCCCCATTTTCAAAAACAATTACTTCAAATAAATCTATCGAACCCCCTAAATCGAAATATTATGATCGGAAACCCTTTAAAAACTCACAACCTCGTGAAAAACAAAAAGAAGAGACTGACTCTTCAATAATTCGTTGCTACGGCTGCGGAACTCCAGGAGTCACCAAACCTAGGTGTCCAACTTGCAATCCGAATCAGGAAATTACCAACGCACACGCCTTGCAGTGTGACGTCACTACAAATGGAGATACTAAACTCGCTCTAATAGAAGCCTCCATCTATGAAGCTTCTGGTTCTATTTGCGTTGACAGCGGGGCCACTCGCTCAATTGGCGGTCAGCGTCTTCTCAGCTATTTAAGACAACGAACAGAACATAAAACTTGCCCATTTATTAAAAGAACATGAAACTGTCTTTCAACCAGGGGGAGAGCCAACTCCTTACGCTGGACATGATATAAACACAGGCGGTTGTTTGAATGCGCTGCAAAGGGCCGTCGATTCCATGGACGGTACCAAAGTCAGCAAAGAAGATCCTGCTGTCCGATATAGACAGCTGGTGGGGTCTCCGACATCCCATCGGGGCCCACCAGGAGTTATGGAGCCACCACAAACTCAAAAACATTTATTTACTCAAGGACTTGTTCCCCCTCATACATCAGCATTGCGTCTAAGCCACGACACGCGTTCTACTCCAGTAGTTCCTCTATGTAAGCGAGGAAGGCCAAAAATTGTCCGTTCCTAGGGCTGATCCCTCAATCAAAAGACCTCGGAATCAGAGGGGGAGGATGTAACGGACAAAGTATTTATATTCTTAGTTATTTTTTTTTATTATACATTTTATTTTGTTTATCTATTTTTTAGTTTATTTTGTTTTTCTATTCCCTTTTTTTTTTATTAACAAAGTTATTTGGTCGCATTATTCTTAAAATGTAATATATATATAGATATTATATTTCACATAAGGGGAGGAACCATCCCTCCAAGTTTTAATATTTTTAGACAGTTGAGAATGGACAGTGGAACTAGTGATATCATCCCGATATGACCTGTACTTATCACGTCCCGTGATATAATTATTTTGTATATAATCATTTTTACCATCACACCCTGTGATACAGTTGAACAAGTGATATCATCCCGATATGACCTGGTATTTATCACGTCCCGTGATATAATTATTTTGTATATAATCATTTTTATTATCACACCCCGTGATACAGTCAAACAAGTGATATCATCCTGATATAACCTATACTTATCACGTCCCGTGATATAATTATTTGTGTATAATCCTTATCATCACACCCGGTGATAATTATTTCCGCTAATTCCAGTGATATTAGTGAATTACATTTTCTTATTTTTTCTATTTAAAATTTGTATACTTTATTTGTTAATTTTTTTATTTTATTTAATTAAAGTGAATTAATGTGAACATTATTATTGTTTTCCCTTTTCCCTTAATTTTTCAACACTCTTTTATACTTTGGGATATCCAAAGTTGGCGCCCATCATTAACTTAACATAATTAACAATTCACGGTCATCGTGGGTCATTACAAGAGCCTCATACTTAGATCCCCTTATAAATTGGCACCCAACGTAAGAGGATCGTCTACAAAGTGACCCCAACTTGAAACGATCATCCTTACAAGGTTAAAATCAAGTAACCGCTGATATTTTGTAGTTCAGAATCTCATTTCATCAAAATTATTATTCAAGGGAATCAAAACATATAAAAACATATAAAAATTTTAAATATATAAAACCACTATTTTGCCGGTTGTATTATATGGGTATGAGGCACATTAATCAAAATTTTATGATCAAACATAGTTGGAGCCACAAAATTGAGGATGTTGCATTGGACGGGGCATGTGGCTAGAATGGAAGAGAAATTTGGGAAGCTACCAGTTGGTAGCCCAAAGGCATTGTAAACAGTCTAAGAAGGATGTGAGGGAGTTGGAAGAGAATAGGGGTTGGATGGAAATCCCTCAGGATTTAAATACTAACTAATTAAATTTATACTAACTTGAACAAAAATTTGATTACTCTTTTCTATGAAAATTCAAATCATCAAACGAGTCAAATAATCTTTCAAATTCGGATAAACTTAATTTTTGGATGGTAATAATTTTGAAATTTGAATTGTCAAATTAAATACTCAATATCTTATATTTTCACTGTCAGTATTTTTATTAAAGAATATTTCTATTCCCTTCCCTATAATATATGATAAATTTCAGTAACACAAAAAGTATAGTGAAGGATAAACCATTAAGTCCTTAATCATAACTAATAAAATCCTAATCATAACTAATAAAATCATGCTTTAAAAATATATAAAACGATGGAAATTGTCTTGTTTGATATTTTTTCTGATATAATTTTATAGTTTTAAACAAATATTCAAAAGAACTAATTTAATAGGCACATTTCATTTAAATTTGACCATATTTAATTACTGTTATAAATAAGAACATAAAAAGCTACAAATTACATAGATAAGCGAGAGAGGTTTAATATTGTCCCTTGTTATTAAGACATTTATCCTTAATGAATGGAAAAACAAGTTTCTGAACGTTTTATTTAAAAAAAAAAAATTAAATTGAAAGCTTCTCTTATCAATATCAATCGTTATGAGTTTGTTTTTCAATTCTAAAATAATACATAAATAATATATGAAAGAAATAAAGCGACTGAAACTTTTACATTAATTTTTTTTTTTTCAAATATATATTAGTCTCTTTTTCGATTTTATATGAAGAGAAACAATTTTTGAAAAATTTAGAGACATTTGATTCTAAAATAATAAATAAATAATATATGAAAGAAATAAAGCGACTGAAACTTTTACATTAATTTTTTTTTTTTCAAATATATATTAGTCTCTTTTTCGATTTTATATGAAAAGAAACAATTTTAGAAAAATTTAGGGACATTTGATTATATCCACATTGGAATGGAGAAGAACATCTTCATCCAATCCACTTTTCAAATAAATGGAATTAGAATCTTAATCTGTTTCTAAGTGAAAGTTTGATTAAGGTTAATTCCTTTTCAACTCAAGATAAACTTTCAAAATTGAATAAAATTTAATTATTCTTAAAATGTTTTTTAGTTTATTTGATTTTTTTTTTATAATTTAAAATTTAGTCTCTTTATATTCTAATCAAATAAATAAATCAATCTTTCATTTAGTAATTAATTTATTATTTAATTTTTGAATAATTTATTCGAGTTAATTTTCATATTGTACGTATTAATAATTAAATTGCCCAATCCCTCCCTTAACCACAACATTTAGAGTGTTAAAAGATAATAGTGCGTTTATTGATTTATAAAAAATAAGTTGACCTGTGGCCAGGTCCGAACCGACCGACGGTTTGAAATAAATTAATTTCCAGCTACAGAAAAAATTTCAAATAATTTTAATATATCTATTAATGTAATAAAAAACGGATATGGATATAATCTAAATATTTTTAATTTTATTTTATTTATAATATATATGTAAGACCAGCCTGTGACGTCATGAATGGCTGGATGACGTCATATAATTTTAAATCAAGTAAAAACTAATAAATATGATTTTTCTCGAGTATAAAACCAATGCAAAGTGAATGATTCGTGATGATATGTAAAAAATATCCTCATGTGAAATTTGGTGTGAAAATAACCCTTCCCTTCTTATCATCGATCGCTAATACTTCCTCTTCCGGATTTGCACCAAAAGTTGATCAATTCATCATACTGATGCATTAAGTAAATATACCAAATTTCATCAAAATCCGTTGAGCCGTTCAAGCTGTACACATCTATACGGACGGACGGACGGACAGACATCATGCTAAAAATACTTTTTTCTGTTAAGAAAATGCATGATTCGTGGAGATATGTAAAAAACTCCACATGTGAAATTTGGTGCGAAAACAATACCTCCCTTACTATCATCGGTCGGTAAAAAACGGTAAATATTTTGGTAATAATTTTTTAGATTACACAATAGAACTATAGTTTCTGGCTAATTAAATGAATATGTATTCTTAATTAATTTGCATATATACACCATGATCAGGTTGTAATAATACTTAACTATCAGTCATCCGTAACTGTTTTATTTTCTATTGAAAAGGTCAATATCAAGTGATAAAAACTGTGCATCATCTTGATAAATAACCTTAGTGAAATCATCCGAGAAGCCAAATTAAACTTGATGCAGAGTTTGATCAGCTGGGGGCCTAATTAAACGCCGGCGACGATGTGCCCGTCGTGTGTGGTCAAATGCATGTTTTCATTCCAATATATGCTAATACATTATTCTGAGACAGGGGTCGGGTAACCCTGTAATAATAGATGTCTGGAGCCAGAGCCCTTTCAGGGTTCATTCAGTCAGCTCAATTTTCCTACTACTCCGTTTAAAACAATTTTAGCAAATTAAACTTTTAAGATTAAAAGTTATTAATAATAATTTTTTTGGATGGAAATCAAAAAATATTATTATTTTTAATACGTATAAATAATAATAAATTAATACATCTGATATAATAAATTACTTTGATTCATTATATCTATTAATAAATAAATTAATTAAATTTATATGAATTATCATAATAAAATAATTAATTTTAATATTAAAAGAATTTTCAAGATTACAGTTATATGATATATGTGGATATGTAAATGAACTTCATAATCACAATTATTTAAATAAATAAAAATATAAATATAATTATATATTATATCTTGTAAAAGAGAAACAATATTCTATATTATAGCCTACATAATTAATTAAAGCAAGATTAATTTAATACCTTATATATTATCAATCGATGTTAATTATATGAAAATGTAATGAAAGTCACGTGATTAATTCATTTGTAATGAAAAAACAAAGAAAGAGAGGAAGAGAGAGAATAGAAATATGTACTTAAATTATAAACATCAAAATTTAATCTTAATAAAAAATAACTTTTTAATTAGTTAGCATGTTTTAATTATGAAATCAAAATAAATATGAAAGCCTGCATGAATGATAAAATATAATTCTAATGGTACTAAGGTGGAGCGAGAAAGTGGAGGGGGTGGAAGAGGAGATTTGAAAACTTTTGCTTTCATCTCTAATATACGGAATGGATGATGGGGTGAAAAGGACATTCACCATTTGGGTGCTAAGATAAAACAGCTGTGACTGCGAAAAATTACCACTTGGAAGGTTCTCTCACATTCAAATTGCAATTTCTATGGATGAAAAATATTATGATCAAATGAAGAGAGAGAGAAAGAATACTTTTCGTAGATGATTATGAACAAATTTAAAATAAATAAAAATATAAATATATTTTATTATAATAATAATAATAATATGCATTCTTTTAGATAATCAATCACAAAAATATCAACTTACTATAATAAATAATAAGATATTAATGTTTTAATGAGATATGACCAGGGAAATCGGGGACAATGACTATTCAACCGGTTCCAAAAGACCTCAAGCGATATTTTTTTACAAAAAATGAATTAACCTCTCGGTGTGTATCATCAGTATTTAATTAATTAATACTGAATAATAAAATAACATACAATGAAATATTTAATTATTTGGAGAAAAATATTTAAACTTGATTTTGTAAAAATAAATTTTTTAATTAAACCCATCCCTTTCTATATAGAAGAATTTAATCAATGTACTATATAATATTCATAGGTTTAGAAAATTATTTTGGTTTAGCCGTATGAACAGATAGAAGTTTTTTGTGATTATATTCCTATTATAAATGAGTTAAATAAGTGTTTTTGTGATCAAAAAGGCCAACAAATTGCTAAAGCCTTATTGAAATTTTATTGATATTGATTTTGACAAATTTGATTTGAGACAAAGGTGGAGTATAAAAATTCTGCGTATATTTTGTTGTTGTTGTTTTCCCAAATATATAGGGAAAAGAAAGATTTCCATACTGTTTTGCTAATTTCAAAACGCGTATAATTTTATTCTAAATTAAAATAAGTTGACCTGTGGCCAGGTCCGAACCGACCGACGGTTTGAAATAAATTAATTTCCAGCTACAGAAACAATTTCAAATAATTTTAATATATCTATTAATGTAATAAAAAACAGATATAGATAGAACATAAATATTTTTAATTTTATTTTATTTATAATATATAGCTGAAGTAGCCGGCGTTGCCCGGCGTTACCCGAGGCTGTGACGTCATATAATTTTAAATTAAAAAAAACATAATGAAGATGATTTTTCCCGAGGATAAAACCAATACATTCGTGGTGATATGTAAAAAAATCTCCTCATGTGACATTTGGTGTGAAAATAACCCTTCCCTTCCTATCGTCAATCGCTAATACTACCACTTCCGGTTTCCGGATTCGCACCAAAAGTTAATCAATTCATCCCACTGATGTGCATTAAGTAAATATACCAAATTTCATCAAAATCCGTTGAGCCGTTCAGGTTGTACACATCTATACGGACGGACAGACGGACGGACGGACAGACATCATGCTAAAAATACTTTTTTCTGTTAAGAAAATGCATGATTCGTGGAGATATGTAAAAATGCATTTTTCCGTCCGTATTGATGTGTACAGCTTGAACGGCTCAACGGATTTTGATGAAATTTGGTATATTTACTTAATGCATCAGTATGATGAATGGATCAACTTTTGGTGCAAATCCGGAAACCGGAAGTGGTAGTATTAGCCATCGACGATAGGAAGGGAAGGGTTATTTTCACACCAAATATCACATAAGGAGATTTTTTACATATCTACACGAATCATGCACTTTGTATTGGTTTTATCCTCGAGAGAAATCATCTTCATTAGTTTTTTCTTAATTTAAAATTATTTGACGTCACCCAGCCCTTCATGACGTCGCATATATTATAAATAAAATAAAATTAAAAATATTTATGTTCTATCCATATCTGTTTTTTATTACATTAATAGATATATTAAAATTATTTGAAATTGTTTCTGTAGCTGAAAATTTACTTCAAACCGTCGGTCGGTTCGAACCTGGCACACACAGCCATTTTTCTCAACCTTGACTCAGGGACCTTCAAAACGTATAAAAACATCAAAATCTCGACATCGAAAATTTTCATGATCGTAATACTATCTCGCCAGAGATAGTAAAAAAGAGACTATACATTTCAAATATTTTTAAAAAGACATTACCACATTTATTTATTTAATTTTCTCTGGTATTTCTATTAATTAAAAAAAATGTGATTTAGAACTAAAATATTAAAAGAAAAAAAATAACAATTTTGTAGATTAGGATATTTCATCGGAACTGTATATCTGTCCCAATATATTACAAATAATACAATATAATACAATGGAGGATGGATAAAAATGAATAACAATTGGAATTCGAAATTGAGATTCCTTTGAAGCCTTAAATATATTATTGGCAAAATATAATTTTATTTTTTTATATTCATAAAATATTTCACAGATGAGTAACATTGTCATAATATAATTAGATATTTGAATAAGTTAATTAATAAAAATCAATTAAAAAATTTTTAAAAATTTTAAAAAATAAATTTCCTAATTATTGGAAACAAAATAATTTTTATCGATAATTTATAATCCTTATCGATTTTATTTAATTTTAATAATTATGTACGATCATTGCACTGTCCACAAGTTTCAAGTTATTTTTATTGACCTTTATCAATTTGTAACACATTTTGAAAACAAACTGATTTTTTCTATCTACCCAATTATATGTTTTTTTTTAAAGTTTGCATTTCATGATTGATTAACAATGTAAACATATTAATAATTAAATTTGTATTTCAATTAACTATAACTACGTAGGTATGTATATATCCAATAATAATAACACGATGACTTAAAATTAAATATATTTTATTATTTATAAATAAAAAAAAATCCAGATTCCGGAGAGACCGATCAAATCTTTATACAAAACAATCTCATTTGGTTCGTTTATAATTTACTAAGCTAACATGGTTCTATAATTCAAATATATGTAAATATTCATTATTTTAATTACTTTTTTTTTAATTAAATCAATTTTTTCTTATTCATGAATATATAATAATGATTTCGAATTATCTACCTCAATAACCACAAATTTAATTAATTATATTATTATTATTATTATTATTATTATCATATGTATATACATATATATAAAAATAAAATAAATTTTTAGTATAAACATTAATTTAACTAATTAACAATGAAATGATTTACAATTAGATATTATACTACTTTAATTAACTAAATGTATTAAATAATTTAACAATATGTTTTTTATGTTATGCTAACGTTTTTAATTCTACAGCTATTAAAATAAATTTTTTCATATTTTTAGAAAATTTATTTACCTAACTATATTTTATTTGATTAATATTATAGGTACAATTATTATCAAAATCATAATAAAAATAATATAACTAGAAGAGAAAATCGTTAAATGAAATAAGAGATTTATATATTACAAGTGAAAATAAATCATTAGTATATATATTTTTTTGTGCATTCATTAAAAAAAAACACCTGTGCGTTTTTAAGTAAATTTACATTCAGGTCCTCGTTTTTGGTCGCCTGGAAAATTAATGATGTTATAAATTAGAATAAGTACTCTAGTAACAATAAAAATTTATTAATTCACATATTTAATCCTTTAGTAGATTTATGAATGTATATAAAAAAATAAAATTTTTGATAAAGGTGTTTATTATTGACCGATTTAACACTACACAAACAGGTACAAAAATAGAGAAGGGAATCTTTTATTCGATCAAATTGTAAATATAAATTTTAATTAAATTGATAAGTCAACCATTGAACCGTCCATTTTGAGATGACCTCACTTCAATTTCAGTTATACCCTTTAAAATATATTGTTTTATTTTAATATATTAATGAACTTTTGTTAATATGTTTTAAGATTAATTAATATTTTACTAACAATCTGTTAATTATTTATGAGTATTAATGTGGTGCTAGGCAGGGCCGGCCCTAGAGCCGAGCCAGTAAGGCCATGGCTTGGGGCGCTTGGCTGGCAGGGGCGCCATTATGAAAAAAAAAATTAATCCTTCGCAAGATATCAGGGCTTATAAGACTTAATAGTAAATAAAAAATTATGGTACGCAATAAAAAAATTGCGTTTATTTAAAATAAGTAGTAAATTATTACATTTTTAAAAATATTTTGCATATTAATCACAATACTGTTGGTAGTCATAGCAACCATAAATATTATTGTAACACTACCTACACAAGTATTAATCTTTTAAAATAATATTTAGTGTTGCAGTTTTCAAAGTAAGTAGTTTTTTTTTGCTTGTTAAAACATATGGGGCGAACTTTAGACCCTTGGCCTAGGGCGCCATAAGAGCTCGGGCCGTTACTGGTGCTAGGTTTCGAGTCTTTTGTCTATAAAGTATTTTTGAATTATTTTTTGCCTGTTTCAATTTTAACAATTTCATCAAATTTTAATTAAAAAAAAGTAAAAAAAAATTAGAAATATACAATAAATATTTATTTTTTCAAAGAGGATACATTATTAATTATTTGTTTATAATTAATTTTAATTTCATTAAAATTGAACTATGATTTTTATATTAAACAACTTTTTTTCTACACAGTGGCCTAAATAAGTGCCCCCTTCACCTATCCTATAATCAAATACCAATTAAATTGTTATCTTGTTGTACAATAAAATTTTATTGCTGATTTTGAAACTTGTTTTTCGTAAAGTGAAAATCTTACAAAAAGACAAAAAACAAACAAACAGAAAAATGTTATTTTACTGTGTTTTGATCATAAATAAACCGATAGTAAACTAAAAATTCCATTTAAATTGCATTTTCAAGAAAAAAGTAATTAAATATTTATAAAAGAAATACCTATATTTATTATAATATAATAAATACTCATAAATTGAAAATTGAATCATAAAAATTAACTAACATAACGTTTTATAGTAAATAAATTTGAATATCACAAAATTTTTCTAATATATTCAAGAGTAGTTCAGAGGTTTAACTATTATATTTGAAGACGAGGAAATTTAAAAATTTACATGAAACTTTATTAAAAATAATTATTTAAGAATAGAAATGTTAAAAATGATCGTTAAGATTTTTTAATAATTAAAAGTATTTAAAAAATTACAAAAAATATATAAATATTTTTTTATAATTTAAAATCATTAATAAAAAATATATTGTCCTTTTTGAAATAAATTCAAAGTAACATTAGAAAAAACAAAAAAATAAAAACAAGGCGATAGAATTTTTCAATAAATAAAACATTTGTTTTGGTTGTTATTAAACTGAACAACATTCTATGTAAAGTGATCAGACATCCCAGATTATGCAGCGCTGACCCGGATTTAAGTTGTTTTGTTCTTAACTGATAACTAGACTAGAAAATGGAGTATGAACGAATAATATGTAAAATACCATACAGAAATGTTAGTAAACTAATTTGATTTGTATTATGCTTGTCAGAAATCAATAATGGAAAGGTTTTCTCAGTGATTAATAAGTTTTTACCCCTGAACAATGCAACTAACAATAAAGGTAGAAACAGTGAACTCTTCATTACAAAGTAGATAAAGAATATTTTCATTAAATAAAGAATTTCTTAAAGGTTAATTTAATAAAAATTAAAATAAATATACACTTTGTCGAATTGAATCATTTGTGAAAATTTCAAATTTAAGTTATAAGAAATAGTAAATTTATCTTATAAATAACAATACCTCCCTTACTATCGTCGGTCGGTAAAAATGAATGTGTTGGTAACCGCATCACTCAATAACGCCTGGACCAATTTTGATAATTCGTTTTTAAAATGTTCGTATAAGTCCAAGGATGGTTTTTACGGCGAGAAAAAATCGAAAAAATGGGAAAACCCTAAAATCAGCCCTTTTTTCCCATACATATTTTTCAATATTATACAATATGTACATAATTACTATTTTTCAATATTATGTAATATGTAATTACTAATTGATAAAAATAATACCTGATAATAATGACCTGGGATGAATCAGAATATTGCATTGTCATCGGAGTTACATATGTATGCGAAATTTCAGCTCATTCAAACATTGTGATGTTTGTGAAAATCACGTTGGAAGATTTGACGACAGGACACGGGTTAAAACTAAATAAAAGCGTGTAAAAAAGGTTTTTGTCTGCACATTGCTCAGAATTTAAAATTTTTTGCATATCTTCGCGTTTCATGACCTTTAGAATCCAAAAGTGATTTTATAATTTTTCATGTCTGTCTGTCTGTTCGGAAAATAAGGATGTTTTAGACTCAAAATTGGCTGGACCGATTTCTATGAAATTACACAACACAATATTCTTATATACCTCTATTTGAACTTAGGCTATATATTTTATTAATATCTAATAAATAAATAAAATATTAATTTTAGTATCTTATGAATACAAAAATATTTTTAAAACGTCAATTTATGGAATTGGAGAAGCTAGAAATTGGGAGAAACCGATTGGGAAACATCCGGTGGAAGACCAAGGACCAAAGTGGGTGGACAATGAAGGAAGGGAAATGCGAGAGATGGGACAGAGTAGAATTTGGTTGTAGCTCAGGATAGGAACTCTTAGAGAAATGTGGATGAAGCGGCTAAGAACTTTCGAAAACTGTAGACACAGAGTTAGATAAATATAACATATACAATAATAATATATAATTAATTTACTGATTAAATTAAAATATATTTTACAAAAAAACAAATAAATGTCTTATCTACTTATACTGATTGAAACAAAATGGATGAAAACCTTTTACATACAGACTTTCAACCAAATACTATGTATCACTCGGTGGTACAGGGGGCGGAGCCTCCGTCTAGGTGTGGAGAGCGCCGAAGGCGCTCGGAGCAGCTAGTTTTTTAATAAATTTTAAATGTAATTTATAAAGTAAAATTAACGTATTATTTTATTAAAACGATCGAATAAATATTTTTAATTGAACATGTCCCGCATTTCAAAAAAAATATCCGTTAACTCTAATACCTTATATAAAAAGATTACTGAAATAAAGAACAAGAGAGACATAGATAGTAAACACTCACATAAAAAGTTAATGTATGACGAAAATATAGAGAGCTAGGTATAAACAAAGAAATCTGAAAATTTATTACTAAATCTATCTTTAATGAAAAGATAGATTAGTAATAAGCAGTGAGAGAGAGAGATGGTTGGTTCTCAAGAAAACTAAACGATTCACTTTCCTATCCATCGACAGTAAAGTTCTGGTGGCAAAAGAAGAGGTCACTTCAAAACGTGACATGAAGGACATGGAGGTTGTTAAAATGCAAATAGCATTCTTCCAGGGATCATGCTTGTAATAAAAATATAGGCTTCTTGAAATAAAATCTAAAGATATTAAAGTAAACTATAAAAAAATAAAGAAGATCTTCTATAATGGCTTTTATATTTAAAAAGTCTTTTTTTAATATTAATTTTATAGTAGATATGAAAAAGTATATTAAACATGTTGGGAATTCTTTTTAGGTCAAGAATTGTCCTCGATGATAAGCAGCCATTTATAGGTAGGAACAAAATTTCCAAGTATTTTATTCGTAAAGTTATATGTGATTTTTTTATTTTTAAATATTTTTTTATCACAATAAAAATCATAATAATAATAATAATAATAAAAGTTAACTAAAGTATATTATTTTATATCAACATGGAAAATATGAACTCATAGATTATATTAAAAAAATAAAAATTAAATTAGTATTGATCTTCATCAAGACATTTAAAAAAATATCCTTTAATAATATTAATGATATTTAATAATATTAAAATATTTAAAAATAATATAATATTAACAAATAATATTTATATCCTATTTTAACTTTTCCAAAGACAAATTAATAAGCCATTTGAACATCGCAATGATTTTGACATTCTTTAATTTAAATATTACCTATTCATTTCCCGAAGAAATTTTTTCAACGGGTTGATGGTTTAGGTCCTGACTCAAAAACTCTTAGAATTCAAAAAAGTCATTAGAGCTATTTATAAGATGAAAAGTATAATAATATCGAACGTTGTCAAGTATACAAAATTTCTTAAAAAAAAAATTGAATGTTGTAAGGGGGAAAAATCTTGGTGAAGGGATGGAAAAGTACTTTGTAAAGAGTTAGTCATGGTGATCCATACTTACTTCTCTGACAAATACTTTGATTCCTCAAGAAAATATAATTAAACTAGAATGAATATTGATAATAAATATTATATAACTGCATCCAATATTACTAAAATGAGAATATATTCTTTAACAATAATTATTAAAATTAAATAAAATCGATAAAGATTATAAATTATCGATAAAAATAATTAAGAAATCTATTTTTTAAAATTTTTAAAAAATT
The DNA here is from genome assembly GCA_963082975.1 of Labia minor. Lineage (NCBI taxonomy): Eukaryota > Metazoa > Arthropoda > Insecta > Dermaptera > Spongiphoridae > Labia > Labia minor. The sequence goes on from OY720347.1 coordinate 66,001,568, forward strand.
TTTAATTGATTTTTATTAACTATTTAAATATCTAATTATATTATGACAATGTTACTCATCTGTAAAATATTTTATGAATATAAAAAAATAAAATTATATTTTGCCAATAATATATTTAAGGTTTCAAAGGATTCTCAATTTCCTAATCTACAAAATTATTATTTTTTTTTTTTCTTTAAATATTTTAGTTCTAAATCACATTTTTTTTAATTAATAGAAATGCCAGAGAAAATTAAATAAATAAATGTGGTAATGTCTTTTTAAAAATATTTGAAATGTATAGTTTCTTTTTTACTATCTCTTAAGAGATAGTATTGCGATCACGAAAATTTTCTATGTTGAGATTTTGATGTTTTTATACGTTTTGAAGGTTCCTGAATCATTTTCACTAAGGTTGAGAAAAATGTCTCTCTCTGTGTGTATGTGTGTGTATGTTTATGTAGACAAGAAAAAACGGTTTGAACTAGAATCATGAAATTTGGTACATGGGCATTATTCAAAATTCATATTTTTCTATCAACTTTTGAGAAGTGTAGCTCAACCGGAAGAGGGTCATTACCTTCAACGTTTTGATTTTTTTTTCTTCTAAATTGACCGTAAAAATAAAGATATATGTTTGATAATTTTTCACATGATTAATAATTGTATAAAACTGCTATATATAGAATTTCAGCTTGATTGAATCTCTGAAAGTACCAGAATTAATTTTTTAACACTGCAAATCTCACGCGCCAACACGTGACCTGGTGCCATCAACAGAGCCAAACATGCGCTGGTTTAATAAATATGATTTATTAATTTTAATTTATAATTTAATTAATTTAATTTAATTTAAATATAATATATGTTATTTAATCCAATTCAAATTGCGAGATAGTCGAGTGGAGACACTCCAGTTTATTTACCAATTAATCAAAATCAAAAATCTGTTAATTTCTTCTAAAAGAGAAAAATAATATAGGTAAAATTAATAAATTAATCATCCGTTTAATTTAAATCTAGAAAAGCATTATTTAATAGATACATTTATTTGTGAATAAATAATTTCTATTATAATTATAGTTCTTTGAATTATTTATTTTAATTAATTAACATTTTCATTAATATAGGTAAGTATATGATGACGTAAATGAATTTAATGTAATGCTATTAAACAACAAAAAAAAAAATCCTTCAATTGATACATTTTCATTGCATTTATAATAATAATGAATTTTATTATTTATTTTCATTTTAAAATTCTTTAAATGAATTCTCTATCCCGGCTCATAAGAGACGCTTCATTGCTCTCAAAATACCCTAGCTTAGGAAAAATAATATTATTATTATTATTATTTTGTTATATAAATATTAAATTCCAACCAATAAAGCATTTGTTTTCTTTATAAAAGATAAATACAACAGGAACGTTAAGTTAATTTAATTAATGATACAAATTTAAAATATATATTTAGAATTCTTAGGAAAGAGAAAGTTGTACATTGAAAAAATTTAATAAAATGTTATTTTGGCATATCAAAAAAAAACTCTTGTTTGAACTGCTAGCTAACTTTGGGTGTTTTAATAATTTAATTAAATATATCATTTCGAGATTCAATACTCTAAATTCAGGCAGGGGTGGCCAACAAGGGCCTCCGGGAAAGATGTGACCCACCCGAACTCGTCTTTTGACCCGCAAACCTGGGTCAAATAAACATAAATCTTATATAACTTTACTAATTTTACTTAACAATAAAAATAAGTTGACCTGTGGCCAGGTGCGAACCGACCGACGGTTTGAATTAAATTAATTTCCAGCTACAGAAACAATATCAAATAATTTAAATGTATCTATTAATGTAATAAAAAAGAAATATGGATATAACAAATATTTTTAATTTTATTTTATTTAATATATATATGTAAGACCAGGCTATGACGTCATGAATGGCTGAATGACGTCATACAATTTTAAATTAAGATAAATTGACCTGTGGCCAGGCGCAGAACCGACCGACGTCCAAGGGTAAAGGGCATAATTCTTCCATGGGAGAGGGAAGGCAGAAGAAATCATGAGCTCACGTGAGGGCAGGGACGCCAATCCCTGAAATAGAATTCTTTTCTAATGGGTTTATAGAAAAGAATCTACTCGTTACCCGGGATATTATTTTTAAATTTAGTAAAAATTAATTTTAAATCTCATGAAACTTATTCAATTTTTTCTTATTTCTTCATAAATAAAAACAAATTATTTCATTCCTTTTCAAGTAATAAATGTTATTTTAAGTTATATATTTTTGAATATAAAATTTGAAAATAGAATAGAATAGCAGGAGAAATGTTTCAATGTTAAAATACAAAAAAGAAAGAATGAATGGGATGAAAAAGTTGGTTAAATCGATTTATTAAAATAATTCGTATTAATTTATTTGTCATATATTAAGTAATATAATTAATTTGTATATTAATTTCATTTAACAAAGGCGAAATAATAGAATTTATTTTGAAAGTCAAAGGCAGTTGAATCTCATCTATTGGGGGTAAGCAACCTCTTCAAGTCACCGATAAGCAAAGCATTGGAGGTGCCCGCCAATCGACATGGCGGCGAAATTTATAAATCGTATATAATTAATATAACAGTAAAAAGTTATAAATCTATCATTTATAAAATTAAATTTTTATTTGAATCTTTTCTGAAATTCATTAAACTTCATTTAAATTAATAGGAATAAATAAATTTACAATTAATTCTTGATTGAGGGATGATTTTGGTGGTGAGGCCGGTCAACGTCTTCCACTGGGGAAAGGGAATGGGAACTGAAGTCGCTCGAAGCAGGCAGGCAGGCTGCAGGCCAGGAGGGAGGGTGGGGGGAGGTGAGTTGAGGTGGCGGAGGGGTTCAACATGGCGGCAAATGTTTTCAATCTGTCAAAATTCAATAATTAATATTTAATCAACGAAGCACCGTAAAATTATATAATAATAGTGAAAAAGAATCTACGTTTCATAATGAATCGATTTGTATAGGTTTTAACTGTTGTTATCAGGCAATATTTTTGTTGAACTGTAAAAATAAACCGATATTAAAATTAATTAAAAATTTCCATTTAACGATACGAAAAATCAATTTTATTTAGAATCTGGCTAAAATTATGGTCAATGGATTTGTCTTGGTCACAATTTACAAGATTTAGTCAAAACTTTAATAAAATGAAAAAGATTGATTTGATTGGTTTTTCTAAATCTGCAAAGCGTAATATAAATATGAGTTCCAAATTTTTACTAATATGAAGCGCGCGTTGAGGAGGTGGGTCCTCTCAGAGGTACTTAAGACATGTCTCACTCGTGAATATACGGGGTTTTGCTAATCGGAAAAGTGACGTAAAGAGTCTCCTATTAAGAAGTCAAGATTTCAATTTTTTTTTCTTTTTAATGAATCTATGCTAGGTATTCTCCTTCATCCAAATAAATTTGATTTTTTGAATGATCAGAGGAGGGGGGGGAGAGTAAGAGTAAGGGAATTGATGGAAAGGAGTCACGGGTAAAGGACATGATTCCTCCAGGTAGAAGAGGGATTTAGAAGAAATCATGAGCTCACGTGAGGGCAGGGACGCCAATCCCTGAAATAGAATTCTTTTCTACTGAGTCTATAGAAAAGAATCTACTCGTTACCCTGGATATTATTTTTAAAATTATTAAAATTTAATTTTACATTTCATGTAACTTATTCAATTTTTTTCTTATTTCTTCATAAATAAAAACAAATTATTTCATTCCTTTTCAAGTAATAATTATGTTATTTTAAGTTATTTATTTTTGAATATAAAATTTGAAAATAGAAATACAGCAGGAGAAATGTTTCAATGTTAAAATACAATAAGTTGACTTGTGGCCAGGCGCAGAATCGTCCGACGGTTTGAAATAAATTAATTTCCAGCTACAGAAGCAATTTCAAATAATTTAAATGTATCTATTAATGCAATAAAACAGATATGGATATAACATAAATATTTTTAATTTTATATTATTTATAATATAAGACTCTTCAGTGGATTAGTGGTCAGCAAGACAGTCTACCACACTGAAGACTCGGGTTCGGGCCTAGAGAAATTCAATAATTAATAATTTCTCTTTAAAGCTCTGCGTGATCCTCAGGGTCTATTCGCAAATATTATTATTATTTATTTATAATATATAAGTTGATCAGGCTGTGACGTCATGAAGGATTGGGTGACGTCCTATAATTTTAAATTAAGAAAAAACTAATGACGATGATTTTTCCCGAGGATAAAACCAATACAAAGTCCATGATTCGTGGAGATATGTAAAAATTTCACATGTGAAATTTGGTGTGAAAACAATACCTCCCTTACTATCGTCGGTCGGTAAAAACTTTATATGATGGGTATTTAAATGAATTATTGTTAAATTATGAAAAAGAGATATTTGTACCATCTTCTTGTTTTTTTGGATTATTTTAATTTACAAAAAACAAAACAAAAACGGCATTATTTTTCTGACATTTGGCACACCTCTCAAATGTATTATTTCTTTCTTTACTAAACTTCATATTTAATTAAAATATATTTTCGTTTATCATTCAAATTATATATTATTAAATTACACACACTATTGAAATGATACTACTATAATCATTCCTTAGAGTTAAATAAATCTTTGTCTTTAAATTATTTGATTGTAATCATTGAATATATATATATATATATATATACAACAAAAACTAATTAATAATGAAATCTTTCTTTGTTATTCAATTTTCGTTTCAATTGCAATTTCGTTAGTTTTTATTGAATCTTAAATTTTATAAAATTTGATTAAAATAAAACTATTCTTATGTATATCTTTCAAATTAAAATGCTTAAAGTTTACAAGATTCTATAGTCATCTCATCATTTCAAATTATTAAAATCATATCTAATTATTCACTTTAATGATGATTTCTATAAATATTCAAATAAAAAATATTAATTTTATTTATGGTAATTTTATGTTAAAGTTGGTAATATAATATTACATATACATATTAGATGTTTGATTTGAAAAATAAAATTCTAAATTGGCTCTGTCCAATTTCTCGATAACCAAATGTATTTATTTGATTCAATAATAATAAATTCTTAATGTTTTTTTACCTCCCAATAAAATTTAAAAATTACATTAAATATTTTTTTTTTATGTGCATTATCGTAAATTTTAATTTTCATGAATAATTCACTAAAAATAACGAATTTTTTAATCACAATATTCTAATAAGGTAAGTCGTTGTCATAGTAAATTTCATTTCTAATACCAAACCCAAACCTCAAGTCCAAATATTGAATGTTGAATGAAGGTGCACATTGATCGAAAGAAATAAATAATTCAATGGCAATTTGCCAATTGGTTTTGTTGCGAATTTATTTAACAGTTGAAAGAAAACATAACACAAGATTAAAAATATTCTATTAATGATAATTATAACAATTAATGGATAATCCAACGACCGCCAAAGGTCATAAAACGTTCGTTGTCCACTCCGAGGATGAACTTAACTGGTGGTCGTTTGCAGAGGAATTCGGAGACGAGGAAACACGCCAAGGCAGACTGCCTTTGTCTCCACGACGAGTCTCGTTATCCTCCATCATCCCAACATCCCTTCCCCTTTATCCCCTCCGCTCTCGCTCTTCCATTCCTCCTCGTCTCACTTTGGCTAGTGAACTTGGAAATATCCAAAAATGTGAACTGGGTCTCCGTCAATTATTAGCCTTATCCACCAAGTTTCTATTTTATTTGTAGGAAATGAGCCCAAAAACAAAGCTCTTTAGAAAATGTCCTTCCTCCTTTATCATCCTAAAATACTGTTATGGTCTTTATCAAAGAAATAATAATTTATCTCCCTTTGCACTGATTTGAAAAGATATTCCTTTATGGGATTTCAAATTTATTTCTACAAAAAGGAGAGCTTTTAGCGAATGTTCATGAAATATATTGTTTCTCTTTAAATGCGCCCATTAAATTGCGTTTCGAAATTTTCGTTTTTAATGAGTTACTGATTACAGTGGCTCTCACTAATTACACTCCACTTTTCCTATGACTATGTGTTTCTGTTAATCACACACATACACATACATAAAGATAAACATTTATATATAAAAAGTAAAAGAGAAGAGAGATGAAGCTGATGAGCGTAATCCTGAAATCCGATTTTTGAGTTTCCTTTTTTTTCTATTAATTAATAAATAATTATTTAATAAATTTGATTAAATTTGATGGAAAAGAAATTAAAAATACTTATTTTATATATCAAATTTTGAGAAATTTAATATAAAATTCATAAAGTTGATATCCAGAAATATAAGTTGAGCTGTGGCCAGGCACAGAACCGACTGACGATTTGAAATAAATTAATTTCTAAACAACATTATATAGATAGATAGATAGATAGATATATAAAGTATCAAAAAAAATATTTTTAACATTTGAATTAAAATGTCTAAATTATATTATTTTAGATATTATTTGTATTAGTTTTATCCTCGGGAAAAATCATCTTCATTAGTTTTTTCTTAATTTATTATATGACGTCACCCAGCCCTTCATGACGTCACAGCCAGCTCCTACTTATATATTATAAATAAAATAAAATTAAAAATATTTATGTTATATGCCTATCTGTTTTTTATTGCATTAATAGATACATTTAAATTAATTGAAATGGTTTCTGTAGCTGGTAATTAATTTATTTCAAACGGTCGGTCGGTTCTGCGCCTGACCACAGGTCAACTTATTAAACAACATATAAATCTACCAATATATCTATGAATAACTCCAAAATTAAAAGATAATCAAAAGCTATTCGTATTCAAACTTATTTCAGCCATATTAATGTTTATTTATTCTTTTTTTATAACATTTTTATGAATTTAGTGCGGTTTGAACTATTTCGTAGCTCATGGCTAAGTCATTTGAAAGAGCTTGGAAGTTGGTCAGTAAATTAGATAATGACAGTTCTTTGAGGATATATACAAAATTTAAAATCACTTCCACAAAAGATTAAGATACTATAGAGAAAATAAATCACATAAAGACATCTAGATTTTATCGTAAAAATGTCATGATTGTATTGTGAACTTAAAACGTAAAGAACTATCAGAATCTTTTAAAGAGGTTTTTAAAAAGAATGTAATATTATTTTAAAGAAAGTTCATAGGTAAAAGTTTTATATCTACTTTCCATTGTCTTATTAGCATAGAAATTTCTGAAAATTGGTTACTATTTTATTATTTAACAATGGTAACTCCGCTGGAAATAATTCTCACAAAATGCTTGTTAGGTTTTTCTTTTTATTTATTTTATTAATCGTATATATTTTTTATTTTTGTGTGTTCTTAAGCTTCTTTTAGAGCTTTAATTCGACTATTAACTTTAATGATAACTTGTTACTACTAACTACATGTTGAACGATTATCTTTTCCCCTATTTAGATTCTATTGCCAGAACGCAAATGTATTTGATTGGTTAAAAATTTCTTAAGTAAGATAATGAAAATGTTATCAAAAACATGTTTTAAATTTGAAGATATATATATATATATATATATAGAGAGAGAGAGAGAGTAATAGTATTTTTATAATATTTATATTTATTTTAGTTTTTCATTTTTTTCAACACTAAAATTAGATAATTTTGTAAATAGCCTCTAAATAAAGTCAACCAAGCATCTAAGTTATCTAGATACATTGTTGTTAGTTGATTTCCAAAATTATGTATCTACTAATCACAAAGCATTTACATATGCAATACAATCGGGATAATTAACAGGGAATCTAAACAAGCTTTCTAGTAAATGACTCGAATTGAAAACAGAATACAATTGTATTATTACAATCCAATAAATTTTATCAATATTACTTTCAATTAAAATTTTTCATTTTAAAACATTTATTTAATTTAATTTATTCAAATTGTTTTCATTTTATATTTCTTATTAAAAAATAAAAATTCTTCTAATAATAATATTTTAGATTATTAAAAATAATAAAGAAAAATATTTTAATTTATTACTATTTCAATTTTTTCGTTTCACTAATTTTCAAAGTGTAAGTTATATATGCCCGACGTCATTTTAGGGTATTTCTTGACATATGGTGTATGTTTTATTTTACAGCAAGGTGCAATTAACTCCAACTAGGAAATTAACAAATATAAAATATTAAAGATCTCAAATATAAATTATTATAATATAATAAATATACAAAAATTCATTTAAAAATCTTTTTTTAAAAAAATATATCAAGAGTAAAATATAATAATAGCTTAAAATATTTGGATATATACTAAATCAAAAATGATTTATTTTTAAATCAAGGTCTTTTCTCGTTAAACGAAATAAAGAAAGAGCAAATTGTTTCAACAGTGTGTGAAATCCACTTGAGATGAATATCAATTTTGAGTCTGCTGTCTAGTCACTAAAAGAAAAGTGATGAAAGAAAACGGTTTGCTGATAACAACGAACCCTAACATGTTTCAGTCTAACAAAAAAAAACAATAATCGTTGACACTTCTTTTTGAATTTTATGAATTTTTAACTTTTATATAAAATGAAATCTTTAAATTTATTTTATGGAATTTTTGTATTCTTTGTACCAAATTAAGATTTTATTTTTTAAATCCCATTAATTAAATTAATATTACAATTTTTATTTTCTTCGATAATTACTATTATTATTACTCTTTTATTTAAACTTTTTTTTTGGAATGGAATATTTTTATATGCAAAGAGTTTGGCCTCTCTGCAGTCATTATCATTAATTTTATTTCTAAATTAGTGGGCTATGAAATTATAATCACAAATTATATTTTCTTTTATTCAAATCATAAGAAATAATTGGGGTATTTTTATTTATAATTGGATTCGGAAGTTTTTTTGTTCATTCTACTTATTGTATATAACTATCATATTATAAGATTAGAAAAAAAATGGGGGAATTTTATAGCTTATGTATATATATACTTTATTTAAGAGGTGGTGATGATGGCAAGGGCACCCCTTAAAATAAATATGTTTTTTCCAATACCATTGCTCTATTTGAAAAATGGTATTATGTATATCATTTTTTATTAAACATTTTATTTATTAAACATTTTATAAATTAACTTTTGTATGTTGTTTTTCATTTGAAAATAAAATGAATAATTCATTAATTCTTATAACAAAAGGATATTTTAAAAAAAAATCAATTTTTCATTTAAAATGATATATTATATATTATATTATGTATATATATATATGTATAAATATGCAAAAATAAACATTTCTTTTTTGTTAATAATTTAAAATAACCTATAGTGCAATAAATACATGAATAAACATTTTTACCGACCGACGATAGTAAGGGAGGTATTGTTTTCAAATGTGGAGATTTTTACATATCTCCACGAATCATGCATTTTCTTAACAGAAAAAAGTATTTTTAGCATGATGTCTGTCCGTCCGTCCGTCCGTCCGTCCGTATAGATGTGTACAGCCTGAACGGCTCAACGGATTTTAATGAAATTTGGTATAGTTACTTAATGCATCAGTATGATGAATTGATCAACTTTTGGTGGAAATCCGGAAACAGGAAGTGGTAGTATTAGCGATCGACGATAGGAAGGGAAGGGTTATTTTCACACCAAATTTCACATGAGGAGATTTTTTACATATCACCACGAATCATGCACTTTGTGGTGGTTTTATTCTCAAGAAAAATCATCTTTATTAGTTTTTTTCTTAATTTAAAATTATATGACGTCATTCAGCCATTCATGACGTCATCCAGCCATTCATGACGTCCCAGCCTGGTCTTGCATATATATTATAAATAAAATAAAATTAAAAATATTTATGTTATATCCATATCTATTTTTTTTATATTTAACTGATTTTCAAAGTTTGAATGTGAAAGAGATAGATACACAAAATAGATGATGCTCTCATAACTTCAAAATCTAAGAAAGTCAAGAATAAATCAAAACAATATTGAATATCTAATGTTTTTAAATTCAAATTATTTTTAATTTAGCAATTTATTTTTAAGTTAAAAGAATTTTAAATTATTTTTTCTTAATACATTTTATACATTTAATTTTTTGAATTATTTACTTAGAATAATAAATTAATATAAATAATATATCTATACATAAATATAAATTATTATATAATCAAAATGAATATTATTTATTTCAATATTCAAATAAATATATAATACATTTTAAATTTAAGCTATTTCTATTTCAACAATGAATTACACTACAATTTTTTATATGTAAATGAAATTTATTTTTCAGAGGATCGTATGAATTACATATCAATTTTAATAAATTAATTTCAGTGTTCATGAATGTTTTTTCAGTTTGTTTGTTCTCACTAAATATAAATTCTTTTACTAAAAGTTTCTAAATAATTTCCAATGTAATTTTACTCCGATTATATCCATTGAAATTTATTTTCAATGATCAATAATAAATAAAATAAATAAGTAATTTGATTATTCATTTAGAAATATATGTGTTATTAGATAAAAAATTATACCTCTTTTTTGTTCATCACTAAATCGAAATAGAATGGCCAGGAATATTAATTAGGTGTTAATTGCCAATAATTGAGAGCAATCTACTGTTTATAAATGCATTAGAGTATCCTATTACCATTTGTGATTATTATTTATTTATTTATTTTAATGTTTTTTTGTAGCCAAGTTTAGTCTCGTACGGGTTGAATAATCCATTCCAATAGTTTTGTAACTTATTGAACTAAAATAATAACTTTTTTTTATAACTGTGCTTGCCTGCTGACAAATGATTTCATTTGGAAAAACAAAAAGCCACATAAATGTGTGTGTGTGTGTGTGAGAGAGAGAGAGAGAGTGAGTGAGAGCAACGCTATGGATATTTTGTTCAAAACAAGTCGTCGAATCCCCCACCCACTCCAATCGCATTATCAATTGGATGACCTAGTTCGGCAGGGTGCAAAATAAACTCATCATATTCTCCGAGGATCCTGACCAATCTACATAAATATTGGCGTACAATCTAATGGATGAAACAAAGCTTAATTACACACAAAACCAGGGGGGAGAGAGTGAGTTGGGGGCGGGTGTTAATTTCAAATCTCTTTATTAATTTATTTTATATATATACTAGCAGACCCGGCAAAGCTTCGCTTTTGCATGTGTGCCTGTATACATATATACGTATGTGATAACTGAACACTTAATAATAATAATAATAATAATAATAATAATTTATTAAATGAATATAATTGAAATTTTAATTTTTATTATTACATTTTTATTTGTTGGAAATTATTTTTACTTTATTAATTGTTAATAGTTATTACATTTTAATTAACACTTTTCGGAATAAGTATATTGTCTTATTATAGAGATTCTTATTGTTTGTCTCACAAGTCTACCTACATTATTTCATTACCATTGTATGATTCAAAATAAAATTCAAAATATTTAATAGGACATGACATGATCTTAGTATCTTTCCCACCCCAAAATATTTGCTAATATTGCATGTTGGAGTTTCAATTACCTGCATATTTAATGGAAATTTCAATGCTGAATATGCTTTTATATAAAAAAATATTTGAAGAAAGTAATTGGAATTATTATTATTAAGAATCAACAAATAAATTTATTAAATATACAGTTAAATATGTAAATAAATCTATATATAAATTTAATAAATATTTAAACAATAATTGAAACAATATAAATAAAACGATTCAATATTTTACTTACATTGTGATTTATATTTTTATTTTTATTACAACTGTTATTATGGGTATGTTATTTTTGACAGTTTAAAAAAAATTAAAAATATTAATAAAATTTATCAAAATAATAAGTTGAAAAGATTTCCAATTATTTTTATTTATTTATTGTAAATTTTTCAATGTAACCATGGTAACCATGAATAGACTTTTACCAAAATATTACTAATTAAATTAATTTTGGATTTAACTACACTAAAACCTTCCTTGGTATGCCCACAACAATCCCTGAGTTTCATCGCAATTGGACGGGTAGTTTTTGAATTTAGGCGAGACAGACCTACAGACAGACATTCCCTTTTATATATAAAGATATATAATAAAAAAATAAAAATAAATAAAAAACTAAAATAAAAATACAAAAAATTTAATATATATAAGAGAGAGGGTGGTCTTTCTTGCCTTCCGTCAACATTCGCTCTATCACTCTACTACCCTACTATGATACAGATGAAAATTATACATTTGGAAAAATTTATTTTCACTATTTATTGACTATATTTAGGACAGCAACAAACTTTTCTACATTTCTCCCATCCTTGTCAACAGATGACGACGACCTATTCATTTGAAGAAAAATCATTTTGAGACAACATTCATAAAAATAAAATAAAAAAACAGAAATGAAAAGAATCTCTTTTTATATTTCATGAAATTGAAATAATAATCTTAGCTTTTCATATACTCGTATCGACAGATGTATCTCCTATATAATATACTTGATATACTTATATATATATTCAAAAATAAAATTGTAATAATATATTTTATTTATTAAATAATATATCTACATTTTATGTAAAAATAAAATCAATGGATGAGAACTTGAGTTATAACTATAAATCAGAGAATGATTAGAATATATATATATATATATATATTAATTTTATTATATTAAATATAATAAATGAAATCAATTATTTTATTTTTAATGAAAATATTTGTTTTTGATAATATAAAATTATTATTTTTTTATTTCAAATTTTATTTAATTATTATTCATTATAATAGTACAAAAAACTATATAAATTTAATGATACATTTTAAATTTTACTTTGTAAATCAATTTAAAATTTCCAAACAATTTTGGTTTGAATTTTCATTTTCAAATTTTATTGCTCATCTATTAGTTATTTTAAGCTACGATTAGGATTTTAAATTAAAATAAACAAATAAAACGTAATTAAAGATATTTAGTTTTCATATAATATAAACATTTTTTTTAAAATTTAAATTACTTTAAATTAAATAATCACTAATAGTAAGGGTATATATATATTTTTTTTGGATATACAAATTCAATAAACAATAAATTTTCCATATTTATAACATCATATTACTTAAATAATATTTTATAAATAATATTTTAAAAATACTAAAAAATTTAGAGAATTAATTATAAAAAAAAACTTTTATTTGTTGGTATAAATAAAAATCTACTTTGAAATTAATTGTTTCTTTTATAAAAGGTAGAAACAAAAAGATGAAAACTAATCCAAATAAATTTAATAAAGGCATAAAAATTAATTTTCGTTAGACGAAGTCGAAATCCAAGATAACGAGAATTGGTCTAATAAAGATTATAGATTTAATTTATTAAATTCTGATTGCGAATAGTCAATCTCATGATTCCAAAGGATAACAATTTAAGTCAACGTCATTGGCTGAGAGAAGGTGGATAAAGAACAAGAGTGTGAGGGTAATAGGATAGTCGAGGGGAGACATCATCTTTCGAAATAGCTCCGAGCGTTTCAGTTATATTAAATCAGAAAGAAAGAGTAGACTTTTTTTATTTTTAATCTTTATTATTTAAGATATTTTTATTTATTAAATAACTGAAATAATTGAATTTTTCATTTTGGGAAATTATAATCAATTTATTATTTTGGAGATATTCATTCAGGAGATCTAATTGATTTTTTCAGATTTATATTTATCTTTAAGAATTTAAAAAATATATATATATTAATATAATATGTAAATTTACTGAAAAATGAACTATTTCTTATTGATTTAGCTATAAAATCATTTAATTTCTATATAAATATATTATATATCTAGAGGATCGAAATAATATTACATTTATATTATTAAATGTATATTATTATTATTTTTATTATTTAAAATATTTATTCTCTCTCTCTTATAAAGATTCTTTTTTCTCTTCCTCTATAGAAAAGAGAGTCTATTATGTCTTATTAAAAAAATTCCTGCTTGAATGACTTTTTGAGTTGAAACCTTTGATATAATTATAATTAAAATTTAGTATAAGAAAAGAAAAACTTATCTATATATGAGATAAGGATTCCCTCAGAAAAGTGTTTATTAATTCAAATAGAATAGTTCATTAAAACAAAAAGATTTAACAAAAGAGTTTTTTTTTTAAATAAATTTTAAGTATTGTGGTTTCTTTACAAAACGAATTTGGATCCTTAGTAGAAAGTAAGTACTTTTTTATGAAAATAGATGAAAGTGTGAAAAGGAAGAGTGCTTAAACAAATCTCTAATTTCAAGGTGTACCCAGATTAGGCCTTTGGAAGTGATTAGAAAGAGTATCTTGCGAAGAGTTCATTTGCATTTGCTTGAGAGATCTTGAGAGGAATTCTAAAAGGAATTATCCAAGCCAATGACAGCACAAAGACTCATATATTTAGAATAGGGCTGTCACAGTTCAAAAGTGTATTCCAGTTCAATTACAAACAAATTATCATGAATTGCTTAGATCTTGGCTGTCCATTTGGAGATAAAATTCTTAAATTGAACATTATTAATATTCTTCCAGAATATTTAATGGAGTCTTTTATATATATTTTCTTTAAATTTATAAAAATGAATATTTTATATACAAATTTGAAAAATAAATCAAAATAAATTTCACCAATTTTATAATTAAATCAGCAAATATATTTAATATTTAAACATATTATAACTTAGTTTTCATTCTTTTCACAAATTAATTTTATGTTCTTAACTCATAATGCTTTGTTTTAGAAAATATTTTGAAATTCAATATTTTTTTTTACAAAATTTTCTTATTAATAATTTTCTAAGTAATATTTTTTAAATATTTTTCTTGCCTATTATATTAAATATTGTATATGGAATACAAGATTTAAATAAAATGTATTTGTCTTCATTTATTTTAATAATTGTAAGATTATTGTGAAATTTGAAAAGATTTAGCAAAGAGACATAAAAAATCATCAAAATATATAATTATGTATGTATATTGGAATAATATAGTAATTGTTTTATTTGTTTTGTTTGAATTATTTACTAAAATTCTATTATATTTTTCCGGTGGAAATATTTTGTTTTAATTTCTTTTTTTGATGAAAAATTCAAATAATGAAATGAAAGAATAATGAACGGCTATGCTTGATGCTTTGTTGTTTGATGATTGCGTAGGGTGGTTGAATGGAATGCCCACGCATCTAAAAAAACCAGTTCTCTAGGCCAAAAAAGATAACCAGCCAGCCGGTCAAGGTGTCAAATAATAATGAATTTACACTTTTTAATACAAATTGCATCGTGCAAATGGTCAATAAATTCCAATAAACCTTAAAAAAACCACACTCTTTAAAAAAATAAGATCGGAAAATATAAGCCGGTGAAAAAATAATAAGGTAAACATAATTTAAATAAAATGAAAATAAGAAATAAATAAAAAAAATTGATTATAATATTAAAAAATATAATATCATCAATGAAATAAATAAAGGAAATAGATATATATATTAATAGCAAATAAATAATGAATAAAGTGTAAACTTCCTAACTCACTATTTCTCTTTCTAAATTTAATAAAATTATTATTTAATAAAATAAAAATGTAAATATTTTTTAAGGGTTGTCCTATTAATTAGTTAAGAAGGGTAAAGATTACATTTTTTCATACATGCTTAAAATTCACTTAAAAGAAAACTATAAAATGTACATTTTCTTTAAAACTTATTTATTAATTTATTAAAAAATATTCTCTACATTTACTTTTTAAAAGTTATTTTACTTAAAAATTTATGAAAATTTAAAAAATATTTTATTTAAAAAATTTTTATAAAAAAGATGAAAAATTACAAGCATTTGAGAGCTCCATATTGTGGGTGGTATACTCTTCCTTTCTCAGAAATCTAGCAATTTTGACTCAACCACTCAACCAGTGCTAAACTTAGAGGCCCATTTAAAAGCATTTAAATATACTTAATGTGTATTGAAGTGTAGGTAAGTTAATAAAAAATTACTTCTCAAATAGTAAAATAGTTCTAAATACATTTAATTGTAACCCTGTACTATTTTGTCGGTTAAAAAATTAAAAAATATTAATGATTATACCAATAATAAAACAAGCCTATCAATCAATTTACAAGTTTAAAAATACACTTCACTTTATTTTATATACATTCAAAACACAATCGAGCTAACTGATTTTATGTGGCTAGGTATCGATAATATAGAAATGGGGTTGAATTTCGAAATATGAAAATGTGTAAAACACAATTTGAAGGCTTGTTTTCTGAAGTAGAAGGAAAGTTTTGTGAATGAATTGCAGATATTATTGATCCAACAGAAAAAAATTAAATTTGGATTCTTTACCGAATAATTTTATATCAAATGAAACGCTAGCTAATGCTCTTTAAATGATCTTTGGATCACATATTTGGGCAAAAAATTGTTTTTTTTTTCAATAAACTTGTATAATCTTCTAGTAGAATTAAGCCTGATTGCGAATTAACTAGGAATTGCGTTAAACTAATGAATACGAAATATATAAACCTAATTTAAAAAAAAAATATCTGAAAATCCAGCAACAGATTTCCCTGGTCTATGAGGACAAAAATAGATTCGCGGTGTTTGAGAATAAAATTTTATGTAGAATTTATAAAAATAAATAAAATCAGCGAAAAATAAAAAAATAAATAAGATACCTTAAGAAAGTTGGAATTATAAAAATCAATGAATACGAATTTCGTGCGAATGGGGGAAGAAAGGTTGAAGAAGGAAATTATTATTGGGGAAACCAAACGACCAACGGCCAACCCGTTTCGAGAATTGGACATTATAAAAATCAATAGAATTTAAAAAGAACATTTTTAGGTAGAAATCATTTGTTGATTCATAAGCGTAACAAATTTAATATTATTATTATATGAAAGCATTTATTTTAGAAAAACATTTTTAGAATTTATTTGTTTGGTTATTTTAAATAAATTTTTGAAATAAAAATAAGTATATTTTTTATAATAAAACATATTTTATATTTTTATTTTTAATATAAAACAAATGTTTTGGAAAAAATGTATATTTTTATTTTATTTTGTAAATAGCTGCATCACTAAAAGAAATGCGGAATTGTTGCAAATAAGATCATTAAAATGTAAAGAAGGATTCAGAGGATCAGCTCCATTTAACTCGCTAAGTATATTGAAAAAAAAACCGCTACTAAATGGTCGCTGGGTTAAATATTTTGCTTCCTTTTTCTCTTTTTAGTTGGTTAAATTAAATCGAAGAATTCTTCAATTGATATGCATGCCTAGGATAAGCCAACCATCAACGAATTAAATAAATGCATGATTGTACTTTTGTTTACGAGCCTCTGGACCCACTTCAATTTTTCATTGAAAGTGGTGGGCAGGCAAACTCTCTTTCATTCCTCCCACCCACAAACCCATCCATTGAGGAATCCATGTCAATAAACGGAATTGTCGACTAAATGCCTCCACTCAACCCACCATTCATCTAATAAACACCAATCATTTCATGGAGAAAATTACAGGTTCAGGGAAGGATTACATGACATCTCTCTTTCACTCTCCCTCTCCATCCTCTAAATCTCTTAATATTGAATAAGAAAGTAAGTAAGAAGTAATGTGACAAATAGTCTATTAATCCTTTTCACATGAAAGATAATACTTATCTTCTATATATATAAAGGAGAGTGTTTGTTTGTATGTATGTAATTTGTTTACTTTTTTGCTGTCATAGAAACAAAAAGAAAAGGAATTTCTTACTTAACCGATATAATCAAAATTAAAATATATAAAACAATTATTTTGCCTGTTGTATTATATGGGTGAGAGGCATGGTCTATGACCTTATGTGACGAGAGTAGATTCAGAGTATTTGAGAATAGGATTCTTCCCAGCATTTATTGGCCAAAGAAAGATGAGGTCACCGGGGAATGGCGGAGACTGCACATGAGGAATTGCATGACCTCTATGCATCTTCAGAAATAGTTAGGGTTATAAAAGCGAAAAAGCTGCGATGGGCAGTGGACGTGGCTAGAATGGGAGAGGAAAAAGATATTGGTGCGGAGACCGATTGGAAAACGTCCGCTTGGAAGACGCGGAAGGGACTCTTGGAGAAATGTGGTTGTTGCGGCCAAGAACTTTTGAGTATCTTTGAGCCACATAGATAGATAGATATACCATATACAATAATAATATATATAATTAATTTACTGATTAAATTAAAATATATTGTAAATAAGAACACAAAAAGAAATGAATGTTTTATGTAATATACTGAATGAAACAAAATGGATGAAAACCTTTTACTACTTTCAACCAAATACTATGTACCATTCGGGGGTTCAGGGGGCGGAGTACTTAAATATTTTTTATAAATAAATTATTTTTCATTGGATTATTTCGTATTGAAATCATTAATCAGTGATTTAATCATTGAATATTGTTAGGAATCGTCAATTGAACTGGAATCGAGAAAATTTCAATCAGTTTTCGGACTTTTACAATTTACATAGCTCAAAAAAAAAAATAATCTCACGGTGTCAAATGGTCTTAAACTCAATTTGTTTTTTTATTTTTTCATTTCATATTCAGCAAAAATAGGAATCAAATTTTAATAAAAAAGTTTATTCGAGAACAAAAGTTTAATTTAATGAGTACTTAATACCTGGTCCACCGACAAATAAATAATAATAATAATAATAATGATTCTATCATCCTAACTGTGAGAATTCGAATTATTAATTTATGAATGTGATTTGAAAAGGTAAAAATAACTATTATATATTATTCAAATAATAATTAATATCAAATATTGCAGTGATTTATTTAATAAAATATAGAAATAATACTTTATAGAGACAAAATATTGAATTTCGAAGTTAAATAAAAACATTTATAGATATTCGATACTATTTGCCTCGATACAAATTCCAATCATAAATAGTAAGGTATGTTTCATTACGATATTGGATGTGGTTATTAATCAATATTTGAGATTAGAAGATAAATAATAGCAATAGTTTATAAAATAAATGATGCATAGTTTCAAGAATTATTATTTATTGTTTATATAATTTATTTAAAGAACATGCTTATCCTTTTAATATTTCCATTAAAATTTTGAATTTTCTCCCCATTTCATTTATTTTATTTAAAAAATTCAGCCAAATAGATGTACAGAGATGTACACAAACAAACAAATTATTTTTTATCTCATCCTATATAATTATATAAATCTTTCTTTTAATAATATCCAGGAGAAATCAAATGATAAATCTATCTGTCTGTCATCTATCTCAAATTCTCTTCTGAACACGAAACCACCATGCCTAACTCATTTCCAAAATTATTATTTTCCTTTCATCTTAATTCTTTTAAATCTGATTATTGTCAGGGCATTCATTCTTGGTCTTGCTTTTCAAATTAATAAACTTTTCACCAATCATTTTTTTTTCATTTAAGCTAAATGCCCAACTTAAAATTATCAATTTTATAATAATTATAAATAAAGTAATAAATAATAATCACAATAACAATAAATAATCGGGTGAACTTAATTTGAAAAAAAAACACGAAATATTAATTAAATAAAAGTATTAATTTATTTAAATATCTAAAATATTAAATAAGACATTAAAAATATTGTTATTTAGTTAGTAATATTATACTTATAAATTTTTAATATTTTACTTTTTGAGCAAATATAAATATATATAAATTGGATGTTTGTCGCTTAATTTTTTTTTTAAAAAAAAATGACATGCATGAAGATAAAATCAAGAGGAGTGGAGGAGTCCCATTGTGTCATCCAATATCCCTCTCCCTAGATGTATATCTATCTTTCAACTCAAGTGTTTCCATATGGAAATAGATTAGCTATAGGATTTAAATTATTAATCTTAAATTTAAATCTTGGGTGGTCTAAATGGAAATCAAAACTTAAATGTGGCCACCCAGATTATGGCATTTAAACATTAATTGAGCAAATGGTATATCATTTGGTCATTCATTTTTTTTATTTTTTAATGTTAATTCCTCAATGGAGAAATTAAAACAAAATATTAAATTGTTGTAATTGTAAATATATATATATATAATATTTAAGCGTTGATAATTTTGAAGGTATTTGGAAATTAAATTCTTCGTTTCATTTTTTAAGCCAATAAAAGATAAGATCACAAGAGAATTATGGAGATTACAATAGTAGGAATTGCATGACTGCAATGAATTTCAAAATACTATAGTGAATTAAATTAAGGATATTTTGAAGGTAAAGAAAAAAATGTAAGGATAGTTAGAAGATTGTTTATAGGGAATCCAATTGGGAAAGGACCTGAAGTGATGGGTAGTCCAAGATAATGATAGATGTCAACGAATTGGCACAAGACGAAGAATGTTGTAGGAAAGTGCTTGCTGCGGCTAAAAACTCGCGACTTACGAGGTCTGTTCACCTGATACAATATATTATATCTATTTATTATTTTTTGTCATCTTATTATTTTAAAAGAAAAATTTAAATATTTAATATCTCTATATATTTAATACGACAGTCTGTCCGTTCGTACGGAAAAAACTCCAGAGCCTAAAATACAAGGAGTAAGGTAACCAAATTTTCTGAGGTGAAGGTTACCTCAAATGATGAAAAATAAAAAAGTAATTAGAATCTCCCGAGCTGAGCTGCGGGTGTTCGATTTTCCAGAAATGTTGCAAAATATATATATGGAGGGATTGGGAAGATCAAGGACGCGGTGAGTGGACAATGTAGGGACGTGGACAGATGGGACAGAGTAGGAGTTAGATGGCTATAGCTCAGGATTGGGAAACTTGGAGAAATGGGGTTGCTTTCGAGATCCGTAGAGGCACAGAGATAGATAGATATAAAAATACAATAGTAATATATAATTAATTTACTGATTAAATTAAAATATCTTTTAAATAAGAACACAAAATGAAATGAATGTTTTATATAATATACTGATTGAAACAAAATGGATGAAAACCTTTTACATACAGACTTCCAACGAAATACTATGTATTACTTCGGGGGGTACAGGGGGCGAAATGTGATATTTATATTATTGTTAAAAAAATAAAATATTTAATACTCAATTCATTTATTTTTAAAGAAAACAAGATTTATCATTTTTTTTTATTTTGTAAACAAATAATTATGGCAATCAGACAAAAAATATGATTTAAATATAATTTAATACAATACAAAATCATTTTTTATTCATTTACTATTACTATTATTATATTTTGATTCCAATAAAAAATTACGAAAATAAACATTAAAAAAATGCGGTTAGATTTAATGTCCATTAAATGGTCAGGTTACATTGGCTAATCTGTGGTGTGAAATGTGATTAAGAGATTCAATTTCTCCTCACTATCCCACCATACACTTCAAATCAACCCTATAACGAAAGTATAACATCAAAAACCACTTCTCTTACTAAAAAAAACACTCAAAAACAAAAGTAAAAAACTTTACATTTCCAATGTGGATTAAAAAATTCTAACATATTGAAAATTTTATCAAGTGGATATAATTCAGTCTAGTAAGCTTTAATATAAAAAATATTCCAAATCTCTCTTTCTATTTAATATATTTTATACGACAATAGGGAGTTGTCTTGACACAGTACAATTATATATTATAGAGATTTAATTTGCATATGAAAATTAGATATCACGAGCCTCATTTTGAATAAAACTAATTCCCTAAAGAATAATTAATTTTAAAAAAATGCATAAAAAATATGTACCATATATTTATATTACAATAGAATTTCATTATATCCAATACAATCCAATTTTCAAAAATTACTCACTTTCTCTCTCAATACATAAACTTTTACCAAAAAAACAATGATTCCATTGTATTGTATTATCATTATTAGAATAAATTAATAATGAATGTGTGATTGAATAATCAAATTAACTAATATATTCAATAATGAAAAAATAAAATCATTATTCAAAACTTTTATTAAGGGAAGTTCGTTTTAATTTTAAATAAGAAAATGATAAAATGGGGAATGAATTCCTGTCCCTTATTTAAACTAGTTGAACCTAGAGGGTTATTTCTATAATTTCTATAATTTTTGTTTCCCGTTTCCCGGGAAAAAACGAAACATTTCCCGGAAAAAAAAACAAATTATTTTTCATGCTGATTATTATGCCGATGCCGAAATCTTTGTTAATTGAAATAGTCGTAATAATAAATATAAAATACAAGTGTACATACATACATTTGTCTTTTGTTATCATTTTTTTCCTTTTCTTTCTCTCTCTTTAATTTTTCTATTTTTTGAGTTTTTTTACAGTGAACATTGGCAGACGGCAGTTGCCATTGCCAAATTATTTTGTATTTAACTTTTTTTTATATATATATAGTTATATGTCTGCACGTGTAATAGAAATTGGCATAACTTATAACTATTAAAAAATCTTTAGACTTAAAATTCGATTTCACAAGCTTGGGTCTGTTTTAATTGCCATACCTGACCTCTTGATAAGGTTGTATTCAGCAAACAAATTTAAATAATATTTAAATAATATAAAAAGATGTGTTTACTGTAGAAATTTTTAAATCTGAAGAGTAACCTGAAGAGATTGTATTCATGTACATTATGTACACTGTGACTCACTATTTGAAATAGAGGAGTTAATTTACACTTTAGTGCAAGATTAGAATTGATACTTGTTAGTCAAATATTAAGCCAGGTGTTTTTTAATCACTATTAAATAATTGAAAACCCTTCTTAACTTTACTTATAAAGACAAACAAAAATCTAATCCATCTAGTAATATTATAATAGACGTATGGCAAGTACGAACGGAAACATCAGTAAATACTTGATCCACCATTACTTAATATAAGTTATATCAAAATGCTGGCAAATAAATTAAAACTTTCCAATTTATTTATATGATCCCCAACCAGTTGTACAAATTTTAAATTTTAGTTTAGGAATATTTTCTTTCCTAATTTTACCAGTAAATTAAAGGTGTATTTTGTGTTAGATTCACTTTTTTACAAATAAAAGAAAAAGGGTCGTTGCCACGTTATAATATTTAATGAAAAGAAAATTAATATAAAGAAAAAATAAATAAGTTGACCTGTGGCCAGGTCTGAACCGACCGACAGTTTGAAATAAATTTCCAGCTACAGAAACAATTTCAAATAATTTTAATATATCTATTAATGTAATAAAGAACAGATATGGATATAACATAAATATTTTTAATTTTATTTTATTTATAATATATATATATATGTAAGACCAGGCTGTGACGTCATGAATGGCTGGGTGACGTCATATAATTTTAAATTAAGAAAAAAATAATGAAGATGATTGTTCCCGAGGATAAAACCAATACATGATTCGTGTAGATATGTAAAAAATCTCCTCATGTGAAATTTGGTGTGAAAATAACCCTTTCCTTCCTATCGTCGATCGCTAATACCAGTTTCCGGATATACACCAAAAGTTGATCAATTCATCATACTGATGCATTAAGTAAATATACCAAATTTTATCAAAATCTGTTGAGCAGTTCAAGCTGTACACTTCTATACGGACGGACAGACGGTCAGACATCATGCTAAAAATACTTTCTTCTGTTAAGAAAATACATGATTTGTGGAGATATGTAAAAATCTCAACATGTGAAATTTGTTGTGAAAACAATACCTCCTTGCTATCGTCGGTAGGTAAAAATGATATTGTTCTTAAATTTTCTTCTCTCTACCAATTTCAAACTAATTTGCTAAATTCTATTAATATTTGTTTGTTTTTTTTATTACACAAATGGTCTAAAATATATATTATTGAAATTTTTTGTTTTATACAGTAACTACATAGTCATCCATTTGTTAGGGTACAAAATTATATTATTTATTTGCCAATATTATCATCAATAATAATTAATTGATTATGATACAGAGATTTATTTATTTTATTTTGTCAAATTAGAAAGATATCATTCCAATCCAAATCTTATATATAAACTCCATTATCTTTCATATCTTAAATGTCATTAATTATTAACTCATTAATTATTTATTTAATATTATTAAATAAATTATTAATATTAATTAATTATAAATTTTAAATTTTAGAGTATTTAACTAATATATTTTAAAAAAATAATTCATCTTAGATTAAAACAAAATTGATTTAATTCCTTTCATATCCTCTTCCACCTCTCCTCTCCACCCAGCATATCCTTAACACGCTCCCGAATCTTTACAAAACCTGACAGGAGGCTATTTCTTTTTTTCACAAGTTATTTTCTTTTATATTAAAAAGGGTATCTTAGAAAGCCTTAAAATGAGAGTGAAGGATAAATAGATCTTTCATCTCTCTTAGATATATACCTTCTACTCCTGTAACGGCCCCTGACATTCTCAGTAAATAGGAAAGAACAGCTGCCCTCCGCTTCACGTCTCGATTTCGGAAGAGAGAGAAGTGAAAGAGCGAAGTGCACTCACTCACTACACTCGACATGGAATTTAAATAAATACTTTCAAATAATATATGGAGATATTTCTTTTTTATTCAAGTTTCATTGATTTAAAAAATAAAAAATAAAATAAAATAAAATCAATAATTATTCGCTAAAAAATTATTTTTTTAATAATAAACTTGTATTTAAATAAATTACAAAAGAAAAATTAATACTAATTTACTTTGATTTTCATACGTGATAATAATATATGAATACATTATTTAAATACTTGGCTCTGCCACTAAATAATTCGAATTGGAGATATTTTAAAACAATGATGGATATCTATGTAGAAAAGTATAAAATAGGAACAAATCTACAACAAATATAGTGAATTATAAATTTAATTTATATATCTCTAAATTGTTACAATAATTTAATTTCAAATCAAATACTAGAAAATACCAGAAAAATTATATGCTACAATCATAATAATTTGTATTCAAATTATGTATATACCCGAAATACGAGGGTGGCCTGAAAAGTTTCCGACCTGACCAAGAAAAACGATGTTTTTCAATTTTTTTTTGCTATATTTTTCAACATAATCTCCATCAACACTGATACATTTCTCATAACGGTGTTCTAATTAATTAATTAAATAATTTATTAATTAATTAAATTTGATTTAATTTAATTTAAGTCTCATCAACAGTTATGAATCGACGCAAAAATTCGTTTGGATTACGCCTACAGCTCCAAATTGTCGTTAGAAATGGTTTTTCGAAGCAATTTTTGGTCTAACGATAAGAAATGCAACACCCACGTTGCACACAGCTTTCCATATTCAAATGGTTTTGCAAAATATTTCGCACACGTACAGCTGACATCGTACAGGTCTCAATTATCTTGAATTTTGAAAAATAAAACAAAAAAAAAAAAAATTGAAAAACATCGTTTTTCTTGGGCAGGTCGGAAACTTTTCAGACCACCCTCGTATTTTCGTTGAGCATCCAAATATTCAAAAAAATGTTTTGAGAATTTTACTTCAAATCCATAGATTATAATTTTTCTAATAAGAATATAAGAATAAAATAATGAAATGATAATAAGAAAAGAACAAATAGAAGTTTTTATTTACCGTAGAAAATTAAATAAATGGAAGGAATATATACAAAAAGAATTTAATAATATATTATATATATTTCTATACCATTCGAGGAGTCACTTTTGTAGGTTCTGATAGGGTAAAAGATGAATAATAAATTATATGAAAGAATTTAGGAATAGAATAGATCTGGAATGAGTTATCTAGTCTGCCAAAAATAATAGTACAATATCATTTTATTGGTATCTTATATTTTTAAGTTAAATATATATTATATTAATCGCTACAACAATGAATCAATTGTTTGGGACCTTGAATTATACTAGATATTGATCTGTATTATGTGAATTGTCCATTAAATATTTAAGTTTTAATAATTTATCAAGTTGTATTTATTTCTGCGACCCTCCAAGAAATATCGAACTTTCTTTTGGTCCTTTGAAAAAAAGATTGCTCACAGCTGGAACAAATTAAAATAATCTAAAAATTAAACTATTTGAGTGACAAATCGGACACTTTTAATATCGAACTTTAAATATCGAACTTTCTTTTGGTCCTTTGAAAAAAAGATTGTTCACCACTGGAACAAATTAAAATAATCTAAAAATTAAAATATTTGAGTGACAAATCGGACACTTTTTTCAAAAAATTTAATAGAGAAAATAAAAGAGCCCTCTCTGCAATAAAATAGGGGCTGTGAGATGGGTAACAAAATTTAATTGTTTCCAAATATGTCTTTTAATTAAAAATGTTAAGGTGTATATAATATTAAAAAGAAATCTTTAATAATTTTTAATATCGTGTAAGATGAAGATTGAATATACATAACGATGTAATGTTTAATTATTCATATACGTTTATTATGTAATATTTCATTTTTACTGGTATTTTATTAAACATAAAGACAAACTAAACATAATATTAACATGCTGAGGATACTTGAAATATTTTCACTTACAGATAAGATGACAGAGGTCCTATTCCAGGAATTCTCTTGCAAAAATAATGGTAAGATATATATGTATATACTCACCTGAAACAAATAAAAATAAAAACAATTTAATTAAAAAAAAAATGAAAATAATAAATGTGCACATACCAAAAATTTAAAAAATAATATAAATTTTCTTCAAATATCTGAAAATGTTATTTATAAATTATTACTTTTTTAAATAACCGTTTAAAATATTGTATTTTCTTTTTATAAATATTTATATTAAAACATTTTTGTAAACTCAATATATGAGTGAGTTAGAAAGGAAAAGTGGGCAAACAAAAAGAACCCTCCGTGTGAAGATTGATAAACATAAAAGAATATTTACAAATAAGATACACGAGAATGAAAAAACATGTCAGAGAAAAGTTCATATAAGGATCATTAAAAATATTGTAATGATAAAAAAATAAATTTAAAAGATCACTCTTGGAAATGCAAATAATAATTGCAATTACTTGGAAAGTATTGGTTCTTTTTATAAGATTCTTTTCTGTGATATATTTGAAAAAAAAAAAATTATTATCTATTCTTAGATACAAATTAAAAAAGTATTTGCCTGTACATTATATAGAATTTGAAAAAAAAATATCTATGAGGTGTGGCTATTAAATAATGAGACTGCTTACAAAAAATGGTTTAATTAAAAAAATTATGGTACAATCGAACTTTTCCCTCAATATACTCCCCTCCACTAGCCACACACCGCTTCATCGTTTTTTCCACTGCTCAAAGCAGTGTTCGAAGTCGTTTTTTGTTAGGCCTTTCAGAAGCTCCGCCGTTTTTCTTTTCACCTCTTCCATCGACTCGAATCGGCTTCCCTTTAGTGCGGACTTGATTTTCGGAAACAGGTAGAAGTCGCAGGGTGTTAGATCAGGGGAGTAAGGAGGCTGTTCCAGCACTGGAGTTGAAATGGAAACAGGACGGCCAGGACGTTGGTCATCTTCGGTGCTCTCTCGACCCTCAGAAAACCTTTTGTGCCACTCAAAAACACGCGCACGTGATAAAGAACTCTCACCGTAAGCCTCTTTTAATAATTTATAGCACTCAGTCGGGATTGATACGTTGTTCGTGTTTTTCGTCACACATCGTTTTCGGCGTAGGAACAAAAACACGTTTATTTTAAACCGCTACAGAAAAAAAAACTACTTCACCGCCAGACATGTGTTCTCGTACTGGAATAGTAGACCCTTCCAGCTGTACAACGGTGCATTAGGTTCCCGCCTACCCTCTCCTGGAGGCCGTCTGCGCGCGCAGTCTCGTTATTTAATAGCCACACCTCGTATATATACAGTGAACGCTCTATATAACCAATTTCAAAAAAAAGTTTCTTATTGGGAAAAGCTGCTTATAGGAAAAAATTGTATTTAAAGCACAAAAATATTAATTAATTAATTAAATAATTAATAGAAACTAACAGAAATTCTAGTAACTATTTTAATTAACAGAAATTAACTTAAATACTGCCAGTACAAAACACAAACATATTTCAATAACAGAATTTTTTTACAATTTGAGGTTATGTTGTTGTGAACAGCTGTCAACTCAAATATTTAGTTTTTAAAAAATAAGTTGGTTATTCAGAACAGTAGAATTAAAAAAGTTGCTTGTATAGAGGTTGCTTATAAAGAATGTTATTATAGAGAGCGTTCACTGTATATATATACAAATGCGAATAGGGTATTTTTAAAATAAATTACTATCCATCAGAAACTATAATACAATGCTTAAGAATTTCTTTTAATAAAAATTTTAGGTTATTTCTTTTATGTATAAATTATTTGAATTGCCTTTCTAAAATTTTTTCCAAAATTATTTTTATGTCATTTGTTTATTTCAAAAAAACAAAAACAAAATCCTTTCAATTTTCAATCATAAAAGAAGAATATGTTTATCAATTAAGGGCTGAAATTGAATGGTAATACGAGTGGTATAAAAGGGGCCGATTTGAATCTCTACCAGTTGTATAATTTATTTGGATTATTGTTTGGAAATGCAGCATTCATAGGCGAGAATAGGAGGAACGTGAAAACGTCCTTTTTGTAAATAACATCACACATAAAAGGCTTAATGAAATGGAATGGATAACATTAGTATTCAGCGAAGAAGGGTTGGGTTAACTTTTCCATCCCACGTGCTTCAAATGACCCGAACACGAGGCCACCATACAAAATACAGTCCGAGGATGGGGAAGGTAATAGAGGGAAGAGGTGGGAAAAGAGGGAGAAGAGAAGAGAGGGGATGAAGAAGTTATTCACAAGAGAAGTATTACTTTGACAAAGTGAAGTGCTTACATATTTTATTCGAATAATCGACTCCTTAATTATTCTTCGATGCAGTCAAGATCACATACTTAAATATAAAATAAATAGATTCCAATAATTTCATTGAAAAATAAATTGTCAAATAAATTAATTCATTAAATAAAACAAATATTTCCGTTATATATCTTTGATATAATCACTGGGATTTCCATATATCAAATTTCAAAGAAAATTTTATTGAGCGGTTCTAGAAAGATAACTAATTTAAATATAAAATGTGAATCTTAAGCTAATCATAAAAGTTAAGATGGACGGACATACAGATCAATTTAGAATTTTAGATTGGAAGAATCCCCTTCTCCTCAGATATCTTGAATTTCTGATTGGGTGAGCCATGATGTCTTCGTGCCTTCTTTATGAGGGATTAAGAACTGAATTTTTTAGGACATATTCTTACTTTTACAAAAAAAATGAACGTAATATTTCCTTATATTGTTATATTAATTTATGTATAAAATGTGTCAAAAGTAAGAATTATTAATTATTTCTCAGTTTACTTAATGGATAAAAATATTTGAAGAATTAATATTAGTAAATTAGTACTTGATACAACAGATTAACAGAAATATTTTAAGCAATATAAAATTTAAAAAAAAATTCTCACTTTCCTTTGCAATTATTTCTTAATTTTACTTCTTACTCAGCTATTTTAAATTATCTTATTCCCATTTAAAAGATTAATTTTTTTTTCTTTCAATTTATTAAAATTACAGTTCTCGAGGAAAGAAAATCCAAAATTTATATAAATTCATCCGAAGGAGAGAGGAAATATTAATTAATTCTCTATTTTATTTATATTTCAATTTTCCCCATATAAATCTTATATATATATTTATTTTATTTTATATTCCTATTTTAATTATTAAAATATTTATAATAAAGTAATCTACATAATAAATAAAAGATAAATTCACTAAGAAAACATTTTCTCATCATTAAAATAAAAAATACAAGATTTTGATGTAACCTAAACGAAGAATAATATAATTAGAAACACATTTCATTTGCCAAATATTATTATTTTAACGAGTTAGTCAATTTAACTAATTTAGAAAGTTACTAATTGCGGAGAGAAAATAGAGACGACAACACACTTTGAAGAAGTATTAACAAAAACATGTGGAATTACAATTGAAGGGGCCCTCATTTGTGTCGAATTTCGTTTAGATTTAATTAGAAATCTTTTAAATTAGATAATATAAATTAAATTGGAAACAAGAGAAGAAAACATTTAAAAAGAAAATACTTTTTAAAAAAATGTATTAAATGATATGATTGATTAATGAAATTAATAATCAAAAACTCCCTTTAGTAAAGTGAAATATTTTTAATAATAACGAGAAACATAAGAAGTAATAGAAGTGGAGGGAGGGGTTGAAGATAGCAAGTTTGAAACAAAAAATTGAGCGAGAAGTGTTAACAAAAGTATTGGCAGCAATTTATGAAAGAGAAAAGAAAACTCACAGTTGAATTCATTGAAAACTTTTAGGATGAAATTATAGGGTGAGATAGAAAATGAAACTATAAGATCAAAATAAAATGTAAGAAAATCACCCAATTTTCTTACATTTTAACCATCAGTCAGATTATTATTCTTGGAATGATTTAAAGAAAAAGGTAAAGGCAAAAGTTGAAAATTAAATAAAAAAACAATCTTAAAATCGATAAAAACTATATTGGAATTTTTAATGGAAATAATATAAAAACAATTATTTATTAAATTTTGATTAGTTAATTTATCAGAGTAATCACTTATTTATATTTCAACAATATTATGAAAAAGGCGAAGAGAACCTTTAACTACAAACATTACTTAATATCAGAGGCGGATTAAACGCCGGGCGGCCGCCCGGGGCCCACCGTAACTTAAATAAAATAAGTTGACCTGTGGCCAAGTCCGAACCGACCGACGGTTTGAAGTAAATTAATTAGCAGCTACAGAAACAATTTCAAATAATTTTAATATATCTATTAATGTAATAAAAAACAGATATGGATACATAAATAATAAATATAAACATTTTTAATTTTATTTTATTTATAATATATATGCAAGACCAGGCTGTGACGTCATGAATGGCTGGATGACGTCATATAATTTTAAATCAAGAAAGAACTAATAAATATGATTTTCCCGAGGATAAAACTAATACAAAGTGCATGATTCGTGATGATATATAAAAAAATCTCCTCATGTGAAATTTGGTGTGAAAATAACCCTTCCCTTCCTATCTTCGATCGCTAATACTACCACTTCCGGTTTCCGGATTTGCACCAAAAGTTGATCAAATCATCCCACTGATGCATTAAGTAAATATACCAAATTTCATCAAAATCCGTTCAAGCTGTACACATCTATATGGACAGATGGACGGACGGACGGACGGACAGACATCATGCTAAAAATACTTTTTTCTGTTAAGAAAATGCATGATTCGTGGAGATATGTAAAAATCTCCACATGTGAAGTTTGGTGTGAAAACAATACCTCCCTTACTATCGTCGGTCGGTAAATATTTCTTTAAAAAAAATTTAAAAAAACTGTTGAATTTATGGATAATCGGAGTTTAAATAAACAAGTTATTCTTGATACAGATCTATTTTATACTTATACTTATACTTATATTTATTGAACAACAGATCCTTATTCGGTCCTGTTTGAACCCCGACTAACTTAAGAAAAAATAATCAATTTTGGGTCTCGGCGTCCACAGTAAAAATTATGTATTTTTTAGATAAGTACTATATATGTAAGTATATAAAACAGCCTAAATTATAATATAAACAAAATTTGTCTTTCAATTATAATTGTAAATAACAGAGGGCCCATTTCAATTTTACCGCCCGGGGCCCCCAATCAACTTAATCCGCCACTGCTTAATATTATAAAATACTTTTCTAAAATAATTTAAAGAATTAAATTGACCTTAACTTTTTTACAATTTTTAAATTTTAAAAATTTATAAAAGGACTCTTCTATTAAATCTAATAATTTTGCAAATGTTCTAATATATAATAATAAATAATATATCTTAGAGGCACTTTATTGTTAATTATTAAAAAAAAAATAAAATTCAAAGTTGAATCGAATAAGTAATAAATAAGTACGATATGTCCAGACTCATACATTCATAAAGAATATCGAATGTCATTAACGGATTCTAAAAACATAGAAAATAGTTTATTTTTATCCCGATTAGACTAAAATTACTTTATATTATTAGAACATAAAAAATAGCTATTCAAGAATATATTATTTTTCAAATAAATTATTTAACTTTTTGAATAATATAAGAAAATTAATTATAATCATTTTTATGGTGATTCTAATTCATGAGTATTTAATAAAAAAATATCAATCTTAAATCTTAGCTTACCTATAAAAGAAACTATAAATACATATCTAAAATGCAAAGATAAAAATAAAAGACATGCTCAAATGATAAATCATTTTACTATCAATGAAATTTATATTTCAATTATCCATGTTATTAGTCTTGGAAATGGCCCATTATGAAAGATCAGTTTTATGACTATACATAACCTAAACCCTTTCTTTAAAAAAAAAACAGATAAATGAGATTAACATAAATTTTGAACTCATATCTCTTTTTTCATATACCTAGCTATAAAATTTTCCCATTCCATATATAAACATTGTCATAATTTTATTTCACTTAAAAACTTATTTTATTATTATTATTATTATTTTAATATATTTTTATTTTTGATCATCATGCTCACTAAAAAAAATTTTGTCCCCCACTATGACATTCATTGTAAATTTCCTAATCCAAATCGCATATTATGTATATCAAAATATTGTATTATTATTATTATTATTACTTATTATTATTATACTTATTATTATTTTTAGAAGTAGGTGGTTCACCGAGCCGCTGCTCGGTCATTAAAAAAAAATGATTCCATATTATCGGGTACTGGTAATAATATAACTGGTTAACTGAGTCACCGTTCAAATAATTTAAAAGAACATAAAATAGTAATAAGATATATACTACTTAAACGTATGTATTAATGAACTGAATGACAGAAAAGTATGGCCTGTTGATATAAAATAATATACTTTCGAGTACCATAAAAAATGTTAATTTAAAATGTTATTATTTTTTTTTATTGTTAAATCAAATAATTTAATAATATGTACATTACAAAAGGTTAGTGGTGTCTTAATTAAAACAATATTTTCCTACACACTACAAAACAGATATGGATATAACATACATATTTTTAATTTTGTTTTATTTATAATAAGATAAGATATAAAGAGCACGACTGTGGCGTCGTGAAGGGCTGGGTGACATGTTATGACGTCATATATATTTAAATTAAATAAAAACTAATAAAGATGATTTTTCCCGAGGATGTAACCAATACAGATCGATTTATCTTTATAAATGGTGTGAATTTGAAAAAAATCGTTAGAGAGCGGTTGCTGAGATCCCATTAACAAATATATATGCAATTTTTAGCTAGCATAATAAGATTAGATAGATAGATAGATTAGATAGATTAGATAAATAGATAGATTAAGTCCGGCATGGTCCCTTTACAGCAGGGGTGTCAACTTATAGGTATACTTGAGCCAAATAAACAAGGTTTAAGTTTAGGCGAGCCGCAAAAAAACATTTTTCCTTTTTTCAGACAAATATAAATTTTTTTATAAAAGCTGAAAGTGGTCGAGGGCCGCAAAAACGCAAAACATTTTACCTTTTTTACTATCTCGTAAGAGATAGTATTGCGATCACGAAAATTTTCGATGTTGAGATTTTGATGTTTTTATACGTTTTGAAGGTTCCTGAATCATTTTCACTAAGATTGAGAAAAATGTCTGTGTGTGTGTGTGTATTTATGTAGACAAGATTACGCAAAAACGGTTTGAGCTAGAATGATGAAATTTGGTACATGGACATTATTCAAAATTCATAGTTTTCTATCAACTTTTGAGAAATGTAGCTCAACCGGAAGAGGGTCATTACCTACAACGTTTTGATTTTTTTTCCTCTAAAGTGACCGTAAAAATAAAAATATATGTTTGATAATTTTTCACATGATTAATAATTGTATAAAACTGCTATATATAGAATTTCAGCTTGATTGAATTGCTGAAAGTACCAGAATTAATTTTTTAATACTGCAAATCTCACGCGCCAACACGTGCCTTGGTGCCATCAATAAAAAGCCAAACATGCGCTGGTTTAATATTTATTATTTATAATTTATAATTAATTAAATTAAATTTAAATATAATATATTATGTTATTTAATCCAAATCAAATTGCGAGATAGTCGAGTGGAGACACTCCAGCTTATTTTAGAGACAAATTGAATGTTTTTTGAAAAAAATCGACAG
The DNA here is from genome assembly GCA_963082975.1 of Labia minor. Lineage (NCBI taxonomy): Eukaryota > Metazoa > Arthropoda > Insecta > Dermaptera > Spongiphoridae > Labia > Labia minor. The sequence continues at coordinate 66,035,873 of OY720347.1, forward strand.
TCGTCGCGGGCCGCAAAAATCGTTGTCGCGGGTCCCTGCTTTACAGTCTCATATTTATTTATTATTTATTTACTATATTTACTATATTTACTAGATACTGGAAGTATGGTGTTGATGCCCTGGAATTTTGATACGCCCTTTGTGACATAGTCAATATTGTGATATAATAGAAGATGAGAATCAAAAAAAATTTGAATTGTTGCAATGTCAGTTTTAGTTTTGACTTTTATTGATTAATTACTTCAATTAAGACAAAAACAATATAATAAAATCGCTTGAAGTCAAAGTCGCGAATTAATTTAATCAAAAACTTACAAAAACATGAATTTTAAAGTAATTCTTGCGGCCGTTTTTAACTCAAATGTAAATATATAATTATTGATTGATAATAATACAATAGAAAATCCATAAGTAGAAGAATTATCAAATTCATGTTTTCAATGAATTAAAATTTCAAAACTTTTTGTTGTTGTTTTTTAATTATGATAAATTTTGTTAAAATTTAAAATAAAAAATATAAATATTTTTAATACTATTATAATCATTTTGTTATATAATGTTTTTATTCTCTGTTTTTCATAAAAACAGTTTGATTCCGATTAGTGAAAAGGCACCGCTTCAGGGCACCCACCTGCAACCTTATTAACTCTACTCGTTGGAGATGGGGTCACCGGTCCATTGTTTGCAGCCTCTCCTGGGATTTCATGTCTGATTCAATGCTGCGATATTAATACCTTCCGAGTACAACAGCTGATTCAATCTCTCTCTTTCTCTCTCTATCAATCTTAAAATTATAGTTTTATTAACCAAGCCTATTACATTATAGAGGCAAATTATTATTATTATTATTATTATTATTATTATTTTGTTAACGTTTTATTTTAACCAAGATAATATAAAATTATACATAATCAAATTTACAATTGATATTTTATCTAAAAAAGGATATAATTCATTCTAGATTTTCTGATTATCAATCAAATTGGTTTTTAATCATATTTATTATTAGTGAAATTCGGACAAAAGTGAAACAAAAATAATATTTCTAAAATGTAAATCAATTAAATTAATAATTAATATAAAAACTTGAAAATGTTTATTTTGTAAAAAATTATAATTGCAATAGTGTCTTCTAGCTATATTAGTAATTTTAATAATAGTCATTAATTCAAACTTGAATATTTATTTTCAAATGTCTGGTCACACTAATTTTATTTGATGTAATAGTATTTATAGAAATATGTTTATTTTTAACGTTATTACTCTAACATATTTATAAATAGACTAATACGACCTATGTATTTATAATAATAATATTAATAAAAAATTATATAAAAATTATAAAAAATAGCCTCTGTGTATGTGTGTGTGTTACATATTTTTTAATTTATCCTGGGACACCGAGCTCTCGCTCGACCCTTTAAAAATATTGATATACAATTCTTTAATTATTTATTACAATTATTAAATGTTGCATCATTGCAGCAATCTGATTAAAATGAATTGAACTGGGGTCCTCATTACTACAAACAAATAATTTTAGCTAGCATAATAAAATAAGATATATATACTCAACAAGGGTCAGGAGCAGCTGCCCCAGAAGCAAAGCATAATTATTAAATTGCTATAATTGGTGATTAGATATAAAATTTTAGATTATTATCACTAATATAATACTACTTTAAAATATGTCGTATATAAATTTTCTGGTAATTTTGGTTTCATTATTTTTTGCCGTTCCAAAATGTTTGAGCCTACCAAGCTTGACGCTTCTGTATATACATACGAGTATATAAAATAGGTAGTTGAAAATTAATTAGAATTTGAAAATGTTTACATTATTTTACAATTAAGGAACTGAAGATTGATAAAATATCTTAATAATTTGTGTGTCAATCTTTTTGAGAATATAAATATATAAAACTGTTTTTAAAATTTACTGTTATATTGTCCATAATATTCATAAATACACCTGTTTGAATAAAATATATAACTATCTATCTCTGTGACTCTACAGAACTCGAAAGTTCTTAGCCGCAGCAACTACATTTCTCAAAGTGTCCATATCCTGAGCTACATCCATCAAACTCCTATTTTCTTCCATCTTCCTACACTATCGCGTCCTTGGTCTTTCGACCGGATCTTTCCTAATCGGTGTCTCCACCAATATATTTTTAGCCAGTCTTTCTTCTTCCGTTCTTCGCGTGTCCTACCCAACCTTCTCGATTTTATGACCCTAACTTTGTCTTGAGATACATAGAGATCATGCAATTCCTGGTTAGGCACTCTCCGCCATTCCCAACATAAAAAAAAAATTATCAAAATATACCCAAATAAAAAACTTAAATTAATGAAGATAAGAAACCATTTTGGAATCCATAATAAAATCAAACACCAATTGTATAAATTGATATTTATTTAATTAAAGAGTAAACAATTAAAATGAATTAAAAGTAATATTGATAATCAATATAATAGTATATAAATATAAATAAAAATTTGCTTTTTTTAACTTTTTATTTAAGAATATTGTTCATTTAAAATTCAAATATCAACAAATAAATTAAATAATTAATTTTAGTTTTGTATAATTTTTAAATAAATAATAAATTATTGAAATTGTATTTGTAAATTTCAATAGGAGCTCCATTTTAATGAATAGTACATGATCATTGTTAAAGCCTCTCCCTGATTTAGATTTATTTATTTTAATATCAATTTATTTTTATATAATTTTTATAAGTTTTTTCTTTTTATACATATCTTTTTGTATATTTATATTCAAACACGTGGTCTGTTCAGTAGCTATGTTGACTATGCAAAAGGGTCACATGACCTCTCACAGCCAATCACCTTGCTGCTTTTTGTTGATGTTGGGCTCAGGGCTTCTGCCCTAAGCTTCGGAGAGGTGATCTCTCACTTGCATTTTGGACTTGATATTGTTTACACGCTTTTGGCTTTTAGTTGTTAATTCGCCATTTTTTTTACCTGTGTTGTTGAATATGTGTTTTGAAAACTGTGTTGAGTTATTATTATTGATAGTTTTTTGTAAACTTTTTTTGTTTCAGCTGAGTATTAGCTAGCATTTATTCCTTTTTATTTTTATATTTAATTTGTAAATTCTAAGGATTATCTCCTTTAATTTTTATATCAATTTCATTTTTTATTTTTTCTTTATATTAATTTTCTTTTCATTAAATATTATATCGTGGCAACGACCCTTTTTCTTTTATTTGTAAAAAAGTGAATCTAATTTTTGATATTTTGATTAATTTGATTTGATTTGATTTGATTAGATTAATTTGATTTGTTATTATACATTTCCGATCTTGGTTGAAAGCGAATCGCCTAAGCACTAATAGTCAAACGTACAGCACTCTTTGGTGAAATTTATTTTCAGGGTTCCCAATTAATTTTATTTTTACTCCCCGTGTGAAAAAGTTGAGAATTCTTTTTTAACTCTTTCACTACAGGCACAGGTGATCCGACAGGTTCAATAATATTTTATTTTGTTTCGGCTTGTCCAATCATAGATATATAAATTAAATTAACGAATAAAGGTAGAAATGAAGGAAAATTATCGTTTCTATGTGTAAAGTCGAAAATTGACTATGAGAATAATCTTTCCCTCGAAAATTGTAATTATGCTATTTTAATTTTCAAATTTAATTTAAATTATCGATTCATAAATATCTAGTGGATATTTATATAGATGTTTCAGATAAAGAGGTTTGTTTGAACTAATAAACCAAAAGCGTCTATTTTCTATGTTACCTCGTTAAACTGATCTTCTTGAAGAAATTAAATTAAAATTTAAAATCGATTTTTCAATAAGTGATTTTTTGAAAGTTTTTCTTTAAAAAAGGAAAAATACAATATAAAGGAGATATGATATTAAAGTTAGACGATCTGCCAGGCAGATATCTTCTGAATGAAAAAAAAAATATCTTAAAATATATTCTTTCTTGTTAGAGTTTATTGCTTATTTTAAGAATATTGTTGATTCTTTAACAAGATGTTATCAGGAACAACAGACTCCTTGTTTCATTGTATAATATTTTAAATAGAAACTTGATAAAAAATACATTCTAGTTTGTTTTTTTACTCTTTCTATTAACTTGTGGATAAAAAAAAAAATGTTCTTTGTGTGTTGTCGTCTATTCTCATTTCGAATACCCAATACCTTCTTTTCTATATCTTAATATTATAAAAATAAGCATTTGTTTGTACATTATGTAGAATTTAAAATATTTTTTACATATCTGTATTAACAAGGATTGAAGTATTCAAATATAGTGATCATTATAAAGTGTTAATAAAAACTCGATTTACACGATTCCAGGGGGTTAACCAAAAAACTGTTCACAAAATTTCTCTCAAAATAAAAATAAAAAAATGTGTTATTTACAGAGTTAATTATTTCTTGATTAAATGAATCAAATTAAATGTACATAAATAAAGAAGCAATAAATAATTTAAAATGTGGTTAATTTGCCTGCAATAAATTAAAATTATAATATTCTAACGAAAACGATATAAAGAGAGTACATACACGCAAGGCCGGATTTAGGGCGATTGGAGTGATTGGGCCCAATCGGGCCCCGCGCTTGAAGGGGCCCCGCATCACTACCACAATTAACAAAAAAAATTTAATTTAAATTGCTTTTGAAGATAGGGGATGGATAAATTACTCAGATAATTAAAAATATATTTATATTCGAAAAACTCGATATGCACATTTTAAAAATAATGGAGACTAACTCTGAAATTTCTTTGGTTTAGGACAACAAATAAAACAAATTTATCAATTCGCCAACGTTTCGTTTTTTATTCAAAACTTATTTATTCCTCTGCGAATATATTTGACAATTTCAGTGAGTTTTGCTTCTGAAGAAAGATCATTTTCGAGGCTAAAACTAATAAAAAATTATCTGAGATAGATTAAACAATTTAGCAATTATATCGAAAGAGAAGAAGGAAAGAAATGGAATTTTCAAATTATTTTAAAAGAATTTACAGAACAAAAACTTAAAAATGTGTAATTTCATATATTCTTATAATAAAATGTAATTATTTTTGTATTTTATGCATTTTTAGACTTAATAAGATGTGGAACATAGTTTTGGATGAGTAAAATTTGTCAGATTGAATGTTATATAATTAATCTAGTGTGTATATATGAATATATCTTGATTTTAGAAATAATTTACTATCTTTGTTGTAAAGACATAATGCACTGTCATACTTCTTAATTGTAAACGCTTGCTTTCACAATGGCTGCTGACTTCATGATGATATTAAAAATTGGCGGGAGAAAATTGGAGTCAAACTGCCTATATAAGAGACGTGTCCCATCATGAGTCAGTTCGCTTGAATCGGAGCAAGCGTACGGTTAATTGAAAACGACTGCAGAATAAGCAGTCGAAACGTTGTACAGTTATTTTAATTTAATAAATAATTTTATACAAACAATGTGGTCTTTTAATAAAAAATCCCTTAATATTATGTATCACATTTGGAATACAGTAGACGGAATACCGAAGCCTGTGAAGCTAGTTATTGTAATAAAACAGAGTTATTTTAATGGTTTATTATAAAATATTTGAAAGAGATCTCAATCTATTCTGTCATCTAAATATTTTAGAACGTTTGTTTTATATTTTATTTCCTCTCAAAAACTTTAAGGAATTACTTTCTTATCTAAAAAAAACAAGATACTTTTATCATAAAGGTAGATGGATCAATGAACAAGAATTTAAATGACTAAATCAAGAAATATAATTAGTATTATTTGGAGGTATTAAACTTATTGGCGTTTTTTATTTAACTTAACCGAACCAACTTAAGTGCAATAGAGTTTAAAAGAAAATAACAATAAAAGTACTTTAAGAAGTTTGATTTTTTTAAAAAAATTTAATGAATATATATATTATTAATTTAATTTGAACTTTAAAAATATTTTGTTAATTTTCACATTCTTAATGCCAAAGTCAAGTTTATTTTCTCTCTCCATCAATTGAGTCAAATTCGGAAGCTTTTAAAAGACATTTGACCGACAAAGTGGCTATTAAATTTCGAGCCTTTTAACTCTGGACCAATCTTTGTTTTCCTACCAGAAACAAACAAATATAAAAATAATATAAATTATTCCTAAGAAATTATTCAATTATTTTAGAAGATGTTTTAGAATATATTTAGGGTATATATATATATATGAATATGTATTTGCAAATTTTTAACCCAAAATATAAAATTCAAAAATAATGAAATATGAATATTCGATTGATTAATGAAAAACTAGCAAATTAAATATTTAATTAAAATATTAACTATGAATAAAAGTATAATATAATTTTTATTTATTTAAACCTGCAAATTTAATGTGAGTAATTATATTATAATCTTGAATAAAAATAAAGACAACTATGATTCATGATTTAAAGTTCCAAGTACATATTCGTTTCTGCCATTTTTACATGCTTTTATTTAGTTTATATCGTGTCCTCTCGTTAAATCTTGCAAGGTGAATTTGACCCACTTCCCAATGTTCGAACAAACTGAAATTTTGCTTACATATGTAACTCCGATGACAATGCAATATTCATGTTCATCCCAGGTCATAGGTGACCTAGGAGGTATTATTTTACCAATTAGTAATTACATAATGCATAATATTGAAAAATAGTAATTATCTATAAATACATACGAATATATTAATAAGAGCTAATTTAATTTTTTATCCAAAAACCTGAGTTTCATTCAAAAAGTCACGGACTTATTGACCTATCCTCCTAACTCATTTTAATTAAATAATTTATTCTAAAAATTATCATTTTAATTAAATTAATTTAAATCATGTTTAATTATTTTGTAAAAATAAGATACGTCATTTTTTAATTTAAATGAATATGCAGTGGCGTACCTAAGGGGGGGGGGCGGTGGGTGCGGTCCGCACCGGGCGGCACTTATCTTGGGGCGGCATTTTTTATATTTAGTTATAGTTGTAAAAAGCAACTTATTCATTTCATATTTATTTTTTTTCTTTCTTGAATAATAAATGATTATTATGATTATTATAAGTTTACTATTTGATTTATATAAATTATGATTAACTATATGATTTCGAATATTATTCCTCGGTGAATATAAATGCATTATAGTGTAAATTTTGAATTCTAATTCCAAGAACAGGATAATAATTTTATTTTATTGTATTCATTAAAATTCGTTGAATTCGTAAACGCATCTTTACGATTTTGTTCGGCGATTTTTCCTAACTAAAATTTTTTGATATCAGTTTATAAATGTCATTTCTTTTGAAAAGTTTATATGATTACTTTGAAGTGATATACCAATATTTTTTTAAATCATCGATTTTTCTTTTGAAAAGCAGGGCCGGCGGAAAAAATATAAATATAAATTTTGAGAGCATTATACACGATTTTTCTTGTATGAAAGCTAGAAGAGTAAATATTATATGAATATGTTTACGAGTGCATACAAATATGTGTAAAAAGATTTACTCTGTGTATTATTAATATTGATTAAATAACTTAATAATTTATTTATGTGTATTAATTTATAAAAACCACTATTTGATTGACTTATAATAAAAATGGCGGCAAACTGGAGATCGCCCCGGGCGGCAAAAGTTCTAGGTACGCCACTGTGAATATCAAATAAAGTAATAGCGATATTGTTTTTGAAAAGATATATGTATATATTAACCAATATTATAATAATATAAATAATAATAATAATCAGTCCTCTATACCGCCGATTTGATATATAGTATTTTGAGGTTTGACCTAAATTAGATTTTTTCAACATTCAAGCTATAACCTGAAATCATAAACCGGGCGAAATTTCTGTAAAGACTAAAACTTAGGAAATAAAAAAAAAATAAAAAAAAACTTAAGAGCCCCCCGCTTTCATTTTTTGATATCATTAATTGTGAGAGATTATTTTCTCCTTTTTAGTGCATTTAAATAAAAGCGTGTTTTTAAAGTTTTTTTTATATTTTGTTATGATCATGTAGGTGAATGCTCTAACACAGGGCTTCTTAAACTTTTTTCATTCGCGACCCCATTTATGATTGCGAGTTTCCTGGCGACCCCGTATAAATATAAAAGAAAGATATATAAATATTTTTGATGATTTATTTATTAGGTAACAATATACATACATATAAATCTAAATACGCAAATACACATCTAGAAACTAAATGTGTATTTGTATAATTTCTAGATTCTAGATGTTACAAAATCGTGTATTTAAATATTTGACATTAAAATCTCTCGCGACTTCAGAATTTAGCTATGCGACACCCTTTGGGGTCGCGACCCATAGTTTAAGGCCTGCTCTAACATAATTTACTCATATATCGTTTGTCAAATTGATGTTTTAATTTTATAAATTAAATTTAAATTCCTAAAGAGATCGGTTAGGAGCATCAAATTATTTTCTAATTAAATATTTTGGAAAAATTAATCTCTCTATTTTTTTAAAAATAATTTCTTTTTATATTAAGAATTTATTTAATCTATCTAAATCAAAATAATTGAAAAATTGACAATCTCTAATTCTTCATCTTCAAACTTTTTTGGGGCGCCTGGGCGTTCCTTGTCTTCAAGATCAAAATCACCATTTTTGAAGCGTCGAAACCAATCTCTACAGGTAGTTTCGGATAGGGCAGCGTCTCCGTAAGTCTCAACAAGAATTCTGTGACCTTCAGCTGCAGAATTCTTCAGAAAAAAGTAGTGCAACAAAACTCCCCGCAAAAACCGTTTATTTGGGGTAAAATCTGACATGTTCAAAGCTTTGTAAAAATTCTAATTCTAATCGGAACAAAATGAAATGAACTCGAAATTTATAGCTAGGACCCTCCTGTGTTTACAAAAAAAAAATCCCCAAGGGGCGAGCATGCGCATGCGTAGAAATGAGCTAAAGCGTACAAACAGCGAAAACACACACCTATTATTTTAAAAAAGCCATTTTTTCAATTATAATATTTAAATTACATAATAAATTTTTATTATGAAATCTTCCAAAAGTACCAAAATATTTTGATTTAGTATAAAGATACTTACATTTAATAATAAAATATCTGTCCAAAAGAAAATCTAATAAATTAATATCTTTGAACGTATAAAGCCACATTAAATGAAGGAAGAGTTGGAAAATTTGATATGAGAAAAAAAATTGAATGACTTTAAATAATTATGATTAGATTATTGGGATTATTGAGTCCACACACACAACATAAGAAAGTAAAGTTTATTAGATGATTAATTCCAAAAATAAATATATATGAATATTAATTTGTAACTTATTATATAATGTTTAGGAAAATATTTCGCATACTTTTAAAACAATTTGCTCAAATAGAATAAAAAATAAATATTAAAATACTTTGTAGTTATTAATTAAAAAGGCTTAACTTGCAGATAAAAGCTCACCTCTCTCCCTTTCTCTATCCGTCTTTGATAAACTTTATCTAAAAATTTAATATTTATTAATATAAACTTTGTGAACTGAAAAATCGAAAGCATATAACTAAAAAACTTCTATGAAATTTGAAAAAATATTCAAATAGATATCGAATATAAATATTGCTGTCAATAAATTATACTTGAAAGAGAAAAGAGATGGAATAAGGGGATGGGAAAGTATAATTTAAAAATTAAATTTAAAAATCTATTAACACCTATCTATATACCTATTTTTCCAAAGAAATGTATAATAAATAAAATATTTATTGTTCACTGTAAAATGTAAACTTTCCGTTCCAATAATATAGGATACATTAGTATTAGTTTTATAATAGCATTTGTCAATTTTGGTTTTCAATAATTGGTTTCCTCCTTTTTCTAATCCCACTTATCTTCTATCATTTCTTTTTTCTTTCCTTAAATTTTATATTGTCAGCCTTATGAAATGAATAAATAAAGGGTGTTTTTTTTCGAGGTATAGAACTTTAAGTTGGCATTACTGTTCAAGTAGACGACCGATTTAACAGCTGTCAAGTGATTTATTTTCAGTTTGGTTTGGCAATTCATCATGAATAGACTCACGCCTGAACAACGCTTGCAAATAGTGCAATTTTATTTAGAAAATAATGGTTCTGTGTGGATACGTATCGTACCCCACGTCCATTTTATCGTCGACAAAATCGTTCATCAGAGCAGTTAATTCGATTAACCATGGAACGTTTTCTCACCACGTTTACTCTTATTGATAACTCCCATCCCCAGAGACGCCGTACGGTGCGTACAGAAGAAGCTATTGCTACTGTAGAGCCAGAACGTTACAGTCAATGGTGATCGGTATAGAACCATGATTACTAACTTTTTCATTCCTGAATTGAACAACCATGATGTCCAGGATCTGTGGTTCCAACAAGACGGCGCAACATGTCACACAGCTCGTGCCACAATCGATTTATTGAATGACACGTAATTTTACGTTTTGGACCTGTGAATTGGCCTCCAAGATCTTGTGATTTAACACCGCTAGACTACTTTCTGTGGGGCTATGTAAAGTCATTGGTCTATGCGGATAAGCCACAATCGCTTGACCATTTGGAAGACAACCTTCGCTGTGTTATTGCCGATATACGGCCACAAATGTTGTAAAAAGTTATCGAAAATTGGACGTCCAGATTGGACTCCATCCGAGCCAGCCGTGGCGGTCATATACCAGAAATCATATATAAAATGTAATGCCACAAGATTATCTTTCGTATAAATAAAATTCATGTCAATCGAATAATCCATCGTTGTTTAATTGCAATTTAAAGTTCTATACCTCTAAAAGAAACACCCTTTATAATTGCATTTGTCAATTTTGGTTTTCAATAATTGGTTGGCTGATTTCCACTTTGTCTTTATTTATGTACTGCTTTGAATAGTTTTTGAATAAGTGAATATAATGACGGAATATCAATTATTATTGTTATTATTATTACAAGTAATAGTATATCTGTGATACCCCTAAATGAATTAGTTCAAAATGTCCCCGTTTTCATTGTTGTGATTATTGTTATTATTTATCTTTATTTTATTATTATTTATTTATATTATATTTATATCGCATTTTCTAAGCATAAACGCTTAAATGCTTCTTATCCTTAGCTTGTGTTAATTGATTCACAATATATTATTCAATATTCTAAAAGTAATATCATTTTTGATGAACTGAATATTGGCCATTAATTAAGATTTTTTATAGTTTCTAAAATGTTAAGGTTTTGAATAAAATTAAATTATAATGAAAATTCAATGTGAGAATGAGTGAGTGATTGAGCGGCATAATGTGGCATCTGGCCCGGGCAGCAAAAATCTATCGTCAATGATTTTTTATAATTTAATTATTTATTTATTATTATTTCTTCCATAATCTCTAAACAGTTAATGATAAGTATATTTTTTTTTATTTTGAATTCATTGCATTTTGAATTTGAATTCATAAATAAATATTTTAATTCATAAATATTTTAATTAATAATATTATATAAATGTTAATGTATTAAATGTATTTTGAAAATTTTTAAAAAAATATAATTTTATTTGTTGGATTAGTGTTTGACTTCTGAAGTTTGGATTAGCCACGCCACATCATTCAAAACATATTTTTCTCACTTAAGAAGCAACATTTTTTTTTTCTTTTTTAATGTAATTTCAGATTAGAAATGTTTGACATGTTTTGACTTTGACTGTTGAAATGGGTGGCATCGTATCGAAACAGATTTGAAGAAAAATCACCGTTGTTGAAATCCGAATGATATTTATGTAGAAGAAGATCCTTTCAAATGATAGTTTTCAAAATTATGTTTACAGTTTATATCTAGATATATAACATTTTATCCATTTTATTTAATTTTATTTATAGTTTTTAAAATTCTTCAAAACATCATAATATAATATAATATAATGAAACAGTCAATGACATCATTTTCCAGCTCCTTCATTTAACCCTACTTTAATATTCTTTTGATTTACCCTTGGGATTCCTCCGTAAACAAGCTTCACCCTGATTCGAGCCAGTGATCTCACCTATTCTTGTTTCTAACTTTTATTAATTTAACTTTTTTTACTTAACTTTTACTTTACTTTTTCACTTACTTTTTTTTAACTATTTTTGTGTATGCATAGAGATTATACAATTTCTTATTATGCAATATCAACAATACCCAAGCGATAAAAACGTCGTCTTCAAGGTAGTCTGAATTATTAAGATTATTATTTTTTAAAAATTGATAAATATCAACATTCAGAATATATATTAATATACTAGCTTCTCAGAGCGCCTTGGGCGTCAAATTATCGCCAGCAGTGCTTCTATGATCTAGCATTGTAACTAAACTATTTTCAGGAAAATATTACCCCCTGGACACACCTTACCAATTAGCGGTTTGGTAATAAAACTATACCTTCTTTGTGACCTACTGAATATGCATAAAAAATTTCATAAGAATCAGTCCAGCCGTTTCGGAGGAGTATGATTTCAAAGTTTTGTGAGACGAGAATTTTATATATAAGATATATATATATATATCAGTATTTATTTTATTCTTTGCGTAATAGTTATTAAGCTCATGAATAATAAATTTAATTAAACTTGGAGTAGGTGTTTTAATTTATGGATAAATAGAATAACGTATAAATTAATTGTAAGCAAATGAAAAAAGTATAAAAATAATTAGCAAATGTTTGTTTTTGAATTATGACAACACCCTATACTCTTTTTAGCCAAAGAGCTTATCGTTTTATTTATTTTTATATTTAAGTTAATCAATCAATAGATAGGATATTCAATTTTCATATTTAAAACAAACAAAGGAGGTACCATCTTCCATCCGCTGTTTGCTTCTCAAGCTCACATATATGCGGTTGATGTCAAACGAGTGAGTGAGTGTGTCTTTAAATTTATAACAAAAAATTTCATTATCATTCATTCATCATTTAACAGGAATAAATAAAACTTATTAAATTTTATCTAATATGAAAAAAAAATTTGGTAATGTTTTCAAAGGAATTATCATACTATATCTTAAAAAAATTAAGGAATTTAATTTTAATTCTAATTAAATTTATATATTTAATTTTAAAAACTTTATATGAATTAATTCAAAAATAGTTATTGGTAAAATTAGTAATTTTATGTTTGTTAAAAATAGACATCCTTTAATTTGGATTGATTCTTTACGATTGAATGGTTCTCCTTGAATGGTGATTCCAATGAATAATGATCCGAATCGTTAGCCTGGTCATTGTGTCAAGCCGTCATCGGATGAGTTCGAAATGTTATTTGTTTTCTTTGTGTTTGTTTAGAAGGGAATCTTTGTCCTCTCTCTCTTTTCTATCTCAGTGTGTGGGAGTCACTATTATCATCTCCCAATCACCCTCGTCCTCCCACCAATATTGACAGGTTTTACTTAGAACAGACAATAAATGAAAATTCATTGAGCAATAGTCAATTATTCGTCTAATAATGAATGGTGACAGAATAGATGGGGGCCTGCAATGTTGTCAGGATTTTTGAAAAAGACCTGAATAAAACTTCTACTTTTAGATATTCCTGTCTAGTGAAATTTGACAATAAATATAATGGAATCATTTTAATTCTAATATAAATATTATAAGGGATTGAAAAATTTGTTCTTTATTTGAAGATTATTTATTATTGATTTTTTGAAAAAAAAAATGTAAGAGCAGAAATTAAAAAACAATCATTTTTACCGACCGACAATAATAAGGGAGGTATTGTTTTCACACCAAATTTCACATGTGGAGATTTTTACATATCTCCACGAATCATGCATTTTCTTAACAGAAAAAAGTATTTTTAGCATGATGTCTGTCCGTCCGTCCGTATAGATGTGTACAGCTTGATCTTGAACGGCTCAACTGATTTTGATGAAATTTGGTATATTTACTTAATGCATCAGTGGGATGAATTGATCAACTTTTGGTGCAAATCCGGAAACCGGAAGTGATAGTATTAGCGATCGACGATAGGAAGGGAAGGGTTATTTTCACACCAAATTTCACATGAGTATATTTTTTACATATCATCACGAATGCATTGGTTTTATACTCGAGAAAAATCATCTTTATTAGTTTTTTCTTAATTAAAATTATATGACGTCATCAAGCCATTCATGACGTCACAGCCTGGTCTTACATATATATTATAAATAAAATAAAATTAAAAATATTTATGTTAAATCCATATCTGTTTTTTATTACATTAATAGATATATTAAAATTATTTGAAATTGTTTCTGTAGCTGGAAATTAATTTACTTCAAACCGTCGGTCGGTTAGGCCCTGGCCACAGGTCAACTTATTTAAATACAAGATCTCATATTTATTTCATAAATTGCAATAGGGGTCCCTTAAAATAATAAAATGATGATCTGCAGTTGTATTTATAAGATGTCAAATTGTAGGGACTCAAAAAGTGAAAACCAGTTTAAGACAAAAATTTTCTTTTCACCCAACAAATATATTTTACTCAGTATATTTAACTCAGTAAAAGGAAAGTGAAAAAGCGACAAATAGTTGTTTTTTGATATTTGTTTTTTATTTCAGATATTTAAGCATATTAAATTCTAATTTCTGATTTTATTTGTATTTCTATTTTTTTGTTTCTTCTCTCTTCGTAACCTTTCCTAAGTACCTAAGTATTTCATTTTCATATATTTTATATTACAATAAATTGCCAAAATGTAAATTCAAATTGAAAGTGAGGCTCCAAGTGATTTTTTCCAAACCCTCGCTCCATTACCTTCAGTAAAAGGAAAGTAGAATAATACTAAAAAAGTAGCATTGCAAAGTTAAGATGCCTCTTGCTTTTTACATTTATTTAATTTAATGCCTCTTCTATGTTCTTTTTATGCTCTCTTTCTCTCTTTTATTTTTATTAATGGAAAGGAAGGTTGCCTATTTTCCTTCTATTTTAAAATGAATGCCCATTACTACTAAAAATAGTTATGGTATTTTTTTTTTGATCAACCTTTTCTTGAATGGGTTCTAATAAAATATATCATTTAAATAATGATGGGGAGGATTGCTTGAATTTAAATTCGTCAAACCAAACTAAATAGAAATACATTTTCTTTTCTAATATTTAAACCAAACTGAATTGTGTAAATAATATCAGTATAAAAAAATTGGACAACATCCTATTTTTATATTTGTTAACAGATATTTATTTATCTTAGTCTAACTAGGAACAGTAATAATATTCCTTTAATAGGTGAGAACAGTGTTTATATCTATATCCGGTATTTTGGTAGGTAAATCGCAGGAGGTCTTGATTGTAAAATATTTAAGATACAAATAAACAACAGTTTAGTGGAAATAAATGGAAATTCGAAAAAAGCACATATATTTTCCAAAAAATAATCAGTTTTCATTCTCCACACAATTAGTAATCCTGCTGCCACTGCCTACGAGTGACGTCAGCGAGTTCTCTCCTATCTATCTATACTATCTCTGTGACTCGAAAGTTCTTGGCCGCAGCAACCACACCCCTCCAAGTATTCCTATTCTGAGCCACAACCTTCCAGTCCCTATCCTCTCCCATCTCTCTCACATTTCTTCCCACATTATCCACCCACCGTGTTCTTGGTCTTCCAAGCGGACGTTTCACACTCGGTCTCCCTACCAATATATTTTTTGCCATTCTATCTTCTCCCATTCTAGCCACGTGTCCTGCCCACCGTAGCCTTCTCGATTTTATAATTCTAACTATATCTGGAGATGCATAGTGATCATGCAATTCCTCGTTATGCAATCTTCGCCATTCCCCGGTGACCTCATCTTTCTTTGGCCCATAAATGCTTCGCAGAATCCTATACTCAAATACTCTAAATCTACTCTCCTCACCTCTCCTATAGTCCATACAATGTGCCATCTCCATCTGATTTCTATCCACTTCTCTTCTCTAAAATTTGTCCATCCCTCACATTCGGTAAAAGCATAATTATATTGATTTTAATTTTGAATAATAAAGAAAAAAGTGAATATTTGCAATCAACTATAAAATTAAGACTAGGAAGAAAATTTTAGTCGTTAAGATAAATAACATTTTAGAATGAAAATGGTCATCGAAACAAAAATTTTTAGAAAAGTAATTATAAAATAGTTCTGTATTTATTTATTCCAAAAATAACTATTAGAGCTTAATTACCAAGTTCATAAAAGTTTAATAAATATCCTGGCATATAAAATATGAATGCCAATAAATAATAATAAATTATCAAGAATTATTTAATATTTATTAATTCAATTTTGTTCATCATCAAATATTCCCTTACTTTCACTAAGGTTGAGAAAAATGTCTGTCTCTCTCTCTCTCTCCCTCTCTGTCTCTCTCTCTGTGTGTGTGTGTGAGTGAGTGTGAGTGTGTGTATGTAGACAAGATTACTCAAAAACGGTTTGAGCTAGAATGATGAAATTTGGTACACAGGCATTATTCAAAATTTGTAGTTTTCTATCAATTTTTGAGAAATGTAGCTCATCCGGAAGAGGGCCACCTACCACGTTTTCATTCTTTTCCTCTAAAGTGACCGTAAAATTAGATTACGCAAAAACGGTTTGATAGTTTTTCACATGATTAAAAATTATATAAAACTGCTATATATAGAATTTCAGCCTGATTGAGTAGCGAAATTAATTTTTTAACACGTTGACTAGCAATCACGTGCCAGCATGAGACGTGGTGCCATCAACAAAGAGCCAAACACGCGCTGGTTTAATAAATATTATTTTTTAATTTTAATATATAATTTAATTAATTAAATTTAATTTAAATATCATATATGTTATTTAATCCAATTCAAATTGCGAGATAGTCGAGTGGAGTCATTCCAGATTTTTTTATATATTAATATATAATGTTTTCGATAAAAAATTTAGTCTGCAGCGCATACCCAGATGAATAGTTAAGTCTTTGCCAATGAAGGTGAGTGTGTGATGTTTTAGGACTGCTTCTTATTGTACCAGCTCACTGTGATCATTATTAACATGAACCAGCATGTTTATTTTAACATTCTAAATGATCAGGTGTTCATCTTTGTGTGTTGATAGGCTTATATTTCAAGATGACTGACTACAGCAAAATTCATCGGTTTGGAAGAATATATGTGACTAGTTTAATCAACACTCAGACATGCTTTATTATATCTCGATTGGTCTGTAATATTACTAAACTTGAAACCAACGGAATATCTATTGAAAATGCCGAAATCAGCATCCAGGCAATTCATCATCAGCGAGTGATTTATATATATAAATTGGATTTAAAGTTACAAAACCTTCTGGACTCACTTAACAATCGAATTCAGTTAGAAATTATTAATGGTTTATCTACGAGTGGCGGGGTGGCTAATTATTTGATTGGTGAGTTTATATTTAAATAAAAATTCAAAAAAATAAGTTGACCTGTGGCCATTCTATTAATTAAATGGATAATTTAATTACATTTGAATTAATAATCGAAGTATTAAATATATCGTAGGGTTATAATAAAACTTAATAAAATTTGGAATTTCACAATTAATTTCTTTTAGAAAACTATGACTCTAATTAACTAAATAAGTTGACCTGTGGCCAGGTCCGAACCGACCGACGGTTTGAAATAAATTAATTTCCAGCTACAGAAACAATTTCAAATAATTTTAATATATCTATTAATGTAATAAAAAACAGATAGGCATATAACATAAATATTTTTAATTTTATTTTATTTATAATATATATGTAAGACCAGGCTGTGACGTCATGACTGGCTGGATGACGTCATATCATTTTAAATTAAGAAAAAACTAATAAAGATGATTTTTCTCGAGGATAAAACCAATACAAAGTGCATGATTCGTGGTGATATGTAAAAAATCTCCTCATGTGAAATTTGGTGTGAAAATAACCCTTCCCTTTCTATCGTCGATCGCTAATACCAGTTCCGGTTTCCGGATATACACCAAAAGTTAATCAATTCATCATACTGATGCATTAAGTAAATATACCAAATTTCATCAAAATCCGTTGAGCCGTTCAAGCTGTACACATCTATACGGACAGACGGACAGACGGACAGACATCATGCTAAAAATACTTTTTCTGTTAAGAAAATGCATGTTTAGTGGAGATATGTAAAAATCTCCACATGTTAAATTTGGTGTGAAAACAATACCTCCCTTACTATCGTCGGTCGTTAAAAAACATTTCAAAATAAAATAAACATTCTATATGTGAATATGTTTTACTAGTATATTTTTAAATACAAATTTGTTTCCTAGATACATTTACTTTCTATCTAGTTTTTACAGTTGGTAAAATAACACTTCATAAAATTGATTGAGTACACCGGCAGTGTTAGTAGTATTCATAGCACAAACGCAATATTTTTGAATGAATATTATATGTAGACAAGCCCAGGAGAGACAAGACGTGCTTTGCCATCTGACCAAGGCCTTCAACACATGGGAAATAAAAAATAAAAAAAAATAAAAAAAATAGAAGAGAAATGTCAGATTTCAGTAAGATGTTATTTTTTTATTAAAAATTTATTAATCAAAAATGACACGATAATAAATAGTTATCTCTCTAGCATAGGATTTCATTCAATTATTTTTTTTTCTTCTTTATAATATTAAAATTTTTGATGGAATATTATTCTTCTATTTCTTATTCTCTTTCTCTCTCTCACTCTCTCTCTCCCTAGTGACTGTTTTAATCTTTAAGACTTTATTTTTATATGTAAGTTTTATATGAATCGTTAGGTCATGTCCCTTTAGAAAGGATCTTTACAATTAACCGTCAAGCACAGACGACGAATCTGTGTCTTTAATGGATTCGCTGTCTTACTCAATGGTTTTTACCTTCCGACTCATTTTTTAGCAACAGACCTCTTAAAAAGATAATTCTTTCTGACGACAATCTCATTTTTTTCTTCTTCTTCTTTTTTTACGACCCTGGGGCTAAAAGAATAGCCGTTTATCTTAAAGATCTACTATTTTCCAATATAAGTTTAATATCTTATTTTTATGTCTTGTTGACTCCCATTTATATATTTTATAAATGTAATTCATATTTATATCTAAATTATTTATTGAGAGATTATGAAATTGAAAATTTTATAAATAAAGAGGGTTTAAATTTGAAGTTACTAGAATAATCAATTACACATCAATAGTATAGCATACCAATTAGAAATTGAGTCCTATATATATATTCATATATTATTTAATATAATAAGTACCTAGCCTATAAATAATATATGCTATATACCAGGGATGACGAACCTATGGCGCGTTTAAAAAATTTCATGACACGCATAAAGATAAAATTATTTTTTTAATAATTATAACTTTTTACTATCTCGCCAGAGATAGTATTGCGATCACGAAAATTTTCGATGTTGAGATTTTGATGTTTTTATACGTTTTGAAGGTTCCTGAATCATTTTCACTAAGGTTGAGAAAAATGTCTGTGTGTGTGTGTGTGTGTGTATGTGTGTATGTGTGTGTGTATGTATGTAGGCAAGATTACGCAAAAACGGTTTTAGCTAGAATGATGAAATTTGGTACATGGGCATTATTCAAAAGTAGTTTTCTATGAACTTTTGAGAAATGTAGCTCAATCGAAAGAGGGTCATTACTTACAACGTTTTGATTTTTTTTCCTCTAAAGTGACCGTAAAAATAAAGATATATGTTTGATAATTTTTCTCATGATTAAAAATTGTATAAAACTGCTATATATAGAATTTCAGCTTGATTGATTCGCTGAAATTACCAGAATTAGTTTTTTAACACTGCAAATCTCACGCGCCAACACGTGACGTGGTGCCATCAACAAAAAGCCAAACATGCGCTGGTTTAATATTTATTATTTATTATTTATAATTTATAATTAATTAAATTTAATTTAAATATAATATATTATGTTATTTAATCCAATTCAAATTGCGAGATAGTCGAGTGGAGACACTCCAGCTAATTTCAATAGAAATGAATTAAAATTGAACAATTCACATTCAAATTACTATTTATGAAATTTGAAGTACTGAATATTTATTTATTTATCTTAGAAGATTAAACCGGCAAATTGTATGTATATTTTATTACTGAAATATCGCTTGAATTCCCTCGCAGTATAAAAACATTCATGATAGATACATTGTATACCGTTTGGACTCCTAATTATATCATTGCGTGTTGTTGCCGACCAAATCGCATTGTTCAGGATTTAAAATTTTTTGCAAATCTTCACTCTTTATCCAAATATGACATTTGTATTTTTCATGTATGTCATTTTATATGTCTGTCTGTTTGGGAAATTGTGAAGATGATTGGAGCAATGAAATATTACCAGAATATTCTTATATGCTCTTATTTTAATATATGCTGTAAATTTGTCAATATTTATTAAAAAAAAAAAGAAAAATTTATTTTTTAAAATTTATATCAAGCTTAACAAAGCTTGGAGAATAGTTCCAGAATTACAATCTTTTTCTAGAATTTAACATAGCATTGTCAAAACAAGAAATTATAAGTGGTTCACGGTATTCGATATAAATTTTGTAATTTCGTCATTATCTCCAACTAAAAACTACAAACTAAAATAAGTTAAAGAATTTCCATACAATAAAAATAAAAAAAATAATAGACAATTTGTAGGAAAGATATTTTTACCACGAATAAATTCCAAATCTTTTAATAATCATTTGATTTTTTTTGGTATAAAGTTGAATATTTCAAATTATAACACTTTTATACAGGATAGTTAGAAGTTATACAAAAATATTCAATTATATATTCAAGCTAAAAGGGGTACAGGTAGTGGAGAAAAAAATCATGACAATTTTGTGGCACGTTGGTTATTTCAACAAGATATTTTAATAATTTTGTGGCACGGACATTGAAAAAGGTTCGCTATCCCAGATATATACAAATATAAAGATTATATGTAAATTGTTAAGAATTTAAAATTTTTACCTAAATTTATGTTCTATGAACTGAACAATGTTTCGTATTTGTTGAGGTATATTCTGCCTCTATAAATAATACTATTTGTATATTGAATAATTTTAAAATTTTTATTAAAAATTTATAAAATAATTATTTTGTATTTTCTTTCTTAATGTATTAGTATATTTTACATTTTTCAACGAAATATTTAAATGATCCAACCCCTACCCTTTACCATCTCTCTCAAGTTCCTTTCTACCTTGTCCACCCTCCACGTTTTTGATCTTCCAACCGAACGTTTCTTAAGATCAATCGCATCAATATATTTTTCGCCATTCTTTTCTCTCTCATTCTTGCTACATGTCCTACCCATTACAACCTTCTCGATTTTATAACCATAACTATGTCTGGAGATGCATAGAGGTCATGCAATTCCTCGTTATGCAGTCTCCTCCACCTCATCTTTCTTTGGCACATAAATGCTGCAAGGATGCTATTTTCAACTACTCTAAATCTACTCTCGTGTCTCGAGGTCCTAGAACACGTCTCACACCCATAAAATACAACTGACAAGAAAATGATTTTATATATTTTAATTTTGATCTCCTTTGATAATAATTTTGACGAGATAAGCCCCTTTACTGCATGATAACAGGCGTTTTCCGATTAAACCTAGATTTAAATTCTTCTGGAATATTAATATCCTTGGTCATTATAGAACATAAGAATTCAAAAGATTCTATGTTTTGTATATCAAGATTTTGTGTGTTAATTCTATTCCTCTCTGCTACTAAATATTCTGTCTTAGCCATATTAATTTCGAGTCCCACCTCTTTAATTAATTTTTCTACGATATCTTTAATCTCAATTGCCGAATGTCCTATTGTATTTAAGTGGTTTACCTAACCTAATACTTGAATTATTTTGTTTAATTGGATTTCGTTTGATTTTTCCCCAATTTGTTTAAATATGTATCCCTATACTAAATAAAATAAAATTGGTGATAGTGCTTCTCCTTGTTTTAACACATTTCGAATCTCGAAAGTTTCTGATAATTTATTCTTAAAATATCTTCTTTTATTAACTTCAAATCATAGTTTTTTCGAGATTCCCATTAAGACCAAAATTTGAAAAAGTTTACTCCGAACTATTAAGTTTTATACTTTACTAACGTCTACAAATAATTGGTAAAGTGAAATATTGAATTCGCGTTGTTTTTTTTCTAGTATCTGTCGTATAGAGAAAATTTGATCCAATGTTGATCGATTCTTATAATATTTCCTCTGCATATGGTCGTAATTCTAATAAAATAATATTTGAGAGAATCTTATACGATGCTGTCAAAAGAGAATTTTTTCTGTAGTTATTGAAGTCCATTCTATTTCCCTTATTAAAAAGTGGGCTAATAATTGCCTCTTGCCATTCTAATGGAGGCATTTCCTTATGCAAGATCGAAAGAACTAATTTGTGCATACACTCTACTCTAAAGGTTTTCTAGTATATTATATAAGAAAGGCAATATGATCATTCAATGTTATAGGTAAAGAGTTATAACATAAAAAAATATTGAATTTATTGTTATATTATATTAAAAGAAAATAATAAATAAAAGAGAACAGGATTAAAGAATGTAAATTGGTTATTCTATATATCGTTTGAAAGGTGGGGAGTTTCCTATAATTATAACATAATACAAAAATTTCCATTTTGTTTTTTAAATAAAACTAAGATTACCTTTGATCTCGTGTCACGGTTGCAATCCTCCAAATGGACCTCCCTATTGAGTATAATTATGAATAAATAGGAATTCATTCTCCATAGAAATTGTGGGCTTAAGCTTAAAGCTTCAACGCTCGCTATCACGATTAGTGGCTATTATTGCCAGGAGGTTAAAGAGATAGACATTATCCTATTTATAGAACTTATATATATATATATTGAGAATATAACAATTAGAACTGGAAGTTTTTTTATTAGAATTTTAGAACAGTTTTAATAGCCACTCCTATGTTTATTCATGAAAAATATATCTCCTCTTTCAACTAAAAAATCTCTTTATTTATGCATGATAAGATATTCTGATTGCTATTAAGAGAAATTGAAATTTCGAAGAATCATCTCCATTTTTCAAATGAATTTAATGAAAGTAGGGTTCTTCTTTTATCCACTCTACCCACTTCTCTCACCACCCTCTTTTTAGATCGGGGCTTTTTAAAGGATTTTTCTTTTAAATAAATCACTTGAAAATTCTTAATGGACAATATAAATCCATACCATGTAACCTTCCACTCTAAATTTTGAAAATTTTTATTTTATAGTAGAGATAAAACGTATAGAATATTGAAGGGAATAAATTCAGCTATAGAGTTTCCATCAATTAAACTATAAATGTATTAATATACATATATGTATCTCGAATAGAGAAGATTTCCTTTATCCGTGATGGTTCGTTTCTACCTACGTGTGGATAATAAATAAATTTTATTTTATAATTTCATTGATTTATTTACCGGTTTGGTTACAAACACTGAAGATTGTCTTATCCACAAGTCTGAAATATCCATCTCGTGGACGTAAATAAATAAATGAAATAAAAACAAACTTTTTTTGTTCTTTTTACTATCTCACCAGAGGTGGTATTGCGATCACGAAAATTTTGATGTTTTTATACGGTTTGAAGGTTCCTGAATCACTTTCACTAAGGTTGAGAAAAATGTCTGTGTGTGTGTATGTATGTATGTAACCAAGATTACGCAAAAACGGTTTAAACTGCTATATATAGAATTTCAGCTTGATTGAATGGCTGAAAGTACCAGAATTAATTTTTTAACTCTGCAAATCTCACGCGCCAACATGTGACGTGGTGCCATCAAGAAAGAGCCAAACATGCGCTGGTTGAATAAATATTATTTATTAATTTTAATTTATAATTAATTAAATTTAATTTAAATATAATATATTATGTTATTTAATCCAATTCAAATTGCGAGATAGTCGAGTGGAGACACGCCAGCTAATTACCGACCGACGATAGTAAGGGAGGTATTGTTTTCACACCAAATTTCACATGTGGAGATTTTTACATATCTCCACGAATCATGCATTTTCTTAACAGAAAAAAGTATTTTTAGCATGATGTCTGTCCGTGCGTCCGTCCGTCCTTCCGTTTGTCCGTATAGATGTGTACAGCCTGAACGGCTGAACGGATTTTGATGAAATTTGGTTTATTTACTTAATGCATCAGTGGGATGAATTGATCAACTTTTGGTACAAATCCGGAAACCGGAAGTGGTAGTATTAGCGATCGACGATAGGAAGGGAAGGGTTATTTTCACACTAAATTTCACATGAGGAGATTTTTTACATATCACCACGAATGTATTGGTTTTATCCTCGGGAAAAATCATCTTCATTATGTTTTTCTTAATTTAAAATTATATGACGTCACCCAGCCCTTCATGACGTCACAGCCTCGGGTAACGCCGGGTAACGCCTGCTACTTCGGCTATATATTATAAATAAAATAAAATTAAAAATATTTATGTTCTATCCATATCTGTTTTTTATTACATTAATAGATATATTAAAATTATTTGAAATTATTTCTGTAGCTGGAAATTAATTTATTTCAAACCGTCGGTCGGTTCGGACCTGGCCACAGGTCAACTTATTTATATAATTATTAAATATTTTGTAAGAATATATTAAAAAAGAAAGTAAGAATGTATTCTTTTATTTAATTATTTCTAATTTGGCAATTATAATATTTATATATATATATTAATTTAAAATAATATTAAAAATTTTAATTAAAATCTGAAATTGGGATCTTTGACATTATGATAAAAATTATTAATATCCTAGTTTTTTTTTTTTATTATTATATTTTAACCTTTAAAATATGAATTTTTATTTTTAATTTATTTCTTGGAAAATAGCCAATCGTCAAATTTCTTTTAAAAAGTGATTGATTTAAAAATCAACCTGACTAATTTTCAATTGCTTTTTCGAAAAAAGGTCATCATTTTTTATTAATATTTTCAATCCTAGGGTTAAGAAAAAGGCTTTGGGAAAGAGAGATAAAAAAATTTCTTTTATTCTTTTTATTTTCATTATTTACTAAATCTATTGCAAGTTAAGTTAATGAAGTCATAAGACCTTTTTCTCTTAAAATTATACCTAAAGATAATTCCAAATAAAATTTTATGTTTACTTATTGATTTGAAATTAACAGGTCAGCTCAGTAGAAGTTTTCTCATATGCCAAGAGAAATCAAATAATGGCAAAAAATAAAATGTCAACTTAACCTTATCTATGGAGAAATCAGAAATTTATTGTTTGTTATAAATTTTAATAAAAATCTGAAAATTTATTTTGACAATATTCTATTTTTTATATATTTAAAATACAATGCTAAAAATAAACTATGATTATTAGAACTGTTATAATACAACAATCATTCAAAAAAAAAAATTGAAAAAATTGAAAAAATCTGGAGTGTCTCCACTCGACAATCTCGCAAATTTGAATTGGATTAAATAACATATATTAATTTAAATTTAATTAAATTAATTAAATTATAAATTAAATTTAATAAATAATATTTATTAAACCAGCGCATGTTTGTCTCTTTGTTGATGGACCATGTCACGTGTTGGCGCATGAGATTTGAAGTGTTAAAAAATTAATTCTGGTACTTTCAGCGATTCAATCAAGCTGAAATTCTATATATAGCAGTTTTATACAATTTTTAATCATGTGAAAAATTATCAAACATATATCTTTATTTTTACGGTCACTTTAGAGGAAAAGAATGAAAATATGGTAGGTGATCCTCTTCCGGATGAGCTACATTTCTCAAAAGTTGATAGAAAACTACGAATTTTGAATAATTCCCATGTACCAAATTTCATGATTCTAGCTCAAACCGTCAAATCTTGACTACATACCCCCCCACACACACAGAGAGAGAGAGACATTTTTCTCAACCTTAGTGAAAATGATTCAGGAACCTTCAAAACGTATAAAAACATCAAAATCTCAACATCGAAAATTTTCGTGATCGCAATCCTGGCGAGATAGTAAAAATGATTTACTGCCATTTTGTGTGAATAATCGCATATCGTAAAAGTTTTTGAATTGTTATTCATATATTTACAAAGATTAAATTTGTATAATTCTTTGTTTTAAAATACGTAGGGAACCGACAAAGAAAGAGACAATAGTTTTGGCTATCTATAATTTACAATCTCAATGTAGATACAGATAATTAAACATTCCATTTTATCTTTTCTAGCTTTAATTAATAGTCGAATGTAATTTGATGAAAAATTTTAGAATTTCAATTCGACATTCATGAGTTAGTTCATCTATATGGTAATATCCTCAATAAATAATCAGTCATTGGTTTCAAGGAATAGCTTAAATATTTTAGTGGTTCAATGGAATGACTATTCGTAATACAACAAATATAATTAATAATTATTGTCAATTTTAGTAAAAAATCGCATTATTCTCTTCTTACTATCTCTAACCAACTCTCTCTCTCTCTTCGTTTCAATATTGAATTTTTTAATATTCGAATATAATAAAATATTTTTTTTTTTTATGTAATTAAAAAAATTAAATTTCAATATAGAAATGAAAAAATGCTTTGTAATTGACTAAAAAAATTAAATTCGAAATTTCAATGATCTATCACTAAAATAGATCTATTTAAAAAAAAAGATTTTTAGTCCTTACAAAATAAATAATATAATTCCTTTACTATAATAAAGGGAATTAAATAAAACTAATTTAAGGTAAAACGAGGCACAATTCGGGTTTGGCCAAATGACAAACGCTAATACCTATTGTGACAAAATTATTGGTGTTAAGGAACTTAGGACTATTAATTATTTAAAATTGTAGTTTTAATCTTAAAATAAGAACTTCTAAAATTTACAAAATTAAAAAAGTCAACTTCTCGGCAATATACCTAACAAGAGAGGGATATTGTGAAGCCAGTGTGAGATATATTGCTTATGGGAAATTAAAATAAAAATAAAAATGTGAAGTGTCTTCACTCGACTATCTCGCAAATTGGAATTGGATTAATTAACATATATTATATTTAAATAAAATTAAATTAATTATATATAAATTAATGAATTAATTAATTAATTTAAAAAAAAAATTAAATTTACAGCAGGGATGGGCAAACTTTTTTAGGATGCGGTCTACTTCTAATTTTTTTACAATAAGTTGGTCCACCAGATATTTATTAAAATAATAATAATAAACAATGTGGTATAAATGTACATAGGTAACTAAAAAAATAGAATAAGAAAGGAACTTAGGTATATATTTTCAAACAAAATTTAAAGATTATAAAAGTATAAAATATCAAGTTCATAAGAAATATTCTGATTCGAATTATTATTTAAGATAAAGTATTGTGAAATTGTCCGCATTAGAAGATTTACACTGCATATCCTCTGCTAATTTAGTAAATCTTGGTGTATAATTACTAACTGCCATTCTTGTACTGCATTCGAGGTGATTGTCTGTAAGACGGGAGCGATATTTTGATTTAATTATATTCATCGTAGAAAATGCAGATTCACATAGGTAGGTAGAGCCAAAGAACGATGTTAAATTTAATGCGAGACCTTTTAAATTAGGATACTTAACTTCGTCCATTAAATTCCAAAAAATATTTGTAGGATCTGAATTATGTGCTTTTAAAATTATGTCATTTTGAAGAAGAACTTCATCTTCCTCAATAGTTATAGAAAACAATTCGTTTATATTTTTGGTTATTTCTTCCCCGAGTAATGGAATTTTTTATATGCTAAAGAGTAGTTTAAGTAAAAAAGGCAATGAGTAAAGGCGATCACTTTAAAATGACTCGGCGGTCCACCAGTCGATCGCGATCGACTTAATGCCCATCTCTGATTTACAGCATAGTATTGTTGTTCAATTAAATTCATTAATTAACATATATTAAATTTAAATATAAAACCTTTACCTTCATTTTTAAGTCAAAATTTAAAAAATTAATTCCGGTACTTTCAGCTGAAATTCTATATATAACAGTTTTATAGAATTTTTAATCATGTGGAAAATACAGAAGGTAAACAGAAGTAAAACGCATGCCATATCCCTTGCACAATGCGTCATATCACTCTTATTGAAATTTCGCATGTGTTGGTTCTTAAGTTGGTGGACATTACCAATTCTTCTTGCACGACGGTACGCTTATGACTTATGACTAAAGTTACTATCGTCTCCCAATTCCTTTCACCAAAAGGATTAGTTTTAGAGATATTGAAAACGCGCCATGGTTTACCTTATTTCTTACCATACTTTCTAAGTAGGTGATACTCTTTAGTTGCACTTAATCAGTGTTATCGATGTTGAATAAATTTTGAACATTGAAGTAAGTATATTTTTAAAAAAATGCATAAATAATCCTAAAACTATTTTTTATAAGTTAGATGTGGAACGACACAGCATTTAAACCAGAGAAGACTCAAAAGAGCAAAGATTAAATAAAGTGGTTTTGTTTCAATTTTGAATTGCAATTTGATAAGCCAAGTCTTATTTTTGTATTGGCCCAGAATTTAATGAGTTTATTTTAAAATGCATTTCTATAATTAAAAAAGCAATTAACGTGGAGAAGAAAACGAAAAACCCTCAATTATTCTTAAAAAATAGGAAAGTATATATTTTCTCTTATTATCATGAATATAAAACTGCAAGGAACTTAACCAAATAAATAAGCGGGAGTGTTCTCCCCTAGACTTTCCCGCATATAAATCGGTATAAAGAGTTGTGAATGAATATTTAGAATGTGTAAACTTGGTATTGATAAAGAGCCAGTTCGTATTAGTTTATTGGTGTCAAATTTGATATTTGGTAACATTTATATATATATATATATAAATAGAATAAAGTGCTACTTCCGGTTAACTGATATTTTAAATGTAAAAAAAACAGATATGGATATAATATAAATATTTTTAATTTTATTTTATTTATAATATATAAGGGCTGGCTGTGACGTCATGAAGTGCTGGGTGACGTCATATAATTTTAAATTAAGAAAAAACTAATGAAGATGATTTTTCTCGAGGATAAAACGAATACAAAGTGCATAACACGTGGAGATATGTCCTCACGTGAAATTTGATATGAAAATAACCATTCACTTCCTCTCTTCGATCGGCAATACTAGCACTTCCGGTTTCCGGATTTGCACCAAAAGTTGATCAATTCATCCTACTGATGTATTAAGTAAATATACCAAATTTCATCAAAATCCGTTGAGCCGTTCAGGCTGTACACATCTATACGGACGGACGGACAGATATCATGCTAAAAATACTTTTTTCTTTAAGAAAATGCATGATTCGTGGAGATATGTACCTAAAAATATCCATAGGTGAAATTTGGTGTGAAAACAATACCTCCCTTACTATCGTCGGTCGGTAAAAAAGAAACGCTACTTGTATAGGTAAAATGTCACTTCCGGTAGTCAGATCATGATGAAATTTGGTATCTCAATTTTTTTCATATTTTTAAATCTATATACAAAATATGAAGCAAATATCTCGAAGCAAACTGGTACTTTACTTGAAAGGTAAACGCAACCAGTGTAGGTAAAGTACCACTTCCGGTTAACCGATTTTGACGAAATTTTGATAGAAATCTACAAACTGTGAATAATATCGGTGTACCAAATTTCGAAGTCCTAGCTTGATTAGTTTTTGAGTAAATTTGCTTACAGACATTACATACATACATACATACATATATACACACACACAGACATAATTCGAAAAATGGTATTTTCCGACTCAGGGAGGTCTAAAACGTCAAGATCTATCGAAATCTCGAAGTCGAAATTTTTGACGATTCCAATACTTCCCTTATACGAAGTATGCGGGAAAGTAAAAAAATTAACTAAAATTTATATAAAAGTTTCTGTGTGTGTGTGTGGCACGTAGAGGTTTGAATATTTTATAATTTACCTCTAAGGTTTACTTACAATCAATGATACCTATATTTTCATCTAAAATTAATTAATATATTAATTTTTAATTTTGTTAAAGTCAAAGATATCATACAAAACCAATTATCAATTTCAATTGTCTTTAATTTAAAAAGTTAAACAATAAATTCAAAATAAAATAGAAAGAAAAATTGTAAAGAAAAAATCGTGAATTATTCTCTTAACCAAATGGAGATAATAATATTTTGTTAAAAAATAGGATTATGAACGCTGCGCCACTCAGTTAGAAATAGGATTATGAACGCTGCGCCACTCAGTTAGAAACAAAGACGCCCTTAGAGGGAGGAGCATCTAGTTCCAGAATATTTATATTCCTATAAATATATACAGTTACATAATAAAAGGTATTAATAATAATGATTTTCTAATAAATCTATATAGTATATTTGATTATATTTGAAATTTAGATTATTATTATTAATAGAATAAATGATTCAAGTACATATTCTCATTTAATGAATGGAAGTCTTAATTAACTACCATCTAATATCTATCATCTAATTGAAGATGTTAGTAAAGTGTTCTACCAATTATTAATATATTTATATGAAATAATATACATTTATATATTGATGTTCTGTATAATTTTATAACGTTAATAAATAACAAGGTTTAGAGAAACAAATTTCTATCAACAACTCTCTGAAGCACTCTAGAGAATCGAAATTTCACAATTTATCTTGAGTTCCGTGCCATTTGTTCGAGAGCAGCTGACGTTGGGCGGAACGTCTCCTCGTGTCCAAATGAATAGCTTCTAGATATTAATGTAGTTGAGTTTTGAGGCTTTTAAAGAATGAAATGGGCGGAGGGCCCTCCAAGGATGCATAAGCAGCCGACTCTGTGTCTCTCCATGGTGAGAGAGGGTCGGAGGGGATAGTAAGAGGGGACATTCATTCAATTCAGGTGATTGGAAAATGTTACCCATTTTGTCAAATGTCTCATTCAAATGTAAGAAACATACAAAAAAAAATCACGTTTCCATTTATATTTTTTTATAACTAATTTTTATGCTATAATAATTCTTTTCAATTCTAACAAAAAACAGGATTTTGTATTTACTTCTAATATTATATTTTTTTTTTATTTTTATTCTACTATTGTTAAAAAGTTTATGTTTGTCACATAAAATATAATTAAATACCTGATTTATGATGGAATAACGAAGAAATATAATTTCGAAACATTTATGGCAGAGCTGGGGGGTCGTTAAGGGACGTATCCAACGAAATGCCTTTGTATCTTCATCTTTATAAATCGAATATAAAAATAAAATGTTCCAATTTGAAAATCATCTTTAATTCAAATATTTAATTTCAGAAATAAAATTGATATTATAATACAATGTTTGACTACCTGTATTTTTCAATAAATTTTAAAATCATTCACAGGACAATTCAACAACAAAAAAATGGGGTTTAAATACAGAACTCAACTAGGATGTTAAATTATTAGTTTGGTCCTGGGAAACCATATTTGTTAACAAGGGATCATCTCTCATCAAATGAATATAAATTAAATATAAAATATTTAAAGAGGTAAGTCAATTAAAAGTAAAATCTCAAAATCAATTGTTAAAATTAACTAAAGGCAAAAATATATATATTTTTACTATCTCGCCAGAGATAGTATTGTGATCACGAAAATTTTCAATGTTGAGATTTTGATGTTTTTATACGTTTTGAAGGTTCCTGAATCATTTTCACTAAGGTTGAGAAAAATGTCTCTATGTGTATGTATGTAACCAAGATTACGCAGAAACGGTTTGAGCTAGAATGATGAAATTTGGTGCATGGGCATTATTTAAAATTCATAGTTTTCTATCAACTTTTGAGAAATGTAGCTCAACCGGAAGAGGGTCATTACCTACAACGTTTTGATTTTTTTTCTTCTAAAGTGACCGTAAAAATAACGATATGTTTGATAATTTTTCACATGATTAATAATTGTATACAACTGCTATATATAGAATTTCAGCTTGATTGAATCGCTAAAAGTACCAGAATTAATTTTTTAACACTGCAAATCTCACGCGCCAACACGTGACATGGTCCATCAACAAAGAGACAAACATGCGCTGGTTTAATAAATATTATTTATTAATTTTAATTTATAATTTATAATTAATAATTAATTGAATTTAATTTAAATATAATATATGTCATTTAATTCAAATCAAATTGGGGGATAGTCGAGTGGAGACATTCCAGATTTTTTTCATTTTAGTTTTTCCTTCATTATTCAAAGAATATTAAATACAAATCATTTGTAATTCACCTTGTAAAAAGTAATTGAAGTATATAAAGTATTTATATAATTATACGAGTTTATGAATATGAAAAATAATATTACAATCATAATTAATAAATATATTCATAGAGGAAGTTTATTAATCGAATAACTATGATTAATTAATAATATATTTATAATTAAAATGGGATTATTAGTGGCTATATACAATATAATAGATGCTAATTACCTGTTAGAATGTTCTCTCAGCAATTTTGGCGTCTTTGTCTATTCACTGTTCAATAAATACTAAAATTATTTTATTTTATTTTAATATTTTTATATTCTTTTTTTCAAAGAATTGGCCGAGTCGCTTATCGCTTTTAAATGGAATCATATAAACACTCGAATTATTCTGGCTGTGCCCGTTTGCCTCCTGCATTTATAAAATAAATAATATCATTGATTTTTTATATATTAATAATTAAATTGATAAAGAAAATAATTTAAGGAATGTTTTTCATTAGAAAAAAGAAAATCTATATATAATTAATAAATGTATACATATTTTCTTTTATATATAATTACATTAGAAAGAATATTTTATTTTATACTATGTTGTTATAGATTATATATTATGATATTTTATAGTCTAAGTTTTTAATTATATATATTAAATTTAATTATTTATAAGTGATAAAGTCATGAGGGCCTCGGACCCTCTCCATATATATATTAATAAATATTATTTATTAATTTTAATTTATAATTAATTATATTTAATTAAAATATAATATAAGTTAATTAAACCAATTTGCGAGATAGTCGACTGGAGACACTCCAGCTTTTTTTATTCTTAAGTTAAATTCCATGTTTAATATAATTTGCAAATATTTTACAAATATATCCAATTTTCTTAATGAGCATAATCCTCCAAAATCGGAATATTGTTGTTTTTGGCTTCATTTTTTGTTAGAAAAAATCTCGAGTGTCTCCACTCGACTATCTCGCAAATTTGAATTGGATTAAATAACATATATTAATTTAAATTAAATTAAATTAATTAAATTATAAATTAAAATTAATAAATAATATTTATTAAACCAGCGCATGTTTGGCTCTTTGTTGATGGCACCACGTCACGTGTTGGCGCGTGAGATTTGCAGTGTTAAAAAATTAATTCTGGTACTTTCAGCGATTCAATCAAGCTGAAATTCTATATATAGCAGTTTTATACAATTTTTCATGTGTAAAATTATCAAATATATATCTTTATTTTTACGGTCACTTTAGAAGAAAAAAAATCAAAACGTTGTAGGTAATGACCCTCTTCCGGTTGAGCTACATTTCTCAAAAGTTGATAGAAAACTATGAATTTTGAATTAATGCCCATGTACCAAATTTCATGATTCTCGTTCAAACCGTTTTTTCTTGTCTACATACACATACACACACAGAGAGAGACATTTTTCTCAACTTTAGGGAAAATGATTCAGGAACCTTCAAAACGTAAAAAAACATCAAAATCTCAACATCGGAAATTTTCGTGATCGCAATACTATCTCTGGCGAGACTGTAAAAATGTTTTTTTAAAAATTATTTTAATTTATACTTCAATTTTTCAATTATTTTGATTTAGATAGATTAAATAAATTCTTAATATAAGAAGAAATTATTTTTAAAAAAATAGAAACATTAATTTTTCCAAAATATTTAAAAATAGACTTTTAAATTTTATTTAGAAGAATTGTGTAATGCAAAACTTCTAATTAAATGATTAAAATAAGATTATAAGGTATAAATTTGTGCGCCTTTTGGTGTTAATGGGAAATGCTCAAGTGTTTTGATGTGAAATTTAATATTTTGTGTTTGTTTAAATATGTGGTGTAGGCGTGTATATATAATCAATAGTTTCTTCTTCGATTGTTGTTGTATTTCTTGCACATTTTAATTAGTGCATTATAATAGAGTAAATGATCTGTTTGTTGCACCTCCTTCAGTTTTTGGCAGCGCTAAGAGGCGGCGACCACTGATTTATGGAGTGAATCGTTCGCTCGCTGGACAAACAAGCCCTTTTCTCGCGCCTCCTCGACCCATTGCCCATTGAACCAAAAGCCATTTAGAAAACATTGCCTGTCTGCTTACATATTATTATTTATAACCCGTTATAAATCACTTGTCGCAAATAAAAAATAAAATAAAAAAAAAAATATTTTTTTTAAAATTTTTATCAATCGATAATAATTATTTGTAGCATGTATAATACAAGTGTGAATGAATTAAATGTATGTTTCACAATTCACAAACGCTTAAAGATAACTGAATTAATGGATCCAATGAGTGCACCTTTAAGAGTGTGGTTGAAGTTGTCAAAAAAATAACTACATATATTTCTCTGACAGTTGAAAGGTCAAGTGGTTATTCATGTATGTAAATTAATATAGATATTCATCACTCATAATATTATTATACTATAATAATATTATATGGAAATTCAATAAAATTAAATTATAATTAATTTAAAATTTACACAAATCTATTCTATTTTTACCGACCGACGATAGTAAGGGAGGTATTGTTTATTATAAATTCAAATATATGTATTTATATATAACTAGCAGACCCGGCAAAGCTTCGCTTTTGCATGTGTCTGTATACATATATACGTATGTGATAACTGAACACTTAATAATAATAACTAGCTGCTCCGAGCGCCTTCGGCGCTCTTCACACCTAGACGGGGGCTCCGCCCCCTGTACCCCCGAGTGATACATAGTATTTGGTTGAAAGTCTGTATGTAAAAGATTTTCATCCATTTTGTTTCAATCAGTATAAGTAGATAAGACATGTATTTGTTTTCTTGTAAAATATATCTAATCCAAAACATACCTGTTAAAAAGGAGGCCAAGTTCCTATCGGTTATTTGTTTGCCTAAAAAAGGGTTCAAATCCATCCCAATGCCAAGTTTAGATGCACTTGTTTGTTAATTATCATCCCATGTCCCTTCCTTCATTGTCCACCCACCTTGGTCCTTGGTCCCAATCGGTTTCTCCCAATTTCTAGTTTCTCCAATTCCAACCACGTCCCCTTCCCATCCCAGCCTTCTTGATTTTATAACCTTAACTATATCTGGACATTATATCTCGTTATGCCATCTCCGCCATCCCCCTGTGACCTCATCTTCTTTTGGCCTATAAATGCTGCGAACAATATTAATCTCACAAATACTCCAAATCGTCTCCCAGAGTCATCGATAGGGTGACCAAACGTCCCGTCTTTAGGTGTTCTGTCCCAAAAAAGTCTTCGGGACACCCTACTGTTTTTTCAATATTTAGGACATTTCGTAATTTTTTTTCAAAATTTTTTCAAATTAGTTCTAAAATAAGCGGGAGTGTCCTCCCCTAGACTTTCCCGCATATAAATAGGTATAAAGAGTTGAGAATGAATATTTAGAATGTGTAAACTTGGTACCTAAAAATATCCATAGGTGAAATTTGGTGTGAAAACAATACCTCCCTTACTATCGTCGGTCGGTAAAAAAGAAACGCTACTTGTATAGGTAAAATGTCACTTCCGGTAGTCAGATCATGATGAAATTTGGTATCTCAATTTTTTCATATTTTTAAATCTATATACAAAATAGGAAGCAAATATCTCGAAGCAAACTGGTACTTTACTTGAAAGGTAAACGCAACCAGTGTAGGTAAAGTACCACTTCCGGTTAACCGATTTTGACGAAATTTTGATAGAAATCTACAAACTGTGAATAATATCGGTGTACCAAATTTCGAAGTCCTAGCTTGATTAGTTTTTGAGTAAATTTGCTTACAGACATTACATACATACATACATACATACATACATACACACACACAGACATAATTCTAAAAATGGTATTTTCCGACTCAGGGAGGTCTAAAACGTCAAGATCTATCGAAATCTCGAAGTCGAAATTTTTGACGATTCCAATACTTCCCTTATACGAAGTATGCGGGAAAGTAAAAAAAGGTATACCGTTTGTCCCGGTTTGGTGTTTTCGAAATTGGTCACCCTAGTCATCGATCAACATGAAAAATAATTCTTTTATATATTTTAATTTTGATCCTCTTTGATGAGATAAGCCCCTTTACTGCATAATAACAGGCGTTGCTCAATTACAACGTCGATTTAAATTCTTCTCGAATATTATTATCCTTCGTGATTAGAGATCTTAAGTATTTAAATATTTATACTTTTTCAAATTCTACATTTTGTATGTTAATTGTATGTAAGTCGTATCCGTATCATAATTCTTGAATTTTTTTGTTTAATTACATTTCGGTTGATTTTTCCCCAATTTCTCTAATCACATGTCTCCTCTTCCAGTCCAATTCATTTACCTGGCTTAAGAAATTTTTTAAAATTTTAAATAGAGAGGGAGAGAGAGAGAGGTTCTAATTATATATATATATATCTGTTTCTATGACAGCAAAAAAGTAAACAAATTATAAACATACAAATACTCACTCTCCTTTATATATATTTCTGGAAAATGGAACACTCGCAGCTCAGCTCAGGAGTTACCTAAGATTCTAATTTCTTTTTTATTTTTCATCATTTGAGGTACCCTTCACCTCAGAAAAATTTGGTTACCTTACTCCTTGTAGTTTAGGCTCTGGAGTTTTTTGCGTACAGACGGACACTAGCGTATTAAATATATAGATAATAATAATAATAATAATAATAATAATTTATTAAATGAATATAATTGAAATTTTATTTTTTATTTTTTTTTTGTTAATAATTATTACATTTTTAATTGTTGGAAAAATATTTCTACTTTATTAATTGTTAATAGTTATATTACATTTTAATTAACAGTTTTCGGAATAAGTATATCCTCAAAATATTTAATAGGACATGACATGATCTTAGTATCTTTCCCACCCCAGAATATTTGCTAATATTACATGTTGGAGTTCCAATTACCTGCATATTTAATGGCAATTTCAATATGCTTTTAAATAAAAAAAAAATTTGAAGAAAGTAATTGGAATTATTATTATTAAGAATCAGCAAATAAATTTTTTAAATATATATTTAAATATGTAAATAAATCTATATATAAATTTAATAAATATTCAAACAATAATTGAAACAATATAAATAAAACGATTCAATATTTTACTTACATTGTGATTTATATTTTTATTTTTATTACAACTGTTATTATGGGTATGTTATTTTTGACAGTTTAAAAAAAATTAAAAATATTAATAAAATTTATCAAAATATTAAGTTGAAAAGATTTCCAATTATTTTTATTTATTTATTGTAAATTTTTCAATGTAACCATGGTAACCATGAATAGACTTTTACCAAAACATTACTAATTAAATTAATTTTGGATTTAACTACACTAAAACCTTCCTTGGTATGCCCACAACAATCCCGGAAAGTTTCATCGCAATCGGACGGGTAGTTTTTGATTTTAGGCGAGACAGACAGACATACAGACATTCCCTTTTATATATATAGATAGTCGCTAAAATATAAAAGCAAAATTGGTGTGAATTCAAATTAAAAAAAAAAAAATATTGTGAACATGAATAAGGGAAACTGTCTGGGATATTCTATCTCCAGAGTCCGTTTCTCATATTTATATATATATATATTGTATATATGTGTCATCTGAATGAACCTTCTAGAGAAATCGTACTAATGAGTTTATATTTTCTAAATGGATTTATGAATCCCATAAGAACTGTGAAAAGTTTTTGAATTTTCCGGTTCCTCCGAGGATGGTGCCAATTTGTTTTACTTTTAGACATCTTGGAAAGACAAATTAGCTAATATAAATATTTTTTATTTGTAAAATTAATTCATTAATGAAAATATAATGCCATCAATTTTATTAATAAAATTTTTTTTAAATAAAAAACTAACTTAAACTACGTTTCTTTCTAAAATTAATGATTTAAACTATTTATTTTCCTAATCATTTATTTATTAAATTTTGGAGTAGGCTGGGGTAAATGAAAATATGAGCTGTGGCCAGGCACAGAACCGACCAACGATTTGAAATAAATTAATTTCCAAACAACTTCATATATATATATAAAGTATCAAAAAAAATTATTTTTAAAACTCGAATTAAAATGATTAATTTATATTATCTTGGTTTTTCT
The DNA here is from genome assembly GCA_963082975.1 of Labia minor. NCBI lineage: Eukaryota > Metazoa > Arthropoda > Insecta > Dermaptera > Spongiphoridae > Labia > Labia minor. The sequence continues at coordinate 66,074,300 of OY720347.1, forward strand.
TTTTAGTTTAATTACTCAATAATTGATTACTACTATATTATAATGAAATATTTTGGGACAATGAATATAAAATTAATACTTCGTAAACTACCACTTCCGGATTCAGGATCTACACCAAAAGTTGATGAATTCATGTTACTGATGCATTAAGTAAATATACCAAAATTTATCAAAATTATGGCACACAATGGACTGACGGACAGACATCATGCTAAAAACACTTTTTTCTGTTAACAAAATGCATAATTCGTGGAGATCTGTAATAATCTCCTCATTTGATCCTGAAATTTGGTATGAAAACAATAAGTACCTTCTTATCCAATCATCGGTCGGATGGAAAAATAACTAGCACTTTACTTTAGAGGTTACTAAGAACTTTTTAAGATAATAATAGATATAAATCTATTCTCATGATCCTAATCTAAAATTAATTAATATAGATTTAAATTCAATAATCTTGCTTTAATATTAATATCCGATCTTATATAGATATGGTAAATATATTAAAAGTAATACTCTATTCATCAGCCCACCAACCATGTCATAAATGTTAAGAGACAGGGTGATATAAAGGGTTACTCAGAGAATACAAAGATTCAACGAGAATATATGGGGCAAATAACAAGCATTAGCCTATCTTGAAAAGATAGGATTTGTTTAAAAGGACTCAAGAGAGAGAGAGAGAGAGAAGAGTCGCTTTCAGAAATGCTCCCAGATAAGGAAGTCAACTCTTAGAGGAATTTGTATCAGGAAGTATATTAGGAAAGTTTTATTTACCATACTATCATTCATAAAGTAATTCCATTACTTGGAATGTTATCAAATACTTTACCTTGCACAAACACACCTCACCCAAGATCTAAATTATGATTATGATTATTAATTTTAATAATAATATATTAGAATAGTAGACTAGAGCTTGTGAATAGTTGTTATTTAAACAAAACTATTTATATTGTAAAATATTTATCTATTTTATCTAAATTATTTTTTATTATTATTATTAACATTTAATAAATAAACATAAAAATTGAATTTCTTCTTTTCTTAATAAACATAGTTTTTGAAAGTTAAATGATTATCACGATTATAGATAAAATGATTAAAAACAGAGAGGTTCGTTCTGTATGTAGATAATTAGGACACTATCTCTTTGCTATGCCTGAGAATGCGGTTTCAATTTCCGGCTCTTGACAAAATTAAAAAAAAAAACTGTAAATATATTTTAGTCTTAACTGAAACTTAATTAAAATAAACTTAGAATGATGAAGATTGCATCGTAAACAATTATTAGAATGAATACAAAGATAGCCTAAATAATTATTAAAATTGTAAAAAGAGACGGAATAAGTTGACCTGTGGCCAGGTCTGAACCGACCGACAGTTTGAAATAAATTAATTTCCAGCTACAGAAACAATTTCAAATAATTTTAATATATCTATTAATGTAATAAAAAACAGATAGGCATATAACATAAATATTTTTAATTTTATTTTATTTATAATATATATGTAAGAACAGGCTGTGACGTCATGAATAGCTGGATGACGTCATATAATTTTAAATTAAGAAAAAACTAATAAAGATGATTTTTCTCGAAGATAAAACAAATACAAAGTGAGTGATTCGTGATAATATGTAAAAAATCTCCTCATGTGAAATTTGCTGTGAAAATAACCCTTTCCTTCCTATCGTCAATCGCTAATACTACCATTTCCGGTTTCCGGATTTGCACCAAAAGTTGATCAATTCATCCCACTGTTGCATTAAGTAAATATACCAAATTTCATCAAAATCGGTTGAGCCGTTCAGGCTGTACACATCTATACGGACAGACGGACGGACGGACGGACAGACATCATGCTAAAAATACTTTTTTCTGTTTAGAAAATGCATGATTCGTGGAGATATGTAAAAATCTCCACATGTGAAATTTGGTGTGAAAACAATACCTCCCTTACTATCGTCGGTCGGTAAAAAATGATTAACCATCAATATTGGACTTCCAACAATTAATGCTTTATTTAAATTTCACTTGTAATATTTTTATATAAGAGGTTATTTTAAAATAAATATAATTTACTAGATAAGAGTGTTTATTTATTTGTTTGTATTAATTCAGTTTTCATTTTTTATATTTGTAAATATAATTGAGGTGTTGAGCGCAATATTGATCTGATATAGATTATTTAGTTTTAATCTCGTTTGTTCATAACGATTGAATATAAAATTACAAAATAAAATACAAAAATAACAATGATCAACAAAAATGAAATGATATTGTATAAGATAGAAAGATTAAATTATGGAATAGCAGACAATATGAGTAAGAACTTTGGGAATACCTAAAATTTTGCATCTATTATCAAAACTAACAACAAACAAAAAATTTTGCATTCTTCATCAAAATGTAACTTTTCCAGAATGATGTTTAATATAGTGTGTAAAGTTTGAATGTAAAAGTTTTACATTTATTTTATTTCAGTCTCAATAGGTTTATTAAAAACTTCAATTTCTTTTTGTTTTCCTCTATTTTTTTATTAATTTAATCACTATATTTTGCATAAAATAGTGAGATACATTACTTTTTTAATATACCAGAAATTTTCTATATATATAATCACTTAATTAGATTCAATAAGCATAATTAAAATATGGTGATGGGGAGGGGTTGAAAAGGTCGAAAAGAGCTGGGACATGAATAAAGAAACTTGATCGATTTAATTCAATTCTTAACCTTTTGATCTTATTATGTTAATGTTTTCTCATCCTTTCTTCACTTTTCTTTTTATATTCTCTACATAATTATTATAAAATAAAATTTATCTACTCTTCTTATAATCAAACAATTTAATTATTTCTAACTTAATTAATTAATATTTTAAACAAATATGGTTTAGAAAAATAAATAATAACTTAATATCATAATTCCTATTATAGAAGAAGTATTTTAATTAATATTAAATTTATATGATTTTCCAAATTACTGTTGAGAACAAAAGTGAAACTTAATATATGATGGAAGTTTTATTAGCTTAATAAGTTGCTCGTTTGCTGGCAATTCAAAGGTTCGGAGAGGCTTTTAACACAAATTTAATAATATAATTTTTTTTTTTTGAAAAAAATATAAAAAAAGAAGGTAGAAAATTAAATTTATTTTCAGATAACCATTCATTCTCGAGTTCAACAGGAAAAATGTCTTATAAGTCTTATTGAAGAGAATGAAAGGAGTCACAATACAGCTATCGATAACCGTGTCATAATTTAAATCCCACAATACTCCTTTTCTTGATTATCTGATGAATAGAGATAATTTTTTAATTCATGCTTAAATTGCATATTGCATATATATATATATATATATATATATATATATATATATATATATATATCTGTAAAAAGATTAAATAATTCCTAAACTCATACCATATTCGATAAAAGAATTTTTAAAATAAATGGTTAGTTGCCATAATTTTGTTAAAATTATTAAAAGAAAATAATGATAGGGGGAGAAAAGAGAGGCAAATGAAGCAATTAAGAATGTAATTCGTTTTATTCCAATTTCATTTTAAAGATATAAAATAATTTTTATTTTTAACTCTTATTCATTAATTTTTCATTTCACTTAAAAAAATATTGAGATATGTTACAAATATATTTAATATCTCAGGATTAAGATGTTAAAATATATTTTAGAAAAGTATCGTTCGGAATAGCCAAAAAAATTTTTTATAAAGAACATTATATGAAAGAGGTGAAATTTTATTTGTTTCATTTAAAGAATTTTTTTTAAAAAAAAACATTTTCTTTTAACATACAAAATAAAAAATATTGAAAGACAAAGAAAAAGTAAAATAAATTTAATCATTCTTCGACTTAATTATTTGTATAATTGGAAAAACTTTTTTTTTTACGAAAGATTCTTAATAAACAAATTTAAAGACCTGGGATAATTTAAATACAATTGGACATTCTGCAAATTCAATTAAAGATAATATATAATAGAAAATCTAATAGTCGCAGGAAAAGAGGATGGACTCGAAATTAACAGTGCTAATACAAAATACATATTTAGTATCAGAGAAGAATAGAATAAATACACAAAAACTTAACAAAACGTAGAATTTGAAAATGTAGAAATATTTAAATACTTTTTCGAGAAGAATTTAAATTAAGGATGGAATAGGGTTTTGCCTATTAATGAAGTGGCTCATTTCGTCAAAATTATTATCCAAGGATATCTTTAAAAAATATTAAACGATAATTTTATCGATTATACTTTACGCGTGTGAGGCGTGGTCTATGACTTTAAGGGACAAAATAGATTTAGAGTATTTGAAAATAGGGTTCTTCGTAGGCTTTATAGACTTAAGAAAGCTGAGATAAAGTGGAAAATATTGTGATGTGTGGGACTGGTGACTAGTATGGGAGAGAAAAATTAGCTAGAAAACTATTTGTGAGAGAGTACGGTTGACCAAAAATGGGTAGACAATGTAGGAAGGGACGAAAGAGAGATGTGAGAAAATAGAAGTTGGATGGGAGAAGCCCAGGGGACATTTGGAGGAATGAGGTTGCTGCGACCAAGAATTTTCGAGTTCCGTACAGTCACAGAAATAGACAAATAAAACCTGGGTTGAATCTGGTTAGGTTCATTTTTTTTAATATTTATAGACAAATCAATATTATTAGAGATAAAATCTCATTTAATTATTATATATTAAAATCTAATTTTGCTGCTAAAATTAAAAAAAAAATGAAATATTTATAAATGTTTGAAAAATAATATTAAAATAAATTCACACACACACAAAATTTATTGATAATTTATAGAGTTAAATTAAATTTTGAGTGTTTTTAAATCCTACAAAAAATAAAGATCTTAATAAATCATTTAAAAAAACAACTTTTCTTTTAATAATTTATTTAAATCACAAAGTTAAAGATTTATAAATGTAATTTAATTTTCACGGAAAACAACAAAATCAGTCTTCTACAAGAGTGAAACATTTTAAAATATTTAAAAAAGGAGAACCTGTTGAGAGATTGATCGGCTGCTGATCTATCATGGGCCAAGGGCTGGAGGATAAATCACTCAGACTCAGAAAAAGGGGATGTAGCTTGATTGGTTGATTGAATAATGCAGATACCGTCACCACTTGAGCGACCACAGGACCTTAATAATAGACGAGCATGGCCTGAAGGCACGTATTGAAACATTCTGCCTAACAAACACAGAGAGAGGTTTCCACCTCAATCAAATTAGGACCCTGGGAGGCCCGAAAACGTCTGATATTGACAGGAATCCAACCATTACGATATGCTTGCTATCTCAACATCATTAAGCTTAGAAATTCTCTTAATATGCATCTAGGTTTCGAAATTTAACGTTGATATTATATAATAATCAATTAGTAAAGCAAAATTTTTAATAAGTTTTAAAATTAAATATTAAAAGAAAATTATCAAATTTAATTGAATAGATATATTAAGAATAATAATTAATGAATAACATTCATCAGCTTATTTAATATCATTAAATTATTATTATTATCAAAATACAGGGGTTGGACAAAAATGTGAAATGCATGTTTGAAAAGAAAGAATGATTTTAATGAAATATGTAGGTGCCGCTGGTGTTTTTGACTACTGACACCATCTATACAACTTCGTAAATGTGCTAAACAGTTCAGTTGTTGTCGGAGTACTATTATGTGAGGTTGTCATTGCATTATGTCAGAGTTAACAGACTTTGAACGTGGGCAAATGTTGGAGCACGTATGGTAGGTGCTTCCGTAAGCAAGGTAGCCGAGGTGTTTAGTATATCAAGAGGTAGTGTATCGAAGATTTATTCCGCATATTTGAAAAGTGGAAAAACATCATTTGCTAAATCACAGCGCGGACGAAAGTGTGTCCTGAGTGATCGTGACAGACAATCATTGAGGGCAATTGTGACGAAAAATATGAAGACCAGCGCCTCTCTATCGAGGTTCGAGCGTTGGGGACACGGAAGTATTAGGGCCACGACACTTCCGTCAGGAAGTTATTGACTATAGGATAATATCTAAAAAAAAATCATTAATATAATTTTATTTCGAAAATCGAAATGGAAATTTCAAAAAATTGATTTTACAAATAATTGACAACTTATTTAGTAGTTAGTATTTGAGATTAATTGAATAAAAGTTTTAAATAAATCGTTAAGATCCGATTATCGTTAATACTATTAATTCAAAATATTTCTGAAACCAAAATTAAATTAAAAAATAAAATAATAAATTTTTAAGCTGTTTCATAAATCAAAAAATAAAATAAATAAAAAAATAATAATTAAATCAATATTATACGTCATTTGGTAACAAAATATTATTACAAGAATTAATAATGAAGATATTAAAAAAAAAAATTCAATAAAAATTATTATTAGATTAGGCCGGTGTATAAAGTTATGAGGTAATTAAGTTTAATCGATTTTTTTTTTCTTTATTCTCTCGGTGGGAAAATGATAATAATATTTTTAAAGTATTCGAATGAGATTAGTGATAATAGAGGCCCCTAAAATAAATCTAAGGAAACAGGTTTTTTTTTATTTCAGCGCTTTAAAAAAAAAAAAAAAAAAAATCTTGCACCGAAACAATTCATATCGAACGCAGGAGCCTGGAGGCGTGAATGTATTTAAAGAAACAGGCCTTTCCTCTATTCAAAGATGCTTTTGAAAAAATAGAATTTTATTCCAGCACCTTTCCTTTCTTTCTTATGTTTCCTCAAACCTCCTCCCCCCCATCCTCCGACCCTCTCTATATTCTCCTCCTCCACCTCCCCCCATCATCGTTCTTTCTTCAAAACCCAATGCATAAATTTAGACCAAAGCTATCCGACTGTTTCTTTCATGTGCGTTTAGCGACAGTTTTTCCTGCTCTCACACAGATAGAAATTTGCGAGAGGAGCTGCCATTGCTTTGAAACAGCCAACGTCAACGCAAATCGGGTTATTCCAAGTCAAGGGATAGAAATAAAAAAAAAAAGGAAAAAAAAAGAAAAGCCGGCACTCTTTTACAAATTCCCCGACGTATCTATCGACAGAGCGATTTGACTTTGTTCGTGGATTAAGCGTTGATTGAGTCTCCCTTGTGGGGCTGGGTGATGTTGCTCATTCCTTTTGCGAGAGGGCCCCTTTTACCCGAAATTGGAGGCTCTCCCACCTATCACCACCACCATCCACTTGTAAGTCAAGGATTTAAAGCACACGAGCACCTTTCATTTGGCTTGCTCTGATGAAATTCCAAAGTTTAATATTACAAGTAATTATCCCGTTGTCACAAATTGCTTGATTCAAACGTTCCATCTCTTGAACCGCTCTTTTAATATCTTTACTTAACAACTTCGAAATATAACTAAGAATATACTTAAAATCCATTGTTTTCAAAGTCTTACTCTTAAAACAATAGAAGCCTTTATAAAAAAAATTGAATATTTATTTAAGTTTAATTATTTTTCTAGCTATTTATCAAAGTTAGTTTATGTGGGTAAGTATACTATTTCTGGCTGAAAAAAGTCGAATGAGGTGGTGAGCAGATAATATAAGGTTAAATGTGAGGAAATTAAGGCCCGATTCACACACAAGTGGCGTATAGCACTGGCGTGGTTCTGGCGTGGAACAGGTTTGTAATGTAATTGCATTAGCTTATGACTCAATACCCACAGATATGGCGTGTTGGAGGCGTGGAAAATGGCACGAAGACCACTCCGCTCCGACTCCACCGGTGGCTCGTAGGGACTGGCACGCCACTTCTAGACCATTTGGAGTGGTCTTCGTGCCATTTTCCACGCCTCCAACACGCCATACGCCATATCTGTGGGTATTGAGTCATAAGCTAATGCAATTACATTAACAAACCTGTTCCACGCCAGAACCACGCCAGTGCGATACGCCACTTGTGTGTGAATCGGGCCTAAGAGAGTAATATTGGATGAAAGTAATTCAAAATAGGATCAGTCCCAGGTTTGGAGTCACGAATTTTTACCGACGATAGTAAGGGAGGTATTGTTTTCACACCAAATTTCACATGTAGAGATTTTAACATATCTCTACGAATCATGCATTTTCTTAACAGAAAAAAAGTATTTTTAGCATGATATCTGTCCGTCCGTCCGTCCTTATAGATGTGTACAGCTTGAACGGCTCAATGGATTTTGATGAAATTTGGTATATTTACTTAATGCATCAGTAGCATTAATTCATCAACTTTTAGTGCAAATCCGGAAACCGGAAGTGGTAGTATTAGCGAACGACGATAGGAAGGGAAGGGTTATTTATACACCAAATTTCACATGAGGAGATTTTTTACATATCACCACGAATCATGCACTTTGTATTGGTTTTATCTTCGAGAAAAATCATCTTGATTAGTTTTTTCTTAATTTAAAATTATATGACGTCATCCACCCATTCATGACGTCACAGTCTGGTCTTACATATATATTATAAATAAAATAAAATTAAAAATATTTATGTTATATGCCTATCTGTTTTTTATTACATTAATAGATATATTAAAATTATTTGAAATTGTTTCTGTAGCTGGAAATTAATTTACTTCAAACCGTCGGTCGGTTCGAACCTGGCCACAGGTCAACTTATTTAGTTAATTAGAGTAATAGTTTTCTAAAATAAATTAATTGTGAAATTCCAAATTTTATTAAGTTTTATTATAACCTTACGATATATTTAATATTTCGATTATTAATTCAAGTGTAATTAAATTATCCATTTTAATTAATAGAATGATCAATAAAGATTTTTATTATGATTTTTTCTAAAGTAGATATTAATTAATAAATCATGCATATGTTATTTATATGTTATTTAAATTAAAAAATAAATAAATTCAATTTTCCTTATCCAATGTTCTGTACAAAACAAATAAACTTTTTAGTGATATTTCATTTCAGATGGCAAAAAAAAGTATTGATAATTGAAATTTCTACCCCAATAAGCACTAATAATATCCCATAGATATAGAGTTTATATATATATATATATATATATAAAAACTCAATCAATTTCAATTTATTCGTTTATGGAATTTTTTTTTATTTAAATATTGTAAAATAAAAATAAAAAAAATATATGAAATCGAAATTGGATGTAATAAACATGCAAACTCACCAATAATCAAAACAAAATTGAATATTCGTATGATAGATATGATGCATGCTTACCTGAAACAGACATAAACAACATAGAAACATTAATCATCTAGTTATATACAAACATTGATTTGCAATTGTAAAAATAAATTGTATACATTTTTTTCATAGAGTTTATTTATTTATTCTAAATGACATAAACAAAATTGGAATTCATTAGATATTAAATGTTTGTAGAATATATGTATTTCTAAATAAATTTGATTTTTCAATTTATAATTTATTTAAATACTTATAAAAATAATACATTTCAGGTAATAATACAAATAGTATAAATGTAAAATTTGATTAATAATAAATATTTAAATTAGTATAGAAAAAATTTTAATTTAAACATATTAAAGATAGATAAATATATAAATAATTACCTCTTTAATAATTGTAAAAAATATTCAATTTTCTAGTAATATTATAATATTCTTTTTATAAATGAGCTATCTTGAGCTTACTTCAATTCAATTTTAATGATTCATTCAATTAACGAAAAATATAAAAAAATTAAAAATTAATAAATGAAAATAGATTTTATAACGGAATTTTGTAAATTAAACCACATATTATAAATTACAAATATTGTAAATTTATTCAAAAAATACAAACATTTACACAACGTTTCGATTGCTACTTCTGCAATCGTTATCAAGCGACTGCACTGTTCGAGTGTCCAGTGACAAGTGACGAATGATCCTTAATATAAGACCTAAATCACCAACCAATTCTTATAATTATAATCTTTAAATTAATTGTAAAGAATAATTATTTTTTCTCCTGTAATTTTGAATTTGTAAGCACGTTCCGAGCGCCATCTGATTGGTGACTTAGGTCTTATATTAAGGATCATTCGTCACTTGTCACTGGACACTCGAACACTGCAGTCGCTTGATAACGATTGCAGAAGTAGCAATCGAAACGTTGTGTATATGTTTGTATTTTTTGAATAAATTTTCAATAACAAATATCAATATGTGGTTTAATTTACAAAATCCCGTTATAAATAAAAACAACCACCAAAGCTTTAATAATTTAATATCTGAAAATAGATTTTATGATAGTAGAATAATATATTGTATCTTTAAATAAATTAAATATTTTGCTCAATCTAATATATATATATATATATATATATATATATATTCGAGAAATTAGTACTAAATAAATAATTTATAGTATACTTTAGGGAGAGCCTATTGTTTCGGAAAGGTTGTTCACATTCTCAGATGCAACTAAACTACAATCTACAACGACTAAACTTTGTTTTAATGGAATTCTTTCAGTTTTTATATTCAGGTAATGTGATAAACTTTTCTATTATCTTATAATATGTACCAAGTTTGAAAATAACTTTGGATTAGTATAAAATATCTCTTTATTATTAACCTATTGTATTTAAGTACATTTTTTTTACAACTTGAAGATCTTAATTGTTTTTCTTTCCATATGGTTATTTAATATATATCAATCCTTCAATTATAGAACCTGGTTCAGTCATTATCACTCTGTTCTTTCACTGTCACTCTATTTTTTGTCTGTATATTTTTTAAAAATAAAAATGTGTATACAAAGATTCTCGTTGCTCAAATATGGTTTAACCGAACAACAGTGAACACAAAATTAATATTAATTCTAACAAACCCAAAATTAAAATTGATCTACATTTATAATCAACAAGTATGATTTAAATTCAATATTTTACTCTCAAGATCATCATTTTAATTATTTTAATAAAAATTATGGGATCAAATTTATTTTAAAATATTTTAATAGCAACTTTTGTTATTGATTGACTCATTCAAGTTCAGAAAGTCAGATCTAAAATTATTATATTTGATAATATAATTACGATTAGATATACAACTTATCATGATAACTATTTAAGATCTAGAAATAAGAAAATCAATCCCCAAAGAGAATTAGATTTATTTTTTCAAAAAAATCCTTACTCCACTTTTGCATGTAATAGTTTAAAAATATTTATTTAATAAAAACATTTTAGAAAAAAATAGTATTTAATTATATAGATAAGGTATTTATAAAGATATAAATATTTTAAATTAATTTATAAAAAATAAACTATTTCTAGTAGTCAAGGACCATTATAAATAATTATTTAAATTCATTGTAATTTTATTAGTATTCTACGCCGGTCTTCTCGTCTTCTCAATTATACAAGGTATTTCTGCTCTTCCCCCACCCTAAAAGTATTACTATTTTGTAGAAAGTCTAGTTTATTTTATTTCCAACCTTATCTTAATTCTTTATTCTATCAATTCTCTTCGTATTTATCCTAATGATCATTAATATAGCATCTCAATATAGGATATATATATCATATATACTTCGATATACATTATATTTATATAATCTTAAACGATAAAAGAGAAAAATAGACATAGAAATAAAATTAAGGACCCTGAGAATGTCCTTATTAGTTTAATGTAATGTATATTTATTTTTACTATCTCGTCAGAGATAGTATTGCGATCACGAAAATTTTCGATGTTGAGATTTTGATGTTTTTATACGTTTTGAAGGTTCCTGAATCATTTTCACTAAGGTTGAGTAAAATGTCTCTGTGTGTATGTATGTAACCAAGATTACGCAAAAACGGTTTGAGCTAGAATGATGAAATTTGGTACATGGGCATTATTTAAAATTCATAGTTTTCTATCAACTTTAGAGAAATGTAGCTCAACCGGAAGAGGGTCATTACCTACAACGTTTTGATTTTTTTTCTTCTAAAGTGACCGTAAAAATAAAGATTATGTTTGATAATTTTTCACATGATTAATAATTGTATAAAACTTCTATATATAGAATTTCAGCTTGATTGAATCGCTGAAAGTACCAGAATTATTTTTTTAATACTGCAAATCTCACGCGCCAACACGTGACGTGGTGCCATCAACAAAGAGTCAAACATGCGCTGGTTTAATAAATATTATTTTTTAATTTATAATTTATAATTAATTTAATTTAATTTAAATTAATATATGTTATTTAATCCAATTCAAATTTGCGAGATAGTCGAGTGGAGACACTCCAGATTTTTTACTTTGTTTTGATAATGAATTATTATAATTAAAATATAGAAAATTCTTAGAAATAAGAATCAATTCCATTGCCTGCACCCTTCGATACAATCCCCAATCAGATACATAGAAATAACTGCGATTGGAAGGGTCGGAGGCATGTAAGTAATCAATAAATGGCGGATGCTCACAGTTTAAACGCCAAGATCAAATGAGATCCAATATCCTTTGGTTGTGTTGTTGATATTGTATAGTTATAATAAATTATAAAATCATTCTTTTGATATTTTATGAATATTTATTAATAAATAAAATAATTATTTTGTATTAATTAAAATATGTCTTTGGAGCTTCTATGAATGAATTGATTATAGAATTGAATAATGTATTAAAATATTTGTTTATTATAAATTTTTTTTTTTTTTTAAAGAGCAAAAAAAAGTTAAATTAAATTTTTGTTTAGAGTGAAATTGAAATTCTCTCGGCAAAATTGAAGGGGATGAGGAGACAATTTTTTTGGCAGTGATTAAATTTCAAATTTCATTTGTTGGATTTATCATTGCTGGATTCTCATATTTCCACTTTTAGGATGTTTGTATGAAGGGGAGGAGGGAGGTGGACGTGTATTGGATCACTCCTCTTTCCCGGCATCAATCCCCCCTCCACGATTCTCCTTCACACTCTTGCCTCACCTACCATCCACCCTGCTATACACACACACATACACACACCTACACTTACATACAATCTGTTCCCGCTTTCCAAATAAGCTCTCTGTTATTTACTCGTATTTTTGTTTTGAGTGGTGATTGGATCCTATGGGGGCTCCGTTATCATCAAACGAAAAGTTTCCGGCAAATTGGTCAACACTAGAGACCTTCGCCAGCGGACCTCTTTCCAATTCCAATCAAGATCCAAGGATAAAATAGATGTGGATACTGAAGGGCTGGTGGCAAGATAGAGAAATCTATCGAAAGAAGTAAAATTGCATGCATTTTATAAATAGTTAAGTGGATCGAAAGATTTTTTTTATTTTACTTTTATTCTATTCTTTGAAGGAAACAACATCTTTAAAAATTGAAATAAAAATGAAGAATTTTCTTAGCTAATTACAACTTCTCAAGGTTCAATCCCATCAGTTATTACATAACAAGCTTAAGCTTTAGAATATCGATGATATCGATGAAGTTTCAATCTGATGAAAATTTAATTGAACTAAAGTTGTTATGTGAAATTAAAACTTTTTTAATTTATGTATATGATATTAGTATATATATGTATATATATATATATTACATGGAAAGTATTATGATCATAGTAAAAGATCGAGTATAATATTTTGGTATTTGTTTAACTTTTATGATCCAATGAATCAATTTCTAACTTTTTAGCAATAATATCTGTGTATTGAGGAAGTGAAGAATTGCCAATATAAAGGATGTTTTTCCGAGGTATAGAACTTTAAGTTGGCATTACTGTTCAAGTTGACGACCGATTTAAAAGCTGTCAAGTGATTTATTCTCAGTTTGGTTTGGCAATTCATCATGAATAGACTCACGCCTGAACAACGCTTGCAAATAGTGCAATTGTTCCCGATTTACATAAGCGAATTTTGTATAGCGATGAAGCGCACCAGAAGGGTTGAATGGCTACGTCAACAAACAAAACTGCCGCATTTGGAGTGAAGCTAAACCTCAAGTGTATGTCGAAACACCGTTACATCCAGAAAAACTGACTGTTTGATGCGCTTTATGGGCTGGTGGAATCCAGAACGTTACAGTCAACGGTGATCGGTATAGAGCCTTGTTTACTAACTTTTTCATTCCTGAATTGAACAACCATGATGTCCAGAAGCTGTGGTTCCAACAAGATGGTGCAACAGTCACACAGTTCGTGCCACAATCGATTTATTGAAAGACACGTTTGGTGACCGCCTAATTTCACGTTTTGGACCTGTGAATTTGGCCTCCAAGATCTTGTGATTTAACACCGCTAGACTACTTTCTGTGGGGTTATGTAAAGTCATTGGTCTAGGCGGATAAGCCACAATCGCTTGACCATTTGGAAGACAACATTCGCCGTGTTATTGCCCATATACGGCCACAAATGTTGGAAAAAGTTATCGAAAATTGGACGTCCAGATCCGAGCCAGCCGTGGCGGTCATATGCCAGAAATCATATATAAAATGTAATGCCACAAGATTATCTTTCGTATAAAAAACATTCATGTCAATCGAATAATCCATCGTTGTTTTATTGCAATTTAAAGTTCTATACCTCTAAAAGAAACACCCTTTATTTGGTTGAGATAAAATTTTAGTTTTGGTTCTGTTTCCTAACTTTCATTTTAAAGAAATAGCTATTTAAAAATATATATACTAACTACATGAAAAGCACCATTGTTTATTAAATATAAGCTTTTAAGGTTGTATACCATACAGAATCGAGTTAGTAATTCAGTGATAAGGAAGCTTAGTGACTGTCTCTAAGTGACAAGGGTTTATATACTCTGGATGACGTCAGCTTAATAATCAAGACTCTGATTGGGCATGATGTAACTTAGTATATATAAAATTAATACGTATAAATACCTTTCAATAGAATTTTATGAAAAACTAAGTACATTTATTGCGAAAAGCTCCTGAACAACGAAAAAAAAACTTCTCATATTTGTAAGCTCAATCCTTCATAGCTTATATCTATACAAAGCTCTTTAATGAAAGTTAAGTAACTTTTTTACCAAATATGAGGTGTAATGAATGAGGCAATGTCTTCTACTGACCAAAAAAGATTCCCGATTATTAAAAAATAAGTAGAAATAATATATAAAATATTGATTAAATACACTTTTACCACTTTTTAATTATATTTCCTAAAATTTTTAAAAATAATTATATACCTATTACCTTAAGTTATTAATATTTATAAGTTATATGTAAGTATAAATAAAAATATATACATTAAGATTAATTAAAAACTGTTATGCGAAGAATATACAATAATTTTCAAACATTTTGGAACATGGTGATTATGATTTTTAAAAAAATGAAAATAATAATAAAAATTCTAAAAATATATTATCTATCTCTATGAATATTTTTGAAAAAGTACGAATTAATACTTAATAATTCAATTAAATTAAAAAAAAATATATGTGAAAAATGAAAAAAATTAATTCTAGAAAATAATAAAATTAATAAAAGATAATATAATATATCTTAATGTAATATATGATAATATAAAGTTTTTAAAAATAAAATAAGAATTCATAGGTAATTATGCTATATAGAGACTATAGAAAATTTAAAATATTTTTCTTTTTTAGAAGGTATTTTTTAAAATTATTTATGATATTTTTAAAAATACAATTTTTAATTAATAGATTTAGTAGATTTATTTATAATAAGAAATATTATATATTGATTTAAATTGAATATGAATATAAAATAGTATAGATTATTTATAAACTCAAAATAAAAAAATTTACTTTGAAAAATCTCTCCGCCATGAGGAAAAAAATTCAATGAATGGAATATGGCGTACATAGCGGGAATATTTTATTTATTATTTTACTATCTTTGTGTTTAGAGTCAATTTAAAAACAAAAAAAAAACGAAAACAATTTGAGTTTTTATTGGATTATATGAACTATTAATCCAATATTTTCTTATTTTATTGATATTCCTGGAAATACAGTGAAATTGGCGTGAGGAAAGCCTAAGCGGCAGGCGTTGAATTTTTTTATTATATTTCCACCCCGGTTTGGGGCTCGGTACCCGACTAGGGGGGGAAAGCCCAGAGGCAATTTCCCGAGGGAGGCCGCGAATGGCGTCGAAACGACTGCATCCTCACACATCAAGATGGAACTGGTCCAAGCAAAGAATAATTGATATTTACCGACGACAAAATAAAAAAAAAAAAAGAAGAAAACTTTAACAGGGAAAAATAAAGGGAAGGAAGAGATGAACAGTTGAATGAACGTACGCGATGCTATTTGCCCTGGAAAACTTATAATTTTATTCTCTATATTTCCAGCAAATGTTCAATTTAGACTTAGATGAAAAGAATGATTTATATTCATTTTAAGCTTACCCTCCATAAACTTTCTTCTCAGTAATGTTTGTTACTGCGTTTATAGCCGCCTTTAAAAATTACTTAATTAAAAAAATAATCGTCTATTTCTAAATAAATTACGAGAGAACATTTATTGTCTTCTCATTATTCTATTAATTTATTTATTTGTTAATTTCAATTTTATCTTAAAAAAAAAATTTTGATGAATTAAAAATGTTCACGTAAATTAATCATAATCATTTTTTGGTAAAAGATTATAGTATAGCGATTTTTTAAATATTGTTTAAAATAATTTTTCTTAATAATTTATCTTCGTGATTTTGTTTCCTCTATTTACCTACTTAAGTATATTAAAATATGTCAACGGGTTTCAAGAGTTATTATCTTAATAGGAGATTTCTAAGATAAATATAATTTCATACTTTGCAAATTATCTACTCTCTCGGTTAATTTATAAATAGAATAATCAAATAATAAAACTTTATACTCTGACATCGAATGTGTTGAAGTTTGTTGAAATTTGTTAACTAGAAAGAGATAAGAGATGATTGCCTGCAGGTAACAAACCTTTAAATGATTTTCTATAAAACAACAAGCATGATTTTAAAAATTATATATTTTCATATTAAGATAGGAGAGCTTTTTTATTTATTTATGATTTGTCTTTTATAATAAACTAGCAGACCCGGCAAAGTTTCGCTTTTGCATGTGTGTCTGTATACATATATACGTATGTGATAACTGAACATTTAATAATAATGTATTAAATGAATATAATTGAAATTTTAGTTTTAATTGCACTTTTTTTTGGTTTTTATTTTTATTTATTTTTATTGGAATTATTAATAATAATAATAATATACCGTTTAATACGTGAAAATAATAATAAGAATAATAATATTTATGTTATATCCATATCTGTTTTTTTATTACATTAATAGATATCTTAAATTGATTTGAAATTGTTTCTGTAGCTGGAAATTAATTTACTTCAAACCGTCGGTCAGTTCGGACCTGGCCACAGGTCAACTTATTTTGTTAATAATTTATTTTTATTTTTTATTTTTTTTGTTAATAATTATTACATTTTTATTTGTTGGAAAATTATTTCTACTTTATTAATTGTTAATAGTTATTACATTTTAATTAGCAGTTTTCGGTATAAGTATATTCTCTTATTATAGAGATTCTTATTGTTTGTCTCACAAGTCTACCTACATTATTTCATTACCATTGTATGATTCAAAATAAAATTCAAAATATTTAATAGGACATAACATGATCTTAGTATTTTTCCCATCCCAGAATATTTGCTAATATTACATGTTGGAGTTCCAATTATCTGCACATTTAATGGCAATTTCAATGCTGAATATGCTTTTAAATAAAATAAAAAATTGAAGAAAGTAATTGGAATTATTATTATTAAGAATCAACAAATAAATTTATTAAATATACATTTAAATATGGAAATAAATCTATATATAAATTTAATAAATATTCAAACAATAATTGAAACAATATAAATAAAACGATTCAATATTTTACTTCCATGGTGATTTATATTTTTATTTTTATTACGTTATTTTTAAAAAAAATTAAAAATATTAATAAAATTTATCAAAATAATAAGTTGAAAAGATTTCCAATTATTTTTATTTATTTATTGTAAATTTTTCAATGTAACCATGGTTCCATAAATAGACTTTTCCAAAATATTACTAATTAAATTAATTTTGGATAAATTAATTTTGAATTTAACTACACTAAAACCTTCCTTGGTATGCCCACAACAATCCCTGAAAGTTTCATCGCAATCGGACGGGTAGTTTTTGAGTTTAGGCGAGACACATAGACAGACATTGCCTTTTATATATTTATATAGATATATAGATATAGATAGATAGATAGATTTTAATAATTATTTAGGTTATAATTATAATTGTCAAGTTGATAGATATGTTTTATATGCATATCAGTTGTTATACTAACTTGAAAAACTTTCTTCTTTTTCACAATTAACAATAAACTATTTAATTAGTGAAAATAATTGTAATGATTTTTCTTAAAAATAATATCTATTTAAATAAATTTAGCATGGCCTCTTTCAAACAAAGTAATATTTTTTTATTTTTATCATGAATTTAGTTGAAATTTCGATATCAAATTTATGAGTCGATTAAAATTAACTTATGTATAAGTATGTTAGTTAATAATAAATCGTGTAAGTAGTCGAGTGAGCTAATGAGAACAAGAAAAGTATGAATAAGAGGGTTGACATTCTTCGAGGGGAGATAAAAAGGAATAAAGAGGGGGGAAAATGTTCAACCATAAATATGAATATTACTTACATATATTTAATGTATACTTGTGAATCTGGTAAGTTAAAAACAAATTTCTTAAAAGTGCAGAATAAAAAATAATAAATCTTATAATTTTTCAAGAATGCTATTTCTTGTTTCATTTCCGTTACAGATATTTCATCACTAAACAAAGAATCAATTTTATTTAATTATTTATTGATTCAGTTACGGTGGAGAAAAATTTCCTTATTTTTTACTCAATGGCCTGTGTGTGCAGTGTGTGATCTTATTCCGTATCATCTCATCTATTTTGTTATTTTTCTATTTTATTTTATACCTTGTTCAATTATCAGATTAATTAGCACCTGGAAAGTAGTTCAGACTTTATGTTTCTTTCAGTAATATGGTAAATTGTCATTTGAGATTCATTTATGTAAGTAGAATAAGTAATTTCTATGAATGTTGCAAATAATTTAAACATAGGAAATGCCAATAATTTCAATAAATTTAACAGATTATAATATGATAGTAGTTTTGTTTTATTTCTAAAGGTTTCCTTTTAGAAATTAAAAAAATTACGATGTTCATTCATTTAATTATTCATTGTCCCTTAGAATATAATAAATAAATAATTATATCTAATATTGGCAAAGAAAACGAATTCGTAATAATCAAAATATTGAAGGAAAAAGTTTTGATGTCATTTGTTATTCGATAGACACAATGTCATTCAAATTGGTCGGAGTTGCCAGCTTTGTTATCAAACCAGAATGATATCTCTTCATAGAGACACGCCCTGTTTCCCTATTTGCCTGATTCCCGCCCTTCAATGCTTGATATCAATCCTGGCAGGCGCTCCGTGTGGTGGAGACCTCTCCTCCACCCGCAAAGGAAAAAATAAAAGGGCCACAATGAGAAGTGGAATTTATGATTATTGACTATAACACTACCTTTAAGCCTTTTTTTTTATAAAAAAAAACAATCCGTAATTCATATGATTTTCCTCATAGAGAAATCAAATTTAATTAATTTTAAATTTATTAATGAAAATATCATTCATCATTTTAATCTAAAGATATTGAACATATATTAAACTGTTTATTAATTTAATTAATATTAATTTTATTTTCACTTTATACATGGATTTTATTAATATAAAGAAACAAGGAAAACGATAGGAATTTTAAATAAGTTGACCTGTGGCCAGGTCCGAACCGACCGACGGTTTGAAGTAAATTAATTTCCAGGTACAGAAACAATTTCAAATAATTTTAATCTATCTATTAATGTAATAAAAAACAGATATGGATATAACATAAATATTTTTAATTTTATTTTATTTATAATATATATGTAAGACCAGGCTGTGACGTCATGAATGGCTGGATGACGTCATATAATTTTAAATTAAGAAAAAACTAATCAAGATGATTTTTCTCGAGGATAAAACCAATACAAAGTGCATGATTCGTGGTGATATGTAAAAAATGTCCTCATGTGAAATTTGGTGTGAAAATAACCCTTCCCTTCCTATCGTCGATCGCTAATACTACCACTTCCGGTGCACCAAAAGTTGATCAATTCATCATACTGATGCATTAAGTAAATATACCAAATTTCATCAAAATCCGTTGAGCCGTTCAAGCTGTACACATCTATACGGACGGACGGACAGACATCATGCTAAAAATACTTTTTTATGTTAAGAAAATACATGATTCGTTAAGATATGTAAAAATCTCCACAGGTGAAATTTGGTGTGAAAACAATACCTCCCTTACTATCGTCGGTCGGTAAAAAATGAAAATAATAAGAAATTTTAAAATGAGTTATTAAAAAAATTTATCAAATTTAATCAAAATGACCACAAAAACTCTAAAAAGGATTTAAACAGCGATATAACCTTTGTGTTTAGTTGAATTTAAATTTTTTATTGGAATCTGGAATGAAATTGTCTAAGCACTTTTAACAAAATAGAATAAAAATGATTTCAATTATTAATTCAAACTTTGAATATTTCAACAGGAAAAATGTTAAATATTTTAATAAAATCTAATAATTTTACATCAAATAAAATGTCATTCTATTTAAATTTGCATTATTGCTTTAGTATTAATAAAAAAAAGTTCCACTTAAGAACTAAGAGTTCGTAAATTTAAGAAAAATTAAATATGAATAAATAAATATTAGCTTAGAATCCAATTACCCATAAAATTGAATAGAAAAAAAGAATGAAATGAGAATTATTAAAAATAATTGTATTGCAAACTAATATAAAAGTATATTGAAAAAGGCAAGCAAGCAATAGCTTTAAATATTATTATGAAAAAATTAACACGTGAATCATTGCATTTGATTTTAATATTCTTTGATATTTATTGATATTTGTTACTTAATTTAATTACTAAAATTAATAAAAAAAAATACGAATAAAATTATTTCTCCAAAAGCAACACCTCAAGTGATTGAAAAATCATGAATATATGTATTATATGTATAAGTAAAGGGTGTTTCTTTTAGAGGTATAGAACTTTAAATTGCAATAAAACAACGATGGATTATTCGGTTGACATGAATTTTATTTATGCGAAAGATAATCTTGTGGCATTACATTTTATATATGATTTCTGGTATAGGACCGCCACGGCTGGCTCGGATGTAGTCCAATCTGGACGTCCAATTTTCGATAACTTTTTCCAACATTTGTGGCTGTATATCGGCAATAACACGGCGAATGTTGTCTTCCAAATGGTCAAGCGTTTGTGGCTTATCCGCATAGACGAATGACTTTACATAGCCCCACAGAAAGTAGTCTAGCGGTGTTAAATCACAAGATCTTGGAGGCCAATTCACAGGTCCAAAACGTGAAATTAGGCGGTCACCAAACGTGTCTTTCAATAAATCGATTGTGGCACGAGCTGTGTGACATGTTGCACCGTCTTGTTGGAACCACAGCTCCTGGACATCATGGTTGTTCAATTCAGGAATGAAAAAGTTAGTAATCATGGCTCTCTACTCATTCGGGTCTTCCTCAATGCTACGCTCTACAGTAGCAATAGCTTCTTCTGTACGCACCGTACGACGTCTCTGGCGATGCGTGTTATCAATAAGAATAAACGTGGTGCGAAAACGTTCCATGGTTAATCGAATTAACTGCTCTGAGGGACGATTTTGTCGACGATAAAATGGAAGTAGTGCACGATACGTATTCCTCACAGAACCATTATTTTCGAAATAAAATTGCACTATTTGCAAGCGTTGTTAAGGCGTGAGTCTATTCATGATGAATTGCCAAACCAAACTGAGAATAAATCACTCATCGGTCGTCAACTTGAACACTAATGCCAACTCTTAAAATTCTATACCTCGAAAAAAAAACACCCTTTATAATCATTTATTTTATATTATTATTTGCTAGATAGATAATATTTAAAAAATTAATCGTTCTTTATCGAACTTAAGAATACTTTATTTTCGATTATTAAAAATGGCTTTAAAAATCATGGAGATAGATAATTTGACGATTTAATTTCTCTTTTAAAAAACTATAAATATATTTATTACAATATATGCCTCTTTGGTTTGTGAGAAGTTTTCAATTCAATTAATGAATTACTCAGAAACCAAAGAAGAATATATTGTAATAAATATATATAGTTTTTTAAAAGAGAAATTAAATCGTCAAATTATCTATCTCCATGATTTTTAAAGCCTGAAATGAATAAATTTACCTACATATATCACTCTTTTTTTTTCTTTTAATTAAAAATTTAATTTTTCTTTTCTTTAATATTTCAATTAAATTTTATGTTAACTAAACTTGATGGATATTAACCATTAAGATAATCTATTATTAATTTATATATATTAAATACGAGTATAGTTGAAATGATTTCAATTCTTTCGTGATCAAAGATCATTTATCTTATAAGGTTTTTTTTTTTTTGTAAAATGAAGCTGGAACAATTCTCAAATGCTACTTAAATGAAAGAAATTTTTCGTTTTTTTTTTTCAATTGAATTGAAAGCGTGAAGTGTGGGAGGTGTTATTCGGATGCCCATGTCTTCATTACTCCTGCTATGTTATGCAAATGGTCTCCAGGGTCCAGGATGGCTGGATCTTCGGCGCCTCGGCTGCTGATTAATAATTCATAGCCAGGCCTCCCAGAACATCAATGCAAGGCATCAGGTTTACTAACGCCGAGTGGTTTTTTATTAGCCGTTATTAATTAACCTTGATCGAGTGATAACGTTTTTTTTATTTAAAAAATGGTTGATATATGCAAAATTAATTTTTGTAATAGTTTAGATATTGAATTAAAAGTTATTTTTAATGTTTAATCGAAAAAAAAAAAAAAATCAAAAAAATAATACAAAATATTTTTAATAAAAGATGTTTCTATTTTTTTTCATTTATTATGAATTCTTGAGTTTAAGTAATTATTTTAAGAATTACTCCTTCTACGCCTTAAACGTCGATGGGAAATACTGCTATTTAAAGTGAAAGATAAAGGGTGCCATTTTTCAGCACATTTGAATATGGTATTTGAACATTAAATTTAAGCTCTCTAACACTAAAAAAATATCATGAACATTTTTTAAAATAATTCACTTGAATATAATATATTGAACACTAAAAAAGTGGTTGCACTTAAAATAAGCTTAGAAACATTAAAAAAATCTTTGAGCACTAAAACAATTTTAGAAACAATACAATTCTATTTAGGAACAATAAAATAAAATTAAAACACTAAAACTTTGTTAAAAAAAATAAGAAGCTCAAATTTTGCAAGCGAATTAAAAAAGGACATTCATCGATTACAAGAATGTTACACAGAAAAAGTATTCGATAAAGCTTCAAAATTATTTCTAGAAAAGTGGCAAAAGAAGAATGATGATGAAATTAATAAATTTTTAAATTACTTTTATTCGGAATACCTTCAGCAAAATAAATACTGGTTTGAAGGTGCTATAAATGGATATCCAAGCACAAATAACGGCTTAGAAGCTACGAATTCAGTTATTAAACAGGAGCATACACTAAGAGAAAGATTACCCATTGGACAATTTCTAAATGCTTTAAAATCTTCTTTTGAAATGGACCGAAGAAAGAAATCCTAGTTGTCCCAATTATAAATGTTTTGCATTAAAACCAGCTATAAAATTAAAACTAAGGACACATGCATTTCACTGGGCATTATCAAATAAAACTGTAAAAAAAAATCCAACAAATATTTTGTATGTTCCTCAAAATCACATTTTCAAAAAGTAACTTCTGAATTAATCTCGCAATATAATTCATTAAATGAAAAGTGGGAGTTATTTGAGGAATATGAAAAATTCAATTTTGCAAGTGTGTTTTGATTATAAATAAAAATGTTCTTATATCTATAATAGTCTATGTCATATATATATAATATATATTTATTATAATAAAATTTGTTAAAAAATATAATATCAGTATTATATTTTTATATACTTCCATATAAATGAATAAGAACATACAATAACACACACCTTTCTCAACCTCTCCATGTGAATAAAATTAAACAAAATATAAGGTGGATCCTACACATTTTCCACTTTAAAATATTTTCAATGTTCATCTATTCTATATTGTCCTTCCTCTCAGATATAAATTAATGAACTTCTATTTTAATAACCAGCAAATTTATATAATGTTGAAAAAAATTATTTTAATAGTTAATGGCAATGTTTTAATGTGCGAATGAAAATTTTTATTGTTTTCGTAATTTCATGTGCAAAGAATCTAATTTAATGTTTATTTTGATCTAATTTGATGTGCAGCTGGTTAGTGTGTAAGTACTCCAATTTAATGTTCAAATCAGATTTTTTAAATGTTTATTTCCCAATGTGCAAATCTTCTATTTTAGTATAGAAATAACCTATTTAAGTGTGCCATTATATCAATGGCGTACCTAAGGGTGGGTGCGGTCCGCACCGGGCGGCACTTATCTTGGGGCGGCATTTTTTATATTTAGTTATAGTTGTAAAAAGCAACTTATTCATTTCATATTTATTTTTTTTTCTTTCTTGAATAATAAATGATTATTATGATTATTATAAGTTTACTATTTGATTTATATAAATTATGATCAACTATATGATTTCGAATATTATTCCTCGGTGTATATAAATGCATTTTAGTGTAAATTTTGAATTCTAATTCCAAAAACAGGATAATAATTTTATTTTATTGTATTCATTAAAATTCGTTAAATTCGTATACCCATCTTTAAGATTTTGTTTGGCAAAATTATCTTCGTTCTACAATGAGTCAATTAAGACTAAAAATTCTTGCAATATTGTCAATAGAACAAGAAATTTCAAATAATATAAATTTTGAGAGCATTATACACGATTTTTCAAAGTATGAAAGCTAGAAGAGCAAATATTATATAAATATGTTTACGAGTGCATACAAATATGTGTAAAAAAGTTTACCCTGTGTATTAATTAATATTGATTAAATAACTTAATAATTTATTTATGTGTCTTAATTTATAAAAACCACTATTTGATTGACTTATAATAGAAAGGGCGGCAAACTGGAGATCGCCCCGGGCGGCAAAAGTTCTAGGTACGCCACTGCATTATATTTATCTCAATGATAAATAAAATCATGAAGAATTGAAATCCCGTCAATTTCTATCAAGTTAAGAATTATGTAGCTGGGCTGAATATCTGAGAACAAAAGGGTGTTATCAGCTGCAGATATCACCATTTCCCACAGATGTGTCATCAAATAATTTTGGTTAGATTTGATGAGATGAATGAAATGAAAAATTAGTAAAATGACTCTCTTTTGTTACACAATAAAACAATTAACTTTTTTAAAGATTCAAACAATAATTAGCACGATATATAATCGTTCAATTTCAAATATAAAATATAAGAATTCTTTTCTTTATGGAGGAAATAGACTTTTTCCCCAATGGATTATTTTTTTTTTCTTTAAATGAATGCATTTGTTGTTAAATTCCATAATGGATGTTCATAGAGAATTTATCATGATAAGATCTAATGCGTTACTTAATATCCAAGAGATTAAGTTAATTTAGATTTTTTTCCATCTGATTGTGTATTAAATATTGTCAGCTGAAAAATGTTTTAATAAAAAGAAAAAAAAGAAAATCTTGATTAAATTTATATATAATAAAATATAAAACATTAATAAATTAAATAAACTTTTGGTGTTATATTTTATATCTAACCCCTTCTTTATATTTTAAATTTATCATCATAAATTTTAATTTTTTTTTTTCTTTTTACGAAAATAAATTTCTATAAACTTCACCAATTAATAATATAAAAAAAGGGTGAGTCAAGTTTATTTTTTATTCTTATTCACAAAATGTCAACAATTCTATAAATAAAAATAGCCTGCATTGAAAAGTCGGATGGTCGGAATTTATGAAGATATTTCATTAAGGAACCTAGCTAATAAAATAAAAAAAAGTCTTAGTAATTAAGAGTTGTTAGTCAATTAAGAGATGGATGAGACAAAAAGAGTGAGAGGGAATAGAGGACGGAGAGGAGAGTATTTGTGAGTTGTTGGTAGAGAAAATTTACTAAAAAGTAAACCGCTTAGTAACTGATTTAAGATGTGGCGGATTCAATTAGGAGCCTAATTGAAGATAAACAAACAAATCCACTGAATTTGAAACGCTCTATTTGAATTGGCTCGATTTAAGATATAGAACTAAGGCGTAATGTTATAAATAACCAATTAATATTTTTAAAATGTTTATTTCCATAAGTGAGATATTGGCTCAATTTAATTTAAATTATTGTCAATTTCTATTTCCAATCAATTAATGATCGGAATTTATTAGTCTAATTTTTTAATGACTTTAGTGAAAATAGAAAACATTTTGTTTCATTAAAATTAACAATTAGAATAAAAACTGTTTGGAAAATTTTGATTTATTACAATATTTTTAAGCATTTTTTTTTAAATTTTTTCCATAGTTTATATTATATTTATAAAAACATTGGATATATTGTAAGGTTTTTATACTTATATAATTTTCTTCGAGTATGGTAAATTATTTCTAACCAAAATACACTATATGCTCTATTAAATTAATTTTATAAAGTATATTAATAATAGTACTATATACAAATTTAAACAAAAACAATTTTTTTTTAAACTTTAATTATTACTCATTATACAAGAGCTGGAAAGAACAGGCAATGATGCCTAATAAGAGGAAGTAAGAAAGTAAGTATAGTATACTATAAATCAAATTGATTTTTATTTATCATTCCTAAATATTTAATTATTTTCTAGTATGAACTGCTATCCTAACATTTCCACTATAAGGAAAAATATATATAATTCATATATAATAACAATTTTCTGACTACCACTAACTTTTACTATCTCGCCAATACTTTGTATTGGTTTTATCCTCGAGAAAAATCATATTTATTAGTTTTTTCTTGATTTAAAATTATATGACGTCATCCAGCCATTCATGACGTCACAGCCTGGTCTTACATATATATTATAAATAAAATAAAATTAAAAATGTTTATATTTATTATTTATGTATCCATATCTGTTTTTTATTACATTAATAGATATATTGAAATTATTTGAAATTGTTTCTGTAGCTGGAAATTAATTTACTTCAAACCGTCGGTCCTGGTCACAGGTCAACTTATTTTTCTTCTAAAGTGACCGTAAAAATAAAGATATATGTTTGATAATTTTTCACATGATTAATAATTGTATAAAACTTCTATATATAGAATTTCAGCTGAAAGTACCAGAATTAATTTAACACGGCAAATCTCACGCGCAAACACGTGACGTGGTGCCATCAACAAAGAGCCAAACATGCGCTGGTTTAATAAATATTATTTATTAATTTTAATTTATAATTTAATTAATTTAATTTAATTTAAATTAATATATGTTATTTAATCCAATTCAAATTTGCGAGATATTCGAGTGGAGACACTCCAGATTTTCTATTGATTTTATTACAATTTATAAATATGATTACTTTTTTGAAAATTTGTTAACATAACACCAATTATAAAATTCTTCCAATCGAAAAGACTTTCGTCTTAAAATAATTTATTTAACTTAAAAAATCCTTAATAAATAATTTTGATATTTTTAAATCATAAATCATGTTCTTCCCTCTGTTATTTAACTACACGTATATTAGAATTTTCAATGTTATTAAAAATATTTCCCTCTTCCGTTCAAGTCCATCTTTTCAATTCTATACTGACATATTATCTGCAACAAGTTATTCACTTAAAGTATGAGAAGGTTAGTTGGTTGCTTTAGTAAGGTATCTTTTGTCAGAGCCATTCCAACCTCTGAAAGGGTGAACGAGCGAATTCCCCGCGTCCTGTGTTTGCCTCAGCTAACCGCATCTATGCTCTCAAATGCGGAGCCAATCTTCTTAGCGAAGATCCCACTCTACAACGAAAATGGCGAAAATACAGCCACGTGTTCTTTCATCGGGATCATTTATTTTAATACAGACAAGGTTCCCTTTTATCCTTATTCCACCTAAGGATATTTTCAAAGTTAATGTGGATGATGAACTTATAATAAATACAAGGATAGAAGAGAATAAAATTAATAATAGTAATAATAATAAATTAATAACAATCTTTTAGGTTAAATAATATAATATATTTTTTAATCAATATATAGAATTAACAAAAAACAAAAAATTTAAAAACTTTATTAGACCCTCAATTTTTACGGTTAGAGAAATTAACGAATTGGATCTTACTCTCCCCCATGTTTGTTCAAAAGTAAAGCACAAATCAATAATGATTAATGTAAAATACTAATAACTTTATTATATTATTGATATATATATATATATATATATAGGTAGGAGGGTGGTCTGAAAAGTTTCCGACCTGACCAAGAAAATCGATTTTTTAAAATTGTTTTTTTGCTATATTTTTCAACATAATCTCCATCAACACTTGTACATTTCTCATAACGGTGTTCTAATTAATTTAAATAATTTAATTAATTAATAAATTATTTATTTAATTAAATTTGATTTAATTTAATTTAAGTCTCATCAACAGTTATGAATCGACGCAAAAATTCGTTTGAATTACGCCTACAGCGACAAATTGTCGTTAGAAATGGTTTTTCGAAGCAATTTTTGGTCTAACGTTAGGAAATGCGGCACCCACGTTGCACACAGCTTTCCATATTCAAATGGTTTTGCAAAACATTTCGCACACGTTCAGCTGACATCGTACAGGTCTCAATAATCTTGAATTTTTAAAAATAAAACAAAAAAAAATTGAAAAACATCGTTTTTCTTGGTCAGGTCGGAAACTTTTCAGACCACCCTCGTATATATAAACATTTAATAGATAATTTATTCATAAAAACAAAATTACCGGTAGAACAATAAAACAACATAACTTTCCATATTTAATATACACTTTTTTTTATATATTTTAAAATGGATGTTTATTATATTAAAAACACAAAAAGTAATTTTAAACGAAAAAGGAGTAAAAGTGAACACAAAGTATATATCTAATTTTAAACTTCCAATTTATCATTCTGTAAGCACAAATGTTTATTTTTTTTTAATTTTATTTTAAAATACTCTGGGGGAGTTTGTCTAAGCAAGCTATAAAACTTTGAGCTGTGAGCTAATATAAATGAATCCAATAATATATAGGAAGATTTTTTTTGCATTCTCCTTGGAGATGGCACCCTATTTGAATTCATTAAATCTCATATATCAATCAGGCGGTGGGTTGGTTCCAATAGCGGGAAAGTAATTTTGAGATTGAGGGTAAGAAGGAGGGAGAGATGAAGAGGAGAAAAATCGATTTGGTTAACTGGCACGTTGTTATGGAAGCCAGACGAGACGCAGTGAAGATGAGTGTCGTGATTTAAAGATCGAAACATCAACATGTAACTCAGAGGGATAAAGTAAACATCGATTTCATAGAATGAATCTGTTTTGGATATTTCTTTCATTTTGTATACCATTAAAACGTTAAATTATCCCTCTTTATTTATGTAAGTAAAATAATGATTAGTGAAGGAGAACAGTAATAAAATATTAACTGGTTATGTGTGTAGGCCAGAATTTTCAGAAAATTAAATTTATATTAATATCTTTTTGATATTTAATCAGTAAATTAATATTAAATATATTTTATATATATAAATTATTTTATTACACACTCGTAAGCCTGTATTATCTAGGATCTAGGCAAATAATTTAAATATTACTGTTATATTAGAATTAAATCAAAATTGAATATAAATTGAATATACAAAATCTTTAAGTTCAAAAAGTAGAATTTGAAAATTTTTATTTAATGTTTTTATGCTAATATCAGTCATTGAATTAAGATTGGTGTCTTTACCTTTACCGTCCTTGTAAATGTTAGATATTAAATAAATATTATTTCTTTTGTTTTTTCAATTATAAGGAACTTTGGAGAAAAATATATTGGTGGGGAGACCGATTGGGGGAAACTTCCGTTTAAAAGACCAAACACGCGGTGGGTGTACGATGTAGGAAGGGACGTGAGAGAGATGGGACAGGGTAGGGATTATGGTTATAGCTCAAGATAGGGACACTTGGAGAAATGTGGTTGCTGCGGTCAAGGACTTTAGAGTTCCAGATCGAAGGAATTTTGCAAATCTATATATATAGAGTGTTTGTATGTATGTAATTTGTTTACTTTTTTGCTGTCAGAGAAACAAAAAAAAATAAATTTCTTACTTAACTAACACTTGGTAATTTAGAATTATAAACAAAAACAATTGAACAATTGAAGAGAGAAAAACATTATTAACACACAAAGTCTTAACATACAAAATGTAGAATTTGAAAATGTAGAAAAATTTAAATACTTAGGTTCTGTAATTACAAAGTATAATAATATTGGATAAGAATTTAAATCGAGGTCGCAATCGGGTAACGTCTGTTATCATACAGTAAAGAGGCTTAACTCATCAAAACTTTTATCAAAATGGATGAAAATTGAAATATTTAAAACAATTATTTTGCCTGTTGTATTATATGGGTGGTCGATGTTCTTGGGAGACGAAAGTAGATTTAGAGAATTTGATATTAGGATTGTTCGCAGCATTTAAGGACCAAAGAAAGATGAGGTCACCGGGGTATGGCGGAGATGGCATAACGAGGAATTACATGACCTCTATGCATCTCCAGATATAGTTAAGGTTATTAAGGTTATAAAATAGAGAAGCCTGGGATGGGAAGGGGTCATGGCTAGAATGGTAGATTAAAGATCGGCGAAAAATATTTGGAAAAACCGATTGGGAAACGTCCTGTGTGATTGGGAAGACCAAGATTGTGGTGAGTGGACAATTTAGAAAGGCACGTGGGACAAATGGGACAGAGTAGGAGTTATATATAGGATGGTTATAGCTCAGACTTGGGGGTTACTTTCGAGATCCGTAGAGCCACAGGGATAGATAGATTGATATAACAAATACAATAGTAATATATAATTAATTTACTGATTAAATTAAAATATCTTTTAAATAAAAACACAAAAAATATAATAATATAATGTAATATACTGATTGCAACAATATGGATGAAAACCTTTTACATACAGACTTTCAACCAAATACTATGTATTACTTCGGGGGTACAGGGGGCGGAGCCCCCGTCTAGATGAGAAGAGCGCCGAAGGCTAGTTTCTTATAAAATAGGGTTCAAAATGCGTGTATTGGTTTGTATTTGTAGAAAATATTTAGAATAATATTTTGATGAGTTGTTTGGGATATAAAAATATTAAAATAATTTTTAATTGGTGTGTATTTTTGAGAAATTTGATTTATTTTTATAATTTTATTATAGTTTCAGTAATAATAATAAAACAATGAACATTTATCATTTGTAAAAATGGGATAAAGTTATTCAAATTGTTGTTTATAAAATTTATTGTTAAATTAATATATCGTACATAAAATGTATGGAATGTCCTTAATTCGTTAGATATTTTTCTAAAGCTCTCCGAGTCATCTCGAGAGGATTAATGGAAGATAGGTAGCCCTTTATTCTAGAAATGTCAGCGCAGACAAAGGACGGTTATTTATTAATAGTCTTTAGTGTTTTTTTTTTGTTCCTTAATAATGAACAAATAAAAAAAGGTTAAGTTCGTTATAATGAAACCCAATTGTAATAATATAAGACAAAGTAAAATAATAATATTAATAATATTATTAGGATAGTCAAGATAATATAGTCAATTAATTAATTAAATTTAATTTATTAAGTTTTCTTATAATGTATCATAATATATTAGTGTTAAATTTATTATAAATATAATTATTTTTCGCTTAGGATTTCATTTTTATTAATTATTATGCTTTTAAGATTTTTTTTATTTTTATCTTATTTTATTTATTTTATTTTGAAAAAAACAACAATTTTTAGAACTTGTAATGAAAGATGAGAGCAAAATTGTAGAAATTTTTAAGATTTCTTTTAAAAATAACTTTTCATATAAAAAGCCATCTGCATGTATTTGTATTTTTTTCTAATTTTCTAAAAATATATTATTGATTTTTCCATTTGTTTCCATTCCCAAATTTCTTGTAAGAAAGAAGACATGTTAATTTGTTATCAATATCTAAGAAATTAATTTTTAATATCAATTTAATTTCAAATGATTATATGTATTAAAAATTAATTTCTTTAATTATGATTCATATATTATCTCTTTTTTTTGTCACCACACTTATAATTGGTTAAAAATTACTTCAGTAAAAAAAGTACCTAAGCTCAAAACGAAAATAGGGAAGGTTAATTGTATACCACTCTTAATTTAATGTTTTTTTTGTTTTGTAAATATAATTATTATATAAATTCTACGAGGGTGGTCTGAAAAGTTTTCGACCTGACCAAGAAAAAGGATCTTTTTAAATTTTTTTTTTTGCTATATTTTTCAACATAATCTTCATCAACACTGATACATTTCTCATAACGGTGTTCTAATTAATTTAAATAATTTTATTAATTAATTGAATTTGATTTGATTTAATTAATTAATTAATTATTTATTTAATTAAATTTGATTTAATTTAATTTAAGTCCCATCAACAGTTATGAATCGACGCAAAAATTCGTTTGGATTACGCCTACAGCGCCAAATTGTCGTTAGAAATGGTTTTTCGAAGCAATTTTTGGTCTAACGATAGAAAATGCAGCACCCACGTTGCACACAACTTTCCATATTCAAATGGTTTTGCAAAATATTTCGCACACGTTCAGCTGACATCGTACAGGTCTCAATTATCTTGAATTTTGAAAAATAAAACAAAAAAAAAATTGAAAAACATCGTTTTTCTTGGCCAGGTCGGAAACTTTTCAGACCACCCTCGTATATTACAGTTAATGATACCGTAAGTTCATTACATGTATTTTTGTTTGTTTTTGTTTGTACACAATATTCGTATATACTATAGTCGTAAATTATTCTCTTTCGAATGATTGGAAATGCAACTCTTTCACATAATCAATATTAATACTATAAGTTATAACAGCAATATGAATAAAATTGTAATTTGTTGACCCGAGTATGATAAACGTGTTTTATTTTCTACGTTTTTCAAAGTTTTATTTCGATAAAGAACATGTTTTGATCGAGCTGCCAGAAATTGTTCATAAATCTCGTAAAAAAAAAAGATTTTGTATTTGCAATATTTCATCAGAGAGACGGTTGGGTGTGTGCGCTCTATTGAGTGTTTGAAGGGCGTTGGGCAAAAAAAAAGGGTCAAGTTCCGTCAATTGGGAAATAGAGGAGTAGGCGGAGGTGGGAGGAATCTAGAACTTCGTCTTTAACTGATGGATGCCCAGGCATTCGTCTTATTCACAGTTTTCCTGACTGGGATGTGTCCAGGCTCTTGAGCATCTATCTAACCCCCCACCTCACCAATGCCACCACATTCAGGTTCTTATCCTGTTTAATGATAAACAGGCCTTTACACTTTAAAATTTAGATCATCAACTGCTGAAATTCTCCCATTTGTTTTCTTTGTTCTTTGCTTTTAAAAGCTACTACTGAATGTCTCTCGAGTATCTTTTTAAGTGATCAAAATAGTTGAAGGAGAAAATGAATGTTCTCAGCTGAAAGATTTGAATTTTAAAACTTGACTAGCAAGAATATTTAAGATTGGAATCGTAACTTCTTGGGTTTTGGGAGAGATAAAGTTGTTTGTTTGTTCCTTTATCCAATTCATCTACATTCATTTGAATGATGAAAGAGGCGAGACGACATAATGAATTGATTAAAAAGACAATTCTATTTTTAATAAAAAGTGAATTTTCAAATAATATTCATTGAAATTATCCATATTCATGTCACATATCAAATATCGTGCTAATTAAACGGAGTTTGTGTTTTCTTTCAATTATTGTGTCTGAGACGTTAAAAGAAAAAGTGCAAGTTTTGTTCATCTTTAATTAAATATATATATGAAATTTTTTAATTATATGAATTCAATTATATTATATAGACGGATATAGGATTATTAATTGATCAAATCTGAAAATACATATGTATTTGTATGGTATATTATGTATGTATGCAAATGTATTAAAAAAAATCTGGAGTGTCTCCACTCGACTATCTCGCAATTTGAATTGGATTAAATAACATATATTAATTTAAATTAAATTAAATTAATTAAATTATAAATTAAATTTAATAAATAATATTTATTAAACCAGCGCATGTTTGGCTCTTTGTTGACGGCACCATGTCAATTGTTTGCGCGTGAGATTTGCCGTGTTAAAAAATTAATTCTGGTACTTTCAGCGATTCAATCAAGCTGAAATTATATATATAGCAGTTTTATACAATTTTTAATCATGTGAAAAATTATCAAACACATATCTTTATTTTTACGGTCACTTTAGAAGAAAAAAAATCAAAACGTTGTAGGTAATGACCCTCTTCCGGTTGAGCTACATTTCTCAAAAGTTGATAGAAAACTGAATTTTAAATAATGCCCATGTACCAAATTTCATGATTCTAGCTCAAACCGTTTTTGCGTAATCATGGTTACATACATACACACACACAAACATTTTTCTCAACCTTAGTGAAAATGATTCATGAACCTTCAAAACGTATAAAAACATCAAAATCTCAACATCGAAAATTTTCGTGATCGCAATACTATCTCTGGCGAGATAGTAAAAATATAATTAGATAAGTTTTATTTGAATTCAATTCATATTTAGTAATTTTAATATTAATTAAATTCATTTAGGTTTAAAAATTGACTTTAAATTCTATTATTCATTAATTAACAGGTGTCTTTAATAAGATAATTGTAAAAATCATATTGGAATAATGGTTTTAAAAATCATCTTTTATGAGAATATAATGATTTGATAAATATAAATGTTTTTTTTTTTAATTTCAAGTATATTATTAAATCAACATTATATATATATATATATATATATATATATATATATATTTCAATAATAGAAATTTATAAAAATCATATTTAGAATCTAAATTATTTTTTTGACGTTTTGAATTACTCGTATATCCGTTCAAAGACTATCTAGAATAACTATTAATGATCTATTAATAATAGTTGCTTTACGAAGATGATGTTAAAGGGAAGGTAAGTATGAATGGTGAGTGAGAGTGAAAAGATTTGAAAAGGATTATATCAATTGTTACTCGTAAGTTTTTCTTCTCTCTCCAATTTCGATCATCCTGAGTCAGCGTCTGCTCAGGTGGCTTGGTCATGTCTGATGAATAAAGTATGTGGTAATCCCAAAAGGCTAAAGGAAATTGAGAAAAAGAAAAAAGAATGTCTGTCTCTCCATTCAAGCAACTGGAATTGAACGCTCGTCTATCTACTGAGAATCGCACATAGTATCTCTCTCTCTCTCTCTTTCTTTCAGTGTCTGTTTACCACTAATTCCATATCACCGACCATTGAAAGGATCTTTTCCGCTTTTGCGCCATTCATCTCCCCACCAATTTAGTCGTCACTGTCACTATGTCTATAAAAGAAAACCAAGTTAAAAATATCCCAAGTCATCAAGGTTTAAACTAATTAAAAAGTCAAGTTTAACATGTAACTAGAACTCAATTAAGAAATACATTTGTATTTACAACATACGATTCAATAGTACTTGAAAAGTATTGACAAACCGATCTAATTGAACAACACTTAAAAATAATGGGAAGCATTTCCTATCTACGCTGACCAAATCAAACTATTATAACAGTGATTGTCCAAATTAGAAGTTTTCCCTTCATTTCTATCATTTGTAAATTGACTCTCAAGTGGGTTTACTTTGTCAGTGAATGAAAGTTTTTTTTTATTCACCAGACCTGCCATCAAAGAAATACATAAATAATTGGATCCTGGGCCAAATATATATAAACTTCGTCAGGAAAAAATCCCCTTAAAAAGAGAATTTATAATTTGCACATTTTAAGAGATGATCCATTAACAGTCAGATCCATTGATATGATTCCGTTTGTGCATTTATTAATCAATGAATATCCATTATATTATATGACCATTATATTTACATATTTAATGGTTGATTTCTCGTTAATATTTTAAATAAATCATTTGCTTTCAAATTTAAATCCATTGAATAAATACAAATGTATTATTTTTTGGTCAAATGCAAACGTAAATAGAAATTCGAATGAATATTATTTCAAATGATAATATTTATATAAAATGGACAAATATAGGTTTATAGAATTGTTATATATAAAGGCATCTTTTACGTAGTTTGGTTACTTGAATTTTTTTTTTTTTTTTGACTATCAATTTCTCTAACTTTTACTAAAAAGAAAAAAACTAAATAGAGAGAAACATGCAGTAATACTTTTTCAAATAAGATAAAAGTTTTCGACTGATAAGTAAAGATCATAATTATCATAATCATAATTTTTACCGACCGACGATAGTAAGGGAGGTATTGTTATATATATATATATATATATATATATATATATAAAGGGTGTTTCTTTTAGAGGTATAGATCCAGGGCTTCGAACCGGAACCGAACCGAAAACCGAAAAAACCGGTATTTTTGTCGGAACGAAAACCGGAGCTGAACCGAAAAAAATAATATCGGTTTATTTCAGTTCAGTACATGTTCAATCCAGAGTTGCCAGAAGTGGTGTTTTTGGGCGTTTTAGCAACACACACAAGCCCGAATTTTTTTCAATTAGTTATGCCTCGTACTGCTTATCAATTATATCAATTTCAATTGATATATTGATAATAACTATTTTGTACAATTTATTATATTTTTAATTTATTTATTTTTGTTTTTTTTTCTTTCTTTGAATTTAGAATGGGGAGAAATAAGACTAACACTAGCAGGGATTTTTTTACATATAACAAAACAGAAAATAAAAACATTTGTAATATATGCGACACTTCTTTAAAGGGAAATCATGCTGCAAATTTGGAACGATATTTAAAACGACATCACAATAATGAATTCAAAGATGTCCAGCAAAAAAAAGAAGATCAATTAATCAAGATTGTATCAATTCATGTAGTATGATTTAGGCTGGTAGCAAAAAATATTTTTCGGGCGCTAATTTATGGCAGACTCGGCATATCCCAACCTAATTAATTAATCGGAACTGAACCGAAAACCGAAAACCGAAAAAAAACATTTTTTTGCCGGAACGAAAACCGGAACCGAACTGATATTTTTTTTTTATTGAATCGGAACGAAAACCGAAACGAAAAAAATAACGGTTCGAAGCCCTGTATAGAACTTTAAATTGCAATAAAACAACGATGGATTATTCGATTGATATGGATTTTATTTATACGAAAGATGATCTTGTGGCATTACATTTTATATATGATTTCTGGCATATGACGGCCACGGCTGGCTCGGATGTAGTCCAATCTGGACGTCCAATTTTCGATAACTTTTTCCAACATTTGTGGCCGTATATCGGCAATAACACGGCGAATGTTGTCTTCCAAATGGTCAAGCGTTTGTGGCTTATTCGCATAGACCGATGACTTTACATAACCCCACAGAAAGTAGTCTAGCGGTGTTAAATCACAAGAAGCTTCTGTACGCACCGTACGGCGTCTCTGGGGATGCGAGTTATCAATAAGAGTAAACGTGGTGCGAAAACGTTCCATGGTTAATCGAATTAACTGCTCTGATGGACGATTTGGTCGACGATAAAATGGACGTAGTGCACGATACGTATTCTGCACAGAACCATTATTTTCGAAATAAAATTACACTAATTGCAAGCGTTGTTCAGGCGTGAGTCTATTCATGATGAATTGCCAAACCAAACTGAGAATAAATCACTTGACAGCTGTTAAATCGGTCGTCAACTTGAACAGTAATGCCAACTTAAAGTTCTATCCCTCGAAAAAAACACCCTTTATATATTCATTTCATAAGGCTGACAATATAAATTTAAGGAAAGAAAAAAGAAATGATAGAAGATAAGTGGGATTAGAAAAAGGAGGAATAGGATAGGGATAACAACTCTTGAATATAATAGTGACACAGAGATAAATTAATAATTATGGTAAATAAAAAAAAAGCATTTCCAAAGAAACAAAAATGCTAAAACAATTATGGAAATAAGTTTACTATTAAGAAAAAAGAAATGGAAATTAAATAAAATAAATTTAAATCTACATTACATTTTCCAGTAATATGTTTATCTTGAAACCTTTTGTGTTTAATTTAGAATATAGATGATTTAAATATATATATATCATATAATGGAATCGTTTAATAATATTCTGATCAATATTGCCTACAATATATATATATATATATATATATATATATAATAGAATTTCCCATACAATTCTCGTAATGAAACAATTTTAATCTAAAATTGAAATTTACAGTTAATAGTCCGAACTTTAGCGTGTAATTGGATTATGTATACTATTTTCATTATAAATTGTACATTATTAGATTATCGTATATAATTAATTGTAGTTATTATATTTCCAATTCAAAAATATAGGTATCTGCATACTTAAGTATAGATAAATCTAAACCA
Source organism: Labia minor (assembly GCA_963082975.1). Taxonomy (NCBI): domain Eukaryota; kingdom Metazoa; phylum Arthropoda; class Insecta; order Dermaptera; family Spongiphoridae; genus Labia; species Labia minor. Next base: position 66,112,997 of record OY720347.1, read on the forward strand.
TTAGAGATATAAATTTATGATCTGTTTAGTAATTATTGTGCTTAACTATTAGTATTCTCACGTACAGTTCGTAGTGCCTGAGGAAAGACGTGATTAGAATTAGAAACAATATCGATTATACAAAGCTTGAGTTTAACTTTATTTATTTTTTTGCCATTTTTTTTCTTATTTTCTTTTCTTTAAAGAATACACATTATACTTATTATTGTATGATATTATATTACTATAAAAATTAAAGTATTATATTATTGAAAACAAAGGGAAAACAAATATATTCTATAGTTTGCGTACATTTAAAACAATATATGTTTCCAAAGTTTTTTAAATATTAATAAATCAAAGGATTAGAAAACATTTATTTGTAATATTCTTTAGTATTATACAATAAATATAATAATCTTGGATAGTATCTATCTAACGTTATTTTAAGAACAATAACAGTTCATAATTTGATAGCAAGTGATAGATAATGAAAAAATCCAATAATTTAAGTCACATATTAAGAGTAATTTTTAACGATCAGTGGAGGGTAATATAAATAAAAATCGGGAGTGTCCTCCCCTAGACTTTCCAGCATATAAATAGGTAATTAGGTTATTATTATAATGTTTTAACAACAATAAAAATAAGCAAACTAATTAATTTAAATTATAAAGTAAAATGGTTTAACACTATTATATATATTTATAATTTACACCTAACGCTACTTGTATAGGTAAAATGTCACTTCCGGTAGTCAGATCATGATGAAATTTGGTATCTGAATTTTTTTCATATTTTTAAATCTATATAGAAAATATGAAGCAAATATCTCGAAGCAAACTGGTACTTTACCTGAAAGGAAAACGCAACCAGTGTAGGTAAAGTACCACTTCCGGTTAACCGATTTTGACGAAATTTTGATAGAAATCTACAAACTGTGAATAATATCGGTGTACCAAATTTCGAAGTCCTAGCTTGATTAGTTTCTGAATAAATTCGCTCCCAGACAAACATTGCATACATCCATACATCCATACATACACACACACAGACATAATTCGAAAAATGGTATTTTCCGACTCAGGGAGGTCTAAAACGTCAAGATCTATCGAAATCTCGAAGTCGAAATTTTTGACGATTCCAATACTTCCCTTATATGAAGTATGCGGGAAAGTAAAAATGATTCGTTTGAATTTTTTTTCTTAAAATAAAATGATATAATTAAACAGTTAATAATTAGATATCAATAAATATTAAAATAATACCATTAATCCAAGTGGAAACATAAGAGATATTCTTAAATTTTTAATTATTAATATTAATATCATTATACTACATATTTCCGAGGTCAATATAACTTAATAACTTTTCTATTTAAAATATTATAAATAATTTTTATAACTAAGAACTAACTAAAATATTAAAATTGTGTACGTCTAATTGGGAGGATGTTTAGCATTGGATGAAAAATGACACTTTGAGGGATAGGAGAACCATGATTTAGGATAAGAGCGGACAAAAAGCGCCTGAACGAAGAGATGTGCTGCACCATTTATAGGGATATAACGTAATACTGGTTTTATTTATACCTTAGGGAGTAGTACTTTTAGAAGAGAGCTCGTTGGGAGGGGAGGGGTTGCAAACTTAAATGATCTAAGGCACCTCCTGATGAATAAGCGAATGCTGTAATAAGAATTTAAATATATTTGTTATGTTTTTTGTTTTACTTTTTTTTGCATTTTACTTATGTAGAAATAAAATCCTAAAAGAGTATTGTAAATAAATTAAATAAAAAAGTGAATAAGGATAAAAATTGCATGACGTTTATCATTTAAATCTAATTATTTAACAAGAAAATAAACATGAAATATTAATATTAATAGATATATAATAGATATTTAAAATATAAAACGTAAAAAACTACTTTTATAATATTAAAAAAGAGAATTATAAAAATAGTTATGAATTAATTACCATGGAACACGTATTTTGATATTAACTTCATTGCAAACTAAATAAAATATGTTATATTATTTTTATATTTTATAAATTTCAAATGAATTAGTCGAATAGCTTATCGCTGCCTTATAAAAAATGAATCATCTACTATACTATATTTATTCAGTAAATTAAAAAAAAATATATTTTATCAACTTTCGGCGAACAGATGTGATAATCTTAATGAATAATTTAAGAATTTCAATAAATTATCATAATTTATTAAAATATTTTATTGCTTATTTTAAATTACTAACTATCTAATCTAACTATTTAATATGTAAATTATATTAAATAAAATATATTATAAATAACTATAGCTAATAATAATATAAATATAAAAAAATTTTATAAAATAACGTTTTTCCAATGGACTAAAAAGAATAAAATAATTTTTCTATAAGCCTGACAAAGTTTATGGATGAATTGCTTCCTCTTTGCCATTTGAGGGGAAATCTATCCCACATTCATTGGCAACAAACCTGATTAATAAGAATTCATCATTAATTTGAATGCTATAAAATATTCTCAATTGCTTTCAAAATGAGAATCTATCCTGAAATCAATATTTATGCTTAAGAATCCGTTGAAAAAAAAAATTAATCGGAACAATACAAAAAGAGTTAGTTACCAAAAATAATTAATTATAATTCAATTATATTTCTTCTATGCCTTCTAGAGATCGATTGAAATATCTATAAACATTTTCAAAAGTCTATCTCAATATTAAGATGATGAAACATCGATTTCAATTTGTCAAAAGAGCGAACAGACAGACAGACGGAGAGACAGAGAGACAGACGCCAAGTGAAGTTGAGAAAAACGTTATAATAATATAATTATAAAATAGTAGTATAAAACTTAAAATTTCCATAAATCATCATGAAAGATGATAAAATTCAATTATTAGATTTTGAGTATAAGTGAAAATTATTTTATAATAGAAACAAATGGAAATGTATTATAACTTCGTAAAAGTAAAAAGGGAAATGTACAGGTACAGGTGAGACTGAGAGGAAACCCTAACCCCAAAGAGAGATCCAAACAAGAGAGGGAGGAAATTAATCACAGACAGCGCCTCAACGAAGATGGATGAAGGGGATTTCAATTTACATTTTGAATAATCAAGTGAGATACCAACAACTGCAGACACCTATATATTTTTTTTATTAAACCTCTACTACAAAATTATTTTTTAATATTCATTTTTATATTGAAATTAATCAATTATTTTACTTTTACAAAAAAAAATAAATAAATAAATAAATGAATAGAAATTTCTTTTGAATTTTCTACTTTAAATTTTAATTTTCAACTTTTTTACACTTTAAAGTTTTTTTATAATTATTATTTAAATAAATATAAATAAAATTAATTATATTATGAATAATTAATGAATAGTATTAAGAAAATGCAATTTTACTTGTATTTGTTAAATTTAATCTTTTATTAAAGCTATTAACAAAAATTGTGTAAAGATTTATATCTTATTCACATAATTATTTTGAATTTCACGCATTATGGAATTAATTTTGTTTTTAAAATTGATCTCTATAAATCATTATAATAATCATTTTAATTGTTTTTTTTAATGAAATTAATTAATAACAGATATCAATAAATATCTAAATCAAGTATATATATTTTTTAATAAAAATCAATTTTTATAATATTCATTTAAAATAAAAATATCTTATTTACTTAAAATATTTAATACTTAACTATGAACTAATAAAATTCAATTTTTTAAATATAATAATATGATTATTTAATTTATTTTATAAATTAAATAATTTATAAATTTATATATAATATAAAATTAAAATAAAAATATATATTTTAATAATTTTTAAGAATTTCTAGAATTAATATTAATTTTGTTTTATTTGTTAATATTAATATTATATCCGTTGAAAAATTTATTTTATATATATATAATATATTTATATAAAATATGAATTTAAACCAATTATTGTTTATTAAATTCACACACACACACACATGAGGTGTATGTTTTTAATACAAAACATAGACAAAGTAGCTGGACAAAAATCATTATTTTTGACTATTAATAATAATATAAATTAACATTAAAGGGGCTATTCAACTTAAAAGTTAATAGTCGTAATAATCGAATTCCAACAACCATCCTTATACATTTATAAAACTATTATAAATTTCTATACTCTCCTAATTCCATCTATTAAACCTTATTTCTATTTTGTCATTGATTTATCCATCTATTGGTAGTTTCCAAATCAATTCTGACTAAACTTTTCTCCTAGATGTCTCTGATATCTGAGATTTTTTATTTTTTTGAATCGTTTCCTCGACCTACACATTAATTAATACACATTCACTCTTCTTTTCCTTATTGGTTTTCCTAGAAATATTTTTTTAGAACAATTTTTACCCTTTTATTCGAACTAAATGTCCTTCCTTTCTTAACCTTCCCGATTTTATAATTCTATTTAAAAAAAACTAAATGATATATATTATATATATATATATATATATATAGAGAGAGAGAGAGAGAGAGATAGTAAATAGTTAGATAGAAAGATAGATATTTTTCAAATTAATTCTCCGCCCCTAACAAATCAATCCCATCTCAATTTCTTATTAAATAAGTTGACCTGTAGCCAGGTCCGAACCGACCGACGGTTTGAAGTAAATTAATTTCCAGCTACAGAAACAATTTCAAATAATTTTAATATATCTATTAATGTAATAAAAAACAAATAGGCATATAACATAAATATTTTTAATTTTATTTTATTTATAATATATATGCAAGACCAGACTGTGACGTCATGAATGGCTGGATGACGTCATATAATTTTAAATCAAGAAAAAACTAATAAATATGATTTTCCCGAGGATAAAACCAATACAAAGTGTATGATTCGTGGTGATATATAAAAAAATCTCCTCATGTGAAATTTGGTGTAAAAATAACCCTTCCCTTCCTATCGTCGATCGCTAATACTACCACTTCCGGTTTCTGGATTTGCACCAAAAGTTGATCAATTCATCCCAGTGATGCATTAAGTAAATATACCAAATTTCATCAAAATCGGTTGAGCTGTTCAGGCTGTACACATCTATACGGACGGACAGATGACAGACGGACAGACGGACGGACAGACATCATGCTAAAAATACTTTTTTCTGTTTAGAAAATGCATGATTCGTGGAGATATGTAAAAATCTACACATGTGAAATTTGGTGTGAAAACAATACCTCCCTTACTATATTCGGTCGGTAATAAAACTGTAGATTATACAAGATAATGTTCGACTATTGATAAGGGATCAATTTAATTAATTCAGAGTGATTTTAATTATTAAATTATTAATTATTAAATTAAAATTAAATTTCATAATTGATAAAAAATTACGTTTATTAAGGTAAAAAAATATTTTTAATTTTATTTATTTAATTATTTATGGATGATATATATATATTCATTTACATGTAATATCATTTTAAATATATGTAATCTTCTTTAGTAAGCAATCATTTATTGAAATACGCCTGAGGGTAAAAAATTATAAATCAACTGTAAACGAAAGTTAGAACACGGGAATGATAGAATCGAAGGAGTGGTGGAAATGAGGGGCTTCAGTGTCGCAAATAAAGTAATTCATATCAGTTAATCACAACCGTTTTCTATCTTCTCTCAAGATCTTTACTTTCAATAAAGTTCTTTTAATATTTTACCCTTTTAGCCAATTTTGTTTATTATATTTTTAAGAAAATCTCTTCGAAAAGAGGCTTGTATCCTAGCTTCACGTATAAAACTTCTCTAATGGAATAACCTGGGAGTAGTAGAATAGTATTGTGTGGTCCATTGAAAGTCTTGAAAATTCAAAGAATGAACAAGAAAATAAATATCAGGAAAGTTCTTTGTAGTTTACAATGCTTATAGTACAAGATTACCATTGAAAACGAAAATAAATATTAGAGATGATTTCAATTTTTGAGTTTGCAAATGACTGATTTGTGAAATCAAACATCAGAAACGTGGTTGTGCAGGCAAATCGTAGAGAAATGCTGTCATCTGTTATAGAAATGTGTAATTAGGGGAGATTTTGACAGCTGGTAATGGGGAGATCTCGACAGTCGAATTTCCCTTATTGGCTTGTCAGGTTCACGGCGATTTGTATATTTTAAGTAATTCCTTAACAAAATACTTTATTTATTTATGTAGAAGCATAGCCCCTCTCGTATATGTATTGTAATGATTTTTTTTATATGGGTGGATATCGACTGGGAACAATTTAAGAAAAAGAAGGGTTGGTCTCAAATGTGTAATGGAAAAGGGTGGACTTTGAATCGGCGTGAACTGACCTGGCGATCTGGACTACAAAAAAAGAGAAAAAAATTCGGTCTAAATGGGTTAAGAATAAAAATTTATGATAAGATTTATTATATTTAATGTTTAAATATAAATTTTTAAAACCTAAAGATTTAAATGTAAATCTTTTAAATTATAATTTTATATACAGTAATTTTTTTATATTTTTAATAAAAAAAAGAAAAAAAACACGTTTTTCAAAAATTATAGATAAACCAATATTTGTTGGGAAACAAATTTTTTTAATTCTCAGATTAAAAAAATTAAAAAAACAATCCTTCTTGAAAAACAATATTTTTTGTTAATAATGTAACCGGTCCTTTTGTAAGAGATTGTCCGTGGACGACCGAGTGTAATGGTGGTCCTTTTTTCTTCCAATAAAGTCCGTCTGCTCTCGACGGTAGCCCACGAACGAATGCCTTTGTCTCCTTTCAACAACTCTTCTGGGGAAACGTATTACAATAATCTTTTCCAAAAATAAATTTACTATTTTTAAATAAATAAATTTTAATTTTTTTTACTATCTCGCCAGAGATAGTATTGCGATCACGAAAATTTTCGATGTTGAGATTTTGATGTTTTTATACGTTTTGAAGGTTCCTGAACCATTTTCACTAAGGTTGAGAAAAATGTCTGTGTGTGTGTGTGTGTGTGTGTGTGTATGTATGTAGGCAAGATTACGCAAAAACGGTTTGAGATAGAATGATGCAATTTGGTACAGTTTCAAGCCAAACATGCGCTCGTTTAATATTTATTATTTATAATTTATAATTAATTAAATTTAATTTAAATATAATATATTATGTTATTTAATCCAATTCAAATTGCGAGATAGTCGAGTGGAGACACTCCAGTTTATTTTTTTTAAGGATTAATGATATTTTTAAAATATCATTACAGTATATTTGAAACTTAGACATTTCACTTTTATAGATGAAAAGTAACACATTCCAAATTTAAAGGTTAAAGAAATCATAATTTAGAATATGTGTATATTTATATTAGTTTGAGATATTTAAATATAAATAATTCCCTTGGTGAATGAAGGTAGGACACCAGGTCAGGATTATTAATCAAAGTACCAATGGAGAGAATGTTCCATTTACTGGGTGCAATTCACACCAGTAACTAAAACATATGACATACACACACAAATCTGTTTGAAATCTGTTCATCTAATCAAGCCAAAAACAAATTCGAACATTATAACAAATTAAGAGAAACGAATGAGATAAGTATTTAAAATACTTTCTTTTTTATATAACAATTATAAATAAAAAAAATGCATGTTTGGCGCCCACGCTTTCATTTTTTAGATATGATTAATTGTAAGGAAATCGAGGTGTGTGTGGGGAAATTATTTTCCCCTTTTTTAGTGCATTTAAATAAAAGTGTGTTTTTAGAAAGTTTTTTTTTATATCCTAATTTTTTTAGTCCTGACAGAAATTTCGCCCGGTTTATGATTTCAGTTTATAGTGTGAATGTTGAAAGAATCTAATTCAATTGGATTCTTCACTTCAAAATACTATATATCAAATCGGTGGTATAGTGGACTGATTATTATTATTATTATTATTGTATTATTGGTTTAAATATACATATATATATCTTTTTAAAAACAATATCGCCATTACTTTAATTGATATTCATTTAAATTAAAAAATAACGTATCTTATTTTTACAAAATAATTAAACATGATTTAAATTAATTTAATTAAAATGATAACTTTTAAAATAAATTATTTAATTCAAATGAGTTAAAAGGGCAGGTCAATAAGTCCGTGACCTTTTGGATGAAACCCAGGTTTTTTGATAAAAGTTTGTAGATATATATTATTTATAGATAATTACTATTTTTCAAAATTGTTATATATTATATAATTAGTGTAATTGTTATAATATAATACCTCCGAGGACACCTATGACCTGGGATGAATCTGAATATTGCTTTGTCATCGGAGTTACATATGTAAGCAAAATTTCAGCTCATTCGAACATTGGGAAGTGGAAATTCAAATTCACCTTGCAACATTTTACGACAAGACACAACTTGAAACTAATTAAAAGCGTGTAAAAAAAATCTTAATAAGTGTTAATTATAGGACTAAAGAATTTTTCGTGCAAACTATTATAATAAAGTATGAAAATAATGATGTATAGAATAGGAACAAATGAGAGAATTTCAGATAAGTACATAAATTAATCACGTTCAGAAGCACATATTGATTTATTATTTATCTATATCACTATAATATTTTACAACAACAAATATAAGTATAGATACTAATGAATTGACCTCTATTCATCTCCAGATATAATTAGAATTATAAAATTGAGAAGGCTGCGATGTGGCTAGAATGGGGGAGGAAAGAATGACGAAAAATATATTGGGGGGAGACCGACTGGGAAACGCCCGCTGGGAAGACCAAGGACGCGGTGGGTGGATAATGTAGGAAGGGACGTGAGAGAAATGGGAGAGGATAGAGATTGGAGGGTTGTGGCTCAGAATAGGGACACTTGGAGAAGTGTGGTTGCTGCGGCCAAGAACTTTCGAGTTCCGTAGAGCCACAGGGATAGATAGATAGATAGATACTAATGAATTTATTATTATTAGTTATTAATATTTAAAAAAGAAAGAAAAAAAAAGATAAAAAACTAATTATGTTATTTAAATTTTTTATAATACTAATATTAATATTTTATTTATTTTAATTTTCTATTTTTTATCAATATCGATATTAAAATTACATTTTTTTTTGTTTAATTTATTGGCTTTGGCCTTATTTATCATGAATGATGACCCCGGAGCTAGTTGCTTAGCGCCTTAGGGTACTAAATTCAATCCCAGGCGGATTCCCATAATTTTCATATAATATATTGTTTAGAGATATATAGAGTATAAGTCAGAAACTTACCCTCACACCTAAAGCCGCTGTCATTTTTGTTTTAATGGGGTATTTTATCAAAAGAGATAGAGATACTTTTTTATTGCTAATCATTTTTATTGATTTTCAATCACAATTTTTTTTTAGCTGTAATTTTAGTAGGAATGTAATCATGTTATTACTCATAGTTTTATTAATAGAATGAAATTCTTAAAATAATCTCCAGTAGGAGGATAATTAAAAGTCAGATGGAAAATCGAATTGGAATTGGCAAAGAAAGAATCGCAATGGGTTGAAAGAAAGTGGTTCAAGTTCAATAGTGCTACAGAAATAGATATGTAGATAAATGAGAAGCACAAAGAACACTTTCTAAAATTTTTCAATATATTTTTTAAGTATATATAGATCGTGTGTTCGGAAAGTAATGCAATTTGTTCTTTGTTTGAATTTATTTAATTATTTAATTATAAATTATAAATTAAAATTAATAAATATTATTTATTAAACCAGCGCATGTTTGGCTCTTTGTTGATGGCACCACGTCACGTGTTGGCGCGTGATTTGGAATGTGTTAAAAAATTAATTCTGGTACTTTCAGCGATTCAATCAAGCTGAAATTCTATATATAGCAGTTTTATACAATTATTAATCATGTGAAAAATTATCAAACATATATCTTTATTTTTACGGTCACTTTAGAAGAAATAAGTTGACCTGTTGCCAGGTCCGAACCGACCGACGGTTTGAAGTAAATTAATTTCCAGCTACAGAAACAATTTCAAATAATTTTAATATATATATTAATGTAATAAAAAACAGATATGGATATAACATAAATATTTTTAATTTTATTTTATTTATAATATATAGCTGAAGTAGCCGGCGTTACCCGAGGCTGTGACGTCATGAAGGGCTGGGTGACGTCATATAATTTTAAATTAAGAAAAACATAATGAAGATGATTTTTCCCGAGGATAAAACCAATACATTCGTGGTGATATGTAAAAAAATCTCCTTATGTGAAATTTGGTGCGAAAATAACCCTTCCCTTCTTATCGTCGATCGCTAATACTACCACTTCCGGTTTCCGGATTTGTACCAAAAGTTGATCAATTCATCCCACTGATGCATTAAGTAAATATACCAAATTTCATCAAAATCCGTTGAGCCGTTCAGGCTGTACACATCTATACTGACGGACGGACGGACGGACCACTTCCGGTTTCCGGATTTGCACCAAAAGTTGATCAATTCATCCCACTGATGCATTAAGTAAATATACCAAATTTCATCAAAATCGGTTGAGCCGTTCAGGCTGTACACATCTATACGGACGGACGGACCACTTCCGGTTTCCGGATTTGCACCAAAAGTTGATCAATTCATCCCACTGATGCATTAAGTAAATATACCAAATTTCATCAAAATCGGTTGAGCCGTTCAGGCTGTACACATCTATACGGACGGACGGACGGACGGACGGACGGACAGACATCATGCTAAAAATACTTTTTTCTGTTAAGAAAATGCATGATTCGTGGAGATATGTAAAAATCTCCACATGTGAAATTTGGTGTGAAAACAATACCTCCCTTACTATCGTCGGTCGGTAAAAAATCAAAACGTTGTAGGTAATGACCCTCTTCTGGTTGAGCTACATTTCTCAAAAGTTGATAGAAAACTATGAATTTTGAATAATGCCCCAAATGTACCAAATTTCAACATTCTAGCTCAAACCGATTTTGTGTAATCTTGGTTACATACATACACAGACATTTTTCTCAACCTTAGTGAAAATGATTCAGGAACCTTCAAAACGTATAAAAACATCAAAATCTCAACATCGAAAATTTTCGTGATCCCAATACTGTCTCTGGCGAGATAGTAAAAATTAAAAACAAAACATTAATAAATAGTGAAAAGTTTAAATTTCCAAATTGGAAAGATTTAAATAAAAAATCTCCACATGTGAAATTTGGTGTGAAAACAATACCTCCCTTACTATCGTCGGTCGGTAAAAAACAGTTAATTGTATAGTATGTCTACTAATATAAATTATGGAATTCTTTCTCTTTCTATATTTTTTATCATTTTTTAAAATCTCGAAGTGATTTTCATTGTAAATCTTTAAAATTTATTTAAAATTTATTTTCTTAAAACATTCATAATTAAATATCATCATTGAGGACAATTTCCTCAAGTCAAACACTCCCTATTATAAATACTAATTATATAATATATATCATTATTTCTACAAATCATAAAATCCGCTGATGAGAAAGTACAATATAATGAAGAAATATAATTATTTGCAAATTAATTGTCCCTCGATTGATGTTCTCTTCTTCTCCATTTATTATTATCAGATATAAATTATAGGTCAAAAGTGATGGCAAAAAAAAAAATACCGAAGGAGAGTTTGACAGTGGCAAAACTTAATTATGTCCCTGGGCACCCTAACGCTGTGATAAATGGCGCCCCAAAGACAGCTCGCTTCTTCATCAATTAACTAATCATATGGATTTGAACGCATTCAACTAGAAACTTCTAAAGATGAAAGAGAATTTTTTTTTGTTTTAATGAAAATGAATCGAGAATATTATAACTAACTGAATCTAAATAAAAGAAAATAGAAATTAATAAAATAATAATAAATATCATTTAATATATAAAACTCAACCTTTTTCTATTTACTCCAGATTTTTTTCTATTTTTCTCATATAGACCTATGAAAATAAAATCTATTCCAAAGCAAAATATAATAGATAGAAGGGGCTGCTAGCAAATAAAATTAACTTTGAAAAAAAAAAATTGAATATTTAATAAACAAATGTTATATTTATTATGTTCGTTTCAATTAATTGATAAAAATTATCAAATTAGAATTAAAAAAGGTATCTCTATCATATTTTTCAATTAAATCAATGACATTTTAATCCCCAATTGGTTATTGTTTACGTCATTACCATCTGTTAGATTACATGTACCTAAATAAACAAATATATATATATATATAATCCTGATAAAGTAAAATGCATTTTTAATTGATTATTTTTTTAATTATGACATAAACACATTTCTGTTATAAAGGGTCTTTCAAATTCGACAGTTTTTTTAATCCTTAAATAAAATACACAATTTGCATTAATTTCAAAAAAAATTTTATTGGTCATTAAAGTATATGACATTTAAACACAAAAATTAATACCCGCCATATGTCCACCTCGTACAGCTCCACAAATGCGCAATCTTTTGTCAAAATTTTGACATTTTGGCATAATTGCAGTTCCAATTCACCAATAATGTGAATAATTTTGTCCTTCAGCCCACGAGTCGATTGAGGATCATTCTTATCGACCTGGCTTTTCATGTAACCCCAAAGAGAGAGTCCAATGGTGTCAGATCACATGATCTTGGTGGCCAATTGACATCACAATTTCTGGAGATTACACGTACAGGAAATTTTTCTTGTAACAATTCGATGGTTTTATGAGGAGTGTGACAGGTTGAACCATCTTGCTGAAACCACATGCCTTCCAGGTTATTATTGTACAAATTATGCCACAAAAAGTTAGTTATCATTTCACGATATCGGAGGTAATTCACGTTAACAGCTTCACTAGCATCATTTTCAAAAAAGTATGGACCAATGACACCTCCAGACCACAACTCACCCCAAACAGTAACCCGATTAGGATGTAATGATTTCTGATGAATCAGTCGTGGATTTTTCTCACCCCAAATTGTTTATTAACATAGCCACCAATTTCAAAGTGTTCTTCATCCGAAAAAATGATTTTTTGAGAAAAGCCATCCGTTTAAATGTCATACATTATAAATACAATTTATACTATACACTTTAAATGTCATACACTATACTTTAATGCCCAATAAAAATGTTTTTGAAATCAATGCAAATTGTGTATTTTATTTAAGGATTTAAAAAACCGTCCAATTTGAAAAACCTTTGATGAATAATAAAACAAAAAATTATACATTTGGATATTACCGTTAATATAATATATATAAATATCGTGTAAATGAATGATTAAGTAATTTAAGTGTAGAGATGACAATTTTGGTTTAAACGTGAGGCCATTTTGTGGGTGTAATATTTGGCATTGGGGAGAAAAAGATCTAGGGGTAACTTTGAATGGAGTGTGTATAGTTCACCCTTAATGGGCCATTGGTATCCCCTGTTGGTCATAAGACGCACCGGACCCTTTTTTGCCGTTTGAAATGAACGAAAGGTGAAGATGAGACCGCCGGGAGAAGAAAGACTGGAAGCAATCGCATCGGCTGAATGGTTTCGACAAGGAAAATAATAGATTCGATGAAGTACTATAGTAGTAAAGTCATTTATTCATTGATTAACTTAAAGTTCTTAAATATTCTTTAAAAAAAATTAAATTCAAAAGGAAAATTTTTGATTGAGAATAAGATGCTTATTTTAAATAAGTATTTTAAATTTGTAATGATTAATTAATTAAATTAAAATTAAATTAAAAAAATTAATATATATATATATATATATAAAGATAAAATATAATAACATTATTAATAAGGAAAGTAATAGTAATAATGAAATATTTTGTAAAATAGTTAATTCAACTCAATAGAGTTGTTCTTTTAAAGATATAAGTATGTATATATGATTTAAAGAGATGATATCAAAAATTTTTTGAAATAATAAATTAATTTTTTGAATTTTAAAAAATTCTTTTGTTCATATAAGTAAATGTATAACATAATTATGATCAAGGTGTTAAATGCAATTTTTATTATTTATATAAGTTTCGACTTCGCAAGTCAAATTGCTTTATCGAATTTTACATTATTTATAATTAATATCCAATTTAGTTGTCTGCACAAATTCCAAAATTTCAAATGAAAAATTCGAAATAAAACCCTTTTTAAAATGAAATAGAAATAAAGATGCAAAAATTATAAGAAGAATGGATGGGAAATATTATATAAACTGTGATATATTAATATATTAGTTTATCAATTATGTTAATTATATTAATTAGTTTGCTTTGAAATTATTAACAAATAAATAGAATCAAATCGTTAATCTACAAAGGCTTTATTAATTAATATATATATAATTCAGAAACAATTATTTTAATATATAATAAAAGCTGTTGACCGGGGAGATGGATTAAGAAAATATGAACTCGCATACACAACAAATATCATCAATCAAATTAAATATTTATAATATAATTTTAAAAAATATAAGTACCTGCTAGAATCACAGTTTCATGAAACATTAATAACATTTTTCTAAATATACTTATTGAAGCAAAAAAGAAAAAAGTATAGACAAATAATTTAATAGTACCGGGACCCCGAGCCTCAGCTCGGTAATTAAGTTAAAAAAAAATAATTCATTATTATTGGGTTTGGCTGGTAATATTAATACTTGAGACACCGAGCTGATATACAATTCTTTAATTATTTATTGCAATTATTAAATGTTGCATCATTGCATCAATCTGATTAAAATGAATGGAACTTGGGGTCCTCAATAATACATAAATATGTATTATTAGGTATGTTTCTAAGTGCATGAATATTTTTTTTTATTGGAAGAATGATAAATATATATCGTAATTTATAATTATAAAATATTATTAAAATATATATTTTTAATTTTATTTCGAAATTAAATAAAAAATTTTAAAATATTTTAAATATAAAAAAAATATTAATACAAATTCCTTTAAAAAAAGGCGGGAGTCAAATTTCAATAAGGATGCCACTTTTGACGTCACCCATATATAATTTTAAATCAAGAAATAAATAATGAAGATGTACTTTTTCAGAAATGTGATCAATAAAACTTAATTTTTCTTTATAAATACTATATCTAGTGTTAATTTCAAAAAAATCGTTACCATGGCTATATATATATACAATTTTAGCTAGCATAATAAGATAAGATAAGTTATAAATAATTGATAAGAACTTAATTTTTTCTTTTTAAAAAGTCAAGAAAGTTCTTCTTGTTCGCAGTTACCACACTCATCCAACTATCCTAACCATAACTAGCTCCATCCTAATTTCATTATAACCAATAATATACTACATATATAATCCCTTATATCTTATATTTTATTTAAAACTCGATTAATTTTCCAGCTAGTATAAAAATATCTCATTAAATACTTAAACTTTAAATGAAAATAAATAAGATGGTTAAATTTTAAAGATAATATATGAACATTCTCGCTTGTCATACAATTTCAGCAGAATGTGTTTGTTTGAGGGCTAATGACAAAATGGTATATTCGAAATGCTTGTAATATTCAAGCTTTGGCGTTAATTTTCCCCCTTGGAGTGACTTAAGTCATCCTTGGCCATTTAGATGTCATTTGTCTCCGTAATGATTATGACATCAAGTAGTCGAGAGTTAACAACATGCCTTCCAAATTAGAGAAAGAGGGAGTAAGAGAATAACAAAAGGGCTTGGCACCTAACGAAAATTATTAATTTTCAACATGTTTATTAAGATTAGTTTTCACTGAAAGGGAAAGACAAAAACAAAATGGGAAATAATGATAGTAACAAAGGGGAAACAGTACATACATTATCTCTCCCTTCACTAATTCGATTTATGAGGATATACATATATATTGTCATGTTAATATTTCTAGACGATATTTGAAGTAAATTTATTGAAGATTTGTTTTTATTTTTTTTTTAAATATATTAGGAGTGGTGCAACACCTATATAAATTTTAACTTAAGTCACATATTTTATCAAATTAATTTTAAAACATTTAATAGTTATCACTACTATCAACCAAATAAAAAAATCTTGTTATGCACATCTTAAAACAATTATTTCTCTAGATTAGAGGTTAGCAACCCGATCTGCAAATTGCAATCGACAAATTGCATGCATAATAGTACAATTTGGTATCCTAAACCTTTTGCGGGATACTTGATCGTTACTACAAGGAAACGACTTTTTTGAAACCTTGAATGAAACATATTGTATTATGTGTATTGTTCATTAAACATTTTAGGATTAATAATCTGTTGTTTTTGTCTAGGAAACTTTCGTTTGGTCCTTTGATAAAGTATAAGAATTATTTATTATTTATATTTCGTCTAGACCAGTGGCGTACCTAGGGGGGTGCGGTGGGTGCGGGCCGCACCGGGCGGCACTTATCTGGGGGCGGCATTTTTTATATTTAGTTATAGTTGTAAAAAGCAACTTATTCATTTCATATTTATTTTTTTTCTTTCTTGAATAATAAATGATTATTATAAGTTAACTATTTATAGTTTATAATATTTTAATTTATTAAATCAAACTAAATATTATTTTTTATTTCAATATTTTTAATGTTAATACAATAATTTTTATTTTATAATCTATAAAATAATTTAATTATTTTAAAAAACGGCGGTCTTCTTTACAATTTTTTTTACTCTCACTGACTGTGAATCCCTCTGATCCCTCCTCATGCTTCTCATCTTGATAATAGTGTCGAATAGAAATAGATGATATTACTTGGAATAATTTTTAAGATAATTAATAATTTAATTTTATCAAATAAATATCTAATTATTTTCAGGTAATTTTATATATATTTTAATATTATTGTTATAGTTTTAATTTTTTTAAGTAATTTCTTTTTATTTTAATTTTTATATTTTAGCTAAATATTATTTAATATTTTTTAAATTTATTAATTTAATTAAATACATTTGTTTAAAATTGTTTTTCATATCAAATAATTTGAATTTCTATTTAAAACGTTTTATTTATTTAATTTAATTTTATTTATTTTTTGATCATTTTATTTGCATTTTTATATTAATAATTGTTTTTTTTTAGATAATTTAAAACATTTCAATTGCCTTTTTTACTTGATTAATTTTGAATTTTGATTTAATTATATTTTTATTTTTTCATAATTTATTTATTTACTCAAAAATTGCAACTGCACATTCGATCATATTCCAAATGGAAGGAATTAGAAATAAGACTTGGACGTGGCGAAACTATTGACAAACTACAACAACAGAATATTGATAAAGAAATAAAAAAATGGAAGGAAATTCTAACAAGAATACTTGATATAATTAGATTCTTAGCAAAACAAAATTTGGCGTTTCGAGGACATCGTGAGTGTTCATCAGGAAAACATCGATTCAATGGAAAATAGAGGAAATTTTCTTGAGCTTGTTGACTTATTGGCTAAGTACGACCCAGTATTACGAGAACACGTAGTAAAAATTAAGATGGGTAATAAATTTAGTATCTCTTATTTGTCGCCGAAGATTCAGAACGAATTCATAGAGCTATTGGGAGGCGCAGTCAGAAAAACAATTATGGATCAAATAAAGCAGGCTAAATACTTTTGTATTATATTTGACAGCACTCCTGACATTTCACACAAAGATCAAACCAGTCAAATTATTAGATATGTAGTTATTGATGGCAGCGAAGTTAAAGTTGTAGAATCATTTATTGACTTTGTAGAAACTAAAGGAAAAACTGCTGAGGAAATCACAGATATGATTTTAACGAAATTAAAAAATGACGGTTTAGATATAAAAAATTGCAGAGGACAGGCTTACGATAATGCTCCCGTCATGGCAGGAAAGCACAGTGGTGTTCAAACTCGTATTAAAGAAATAAATCCAAATACAGAATTTGTAGCATGTACAAATCATTCTTTAAACTTGGCATGTTTACACGCAGCTTCTACAGCTATCAATTCCATCACATTTTTTGGAACTATCGAACAGTTGTTTTCGTTGTTTTCTTCTTCCACTCATAGATGGAATGTTTTACTTTCTGTCACTGGTCAAGGTGTTAAACGCAGTGTAGAAACTCGCTGGAGCGCTAGAGCTGCAGCGGTAACTATAGTAAAAAAACATTTTTTTTACATTTTAAGCGCTTTGGAAAAATTGACATCTGAAGAAGAAAATAGTAAAACGAGATCAGATGCTGGAATATTACTCAATTCTATGCAATCTTTTTCTTTTCTTTGTTACCTTCATTTATGGGAACCCGTCCTTTTGGAAATTAATGACGCTCAAAAATACCTGCAAATAAAAGGGTTAAATGTCCACCAATGCCATATAAAACTAAATTCTTTGCAAACACATTTCATGGAACAAAGAGATACGCTAGTACAAAACGCTGTTATAGCAGCCAAAATAATTTGTGAAGAGTTGGAGATATCGACTGAGCGTCGAGTTAGAAGGAGAAAAAATATGAGTGGGGAAAATTCGCGAGACGTGGGGCTATCCTTAGAAGAAGAAGTACGAAGAGAAATGTTTTCATCTACGGACAGAATTATAAAGGAAATAAAAGAACGCTTCGATCAGGTGCATGGCCTTGCAAGAAAATATGCGTGTATAATACCGTGTAACCTACTAAATGAAGAATTTGAATGTCAAATAAATGACTTGATTGACATTGATAAAGAACAGTTCCATATTGAAAGAAAAAGGATCCAGGTTTTTATGGCTGTACCTACACTAAAAGAAGAGGCAAAACATTGGAAAAACGGGGAGAAGGGCCCTCTTGATCTGCTAAAATTTATTCAGCAGTATAGGTTGGAAAATTCTGTTCCCAACATTGTCATTTTATTAAGAATTTTTTTAACAATTTCAATCAGTGTCGCTAGTTGCGAAAGAAGATTCTCAAAATTGAAGTTGATAAAAAATTATCTTCGTTCTACAATGAGTCAAATAAGACTACAAAATCTTGCAATATTATCAATAGAAAAAGAAATTACAAATAAAATAAATTTTGAGAGCATTATACACGATTTTTCTAGTATGAAAGCTAGAAAATTAAATATTATATATATATGTGTAAAAAAATTTACTCTGTGAATTAATTAATATTGATTAAATAACTTAATAATTTATTTATGTGTATTAATTTATAAAAACCACTATTTGATTGACTTATAATAGAAAGGGCGGCAAACTGGAGACCGCACCGGGCGGCAAAAGTTCTAGGTACGCCACTGGTCTAGACTCTCTATTTTATAGAATTAATTTTATTTTCATTGATGATTTTTTTTTAAATTTTCATTTATTTTATTAATAATAATGATTTAGAAATAATTTATAAGATTTTATATAATTGTAGATAATATTGAAACTATATACTAAACTATTTTCAAATATGAAAATTGAAATAAAATGTGTCAAGATTCAACATTTCTGTTCATTCATGTTCAAAATGCTTCCTTATTGAAGTGATGATTGTCCTTTGATAAATGAGCTGGAGTGTGTCCACTCGACTATCTTGCAATTTGAATTGGATTAAATAACATAATATATTATATTTAAATTAAATTTAATTAATTATAAATTATAAATTAAAATTAATAGATTTATTAAACCAGCGCATGTTTGGCTCTTTGTTGATGGCACCACGGCGCGTGAGCTTTGGAGTTTTAAAAAATTAATTCTGGCACTTTCAGCGATTCAATCAAGCTGAAATATAGCATTTTCATTTATTACGCTGAAACACCAAAGAGAGAACCACCTAATCTACATAAATAATAAAGCCATCCCGCAAAACAACAGCGTTAAATATCTGGGAATCCATCTAGACCAGAGGTTCTTAAACATTTGTACTCCGCGGACCCCCAATTGAAAAAAAAATTTTTGACGGACCCCATCCCAACTTTAGGTACTTTACGTCATTTTATTAGTTAATTTCTGGCTTACGATCTCATAAGAACAAGGATATATGATGGATATTTCTAACAGTGATTGGTGAATAACGATTTTTTTGCATATAGTAGAACACATTTTATTAGAAATTATAATATTGAAGAAAGAAAATTCAGCTAAATATGAAGATGGAAACGGTAGCAATAGTTTTCTTGCACATTTCGTTGAATTTGGGTATTTGATCTCTGTTTCCTCACAAAGCCATGCCATCGCTTCTTTTATATTAATTAAAGTTTTAACTGACTCATCATTTTCTCGTGCACCTGTACGATGGCTTTGCGGACCCCCAGTAAAGGCTTCGCGGACCCCCAGGGGTCCGCGGACCACAGTTTAAGAACCTCTGATCTAGACTCCAAACTCAACTGGAAAGAACACATCAAGAAAAAGAGGCAAGAAATGGATATTAAAATACGAAAGATGTACTGGCTTATCGGTAGAAACTCCAAACTATCCCTCGAAAACAAAGTCCTAATATACAAGGTAATCATAAAACCTATATGCACGTATGGCTTAGAACTATGGGGTTGCTCGGCAAAATCTAACATTGATGTGATCCAGCGATTCCAGTCCAAATACCTTCGCATCATCACCAACGCACCTTGGTATGTCACAAATAAATCAATCCACAAAGACCTCAACATCTCCCTACAATCCCAGAAACAATTTACTCCAAAACCCAATCACACTAAGGGAGACTCTCCCAGCACCCCAACTGCTTGATAGATACCCTAAATGTGGTCATCACAAATAGAAGACTCAAGAGGAAATGGCCCCAGGACATACTCCGAGTCTAGAAATTAACACTACGGTGAGTCCCACTGGGGGCCCTCACCTTGTACATATATTCCCTCCTCCCCTCCCCTTGCCCCTCGTCCATCCCCATCTCCTCAGACCTCCCAGTTAATATATGTTGACACCCCTTCTGCCCATAGAATTCGCATAATGATTGTAATGATGATTGTGATGATTGTAATTCTGATCGCAGAATAAAAATAAAAAAAAATAAAAAAAAAAAAAAAATTTCATTTATTTTATTAATAATAATGATATAACAATAATTTCTGAGATTTTATATAATAGTAGATAATATTGAAAATATATAATATTATGAAAAAATAATCGATCAAGAGAATTTATCAAAATCTCCGGACAGATCTGCAATATTCTAAAAACAATATTCTCAGTTTATTAGAATAATTAAAGTATTCTTATTTGCTTTCGACGGGTGATATTACAGAAAATTATTGATGATATCTTTATATTATTCTATGCAAATATAAATTTTAGAGTAATTTCCAATATATTCCTAAGATGGTTATTTTGAAGAGAGACAGTTCACCTTACCTGGATGTGCAACTCTAAACTTCGAGATCAAAGTTTTATAAGATTAATTAAATTATTTCGGATTAAAATATTAAAAAGCTGATCGTATAAATAACAGTATTTGAATATAAAATGTATTTAAACTACGAGAACAATCATAATTAAGCAAGATTAGATAAATTAATATAGAAAGATTAATTTATTTAAAAATTTAAAGCCCATAGCTATGTTATTTTAACTGATATTCAAGAAATTCTCAAATGAAAGAATAAGTAATCAATCATTAAATTTATATAATACCATGAACATTTTCTTTTTATATAAATATATTATTAATAAAGCGTTAATCTCATTTCAGAAAACTATAATTCTTGGAATCACTACGTAAGCATCTATATTTAAATTTGACTATACATATTAAAATGTGGTAAGTAACTTGGCAATCTGATATACTTTAGCATATTATATATTTTAATAATTTCCAAAAAAAAATTCATTAAGATTTGAAATTTTATCAATTTTGTTTCTATTTAATTAAAATATTATGGACAAATTATGAATAGAAATATTATCAACTTGACATAATAGTGATTTATGTTTGAAAGGTCATGGGCTCTCTGAATCACAAGGGATATACATATAATTTAAAATACAAACTCCAATGTACGCGATTCCCAATGGAATTACATGTTCCAACATTAAATATTCTTACCAATAAATATAAAAATTCAATTGAAAATAAAAAACATATCATGAATCCTCAGAAGAATAAATAAATAATATAATTTATAATAATTCATTTGTCAGGTCTCATGATTATGGTTTATTTATAATACTACATGGGCTGAAAAGTCCCTGGATTTTTCGACAGGTGGCGCCACTAGAAAATGAACATGAAACATGACTCATTTCGAGAGGCTGTCACTAGTTTGTGTATGAAGTATCATAACATTTTGTCCATTCCTTAACATTGTTTTTTATTGGGAAAAACTTGTGAACAATCATTGCAGTGGTTGCAGGAATGTTATCCCACATCTGCTCCTTCGATAACAATGTTAAATCAAGACGCGATATTCCTGTTTTTCTAATTTTCTTATGAGGGTGAAATAAGCGTCACTCAAACGACTGTGGCTTGTAAACGAATGGACGAAAGGTCATGATACTTCATACATAAACTAGTGACAGATGAGCCTCTCGAAATGAGTCATGTCCATTTTCTAGTGGCGTCACCTATTGAAAAATCCCGGGACTTTTCTGCCCAGAGTATTTTACTCAAGTCTAATATATAAATAGATAATAATAATAATAATCACATCATAAATATGATATGAAATAATATTTTTTTAAATTTTAGAAATAGTATTTGAAAGAAGATTCATTGAAAGAAAATAAAAAAAAAATCTGAAGTGTCTCCACTCGACTATCTCGCAATTTGAATTGATTAAATAACATAATATATTATATTTAAGTTAAATTTAATTAATTATAAATTATAAATTAAAATTAATAAATAATATTTATTAAACCAGCGCATGTTTGGCACTTTGTTGATGGCACCAAGTCACGTGTTGGCGCGTGAGATTTGCAGTGTTAAAAAATTAATTCTGGTACTTTTAGCGATTCAATCAAGCTGTAATTCTATATATAGCAGTTTTATACAATTATTAATCATGTGAAAAATTATCAAACATATCTTTATTTTTACGGTCACTTTAGAAGAAAAAAAATCAAAACGTTGTAGGTAATGACCCTCTTCCGGTTGAGCTACATTTCTCAAAAGTTGATAGAAAACTATGAATTTTGAATAATGCCAATGTACCAAATTTCATCATTCTAGCTCAAAAGATAGTAACAAAAGATTATATTTCGCCTTTTTTTATAATTTTTTTAGAGCAAATATTTTTATTTATTCCACCAAACAAAATCTTATGATATATTAATATATTTTTTATTATTTAATAATAAATATATATTTAATACTAAATATCTATTAGTAAAAAAATAATAAATAATAAAGAAATGAATTAAGAAATTTCAATGTTGCGGATATATTCAAATCCAGTAACAGGAAATAGATTATTAAACAAAAAGAGTACAATTCCATAATAAAAAAAATGATTCACTTACTACTATTAATAAGCCACTTCAATATTATTTATATGAGTATTTTAAATCTCTATTTTAGACCGCATCTTATCAAATAAAAAGAATTTATGATTTCATAAATATTTTTATATATTATTTTTTTTCTCGTTATTATAAATTATAGGAATATATATAATCATTATATTTTGCTTAATTTTTTTAGTCAATATTTCAAGTTGCAAATATGAATTTATAGATAAAAGGTCGATATTTCAAAATAATTTATTGTCACTCCTTTTGACGTCTTCGTAATATTTGAATAAAATAAATAAATCTATTTCTAATAGAAGATACAAATAAATTATTAACCTAGGAGTGAATCAAATTAATAACATATTAGCATATCTTTCAATTATAATTGAAATTGAAATTAGTCATTTCTCCACTCAAAAACATCAAGTTTAAAATGGTTAATAAATTGCTTAGCTAACAATAATCCTGAGCAATCTTCTTCGACATTAATTGTATAATAAAATTTTGATTATGTATTTGAATTTTAAAAACTTATAAAATTTAGGATAATGTCATAATAAGTTTCGTTTTATTCTCTTACAGTCAACATAAGAGTAGAAAAATATTCATAATACAATACAAGACATATTTTCAAAAATGTTATGCCAAAACATAAATTAGTTAGTTGAATTTTTTGATGACAATAAAATTGATAAACACTGCTCTATTATTTGGGGGGAGGGAAAAGTAAAGTGTGGATGAGAAAGTCGAATAGTTATTTAGTGATATATTCATATTTAAAAAGGATGTCCCTTTTTTTTCTATTATATATTAAAGTGGTGAAAGATTAAGTCATGATAAAATTATAATAAACATTTTTAGTATGCAAAGTAGAAGCAGAAATACCAACCGTCATGTCTTGCAAAACAATGCAAGCGACACGGGAATTCATTTGATCGCATCTCGAATGAGAGAGAGAAGAAAAAAGAGATTAGTCATAGGCCTAAAACAGTTCTAGGGATGATGTAATTCTGCTTGGGCGTTCATGAAATAAAAAGTGGGATGGCAAACTGAAGGGAATCACTTCATTTGTGCATTCAAGTTCAATTTTATATAGATATACTGTTATATTCTGTTTATAAAGCAGTGCAATTTGTGCCCTTAAATAGAAACAATATTTATAGTCATAGACTACTAATAAGGATGTATTAAACAAAGATAAGATATATCTGGGTATATAAATATTATATAAAGTAAAAGTGGTAAGACCTTGTCCACCAATGAATGGAATCATTAATGCATTTATATTCTTAACACATAGATTTAATAACTAAATCTAGTAAATTATTTATCTTTAAATTAATATTCACTTAATTACAGGGGTTGGACAAAAATATGGAAACACCTTGTGAAATGCATGTTTGAAAAGAAAGAATGATTTTAATGAAATATGTAGGTGCCGCTGGCGTTTTTGACTACTCACGCCACCTATTCAACTTCGTAAATGTGCTAAACAGTTCAGTTGTTGTCGGAGTACTGTTATGTGAGGTTGTCATTGCATTATGTCAGAGTTTAACAGACTTCGAACGTGGGCAAATTGTTGGAGCACGTATGGTAGGTGCTTCCGTAAGCAAGGTAGCCGAGGTGTTTAGTGTATCAAGAGGTACGGTATCGAAGATTTATTCCGCATATTTGAATAGCGGAAAAACATCATCTGCTAAATCACAGCGCGGACGAAAGTGTATCCTGAGTGATCGTGACAGACGATCATTAAGGGCAATTGTGACGAAAAATAAGAAGACCACAGCTGCAAAAGTTACTGCTGAAATGAATGTTATGTTACCGAACCCTGTGAGTACCAAAACAATTAGAAGGGAGCTTCATAAACAGGGAATTGCTGGCCGTGCTTAAGCAAAGAAACATGTTTTTTTAAAGGTGTTTTCATATTTTTGTCCAACCCCTGTATGTATATGTATGATATACGAATTTATTACTTTATTAAATTTATTTAATCAAAATTTTAAAATAAATGCATAAGTTAATATTTTAATATTTTTATTTGATGAAATAAGAAGAAGAAATGAATAGAAAAATAATCAAAAGAATAGATTTACATCGGTTTATATCATGAGGGAAATCAAATATTATAGTTTTGGTCCACTAAAAATGAAGTGAAATCATATTTTGGAGTGATTTCTATCGAAGTGGAAATAGTGTATTGATCTTGATGGCGAGAATATTTTAAAAAGTGCCAATTTCGATCAAAACCAACATAATATATAAGAATATATATTTTAATACATACTTTAATACTTACCAATTATGCAAAAATTGAAAACAGAAGAAATTGTCGTACTTACCTAAAAAACAAAAATAAAATATAATTAATCATAAGAAATTTATTAATTTTATAAATATATATTTTTGATAAATTTAAAATAATTATCTTTTATTAAATTCAATCGTCATATCATATTCATTAAATCCATTTGAATTACTAATCACAAATACCAATATTTTTAGAATATTTATCTCAAATTATAAATAACAACAGCCACTTGCTTAGATTCGTTGAATATTTTTGTCAATTTAAAATAGTGATGATAGATTTAAAATTTATAAAATTTTATTTACAATCGAATGCTATTATAATTTTAGGGAATTCTCTTTGAAGCAAGATAAGTATTTTTGTTTATTTAATGAAAAACAAACGAAATAATGATGTACTATTTTGAATATTAAATTTATAAGGTAATATATGTAAATTCAAAATTCACCTTTTATTTTGAACAGACCTCGTAAATAATCATACTTTAGCAAAATCTACACATTCTACAATTTTTCGATTGTCTATTACATTTAACTCACTCACGAATGGCGAAGATTCAATGGCATTCATTACTCTCTTTCGCCTTTCTTTCTAATATTATCTAAAAAATTCCAGATCGAAACTTTGCAACGTTATACCAGACGTAAATCATATAATCGGCTTTAAAGCTCTCTCTTTCTTTCTTCATATATAAATACTTTCTTCATTTTTAAGGCTTTTGCAGTGAAAGTAAAAGTAATATTGTATAACTTTTAACAAATAATTTATCAATAATTTATCAACAGAAAGCTTATTGAGATAATTAACCCTTTTGCTATCTAATTAACAAACATCACAAACATCAAAAAGAAATGCCTTGAAGCATAAAATTGAAAATAAAAGAGAAACAAATCTTGAGGTAATTAAGTAAGAAATATTTTATTAATACTTATAAGACATTTGTTTAATAAAAGGGGATATAAGATAAATTTTCAAGAATTTCAGAAATGTATATACATTCTATTCTTTCTTTATAAATGAGAAGAAGAAATTATTTACATTGCAATATTTTTCTAACCCATCTGTTTAATTAAATTAAATCACATGCATCTTTTAAAATGATTACTAAATGGATAAGAAAATAACATGTATTTTTAAAAAAAAATCTTGTTAAACAAGAAGATAAAAAGTGACTAGGCACATTGAGACAAAATAAAAAAAAAAAACATTTTAATCATTATAATGCAAAATATCTATCTATCTATCTTATCTTATTATACTAGCTAAAATTATATATTTGTAAATGGGTTCGATGGATTTTTTTGAAATTCACACCAGAGATAGTATTTATAAAGAAAAATTGAGTTTTATTGATCACATTTCTGGGAAAAATCATCTTCATTAGTTTTTTCTTAATTTAAATGTATATATGTGACGACACCCACAGCGCTTATTTATATATACGAGGTGTGGTCGAAAAGTAAGGTGACTTTGTATTTTTAAGAAAAAATATTTATTTCTTTATCAATATCGGGGTCCCGGTACTTAGTAACTATAGGAACAATAGCTTCATTTCTCCTTTTTAAGGTAATTTATTTCAAATGATTTTTTCTTTGCTAATCAACCAATGTAACTTTAATATAAAAAAAATACTTATTATATCGGGAAAGGACCTTTTAAGAGATTAAATGCAAATTATCATTTATCATATCTATATTGAATCCAAATAATAATTTTGTAAAAGATGAATGTTACAACATTTAATACTGATCAATTAGTATTGATATTCACTCAATGAGCCAAATATATATATGATACATAAGCATTAAGTCGTTTACATATACATGTAATATAAAGCTGCTGGGTGTGCAAGGGATATGACACGTGCGTTTTAGCCCTGATTAACATACGTAACATAACTTAAGACAATGATATATATATTATTTAAGTACTCTTTTAATTCTTAAAACTTACCTAATTAAATATTTAAACATTTCATATTTGATTTTTGACTATCTCGTAAGATATAGTATTGCGATCACGAAAATTTTCCATGTTGAGATTTTGATGTTTTTTTACGTTTTGAAGGTTCCTGAATCATTTTCACTAAGGTTGAGAAAAATGTCTCTGTGCACGTGTGTATGTATGTAACCAGAATTACGCAAAAACGGTTTGAGCTAGAATCATGAAATTTGGTACGTGGGCATTATTCAAAATTCATAGTTTTCTCTCAACTTTTGAGAAATGTAGCTCAACCGGAAGAGGGTCATTACCTACGTTTTAATTATTTTTCTTCTAAAGTGACCGTAAAAATAAAGATATATGTTTGATAATTTTTCACATGATTAATAATGGTATAAAACTGCTATATATAGAATTTCAGCATGATTGAATCGCTGAAAGTACCAGAATTAACACTGCAAATCTCACGCGCCAACATGTGACGTGGTGCCATCAACAAAGAGCCAAGCATGCGCTGGTTTAATAAATAAATAATTATTTATTAATTTTAATTTATAATTTAATTAATTTAATTTAAATTAATATATGTTATTTAATCCAATTCAAATTTGCGAGATAGTCGAGTGGAGACACTCCAAATTTTTACTATCTCGCCAGAGATAGTATTGCGATCACGAAAATTTTCGATGTTGAGATTTTGATGTTTTTATACGTTTTGAAGGTTCCTGAATCATTTTCACTAAGGTTGAGAAAAATGTCTGTGTGTGTGTGTGTGTGTGTGTGTGTGTGTGTGTGTGTGTGTGTGTGTGTGTGTGTATGTATGTAGGCAAGATTACGCAAAAACGGTTTGAGCTAGAATGATGAAATTTGGTACATGGACATTATTCAAAATTCATAGTTTTCTATCAACTTTTGAGAAATGTAGCTCAACCGGAAGAGGGTCATTACCTACAACGTTTTGATTTTTTTTCCTCTAAAGTGACCGTAAAAATAAAGATATATGTTTGATAATTTTTCACATGATTAATAATTGTATAAAACTGGTATATATAGAATTTCAGCTTGATTGATTCGATGAAATTACCAGAATTAATTTTTTAACACTGCAAATCTCACGCGCCAACATGTGACATGGTGCCATCAACAAAAAGCCAAACATGCGCTGGTTTAATATTTATTATTTATAATTTATAATTAATTAAATTTAATTTAAATATAATATATTATGTTATTTAATCCAATTCAAATTGCGAGATAGTCGAGTGGAGACACTCCAGCTAATTTATTTTTATTTTAATTTCTCATAAGCAATATCTACCACACTGACTTTACAATATTACCACCTCTTTTAGAGATTTTGCTGAAAAGTTAACTTTTCAAATTTTAGTTCGTAAGAATAAAGTTGAAATTTTTGCTATAAATAGACCTGACTAATAGACCTAAGTACCATTAACATCAATAATTATGACATATTAGGTATTAGCGTTTAAGATTTAGCAAAAACCAGAATTGTATGCCATAACTCTCGGGTTTATCTCATATTTTTATATAAAGATGAAAATATATTGTTTTTTCATACTCGTATATGCCTGAATACTAAATAAAGTTAGAAATCTTTTGAATTTATAATAATAAATTAAATATTCTTTAAGAAACAATTCTCTAATATTATATATTGTTTGAAACTATAGAAGAATCATCTTATATTGTATATTGTATATTTTAATGTATGATAAGATTACTGATAAATATAAAATGATATATTGGGTCATTGAAATGAAATGTTTGACATATATAGACACACCTTTCAATTGTATTGAATTACCAAGTGAAAAAAAAAAGAAAAAAAAAGAAAATTCAATTTTTCAAGATAAAAAACTTCTTTTTAACACAAATTCAGTTGAATGTAGAAAAATATTCAATTCTTAAGAAGTGAAGTAAATTGAGAGAAGCGTTCCAAAGCTTTTCGATGGCTAGACCAAGAAATATTTGACGTGAACTTGGAATGCAGGAGTAAATGTCTGTTTATCTGAAAATGTTGTGTAAGAAGTTGACGAGGAGAGTGAGTGAATTTCTGTGTGTGTGTGCAGGTAGGGTGGGTGGGAGGGTGAAAGGAGGAGAAGAGTGAGTGAGTGAGTTGTTGGCGTAAAGCCATTTTGAGTCGCGATGTCTGAAGGAAATACTTGGATGGCGGTGCTAATCACTTCCGATTGCTTTAAAAGAAATGTCAATCTTTTCTTTAACAAGTGCCGACCCACGCCACTTAAGATAAACTCTATAAAAATAATTTTAACAAAAATTTATTCAGAAATGATCTCTTTTTGAATATTAAACGATCCATAGAGTCATCAGTTAATTAAATTACTATATAGTAGTAAATTATATTCATATACTTTCATCTTTTTTTAACTTTGAAAGAATAATTTAATATATATATATATAGTATATATATCAGGGGTGAGCAACCTATTTAACCCACGGGCCAATTTAAATTTTAAAATTTTGTGGCGGGCTGCACTTACTAATAATTTGCAAAGCTTTATATATATACTAATAAACATTATAATATTGTTTATAAATAATCGAGACGAATAATAAAATTCTATTTTAGAAATGCTCGGCGGGCCGCAGAAAAACATTTAAAGGGCCGCATGCGGCCCGCGGGCCGCGGGTTGCTCATCCCTGATATATATAGTATATATATACATATACGCCACTAAACTAAACTAATAAACAAAATTTATATACATTTTACTTAGAAATGTTTACGATTTGGAAATTACAAATAAATTATATAAAAATAATTATCTTAATTTTTTAATATAAAAATTAAAATATGTTGGATTTTATTTATTTAATTACTTACAATTAAATGTCATTTTTTGAATTATCGCATATTTACTGATGCTAGTGTACAAATGTTTTTCATATAAGACACAACCATAATATAGAATTAATTTAATTTATAAAAATGACATATATAATTAATTATAATAATACTAAATTAATAATTTTATAATGAATAATTTAAATAAATGAAATTTTACAAAAATAGTTTGTGTATATAATCAAAAAGTTTCTAAGATCAAATTAAAAAGTATATACTATTTTAATTAAGTAAAGCCCAGAAATAAAAGGCTAAGCAACGGACTTAATGACAATATTTCGTCAATTACAAGAGTTTAAAGTTTTATGGAAAATAATAAATAAATAAAGTTTAATATAGCTGAAATGAGTTTGGATTCTTATAATCATGTTATATATTAAATATGCTATATAAATATACATATAATATAATATAAATACGTCTGCTATATTCTATCTATATATACCAGCTGGTCAGAGCGCCTTCGGCGCTCTTCACAGCTGGACGGGGGCTCCGCCCCCTGTACCTCCGAGTGGTACATCGTATTTGGTTAAAAGTAGTAAAAGGTTTTCATCCATTTTGTTTCAATCAGTATATTACATAAAACATTCATTTCTTTTTGTGTTCTTATTTAAAATATATTTTAATTTAATCAGTAAATTAATTATATATATTATTATTGTATATGTTATATCTATCTATTTATATAGCTCAAAGATAGTCGAAAGTTCTTGGCCACATTTCTCCAAATGTCCCTATCCTGAGCCCTTGTCCTATCTCTCTTACGTCCCTTCCTATGCGTCCATGGTCTTGATTCCCTTTGATAATAATTTTAATGAGATAAGCCTCTTTACTGCATGATAACAGGCGTTTCCCGATTGATACCTCGATTTAAATTGTATATTAAGATTTTGTATGTTAATACTGTTCCTCTTTGTCACTAAACATTTTTTCTTATCACTATTAATTTCAAACCTCCATTAATTTTTCCTCGCTATCTGTAATTGCAATTGCCGAATCTCTTATAATATTTAAGACGTCTGCTTAGCCTAACTTTTCAATTATTTTGTTTAATTGCATTTCGAGTGATTTTTTCCCAATTTGTGTAATCACATACTCACAACATGCAACATATAATTGGTCAAAGAATATGTATATAATATTTATAATTTTTATGTTTTATTTATATTTATAATTTAATTTTGTTTTTGTTTTCTTTTAATAAATAATTCTAATATTAAAAATGCGTAGAGGATGTCTAAAAAATCATATTTTAATTTTTATATAACCAAGAAATCATTTTTCACTCATTTTCAATTGGCGTTTTGATATACAAAATTAAAGATTATATAAATAAGTAATTTTAATTTTGATCTCATAATTGGATTTCCTTTTTCATGTAAGTATATAATTAAGAGTGGAATTACAATAGCTAATATATAATATTAAAAATATATTTACGGATTCGTTCTATAATAAATTGATGATGTCATTTAATTCTCCTACTATGTATCGAATCGAATATAAAGATAAATCTTCTTTTAAACGTTGTGTGAAACAATTTCAAATAATTTAAATGTAAAACTATTAATGAAATTAAAAAATCAAATATATGAATATAATATAAATATTTTTAATTTTATTTTAAGAATATATATATCTCACAGGCGGTGGTTGTGACGTCATCCATATATTATAAATTTAAATTAAGAAGAACTAATAAAGTTTCGTGAGATGTGATCAATAAAACTCAATTTTTCTTTATAAATACTATCTCTGTTGTGAATTTCAAAAAAATCGTTAGAGCGGTTTTTGAGAACAATGAAACAAAGAAACAAACAATTTTTACTCGTATAAGAAGATAAGATAAGATAAAGGAGAGTCTTTGTTTGTATGTATGTAATTTGTTTACTTTTTTGGTGTCATAGAAACAAAAAAAAGCAATTTCTTACTTAATCGACCAATTTTGACAATTCTTTTTTTAAAATGTTAGTTGAAGTCCAAGGATGGTTTTTACGGCGAGAAAAAATCGAGTAATTGCCGGGAAAACCCTAAAAACAGCCCTTTTTCCCATACATATTTTTCAATATTATGCAATATGTCCATAATTATTATTTTTTAATATTATGTAATATGTAATTACTAATTGATAAAAATAATAGCTGATAATTATTATGCAGTAAAGGGGCTTATCTCATCAAAACTATTATCAAAGAGGATCAAAATTGAAATATGTATATAAAACAATTACTTTTCATGTTGATCGATAACTAGGGTTTTCGAAAACACCAAACCGGGACAAACGGTTAACCTTTTTTTTAGAACTAAATTGAAAAATTTTTGAAAAAAGTACCACTCTCTTGGTCATACAGACTAAAACCCAGGATCCCAAAAAATTCCTTCCTGAATAAACTCTCTTGAAAAAGGCTCCAAAATGGGCGAATGTATAATTAATACTTATTGTAAGATAAGATAAATATTAAATGACATACACAGTTACAATTTAATATATTCGTATATATATTATATATGTATATTATATAAAAGTATATATTTTTAAAAATAAATTATAATTGAATATAATGTGAAATAAAATAAAATGCATTTATTTATTATATAAAATAAGGCTTTGTAAAAGGGAAATAAAACATTTTTTTATAATTTTTTTAAAGATATAAAATAGAAGGGAAAAGAGAAAGAATTTATAATAATGATTCCAAAAAATCATGAGCAATACAATATATTTCGATTTTATAATAAAATTCGCAATCTAATAAAATATGACTGAATATTTTAAAATATATCCAAAGTTTTTTAAAGTAATAAATAGAACAGCAGAGAGCAATTTCGTTAAATTGAGTTGAAATAAAAATCCAAAAAAATATCCATATAAAGGGTGTTTCTTTTAGAAGTATAGAACTTTAAATTGCAATAAAACAACGATGTATTATTCGATTGACATGAATGTTTTTTATACGAAAGATAATCTTGTGGCATTACATTTTATATATGATTTCTGGCGTATGACTGCCACGGCTGGCTCGGATGTAGTCCAATCTGGACGTCCAATTTTTGATAACTTTTTCCAACCTTAGTGGCCGTATATCGGCAATAACACGGCGAATGTTGTCTTCCAAATGGTCAAGCGTTTGTGGCTTATCCGCATAGACCAATGACTTTACATAGCCCCACAGAAAGAAGTCTAGCGGTGTTAAATCACAAGATCTTGGAGGCCAATTCACAGCTCCAAAACGTGAAATTAGGCGGTCACCAAACGTGTCTTTCAATAAATCGATTGTGGCACGAGCTGTGTTACATGTTGCGCCGTCTTGTTGGAACCACAGCTCCTGGACATCATGGTTGTTCAATTCAGGAATGAAAAAGTTAGTAATCATGGCTCTATACCGATCACCATTGACTGTCGGGTTTTCCTCAATGCTACGCTCTACAGTAGCAATAGCTTCTTCTTTACGCACCGTACGGCGTCTCTGGGGATGCGAGTTATCAATAAAAGTAAACGTGGTGCGAAAACGTTCCATGGTTAATCGAATTAACTGCTCTGATGGACGATTTAGTCGACGATAAAAGGGACATCGTGCACGATACGTATTCCGCACATAACCATTATTTTCGAAATAAAATTGCACTATTTGCAAGCGTTGTTCAGGCGTGAGTCTATTCATGATGAATTGCCAAACCAAACTGTGAATAAATCACTTGACAGCTGTTAAATCAGTCGTCAACTTGAACAGTAATGCCAACTTAAAGTTCTATGCCTTGAAAAAAAAACACCCTTTATTTTATTTTACATTTCAGCATAGATAACGATAGAGTGAAAGGTTAACAGAAAGGATACCCCTTTCTTTCTCTACCTCTCTCTCTCTCTCTCTTTATTATTTTTCTTTCTCTTTTTTTGTTGTATTATTAAAATAAGAAATGTATTTATATTATAACCTTTTGCTCTCACAATTATTCTTATATGCTAACAACAGCAACAAATAACGGTTTATGTTCCTTGTGTAAAACAGGGTATATTTAAGCTGGAAGGAATTATTTATAAGGATGTCAACACCATCCACGCATTCTTACAATTATTTAATGTGATAAGAATAATTTTACCAAGTTAATGTCTCCAGGGAAGTGACGGTCTTTGTTTTTTGAAAAAGGTTTGCAATTTTTTTTTTATTTTTTTAGCTTCAAAATAAACAGTAAATTAAGAAAATAAAAAAAAAGAAAGAAATTATTACAGAGTTAAACCAAGAAATAAAAAAAAATAAATCCTACGAAAAAAATTAATAAATTTCATCTCTCTAACCATATTAATTTTTTTTTTTTGTTAAATAACCTTTTATTTTAGTTTTTTGTGGATTTTAAACGGAAAATAATATTTAACAAAAACTTACGTTTTTATATTTTAACCTTTATGTCGAGTTATTTAGAATTATTTAAATTAATAGAAACACAGTTTTTCCAAATGAATTATCAAAAAACATAATTGTAAGAATATCTTAAAATTGAAATGTTCGAGAGCAGGTCAATAAGTCAAAGACTTTTTGAATGAAACAGGTTTATGGATAAATAATTATTTTATTTTTCTCTCATATGAATTCTATACACTTCGTCCAATTTTCTCCAATTTTTTTATCCCCTCCAAAAATAAGAGGACATCTTTGGTGCCGATTCACCCCGAGAAACCCACTGTTTTGACTCCTGTTTGGTCAGTAGTGTGTGTTGTGGATCCACGTTTCATCCACGGTTACGAAACGCCGAAAAAACTCGGTTTGCAAAAAATAATGCTTAATGAGCACACGAAATTTATTTTTTTCCATAGTGTGCTATTAATGGATGTCAAACAAAAACTAAAAGATCCAGCTGGTTCAAATTTCGACAGAAGTCAGCTGATAGTTTCCTGCAGACAGGAGCAGTGTTGCCATTTAATTTAAACGACAGGAAATTCAAAAAGTCACGGACTTATTGACATGCCCTCGTATTGTTATAGTGAGTGTGTGTGTATAATATGTTCAATAAATATTCAGGTGTACCATTGTGTCTATTCTAAGATCAATCAACATTTATAAATAAAAAATATACGCATCTTAACAATTTTATTGATATTTATTGTCCAAGAACTTCCTTTTAAGCGTAATTGTGTCACCGTAAAAATAAATGTCTCAATGAATTTTTTGGAATAAAATGTATAAAAAGCATTTTGTCTTTATCTTTCTTTTTAGCGTATGTAATAATTAAAATTTATGAATAAGCTTATTGAAATAAATATTTTCATGTAAGATTTAAAAGAAATATTTCGAATTAAGATTTTATATAAAAATTTCAAAATGTTTTTGAATATACATTCGTAAGATTTATTATTTATATATGAAGGTATAATTTGATCTAAACTAGCATTTATTTTATTTATTTTATTACAAATATGACAATTAAAAATCAAATAATAATAATAAAATTGATCCTCCCTTAAAAGAAAGTAGCATAAGTAAAATTTTAATTAATTTAAGTATGTATAACTTTTAAAGTGTGAAGTTGTGACGTTGCGTAAGCACATGTGTTTACCCTTTAAAGTTGATGACAGTTGATTTTCATTTTGAATATGTTTCTTGTGATCGTGTTGATCGAAATGAAGAGAACTAGAAGAATTTCGTGACCGGATTGATGAAAAATTATTATTTATGACTCTATTTTTAATATTGATATTTTTAACAACCGACGATAGTAAGGAGGTATTGTTTTCACACCAAATTTCATATGTGGAGATTGTTACATATCTCCACATTCTTAACAGAAAAAAGTATTTTTAGCATGATGTCTGTCCGTCCGTATAGATGTGTACAGCTTGAACGGCTAAACGGATTTTGATGAAATTTGGTATATTTACTTAATGCATCAGTATGATGAATTGATCAACCTTTGGTGCAAATCCGGAAACCGGAAGTGGTAGTATTAGCGATCGATGATAGGAAGGGAAGGGTTATTTTCACACCAAATTTCACATGAGATTTTTTACATATCACCACGAATCATACACGTTGTATTGGTTTTATCCTCGAGAAAAATCATCTTTATTAGTTTTTTCTTAATTTAAAATTATATGACGTCATCCAGCCATTCATGACGTCACAGCCTGGTCTTTCATATATATATTATAAATAAAATAAAATTAAAAATGTTTATATTTATTATTTATGTATCCACATCTGTTTTTTATTATATTAATAGATTTATTAAAATTATTTGAAATTATTTCTGTAGCTGGAAATTAATTTACTTCAAACCGTCGGTCGGTTCGGACCTGGCCACAGGTCAATTTATTTTATTTCTTTTTTAAAATTATCACAACATATGTAACATCCTAAAGTGTTTGAACAATTATATATATAATATAAGGATAAAAAAATATTTTTTGAATGAAAAATAATTATTATATAATAAAATAATGATAAAATGTTGGGTTATTATATTTTGGAATTTGATATAGTGGGTTCAAAATTAAACAAATTACAAAAATTCATTAATAATATTTAGTGATGGATTAACAAATAAACAAGTGAACTTGTTAATATGGGGATAGAATCCGAGAACTAATATACAAATATTTTCTTCAGGTAATCATTTAACTTAAAATGATTATTATTGCATTTATATATATATATATATATATATATATATATATATATATAATTCTTTTAATAGAAGATGAGATGAGAAAATCGGATAAAAGCGGTCAAGTTCAAGGCAAAACTTATTTATTTCTTTAGTTTATTGATAAATGTGAACAAGTGATGGAAAATATCGTATTAGAAAAGACATCGCTCAAAATAAGGTTATTTTTCTTTTTTTTTAACCAATTCGTTTACTATTTAACGGGGTACGCAGCTGAGACTTCATAAATATCCATCTAGAAATTAAGTGACATTTCAATAGTCTATTTAACCAAATTAAAATCAGTTTATAATTTGAAAACTATATTCATTTATTTTCAAATAACTTATAATAAAACATTTACTTAATATTTTATTATTATTTTTCTTTGTGGATTACCTATTATATTTAATTTACACCTTTTAGATCATATATCTATAATAAAAAAATCAAAGTAATATAATTAAAATTAACACTCCTATTCTCTTGAGCTCGAGACAACTAACCCTTCCTAAATCACCTCCATCCAAATTCTATTCATTCCTAATTCTCTGTTGCCACCTTTAATTAGTTTAAATTATTCAGAGACACATTAACAAAATATTTATTTTAAATAACTATGAATAAAATTAAATCTTCAATTAAAATAACAAATTTCTATATTAAATAAGCTGGAGTGTCTCCACTCGACTATCTCGCAATTTGAATTGGATTAAATAACATAATATATTATATTTAAATTAAATTTAATTAAAAATAAATTATAAATAATAAATATTAAACCAGCGCATGTTTGGCTTTTTATTGATGGCACCATCGCACGTGTTGGTGCGTGAGATTTGCAGTGTTAAAAAATTCTGGTACTTTCAGCTATTCAATCAAGCTGAAATTCTATATATAGCAGTTTTATACGATTATTAATCATGTGAAAAATTATCAAACATATATCTTTATTTTTACGGTCACTTTAGAGGAAAAAAAATCAAAACGTTGTAGGTAATGAATCTCTTCGGATTGAGATATATTTCTCAAAAGTTGATAGAAAACTACGAATTTTGAATAATACCCGTATACCAAATTTCATTATTTTAGCTCAAACCGTTTTTGCGTAATCTTGGTTACATACATGCACACGCACACAGAGACAGACATTTTTCTCAACCTTAGTGAAAATGATTCAGGAACCTTCAAAACGTATAAAAACATCAAAATCTCAACATCGAAAATTTTCGTGATCGCAATACTATCTCTTACGAGATAGTAAAAATCAATGAAGTAAAAAAAAAATAATAAAATAGTGAAAATTGGATTTCGGGAACAACAAAACACTTTACTGAATTTTATAAAATAATCAAAATGAACTTTTGCGTGCTCAAATCTAATAACTAAAAGAAAGAAAAAAGAGAACTAAAATAAAGCTTTTGTTATAATAAATTAGTACCAGAGTTGTTTTGTAACAATTGAAATTATTATTTTTCAAAATAATATATATAAAAAAATAAAGAACTCTAGATGATAGAATAAATTACAGTACCATAAACGTATATATGTATATATACTTGTGTAAGAAACTGAATAAACTTTAAAACCCACCTTATTTCATAGAAAATGGATAAAAAAGGTGCAAACTACTGCGGTTTCTATTTAAATTCAAATCCTTTTCCCTCATTTACAAGAAGTATCCATTTCTTTTCATCATATTCCAATCAATTCACATTTTAAAATCGAATTAATTTTAATTTTAATCGTTCTCAGCCAGTCTTTGAGCCTTAACAGGAAAGATGAGAAATTGGAATGGGCTAAATGTGAATAATTTAAATCAAAAATTTAGAAATCAAATATTAATCGTGTATAAATTTAATTTGTAAAATCATTCAATAAATATAATAATAACTAAATTTTAATACAATATATATATATGGATAGATAATTTATTTCATTTGTTAAAATATAATAATTTGTTTGCTTTGGTTGTCAAATTAAGAATATGTCAATAATAACTTTTCATATTTTTGAATCATAGATATTTCGTTGAGTGTAATTAAATTTAATATGAAATTAATCTAAGGTTAATGCAATATTATGTGAGTGTAATTTAAAATGATATGTATTCAATGTGGAATCAAACATGAATTGACATTTATATTATGTTATCTCTTCAAATTGATGAATCTGTTGTACATTTCTAATCTGTCAGAGTTGTTTAATTATCACTTTGCTAGAATAATCCAGTTATTTTATGAAAAAAAAAATTAATTATTAGTTGTTCAGGAAAAATTTATGTTCTTATAAATATTTAATAAATAAAATTTTTTAATTTATAACAGTAACAATTTTATTAAAATTGATTAAAATCACACACCAACTACTAGTAAACTATAATAATATTTTTTATCTCTTCCTTATTTTTTAAAAAATATATAAAATATTTACTATCATTGAACAATCCTTTACTCGTTTCGATAGAAATGCTACGTTTTTCTGATAATTTCTTATGCCATTAATTATAAATAATTAATAATTTTAATTGTAAATGTATAAGTATGTTCATAGAAAGGGACGTAAAAGAGAGGGAAGAAATGGAGAGGAGAGTGGGATGGGTGTAGTTCAGGATAGGGACACTTGGAGGAATATGGTGGCTGCGGTCAAGAGCTTTCGAGTTCCGTTTAGAGCCACAGAGATATATAGGTATATGTGTATATACAAATAATAAAATAAAATAAGTTGACCTGTGGCCAGGTCCGAACCGACCGACGGTTTGAAGTAAATTACTTTCCAGCTACAGAAACAATTTCAAATAATTTAAATGTATCTATTAATGTAATAAAAAACAGATATGGATATAACATAAGTATTTTTAATTTTATTTTATTTATATAATATATATGTAAGACCAGGCTGTGTCGTCATGAATGGTTGGATGACGTCATATAATTTTAAATTAAGAAAAAACTAATAAAGATGATTTTTCTCGAGGATAAAACCAATACAAAGTGCATGATTAGTGGTGATATGTAAAAAATCTCCTCATGTAAAATTTGGTGTGAAAATAACCCTTCCCTTCCTATCGTCGATCGCTAATACTACCACTTCCGGTTTCCGGATTTGCACCAAAAGTTGATCAATTCATCCCACTGATGCATTAAGTAAATATACCAAATTTCATCAAAATCCGTTGAGCTGTTCAAGCTGTACACATCTATACGGATGAACGGACAGACATCATGCTAAAAATACTTTTTTCTGTTAAGAAAATGCATGATTCATGGAGATATGTAAAAATCTCCACATGTGAAATTTGGTGTGAAAACAATACCTCCCTTACTATCGTCGGTCAATATAAATTTAATGTGTCGGCGAAATAGTTGAAGTTGTCAAAAATAAGAAAATATTTTTTAAATTTTGAATTAGTAAAACAAAAACTAAAAATAAACTAAAGAATAAATATAAATAATATCATAAATAATGATTCTCATTACTTATGTAAACATTTTCAAGAAAAGAAAGAAGGGTTTACGAAAAGAACAAATCGCTTTAACTTTCGACTAAATTTACAAACAAAATAGAAATATTCATATAACTGTTAGATAAATCTTAGTAAAGCTTTTCGATGTTGACCATAAATGGAGTGGATAAGGCACATCACAAACATTTCTCTCTGTTATAAATGTCTTTGGCCATTGAAATCACAATAAAATTAATAGCGAATATATAATAAAAATTTAGAAAAAATACAAAACAAAAAATAGAGAGAAATTCTCTGTATTAAGAAATAGCTATATTACGAATGAATAAATTATGTAAACCTTCAATAAATAAAGAAATAAAATAGATAGAATCTTTAAAATATTTATTCAAAGATCAATATTATTATTAAATATAATATTATCAGTGTTTATAGTGAGTAAATGTGAGTAAATCCCTGATTTGTGCTCGATATAAGAACAATTATGCTCGACTATAAATGTTAATAAAATTAGCTGGAGTGTCTCCACTCGACTATCTCGCAATTTGTATTGGATTAAATAATATAATATATTATATTTAAATTAAATTTAATTAATTATAAATTATAAATAATAAATATTAAACCAGCGCATGTTTGGCTTTTTGTTGATGGCACCATGGCACGTGTTGGCGCGTGAGATTTCCAGTGTTAAAAAATTAATTCTGGTACTTTCAGCGAATCAATAAAGCTGAAATTATATATATAGCAGTTTTATACAATTATTAATCATGTGAAAAATTATCAAACATATATCTTTATCTTTACGGTCACTTTAGAGGAAAAAAATCAAAACGTTGTAGGTAATGACCCTCTTCCGGTTGAGCTACATTTCTTAAAAGTTGATAGAAAACTACGAATTTTGAATAATGCTCATGTACCAAATTTCATCATTCTAGCTCAAACCGTTTTTGCGCAATCTTGTCTACATACATACACACACACATACACACACACAGACATTTTTCTCAACCTTAGTGAAAATGATTCAGGAACCTTCAAAACGTATAAAAACATCAAAATCTCAACATCGAAAATTTTCGTGATCGCAATACTATCTCTTACGAGATAGTAAAAAGTTA
Organism: Labia minor; assembly: GCA_963082975.1. Taxonomy (NCBI): domain Eukaryota; kingdom Metazoa; phylum Arthropoda; class Insecta; order Dermaptera; family Spongiphoridae; genus Labia; species Labia minor. The sequence goes on from OY720347.1 coordinate 66,154,745, forward strand.
GAACACATTATAAAAATTAATATTTAAAACTTATTTTAGGAATAAATATTGATAAATTCATCCATTTAAAACAAAAAAAATCTGGAGATTCTCCACTCGACTATCTCGCAAATTTGAATTGGATTAAATAACATATATTAATTTAAATTAAATTAAATTAATTAAATTATAAATTAAAATTAATAAATCATATTTATTAAACCAGCGCATGTTTGGCTCTTTGTTGATGGCAGCACATAAGATTTGCGGTTGAGCTACATTTCTCAAAAGTTTATAGAAAAGTATGAATTTTGAATAATGCTCATGTACCAAATTTCATCATTCTAGCTCAAACCGTTTTTGCGTAGTCTTGGTTACATACATACACACATACACACACACAGACATTTTTCTCAACCTTAGTGAAAATGATTCAGGAACCTTCAAAACGTATAAAAACATCAAAATCTCAACATCGAAAATTTTCGTGATCGCAATACTATCTCTTACGAGATAGTAATAAATAAACAATTTTGACATGCTTCATTAAATAAAATTTTTAATAGAAAATATTTTTAATTTCCCTTATATATATAAATGAAAGTAAAATTATGAATTGATACAATTAAATTTTTCAATTAAATTTTAAATCCAATTATATTTTAAAACTAACAAAAATATATTTCGTAATCTTCATATTTAGTTTATATATAATATATGAAAACGATGAAATGTGATTTTAAGAAAGTTCTTAGTTAGGGTTTATTTATATTTCATTTTTATTCCAATAAAATTATCATAATCGGTATATTAAATAAATATAAAGAATGTTTAAATTTAAAAAAAATAATTACATATTTATAGTATAATAAATTGAACAAATACTGCAATTTCCAACTCAATACTTTACTGAATAAGATTATTGAGAATTCGTAAGAATTTATAATTTTATTATTTAGTGAATTTTCCGGATGTTGATGGATTAAAATCCATGAGCGCCAATCGGAAACGGATAGTACTCACGTCCGCATGTACACTCAGCTATGACGCCCCTAATAAAATGACAAACAAATCAAAATCTATTGAAATATTCAATTATAATGTCTTTTTTATTTTACTTTTGTTTATAAAAAAATTCATTTACCTGTCAATCATCATTTTACAAAAATAAAAATAAACCTGGAAATTTCAAATTTGTTCATCCTTTCAAACGAAATATTTTCAAGTTAAAATCAAATACGGTATATATATATATATTACAGATATGTATATAGTAAATGTATATAAAATTATTGTATATATTAAATCTAATTTAATTTCCTATAAATAAATAGAATAATGTTAATGTTCCTTTCTTTATTATTAATCACATTAAAAAATCTACTTATTGAGTTTTCTTCATGTTCAAGAAAAAATTAAATCTATATTTATGGGAATCCATTGACCAGAAAATGAGTTTCAATTAAATTTAATAGGATTCCAAAAGGAATGATCTCCACCCTTTAGGAAATCATTACTATCCAGTCCCTCCTCCTCACCCAACCTCCCGACATTTCAATTTTTTTCATCTACTCTCAATGAATTAAATCTGAAATAAAAAAAAATAAAAATAAATAATAAAATTATCTTGTTTACATATAAATTAATTGATTTCTTATTCAATTATAAAATACGGGGATTAAATTAAAGAAATTTGCATAGTATGTGAAAAATATACATATATACGTGTGTAAAAGGATATGTGAAAAATAAATAAATATAATAAAATCTGATTTAAAAAAAAATAAATGTTTTATATATTCATGTTTTTCAGAAATTGATTTTCAATTTGAATATTTTTTTTTTTTGTTTAATAAATTGAACTTTTACAAAAAAATATTCATATTAAATTGAAAACCTTTTGTTTGTTTGATTTTTTTTTATTATTATAGATTTTTAGAGAATGTCAGTTATATATATGGAGATTCAACGCAATCCTAAAAAATAGATGTATTATTAAATTATATTTCATTTATAGAAATGTAAAAATTATTTAATTTATTTTTTTTAAATTCCTATATTTACTAAATTTACTACCAAATTGAAAATACATGTTTTAATAAACAGTATAAAAAATCTGGAGTGTCTCCACTTGACTATTTTGCAAATTTGAATTGGATTAATTAACACATATATTATATTTAAATTTAATTTAATTAATTAAATTTATAAATTAAAATTAGTAAATAATATTTATTAAACCAGCACGTGTTTAGCTCTTTGTTGATGGCACCAGGACACTTTCAGCGATTCAATCAAGCTGAAATTGTATATAAAGCAGTTTTATACAATTTTTAATCATTTGGAAAACTATCAAACACATCTTTATTTGTACGATTAGTTTAGAGTTTCGAGGAAAAAAATGAAAACGTAGTAGGTAATGACCCTCTTCCGGATGAGCTACTCTCAAAAGGTGATAGAAAACTACAAATTTTGAATAATACCCGTGTACTAAATTTCATTATTCTAGCTCAAATAGTTTTTGCGTAATCTTGTCAACATACACACATACTCAGAGACAGTGGCGTACCTAGAACTTTTGCCGCCCGGGGCGATCTCCAGTTTGCCGCCCTTTTTATTATAAGTCAATCAAATAGTGGTATTTATAAATTAATGCACATAAATAAATTATTAAGTTATTTAATCAATATTAATTAATACACAGAGTAAATTTTTTTACACATATTTGTATGCACTCGTAAACATATTAATATAATATTTACTCTTCTAGCTTTCATACTAGAAAAATCGTGTATAATGCTCTCAAAATTTATATTTATATTTTTTCCGCCGGCCCTGCTTTTCAAAAGAAAAATCGATGATTTAAAAAAATATTGGTATATCACTTCAAAGTAATCATATAAACTTTTCAAAAGAAATGACATTTATAAACTGATATCAAAAAATTTTAGTTAGGAAAAATTGCTGAACAAAATCGTAAAGATGCGTTTACGAATTCAACGAATTTTAATGAATACAATAAAATAAAATTATTATCCTGTTCTTGGAATTAGAATTCAAAATTTACACTAAAATGCATTTATATACACCGAGGAATAATATTCGAAATCATATAGTTAATCATAATTTATATAAATCAAATAGTAAACTTATAATCATAATAATCATTTATTATTCAAGAAAGAAAAAAAAATAAATATGAAATGAATAAGTTGCTTTTTACAACTATAACTAAATATAAAAAATGCCGCCCCAAGATAAGTGCCGCCCGGTGCGGACCGCACCCACCGCACCCCCCTAGGTACGCCACTGCTCAGAGAGACATTTTTCTCAACCTTAGTGAAAAGGACTCAGGGATCATCAAAACGTTAAAAAATTTCGTGATCGCAGAGAGATAGTAAAAATGAGCTGTGGCCTGATAAATCGCCTCAAAAGAAATAACAATAAAACTAACAAAGGTATAATATTTTTCAAATTTTCTATTTTATAAATTATTATTTTCACTAGAATAAATTTTTTGACTTTACAGGTTTATTTCAAAAGTTGTGGTATTATAAAAAATGATTTTATTTTAAAATTTTCATTATTTTTGTTTAATATTTGTCTAATAATTATAGAATTTAGAGTATGGTGTGGTTGATAAAATTGATAATAAATAAAGTAATGGTAAAATAAAATCATTAAATAAAATTCATTAAATTAAATTTGGTACATGGGCATTATTCAAAATTCGCGTAGCTCAACCGGAAGAGGAACACTACCTACAACGTTTTGATTTTTTTTCCTCTAAAGTGACCTTGATATATGTTTGATAATTTTTCACATGATTAAAAATTGTATAAAACTGCTATATTTCAGCTTGATTGAATCGCTGAAAGTGCCAGAATTAATTTTTTAACACTCCAAATCTCACGCGCCGTGGTGCCATGAACAAAGAGCCAAACATGCGCTGGTTTAATAAATATTATCTATTAATTTTAATTTATAATTTATAATTAATTAAATTTAATTTAAATATAATATATTATGTTATTTAATCCAATTCAAATTGCAAGATAGTCGAGTGGACACACTCCAGCTCATTTATCAAAGGACAATCATCACTTCAATAAGGAAGCATTTTGAACATGAATGAACAGAAATGTTGAATCTTGACACATTTTATATTTAAAAATAGTTTAGTATATATTTTCAATATTATCTACAATTATATAAAATCTTATAAATTATTTCTATATCTTTATTATTAATAAAATAAATGAAAATTTAAAAAAAAATCAATGAAAATAAAATTAATAGAGTCTAGACGAAATATAAATAATAAATAATTATTATACTTTACTTTATCAAAGGACCAAACGAAAGTTTCCCAGACAAAAACAACTTAAATTGTTAATCCTTAAATGTTTAATGAACACACAATACCCATAATACAATATATGTTTCTTTCAAGGTTTCAAAAAAATCGTTTCCTTGTAACGATCAAGTAACCCGCAAAAGGTTTAGGATACCAAATTGTACTATTTATGTATGCAATTTGTCAATTTGCATATCGGGTTGCTAACCTCTAATCTAGAGAAATAATTGTTTTAAGATGTGCATAACAAATCTCAAAAATCCCAATCCTATTTAACTTGGCATCATGTTATTTTATGACTGTTTCGATAACACTATCAAAATGATCTGTATTCTTAACATGTATGATCCGGATGAATATATATGTGTGTGTGTGTGTGTTTTAATAAACTTGCTTAAACACTTCCTGAACGAGAATTTATGTCTTGGATTCTTATATATTGGGTTCACTCGAAGGGAATTCTCTTCGCACTTCATCTCCTTTGCCTTCAATCCTTCACAAGATTTGCAGTTAAAGTTCACATAGTATGTGTGGGGCTGCCGTCTTTTTATCTGATCCATCTGATCCGATCCATCACTGTCCGAGCGGAGATCCTATCAGAAGAAGCCACCTGTGCCCTCAGCCCACTATTCAAGAGTTGGCAAAAAATGACCCCCACGGCCCAAAGAACAATTCCATTTATTATCTCTATCTATCCAAATATTATTCATACACATCAATAGATAGAACTACTACTACTGCTTTATCTTTATAATTTATTTCATATTAAACTTATCTTACTTAACTTATCTGGAAGTGTAATTGAATACAACTTTTAAAAATTTTTTATAAGAGATGATTTTAATGATAAAATAAAATGAAAATTAATAAATTGTCTAAAGAAATTAATACTTTCTTAGAATATGATATTAAAAATATTATTTTGTTTTATTCATTGTGTTTATATTTAAGGGTAAAGGATGAGCTAACAGTATTGTATCATAGAAACATTAAAAAAATCTAAAAATAAACGATGGAAATCTTATATTTTTTAATTTTATAGATAATTGGAATTATATTATTTATCCAGCAAAATATTAAATAGATAACTATAAATATAGAAAAAGATTTTGTTTTTATTTTTAATTCAACTTCAATTCTTTTAATATAGTTTTAGTTAATTCATTTTTACTATCTCGCCAGAGAAAATTTTGGTGTTTTTGAAGGTCCCTGAGTGATTTTCACTAATGTTGAGAAAAATGTATGTCTGTCTGTAGACAAGATTACGCAAAAACTGTTTGAGCTAGAATCATGATATTTGGTATTATTCAAAATTCGTAGTTTTCTATCAACTTTTGATAAAAGTAGTTGATTTGGAAGAGAATCATTACCAACCATGTTTTCATTTTTTTACCTCGAAACTGACCATAAAAATAAAGATATATGTTTGATAGTTTTACACATGATTAAAAATTGTATAAAAATGCTATGTTTAGAATTTCAGCTTGATTGAATCACTGAAAGTACCGGAATTAATTTTTTTAATTTTGAATTTTGACTTAAAAATGAAGGTATAGGTTTTAAATTTAAATATAAATTTTTTAATTAATTAATTCAATTGAATTATAATAAATTTATAATTTAATTTAATTTAAATATAATATATGTTAATTAATCAAATTCAAATTTTGTGAGATACTCCAGATTTTTATAAAAATTGACAGATCTGAGAGGGAATTAATAAAGATTCTCAACAAATACCTTTCTGTTATACATTCCATTATTCTATACAAAGAGTATATACAAGAGAAACACAATACAGCACTGGTTGATAAATTGAAAAAGACACCTATGGAATCTCCTAAGATTAGTATAATGTCAATCCTCACCTGCAGGCGATACATTTAATACTAAAATTTATATACATATATTATATATAAAAAGAGAGGGAGAGAGAGAAAGAAATTAGAGAAAAAAAATCCTAGCGATCTGAGATTAATAAAAATTTCAAAGATGAATAAACGAATTAACTGTTGAAAGGTAATAATTTTTTGTCACGATTGACCATCTTTATAATTATCTCAGTTCATATCTGTTTTGAAAGATTAGATGGTTCCTCTTTTCCGTGCCGGACAATTTCCGCTTCACTGAGTAACTCAATAATAATTCCCTTCCTCTTTAACTCCCCTCTCAAACCTTTTCTATCAAAAAAAAAAAATATGATAGAAAGAAAACAACTCTAATGATGAGAGTAATCGGTTAGCCATTTACTAATAAAATATTATTATTTTTATATACTATAGAATTAATAGGAAAATATAGTTTTAATAGTGAATGAAAAAAAGCGGGAGTGTCCTCCCCTAGACTTTCCCGCATATAAATAGGTATAAAGAGTTGTGAATGAATATTTAGAATGTGTAAACTTGGTATTGATAAAGAGCCAGTTCGTATTAGTTTATTGGTGTCAAATTTGATATTTGGTAACATTATATATATATATATATATATATATATATATATATATATATATATATGTATATACATAGAATAAAGTGCTACTTCGGGTTAACTGATATTTTAAAAATGTAAAATATCTGAAAGTACACTGTAACTTTACTAAACAAGGTAAACGCTATTTGTATAGGTAAAATGTCACTTCCGGTAGTCAGATCATGATGAAATTTGGTATCTGAATTTTTTTCATATTTTTAAATCTATATACAAAATATGAAGCAAATATCTCGAATCAAACAGGTACTTTACCTGAAAGGTAAACGCAACCAGTGTAGGTAAATTACCACTTCCGGTTAAGCGATTTTGACGAAATTTTGATAGAAATCTACAAACTGTGAATAATATCGGTGTACCAAGTTTCGAAGTCCTAGCTTGATTAGTTTCTGAATAAATTCGCTCCCAGACAAACATTGCATACATCCATACATCCATACATACACACACACAGACATAATTCGAAAAATGGTATTTTCCGACTCAGGGAGGTCTAAAACGTCAAGATCTATCGAAATCTCAAAGTCGAAATTTTTGACGATTCCAATACTTCCCTTATACGAAGTATGCGGGAAAGTAAAAATAATAAATATTCTTAATTATAATTAAATAAACGATATATAAAGTTAATGAAAAGAAAAACATAGATACATATAGAAAAAATCTTTAATGATGTTTTTAAAAATAATTTATGAGTATATAGTAGATACCTAGAATATCTAGACTAGTAAAGAGTGTGGGGGAGAAATCGATCTAAATTTTAATCTATATTTTTCCAATTCAAACAAAATACTTATGTAAATTAATGTGCTTCCCATTAATCGCCCTGCTTCCTCATCGGTCCCTTCTTTCGAAAATAAAATAGATTATGCAACTAATTTGAATAATTATCATGCCAACAATTGTTTACAAAAATTAGCAAAAAATCCAAATGTGAAGAATTAAAATTTATCAGAATTGATTTTCAAAAATTCAAATAAAATATAGAAATATATTTTTTTTCACTTAAGTACTATTTTATTTAAAAATGTTTTATTTAGAGACATTTTAGATGAAAAAGTGTAAGTATAGTGAAATGTTGTGTGGGGAGAGGGGCAGAAGAAAATATATAATATGAAAAGCTAACTAATGAAGCACGTCAAAGTATAATTTATGAGGTTTTTCGAGGTGGTAAAATTAAGTAGGGGAAAAATAAGTTTTTAATATTATTTAATGACATTTTACAAAGATAATTTCAATCCTGGCATCGATTAGTATGCACACAGGCGAGGGGTGAAAAAAATCCGGACCTCGCCAGAAAGGCCCCTCATTGAAACCAGTCTGACAAATCAAAAGACCTAAGCCGCAACCGCCCGGAATTGGAAACGCCTTACAAAAGAAAAGTATGGATTTATATTAGAAAACAAAGTAAAAGAGAATGTTTCATTTTATTTATTGACAAAAAGTTGGCCTTTAATATTTAAATGATTAATATTAGTAATATTTTGATCGAACATTTTATGAAATCTAGTAATGTGATGATGTAAAGGATTAAAAGAAGTAAGGGAAATATTACATAAGATATTTGTTAATCATTGATCAAGTAATCCGATGTCAACTTCCATATGAAATCCAGGCAGTTAATAGAATGTGAATTTTCGAAAATAATCAATATTCAAACATAATTATGAATATTATTCTAGAAAATGTAATATAAATATTAACAGATCACAAGTTTTGATTCGTATATATTATTATAGATCCAAAATCATTTCAAAAAGTCATGTTATCAAACAAATGAAATCTAATTTTGCTTTCTCTCATTTGATTAAAATTAAATATAGTCTAAATTATATATATGATAATACTAATAATAATGAAATAATATAATTAAATAATAATATAAATCAAATAATCAGATAATAATAAAAATTTTCGCAAAATATTGGTTAAATTTTTAATTATTATGTTGTATGTAATACTCTCATTAGAATGTCTCACTTAAACAATAAAAATGTGCAGGCATACATTTTCAAACATCTTGTATCATTAAGATCACGATCAAAGTAATGAAGTTGGAGGGAGGGGGGGATTATTTCAACTAAATTATTTTAATTCTTTAAATCTTTGTTTCACGTTTACATAATTTTAGCTCAAGAACATCAGCGTCTACATAATAAAACTTTTGATAGCATTTTTTAAACATTTTTTTAAGAGGAATGATTTACACGCAGAATTCACCCCTCCATTAGAATTAGATTAAGAATGAATTCAAATAAGTTGACCTGTGACCAGGTGCGAACCGGCCGACGGTTTGAAGTAAATAAATTTCCAGCTACAGAAACAATTTCAAATAATTTTAATATATCTATTAATGTAATAAAAAATAGATATGGATAGAACATAAATATTTATAATTTTATTTTATTTGTAATATACATATATGTAAGACCAGGCTGTGACGTCTTGAATGACTGGATGACGTCATATAATTTTAAATTAAGAAAAAACTAATAAAGATGATTTTTCTCGAGGATAAAACCAATACAAAGTGCATGATTCGTGGTGATATGTAAAAAATCTCCTCATGTGAAATTTGGTGTGAAAATAACCCTTCCCTTCCTATCGTCGATCGCTAATACTACCACTTCCGGTTTCTGGATTTGCACCAAAAGTTGATCCATTTATCATACTGATGCATTAAGTAAATATTCCAAATTTCAGCAAAATCCGTTGAGCTGTTCAAGCTGTACACATCTATTCGGACAGACGGACAGACATGATAAAAATACATTTTTCTGTTAAGAAAATGCATGGTTCGTGGAGATATGTAAAAATCTCCGCATATGAAATTTGGTGTGAAAACAATACCTCCCTTACTATCGTCGGCCGGTAAAAATGACACAATAATATTCCTCCAATCTAAAAATAATATAAAATATCTTTCTCTACCTCTCATTGAAATAGTTGATATCCAATGTTGAAACAAGGTAAATGTTTGTTTATAGATTTTGAACTAATAATTTAGTCGTAATTCAGTGTGAATGTTAAAGATTGGATCTCTTGTTAATATACAATTAACTTGTTATTTCAGAAAGGTGATGTTTATATCGTTCTGGGTTTAGTTTTGTTGTTTGGAAAATGGTGAATAAATATGAATAGGCTGTTAAAATAGAAATGATGATCCTAAAAATCCATGATAATGTTCCCCATAGGATTTCATATTGTTTAGGCTCACAATCTCTCTATTCTCTCAATCTCTCTTTTACCTATTGAATAGAGAGTGGCAAATGCAACGGTCCCCGTGCCACATGTGGCTTACAATGAATATATTTATGACCCAAACAACAAAAATCTACACAGAAATATATTAATATTAAAAATTTGTACACAATGTTCATAAGTGTATAATGTAATTAGGTGAAGGTCCAATAACAATGTGGGTCTAAAATAAGACATGTGCTTAAAAAAATCTGGAGTGTCTCCACTCGACTATCTCGCAAATTTGAATTGAATTAATTAACACATATATTATATTTAAATTTAATTTAATTAATTATAAATTATCAATTAAAATTAATAAATAATATTTATTAAACCAGCGCATGTTTGGCTCTTTGTTGATGGCACCACGTCACGTGTTGGGGCGTGAGATTTGCAGTATTAAAAAATTAATTCTGGTACTATCAGCGATTCAATCAAGCTGAAATTCTATATATAGCAGTTTTATACAATTATTAATCATGTGAAAAATTATCAAACATATATCTTTATTTTTACGGTCACTTTAGAAGAAAAAAAATCAAAACGTTGTAGGTAATGACCCTCTTCCGATTGACTTGGTGCCATCAAGAAAGAGACAAACACGCGCTTGTTTAATAAATATTATTTATTAATTTTAATTTATAATTTATAATTAATTAAATTAAATATAATATATGTGTTAATTAATTCAATTCAAAAATGCGAGATAGTCGAGTGGAGACACTCCAGATTTTTTGAAAACGTAATAAGTCTTCTTCTTCTTCTTCTTCCCCAAGAAGAATAAGTATTAAGCTAAGAAATAGATATATTTTATTTCTCATTTAAGTTGGTGTTGTCATTTCTTCATATTAAAATGTTTTTACTAATGTGCAACTCGTTTGTAACTAGGACTGTCACAAAATGAAATTGTCACACAATTATGTTTGTAACATTCTTATTACAAATGTACAGATTATAAAATTACGCAAAACAATTCTTTTAAATGCCAGATTACCAAGTCTTGTTTGCAGCCAAATGAACCGGTAAAAAGATACTGTGGTGCCAATAATTTAATAATATGTTGATTAAACCAGTTATCTACCATAATATATAATGCAATAATTTAAATATACGTATTTTTTTTTTTTTGGCTTTTTCGGAATATATCTCCATTTAGCCAGCTTTCTCAGATTTGTTTATTATTTTTATTTATATTTATATTAATATTAATATATCGATGCACACGGCGAGGTTTGAACCCTCGAACTCGAGTCGGCGGACCGGTCACTATAAACTCACGGCTTAGCTCCCGGTTAAATATGCGTATTTATGTTTTCAATTTGATCAATGAGAAAGATTATTTTTTATTTTGTTTGTGATAGCCCTTATGATTTAGCATAAATAAAATTCTCTTTAACTCAGGTCACGATTTTTTTTATCTCTTTTGTAAAAAATTAATTAAAAAAAAACTTTTAAATAATTGATTAAAAAAAAAACAGTTTATAAATAATTTTTAATAGACAACAAAAGTAAAGTTTTTAGTTGAAATTTATTTTATTAATCGTAATATTCATATAAACTAATAGTGAAGTGTTTGAGTGAATAGAAAGATTATTTTTCATTGTAAAAGTATGTTGATAAATCCAACGATAATATTTTAAATTTTTTCCCTTCTATTTGTTTAGTTTTGCAAAGTTTTTTTTTAAATCGAACAGCTGGTACTGCGCCTGTGACCACCTCCCATAATATCGTCTGTTTAAAAGTTGATGTGCTTTTATTTCTTTTTTTTTAACCCCTACACTGGCCGCCATTTTCTATAGCGACTAAAATAAACGTCAGTTGCATTTCTATTCTACTGAATAACGAACGCCTCCGGCTGTACAGAGAAATTCAACAAAACCAGCGATTTTTTATGACCCCCAAACCTTGTAGTACTTCAACTCAAATATATATTATTAAGATGACTACATTGGAAAACTTTTGAAAGATAATTTCAATTTTTATTTTTACCATTACAATATCATATTTATTAGAATAATAATTCATTTGAAATTGAAATTAAAAAAATATTCTAATTCAAAAATATTTTACTTATAATAACGTTTAATACATTAATTAATTATACTTATAAAAGTTTATAATTTAATCATAGTCTATACAGTTTGTATCTTCCCTTATAATTATAAAAATCTGAAATATATGAATTAATGAACCAGAACAAAGTAATTATTTATAATTACAATTTATCATAATTTGTTAAAAAAAAAATCTGGAGTGTCTCCACTCGACTATCTCGAAATTTGAATTGAATTAAATAACATAATATATTATATTTAAATTAAATTTAATTAATTATAAATTATAAATTAAAATGAATAAATAATATTTATTTAACCAGCGAATGTTTGGTTCTTTTTTTGATGGCACCACGTCACGTGTTGGCGCTTAAGATTTGCAGTGTTAAAAAATTAATTCTGGTACTTTCAGCGATTCTATCAAGCTAAAATTCTATATATAGCAGTTTTATACAATTATTAATCATGTGAAAAATTATCAAACATATATCTTTATTTTTACGGTCACTTTAGAGGAAAAAAATCAAAACGTTGTAGGTAATGACTCTCTTCGGATTGAGATATATTTCTCAAAAGTTGATAGAAAACTACGAATTTTGAATAATACCCGTATACCAAATTTCATTATTTTAGCTCAAACCGTTTTTGCGTAATCTTGGTTACATACATGCACACGCACATACACACACACAGAGACAGACATTTTTCTCAACCTTAGTGAAAATGATTCAGGAACCTACAAAACGTATAAAAACATCAAAATCTCAACATCGAAAATGGCGAGATAGTAATAATAATAAGCCTTATTGGTTCAAATGTTCAAAAATTTCTGTATCCTGCAAATATCAGTCAATTTTTTAATAATTTTATTAATTTCCCTGTGTTTTTTATATTTAATTTATGTAAATTTAACTAATATTTCATTTATATTATTTATGGTTTTGCTTTACTTGTGTAAAGTAAAATACCTCTATCCGAATATCTAAAATCTTTTTAATTTAAAGTGTTGCGGTTAAAGTCCTAACCTTTTGAACTTACCTCTATATTACACCGATATACACAATTAAACATTAATTAAATCCTTTTTATAAATAAATTTTCTAATATAAATATATATCCATATTGAATATTAAATTAAATAAAAAATACTCGTATTAGATTCAATTATTTGCGAGAGGCGAGAGAGGGAAGGGATATCTTTCAACTATGGTATGACAATCATAAGCAATTTATATTAACAAATGCGACTGTGGAATTATGGAATATTTATAGCTTGCTTTGGTCGTTAAGTTTATTAATTCATACGAGCTTCTGTGAAACGCTATGATTGGACATTTTATGTAGCATTCTGTGATTTACAAATCGTGACTACATATATGCGTAAATTTTAGTGAGTGCTAATTATTTAAAAATTTCTAATCCCCCGGCATTTTCAAATAAATTTACTAAATTAATTATATCAACTGAATAGTTAAGAGTTTACCCATTCTGAGTAATGTCCTTGCACATTTTTTGCCATTAATTATTTAATTACAATATCATTTAAATCACCCATTCTTTTCATATCACTATTATATTCATAGCCTATAAATATAAAATTTGATTCCAATGCTTTCTTAATTTGCAAGTAAACTTTATTGTGGAACTTTAACTTTGGTAATTTGAAATTTATAAATTTCTATTGATACTTTTTTACCGACCGACGATAGTAAGGGAGGTATTGTTTTCACACCAAATTTCACATGTGGAGATTTTTACATATCTCCCCACGAATCATGCATTTTCTTAACAGAAAAAAGTATTTTTAGCATGATATCTGTCCGTCCGTCCGTCTGTCCGTCTGTTCGTCGGTATAGATGTGTACAGCCTGAACGGCTCAACCGATTTTGATGAAATTTGGTATATTTACTTAATGCATCAGTGGGATGAATTGATCAACTTTTGGTGCAAATCCGGAAACCGGAAGTGGTAGTATTAGCGATCGACGATAGGAAGGGAAGGGTTATTTTCACACCAAATTTCACATGAGGGGATTTTTTACATATCACCACGAATCATGCACTTTGTATTGGTTTTATTCTCGAGAAAAATCATCTTTATTAGTTTTTTCTTGATTTAAAATTATATGACGTCATCCAGCCATTCATGACGTCACAGCCTGGTCTTGCATATATATTATAAATAAAATAAAATTAAAAATGTTTAGATTTATTATTTATGTATCCATATCTGTTTTTTATTACATTAATAGATATATTAAAATTATTTGAAATTGTTTCTGTAGCTGGAAATTAATTTACTTCAAACCGTCGGTCGGTTCGGACCTGGCCACAGGTCAACTTATTAAAATATGTTTAATTCTTTTGATATAACCTTGACAAGGGGCTCCGTCCCCTGTACCCCTTTAACGTTAACAAATAATCGAATATCTTTGTATCTCTTATAACTATCCTGAACAAAAATGTTATAGTTTTAGATATTAAATATTAAATCAAAAAAAGTGAAATGATTATTAAAAAAATATACTATTTGGAATTTTTACTATGTAAATTCTTTAATTTTAGACACCGTAATTAAAGAACAGTATATAATATTTTTATTAATTAATTTAATTAAGCATATTATATAATGATAGTAATAATAATAGGAACATGATAAGTGGATTTACGAAAAAATGTTTTGAATAATTGCTTAATCTTAAAGATATATTTTTCGAAAAATAGAAGTTATTTTTTAAGACTTTAAAAAAAACTTTTCAAATTATATAGTATTGAAATTGTATATTTGAATGTCTCAAGATTTCATTTCTGACACTTTTACGATCTCTCTCTATGTGGGTGGTGGTTCACGTTCTTAGTGTATACATCATTTGATGCTTATCTTCTATATATATAAAAAAAGGATTTTGTCTGCACATTGCTCAGAATTTAAAAATTTTTGCATACATATTTGCGTTTCAAAATTAATTAACTAATTCATTTTAATTAGGCTCTTTATTCAAAGTATCTAGACCATTGTTGTTGAAGTGCTAAGTAGGCGGACCATACAACAACCCCATCATGAAGAAGAATATACTTATTGAGGCTAAGAGAAAAATTATTTTCTAGTTTTTAGTGCATTTATAAATAAAACACTGTAACTTAATTTTTTTTAATTATTTATTTTATCTAATATTATTAGTTACACCCTGTAACTTAGTGAATATAATAAAAAAACAACCGTCTATCAAGGCAAGCAGTGAATTTTATTTTCACCAAATTCCTATCTCCAAGCTGATTTATTTTAGCAACGAGGCTGTCTTCACAGATATATATATATAAGTTTGATAATAAATTTTACGAGTTGTTATTGAGCCTCCTGTGGTTCTCAAATAACAACTCGTTGGCGCCCAAACTACAAACAAGTAGTGGTAGCTCTCCAGGGCAGTATTCATCGAATCGCGGACTTCGCCAGGGGTTGCAAGGAGATTATCTGCGTGGGGACGCTATCTGCCCAAGGTCAAAGGACAAGCGACCACGCGGCGGACATTACCATCCAGAAAGCCCAGGAAAGAGAAAAACAAAGCTCTTTCGAACTGGAGAAGCTTAAAATCACCTCAAGCGGCGGCCATTACCATCCACTACAATATGTTTTATAGTAAATAAATCAAATCAAAAGAGAGAGTCAATCCATTTGATATTGCCTGACTGGTTAAGCATGAAGACCGCCGTAGAACAACTAGAATTAAATATTTACATATGTATATGTGATAATTTGTTATATATATATATATAAACATAATAATGATAAAATAGGTCAAATTTTATTTAATTTATTATGAAAATAAATCAATTAATATCTTAATGTCATCGATCAATGGATGTAAGTTTTTTTTTCTTTAATTTTGATTAATAAAATAATGAAATGGATGATATCATCTTTAGATAGACACAAAATTCTTATATAACTCATGAATTATAATTAAAATTGAATGATATTTTGCTTTTAGATAACTTTGCGATAATAGGTAAAAGAAATATTATAAAAAAATATTGTTTTTATAATTAATTATAGAAATTTTTAATGAATATGGAAAATATTGTTTTTTCAATTTATTTAATTTGTTGTAATTTGTTTTTTTTTAATTATTATCATTTTAATTTTGATAAATGCTTAGTCTTAAAGTTAAAAATTTTAATAATTGGATTACAGATTAGAAATCATGAACTTTTTATAAAAATATTTTTATTATCTCTCTATATATATAATATTTATAATTTAAAATTAGAATCTAATTGAAATAATAAATATGATGAATGTCAAAATTTTTTAAAACAAATTATGTAAATCATGATTAAATAGTTTTAATTCAACTTAACGATTTTTGTGTATTTTTCAGAAATTTAAATTGAATAACTATGTTAATAATCTTTTGGGGTTAAATTTTGTTGATAATCACAGATAAGAACTAGGTAAGTTGATATAACTAAAACATTGAATAAATTGTAAAATCAGCTAAGAAAACGTGTGATGATCAATTAGTGTTAATGAAGTCACTTAATTTTTACTTTCCCGCATACTTCGTATAAGGGAAGTATTGGAATCGTCAAAAATTTCGACTTCGAGATTTCGATAGATCTTGACGTTTTAGACCTCCCTGAGTCGGAAAATACCATTTTTCGAATTATGTCTGTGTGTGTGTATGTATGTATGTATGTATGTGTGTAATGTCTGTGAGCAAATTTACTCAAAAACTAATCAAGCTAGGACTTCGAAATTTGGTACACCAATATTATTCACAGTTTGTAGATTTCTATCAAAATTTCGTCAAAATCGGTTAACCGGAAGTGGTACTTTACCTACACTGGTTGCGTTTACCTTTCAAGTAAAGTACCAGTTTGCTTCGAGATATTTGCTTTCTATTTTGTATATAGATTTAAAAATATGAAAAAAATTCAGATACCAAATTTCATCATGATCTGACTACTGGAAGTGACATTTTACCTATACAAGTAGCGTTAGGTGTCAATTATAAATATATATAATAGTGTTAAACCATTTTACTTTATAATTTAAATTAATTAGTTTGTTTATTTTTATTGTTGTTAAAACATAATAATAATAACCTAATTACCTATTTATATGCGGGAAAGTCTAGGGGAGGACACTCCCGCTTTTTATATTTTTTCATCTTTCAAAATTTCTTATTTCATGTTTTAAGTCAACTTACTATTCTTTACATATATTATATTGGATAGTTAGTCGTTTTGTTTTTCTGAAAGAAATTTATATAATATTAATTTTAAATAAAATTTCGTTTAAAATAAATGAATAAATTTAATTTAATTTTAGTTCGAAGAGAGATAGAGATTGAGTTTCCTGATATAATTTTTCTTTTTTTTTTCTTTTTTATAAAATATAATTAATAGTTGCATACTTTTGGTCAGTAGAAGTTTAATGTTGACTTTTCGTGGTTATTTACTTTATATGTATAAATATTTAATATTGATATTTTATTTATTATATTTTACAATATCATGAGAGTAACCTTAAAAGGAGGAGAATCTCTCCCAAAGATTAATCTGGCAGAGTGCTTTTTTAAATAAAGTAAAAGTTTTTTTTATTTATTAATAATTGGAATTTGAGTGAATTGGATTTTGAATTGAAAATAATGTTGTGTATATATAATCTGCAAATGACCTAAAGTTTAACATTATTTTTATTCAAACGATTACTATACAAATCTGGTAAAGTTTTTGTTTTACAAAACTAGATAATTATTGTAGTTTTGTATTTTTAATTAGGACTTTTTATATATTTTAAAAATTGATTATATATATATACATACATGTATGTTGCGAAACGAGTGAAGTGTATGAAGAAGGGACAGGGGGGGCAAGAGGGATTGTCATATACATAAATCATAACTCAAGGGATTAATTTCCTACCCTTCTGAGTGTAGGGGTGGACTCTTGTGTTATTAACCTTGTTTAAGTTAAATGAAGATATACGATGGATTGCATTTCAAAAATAATTATTATTACTATAGATGTGTAACATAATTAAGTGAAACAAATGATAATAAATAAAATCATATTTTGATTTGTTATGAGATTATTTTAGTTTAAATAAGAATTCATGATCAATATATGAATATAAACCTATCTATTTTGATAGTTTGATATAAAGAGACAATAATTTACTATTTCCAATACCTATACATCTATGTTAATTGGAATTGAAATTTCCATTTATTAACAAATAACTTTTCTACTTTTCCGAATAAATTTTACACCTGCTCCTAATAGTAAGAGTACATCTATAAATTATATAGTTTATACAATTACAATTAACAGTATATACATATATTAACTAATAACTAAACTAACTAAATATTAAAATAGCTAATCAAATATGAAAAATTATTAAAAGGGACACCAATAAGAATATAATTTCATAATTATGGTTATAAAGACACTTCGCAGGGTAAACCTATTTTCGTGGCTCCGGGTTCAAGTCCTTGGCCTGGCAGAGGGATTTTTTTCAACCTGAGGTCTAAGGGCCGGGGTCAACCCAGTCTTGGGAAGCTATTAAAAAGTAGCGCCTCCGATCCAAAAAATCAAGGTAAAGGTTGATAGGACCCGTTTTACTGATCATAGGACACCTGTCCTTGTATAGGATGGACAAAAATCAGAGGTTTTTTTTATTATAGATATTATATAAATATAAAGAGTAATTAAATTTATGTTTTCAACCAAAAAATTCATTCAATGAAAATACATGTTCTAAGTGTCGTTATTAGCGAAATTTTGATTAACTGCTCATATTTACTTGTATATAAAAATAGAAAGAACTGATTTAGTTCAAATAATTTATTCTACATCAAATGATGTTCCTAAATTTTTGTTTAAATCTTTTTCTACATATTATTCATCTGTTCTCATTATAAAATGTAATCATTTCCATATAAAATATTTATTCATTATTATTAAATAACCATCATGTGTAGCAAGTGTAATTTATTTGAAATTAAATTGTGAATGCGAAATCAAAGAGTCAGAGAATCAACTTTAATATAATTTGTTTTATTTTCTATATAAAGGAGAATTTCAAAGGAATTCAAATATTAATTTATGATTATTTTTATTATAATAACATTCGCGAAATACTCAAAATGCAGCAGTATTTGATTTATTTAATTCAAAATAATTAAATTTTTAATTTTACTGCTTTAATGATATAGAAAAGTCAATAATAAATTCCTTAAGTTTAAATAAGCAAGAATGTATCGGACAATCAGACTTTAAAAGGATATTTACAACGTTTTTACAACATAATAATATCCTGATCTTATTCGATATTCTTTTAAAACAAATATATCTAATTTAATTGGTTACAAAAATAATTACCATTTTAATTCCTAGATTCAGAAAATCAGAATATCACGCTAACCTCTTAGTAATGAATGTATAGGTTTGGAGGTCAGCAGACTTGATCTTTCGCTCCTCCCCCCCCCCTCCACACACACACACACACACACACACATATATATATACTCCTCCGTTCTAGAAGAAACATTTTTGAAATATTGTAACGAAAGACGTTAAAAATATTTTCAAACTCTTATTTTTCTTTCTGTCTAAATGACTAAAAATAATGTTGATATGTTTCTACTATGTTATGATTAATAATAATAATAATAATTATATAATAATATTAATAATAAGCATATTTCTTTGTAATTTTTAACATCTGTTAAATAAATTAACATTTGAAATTTTTTAAATATTTATTTATATAAAACATACTTGAGAATCCCATCCTTTTCAAACACACCTATTCTGGTCATTCAAGTTTCTTAGGGTGAATAAGATTTTTTAAACTTTCTTCGCTAATGGAGTATAATTTTTAACAATTAAATAATGGGTGGTCGAAAAAGTCTTTTCGTATTTTGTCCATAGATGTCGTTGGAATCGTATATCTCCAGTGCTACCAATCACATTGTGTCATACCATATAGTGTTGGAAAGGTGAAATTTCAAGCTTCATTTAACCTTAAAGAAAATTAAATTTGGTGAAGCTGAACAAAAGTTACAGCTTTTCAAAAATGAGTGAAAATAATGAAGAAATTCGCTATATTTTGAAATATTTGTATAATAAGTTGACCTGTGGCCAGGTCCGAACCGACCGACGGTTTGAAGTAAATTAATTAGCAGCTACAGAAACAATTTCAAATAATTTTAATATATCTATTAATGTAATAAAAAACAGATATGGATACATAAATAATCAATCTAAACATTTTTAATTTTATTTTATTTCTAATATATATGCAAGACCAGACTGTGACGTCATGAATGGCTGGGATGACGTCATATAATTTTAAATCAAGAAAAAACTAATAAATATGATTTTCCCGAGGATAAAACCAATACAAAGTGTATGATTCGTGGTAATATATAAAAAAATCTCCTCATGTGAAATTTGGTGTGAAAATAACCCTTCCCTTCCTATCGTCGATCGCTAATACTACCACTTCCGGTTTCCGGATTTGCACCAAAAGTTGATCAATTCATCCCACTGATGCATTAAGTAAATATACCAAATTTTATCAAAATCCGTTGAGCCGTTCAAGCTGTAATATCTATACGGACGGACGGACGGACGGACGGACAGACATCATGCTAAAAATACTTTTTTCTGTTAAGAAAATGCATGATTCGTGGAGATATGTAAAAATCTCCACATGTGAAATTTGGTGTGAAAACAATACCTCCCTTACTATCGTCGGTCGGTAAAAAAGGGAAGAATACCACACAAGCCGCCAATGAAATTTGTGAAGTTCACGGAGACGATGCTATATTAGTTCGTGTAGCACAACCATGGTTCGCTCGCTTTCGTTCTGGAAATTTCAATGTGAAAGATGCACGGTCGAAAAAATCGATGAAATTATGGAAAAGATTGACAAGGACCGTCACATAAGCAGCCATGACATTGCCAAGGAACTAAACATTCATCATCAAACGGTTTTGAATCATTTAAAAAAGGCTGGCTACAAAAAGAAGCTTGATGTGTGGGTACCACATGATTAGAAATACGAAAAGACTTTTTCAACTACCCTATATATAAAATTTACCCTATAAAATTATCTTTATTTTTAAGACAACTTTATATTTCATATTTACTTTTAAATTAACGGATAGATTTATTAAAGGGATATAGTTCTAATTTTTTACAAAAATTAGAAAAATTTCTATATTCATATCATTTACATAACCTGAAAGTGATGATCCTCAATATCACAGTGGTCAATTGTATATTATAGAAAAGAAAACACTGATTAATTCTGTATTCTCTTTTTTATTATAAATCTTATCACAGAGTTATGATCATATATGGGTACATTATATAGCATAATATATCTGTTTATGAATTCTCGTACAATTGATGTTTAAAATGTATTTAGAGCTAAATACATTGAGATTCAATCTAATATTCTATAAAGACCTTTGACACTCATCTCATATATTATAGAATATTATCTCTACTGATGATGTGGGCGGAGGCCTGGATCTCTCTGCTAAATCTCACCCCTCTCCTTCCCCCTTAACCCTCTAACTGTTTGTAATTGCAAATATTGCCCATTGGAAGAAAGATCTCAAGGGAATTTCATCAACTCATGCATTGTTTCTCCAAATGCGATTACCATTACAATGCTGTTGTATTCTTTCAACGCTTTCAAGAATTCAACAAGAAAAATTAAAAACAAATATAAAAACTTCCAAATATTTTATTTACATAAAATTTTTAAGGATTTTGATTATTAGAATATATATGTAAATTAGCTGGAGTGTCTCCACTCGACTATCTCGCAATTTGAATTGGATTAAATAACATAATATATTATATTTAAATTAAATTTAATTAATTATAAATTATAAATAATAAATATTAAACCAGCGCATGTTTGGCTTTTTATTGATGGCACCATGGCACGTGTTGGCGCGTGAGATTTGCAGTGTTAAAAAATTAATTCTGGTACTTTCAGCAATTCAATCAAGCTGAAATTCTATATATAGCAGTTTTATACAATTATTAATCATGTGAAAAATTATCAAACATATATCTTTATTTTTACGGTCACTTTAGAGGAAAAAAAATCAAAACGTTGTAGGTAATGACCCTCTTCCGGTTGAGCTACATTTCTCAAAAGTTGATAGAAAACTATGAATTTTGAATAATGTCCATGTACCAAATTTCATCATTCTAGCTCAAACCGTTTTTGCGTAATCTTGTCTACATACATACACACACACACATACACACATACACACACACATACACACATACACACACACACAGACATTTTTCTCAACCTTAGTGAAAATGATTCAGGAACCTTCAAAACGTATAAAAACATCGAAAATTTTCATGATCGCAATACTATCTCTGGCGAGATAGTAAAAATAGTGGAATTAAAAGAATAACTAATTATTATTTATTACCTATATATTAATACTATAGATGTAAAGTTATTTATTTTAAAGATTTAAATAATATTAATTAAAGATAAAATTAATCAGAGATAGAAGATTTTTATGAAATTTAATCAAAATCATTCAAATGATTTATTTTTGAGAAAAACGTAAAAAACATTTAATTATTAAAATAACAAGAATTTCAGAGACGCCTACATACCCAAAAACGTACTCAAACAAAGAGATTTGGTTTTTGACACATTGTAACTTATTCTTACTCTATAAACGTGAATATCTATTAAAATTTCAAATTCACAAAGAAATTACTATTACTTTTACATACAATTTATATTTGATTTCACATATTCCACTTGCCATAAATAATATTTTATAATAATAAATAAATTTAAAGGAATAATAATTTTTTTCATTTTTAATAGGATCACAAATACTTCTAAAAGGTATAACAATATAAATGAATAATTTAAAAGTAACCAAAAGAAAAACAAAAAGAAAAAATACAGAAATTAAGCAAATGAAGGTATAAATGTGATCTAAGTATTGAGTTTGTGGTTTAGTAAACCATAATGCCGAGTCACCCTCTTGAATCAACAACTTTTCCTTTCCATTTACTTAAGAGAGACAAGTGACTCCAAATGGAGACATAATTTATTTTACCTGTCATCATTATATAAAGGAAGAATGCAATAGAAAATAATATTAAAATATAAATGAATATTTTATTATAAATTTATAAAAATATTTTATCAATCTAATAATTCTTCTTAATAAATTTATTAAATAGATAGATTATTATAAAATATACAAAAAACTTAATTAACTGATCTTTAAAAATAAAAAGATACTAATTTGAAGAAAGATTTTACTATTTTGTGAAAAATCAATAGTGTATAAATCGATATTCCAAAATATTAATAAAATAAAAAAAAAAAGAATTCTAATTGTATAAATCTATTTTAAGTATTTGAACATTATATTAATTAATTAGATATCAGTTCAGGGCAATTTCTAAATCAGGGGTGGCCAACCCGCGGCCCGCGGGCCGCATGTGGCCCGCCGTAAACATTTTTACGGCCCGCGAGATTCATCACACTTTTATATTCTGCGCCCTCATGAAACAAATATCGCACTATTAAAAATAATAGTAAACATAATAAAAATTCATTATTTTTCAATTTGTCACACCAAACAATATCTATAATGGGTCTAAATCTAATATGGGTATGTATAATTTTATATGAGGTCCGCGAAGTTATGATGCATTTCCAAAGTGGCCCGCAAGATCATCTGGGTTGGCCACCTCTGTTCTAAATATTAAGATTGTTTTTAGAGAATAGTAATGTCTTTTAAAAAAAAATAGTTTAAAATTGATAATATTTCACTATTTATCTATCAATACTTAAAACAATTGGTATGCATTTCTGTGTTATTAATTAATATTTCTAAGATTCAAAATTTGTAAGTCACTGAACTATAATTTTAACTTACACATGGAGTCTATAGCTTTATTTATAAATACATTTTCAAAAGCATTAAAACTAGCAGTTAAAAAATAAACTATAAATACTTACTTATTAGAAGGAAGAAAATAAAACTGATAATGAATATGGAACAGTAGCTAAGGTGTAACTTGTCAACTATTCCATTAATTCCTCTTTCAACGAGCGAGGAATTTATATAAAATATGTTAAGCCTTTAAAAAGGTTTCGAACTCTAATAGCTTTCCAAAAGTGTCAGAATTCTCCACTTAAATATTCTTCGTAGAACCTTTTATGTTTAATGAATTTTTATCATACAATGTGGCATACATAATTATAATCATCCCTTTTTAATATTTTCCTAATGTAAAATCAGATTACATGCAAAAATCATTGAACTATAGAATAAATAATAATATTTCAACAATATTATTAAAAATTATTATCAAAACACTATCGAAACATGTAAAGTAGAGAAATATTAAGTAAATATTATTCCATTAACTTTTTGTTTGAAAATAAACTTAATAATATTATTAATAAATTCATTATTTATTTGAATTATAATTAATTTATTTTTATTCTATAATGAGAGTGTGAGAGGGGTCACTTGATCAGAGGAGAATAGAATAAGCGATTTTTTTTAAAAATAAACTTCTCAAAATTATGGGTTGAAAGTGGATAATATCACTTTAGCGCCTTGGAAATAGATTAAAATAATTAAAGATTGCATTAATTACATAATATATATTTATATTAATGTAATATTTTTAAGATATATATCACAATTCCAATACCTATATTCAATTAAATAATAGCCAATTTTATTAAAATTTCTAAAAAATTGACAATATAATTAATTTTTTTTTCAACTAATAATTATGCATTTTGATATTAAAAATAATTATTATTTAATTACCAATAATCATTAAATCCCTATTTTTTGGATTTTAAAGTGAAGATACTTGAAAATACTCATGATTGAGTGACAGCTTATAAATATATTATATACTAGCTGCTCAGAGCGCCTTCGGCGCTCTTCACACCTAGACGGGGCCTCCGCCCCCTGTACCCCCGAGTGGTACATAGTATTTGCTTGACAGTAGTAAAAGGTTTTCATCCATTTTGTTTCAATCAGTATATTACATAAAACATTCATAGAGATATGTAAGAATACTGTGATATAATTAACGTCAAAATTTTTCGATCAGACAGACAAATATAAAAAATTCTAAACTCACTTTTGGCTTCCAAAGATCATGAAAGGTCTGCAAAAAATTTTAAATTCTGAGCAATGTGCAGACAAAAACCTTTTTATATATATATAGATAATAATAATAAAAAACATTTTAATAAATTTAAAAAATATACCCAATTTAAAAATGTCAAAAATTTAAAATAACTTTATATCATCATATTTTAATTTTTATATATTTTCACTTCATAAAATACTAAATAATATTTTTTTTTTATTATTCAATGATAAAATTTATATATTATTATATTATATATATTATAGAAAAGAAGAAATATTCAATTAAATAAAAAATAATTTATGATAAAAATATGATCTAATAAATATTTTATTAAATTAATTAAAATGAGAACTTTTAGAATAAATGATTTAAATGCATTGATATTTGAATATTAGAATTTAAAATAAAAAGTGAAATATTATAATAATTCTTTAATTGGGAATCGCTATGATAATTCATTGTTTGAAATGATTCCGCTAGGGACAGTGGGCCACGCCAGGCTCTTGAATGAACAACACGGAGAATTATATAAACTTTAAAAAATTAATTTCTGCGGTTTTTGATTAAATATTAATAAAATTTATAGCCTATGTTACTCTAGGGGTATATAAGAATATTGTGATGTAATTTCAAAGAAATCGGTTCAGCCAATTCTGAGTCTATAAAATAGTAATTTTCCGGATAGACAGACAGACAGACATGAAAAATTCTAAAGTCACTTTTGGATTCTAGAGGTCATGAAACGCGAAGATATGCAAAAATTTTTAAATTCTGAGCAATGTGCAGACAAAAACCTTTTTTTATTTATATAGAAGATAAGATATTATTTATTTATATTTATAGGAAATAATATCAATATTGTTTCTTTCAATAACTTTTTTATAATATATATTTATTATGATATGTGATTATATAGATTTTTCAATTTATAAAAGTAAGATAGACAAATAAGAAGGGAGAGGATCGGTGGTAATTAATCATTTAGTAAAGCTCAAACAGAACTTCACGGTGCTTATCTTAACAAATTATTTCTAATAATTCTTCATTGAAGCAAAAAAAAATGATATTAACATATATGGATACATATATATGTAAATAGAAATACCTAGCCTGGTGATTTCCAAACTTTAAAACACCATCCTCTCTCCCTGATGATCATTTATCTTTCCCTTCTTGCCAACGATAGTAAAAAGTCAGATAAATAATGATTCTTAAGGGGACCAAATACATTTAACATTATCTCGTTACAAGATATAATAAAGATATTAATGAAGAAATTTATATTTTATAATTAATTAATAATTAATAGATTTATTTAAATATTTTCTAATTATTATAATGAAATAATAAAATTCAATAATAGGGGAGTATAATAATATAATAATAATACGTATACTATATAATTTAATTTCAAAACAAGTCTTCCACCTCCCTTTTCAAGGGCAAATCACAGGGCCACGCCTGGATTCAGACCATTGGTGACGAATCTATCATTCTCGGCTCATTAATTGAAAATTTATTATTTATATATCATAAACAACAGTGAACAAAACAATCGAAACTATTAAAAAAAATAATGTATGAATAACCAATGTCGAATTTTACAAAAGATATTTCCAAATGGCCGTTAGTTAAATTAAATTTTATAATCTGAATTTTAGACAATTTTAATATTTTAGACCAATTTCAAAACAATTTACAATTTAGATTGTTTTAATAGTGAGACTGCAAAAGATTCCGAATTTGATAAAAAATAATTATATAGAGATTTATAATATTATTATTGGACAAAAATACATTATTGCTTGTTGTCCGTGACACATTATCCACTAAAATTATAAATTCTTTCAACGATTTTAACATAGTAATGTGTTTTTTTTTAATATCATTTTTCATTAAAACATGTTAGGAGATAAAAAAAATGAAATTATCCCATGATGGTTAAAATATATTTATCTACACTAATATTTTAAAACTTTTACTTTTATTAAAAAAAATTAATTAAAAGTAATTTACAACGTAGATTAAATTTTTAAATCACAAAATTGCAATAATTTAAAATAGCCAAAATCAATCAAAATTATTATAAGTTATAGAATGATCTAACAGATTTAGATACACAAAGTGTTTTCATTTAGAAAATTATTCTAAATTTACCTGTACATAGGTAAATAATGTGGTTTATGAATTAATCGAGTAGATAAAAATGATTAATTGATAGTATAAATTGGAGAAAGCGATAAATTTATGCAAATGGAATGAGTAATGATTAGTTAGAGATCGTAGTTACAGATTTTGGGAAGAAAAATTCAGAAACAAATCTAACTTAATTAGAATAGCACATTTAAAAATGACTATACTTACTGTACCGTAAGTGAACTTGAATTTTAAAATATAAATGGAAATTTTAAATCTATTTTCAAAATAAGATCTAATAAATAAATAAATAAAAAACAATAGGGGATTAATATTATGAAATGTCTATTTTAGATTGGAATAATTATTTCTAAATCTAGAATAACTTTAAATTAATTATTAATTAGTCATTTAATAGAAAATTGATTAAAATTTATATGTGATGATTCGTAAAATATTTTATCAAAAATTCAATATATTACATTATAGTATATGTTATAATATTATTTTTAATGATGTGAGTAATCTATCCAAGATATCTAACAAAATCTGGATTGTCTCCAATCGACTATCTCGCAAATTTGAATTGGATTAAATAACATATATTAATTTAATTTAATTTAAATTAAATTAAATTAATTAAATTAAAATTAATAAATAATATTTATTAAACCGGCGCATGTTTGGCTCTTTGTTGATGGCATGTGAGATTTGCAGTGTTAAAAAATTAATTCTGGAACTTTCAGCGATTCAATCAAGCTGAAATTCTAGATATAGCAGTTTTATACAATTATTAATCATGTGAGAAATTATCAAACATATATCTTTATTTTTACGGTCACTTTAGAAGAAAAAAAATCAAAACGTTGTAGGTAATGACCCTCTTCCGGTTGAGCTACATTTCTCTAAAGTTGATAGAAAACTATGAATTTTGAAAAATGCCCATGTACCAAATTTCATGATTCTAGCTCAAACCGTTTTTGCATAATCTTGGTTATATACATACACACACACATACACACAGAGACATTTTTCTCAACCTTAGTGAAAATGATTCATGAACCTTCAATACGTATAAAAACATCAAAATCTCAACATCGAAAATTTTCGTGATCGCAATACTATCTCTTAAATAAATTTATTGAGATGAAATAAAAAATTTAAAAAAATGACAAACTTTATAATCAAATATGTGTATAATATATATATATATAATATTATTTATATTATTATTTTAATTTTAATTAAATAATCAATAATAGTTATTTTTTACCATGAGCCTAGTAATTTATTTTTATTTAAGATTTCCATTTTGTTTTGTTTTTAATATTAATCTTCCTATCCTTCAATATTTCTTCTTTACTAAGAATATATAGATTTTCCCCTCCCTATCCATCCTAATTGAAAATTCTCGTTTACAATTTCCATTATTTCATAATGTGTGATATTGTTTATTTTATATTTAATTAAGTGATTTATATATTCACATTCGGTTTTCGAAATCTAAAGTAATTAATAATTTATTAGTTTTAATTTTATATTTATGTATTCTTGGAAATATTTTGAATAAATCAACTTTAAATTAATATCTCAGTTAATTTTAAATAAATAAAAACAGACAATTCAACTAGACACCTAAATGTATTCTTAAAGAAATCTTAAACTTTTTCATTCATAAATTGAATGGTATACAATCATTTTAATTTTCTTTGAAATTAAAAAGATTGCAAAAGAAAATTAATTTTTAAATATTTTGAATCTATGTATCTAAAACTTATAATTATAAAATTTAATTTGATAATTTCACTATTATAATTTGAAAGAGGTTGTAATAAGTGTTTAAAAACAAACATATCCAATTTTCATTATTAATATTAGAAGCATACGGAATTATCATAAACAAGACGAGCTCTTGGAAAGAAAGAAGGGAGGGAGTGCAAGGGTTGTCTTAAAAATAAGGTATTTATGAAATAATTTCCATAAAAACTTGTAACACAATAAAAAGTTTAATGCATTTTTCTTTTTACTATCTTGTAAGAGATAGTATTGCGATCACGAAAATTTTCGATGTTGAGATTTTGATGTTTTTATACGTTTTGAGGGTTCCTGAATCATTTTCACTAAGGTTGAGAAAAATGTCTGTGTGTGTGTGTGTGTGTGTGTATGTAGACAAGATTACTCAAAAACGGTTTGAGCTAGAATCATGAAATTTGGTACATGGGTATTATTCAAAATTCGTAGTTTTCTATCAACTTTTGAGAAATTTAGCTCAACCGGAAGAGGGTCATTACCTACAACGTTTTGATTTTTTTTCTTCTAAAGTGACCGTAAAAATAAAGATATATGTTTGTTAATTTTTCACATGATTAATAATTGTATAAAACTGCTATATATAGAATTTCAGCTTGATTGAATCGCTGAAAGTACCAGAATTAATTTTTTAACACATTTTTTTAGCAAACACGTGCCATCAACAAAGAGCCAAACATGCGCTGGTTTAATAAATATTATTTATTAATTTTAATTTATAATTTAATTAATTTAATTTAATTTAAATTAATATATGTTAATAACAGATTTAGTTGGCGCCAATTAACGAGAAGAGCCGACCCCACACCCCGTGGGAAATAAGGCTAAGAAGAAGAAGATATGTTATTTAATCCAATTCAAATTTGCGAGATAGTCGAGTGGAGACACTCCAGCTTTTTTTAAAAAACAACAATATTCAAGTTTTATTTTCAGTGAAATTAATATGTCGTGATCGCGTTGAAATTTAATTTTCTGAACATTGTCTTAGCAAATTATAAATTATTATTTCTGAATTCGTATCTTGATGTATAAATATTTTCAAATTATATGCTTATTTATTATCTTAGTTTATTTCATAATTGGAAAATTGTTTATTATATTCACTTTCTTTGAAATGTTACAAATCTTGATATTTCTCGTGATAGTAATCGCTCTCCCTCCAAAATTGGACAGAATATCTTTTTCCTTTTTATTTTGTACGTAATAGGGAAAATTCACAATTAAATAGGTAAATTGGGCTCATAAGTTATCTAAAAAAATATATTTTTATTTCTTAATAAAAAAATTAATAAAGGTATTTCAAGGAAACCTTATCTTTATTAGTAGAAATGAAGTTATTTATATAATTTAATATTTTTTTATCTACATATATATAATGTTTATTATTAATATTAATTAAACTTTTTAAAATAAATAATAAACTATTTTCCATTTTTAATTGATTAAAAATAAATAGTATAAAATATTAAATCTAATATTATTTTCATAATGATATTTATTTATTAATATTATAGTTTTTTTTAATAAAAACAATTTTTATAGGAATAAATTTTAATTTATAAAAATTTAACAAAAATTATAATGCTATTTGAATTAAAGAAGTCTTTATCATTTTCCTGGTAAATTTTTGTTTATTTCTATAATATCTCATTTCATAAATAATAATTCTACAAAATCTATAATTCATTTTATAAAAAATTAAATAAAGATTTCGAGGTTCATTTAAATTATAATTTATTAAAATTTATTTAATTATTTATCTTCTTCGCCCCAACATCCTAGATAATAAATATTTAATAACATAATTAGCATTATTAGTTGCAAAATATCATAATCAGAACTTAGGGGCATAATTATAAATACATATTATAAATATATATACAGAGGGATGAAGAGAAAGGTCTGACTACCCTCCTCCATTTTTCCCCTTTTACAAAAATTTATAATTATATTAATTAATTTCTCTGAAAATAATTGGTTATTTTATGATTTTCTTAAATATCTGAAATCTGGAGAACATAAATCGTAAAGAAATACTAAAATCTCATGATCGTATTACTGTATTTTTACTATCTCGCCAGAGATAGTATTGCGATCACAAAAATTTTCAATGTTGAGATTTTGATGTTTTTATACGTTTTGAATGTTCCTGAATCATTTTCATTAAGGTTGAGAAAAATGTCTGTGTGTGTGAATGTATGTAACCAAGATTACGCAAAAATGGTTTGAGCTAGAATGATGAAATTTGGTACATGGGCATTATTCAAAATTCACAGTTTTCTATCAACTTTTGAGAAATGTAGCGGGTCATTACCTACAACGTTTTGATTTTTTTTTCTCTAAAGTGACTGTAAAAATAAAGATATATGTTTGATAATTTTTCACACGATTAATAATTGTATAAAACTGCTATATATAGAATTTCAGCTTGATTGAATCGCTGAAAGTACCAGAATTAATTTTTTAACACTGCAAATCTCACATGCCATCAACAAAGAGCCAAACATGCGCCGGTTTAATAAATATTATTTATTAATTTTAATTTATAATTTAATTAATTTAATTTAATTTAAATTAATATATGTTATTTAATTCAATTCATTTATTTATACTGTCTTCACTGTTTTCAGGTAGATCGTGGAAATTTTTTTCTTTTAACTTATTTAAATATAAAATATTGTGAACCACCTAAGTAAATATATGTATGTTTGTTTTATTTGTTTGAATAGTAAAAAAATCAAATCAAATCAAATTTGATTGTCATTTTTATAATTTCACTAAAATAAAAATAAAAAATCGAAATCCACAATTAACTTCTTTTAGGATAAATCAAAAATGATAATTAAAAAAAATGATATTTAATTAGTTAAATATATGAGATATGTATTAATAGTTATGTATACAATGAGTCATATTTTGTTTATTTGTTTTTTAATTAAAGAACTATTTGGCAAAGTATTTAAAGGTAAGAAAGTGTGTATGTGTGAGAGAGAGAGAGAGAGAGAGACAGTTTGTATGCGTAAATGTGTGTGCCTGTTTGTGATTGCCAAAAGTGACTTACAGAATTGTAGTTTCAGGCGGCACCTGCGGCAATCGTTCCAATTTCAGGAACATACATCGCACAGTAGAATGGAAGCACATACACCCTCCGGGGCAGTCCTGGCGCTGTTGAGATTCTGCATCAGCACCGGTCGTCCGTAAAGCAAAAACGACGACGACGAAAGTAGTAGTCAATAGCAAAAGTCGACCCATCTCGAAGAGAATGGAATGGAATTGCCGTTTTGAGGCACCCGGTAGATTGTACTTTCGTGCCAAGTGAAAGAGAGGCTAATCGTAACAAGCAACGACCTGACCGGAACCGAGTCCCGTCCGCGACTGAGCAGCATTCACGCTGCGGCAGCTTCCCGCTACGCGGCGGCAGCCCAGCAGCCGGCGCCCCTCCCGGACCCGAACACCCGCACGCGCGGCTAAATATTTTGCCAGTATTGCTGCTGCTTCTTCTCCTGCTGCTGCTGCCTGGGCAAATATAAACAAAAGATGGGATGCATTCACAATGCATCCGGGATCGAGGGGAACGGACAACGAATGCAAAAACATGAAAATAGACCCCCCTCCTCCTCTTTTCCTCTACCACCACCCACACATCACTCCCCACGATTCTCTTGTTGAAAATAAAATAGACGAAGAAAAGAAATGAGGGGATTAGAAAACAAACAAAATAAAAAAAAGGCACTAACAATTAAATTAAAATGAAAAATTAAAATCACTTGAACAAAATTAAAATTAGTCCGACACATGTCTAAAATCCAATAATTAGAAGAAATCCTTATTAGAAATCCAACAAATAATAAAATTAAATATTCATTGTTTAAACTAATAGTCGAGGCCATCATATTACATTCATATAAAATGATTACTTATTAAAATAAATAATAAAAATAAAGTGACTTGAAGTAAGGGTGATGGGGTCAAGAGACAAGAGAGTCTATCATATTATAATCACTCTTGGTGGGTGTTAAATATCAAACTAAGACATACAAGATTACCGGGAAAATTTCAATTTTGATTTTGGTAACTTTATCATATC
Source organism: Labia minor (assembly GCA_963082975.1). Lineage (NCBI taxonomy): Eukaryota > Metazoa > Arthropoda > Insecta > Dermaptera > Spongiphoridae > Labia > Labia minor. The sequence goes on from OY720347.1 coordinate 66,188,108, forward strand.
TTATTTTACTAGTAAAAAATCTGGAGTGTCTCCACTCAACTATCTCGCAAATTTGAATTGGACTAATTAACACATATTAATTTAAATTAAATTAAATTAATTAAATTATAAATTAAAATTAATAAATAATATTTATTAAACCAGCGCATGTTTGGCTCTTTGTTGATGGCCCGTCACGTGTTGGTGCGTGAGATTTGCAGTGTTAAAAATTAATTCTGGTACTTTCAGCAAATAAATCAAGCTGAAATTCTATATATAGCAGTTTTATACAATTATTAATCATGTGAAAAATTATCAAAGATATATCTTAATTTTAACGGTCACTTTAGAAGATAAAATATCAAAACGTTGTAGGTAATGACCCTCTTCCGGTTGAGCTACATTTCTCAAAAGTTGATAGAAAACTATGAATTTTGAATAATGCCCATGTACCCAATTTCATCATTCTAGCTCAAAGCGTTTTTGCGTAATCTTGGTTAAATACATACACACACACAGACATTTTTCTCAACCTTAGTGAAAATGATTCAGGAACCTTCAAAACGTATAAAACCATCAAAATCTCAATATCGAAAATTTTCGTGATCGCAATACTATCTCTGGCGAGATAGTAAAAATGTATGTTTATATATATGTAAGTTTGTATTTTGTATATTTATTTGTATATTTTTGATATTTTTGAGATATTTTATCCTGCTAAGGATTCATTTTTAAATTCAAACAAAAGATAATTTTTAAAAAGAAAAATCGATTTGTATTGGGAAAAATTATCTTTGTTAGTTTTTATTTAAAAATAATAATTTTAGAGATAAAATGGCGTTAACAGCGACATAAGATTCGCATTGACAGTTGGTTTAATAATGTATTAATCATTTTTTATATTCCTATCCTTAGCTATAACAATCCAATCCCTACCCTCTTCCATCTGTCTCACGTCCCTTCCTACATTATCCACCCACCGCGTCCTTGGTCTTCCAGGTGGATGTTTCCCAATCGGTCTCCCCACAAATAGACTTTTCACCCTTCTTTCCTCTCCCATTCTAGCCCTGTGCAAAGCAGCTTTCTCGATTGTATAATTCTAACTATATCTGGAGATGCATATAGGTCATGCAATTCCTCTTTATGCAGTCTCCGCCATCCCCGTGACTTCATCTTTCTATGACCCTTAAATGCTGCGAAGAATCCTAATCACAAATACTCTAAATCTACTCTCCTCCTCCAGAGTCATTGACCATGTCCCACATCCATATAATACAACCGAAAAATAATTTTTTTATATATTTTAATTTTGATCTCCTTTGATAATAATTTTGCCGGGATAAGCTCCTTTACTGCATGATAACAGGCGTTACCCGATTTCAACATCGATTTAAATTCTTCTAAAATATTATTATCCTTCGTGATTACAGAACCTAAGTATTTAAATTTTTCCACAATTTTAAATTCTACGGTTTGTATGTTAAGACTTTGTGGGTTAATACTGTTCCTCTCTGTTACTAAATATTTGTCTTATCACTATTAATTTATTATTCGATTAATTTTTCTACGCTATTTTTAATTGCAATTGCCGCGAATCTCCTATTATATGTATTTAAGTTGTCTGCGTAACCTAATACTTTAATTTTTTTGATTAATTCGATTCTCTGATCACTTATTCCAGTACTAAATTAAATAAAATTAGTGATAGTGCGACTTTTTTATATTTAAAATATTTTAAAATTTAGTTGGTTTTTAATTGAATTTCGATATAAAATTATAAATGTTTATTTTACGAATTTTTTATAACCAAATTACGAAATATATTTATCATTCCTACCCAAAAAACACTATTCATGAATTTATCAATATTATAATACTTATGCAATTATAAATAAAGAATCTTTAAATATTATTTTTTATTTAAAGAGACATTAAATGAATAGCAGGAAGCTTTTAATAAATTCTTATAAAATTTACTCTTAATTTATTTATAATTACTAAAATATTTTTGGAGTTTAGAAGTAAAAATTGATTGATAATTTCTATGTACAAATTCGCCTTGTAGTTGAAAATTTATTTATTAATCTAAAATTTATCTTAATAGTCTGGTAAACAGTGTAAGTATATTTCTTTCTGTCTTTCTAATAATATCAACATTTCATTTATGAAATTTTTTAAACAATTTATTTCTTTAATTAATTAATTTAAAATGATAAAATTAAAGAATATCTTATTTCAAGTTAATTGTTAAATAAATTTGATCTAATAATAATAAATTATATATTAAGATTTTTAAATAATTAAATGATATTTGATTATTATAAATAAAATGAAAAAATTATATATTATAACGTTTTTCTTTATTACTTGGCGTTTGTCTCTGTGTCTGTTCGCTCTTTTGACAAATTGAAATCGATTTTTCATTGATTTCATTTTATTGAGATAGACTTTTGAAAATTTTTATAAATATTTCAATCGATTCCTAGAAGTTATAGAAGAAATATAATTGAATTGTAATTAATTAGCGATTAATTACTTTTAATAACTAACTTTTTTTGTATTGCTCCGATTAATTTTTTTTCAACGGACTTTGAAACATAAATCTTTATTTCAGGATAGATTTTCATTTAGAACGTATTTAAAAATATTTCATAGCATTAAAATTAATGATGAATTCTTATTAATCAGCACTAGCGTCGATGAGGTCCTTTTTACCGACCGACGATAGTATTGTTTATATATATATCCCCGAGAGAAAAACGGTTTTCGTTGAATATGAATCAATTCATCCATAATCTTTGTCAGGCTTATAGAAAAATTATTTTATTCTTTTTAGTGCATTGGAAAAAAGTTATTTTATAAAAAATTTTTATATTTATTTTAATTGTATAATTTTGTTTGTGAATTGCTAGAATTAATATTCATTGTGTCGAACATGTATAGATAGATTGGCCTAACCGAGATAAAAAAAAACTCGAATGTACAACGCAGAGCTTTTAATAACCAAAATTATAAATAAATTTAAGTAAAAAGAAATCTTTTTAAAAAACACACTTTACTTAAAATTGCACTAAAAAGTAAAAAATAAAATCACTATAAAGTGTGTGCGCCCAATAGTGGAAGCAAATGTTTTACGGTGTTATTATAATTTGAGCGCACACACTTTACAGTGATTTTATTTTTTACTTTTTAGTGCAATTTTAAGTAAAGTGTGTTTTTTAAAAAGATTTCTTTTAAATTTATTTTATACTTTTTAGTCGTGTTCAGCGTCTGTAGAACTGCTATCGCCATCTATGATTGAAATAGTGAACTATTCCATATTCCGCATATAAAAGTTAATTAATTACCACTAATAGATAAATAATTCAGTGGATTTTTCAATTGATTCATGTATTATTGGCAAGAGCAAGCGCGTATGCAAAATTTCAAGTTGATTGGATGACGGGAAGTTGTTGAAATATCGATTATAAAATGCCGGGGCAAACAACACACGGACAACCTGACAGTGTGAGTTAAGTAAAGTGTATTAAAAAAGAAATTGATTGGTATTTTTTATGTATAAATAGAGACAGAAGTGAGATGAGCGAAACCCGTAATAATCTTAAAACAATATGCACAGTCGATAAGGAATAATTTGTTTAAAGTACCGAGCGACTCGGTGGACCAGGTATTTATTATAAATTAAAGTAACAATTATTGGAACTTGTAAACTATTTCGATCTCGGAAACTATAAGAGATACTGATAGTGAGTTTTTTAAATTAGTAAACAATTGTTTATATTAAGATAATATTTTAATGAAATAAAAATAATTTCATTAAGGGACCCAATGTATTTATTTTAAACGACACAAGAGTTTTGTTTCTGATTTCAAAGAATTTATATTTTCATATATAACATGTTTATTATATATATTTATTTAATGAATTTATAATAAATAAAAAATTGTTGGTATTGTTACTTTACCAATTACTATAATATCTGATTTCAACTCCTGTTGTTATTTCTAAATGTTATTAAAATAATGTTTGTATAATATCTTAGAGATTATTATTGAAATTTTGTTAGAAATTTTTTTAGAAATGAAGGGGTAGATTATCTTAAAAAACATTAAGTTGTCTGATAAAGTTAATTTTTTCAATAATGAAGCATTTAATGTATTGAATAATAATTTCTAATTTGTCTGTATGTACACATAAAATCATTTGTTTCTCCAAGGCAACCTTTATTAAAATAAAGTCTTACATATTTAAATTTATATTGTAAATTTAAAAAAATCTGGAGTGTCTCCACTCGACTATCCCGCAAATTTGAATTGGATTAAATAACATTTATTAATTTAAATTAAATTAAATTATAAATTAAAATAAATTAATAAATAATAATAATAATATTTATTAAACCAGCGCATGTTTGGCTCTTTGTTGATGGCACCACGTCACGTCTTGGCGCGTGAGATTTGCTAAAAAAATGTGTTAAAAAATTAATTCTGGTACTTTCAGCGATTCAATCAAACTGAAATTCTATATATAGCAGTTTTATACAATTATTAATCATGTGAAAAATTATCAAACATATATCTTTATTTTTATGAACACTTTAGAAGATAAAAAAATCAAAACGTTGTAGATAATGACCCTCTTCCGGTTGAGCTAAATTTCTCAAAAGTTGATAGAAAACTATGAATTTTGGATAATGCCCATATACCATTTTTCATCATTCTAGCTCAAACCTTTTTTGCGTAATATTGGTTACATACACAGACATTTTTCTCAACCTTAGTGAAAAGGATTTAGGAACCTTCAAAACGTATAAAAACATCAAAATCTCAACATCGAAAATTTTCGTGATCGCAATACTATCTCTGGCGAGATGGTAAAAACATTAATTAAAGGTATAAACATATTTTATTGTTAAAATCAGAAAATAATCTACATCGATCAATTTAATAAATAATATGATTGGTCATTTAAAAAACACAAGCTGGATCATGGAGCTGGATTTTGAGAACTGCGGGAGGAGATTTTTTTAATTGATTAAAATAGTCTTAAAAAAAAACTTGTTAGTTTAATGAACTTTATAATATTATATATAATAGTATATGTTTATATATAATAATTTATTTAATACTCCTAATAATAATAATTTATTTTACATTTAACATATGATATTATCAATGATCCTCTCAGTTATTTTATTCCCATTTTCGTTGTTATTATTAAAATTTTATAATAATTACATGAATATAAGAATGAAAATACTTTTGATAATATTCGCTGACATTGACATATGTAATTCTCGACACACCCTATATAAATTTTAATAGGTATTTTAAAAAGTCTATAAATCGTTTCTCAAATGTAAATCAAAAACTGTAAGGGGAGAAAGCTTCTTTTATGCTATTTAAGACTTTGAAATGGCACAGTCATTAAGAGAGATCTCTTTATACTATAAAAAGAATTGAATACTCTAAAATCAAAAAAAAAAACAAACAATTTTCAACCGTTGTTGTTAAGTCTCTTAAAATGTACAAACTTTTATAATTTATTCATTACACACGACAATCTTATTTATCTGTTTATGCAATTTAAAAAAATAAATCAATCATTATTATTAAAATATAATAAGTATATATAATGAATTTTTTAAAAAACAAACAAATTTGAGAACATTATTTTTATTGATGGCATTCTCTAAGAAAGAATATAATTAATTAATATGAATGATATAATATATATAATAATTATTTTCCTTTTAATAGTAAAAAACAAATTATAATGAAGTCTTTTTAAATTAATTTTTTTTTTATTTGGTGAATTTTATAAAAATAAAATTATGTATTTTTGCTTTCATAATTATAAATATTGGAATGAAAATGTAATTGTCTCCGAAAAAAATTCAATGACTATAAATAACATCCCTGGATCCAAAGATAAAATTAAATTAATTTAAAATTGAATATGTTCATACACAACTAATCATTGAAATTTTATATTTTTGTTATCTTATCTTTCTTTCAAATAAAAAATTTTGGTAAAAATTAATCAATAATTTTAAAGAATTGATTTACTCTATTTACTTTTTAGATTTATGTTAAAATTCTGAAAAAAGACTGAATTATTTTATTTTTAAAAATAATTGAGATTTGAGTCAAGAATTACTTATAAAATACAATACCTCCCTTACTATCGTCGATCGGTAAAAATTATGGAACAACGTTTGAAATAATCATCATATAATAATAGATGAATATCATTTATATTTAATATTTAAATTAATTATAATATTGTATATCACTTAAATATTGAATGATATAAATTAAAATTCCGCTAATGGTATTTTTCAAGTATTGTATTAACGATTATTGAAACACATTATTAATATATACTTTTAATATAATGTAAAAATAATTTTGAAAATAATCAATTTATTATTTTATAAATATTTCGATATTTTATGAATAAATTATATTTATTTATAAATAAATGCGGAAACATGAGTTCCTAATAGTTATAATCATAGCTATCCAATACAGAAGAAAGGGTTGCATAGGTTTTAGGCGAATTCTTTATAAAATAAAATATTTTTGTTAACTTCTTTAATTATGTTATAAACCTAAATCATATTAAAGAAACTTTATTTTTTAAAAATATACATATATTTTGGATTTGGATTACGCCTACAGCGCCGATTCAGTCCAAATCGACCAACATTAGATCAGATATTTTCATTGAGGCAGATATTAGAAAAAAAACGTGAATTTAATATTTCTGTTCACCAATTATTTGGTAAAGCATATGAGTCAATAGAGCGGGATAAACTTTTTCAAATTTTGTTCTTACTGAGAACTCCGAAAAAACTAGTACGTATGATTCAAATTTGTCTTGAAGGTAATAGAGAAAGAATAAGATGTGATAGTGTAACTATCAATAAATTCATTTGAAATTATACCAAATATTCAAGTCATATTAAATGTTTATTTTAAGTAGCTGCGAATGAGTGAGGTTACGTTGTCAGAATTTTGTGTACGAGTAAACAATTGGGAATCGATAGAGGACAGACACTAAAAAGGTGGTTGAGAGAAAATTCGTAGAAGTAGTTCAGGATAGCAGAGTTGTGAGGAATCTGCCAGCTAAGCTCAAGAAATTTCATAAAAACAGATTCTTTTTATAACCAAAGAATATCATAAAGTATTTGAAAATATTTAATATATAATAATTTTAAGTAATATGGGAGGTAGCTTGGCCGAGAGTGTAGCGTGGCAACCTTCTACACAAGAAGTCGGCGTTCGATTCTAACCAAGAACGGATTTTTCTAATAAATTCAATTTAACATCAGCTGCCTCCGGCTCCAGGAACAGACAAGCCCTGGTTCTCTACAACCCTGCACCAGCAGGACTACCTCAAAAACAAGCAACCATAAGCAACAATGGATCGTGATGAGAATAACTCCAGTTGGTACACAATCACCTAGAGGATCCGGATCTTAACGAGCACTCAAAAAGAAGAATAAAAGTTAACACCTAAAGAACATTCATATATGGGCACACTTAACATCAATACCCTTGTATATGGGAGCTTTGCGTGATCCTAGATGGTCCAGACGCAAATAATAATAATAATAATTTTTAGTAATATACAAAAACTTTTCCAAATGGATAACACTTTCAATTTCGACTAAAGGAGTGTCACAGATATAGAAAGATTATTTTTTAAATTTGTTTTAGTTTAATTTTTAGTTTTTAAAATAATAATAAAATGTTACTATAAACCCTCCACTTAATTGAAAGTTTCATCTAAATAACAATTTTTCTTTTTTTATAATTCATTAATTTATTTGAAAATACACGTATAAATTAACCATATAATAAATTAAAAAAAATTATTTTTTTTTTCTCTTTACTAAAATCCAATTTCAAATTAATTATAAATATTTTATAATGAACTTATTATATCCAATTTGATTGTTTATTCTATAGATAGATGAGAGAGATTCAATTTAATGTAAAAAAAACAAATAACATTAATTTTGACAAGGTTAATAAGATCTATAAATTTGATTATAAAATTACCGATTAAAGTAGGCAAATGATAATAAATTGTTTATATTCATTTTATATAATATTGTAATGTTACGAAGGTAAATATTATTTATTTTTCATTCGAATATTTGTATTTTTTAATCAAATATTGTGAAAAAATATCAATAAAGGGCTTATAAAAAAGACAATAAGAATTTGCAAAAATAAAAATTAACTTTTTGACGAAACATATTGTTGATATTTATTTATTTTATTTATTTATCTAATCAATAAATTTGTTGAAAATTGACCCCGAAATTTTCTATATATAATAATTTGTAGGGATGTACGAGTGTGGCCTGAAAAGTTTCCGACCTGACCAAGAAAAACGATGTTTTTCAATTTTTTTTTTGTTTTATTTTTCAAAATTCAAGATAATTGAGACCTGTACGATGTCAGCTGAACGTGTGCGAAATATTTTGCAAAACCATTTGAATATGGAAAGCTGTGAGCAAAGTGGGTGCCGCATTTCCTAACGTTAGACCAAAAATTGCTTCGAAAAACCATTTCTAACGACAATTTGGCGCTATAGGCGTAATCCAAACGAATTTTTGCGTCAATTCATAACTTTTGATGAGACTTAAATTAAATTAAATCAAATTTAATTAATTAATTAATTAAATTAATTAGAACACCGTTATGATAAATGTATCAGTGTTGATGGAGATTATGTTGAAAAATATAGCAAAAAAAAAAATTGAAAAACATCGTTTTTCTTGGACAGGTCGGAAACTTTTCAGACCACCCTCGTATTATAGGCATATGAACGCAATGAAGAGGATGTGTAGATTATTAGAAGATAATTCCATTCCTTACTTGTAACAATATTATGACTAACTCATCATATTATTATTTAAATTAAAATAATAAATAATTTTAATTTATTCACTTTACAATTATTTTCTTTTATTGATTTTCAAAATATGTATGAGTGAAAGTTAGATATTCCTAACGAAGGGTCATTTTGTGTTTGCTTGGGATTATGTTCATGTTTTATTTTACTACTTCATATAATTTAGTAGAATTTAATCTTTTGAAAAAGTTTATTAATTAATAAATAATTTTTAATTTCTGTGGAAAAACTTTTATTTTTATAATAATGTAAATGTGTCCTATGTGATGCTAGAGTGTCTAATGAAGAATAAGAACATTTACAAAAATGTTGATCAAGTAGCATATAACTTTTTACATTATTTATTTTATTTAAAAAAGAAACAATTTTATTTATTTTTTTTTTTTTTTTTGATTTATCATATTCAATATTGTTTATTAATTATTTAACTAACAAAAAGTTTTTTTATTGGGCCTTTTTATTATTTTCTTAGTCCGACAGCGCCTGACTATATCTTTTCTGTTGAGGATTAGGTCGTATGTTATTCTTTTGTCATTTCTCTTTTAAAACACATGATAAATGATAGCAATACCATTCGTATCTTGAATGTAGTCCTGGTCATGCAGAAAAGGAAATGCTTCAGGAGAAATAAATCCCGAGCCCAAAATTCTTTTGAAATGAAGTCGTGTGGAAGTGGTGCAGCTGAATTTTGTCCGTGTTTACAATTCTCCTTTAAAAATTTCTGATTAATCTAAATCAATTGACATAATTAAGTTTTCTAAATTTAGGTTCAAGTAAAAGTAAAAGTAATTTACAGATTCCACTAATTTAAGATTTTCAAAAAGATATTCTAGATCAGGGGTGAGTAACCTTTTTTATCAAAGGGCCAAACGAAAGTTAAACGTTTCTTGGCGGGCCTCAGGCAAAAAATACAACTTAATAAATTATCAAATCGTAAATTCACATAATACCAAAATGTCTTTTTCATTGTTATAGCGTTTATTATAATATATATTTGACTTAACAGTAAGTTAATAATAATATTGTACATTATGCTTGGTGGGCCGCAAAAAGCTGTTCGGCGGGCCTTATGCGGCCCGCGGGCCGCGGGTTGCTCATCCCTGTTCTAGATCTTCTTAACCTATCTTTCTCTTTAATACATATACTTAATCATAAGGTTATTATTATTAGTATTATTAAATCTAAATACATTCATTAAAAATTAATAAATAAAATTAATTTGATAATGTAAAAAGTAATTTATTAAATATATTTATAGAAATAAATTTAATTTGTTTATCAGAATAAGAAATTAATTAATCGGTATGAATGTTTAAAATGTATTTCTTCAACATTTACACATACATTATAGATTAACAATAATTTAACAATATTACATATATTAATCTTTCAATTTTCAAATATTTTTATCCCTATATATATAAATATACATACACGAGGTCTGTTCAAAAGAAAAGGTGAATTTTGAATTTTAGCGGGTTCGATTATCGAGATTTTTTTTTATATTAGTACACATATGTTTCTCATGTTTTCATTACAACCATCTTGGATTAGTAGTTTGTTTTTGACAAATGAAAAAGTATGTCATGTTTTTGTGTGTCCTTTGATTTTTTAATTGCGTGAATTGTGGAAAAACAAATCATGGATTCTGCATCGCGATAATGAACCAGCTCACACATCATTGGCTGTTCGTTAATTTTGGCCAAAACAACACCGTAATCATGCCTCAACTACTGTATTCACCAGATTTGGTTCCCTGCGACTTTTTCTTATTCCAAAACTGAAGATACCAATGAAAGGAAAGCGTTTTGCCACAATTGATGAGATTAAAGTCGGAACCGAGCTGATAGCCAACCGACAAGCGTATTTCAGAAGTGCTTCGACGATTGGAAGAAGCGCTGAAATAAGTGCATTATATCTGACGGAAATTACTTTGAAGGGAGCAAAATGGATATTGATGTATAAATAAATACTTTTCGAAATAATTCAAAATTCACCTTTTCTTTTGAACAAACCTCGTATATTTATAATGAATCGACCTACGGTTTGAAGTAAATTAATTTCCAGCTACAGAAACAATTTCAAATAATTTAAATGTATCTATTAATGCAATAAAAAACAGATAGGCATATAACATAAATATTTTTAATTTTATTTTATTTATAATCTATATGTAAGACCAGGCTGTGACGTCATGAAGGGCTGGGTGACGTCATATAATTTTAAATTAAGAAAAAACTAATGAAGATGATTTTTCCCGAGGATAAAACCAATACAAAATGCATGATTCATGTAGATATGTAAAAAATCTCCTCATGTGAAATTTGGTGTGAAAATAACCCTTCCCTTCCTATCGTCGGTCGGTAAAAATTGAATAATATTGGGTTTATTCACGGATGATATTATTATTTATGTAATTCGAGACATTTTTATCTCCCGGAGAATTTTTGCGGGGACATGGACAGAATACATATAAAAATAAGCAAAATGATCGTATGGGATTTGTAAGTCAGCTAAAGAATAAGAATATTTAATCTATCAAAATTAAAAAAATTTTTAGGACATAAGTGCATTGGCTAAGAGGTAACTCAATCCTGATGCTAAAGTGGTAGCTGCAATTTTATTTATTTATTGAAAATAAGTTGTATCACATGTTTATAATTAACAAAAATTATACATTAAGTTAATTTTTTAAATAAGCTTAACTATATATATTTTATTTATTTCTAAATATGATTTATCAGTACAATGATAAGAAAAAAATTTGTTAATTTATTAATATTAAATTATTATTGAGTATAGATATATTCGATTACAATATATTTATATTCATATGAAATAATTTCCATAATAAAAAAAATAAAATATTTTTATATTTAGTAAGTTAAAAAGAAATAATAATGAAAAAGAGTTATATTTTTACAATATATATGATTTTTTTTGTGATGTTTGCATTTTAATTTTAAATTGAGTAATTATAATAATAATTAATTCTACCTATATAGTAAAATATTTAAAATATATCAAAGTTTAAATTATGAAATTGAATATTTCAAAATGAAAATAAAAAGTTAAAGAAAATAATCGCGATATTCAATTATTTTTTTATTATTAATTAAATTAAAAAAAAAACAATTGAATATTTAATAGGGCCTCCTCCTTTCCCCATAAATTAGCCCTTCCAAGCCTCGCCTTCCGAAATTTAGAAAAAGTAATAATAAAGAAAGTTTGCCTTAAAAAAATAGATTAAAAAAAAAGCAAAATGTGCAGCATCGTACACGTGGCGGAAGTGAAACTTCTTACAATCTAGAGAATAAGATAAATTTTAGTTGAGAGTGTGAGTGAGAGAGAAATAGAGAAAAATAAAGGGATCATTTCGAAAGACATATAACAGTATAAAATTTTCGTAACAAATATTCGCTTTATTATTATTATTATCTACTCTATCATCATATCTACATTGCCTGTACTATTGTCGGTTGGTGCTTCAATTGGTAATACTGATATTAATGGCTTGTGATAACTAAAATAAGATATATATGTTCGTGATTCGATATTTTCTATATAACGTGTAAAAACAGCATCTATTGTAGTTCCAGATTTTGTTGTTGATTCCTTGGGATCGTTATTTATAAGCAGACCAAATGTTTCTCGAAGAAAGTTGATCAACGGCAACGAATCATCAGATCCAAAATTTACATTAAAATCTCCCCCGAGAATTAGAGGGATTTTATCTTCGCCTCGTTCAAGTGCATTAGCACCTGTGTGGCTATAAACCAGTAGTGAACGGTGTATGAAATAAATAATATCGTCTAAATTTTGGTCGTTATTTTTTTTCGGCATAGTGAAATCTGTGGAGTAGAGAAAAGCAGTTTTAAATGCAATAATAATTTTAAATTGATTTAGTAGTGTTAAAGTAATGTTGAGATTCGGATAAATAACGTGAATGGTCATCGACGCACATAACTGTATGTGTTGGCGTGTGAATCGCCGACCATGTTCACACACACAATTACATGCGTCGGTATGCGTGCACGCTGTATATTTGACTTGAGAATTTTAATTATTTCACGATATATATCTTATCTTATTATGCTAGCTAAAATTGTATATATCTATCTATTTATCTATAACCATTGGTTCTCAAAAACCGCTCTAACGATTTTTTTCAAATTCACACTAGATATAGTATTTATAAAGAAAAATTGAGTTTTATTGATTACATCTCTTGAAACTTACAGCTTCATTATTAATTTCTTAATTGAAAATTATATATGGGTGACGTAAATGGCATCCATTTTGAAATTTTACTCCCGCCTTTTTTTAATTTTGTATTAATATTTTTTTTATATTTAAAATATTTTAAAATTTATTATTTAATTTCGAAATAAAATTAAAAATATTTATTTTTAATAAAATATATATATATATTTATTAATCCCGCTTTTTTTTTAAATGATATTGTATTAACATTTTTTTATATTTAAAATATTTTAAAATTCATTATTTAATTTCGAAATTTTATATTTAAAATATTTTAAAATTTATTATTTAATTTCGAAATAAAATTAAAAATATTTATTTTTAATAAAATATATATATATATTTATTAATCCCGCTTTTTTTTAAATGATATTGTATTAACATTTTTTTATATTTAAAATATTTTAAAATTCATTATTTAATTTCGAAATTTTATATTTAAAATATTTTAAAATTTATTATTTAATTTCGAAATAAAATTAAAAATATTTATTTTTAATAAAATATATATATATATTTATTAATCCCGCTTTTTTTTTAAATGATATTGTATTAACATTTTTTTATATTTAAAATATTTTAAAATTCATTATTTAATTTCGAAATAAAATTAAAAATATTTATTTTTAATAAAATATATATATATTTATTAATCTCTCTCAAAAAATATGAAATACGTTTAATATTAAAAATAAATAAATATACATATGAAATTTGTTATTTTTTAATATTAAAAAATATTTAATTTGAGATTAATTATATAAAAAATTTTAAAAAATTCAAAAAAACTTAGCTATAATATTTGACATATGATAAGGTTAATTACAATTTTTTAATAGACATCCTTAATAAATAGAAAAATAATAATTTTTAAATAATATAAATAATATTTAATTATAATCTAATCAAAGAAAATAAAAGTTTGAATCTATTTGATAGTTGATCTTTTTACATATAATTAATCTCAAATTAAATATTTTTTAATATTAAAAAATAATATAATTATTATTTTACATATATATGAATATAATATAAATATTTTTAATTTTATTTTAAGAATAGATATATATCTAAAAGGCGGTAACTGTGAGGTCACATACTAATTTTTATTCTTTCACCCAGCAGAGGCTAAGAAATATTATTCCGCGTCAACGTACTAGTGCGCATGCGCGCCGTGGACTTTCAACCTAGCGACAGGGTATTAGAACGAAAGACAGCATAAAACGAAGACGCAGATAGCCTCTTTCTCAACGCGAAAGACCGGACAAAAGAAAGACCCAGATAGCCTCGCTCTCAAAAACGAAACACCGCACAAAAGAGAGACAGAGATAGAGGCTATCTCATTCTCACTCGTTATATCTATATCTTTTTTCTCTCTCGTTTCGTAACGCGTTACGAAATTTCAATTTTTCAATTCACTCTCCATTCTCAACCAAATGTCAGGACGCCGCTAAAGAAGTTTCACTTCAAAAATAAGGCGTTTGGTCTGTAGCCTCTTTGAATCAGCTGAGAGTGCCTTTGATTTTTTGGATTTCGAAATGAAATCGCGACATTCGGGGCAACCTGAAATAAAACCTACCTAGTAAGGGAGTGCATAGCCTCCATCAATAGGGATGGAAGCCCCATGCTAATCGAAAAAGCCCTGCGCTCAAAAGGTAACCAACAATTTGTTCCTGTTCAGGCTAATCCCATTTTGGAACTATGCTGAATTACCTTCCCGAATGCCCGTTCATCCAATCCACCTCAAATACACTCTCAGTAATACAAAATGGCACAATTCAGACCTGACATGCAATTCATGCAATCCATCCCTTAAATAATAGCATGGCATTTGATTTATCCACCCACATTTTATTTATTTATTAATTCTAATCTAATCTATGAATTAGTATGATGAGAACATGCATGGATGTAGGAGGCAACCACCTGAAAATTCCTAACAACTATTATATATATATCAAAAAATACCCACCCTCCCAGTATAACGCATCGAAACCTACTAATCTTAAAAATACCTTTGTCTCTTCTGCCTCCTTTATCAGTGCTTCTTCTTGAAAGATGTACTCTGAAATTCCCTAATCTCACTAAATTCTGTCATATAATTTAATAGATTTCTCTATAATCTCCTAATGAATATTATCAAAAGCAACAAATCATTGTAATTTAATTCTACTTTCTATATTATATTAAACTTTACTTTAAATATTATATTTACATTTTCTATTTTAAAGTGCGCCATGCTAAATAAATAACGATTATTACTTACATTTGGAGAGCTGTATTTCAATCATTTCATCGTCATGAAGGATGGAGAAGATAATCAAGAATTCAAATCAACATTCAGTAGCAGGAACGAAGATTGAAACATGAAATAGAAGAAGAAAAATAACTTATTAGTTTATAATCAATAAATTTAAATTGAATTAAAAATAAAATTAATAATAAATACTGACCTCGGAGTTAATAAAGGGTTGATATTTCTCGCAGATTAAACTCGAAGAACAGCTCGTAGACTTGAATGGATGTCCATCACTCTCGCCTCGATAAAGAAAAAAATAATTAAGATTAGATATTTATATTATATACAGGAAATAAAAAAATAAGATATAAATAAATAAATAATATTAATAGGATAAAAAAGTGTATAGATTTTTAAAAATATTATCTTATTTCTGTAATATTAAAATACTAAAATTATTTTACATCCTATATAGAACCATGATTATAATAAGTTATAATACGCATTTAATAGACATATAATAAAAATATCTTAGAAAACATCAGAAAACTAATTACGATTATATTATTAATTTCACGAAGATTTTATTCTGTTTAATTGATATATAGGTAATAGAAATATTATTCATTTTTCAAAAGTGTTATAATAATATGAAATTGACAAAACAATATTCATAAGAGATTGGAAAGGAACGGTGTGAGCGATAATGAGATTAGAAAGAATATATAGAATATTTAAAATTATATATTCCTATATGAATATAAGAAATTTATATTTTTTTGATTTATAATTATATTATATGAATTTTGAAAATAATCAGCACAACTTCCTATTTTTTAAATAAATAAGTTTTAATAGGATTAATATAATTATTGAAATTTAAAAAATATTTCAATAAATATATTTAAAGAAAAATAGAATTTTGTAGGTATATGATTTTTTAATTTTTTTAAATAATTTTAATTTAACTTTTAATAAAATTTAATTAATGAGATTTGATAGAATATTTAAGATTAATTCTTTTCAAAGATTGGAATGAAAAATTTATAAATTTATTTGGGTATATGAATAAAAATTTATAAAAATGCACTTTATAAAATTTAATTTTTATTGAAATATTTTTTTTTTAAAGTTCACTAATCTTTCTTTTAATTAATAAAAATAAATAATAAAATTACAATTAATTCTTGATTAGCGACTGATTAAGGGATGATTTCAGTGGAGAGGCCGTCCAGTGTCTCACACTACGCAGGGAAGGGGAACTGACTGCGTACGAGTCGCCCTCCGGCATGAGGAGGTGAGTTCAGGCGGCGGAGGGGCATGGAGAGGGGCGAGCGGGGAGTGTAGAAGTGAGCGCTCTACTGCAAATTATTTCAAATAAAATACATATGAAAATAAAATAAAATAAACAAATATTAATTTTTAAAATTAGTGGTGTTTTAGAATACATCTTAAATCGAATCAATAAGTTTAATTCTATTAATTCTATTAAATCAATAAGCTTAATTTTATTCAAAGATCTTAATGAAAATTTAAAAAAAGAAAAATTATAAATATATCAGTAAGAAGTTCATTAATGAAATTATCATATTTTGAAAAAAAAGAACAAGGAGGTGGCCTATTAATGTAAATGGTTCAATTTAAATTTAAAATTGTTTGCCGAATGTGATATAATTTTAATTTAATTTAAATATATTTCATAAAAAAGAGGGTAAATGGTAAGAATTGTTCTTATCTTGGTTGGGATACGGTACTTACTAAGTCTACATGTCATTTCGAAGATATCGATGAGTTATGCTTTTCTTTGATGTGTTCTTAGCAAATTACGTTAAACAATTCTTTTCTAGTATGAATTTCTATTTTAATTCTAAAAAAAATTTAGTAAGTAATACATTAGTTACATACCCAACTAACATTTTATATATCTCAACCTTCTTTG
This sequence comes from Labia minor, assembly GCA_963082975.1. NCBI lineage: Eukaryota > Metazoa > Arthropoda > Insecta > Dermaptera > Spongiphoridae > Labia > Labia minor. Next base: position 66,205,460 of record OY720347.1, read on the forward strand.
GTTCAAGTATATTTTTCAGTTGAAGGAACTATTTCCAAAATAATTTTATATATATGCAATTTAATTCATAAATCTAGTCCAGTTTTTTCTAAATTTTTTCAATTTGGTTCTTAAAAAAATAAGTTGACCTGTGGCCAGTTGATCAATTCATCATACTGATGGATTAAGTAAATATACCAAATTTCATCAAAATCCGTTGAGCCGTTCAGGCTGTACACATCTATACGGACGGACGGACGGACGGACGGACAGACAACATGCTAAAAATACTTTTTTCTGGTAAGAAAATGTTTGATTCATGGAGATATGTAAAAATCTCCACATGTGAAATTTGGTGTGAAAACAACACCTCTCTTACTATCGTCGGTCGGTAACAATGAATGTATTATATATGTTAAAGGCGCCATTGGGTTTGTGGGTAGCGAACCTGCCTCACATTGACATGGTCCCGGGCCTGGCAAGGGAATTTCCCTAGCTGGGGTCTATGGGACGGAGTCAACCCAGCCTCCGGGAACAACATTGGGGAAAAGCTACTTGATAGCGCCTCCGATCAAGAAAATCAAGTTAAAGGTTGAGAGGACCCCTTCTACTGATCATAGGACAACTCATTGATAGGCGTTGTCCTTGCGTAGGACGTGCAAAGTCAGAGGTTTTTTTTTATTATATATGTGTTAAATTCATACATAGTGACTAAAGGTAATTAAATCATTTCAGAACAAGACCTGCACTGGCTTAATATTATTTCGAATATTGTAATATAATTTAAAAAAATTGACTCAGTTTTCACTTATAATATACTAATATATAAAGTAAAATTAAATTTTAAATCAATTTCTAAAATTTATTAAATATTCATTATCATAACAAAACAAGGTTTAAAATATTTGTTTAATTAAAAACTTCAATTTATTTGGGAATATGACTAACTTTATATAATATTTATGAATTAATTAAATCAATCAATATTGAAAAATAAAAATTTAATTATCATAACATTTATATCTATAAAATACAAAACGTAGAATTTGAAAATGTGGAAAAATTAAATACTTACGTTCTGTAATCACGAAGGATAATAATGTTCGAGAAGAATTTAAATCGATGTTGCAATCGGGTAACGCCTGTTATCATGCAGTAAAGGGGCCCCCGTCAAAATTATTATCAAAGAAGATCAAAATTAAAAAATATAAAAAAATTATTTTTCGGTTGTATTATATGGATGTGGGACATGGTCAATGACTCTGGAGGAGGAGAGTGGATTTAGAGTATTTGTGATTAGGATTCTTCGCAGCATTTAAGGGTCATAGAAAGATGAAGACACTGGGATGGCGGAGACTGCATAAAGAGGAATTGCATGACCTATATGCATCTCCAGATATAGTTAGAATTATACAATCGAGAAGGCTGCTTTGCACAGGGCAAGTGGCTAGAATGGGAGAGGAAAGAAGGGTGAAAAGTCTATTTGTGGGGAAACCGATTGGGAAACATCAACCTGGAAGACCAAGGACGCGGTGGGTGGATAATATAGGAAGGAACGTGAGAGAGATAGAAGAGGGTAGGGATTAGATGGTTATAGCTAAGGATAGTGACACTTGGAGAAATGTGGTTGTTGCGGCCAAGACAAGTTTTAAAAAAAATTTCCTATAAAACAAACACATATAACAAAAATTCTAAATAAATAATAATAATAATAATAAGAGAAGAGGGATCGAAATAGTAAAATGATTTTTTACTTAATAATATAAAAAAAAGAATAAATTCATATAGATGTGATTCACCCGATAGATGTAAAGACCAGCGTACTAGAGAGTTGATCATATAATATATTTATAAAAATTATGTTTCAAAAATGAATATTGTTATTTGATTTTAAAATATATACTTATATGCTCATTAAAATAATTATATAAAAATATATATATTAGGTTAGATGTTAAGTGGGCATTTGATTCAAATTATAATAATTATAATGAAATGTACAAACTTCTTATATAAATAAAACTATCCTATAATTGAAATAAAGTTATCCTCATTTGTACTTTGGCCAACTCTATCTCTCTCTCACTCTTTAGTTAGTTAGGTGTTGGAATATGTGAATGACAAGATTGGTTTAATTAATGGTTCATTAAGTAGAGAGGTCTCTGAGTACCCTCCCCCTTATCCTTCGTCTAGTCAATGGATGGAAGGACAGGACATTTTGCCAATACAGCGTTATCTCCCAAGTACAGAAAACCCTTTCAACGACAATATTTGTATTGAATAGATTCAAATCAGAGAAATTAATTTATTCTTTTCAATTTTTAAGACTATTTTAACATTTAATTTATATTATTATTATTATTATTATTATTATTATTATTATTATTATTATTATTATTATTATTATTATTATTATTATTATTATTATTATTATTGAGTTTAATCGCACTTTCTCAGCATAAATGCTGGAAATTTTCACCTGGCCTTTAGGTGGTGGCGGGATTAGGCTCGGTTTCGAACGAAAAGAGAATTCACCTTGGCTCGTTTAACATTGGTAGATTAGTTTAGGAACTTTCGTACAATGTGACAGGTTTGAAGCAAAATTGCTCTTTGGCCTGTCTTCATGATGTTGGATAGGATCGAAAGTTCCTTTAGAATGTTTTGTAAGGATTTTGAGATAACTCCTTCATCAGAGATTACGACTGGGTGGATTGTTGTTTTATCTAGCTTCCATATATTTTTTAATTGTATAGCCAGTTCTTCATATTTGTGTTGTTTTTCTGATTTTTTGATATTATGCGTTCGATTAGAATGGAGTTATTATCATTGCGAAATGATCATAGATTTTATCCCCTATTAGACCAGTGAGCAATTTGTATATTACAGATAAACAAGTTATCGGCCCATAGTTATTCGGGTCTGCAGAATCTCCATCTTTATGAATCATATGTGTAATTCCTTTAGTCAGAAATAAGGGCATTTTTTCTGGTTCATAAATCAATTCATTAAAAGATCTAGCAAGTCTCCTCAGTGCCTCCGTAAAGCACTTCGCCATGGGTTCATGGGCAGCCGTTAGGCATTTAATCCAGAAATTGTGTAATTTATCCGGACCCGGGAATTTCCAGTTGCTTAATTTTCGTGTTGCACCGTACACATCCTCCAAAGAGAAATTCTCCCAGCCATGGGATCCATGAGCGAGCACTTCTCACTATTTGGGGGTATCCAGCCCGCTTCTCTATTATAATATGCAGGCAGGCTCAGACCAGATTGATTCCCAATGCTCTCTATGCTTTATGGCGCTTATACAATTTTTATTGTCGCACGACATTGGTATTTTTGACCAATTGTCTGAAGAACTTTTTTCTATTACTGTTAAACTCTTGATTTTGAGTTTTTCTTTTCGACAATTCATTGTATCGTCTTAAACGTGCACCCTTTACTTTAGCCTTTTGTCTAAATGTATCCTTAAGCTCCAAGAGTTTTAGATGATCCTGCCAACCTGGTTACCTTAGTTGTTATTTTCTTTGAAGTAACATTGTTAAGATATGCATTCATCTATATCGATCTATATGTATTTATGTCTGATTCCAGTCTCCTTCTCCAAAGAGGAACCGAGCTTGTTTGTTTTTCATTGTAATTACGAGGCTCGTAGGTCCTCTGTCCATTCATTTCGATAACAGTTACTGCCGCACAGTATTTTACTAGATGCACTTCTTCAAAATTCCTGGATGTTGTGAAATATTCATTTAAAACAAGGTTCATCGAAGAGATAAGAGTTATTATTATTATTATTATTATAACTTTTATATTATATTTAATATACTAAAAATTAAAAAGTCCTTCGTATATACAATTCTTATATTTATTTTAACTCCAATAAAATATACAAATAATACAATTAATTAGAACAAATATGTAATAATTTAATTAATTCCAAAGTAAATTCGAATTACGTCTTAACCGTCTTCCTGGGAATAATTTTTGAAAAATATTTTTTAAATCATTTTTTCCAAAATATTTTGTAACAACGATAGATTGTAAAATCATAATTTCATTTCGATTTTCACCTGAAAAATTAATATATATATATATTATATTATGTATTCTATATTAATTATATTTTATATATTATATATATTTAAATAAAATTATAGTAAATAAATTTAAATTAAATATTTTTTTATGATATTCCAATATGAAAACAATGAGATATGCGGTTAGGGCTCTTATCTTTGTTATTACTAATTTTAAGACATTTATATATTACATATGTATATATAGAGGGTTATTTAGGAACATCACTGTACTTGGGAGATCTCGACATTTTTAAGAAAATCTCTTCGAAAAGAGGTTTGCACCAGAGCATCGCGTATCCAACTTCTCTATTGGAATAACCTGAAAGAGTACTATCGTGTTGTCAATCGAAAGTCTTGAAAATTTAAAGATTGAACAAGAAAATAAATATTAATAGTTTATCAGGAAAGTTCTTAATAAATTACACTGCTTATAGAATAAGATTGGCATTGAAAACAAAAATAAATGCTATTGATTGTTTCAATTTTTGACGTTTTGCAAATGGCTGGTTTGTGAGAAACATGGTTTTCTGCGCAAATTGGTAAGAAATGCTGGCATTAGGTGAGATTTCGACGGCTGACAATGGGGAGATCTCGACAGTCCAATTTCCCTTATACACATGTCGAGTTCTCCGTGATTTGTATATTTTAAGTAATGTCTAAACAAAATACTTTATTTATTTATGTAGGAACTCAGCGCCTCTCTTGAATGGATATTTAATTACTTGATTAACTAATTAATTAATTAGATAAGAACTCAACACAGTAATCTCGAACACGGTGAAAATTATTGTGGCTATTAACCCCAGTTACCTTTCAACAAATGTTCATAGTAATAGGTAGGGAATGTATTGTTGTGTTAATATATTTGTACTGGTTTCTACTTTGAAAATCTATTGTTCTGAATTACTAAAACACAACCCGTCATTTTCAACTTATTATACTCAGAAGTTAGTAGTAACTAACAAAATTATTTATTATTAATTATATTGTTGTATGATTATTTTAAATTATATTAAATGAAATTAGTTTTAATTTATATTGTGTTTCCTTATTATTTATTGAGTTTTATTTGTTGCAATTGATTTTAGCCGTATAAAATAATATAAAATATCCTATAACGCCATAAAATTGTGGGTGAGGAAGTTTGAAGAGACAGGTTCGAACCTTAAAATAACCCCCCCAGGAGCAAGGACAGTCCCCGTATAAAATACATATTATACATACTCTGGTCAGTTAAAAATCCCCACAAATTACACCAACAACCTTTGTACAGTGCCAAAGTGACAGTGTGGTGTGCAATGTCATCTCGTGGCATAATTGGCCCATTCTTTTTTGAGGATGATCCAGGCAATGCAGTGACAGTAACGAGCGAGAGGTATGTGAACATGATTGAGACATTTTTTTCACATGAAATGACACGGTTTCAGCACAATCGAGCCACTGCACACACTGCAAGGCTTTTAAAAAGGAATGGTGGACAAATGTCTAAATCAGAGGTGGCCAACCCAAATGATCTTGCGGGCCTCTTTGGAAATGCATCATAACTTTGCGGGCCGCATATAAAATTATACTTACCCATTATAGATATTGTTTGGTGTGACAAATTGCAAAATAATGATTTTTTATTATGTTTACTATTATTTTTACATATAAACATATATAATATAATAATAATGATACTGAATGCACATTGTAAAAAATATATAATACTAAAAATAAAAAAAGAAACAACGAAATAAAAAAAATGATATCATATTTATTTCACTAGTGCGGTATTTGTTTCATGAGGGCGCAGAATATAAAAGTGTGATGAATCTCGCGGGCCGCAAAAATGTTTACGGTGGGCCGCATGCGGCTCGCGGGCCGCGGGTTGGCCACCCCTGGTCTAAATAGAAGAAATATTTTTTGGAAAATAACAATGGCTTTTTGTGTGGTTTAAGTCAGTATATATACAAAATAATTGCAAAGAAATCTCCTTAAGCACAAACTAGGATTATATAATTGCACGTTTCCCTGCCGCCCCCTATAACTTTTATTGTTATTATTTTATCACTATATTACTTTATCAAAAAATCTAAGTACAACTTCAGTAAAACTAACATAGTTTTTTGTTATTTTTACCACATTTTTCATATTGTGGATTTTTTAATATTTGAACACAATGTAATGTACAATACTTCAAAATCGAAAAATTTAAATCGAAAAATGAGGCTAACTTTTTTCATGTCATATAAACATTCACAAATATGTTAAGAATTAAAACTATATAATCTATTGTTATTTTAAAAGACAGTAATTTTACTTATTTACAAACATTCTACTAAAATAAAAATTTTTTGAGACATTTTTCATATGATAACCAAAATATTTCCATTTTTTTGATATTACTAAAGATATAAAACTTTATATTATTACAAAATTTTCATAATATGTTTTATTTTTAATAACTTATTAAATAACTTTATTTTTATAACAACCTTTAAATTATTTTAAGCTAACTAAATTTATATTACCAATATAAATAATGATAATCAATGTATATATATATCTTATCTTCATTCAAGTTATTATCAAGACTTACTTTTCCCTTGTATTTTTCTTTTTAAAAAATTATAATCCTAAATAAAGGATTATTTCTTTGAATTATTTATATTGAATATGTTCTTTATAGTGACAATATATATTAATATATTTTTCAAAATTGATAGATTTAACTATAGACACTATTTGAAAAATTTTAATAAATAATCTAAACTAAAATGAAATTTAATAAGTGTAAAATTTTAATTAAACATTCAGTGAAGTTTCAAATTATTAATATAAATTCAAAGTTTGATTTATGTTAACATATAATTAATTTCATTGCGCATAAAGTTTTGCAGGGAAGATTCGGGACGAATGCACCTTAAATTTCTAATAATTCACTATTTAAATAAATATAAAATAAGATAAAATAAAATAAAAAAAAAAATTAAAAAACAAATTTAAATAAATTTGAACTTTTACTTACTTTTAGACCATTCTTGATGTTTTTTAAAAATTGGAGATTTTTGTTTGTTTATCATGCTATTTTCTAAATAACTATCAGAATCAGAGGAATCTTCTTCAATTATTGTATGTTCATTTTTATTTTGATTTATGGGTTTATTAGGCTAGAAAAAGAAATTATTCAATTTGGAAATAACAAAATAAAGTTAAATGAAATAAATTTGGAGAATGGGAACGAGATGAGATCAAAAACTTAACTTAATAAGTTTTTATAAACCCCTTCCTTATATAACTCATTGTAAAAAATAATATCAATATTAAAACATATAACTCTTTATCAGTAAGTTTCTTCCAGAGTTATTATTCCTTGGTGTTCTTTATCTATACCACGATCTTTATTTAAGGATAACTCTAAAGTTGTCATATACCTAAAACACTTTTTGTGGTCAATGAATTCAACAAGTTCTGAAATTCTATTTTTTTTTACAGTGAAATTTTCCACCTTAACCAAAGAACACAATTTCAATTCTGATTGAAAAAACACTTTGATTGAACCACAAAACTTGACATTTTATGATTAGATAGTTTTTGTAAACCACTATGGCTTTATAATCTTGACAAAATGATTATAGAAAACTTCTCTAGATCTGTAATATCAAAATTAATTGTGTTGCATGTGTTAAACCCTTATTTGAAATCTGAAATTTTGGAGCCTGATTAAATCTGTATCTGGTTGACACCGATCCATGTTTTCAATGTGCCTTGCTTTTATAAAAATTAAAGTACTTTCGGGTGGATAATTTTAAATTGTATTCGGATAACAATTTCCTCAAGATCTGCGTCTTAACCATAACAATAAAAAAGACGATGAGCAATGAGTTGGTTGTTCTCTACCTTAGCTCTTTTTCGATACTATGCGTCAAATATTTTTTTCAAAAAGATTTTATGATGTAATTAACACTACAGCCGCAAGTAACCCCCTTTACAAGTTTCAATTTTTAACTATTCTAATTATCTTGTGTATTTTATATTTAAGCATCAGGAACGGTATTAATTAATATATAATTTATTTTAATTCTTACTTTTTATATTTATTTTAGAACGTTGTTTAAATACTAAAATAGAAATATTACAAGAATAAAGGAGTTAATTCATACTTTTTATGTGTGTTCATAATATATAATATTGAATCAATTCAAAACAGCGATTGGTTCATTTAAAGTAATTCCTGTTGTAAATAAGATAATTATTGAACGCGATAATAGCGTTTCATGTTTGCCATTTAAATTTTTAGTTTTCTTTTTACTCTCCATTAATACAATTTTAATAACCATTAATAAGGCGAAATTTTAAATAAAACCTTTCCTGGACATATACTGAGGACATAATAACTCCAATCTTTGGAGCATCAGTTTAAATTTATATTAATAATATTAATTTATTTTTTATTATTTTTATATTCCACCTGTATTTTTAGAATACAACAAATTACTATTTCGAGGACCCGAAAACTGGTCGCCCTGATATCCCCTTCCCCACATTAGTTACGTTTATATGTGAGATCGAGATGAGATGGCATGAAGAGTTTAATGGCAATAACGATAATCTACCTTTCAGGCGCAATCAATGAAAACTTTGTAAATATTTTCAACTTTAATCCAATTTTAAAGCTAAAGTAGAAAAATTAATGAAAAATATTTTTGATACAGTTTGATCTTATATTTATAATTTTTTAATCAAATTACTTTAAGTGAGATTAAATTTATTTTAGATAAAAAATATCACGATTATATTATAAATAATGAAAAAGAATGTTTAAATTTTAAATATGAGATGTAGATATCGAAATTTGACAAAATGACAAGATTCTAATATTCTATATCTATAAATTATATTGCATAAATATAAAATAATATTGTAAATTTTACTGATGAATTTAATTTGTTAATAAATTTAATTGTAAAATAAAATAATTTTATATTGTAAATAAAATTAGTATAATGAAGTTTTTTAATATATTTATGAAACAATATTTTCAGCCATTCCAATTAATCTTTAACATAGACTGTCATCTAGAACAGGGCTTCTTAAACTGTGGGTCGTGACCCCCAGGGGGTCGCGAGACTACTGAAAGGGGGTCGCAAAGATCTGATACTTTTGAATCATTATAAATAAAATTTTAAAATTATTAAATTATATATATGTGAAATGAATGGGTATGTATTCTTTAATCCTTATTTTATTTACATTGTAAAATAGTGAGATATTACATCTACATCTAAGGTTAATATATATTTCATTATATGGAGGAGGGGGTCGTTTAAAATTTCCTAAGCTTGAAAGGGGTCGCTATATAAAAAAGTTTAAGAAGCCCTGATCTAGAATAATAGAATATTATAAATATTTTTTTTTTCTTTTATTTTTCAATTAAGATCTACATCTGCCCTTTCTTTGTTCGTTTACAATTATTATAAATATTGTTTTAAAATATAAATAAATTACTTACATTATTGTGTGTATATGTACTATTCATTTGATTTCTAAAAAAAAAAGATTATTATTTGTCAAAATTTATCAATATTTATTTAAATTTAAATTTAAAAGAATATCATTTTTCTATTTCTCATTAAAAAAACAATATACCAAAATATCTAAATTTCATTATAAATATAAAACATTTAAATAAAATTTGAGATATGGAGGCTTAAAGGTTTTTTTTTTTGTTATTGAAAATAAATTTTCCTACAATATTTATGATCCGAAAATGAATTATTTAATTGAGGAATTGCGGAGATAAAATAAGGAACTGTTACATCAGGGACGTTCCGACCAGGGGTGCGGAGCACCCGGGCGGCAAGCCTATGGGGGCGGCGCGAGCCGCCCTAAAAGTACTTATTCATTTTATGTTTTTTTAATTTTTTTTTTTCTAAAAAAAAACTAAATTAACTTAAATTTTATTTGTAAATTTTTAACAACTTTGGGGTAAGGGGTTATTATTCTCGCACCCGGGAGGCATATACCCTAGGAACGGCCCTGTTGTGTACATAAACTACGATATATATACAGGGTGCTTCAAAAAAATGTATACACACTTTGAACTTCCATAGAAAATTTATTTACCGATCTACAAAGTTAAATTTCAGGAAAATAGAAAGCTGAAAGTCCAATGTAAATGAAACATAAATAACAAATCTTAATACTGTTCAAATTGGTGACCTGCAGCATCAATACAATTCTGAGTACGAGTCACCACTGATTCTGTACATCGTATCAAAACGTCCAATGAGATTTCTCTACACACTGCTTGAATCTCATTCCAAAGAATGTCTAGGTTACGTGGTTTACGTTTGTACAACTCATCTTTTACTGTGCCCCACAAGAAGAAATCCAGTGGTGTAAGGTCTGGAGAGCGTGCTGGAAACTCGATTGGCCCCCTGCGTCCTATCCACTGGCCCGACAAATTTTGATCCAGGTAAGCTCGTACGTCCCTGTGATAGTGCGGCGGGCACCATCTTGTTGAAAATAAAAATCATCATTACCGAAGAAAAATAACATTAGCCTTGTAGAACGGGAAAACTACAATAGTTTATAGTGTGTATACATTTTTTTGAAGCACCCTGTATATTCAAGTAAGGCAACAATTATAAAAAAAACTAAAACTATAACCAATGAGCAAGGGATGAGATAATATAAAATCAGATATGAAAGAAATAAGAGAATAGACATTAAATGGGGGTGACCCTACATTGAAAGGGGTATAGAATGTTATTTCAGCGGCCAAGAATTTCGCTTTCAGTTCAAAAAGCACCACATTAGTACTCTAAAATAATATAGAAATATATATATATAATATATATTAATATATATACGTTTTAGCTGAACGGTTATTTTGTTTTTGATAATTTCCTATTGTATTCTTATCCGGACAAAATTTTATTGTTGATTTATTTGTTTTCTCTTTCTTGGTGTCTACAAGTTGATTAATTTGACTTTCCTCTTTTAATCTCAATGGTTTTTCATTTAATAATTTCTTTCTTTCCAATTCTGCTTTTCTATGTAATTGATCAGGTTTGAGAATTTTTTCATAAATTTTTAAATTTGAATTCATATTTATATTATTTTTATAAACAGAATCGTCCTTTTTAATTTCCTTTTTCAATTTCAATTTATTATTAATAGGTATATATTTAATTTTATCATTTCTTTAAATTTAGAAAAAAAAATATTAGTATTTTATTTTAATAAGAATAAATAAAAATTATAAAACCTTTTAAAGTTTTCTTTACTTTCATTATAGCTTTTTTTACAATCATGCGTTTTATAATTAGTTGATTTTAATTTCGAAGGATCATAGATATTTTTTGAAGAAATATTCTAAAATTTTATATTTATATATAATAATAACTATTAGTTTTATTATATTTCAATTTATAATTTCTCTCACTTACTGATTTACTTATTTGCATTTGCATTATTTTTGATTTATTTCTTGTTAAAATATTTCTTCCAGGAGTTTCGTTTTTTTTATTTAAAAATGATTTTATTAAAGGTTTCTCATTTATAGTCGGATTTTTACAACTATTTAAATATTTTAAAAAATCGAATAAATATAGGTATATATCAAACGATTGAGATTTTTGAAGAATCGTGGGCATTAAATTGTAACTTTGTATTTATAACTTGATCAATACTTTTAAATTTTTATATTCATTTAGTATTTATTTAATCAATCAATTTCTATAATTACTTAATTAGTTTAATTTGTTAGTATGCTTTCCATGATTTTGGAACTAATGATTCTTTTTTATTACCTATTATATATGAAATATTATTTCACCTGTTGAATTGTGGTCATTGTGTGAATTTAGAAATTTAGAAAATAAAATTTTCTGTAACATTTTGTATGAAACCTTTGGATGTTAGATAATTAAAAGTTACATGCTATACTACACTGCATCCCCAAATAGATGAAATTTAAGATAAGTACAACATTTTACTTATTTAGAAAAAAGATCAGCGAAAACCAATAAGAAAATAACCTATAGTTATTGGAGTAATAATTTTATAATTTTATTTTTAAACAAATTTTTCCCTTTTAAAAATTTCATTAATATCAATATTACAATTTTTTAAAGTACCTATCTATATTGACAAATTTAGGATTATGTAAAAAAATGTAAAAATATAAATTTAAGTTACATTTATATACAACTTTAAATATAAAGGGATTTTGATTTTCACAAAAAAGAAAATATTTAGCCAAGAATTATGACAATTTCATAAAATTTTTGTTTTTTTATAAAATTATAGACTACTAAACGACTTGCTTATCTTTGAGTTTGATAATATCTTATCAAGGAACCTAGGGTTTAAAAAAAGACTAGGTTTTGGAGAGTGAATCATACCCCCTGATATACGAGGGTAGGTCAATAAGTCCGTGACTTTTTGAATTTCCTGTCTTAAATGAAATGGAAACACTGCTCCTGTCAGCAGACAACTATCTGTCTTTTAGTTTTTGTTTGACATCCATTAATAGCAGACTACCTCGTGATTTGAGAAGGAAATGGAAATAAGTGAATTTCCACGAAAATCCATGAATTGGGATACGAATTGATCCCTCATCCGCCCTATTCTCCGGATTTATCCCCGAGTGTCTATTTCTTGATTCCAAACCCGAAGAAATGGCTCGGCGGAAAGAGATTTTATTCCAACGATGTAATCATCTCACAAACAAATCTATTTTGATGTCCTCGACAAATCTTATTTTTTTGAAGGGATAAAAAAAACCGGAGAAAAGTTGGACAAAGAGTATAGAGCTCCAAGGAGACTATGTTAACAAATAAAATAATTTTTTATCCAAAAACCTGTATTTCATTCAATATAATTATATTAATATATATATCATTTCTTAATTAATTATAATTATATAATTGTAGCAAATGATCAAAGCACATTGTTATTACCAATAAGAGACCTTTGGATCACAATAAATATATTTAATTTCAATTTATTTAAAAATAGAAGTTTATTAGAATTTAGCATATTATCTGTAATCCATCTTTAATAATAACAAATAACAAATGTTTTAATAGATAAAATATATCATAATTAAAAAGGAAATATTATAATATATAAAATAACTAATAAATTAATTTAAAAAATACCTTTGAAAGCAGGATGGATGATGTGGAGATTTTTTTAAAATAGGTATTAATAAATTATTTGTAGATGTTTCATTTTTTATAGTCTTTTTAAATGTTTGATTCTGAAATGTCACTTTGTTATTATGCCTATTATTATTATCGATTGGCAATGGACTTTCTTTTGCAACTATAGAAATACCACTAAAATCTAATTCAGGAATTTGATTTGATTTTATAGTTGAATTTATTATTTTAGGTAATCTTTTGTTTTTTTGAACATTTGTTATATTATTTAAAATAGGATTTTCACAAGTTTCTGTACATTTTATTTTGTCTTTTTTTAAACATTTTATAAATGAATTTTGTTTTATTTTTAAAGAAGCATCAAGTAATGCTTGTCTTTTTGGTCGATTTTTACGATTTTCAAAATTTTCTACAATTAATCAAATATAAAAAATTAAAATAAATGAAATAATATTATCAATAAATTTAGATTTGTTTAACTAATATTTTTATTTTTATATTAATTTATTTCAACATTGTCTTTATGAACATGCACCTCAACCACTATATTTATTTTTAAATAATAATAATAATAATAATAATATTAAAAAATTTAGATACTTTTCTTTCTCTTGTGTGGAGTAGAGATCTTAATACTATACAGAACATTTTCTTCAATGTTCAATCCATGTTTGAAAAACCATTTTTGGAAGTGATAAGAGAAGAGTACCTGAAACACCAAGCTATCTCTCGACCCTTTAAAAATATTGATATACAATTCTTTAATTATTTATTACAATTATTAAATGTTACATCATTGCATCAATCTCATTAAGATGAATGGAACTTGGGGTCCATAATATTAATAAATAATAATAATAAATAATAAATAATATGTTAGTGAAAAAATATTAAAAATTATAAAACTATCTCTAAAAATTAATTAATAAATAAGTGGGCAGGTCAGAACCGACCGACAGTTTGAAGTAATTTATTTTCCAGCTACAGAAACAATTTCAAATAATTTAAATATTTGTAGTAATGTAATAAAAAACAGATATGGATATAACATAAATATTTTATTTTATTTATAATATATATTTATAATATATATGCAAGAGACAAGGCTGTGACGTCATGAATGGCTGGATGACGTCATATAATTTTAAATCAAGAAAAAACTAATAAAGATGATTTTTCTCGAGGATAAAACCAATACAAAGTGCATGATTCGTGGTGATATGTAAAAAATCTCTTCATGTGAAATTTGTTGTGAAAATAACCCTTCCCTTCCTATCGTCGATCGCTAATACTACCACTTCCGGTTTCCCGATTCGCACCAAAAGTTGATCAATTCATCCCACTGATGCATTAAGTAAATATAACAAATTTCATCAAAATCCGTTGAGCCGTTCAAGCTGTACACATCTATACAGACAGACATCATGCTAAAAATACTTTTTTCTGTTAAGAAAATGCATGATTCATGGAGATATGTAAAAATCTCCACATGTGAAATTTGGTGTGAAAACATTACCTCCCTTACTATCGTCGGTCGGTAAAAACTAACTAATAAAAATTTATAATAATTAACAAAAAATTAAACGACAAAACAGATTAAAAAATTGTTTTTAAAATATCATAAATAAATTTACAATGTTTGCAAGTCAAATAAAGATAACTTTTAGACTTTTTTTTGGTGAAAGATTAATAAATATATTTCGTAATTTGATCCTCTAAAATATTATTTAAATAAATATTTTTAATTTTATTTCGAAATTAAGTAAAAAAATTTAAAAGATTTTAAATATAAAAAAATATTAATACATTTTCAATTACAAAGAATGGCAAGAAGCAAATATGGATGACTTAGTGACGTCTTATAAATTTAAATTAAGAAAAAACTAATGAAGATGATTTTTCTCGAGGCTGAAACCAATACAGATCGACTTGTCTTTATAAATATTATCTATGGTGTGAATTTCAAAAAAAAATTTTGAGCGGTTAATTAATAAATTAATTTAAAAATATACAAATATATATATATATATATATATATATATATATATATATTTATATTGCTAGTATAATAAGATAAGATAAGATTAAATACGCTAAATAATGTAAGACAGTATAATTAGGAGGGTGCATGTTCAATTCAGCAGGATCAAAATTGATTAAAAATATTTAACAATATACCTTTGTTATCATCAATTGGTTCTGGTACAATAAATGTATTAGCTATTATTAAAGGTTCTTCTAATAATAATTTTTGTTTGTTCTGGGTCCAAGTAAGGATTTTCTAAATAAAAATAGCACAAATTCATAGATAAGATATTAATAATTTATTAAATATCTGTTTAAATTTATTCTCCAGATGAGAGTCAATTAATATTAGAGAAGGGCCAAATATGTTTGTGGGTTTTTTTCTTTTAATATCTATACATAGGGTGACCAAACGTCCCGTTTTTCCGGGATTGTCCCGTTTTTAGGTGCTCTGTCTCGGCGTCCCTGAAAAAATTTCTAGACTAAGCTTTTGAACATTTCGTACTTTTTTTCAAAAATTTTTCAATTTGCTTCTAAAAAAAGGTAAACCGTTTGTCCCGGTTTGGTGTTTTCGAAATATGGTCACCCTATCTATACATTACTTCTTTAATATGGTAAAGCTAAGTGAAAATTGAAACAGGTTTGCCGATTTCTAATTTATATTAACTATGAATTAAATTATTATTATATAATTCAATAAAATAAACCAATAATATTTTATTCATAATTTATTTTTACCTCACTTTCATTATAAAATGATGCTAAAACATTCGTGCATTTATCGAGTTCAGAAAATAGATACATCCAAGAGTCATCCTCCATTTAAATTCTTACTTTTCTTTATTTAAATGTTAAAATAAATTTTAAAAAATATGAATCAATTTTTAAATGCAATTATCGTTTTATTATATATCGAAGTAAATATAAAAATAAATATAAATAAACAAAAAAGAAATAGTGACGTGAAAATAATTTTTAATTAGAATAATATAAAAAGAATATTCGAGATTGAATATAAAATACATGTAATTTTCCAAATTTTTCTATGGATAAGATGTTCCGATTTGGAGATATTTCCAATTTTTATTGGGATAAATATAATGGTACACTTAAATAGGTTATTTCCACACTAAAATAGGAAATTTGAACATTGAGAAATAAACATTTAAAAATTCTGATTTGAACATTAAATTTGAGTACTTGCACACTAACCAGCTGCACATCAAATTAGGTCAAAATAAACATTGTTAACCGATATCTCTTCTGTGAGTTGTTGATGGAGCATGAGTCGAGTTCTATTATTCGTGTTAAGTTGTTTAATGACGTTTGTGATTCTATAACTGACAGATTTCTTTTCCAGTACTGCAATGACGTCAGAGAGCTGTATTCTGTCAAAGGCTTGTGTCAAATCAATAAAACACAGATAAGCTATTTTGTTAAATTCTTTAGATTTCTCTCTTATTTGTTTTAAAATGAAGATAGCATCTATGGTCGATCTATTTCTTCTAAAGCCTTGCTGTTCTTTGTTTATCCTAATGTCATTAATTATCATGTCGGCAATAATTTTGGTGTAAAGTTTTTGTACAGAGCTTAATAGGCTGATTCACCGGTAGTTTTTGGGGTCATTCTTGGATCCCTTTTTAAAGATGGGTATCGTAATACTCGATTTCCATTCGTTTGGGATTATCCCTTTATCTTTTATTATTTGAAATAACATTGTTAGTTCTTTCCAAAGCTGTTGGCCTCCGTATTTTAGCATCTCGTTTGTGATTTTGTCAATGCCAGGTGATTTTCTGTTTTTCTGTGTTTTTACAGTACTTTCTACTACGCGTACTCAATCCTGATTGCTATATGGTTGTTGTTGATTTCGCGTTCGGTGATTCTAGAAGTGGTTTTCTTATACAAGTTCTCGAAATGCTTTATCCATCTACCAATATCGTTTTGATTTGAACGAATTCATTGATTAATTTTTTCCTATTCTTAAGCATGTTCCAAACCTTCTTTTGACCTCCTTACAAATCGTATTCCAAGTCCTTTGAGAATTTTTCCCAAAAAGCTCACTTGATTTTGTCTATACCGGAATTACTTTCATTTCTTATGGTTACGTATTCTTGATAGTTCTCGGGTGTTCTGAGACTTCTATATTTCAGGTAGGCTTTACGTTTGTGGGCAGCCATTTCTTTGACTTCACATGTTAACCATAGTATTTTGAGTTGGTCGCATTGATATTGATTTTTCTAGTTCCGTTAGCCTCTTTGCAAGCATCGAGTATAATTGTGGATAGTTTCTTCCAGGCTTTATCTGGGGAGTCGCTCTCTTCAATTTGATTTGATTTGATCTTGTCTTTCAAACGTTTAGCGTATAAATACAATTTTTTTATTTCTTATATTAAATTCTTTACAAAAAATAAGCAATTTTTATTTTTGTTAAAATTTTTTTTAAATAAAATAAACTTATTTTTTATACACTAAGTTATACTTTAAGAATATTTTTTTTCAATTAAAAGGAAGGATTATATTTTTTCTTTTCTATTTGTAATATAGTACATTATTTACTGTAGAGAATATATAGCAATTTGAATTTTTTTCTCTGGGGGGGGGGGGGGTTAAAACCATCGTGATTTGTTTTCTTTTGCAATTTTTGTGAGTATAGTGTATTTTACGTTTTTGCACATTCATTAAAATTAATATTAAGGCTTATTCACATATCCTTCATTGTTCACTATTTGTAAGTCTTACAAAGAACCTTATTTTTTTTATATTTTCAAAATAAAAAAAAAATCTAAAAATATCTATTTTTCATTAAAATTTGTAAGAAAAAATATTCTTAAAAAAACCTTTAAGCTCTTCTAAATCCAACTTAAATATACATCTATGTTAAATATAATAATTTATTAAAAGTTATTCTTATCGGGAAATCTAAGTTTTATTAAGCCATCTTAAATTTTTAGAGGATGATTGATTACTTTACTCGATTTTTCTTAAGAGATACAACAAACGACACTTACCCCCATTTAATTATTGCTATTTTTCATTAAATATTTTTTTTAATAAATAATTTCTATTTTAATATTTTTTAATTCTTTTAAGGTAATGGCACCTATAGATGACACTTTTGAATTTAAACTAAAAATATAAGCAAATTTTAAAACATACGCGGAATTTTTTTTTTTAAATGATAGTTTTGTTTTTCCACCACCTGAGATATCCTACAACAATACAATAAGTCGCCCTATTTTTTTTCTTTTAACTTGAAAAGCAGACAGGATCGTCAACAATTGATTTTTTACACAAATCTTAAAGATAACCATAAGGTAACTAATTAAGAAATTAGTATTTTATATTTTTATCTTCATATTTATCAAGAATTTAACAACTACATTATAAAATAGACTTAATATATAGATATAAATCACTTCAATTTAAACACCTAATTTTTAAAAGTATATTTTTTATCAACCGTGTCATCTATAGGTGCCCCTAAAAATTGTTTTTCCTATAGATGACAGCAATGTCAGCTATAAGTAAGCTTTTAAAAAATTTGTCTATTATATTAATAGCTGTAAAGAGGAGATAATTTTATATAATTCAACCAAGTTTCATGTCTGAATTGATTGACATTGTGTTTTATCTTTAGGTATCTCATTGTCAGAAAATTTTTTTCTGTTCCAGAACCTCAAACACTATTTTTTTGAAAATTTTTTTAAATTACTCTTTTCTCAATGTATAATTAAAAATCCATTATTAAAAAAAGATTTGTTTAAAATCAATTTTTTATTTTATTATAATAATCAGCTAAAAATAAAATCAATCACAATAAATATATCTAATGTATCATTATAGAAACCTGATTTTTTTATTATAACTAAAGTTGGAAAGATGTTTTACTTTGTAAATAAATAAGTTGAAGATAAAGAGAGCAAGCGAAGTGAAAAAAGTAGATGTCATCTTTGGGTTCCATAATTGTCATCATTAGGTTCCACCAAAATTTTTGGTGTCATCTATAGGTGCCATTTGATTACTTTGAAAAAAAATTATATTTCCTATTAAACTCATATAAAAGTTTAAAATATTTATTCTGGTGATCAAAGGTAAGATAAGCTTTATAATAACCAAAAGATTTTTTTTGTGAGACGTATAGTTTCGGTTTTATAAAAGAAAATAGTGGCAAGAGCTCTTAAAATGTCATCTATTGGTGCCATTACCTTAATTTTATTCAAAATTATGTTGTCTTTTTTATTAATAATTTATAAAAAAACCGCCCAAACTATCAATAATATTTACAAGCAAGATGCGCCATCTTCCATTTTAATGTTCGATTTGAACATTTTAGGGTGTTTATTACAAATATCAAAAATTATCTTTGACACCTTTCAAATTAAATAAACTTAAAACATTTACAAAATAAAGTTTTGAACTTTTTTATTTTAAAAAATAAATGTTTATTGTATAATATTGTACTTCTCTAATAATAAAAATAAAAAATTTTCCTTGTTTTATAATATTTCTATTAAAATTATGGATAAAAAATCTGAATTTTGTTGTATTAAATGGAATAATTATCAAGGGTATGTCAATGAAATACTTGTTGAATTATTGAATGCTAATTCAATGGAAGATGTAACGTTATGTGCACAAGGCTTAAAAATAAGAGCACATCGAATTATTCTATCAGCTTGCAGTTCTTTTTTTAAGGTAATATCTTAATCTGTCTATTTTGTACCTTTTAACACATTTTTAAAAAATGGACTAAGTCGTCTTTGTTTTATTTTTTTAAAATAAATATTGATACAAAATGTGCTTTATTTATTTCAGTTTGGAATTTTATTTTAAGATAATATTTTTATGATTTTTAATTTTTTTCTTAAGACTAGAAAATTTCCAATGTTGTGAATATATTTAGATGTAAGATATATAATTATTATTGATAATAAAATATATTTACTAAAGAAATTTGGAGATTTTATTATTTATAATCAAAGGTTATGTTTAAATTTAATATTTTATTTGATAAAATTAAGAAAAAAAAATAAGTAAAATTTTGTTTATGTTCATTTTAATATTTAAATAAACTTCTTTATTTTAGGGCTTGTTTTGACGATAAGTCCCCTCTCTTATCAATATTTAATTATTATTATAATCAAGATAACAAAATTGACAAAGAAGAAATGATTTGTACTTTCGTAAATATATATATATGAAGAAAAATATCTACATTAAATGAATATATTTTTATCAGGATGCATTTATTTTTTAATAAAAAATTGATAGGAAAAATTCTTCAAATTTCAAAAATCAAAATAAAAATAAAAAAATATCTACTAGAGAGAATATGTGAAAACTTATAAGAATATACATTATAGGTTTAAAGATAAATCTTATGATAATAATAATTGAGATAAAACGTAGTATTATTTTAACATCAGAATACTTAGTTTTCTCTTTTAACATTATTTAAAACCAAGTTTTGTAAATAAGAAAAGTACCATTAAAGCGATCGATATTTAGCATGCAATTTTTTGGTTTTAAGGTCTACCAATTCTGACTTTCTCATTTGATGAGTGTAGGTAGACAATCCTTTTTAAAAGACGAGATGGGCCATATTAAAGTTTAATTCAAGACATTCTTTTATTTTAAAGATTTAATACTTTTGATATTTTCACAGGAAATTTTTGCAAATATTGATGATAGCAATCCTATTATAATATTATGTGATATTAATTACGAAGATATTAAATCTATTGTTGAATTTGTATATAGTGGAGAATTAAATATTGTTGCGGAAAAATTTCCCTCTGTGCTCAAAACTGCAGAAATTTTAAAAATTCGTGGGTTAATGGGGGTACGTAAAAATAATTTTATTTTTATTTTTTATTTTATTTTTAAAGTTAAATTTATTAAAATTAAATTATAGGTATCGCACCATTTATCTTCTTTAAATATAAATACTTCAATTTCTGTATCCAACTCAAGTGATGTACCATCACCAGGTATTATTACTGAAATTAAAACTGAAGAAATTACAAATGAAATAACTCTCTTAGACAATAATACTAAAGATTTAAAAAGAATTGATGAATCTATAATAGAAGATCCTGAAGAGGAATTAGATTTTATTCAAAACAATGAAGAACAAAACCAAATAAAAAATAGAAAACCAAGAAAAGAATCAAATAAAAAAGTTTACAAGTAGACATTTTAGTTTGATTATTTTGTTTAATACATTGTTATTTATTTATTATTTATTATTAATTTAGTGAAGGTATAATGATGGCTGCCCTAGAAGAACTAAAAAGAGGAAAATCACTTGTTCAAACAGCCAGTGCACATAAAATTCCAAGAAGTACTCTCTATGTACGAGCCCGAAATATGGGTGTAACAACGAATTTAACAAGGCAAGAGTATAGTGCTGATAAGGTCCGTCAAGCATTCAAAGCTGTTGCGGGTAATTATGCTCAGATATTTTTGTATGCGCGTATGGATAAAATATATCTAAGTTTTCTTAAACATTTTATTTTATTCCTTATAAAAGTTTTTAAATTTTATAATAAACATAGAATTTCTTATCTTAAAGAATATGTTTAGAATTTATCTTAAGGTAAATGTCAAAAAGAAATCTATTAAATATTAGTTGAAGTAAAAGTTCTGAACTGGTCTCAAGAAAAAATCAAACTGTTGATAAAAAAATGAGTAAAATTTACCAGATTAATACCCCAAAAAAGTCATGGTCCTTTAAAGGTGAACTAGCAAGAACGTTCGCCAAGTTCAGAATAATAACCATGGGATTGGAAAGGAACCATCCTCTAAGAGATGCAGCCATAAGGGCCAAACACTCATTTTGAACCTCTACTGTCAATGTTGAGTTGAGCGACCAGAGGCCAGAAATCTTCAATAGGAAGGGTGTTGTGTTCTATTAAAACCTTGCATAATTTAACAACACGTCAGAAGCTCCGATGGCTTGGATGAGAGATTTTATCACAAGTGATTATCATTTTTTCAAGAATTTGCAAAATTTTCTCAAGAAAGGCTTGCCAAAATGAACTAAATTGATCTCGGATTATTCTATTTTAATTTCATCGCTGAAAAAAAGAAAAAACTCCCATAACTTCACTTCACCTATTAGAATTATATATATATATATATATATATATGTGGTGGTTTAAATTTACAGCCTTTTATGACCGTCTACTACATTCCAACCACCATTTCTTTTATCCAGGTAGTCTCCTTCGCTTAGGTCCCTCTTAATAATGCCTTCCATCCAAGTTTTTCTGGTACGGCTTCTTTTTCTTCTCGGAATCCATCTCCATATTTGCTGTGGTATTTTATCAGGAGGTATCCTTCTTAGATGACCTTACCTCTATAATCGTTGTTCTTTTATGCTGTGAGTCAAGGGTTTTTCTCTCTGAACTCTTTCCCTGATCTCTTCGTTCGGAATTTTGTCCAGAACTGTTTTTGCCATGATCGTCTCCAGTATTGCTTCTCCATTGCATTAATCCTTTGTTCCAAACATTTAGTGAGAGTATGTTTGGGCATCATACGTGGAGCAACTTTGTACAAAAGATTCAAAAATTATTAAGAACATCTTTCCATTAGAATCCATATAGAATATATATACGCAAACAATAATAAATTCTAATAATTTCCAATTATAAAAATATCTTAATTATATAAAATAATTAATTGATCCTGCTCTAATGCAATATATATATAAATGATTTCAAGAAAATGAAAGAAATAATAGATAGACAATATGCAAAAAGTTTAAGAAAAAAAAACATATATTATTAATCTATCTTTTTTAATAAATAGGAGGAGCTACTTTGAGACAAGCAAGTGAATTGTATAAAATACCAAAAACTGTTTTATGGAGACGTGTACAAAAAGAAGATTCTGTAAAATTAGAAGGAGGTTTAGTACATAGAAGAATATCTAAGAGGTCATATGATGCTTCTTCTAAAGCTGAAGCAATTAAGGCACTTGAAAGAGGAGAAAAATTAACAAAAGTTGCTCAACAATTTAAGGTAATTTTTATCATATATTTATATACAAATGAACCTTGTAGGCCATCGAAATTGATTTTATTATATTTAAAATAATGTTAACATTTCTAAAAACTTAAATATTTCATAAACTATAAATAAGCAATATCAAGCAAATTGACTAAACAAGGCAAACATTAATTTATAGAAAGACACCAATATTAGCAAAAATATTTTTCGAAAATATTAAAGTAAAATTTGATTTAAAATAATTTCCTAATAAAATATATATTTATTAGATACCTAAGGCGACATTATTTAGAGAAAAAACTCGTCTAGTGGAATGTGGAAAGTTACCATGGAACTCTTTAAGGAAGAGAGTTAAGGACCAAGATAACCGATTACAGAGCCGTTTAAATGAGGCAGTTGAAGCTTGTAGAGAAGGTAGAATGAGTCACGCATCAGCAGCTATAGCATTTCAAGTAATTATTCACCTAATCCAAAAATTTCTTTCTAATTTTATAAATTATTGATTTAAATAAATATAATTTATTTTATTTATTTAATAGGTACCAAAGACTACAATTTGGAGAAGAATGCAACAATTAGGAGGAAGTTCATCGCGAAAATCTGAAATAAGATCCTCAAAACAAAACATAGTAGAACAATTAACTTCTGAAAATATTGGTGAAGTGGTTTCAAAAGAAGTAGATGCTGCTGTTGCTCAACTACAAGAACAATCCTCATTTACATTAGTTGAAGTAACTATTTTGTCAGATAAATACAATTTATATATTAAATTTTTCTTTGTTTAATTATCAAAAACAAACATAAATGTAGTCTAAATTGTTTTGTTTTGTTTTTTTTATTCTCAATAAACTCTTATGATTTCAAGGTTCCGGTAACATCACAACTACCTGTTACTTATATGGATGAATTTCCTGAGGCATCCTTGATAATTTTAACAAACGATGAACCTGATAATATTTCTCTTCAAGAAAGTGACCAGATTATTGTTTCAACAGTTAGTTATTCATTTTAATTTATCTTAAAATCTATATTTATTTATACAAATTTATTTCAGGAAACTGATATTGAAAATTTAAAAGAAAGAAATGAAGAGGTATTAATGGAATAAAATTTACATTTATGGAGGGCCATCCCTAATAAATGCACCATTTTTCATTTCTTCAACTTTCTTCAACATAGTTTTTTAATGTAATAAAATAATTCAACTTTGTCTCTTTTTGTTATATTTAACAATTTTTATATTAAAATTTTCGAATGTATAGTTGATATGTCATTGATAATCATATTTATTTATATATATAAAGTAAAGTACATATTTTATAAAACAAAATTATACAATGATATTTTATTTAAATTGAAAAATATTACTATTGATCTCATTAATAGTTTTCTAAGGTGTTTTTATTTCGTTACGTTTTTCCAATATTTGTAAATGTTTTTCTATTATATTTTCTTAACAGTGTCACCATCTACTTGAAATAGACCAAGTTTTTGTATATTGTATTTATTTAATAAATAATTATAATTGTTTTACATAATTTGTGTCATTAAATGATATAATTTGATATTATAAGTTAAAACTATGCATGGTTAAATCATATTAGAATTACTAGAGAATTCATTTATTTATCCTGATACAATTATATATATATATATAGATATAGATATATGTTGCTCTTAGCACCCTTTACTTCCAAAGTGATACATTATAATTTGGTGAAAATTTGAATATAATAGTTGTAGATTTATTTTATTTCATTCAGTATTATTTATTTATTTGTTTTCTTTATTTTTTATCAGCGAATCAGTACCAGAGATCAGAGAAAAATTACTAATTGAACTTGATTCAAAACAGGGAATTGCAAAAATCTGGAAAATCATGGATATCTCATTGTAACAAATGTACTGCAGGAGGTCAGGGAATAGCAGAGATCGCTAAACAGCGGCTTTCGTTCTTTGGTTATATCATGTGAGCCAATACAAGTGAGAAAACAATCAAAAGTAGATACGAATTTGCGTATGAAACAAAAAAAAGTTTTTGGCTTTAGGAAAACGTGGCGAACTTCTATCCATGAAGTCAGCTTCGATAAATTTTTAAAATTAACTTCTGGACTTTTTGATTAGATAATGATAAAATTTATGTTCAAATAGGGATAAATATAAATAAGAATACTCTAGTAAAATTTCATAGTAATCGGTGTAGCAAATTTTGAGCCTGGGAAAAATTCTAGTCATATTTGTGGATTCTCCACGTTATGAAATTAGGATAAAGATGTCTGTTGTGTGGATCGACCAGCTCTGAATGCAGCCTGATATTTCCCGATTATTTTCTCCTTAAAGGGTTGAATTCGGTCCAGGACACAGTGCGATAATATGTTGTATCCAATATTTAATTAGGGATATTCCTCTATAGTTGTCTCATTTCATCTTGTCTCTTTTCTTGAGAATTGGTTATCTTACGGATATCCTCCAGGCTTCGGGAATCTTTTCGCTAGTCCAAATTAGATTAATCAAACTATGCAGTTTATTATGCAGTGTTTCCTCAGCGTGTTTTTTTAAGCTCTGACGATTTTCCAATTTCTCCTGGGCTTCTGTTCAGCTTCAACCTACCTATCTGCCTCTTAATTTCATCCAACTTGGGAGGGGGAGAGGTCTATATTTTCGTATACAAGGAAAAATTGAAATGTTATAAGTGCGTCGCAAATTAAGTATATTCTTAAAATATTCTGTCCATCTTTCGAAGATAAGTTAAGTTCCATCCCAATTCTTAATAAATTTTTGCATACGTCCGTTCTTCCCTTTTAATCAATTTATCTTATAATATAAATGTCTCGGTTTTTCATCTCAAAAATCGGACTCTCTTTCTAGGAGAATTCTATTTAGAAAACTCCTTTTGGTATTTCTGAGGATATTTTGGGTATTTTTCCTTATTTTGCAGAATCCTTCCCTCCAACATAGTTACCTCGAACCCATTTATAACCTACGCCTTTCCTCGAATTCCTTTCCACACACAACTTTCATCAAACCACTTTTTTTTTCCTGTTTTTCTTTTCGCCTATAGTTTGGAGCGTCGCTGTTGTTCCAATTGTTTACATATTTGAATTAATTTTATAATAATAATTGATATTTTTTGTTTATTTAAATTAATAATAATTCAAAGATAAAGTAGGGTTGATTATTTTGTTTTAAGTATGAAATTATAATATATTTAAATGAAATTGATTGTTTTTACATGTTCTTATTTTTATTAAATATAACTACTTAAGACCCACTGATGAAGGAATGAAGAATAGACGAAAAGTTGTTTTGCTATCACATTCAAAATATTCATAGTCATGATGCATTGTGGTGTGAAACGGTGGTTGAAACTAAAGGAAAAGTGGGGAGAGAGAGTAGTACTATATTATAAATAAAAAATTACGAATCTAATAAAATATAAATATAAAAAAAAAATTTATAAAATAACATTTTTCTCATGAACTAGAAGAATAAAATAATTTTTCTATAGGCCTGACAAAGATTATGCATGAATTGCTTCATATTCAATGAAAAACATTTGGCGCATTAGTTTTATTAATTTACATAAAAAATCAAGTCAAATTTTTGTAATAATAAAAATTTTATTAAACACATAAACTGACAAATTTTTTTATTTAGCAATAAAATTGATAGATTAAGAGCTATTTTTTAATGTAAAATATACTTGTATCAAAGTATGTAATATATTTTAAAAGAATTATTATTTTCTTAAATTTACATATTATCAATCAAATCCAAAATGGTTGTTTATATTAGAAGAATTAGTGTTACTTGTTAAGGAAGTGTTTTAGTGTGGTAGGTATGTATATATAGAAATTATAGCTCTATAAAGTAAATAAAGTAATTTAATTGCATGAAATCAAATGAAAACTAAATGCGCCCAACGTTTTTCCCTAAATAAAACAAAAAAAAACTGATTATAATTAAATTAAGTAAAAGTTCAATTTAAAGTTAATGAAAAATTGATTTCAATTTGTCATAAGGGCGAACAGACAGACAGACGGACATGAAGCGGCGTTGATAAAAACGTTATAATAATAAAAACTCAATGAATAATAGTTATACTCATTTTAAAAATAGCTCTTTATTTTTTTTTAACATTAACATTAAAATATATGCAGACCAAACAATACAAAATAAATAATGAATGCCCCAACTTAAATTAAAATATGAGTATGAAATGACTAATTATTAATAGTTAGTAGTTTTAAGACTTTGTTTTAAAATATTTTATATATATGTATTTAAATACAAAAACAAACTTTTAACTATATTGAAAATTCAAATAAATCAAATAATATACAATAAAAAAAGAAACATAATTAAAATTAAATAATAAATTATAATAAAATAATATTAATAAAATAATCAATGATTTATTAAATTTTAGAAATGATTTTGAATTTTTAAAGAATAATTTTAATTTTTATTACAAAGTTTAAAAAAAATCATAAGCATGTTTGATTATTTATATTTGCCTCCTGCGATGCGGAATTTTCAAACCATTTAGGTGGCGTCATTTTACCCAGAAGGCGTTGTTATTCCGATTCCGGTCAACAAATTTATACGCAAGTAGTATTTCTATATCCCACTTGATTTTATCCATTGATCTATCTATATCTATACAATCTTTTTTTGCAATTTGCAGGTGTATATTTACAAGTGACATATTTTCTTTGTCGTATGTCCATCCAGAATCTTAACACATTCGGTAAATTTTATAAACATTTTCCTTATTAAAATCTTAATTTTTAGAATATCGAAGACAAAATGGCAGTGCATCGAATATTGTTACCATGTCAAAATTTTAAAATATTTCTCTTTCAAAATATTTCCTGGAATTAGTTTTTTTTTTAAGTGTTTAAATTATCATTTGAATCTTATAAATTAAAAAAAATTATTGTTTCTTTATGATATCATCAAAACCACATTTATTCTAATATTTATTAGATAATTATTTTAAGAATGTCGATTAGCAACAAATTTGAAGGACATTGACCTATTTTTGATTATAAAAAATTCTTATTTTTAATTTATAAAATTTTCAATTTTGATTTAATGTATATTTCTCTTTTTAGACCCCTTTGCAGATGCAATCAAGGGTGCAGATGATGATGTCCAAGACGGTCTCGTGCATATAAGAATTCAACAACGAAATGGTAGAAAAACGTTAACAACAGTCCAAGGCCTCTCCTCAGAGTATGACTTGAAGAAAATTGTTCGAGCATGTAAAAAGGTGATTATAGTCTTTTTTTTTAAAAAAAATGATGGTTTTGAAAAATTAATCAATTTTTTATTCTAAGAAATACATTATTTTATTTTCTTTAAATTTTTATTTTATTTTTAAATAGGAGTTCGCCTGTAATGGCACTGTGATTGAGCATCCCGAATACGGGGAGGTACTACAACTCCAAGGTGACCAACGTGAAAACATCTGCCAGTGGCTTACTAAGTCAGGCCTTGCTAAGCCTGAACAACTTAAAGTCCACGGGTTTTAAAACAACTCTATTTCATCTTCAAATGATCCTCTTCGCTACCTAAATTATCTGCTAGTAAGGTGGAATTCTATCAAGGAACACTTAAAAATATTCCATAGTTGCTAACTTAGAATCTTCCTTCTAATTTTTTTCACAACTTTCAATAATAATTTTGATTTTTAAAATATTAAAAGCAATGTGTGTTCTTTATGTGAGATAATATGTATTTGAGCGCAATTGATGATTTTAGAGAATTAAAATAGTTCATTAGGCTTGATAAGTGTTAAGGGACGTGGGGAATTTTTTTTATCACATAAAATCATTCAAAATATATGTGCACTTTTGTAATTTGTACAGTAAATATTTTTGTATAGTGAAAACTAAGGTTTTCTCTTTCCACACACCAGATTCTGTTAAAAAATACTAGTTCCAAATTAAAGCAAGCATGACTAACAAATGATATTTCGTGCCTTTAAATGGGTGGAGGGGATTGTTCTGAGACTATCAAGTTGAAATAAATTGCTCCAAATTTTATAATGCACTAAATATTCAAATACATCCAGTTAATACACCAGTTCATTGATATAAATTATAATTTTTAAAATTAGAAAATTGTTCTTTGAGATTTCCCCTTTTTTTAAAAAAAAAATTAAAATTTTTATTTTTTTAAAATATATATATAATTTGAATATTAATGAAATAAATGCAGATTTTTCATGTAAGTTATTGTTTTAATAAATTACATTTAGCTCATTTAGATTGTTTTTTTAATTAAAATTGGTTATTTTTTATATTACATTTGTATCATAAAAAAAAAAACATTTATTGTCAATTTTGCCTCAAGTTATTTTTATTTCTATTTCTTTCAATTTCAATATATTATTTTAAACCTAAAATCCAAGTGTTTCATTAAATATAATTGATAAATTCCACAGTGTTATAAATTATAATGAATAGGATCTACATTTGTATTATTTTTTCATTTTTAAGACGAATTTAATTTTCAGAAACAAAGATTATTCAATGTATTTATTGTTTTTTTAATTGAATTTTCGTCTAATTGTTTCTCTTAATTTAATAATCTTATTCTTTACAACGGAAATAAACAATTTTCATATAAGTATTGTTTTATTTTAATATTTTTTAAAAGGAATAAACATTTTTTTAAAGAAAAATGAATATAAAAAGTAGAAATCCTTAATAAATCCCTCATTAGTACAATCAAACAAAAGAATTCATTAAGTTTATTAACTATTAATCTTTTTTATAATTATATATTTTTTAAATAAAAAATTAAATTATTTTTAATAAATTTGGTTAGCAATCTCTGCCTAAATAGTGTACATATATAATTCATTATTTTTGTGATTTTAAAATATATTTTAATTTTAACTTTTAATTAATAATATTACAATTAGTTTATTATTAATTATAAATATTTATTTTAACCCATGAATAAATGAAAATATTTTAAAATAATTTAGTAATTTATAGATTTTCTTTTGTTTACTTTTAAATTTTTACTAAATACATATAATTATATAATATATATAAATATATTATAATAATTCAAAGTTATAATTTCTACAAAAAATTATATATTACACTATCAAGCTATTGAAGAATATTTTCATGAGTTACTAGTTGTGAAGAAAATAAGGTAAATAATATAGGAAAACTTTGTTTCTATATATAAAAAAGTGTAATTAAGTTAGAATAATTTAAAATAGTTTTTTGATTATATATATATATATATATATATATAGTAATTGAGTATTAAAAGAAAATCTTATTTTAATCCTCCAAATCATTAACAATATAAAAAAATCTATAATTACATATATAATATATGAATTTATTTAAAAGATTCTTATTTGATTTTTATTCAATATACAAGAGACAATAAATGTGTTTATCTAAGAAATATTCAAAATTATTAATACCAAATAAAGATCATAAATTAGCACAAATTTTTCATAAAAAACAAAAATATGCCAACAATTCATTATAAATATTTTTTAAGTTAACATAAACATTCTTTTAATCAGTTGAATGAAAATGCTTTAGAAAATTCAATAATAATAATATATATATATAATGGATTAAAATATTATTTGTCAAGACATTAGTTGTTAAGTTAATTAATTTTATAGAATGACATTCGGAGAAATAAAAATTATATATTTAAAAATAATGAATTGTATAAATTTTATTAGTACTCGTATTTTTAAAATAATATTTCGATTTATTTAATTGATATTGATAACACACAATATAGAATTATTAGCCTATAAATGAACTTATTTCATTTTTATAATTCTCAACAATTAACACCGGTGATTTTAATTTTACCTTTATAATTTTTCATTTTTAATTGTACTAGATTTTTTCAATATTGAATTGTAAATTGTCAACATTGACAAAATTAACGGTACAAGAAATCCCGTCCAAATATAAAAAATTGTAAATAACTTTATCACTATACTACGTCAATTATTACAATTTATTTGTTAAATAAGAATTATCTTTTATTTTCTTTTAGATTAATATGTATACACTTGTAGGTATGTAATTGCCAGTAAATAAATTTCGACTTATAATTATTAGATCTTTTATTTTAAATTTTAATTATCCTTATATTTTTTTCAGCTTTTAAAAATATAAAATTAAAAATGAATAAACTTAATATTTCTTAGAAAGTACTGATTGTTCATACTGATTTTCCAATCTTTATTTTCTTTTTAAAAACATCTGACAAAGAAAAAGGAATTATTTTCGCTATTCTGATTTTTACTATGATTTTGTAAAGAAAAATTTAATTCAGTAGCCCAGAGAGTCTCAGAGTAGATAATTAATATCCCTAATTTCCTTATTATTAATCAATGATGATATATTATCCTATATTTATGGATAAAGACGTTTTTCTTAAAAATAAGTGAGCACATTGGAAAATAATATTTAAATAAGTTAATAACTAAAAACACTTTTCTTTCCAATTTTAATCAATTACCTACTCAAAGCCCAAAAGCTCAACATAAACAATTTAATTTATTAGCAATTTGACATGGTATAAAGGTATGAAATGAATATGTATCTTATTTTTTAGCAATTTATTATTATACTCTTTTTCATATATACCATATATAGTGGGAACATACAATTTTAAAAATTTACAAGAATCCTGATGCATTATGCACAGTTCTCAATTCTTGTGAAATAATATTGGATATACACTACTTTTTAAAACTAAGGTCTAGGAAATAATGCATTTTAAAAATTAAAGAAATGGTATTTTTCTAAATTAAATCGCAACTGACATTTTTCCTTGTATTATTTGAATATAACTATATTAAAAATACGATAAACATATATTTTATAAAACAAAGGATGAAAATCTAACAAATAATTAGTAACGTGATAAGAGAACAAAATTACCTCTTACAAATTCTTGTAACAGAATACTAATAACATTATAAGACGAGCTGAGCGTACAAGAATATAAAATAGCCAAGATTCTACAATTTTGATCCTTAGTCTTCTGTTTATATTATATATATATATGTATATATATATATATACATATATATATATATATCACTATTTTTTTTCTAATTGTAAGAATGAGAAAGATATGATAAAAGAAAAAACGTTTTTAGGGGTGGTTGTTACTTTTCTGAATGGAACTTTGAACCCATCCCTCATTCTACTTGTTGGAATTTGGGGAGAGATTTAATAGAGCCCCCAAGCGCTTTTGGATGAAGAATTATGTGAAGGTGGGGTGTCCTAGAGTGGAGGGGTGACGCGTGCGCGGGTCTTCCATCGGCGGCCGTCGCCTCGCGAATTGCCGACCGGCTTCGCAGCTCAGCCGAGGGACTCAACAGGTCCGTTGGCTCGCGGCATGGTCGCACTACCCGCCAATGCCCAACAATACCCGCCACGCGCTGCTCTACACGTCGACACCCGCCGACGGGTACCTGCTTCATCAAGATCCTCTCTCAGCTTATTTGGATGCCGATGCAACTTACATCTGCACTTCCTACAACCCCCGTTGCTTTATCATTCAAAAGGTAGGGGACTAGCATCTTTGTTATTTGACAACCGACATCGTATCGCCATTTTGGATCGATCGGGATGTGCACGTGAAGGGGAGCTCCAACCAACCATATGGACAACTGTCAAACCATTTTTTTTCGGCAAATTTATTTTATACTTAACAATATGGCAATGTTTATTGAAAATTTGATTGATATTTTTAGTGAAAATGACGGTGTCCAAGTGTTTTACCATAACATATGTTGGTTACATTTAGGGATGCTATTGGGGTGGGTCATGGATATAAAAGATATTTATATTTTATCAGTTATTAATCCATTTTACATAATTCATTAAAATTACCTAAAGATATTATACACGCCGAAATATATTATTTTTATTTATCAGTTTTAGATTAAAAAACCATATTGAAAATGTTATCAGTTATATATACCTATATATATATTATATTAATCTAGGAAATAAAAACCAGCTGTTTTAAAATTATTTCGTTCCCCCCTCTTCTATTCATTAATCATGCAACTTTTCTCATCTAGCGATTATAATAGATATATGTTGTTAACAACAAAATTCATATCTTTTTATTAAATAAATAAATAAAAATAAATAAAAACATTTTTTGGAAAAATTATTTTTTCTTTGGAATTTCTTTTTTAGAATGTTATAATTTTTTTTTTTTGCTTTAAATGGAAATAAGGTATAAATAATGTGGTTGAATTTATAAGATGTTTTGTTCGCTTATGGAATCAAATAAAGCTTGCCACCCGCCTGTTGGAGCCCCCAGTCTCCTCCGTGCCTGGACCAAAGTCGGCCATCGATTTTCACAGTTTCTGGATAAAAGAAGGACAGGCATGCATGTTCATTCATAATTTCGGTGAATTTGTAAAGTTTTATTAATGGAGTTATTAATTTTGATTGCATTATTATTTGATAAATAGTTTAATATTAAATTGATTTAGTTGAATTAGTTTTATGGAATAATACGATTTAAATTTATTTAATTAAAAATTACAAGAATATAAAATTATTTTTAATGAATAAATATATTGATATAGTTCGATTAATTATTATGTATCATTAATATTTTTCTATTCCACCCTTTTAATTAACTATTTAAACAATAAAGCTGAAAAATAAATAATATTACTTAATATTAAATTTTTTACTTCAGTGAAATCATTGTTTAGTCTTTATTATATCTTATAAAATATAACAAACCTTAATAATCGTAATTAAATCAGTATCCCTGGATCAAAAGGATATCGGAAAAGATAAAGCTTTTATTTAATTATTAGATAATTAAAAGATGTTCTTTTTTAAAACTTTTCTAATAAGTATTATAAATATTATATACTATTATATAATACTATAATAATATATTATTGATTCTATAAATTTGCATTCTTTCTTTAACGAAATAAGAATAACAGGTAGATATATCTTATTAATTGATTAGAAATCATTGTTTTCGTTTATAACATGTTTGATATCCTTGATTGCTTTTATTCTACCTCATTAGATTAATAAATGCTTTATAAAATCCCTCTCCCCTCCAACAAAAAATTATTATAAATCAGACACTATTATTTCAAAGTAAATATAAAATTTTATCATTTCGGAATCAGGTAATATTTGAATAAAACATTATTTTTATTTAATGGAACTATTATTATTTATTGTAAATAAAATTTCTTAAATCTTTTAATTATAAACGAAATGTGTGAAATGTTTTTAGCTAAAATTTTTTCCTAATGTGATAGATGATCGAAAAGTGGAGCTAACGCTATTGAAGGGGCATCTCTTTGACGTCACTGTCTCTATCGAACGGGGGTGTGTGCGGAGGCGCTTTCCTCCCAGTCTAAGCTAGTGGGGAGGGCCCATATATTTTAAAGACTTGTTTGTGAAATTAAACAACAACTTGTTGGTGCATTCACATTAAAAATTAAATAAAAAATTATAACATATTTTTTTTTAATTAATCAATTTCATTTATTTATTCATTAATTTAAATTTAAAATAAATCTAATGCAAAATATAGTAATAATAGGTATTCCTTGATATAAAACATTTATTGTATTTCTTTTGGAAATTGATTTTAAATAAAATATATTTTTTTCTATAACAATTATCTACAAATGATAAGTAATATTTAAAATAGTTCATCTTAAAATTTTGCATTAATTTTGTTTTTATATTGGCTGCTAACTATTTCAAATTTTGATTCCGATAATTCCAATTTTTGTATTTAGGTGTTTTTTTAGTTGAAGCTTTAAAACAGTTTCTCTATATCAATTTTGAACCACAATAGTTAATTTCAATATACAAAATAATGTAATACTTGTCTAACACAAATAAATCTTTGATAAAATCTTTACCTCTTTACATGAAATAAATTGTAAATAATTGTAAATCAATTTATACAAGATTTTAATATTTTTTTAAATTTAATTGTATCTAATGAAAATTTATCAAACTACCCTGAGATTTTATGACAAACATGCATCTCCAAAAAAATTCATATCATTTCAATATAAAATTTTAAACATGAATTACGAACTACTAAATAAATATAATATGAAATTATAAAAAATTTCCTCGTTTGATATTGGTTGATACTTTTCTATGGCTATATTTATATATATGGAATCAAATTAATATTGAAAAAAAAAGATTATATAATGTTGTAACCTTGTAACATTTCCTTTGAAACAGGAAGAATTTATCTAAAATTATTTATTAACATCACAAATTTTGATGAGTGATTTTATTTGCTAATATTTTAGAAAATGAACAAAAACTAAAAATTTAATTTCTTATTTAAGGAATATAAAATATCCAAAACAATTTATATTAAAATCTTGTATCTTGAGTTTTATTATTATTAGACTTAAAAACACCCACCAATAATGGTATTTTATAAAAATCGAAAATAACTTAAAAATTTCTTTATTTTTTGTAAACAAAATATTTTAAAACTAAAAACTTTTAATTAAATTAATTCGACTCTAATTTCATTCTCTTAACAACTTTTTCATCTTTCAAATTTTTTGAAAATTTGATTTCTTTGAATGTTTCTTCTAAATTTTATAAAGTACCTACACATATATAAAATATTCAGAAGTTGTATGATATGGTTTTAAAGGCACCTGAGTAGATTATAAGTAAACTTTATATATGAGAATTTTTATAGTGAACAGATATACAAAGTATTAATTTTATTATAATAAAATCATTTTACAAAGAAAAGGATGTTGTTTTTTTCAAATTTCATCAATATACAATAAAATTTATGTGAAAAAAATATCCTATTTCAAAAAATTAATTAAATATATAATTAAAAAAAAACTAAAGAAAAATTAATGGAAAGAATGTATTAATTTGAGCCACTTGCATTAAAAAAAAGGAAAATGTGATGAAATCGAATGGAGAGTAATTGTAAGCCGTATACATATTGTTTTATTTTAATAGTTTTAATGATTTTTAATTGTAGATATATATTTACATATATTTATTGAATAATTTATTATGTACCCTGATTTATTAATTATCTTCAAATCAATCCAAGATTAAATATAACTTTTTGTTATAATCCGTTATATGACTATCGCATTTTGTTCTCAAATTTTTGTCAATACCAACTTAAATAGATAACAAATTATGATATTAGATCTAAATGATATTTAACAATTGTAGTTATAAGAATTAGGAAATTACAAAAGGGACTGAAATAATATTACAAGATATGAGATTCTTATATTAATATTAAAGGTGTTAAAATTCTTCTTTTATATACAGTTCGAAAGTAAAAAATTAATTTATATAATATAACTTATAATTTAATGTGAGCTTGAACAAACAGTATAATGGTTAAAAATCCTGATATTATTTAATGATAAAGAAACTGAATTGTCTTGTGTATCTGTTAAGCAAATATTCTATAATTACTCATGAATTTGTTAATATTTTCAAATATTTGCATTATCTTTCAAAGGACAATTAATTTTCAATTGATATATTATTTATCTATTATTTCTTACATTAATATCATTTATGCAATTCATAAGTTATCATTTATATAAATAGAGTATAAATATTTATAAATGAAATCAGTCCCTTTAGGACATAATTTATTTTGTTATATAATATTTTTATTTTCTAAATACTATATAAGACTTTTAAAAAATGCTAATTATAAATTTCTACTTTTCTTTGTTTTTTAAAGTTTAATATCTCAAAAATATTATACTTGAAATATTCAAAAATTTCATAGCACGTCTGTAAACTCCAAATATGTATTTCAAATAAATAGAAAATGAGCAGTTAGCAAGATTATAGTTTTCTACTTATTATATGACTATATCATGTATACAAAAATATTTTCTTTTCATAATATTAATCCATATAAAATCATAATTTTATATTTTATTAAGGAAAATATATTTAGATTATAAAAGTAATTATAATCCATATATAAATTAAATTATTTTCCATTTATAATCGTTTACATTCTTATAATTATTTATTTTTTACGAATTAATTTATACTGAAATAAAAAATAGTAAATAAATAAAAAAACAGAAATGAATAAATAAATTATGTGGAGTAAATTTTAAAAATTTAAAATAAAACCCCAATTCTAGTTAAGTTGTTAGTCGTGGTATGGCGTTGCGATCTCCAAAGGGGATCTTGGCTTAGGGGTAGGGATGACCATAACCCGTGTTGTCCACGTGCCATGGCCAGTTGCAGTTGCAAACCAGCAACGATTCATATTAAGTATTACCACGTTTGATATTGTGCTACCTCATTCATTTTATAAACTAGTCACTCCGATTTGTGTTCTTAAAATATTTCTCTAAATATTCTTGTCACTTGTGATTTTTACCGGCATCACAACCTATTTTATTTGTTTAATTTATTTAAGTGCATCGTCATGTGCCAGTGTCCACGTGTCATTACATATCTATATATTTTATTTTAATAAACAATGGATGTCATCTATTTAGAAAATCCTGTTGCATACACCGATTATAATTATCTTGACTCTACATCAGTAAGTACTAAACTTTTTATTAAAAACTAATTATAAACATAAATGTCTATTTATATACTTCTAAAACCTAACCTTCACAATAAGACCCAAATTTAAAAAAAATGCTCCTTTTAAGACATCTAAAATTTAAATTTTTCCTCTTCTCGATTATTATTTGTTACTTTATAAAATTATTTTACTTTAACATCTCCATCATCTTTGATAAATATTTTATATAATTTTTTCCTTCTAGTTTATAGTAGAAATATATTTAATAAATAACATTCCCTTTAAAACTGTTATTTAAAATGACTCTTAATTTAAAATTATATTTTCTGTGATTGAATCATCAAAAAACAATTTAATTTATTTAATAATCTTATTTTTATAAATAGATTATTAAATTACAAAAACCATATTTAGAACTGTTTTGGATTGTATTTATATTAAATAGTTAGAATTATTTAATATATATTTATATTCCTTAGGAAAATATTATATAATAAGAAAATTATTTTATTTTAAATTTTAAATAAAATTTGTCATTGGTTTATTTTCTATTAATTTTATTAATAGTACATTGTAATCGTTAAAGATTAGTTTAAATGTTTTTAATGTAAAATTTCATTTACATATATATAATAATATTAATTTCTTGGAGGGTTTGGTTGTTACTAATTTTTAAAATTGAAATAGCACCTAAATTGCTTTCTATTTTAAATTAGAATTAAAATTGGTGCTGCTGCTTGACCCATCTCCAAGATGATGGTCGAGTTACTCCACTGAGGTATAGTGGAACGCATGGCGTAGCAGAAGACAGAAATAACTTGGCCAAGCAACCACTTTATTTAGCTTGCCTTCCAACGCATGCCATTGGGTAAACTATGTTTTTGCATTGAATTAGGTTTTTCACTTCTCAAGGTTATAATCAAAATCATAAACATAGAAACAACTCTCTAAATTATTATCTCTACTATTTGTACCGAAAATAACTTAATTTGCCGCTAACGGTTAATTATTTATTTAAAGTTAAGAAATAAACCAAAATTTGCAACATTTGCTCAAAAAACACAAATGAATTCTTAAGACGAAGTTATACATCACTAGAAAAACAAAAACAATTACAAGCATTTTTGTTTGTAAGAAATAAATCTAAAGCACCGGGGAGCACGGAAAAAAAATCATCATTTATTTTAAAAATTTATTTTAATTATAATATTTTTTTTTTTTTAATAATTTTAATAAATTTATTTAACTCACATGTCCATGAAAATGTTTTGTAAGGGCAATTCAAGTTCATATGAATCAATACATTTTTTTTTCCTTTTTTAAAAGTTTCTTTGATTTTCTATGTTTAATAGTCTTATTAAAAGGAAATTTTATTTGCTATTTGATTATATTAAACATAAATAAGCAATTGTATTATTAATTTATTTTTAAATTTTAAATTGTTTTATATTCGATTTAATAATAATTTTTGTTTTTGTAGAATTTAAAAATTTAAACATTTACATTTCTTATATAGATAGAGACAAAAAAAAAAACATACGAATAAAGGTTCATTTCAAATGTTATCAGCATCAGTATCTCTTCTGATAATGAAGTTTTTGAAAAATGAAAAAAAAATCTTTAGGACAAATACTTAGGTATTTGTAAAATCAACCATCATATTTGAAAATTCTAAAAAAAAAAAATTCTTCAGTTACTCTTGAATAACATATGGCACTCTCTTGGAATATCTGATTTGGCACACTCAACAAGGACAAAGGCATGGAAAATTAGTTTGAATTTTTGTTTTATTTATTTATTTTTTTTTACTTTATAACCTAAATTATATTCTATGAATATCATTGAAGTTCATTTTTCTATATTTTTTTGAAACCTCTATAGTAGTGGTTCTCAACCTTTATGGAAAAACGCCACTTCGTAAGGCCGGCTTCATAATTCGCCCCTTCCCCCCCTCCCCTATAAATTTAACAGATAAAATTTGCAGGATCCCTAAGGTAGGTACACTTGGTGATACTTAGAACCATATTGAAAAATCGAGTTTCAGAACCTGATAGCAAAATCATCTTACCTATTTTTTTATAGTTTAAAATGATTTTGTCCCCCAAAATTACTATCGCCCCCAAAAATAACTTTTTGCCCCCCCCAAATCGTAAAGTCAAATAATCGCCCTTTTTAAGATGTCGATCGCCCAGGTTGAGAATCACTACTCTATAGCGAGAATTTCTTTTAATTTAAGATTATTTGCTATTTTAAGTAAATTTTAAGACAGAATAATAGAAGAATAAATATTAATTTGATAAATATTTTTTAGAATTTATTTATTATTTCTGCAATATATACTGAAAATAGCGTGAGTGACTATATAGAGCAGAGGTGGTCAACCCAATTGCGGGCCGCATATAAAATTATACTTACCCATATTAGATTTAGACCCATTATAGATATTGTTTGGTGTGACAAATTGAAAAATAATGGATTTTTATTATGTTTACTATTATTTTTACATATAAACATATATAATATAATAATTATGATACTGAATGCACATTGTAAAAAATATATAATACTAAAAGTAAAAAAAGAAACAACGAAATAAAAAAAAATGAAATCATATTTATTTCACTAGTGCGATATTTGTTTCATGAGGGCGCAGAATATAAAAGTATGATGAATTTTGGGGGCCGCGGGTTGGCCACCCCTGATAAAGAGCTTTCTATATAGTTAGAACTTCATAGAAGGCATATTATAAACTAAAAATATGGAATGTCTCCACACGACTATCTCGCAAATTTGAATTGGATTAATAAACATATATTATAATTAAATTTAATTTAATTAATTAAATTATAAATTAAATACACAAACACACAGACCGTCAGATATATTTTTCTCAACATTAGTGAAAATGACTAAGGACCCTCAAAACGTATAAAAACATCAAAATTTCGATTTCGAAAATTTTCTTAATCGCAATACTATCTCTGGCGAGATAGTAAAAAAAAAGAATATTTCTCATACTTTGTTTCTATGATAATCTCTAAAGAAGGGACAAAACCTCGCTATCTTCATAATTGAAAATAAGATTGCTAATGTTTGCTAAAATACGTTTAAATCGCGATATCCAATAACAATTCATAATAAAAATGTTTCTTAAAAAGTCGTGAAGCTGTTTAAAACAGAAATCCCTACCATTCCACAAGAAACATAATATATTCTAATTTTCCACCCTTTTTATTTATATTTATAACGTTTTTCTTAACTTCACTTGACGTCTGTCCCTCTTTTGACAAATTGAAATCGATTTTTCATCATCTTTAGATTGAGATAGACTTTTGAAAATGTTTATAGATATTTCAATCGATCCTTAGAAGGTATAGAAGAAATGTAATTGAATTATAATTAATTAATTGTAATTAATTATCGATTAATTACTTTTAGTAACTAAATCCTCTCGCCACTTATAAATATTATGTTTATATGTGTTTTTTGAATATTTTAAGTGTATTATTTTGTAAATATTTTTTATCAACACATACGTCGATGAAGTAGGGGGAGTTTTCCCCTCAAATGGCATAGAGAAAAGATCCTTTTTTATGAAGACAATATGAGTACATACAATCTATACATCCTATATACATTTATAAAATCTCATATTAATAAAAATTATTTATTTATAAATATAATATAATAATTATTATTCAATAATAACATTTACTTAACATTAATACATAAAAGTCGATTTTAAAAGATTAATATATTTTTTTTGTTTTATTCAATTTGCAAATTTTCGTATAACTTCATCTTTTCTACGTTATATTAAATAAATTTATCAAATAAAATTGCACTAAAAAGAATAAAATAATATAAATATAAAATTTTTTATAAAATAACGTTTTTCCAATGGACTAAAAAGAATAAAATAATTTTTCTATAAGCCTGACAAAGGGCGCTTTTAGTTTTCATTTGATTTCTATGCAAAGCTATAATTCATATATATATATACTAAGATACATACCACATTAAAACATTTCATTAACAAGTAACACTATTTCTTCTAATATAATCAACTATTTTGGATTTGATTGACAATATGTAAATGTAATAAAAATTCTTTTAAATTTTGCTACGTACTTTGAT
The DNA here is from genome assembly GCA_963082975.1 of Labia minor. Lineage (NCBI taxonomy): Eukaryota > Metazoa > Arthropoda > Insecta > Dermaptera > Spongiphoridae > Labia > Labia minor. The sequence continues at coordinate 66,247,450 of OY720347.1, forward strand.
ATAAGTATATTACAGTGAAAAATAATAAAATATTAATTTCTTAGCTCTTAACCTATCAATTTTATTGCATGATAAAATTTTTTTGTCAGTTTATGTGTTTAATAAAATTTTTATTTTTACAAAAATTTGACTTGATTGTTCATATAAATAAATAAAACTAAATGCGCCCAACGTTTTTCGTTGAATAATTCATCCATTCAATTCATCCATAAACTTTGTCAGGCTTATAGAAAAATTATTTTATTATTTTTAGTTGGAAAAACGTTATTTTATAAAAAAATTGTATATTTATATTTTCATGTTTTTCTCGTATCCATCTTCAATTTTTTATTTCTTTTTTTGCAAAATATTAAATTATTTGATATTTTTTCTCTGTGAATATTTTAGAATATTATTTTAAAAATTATATAAATATTTAAAATCATTATTCATTTTTAAAAAAATAAATAGTTGAATGGTAGAAAGATATCTGTAAAAGAAATAAAATAACAATATAAAAATATAAAAGATAGGGATCATTTTGAAAAAGGACTATGGACTTTGAAAGGGTCAGTGAATTTGGAATTTGAAAGTTTCACAAATGTTTATTCTTAATAACCGATTGACAGATATTTACATTTTTCGAAAGAAATGGATATGTTTATTGTTTATTTAGATCTCAAGAATATATAAACCCTAAATTATTAGTCGAATTCATTTATTAAACATATATTAAACAAAAATTAATGTTTTAAAATTTTTAAAAATAAAAAAAAAATTTAAATTCCAATACTTATTCTTTTCGTTAACAATTAAAATAAAACTTTTCAGTGGACCCAAGCCCTGGTTACCTTTTGTCCCTAAAACATAACTGAATTAATGTTTTACAATATAATGGTGAAAAAGGTTCAAACCAATTGTTCCTTTCAAATAGTGTTTTTCTTTAATTCTGCCAAAATGCTTAAAAGGATTATTATTGATTCAAAATAAATATATTTCTTTTTCGTTCGAATAATGGTTATATGTTTTTCTCAAAAATTTTCTTTCTTTCATTTAAACAATACATATTATACTTCTGGAATTTTTATCTTTTGAACCCATTATTTCTTTTCTCTCATTTTATCTACTATTTATAAAAACTATTGTGTCTTTTATGATCATTTCAAAGAAAGTTCCTTAATTTTTTCAATTTCATATTTCTATTTGAAAGTAAGTAAATAGTATAATTATAATCAATTTCTAATAACCTTTTTAATTATTCTAATTATAAAAATCCGATATTCAAAATAAATTAGTGAGAGCACCGCACTACGTTTATTTCATATATTTATTTATTTTATATTTGATTTATGATGATAATCAAATTTAAATAAATCATATTTAATCAATTTTGTAAAGAAATGATAATAATTAATAAAATAAATCAAAATTTTATCAGGGTAGTTTTACATGTTTTTTATTTTCTTAATAAAAGATATAAAGAATAATTATTGTAGAACTAAAAAATATTAATTTTTTAATTATTACATTAAACAACCACTAGATTAAATCAACTTTCCCCTTCTGTAGTTTTAGTAGTTCCCACTTACTAGTTGCAGCCTGAACAAATAATTATTAATTTGAAAATTTTTGCAACTTTTCAATATATAATAATATTTTTACATTTTTATTAATACAAATGCATTTGTATCATAATATTAATTATATATCTTCAAATTAGGATAAAATAGATTTTAATCCGATATTAACTATGTCTGAGTGTAACTTTAAAATATTTTTTCACATATTTTAAAAGGCTCAATGAGGTAAACTGTTTTGAATGATCATATAATTAATATTTTATTATTTTTGCTATTTAATAAAATTAATTATTATTTAATGAAAAATAAACAGAAAAACCAACGAAAAATTATTTCAGAAAAAATATTCTTCAAACACAGGATACGAACTTTTAATTTCTCCTTAAATTTTCAATATTTTTAAATCTCTTATTTATATATATATTATTATTATTATTATTATCAGAGATTTATCTGGGATAATCACGTATTTTTGTGAGGATGTATATAAAATTTATTATAATTAATAATATTTTCAAACACAATTAGTTTCATAAAATATTCTAATAAAAGAATAATTCAATAAACATTTTTTTGAATAAGAATAAAATGACGAAATTGCTTATATTCTAAATTACTCCTCATAACAAAGTACATATTAGCAACATCTGGCCATTTTTCTGATAGAAGTTGTCCTCTAATTAACAGTCCACCTAGATTATAGATCTATATAACTTCTTTTATTAATTATTTAATTAAAAAATCATCCCTCGAAGAGGGTCTATAATTGAACACAGATTTATAACACATTTTTTAAATATATTTTAATATATATTCTATTTTTTGCCTTTTAATGCAACTGTTGAGGACCACAGATTTAAATCTCTTTCTTTCTAATTTATCAAAGTTTCAAAGACCTTGAAGAGCCAGTATTTTCAAAATGTCAAGGTCATAGACTTGATATCATTTTAACAAATAATTAGGATATTATAGTATTTAGATTTAAAAATATATATCATTTTCGACAGTATTTTTTTTATTTATTTATCTCTTAATATCAACTATTTTATTCAGTTTATTTTTTCAAAACTTCTGAATTTTTTTTATAATTATTTATAATTTTATTGTAATTATACAAATAACATTTATAAAAGCATAAAATATATTTTTTTTTTAATTTAAGAAAATAATTTATTTCTTTAATTAATATTCGTTTAAAATGATAATTAAAGAATATCTTATTCAAAATAAATTTTAATAATTGTAATAAATAATTAAATAATTGTATATCAATATTTTTTAAAGGGTAGAGCGAGAGCTCGGTGTCCCAGGTATTAATATTACCAGCCAAATCCATTAATAATGAATCATTTTTTTTAACTTAAATACCGAGCCGAGGCTCGGGGTCCCGGTACTTTAAATTGTAGCTTAATAGTCTTGATCCCAAAGCCTCAATAAAAAAAAATAAATATTGGTGGCGGAAGGGGAAATTTAAAGAACGTAAGGCAAGTTATTAAGAGCGTCATTGATTTATAAAATTATTTTTATATATATAGTTTATTTCATTATTTGCTGGAATTTATATTTAAGAAACGTCTCTAATGAATCTGGTAATAAATATTAATTTTTAATTTAAAAACAAATCTATTATTTTCAAAACAAAACCCATTATAATTGTAAAATGTGATGTGAATTTATCTCACTTTAATTTACACCCTTTCTCTTCAATGCTTATAAGTGTTAAATTAGATCAAACCGTTGCATTGCTCCAAAGACCTCTTGATTTCTTGCCAACGGGTTCGATGACTCTCCTTGAGCTTGGTGACAAAATCATGGATTGCACCTTCGCTTTCAATTCAACTTTTTCTCTTAAGATTTTATTTTATTAATAATTTAATTATTTTTGAACATCAAAGAAAATTGTATTGATGGAACATATTATATTTGTAATATATCAATAATAAATTTATGCAAATGTATGTTTGTTAAAAAATAATCATAAAATTAAATTAAAATATGAAATAATTATTTTAATTTATATTTAGATAGTTTTGATGTATTAATATTAGTGTATTGGATCAAGATTGCTGATGCTGTCTTACTATATATGCACGGATTTTGGTGGGGATGAAATTAAAGAATGAATGTTGAAAGTTTCTATTTTACTTTTCAATAGGAATTCTGTTAGTTGCTTATGTCTGTGCACGGGTGGTTGCGATATTCGAGAAGCATGAATCAATCTCTGGGCTGCGGCAGTGGGGAAAGTCGCCTGCCAACAACTTCCTTGTTCGCTGAACGTTCACTTCTGGCTCGAGAGCCTCGATCCAGTTTCACCTGTTGGCCTAATGCATTTGAAGCCACTTGCATCTGAGGCCAGTGGCTTAATCTTCCAACATTAGAACATATATATATATACTGATTTCTAATTATCAATTAACAAAAAGATTAATTACCTATTATCTTCTATTAAATTAAAAGTTTATTTTTTTAATTAAAAATATTTAAAATTACAGTTTTAAAAAATAATATTTAGATAGATGAAAATCTAAATATACGATTAAAATAAAAAATAATTTAATATTAATTTATTTGATATTCAACTTTCATTTTTTTTAATTCTATCAACATTAGAATTGGAATGGGGGCTCAGTGAATTTAAAGTTTTCCTCCCCTTTATTCAAGATTTTCATTCATTTTTTTATAGAATTTTTAAAATATTTTATGATTTCACAAAACACACATTCAAGACTTTATAATGAACCTTTATAAGAAACTAATCAACTAGTATGGAACCTTTTTCCTTGTCTGTGCCACAAACTTATAAATAAACTTATATGAAGAAACAAATTTGCCAATGAAATCAAATAAAGAAACTTGAAAATAAATTATAAAAAAAAAATAATCTATAGACTTTCTATTTGCAACTAAAAAATTCAAAAGAAATTAATTATTTATATTGTTTTATTTTTTTTTTACTAATTTATTAAATAATTTTTTAAAAAAGAATAAAAAAAAAAATTCAAAATTTTCTTACGAATCATCTATGGAGGCATAGGTTCGTCATTCCTAAGATTTTAGAGATAATAGATTTTAGATACACACGCTCACAAACACATGATTTTATATAAGCAGATTCGAAATCATTATTATTTAAAATTATTTTAAAGACTTTTAATAAAGGATTTTAATTCAAACCTATTCAATCATTTAAATAAATGAAAATATATTCAATACTATTTATTTTTTGTTATATAATTTTTTTCTGATTAAACATCTATTATCATTTAAATTTTAAGTATTTTTGGAAACTTTTTACCTTTTTAACCCTACTTTTATTAAATTAGTGAAACTTTTGTTTAATATTATAGATATTATATTAATAGATATTTATTTAGATTAGTGATTAATAATTATTTTTAAAAAGTTTTAGCGTAAATAGATAAACTGATATGTGATTAAATTAATTTCTAGTGAAATCTAAGGTCTATATTTCAAAAAGACTTAGTGAAAAGTTGGTTAGTAATCATGATATAATTTTAAAATATTTATTAATGTCTTATATATAAATTTTGTCTAATTATTTAACTTATATTATTCTTTAAAAAATGAAAATTTTAAAGTTTATTTCTTCACGACAATTATAATAAAATATATTTTTTATATGTTCAGAGTTATTTAACTTTAATCTATTCTCAATTATTCTCTACTCTTTTTAATTTGGTTATATAACTATTTTAAATATTAGATAAAAATAATTTGAATATGTTAAAGGCTTATCAATTTAAAAGATAATATCTGACACAGGGTTTAATATGCCTAACAAGTATATCTTTCATAATAATACTAATATATACTCTTGTAAAAATTATTAAATTGTTAAAAAAATCATAGTTTACCCAGTCAAAACTATTGTTCATTTGTGTTAGATTTTTTCTAAGTTCTTTTTAATAACAAATAACACAGGAATTTAATCCCATCTTAATAACTAAGTTTTAGTTTTATCTATTTTTTATTAAAAGAAAATATTAATATTTTAAAATGATTTGTTTAGGTTACTGCGAATCCAAACCACGTGGCAGCATTAAATCCAGACGCCGATTCATTCGAAACGAAAAATTCTCCCGAAGAAACAACTAATGCCACTACAAATTGGAATTCGGCCCCTGAATCTGAATATCCTCCAGCTGAAGGTAATTGTCAAAATATATTTATTATAAATCAGTTAAATCGTTCTGAAATATTACCCCCCCCCCCCCCCCCCGTTTAAGCTATTTGCCAATTTACTTTCTCGCAAATTTGATATTATAAGTTATATAATACTGACCATGTAATCTCTATATTTTGACTAAGTTCTACCCTAAAATATTGCATAAGTATTTTCAGAATTTCTCCTTATTCTTTATCAGTAGGAGTACAAAAAGTTTGGCAAAAATTTAATTGGCAAAATAATTAGTTTTAATTTTATAAAGACAACAAAAAGAAAAATTAAAATTATTTTGACTATAACTATGGTTAAAAAGGATTTTTCTTTATTTCGGAGTTTGTTATGATCACACGTAGAATTCATACATTCATGAGAGGTTTTGTTTGTCAGGGATAGAAAGATGGCAGAAATCAAGAATGCAGCTGCTCTAGGCCTCACAATACTAGGGGGTTTAACATGTACCCTCTATGCTAGATATAGCATTTTACATTCTTCACCATGATTTTCAATTTCATAGGGCCTCAATCATTTTAATAAACTCAATTAGATTTTATTTTATAGCCTCTCTATTTTGCAAATTTTCTAAATTTAAATTCATTATATATATATATATATAATTATATTTATTTTTTCCTTTAACACTAATTGTGGAACTAATTGTGATTTACGTGATATAGTACCATATTTTATTTATTTTTAGTTGTTGAGGCCTTCGTAGGTCAAAATGATATTCTAATTATATTACAATAAAAAACAATAATTTAAATTATTTTAAATGGTAATTGGAAAATATTTATTGTTTTTAAAATATAAACTATTAAATAATCATAAACATTTAATAAATAAAAAATAGGATTAACTTTGTGCTTTATCTTTAGGTGATTGATTAATTAATTTAAATTTAAGCTTTATTTTTAAACTTTTGATTAAAAATTAATTTTAAAAAATACAATCGTTAATTTAATTTAAACTTTCATGTAAAAATCATTCTCGTATAAAGTTGCTTACATATTTTACATAAAAAAGAAAGATGATTTGCAATTTCTGTTAAAATTAGCCATATTGATTTAGTATATTTTTTTAATATTTTTTTTTCACAAATAAAAATTGAAGGAAATTGCTTCATTAAATATATATATATATATATATATATATATATAAATAGAGATAATAATAAATAAATTTATAAATTTTATAAATATTTATTTATAAATTATAATAAAATGTCATTAATCTGATTTTTAATAGCTTATAATCTAATAAATAAACATGTATTTAGTTCAATATTCTAAAAATTCGGGCTAATAAATTCAATAAAAATTATAAAATAACTAGTTTATTTTGTGGCCGATAGATGGCTTTCAAGCAGCGCCATTTTTATGCATTGAATGTTCTATCTATGCGTTGTGCCTTCGCAGACGGCCATTTTGCACGTTTCTCTGAGAAATTGTGTCGAGTTTCAACAATCTATCTAACGGTAAGCTTAGAAAATAATTTATCATTTATTTTTTAAAATTTGATAAAAACATGAAGATTTTCTTTAATTCTTAATTTTTATTGATACTTTTCTTCCTATGGCATAACTCATGTATTAATTGATTGCGGTATGTCTTACATTTATTCGTTTATAAGAAGAGTTCGATAAAAGAAGCTTAATGATAAGGCACATGGTTTCCGGGTTATTAATATAGAATTTTCTTCTATATTTATATTTTAAATTCGATTAATTATTTATTAAATAAATCAAAATATTTTCCTGAACTATATTTAGATATATTACATTTAAAAATCTCTCAAATTAAAAAAAGGTTAAATATTAGAAATGGCTCCTTGTTACAATCATGGTGGAATGAATCATGCTGTATTTTACCATAACTATTAACATTAAATTATTTATTTGTAGATTAATTTGATATTATATATTTTTTAATTTTAAATTTCAATTCACTAAAAAATAATATTAAGACTATAGACAAATTTAATATGTGTGATTATGTAATAATATAGGTCTTTATTTTTATATTTTTTTTTTTTTTTTTTTTTGCAAATACTGAATTTCAATATAAGTATTTTTCTTTTTAATTTCAAGTATTAATATTATAGATTAGTTGATATTTCTAATTTTAATTATGCTCTCAATATCTATAGTAAATATATTTTATATATATATATATATATTCAAAAACTATAAAGGAAATGTATATATATATATACATATATATATATATGTTAATAAATTTATTTATATATATATATATATGTATATATATATTTAAAAATTAATTTTATTTTATATTGTTCATAATATATATTAGAATAATAAAATACATTTCAAATAAAACAAATAAATTTGTTACAGGTTACGTGTACATGAATGGGGACATTGGGAAGCTCCCATCAGGGGCGGTGTACCCAGCCACCCCTGATCCCCTGGCCTCTGCTGCTTCCACCAGCTCCGATTTTGGGTAATAATCATTCTTATTTCATTATTAAAATACAAAAATATATGTTTTTTCTCAATTTCTAATTTCCGTTTTTTTTTCTACATATTAAAATATATTTTATAAAATTAACTATTTTACCTGATATGAGAATTATAGTTTGTATAATTAAAAAAATAATTAAACTAAACTTTTATGTGTAAATATATTGATTATACTACTACTATTAAGATAAATGTTAATTATTTTATTTTTTTTTATATATATATATATATATATATATATAATTTTATAATTTCAATTGGAATTATAAGAAATTTGTTTTTTGTCATTTTCACAGACCAGTAAATGGAGTAGCCGGTGGCGAACAGCTGGAGGTGTACGCGCAGCCAGGATCGCCGCCAGGGGGAGCGCAGGCTGAACCTCCATCTGGAGGGAACGCCGGCATCCCCCTGGACCAGCTGAAGCATTTGCTCTCTACTCAACTCGAATATTATTTTTCGAGGTATATAAAATATAATTTTCTAAAACTACATGTTGCACTCTCAAAATTTTTTTCCTTTGTCTAATAAAAAGCAATTTCCTTTAATTTCCTTGGTTTTACAGTTATAAAATAAAATACCAACTAATTTTTAAATATACAATTTAAAACGTTCCATTTGAAATTAATTTCATTCGACTAAATATTTTAATAAAAAATAAATAATTTTTATCTTAGTATAATATTTAATTAGTGACATAGTCAGTAAACCTAATTATATATATATCTTATGATATTATATTTTTGCAAATATTAATTTGATATTAAATAAATATTAATTAAAGTATTCTTTTTAGTTTATATATTATTTTTATTTTATTCTAAATAAAATTACCAAATTTTTATCATCCATTCTTGGTAATTTTCTATTCTTTTTTCCTGTTCTGGTTTATTTCATTGCATGTAATTTGTTAGAAATTTTATTCAAAAATATTTACTTAAATTATTTAAGAATGCTAGAAATTGTATAATTTTTTAATAAAAAAAATGAAACTAACCATCATAAAGGATGGTTCATTATATTATATTTACAATTTTTAATTCTGAATAAACAGACTTAACAAAAAATTTTCTAATATATATTTAAAATATATTAAATATTAATAGATTATTGTTTTTAATTTTCAGAGAAAACCTAGCAAATGATACATATTTGTTATCCCAAATGGATAATGATCAATATGTACCGATTTGGACCGTAGCAAATTTTAATCAAGTTAAAAGATTAACTAAAGATATAAAATTGATAACTGAAGTATTAAGAGGTAATATTCTTTTTGTAAAAGATAGTTTATGTTTTATATTAAAAATAAATTTTTATATAAATATTTTTTATTAACAGAATCGCCAAATGTGCAAGTTGATGAAGAAGGTCAAAAAGTCAGACCTAACCACAAAAGATGCATTGTTATTCTAAGAGAAATCCCCGATAATACTCCTTTAGAAGAAGTTAAGGTAAAAATTTTTTTAATTATATTATTTTTTTCTTAATCATAAAATATTTTAATTCAATTTTTATTATTACTTTAATAAATTATTTATATTTTTTTTTTTTTGCTTTGAATAATAAATTTAAAATATTTTAATTTTGATTATTTTTTCCATAGGCCCTCTTTTCTGGTGAAGGTTGTCCTAAACTAATTTCTTGTGAATTTGCGCACAATAATTCTTGGTATGTCACTTTTGAATCCGATGAAGATGCTCAGAAGGCCTATAGATTTTTAAGAGAAGAAGTCCGGGAATTTCAGGTAATTAATTTGATGATTTTTATTTCTGTTTGATTAAAAAAAAAATTTAAATTAGGAAATTCGTCTTTGTTATTACTCAGTTGAATTTTTTTTTTGTTTTTCTGAGTGAGTCACAAGACGTAAATTAATTTCTCAATAACACTAAGGATGTAGCTTAAATAACTATATAATATTGTTATTGAGATATATATGTATACAATACATAATAATTGTTTTTATTGTCTAATTCTAGTAGAGTTTTGTACATTAAATAATAGGAAAATTGTAATGATTGAAAATTTTTTAAAAATTAAAAAAAATTACTTATCAATTAAAAATTATACAATTTTTTTAAAATTCATAAATAATTTTATATTTTATTTTTCAAGGGTAAACCAATAATGGCAAGAATCAAAGCAAAACCAATGAATCGACTACCAATGCACCCGGCAGCAGTTGCCCCGTCCATAGGAGCTCAGCTCAAAAATGGTTTTCGTTCACCTCCTGCACCTGCAATTTATGATCCTACTGCTTATCAAACAGGTCAACACCCTGGAAGATTTCTATATACTAATGGGACCTCAATACCACCAACGGTGAATTATGGAAATCAAGTACATGTTTATGTAAGTATCTAATTTTAGTAATAATTATATTAAATTATTAAGCTTAATATAAATAATTAAGAATAATCAGTTTAAATAATTATTTCAAAACATATTTATCTTCAACTATGAAAATGTGCCTTAGTGTTGCTTGATTGTTTAACTTAAAATAATTTTTAAGTGTCAGAAAAGGCAAATATTAACTACCAGGTTTTTTCATGTAATGATTATTGGTGCCAATTAAAGCACCCAGTAATATACATGTTTAAATACACTTCGTTTAAAAAAAAAATTATAAAAATGGATTTAAATTTTATTTTTATTCATTCATATATGTTGTGATTCTTGCATGGTAGAATTTGAATTTTACCTTATTGTGTGTGGGTATGATGGATTAGCTCAGCAATTATATAAAAAAAAATGTTTAATTATACTATATTAAAAAAGGAATTGATTAAATAAAGAAATTTACGATCAGTTGTCCATGTCATGTATGATATTCCAGAGCGCGATAAATGATAAAATTTAAAAAGTTTTGTTGTGTTGATCAATTTATTCCATAAAAAAAAATAAATACATATATAACTTTTAACATATCTTTTGGTTATTTGATTCCAAGTTAAGTTAAATTATCAAACTTTGCCTTAGTGTTGCTTGTTAATTTAATTTAAAGTAATTTTCAAGTGTCAGAAAAGGCAAATATTAACTATCTGGTTTTTACATGTAATGATTTTATTGGTTCCAATTGAAGTATCCAGTAATTTGCATGTTTAAACACAGTCTTGAATATATTGTTTTTAAAATATTTAAATTATTCCAAGTTCATCGTTGAAATCCAATGTGTTGCATTCTTAATTTTATTTCTTTTAATACCAAAATTGAGGATGGTGGTTGGAGGTCACGCCTGATTCTGATACTTTCAAGCTATCTTTTAACTTAACTTTAAAAGAAAAAGTTAGTGTATCGCACGGACCAACCAAAGTATAAATGCATGAATTAAACAATAATCTATCTATCATAATGACCCTATTGAATTGCCAACTTAGCAGCACCATCATTCATGCAATCGTTTCTATTCTTTTATTAAATGTTTATTGATATATATATATCTTTATTTTAAAAGAAATTATTTTTTACTTTTTTAAAATAATTTAATTTTTCCGAGAATATTTTAATCCTTTAATATTTTGTTTGTATGAGAAAAAAATGTTTGTCTGATATTTTATTCAATAAAAAAAATATTATAAATACATATATAACTTTTAATATATCTTTTGGTTATTTGATTTTAAGTTAAGTTAAATTATCAAACTTTGCCTTAGTGTTGCTTGTTAATTTAATTTAAAATAATTTTCAAGTGTCAGAAAAGGCAAATATTAACTATCTGGTTTTTACATGTAATGATTTTATTGGTACTAATTGAAGTTTCCAGTAATTTGCATGTTTAAACACAGTCTTAAATATATTGTTTTTAAAAGATAAGTTTATCATTGGTGAAATCCATGGTTGAATACTTAATTTTATTTCTTAAAATACATATTGAATTTCGCCTTAGTGTTACTTGTTAACTTAATTTTATATAATTAATAAGTGTCAGAAAAGGCAAATATTAACTATCTGGTTTTTACATGTAATGATTTTATTGGTACTAATTGAAGTATCCAGTAATTTGCATGTTTAAACACAGTCTTAAATAGTTTTTAAAAGATAAGTTTATCATCGGTGAAATCCATTGTTGAATACTTAAATTTATTTCTTATAATACATATTGAATTTCGCCTTAGTGTTATTTGATAACTTAATTTTATATAATTAATAGATGTTAGAAAAGGCAAATTTTATCTATCTGGTTTTTACATGTAATATGATGTAACAATCAGCCATTAGATATTCCAGTGATTCTACATGAAGAAACAGAAACTAACAATCTAATATATAATTTATAATAAATTACTTTAAATTAATCGATCTATTAATAATATATAAATAAGGTGCTAAATGCAATTAGTTGTATAATTGAAGAACTGTGCAGTCTAGAGTATAAAATATATATATATTTATTATAACAATTTTATTTTAGTGTTAAGTGTAAGCCGATTTTTAATTTTAAGATTTTATGAAAAAGATGAAGGAAAAAGTTTAGATCACATAGATTCCTTGTGATTCCTTGGTTTTCTAAGACCCTTAACCATATTTAAAATCATGTTTAAATTGTATACTGTATTTAGATAAATCAACAACTTCAATTTTAATTAAAATTTTTAAAATAAATTGTTATACCGTCATTAAACTTAAAATTGCTTAAAATATACAAACAATTGTTTATTACAGCGGTTGCCAAAGTGGTGGTCCGCGAGAAAATTTCGCTGGTCCGTAGAAAAATGTGGAATATACATACTCATCATGTTAAGTTATCTTTTAAGATGCATTAAAAAATGATTCAATTCATAACAATACGTGATAAGTTATAAAAACTCAATGTTTATGTGTTCTTTGATCACAATTTTTACCGACCGACGATAGTAAGGGAGGGATTGTTTTCACACCAAATTTCACATGTTGAGTTTTTTACATATCTCCACGAATCATGCATTTTCTTAACAGAAAAAAGTATTTTTAGCATGATGTCTGTCCGTCCGTATAGATGTGTACAGCCTGAACGACTCAACCGATTTTGATGAAATTTGGTATATTTACTTAATGCATCAGTGGGATGAATTGATCAACTTTTGGTGCAAATCCGGAAACAGGAAGTGGTAGTATTAGCGATCGACGATAGGAAGGGAAGGGTTATTTTCACACCAAATTTCACATGAGATTTTTTTATATATCACCACGAATCATGCACTTTGTATTGGTTTTATCCTCGGGAAAATCATATTTATTAGTTTTTTCTTGATTTAAAATTATATGACGTAATCCAGCCATTCATGACGTCACAGCCTGGTCTTGCATATATATTATAAATAAAATACAATTAAAAATGTTTATATTTATTATTTATGTATGCCTATTTGTTTTTTATTACATTAATAGATATATTAAAATTATTTGAAATTGTTTCTGTAGCTGGAAATTAATTTACTTCAAATCGTCGGCCGGTTCGGACCTGGCCACAGGTCAACTTATTATTTATAAATATATTTAACACTTAAAAAATCCTATTAGTGGTCCACGGGATTTAAATTATGAATTAACTGGTCCGTGAGGTCAAAAAGTTTGGCGACCGCTGGTTTATTAAGTTCTCAAGCCGGTAATTAAATTTTCCTATGCCAGCGCTCTGGCAGGAATTAAATGAGAGTAAAATGCACTTTCTCTTGATTGTGTGGAACTGGTACCTAAAATAATCATCTAAATCACTTCAACGCGAAAGAGTAAATATTGTAGTTTTAGCACGTTCACAAATTTTCAAAATTGATCGAGAATTGACAGAGGAATGCAAATTTATATAAACGCTGGAAGTCGGCAAGTAGGGACTCAGGGTCCCTCCGTTAAGATAGATTTTGTCTCGCGAGTACGGACACAGGTTACCGTCTTGAGGGGGTAATATTCTATATCTATTATTTGTTTTAAAAAAAAAATTTGTAGCTCCATATAACTTTATAACTCTTCATTTGTTTGATTCCATAGTTTATGTATTTTTTAAAAGAATATTTTCGAAAATTTAAATACTGAATTAAAATAATTAGAAATCAATATAATATAAACGAAAAATGGTAAAAAAAATTTAAATTTATTAGTAAATGAATATATGATCGAAAAAAACGAATGCATGCATACATTTTTGGATAATAACATTAACAAATTGTGAAAATTTATATTATATCTTCAATTTAGAAAAGTATAATTTGTAAAAAAAATACAGTTATATCTTGATTTGTTTTTGAATTAAAGTAATTATATTATTTAAATAATAATCATTATTAGCTTTAATCTAAATTCAGAAATTTCAAAGAACGATTTTTTACCCAAACGCGGTAATCATTAAATGAAGTTATGTTTATTGTTATATATCTAAACATTTAATATAAATTTTTCAATAAAATACTATATGGCAATTACACCATATGAATTTCATGAATGTTATTTAATAATAGACTGATTTAAAAGAAATAATATTTATGTATATTTACCATTTTTGCAATTTATTAATTATTTTGTATTTATAAATTATTTAAAAAAAAAAAATTCATAGAACAAATTAAGTTACCACAAATGAATAGTTGTGAGTTTATTTAAAATTAAACTAAATTAAATTTTTATAAATTTATAAATAATTATATAATAAAATATGCTGAAACGATAATAAGAAGAAAAATAAAATTTTTACATATCCTATATAATTACTTTTAATTATAATAATTAATAGTGTCAATAAATAATATTATTTTCATTTCAAAAACAAAATGGGATCAGGTAAACAAGGATTTCCGATTATTCAATTTTTCATTTCACTATACCCTTGATATCTTATATCTAAATATTTTATCGGTGCAATTATAAATTAATTTTAATCAAAAGTGCTTAATGCATTTTTTCTTTCATACAAAAACATGATTTGATTTAATTTAATTTAAGTAATTTTGTTTAATTGGATTGGCTTTTTTACAGATCTCGATTTTAGTTTTGCAATTTGATCATCATAGATTATTTGTAGTTTTTCTGTTATCTTTAATTATAATTTGATGTGACGTTTTATCATTCAGGATGCAACAACCTATTCACTGAGATATATTTTAAACATAAACATTTTTTGTTCGATTTTCTTTTTAAATTTGAAACTTTTGTGAAAAACAACTTTCATTTCCATATATTCATATATTATATATACATAATGAAAGTAAAAATATTCAAAATTGAAAATTTTAATTATTTTATATTTTTTAATTATACATGTAAATCTTCTAAAATTTTATTATCAAATAATTTTTTTTTTGTTAAAACAAAATAAACCTTATATCCAATTTCTATCTCCTTCTCGTATTATGGTAGATAAATAATGAAAAAAATAGAACTATATCACAAACTAGTTGTAAAACTTAATTTGTGAGATAAGAAGATGGTGGGGTTAGGTGAAATTAACTGGGGCGAATGTATTGGATAGGAGGAATGCGAGGAGTGACACTTGGTTTTTTGGAGATGATTAACTCTTGATTCATTTTAATATTATATAAATTGTTAAAATGTTTATCAGATATTTAAAATTAAATTTTTTTTCTGAATAAAATCTAAAGCGTTAAAATTATGTTTGCGAAAATCTAATGCAATACTTAACATATAATTTAATTATTAATTTTTTTTACAAAAATGAATAATCTTTCTAAATTTTTCTTTATTAATATTTTTCCAGACATTTCAACAACAGCCATTTTATCCTCCAAGTATGCTCGCTCCATGGGGACCTCCAAGTCCTGCATATTTTGATATTGGCAGCGTATTTTCAGTGAACGGCCTGACGCCACAAGGATTTACCAAACCGCCCAATTCTAGGTTTATGCCTCGAAATCGGTATTTATATACATTTATTCTAATTTAAATAAAATTCACATACTTTGTTATCTAAAATAAAAATTATTTTTTAAGAATTAATAACAAAAGATATATTTTAATTGATTCACATTATCGAATTATTTTATTATTATTAAATATTCTTTATCAACAAAAATATGAATTTAATTTATTATAATTATAAAATAATATTTTTGAATTTGTAAAATTATATATATAAATGAAACTTTGATTGAAAAAGAATCATTAGGAGATAACTCCATATCATCGAAATAAATACTTATACTGATAAATGCTATATCATATTACAATTAATCTCGAAATTTTAATTTATTTATTTTACATTTGGCTTTGTAGAAAACGAAATCCAGTTGGAACCGATCGCCAAAGTTTACCAGATACTTCTACAATGCCTCGACAGCACAACTATCATTATTCTGCTTCAAATAATTCTGGAAATAATTCAACAGCTTCTGGAGTACAAAAATCGATTCCTTCTTCTATCTCCGTTAGTTCAAATCCTACTTCAGGAGCAAAACCTCCGCTCGTACCCTCATCGACAGTATCTAATACTGAATCTGCTCACTTAATGTCGAATCATCATCATTCCAAATCTGGTGGAATTAATGCCCCATCTGGTCCTGTGACAAGTAATATTACTACTGGAGGAAATTCCGGAAATGTTACAGTAGCAGCATCAGGAGTAACAAATACCACAGGAATTAGTAGTTCCCAAGGCCTAATTTCGGAAGGAGTAGAATCTTCTTCTGCAACAAGTCAAATCCAGTCTAGCTCTACTCGAACTGAAAGCGATGAAAATCTTTATCGAAATAGAGATTCTACGAATAAAGATCAGTTGTCTCAGAGGTATGTGAAAAGATAAAATTAATTTTATTCAGTATTATCTCTAGAATTATTTTAGTCCATTTGGTTATTAATTCTAAAATGTTAAAATTCATAAGATATATATTTATATATAATTGAGCCTTTTTCAAAAAATCAATAAAAGATCTTAAAAACAATAATTATATATAATATAATAATAATATATTCTTTGACCATTTATCATATTCTTAATTTCTCCTGATTTAGCACAAGAATTTATTTATTTATAATAATTTCTTTGAATGTTCATCAGGAATATTAATTTAGAAATTCTATTCCTGAATTATTTATTTTAACTCAGGCTTTCCATATTCTAAAACAATTATTTATTTTAGTAATATTTTCATTTTCTTTATCTTGTGAATAACTATCAATTTATTACATAACAAAATTATTGGGAAAAACTTTAAAAGCATGTCTACATTTTCTTTTTTTCTATATATCTTTTGAATATTATCTGTATACAAGCTCCATGAAAAATTATAAATTCAAATTCAATATTATGATTGAAAAATGAATTTTTTAATCAACTTTTCCATGGAACTAATTCTTCATTAGAATATTTTTGGTAGTGTTGTGACCACTCTACCCATGAACCTTGATGTGACCGTCCAAGTAATGATATACTACAGGAAACCATGGTTGGCTAGGCGGCGGCGAAAAGACGACGAGCAACTGACCACTTCTCGAGTTGGAGGCAACAATGGTGCATCGAGCGGCAGCGCTAGTTCTTCAGGAAAAATGTCAGGCGTCGGAGTTCCTGGTGCAGAGTCTGGCGGTTCGCCGGCCGGCGGTGGTAGCGGCAGCGGCGGAAGCGCTTCCGCATCAGCTGTGGGCCAATTTGACCTCGAGGCTTCTGCTTTCCCGCCGCTGCCGGGCCTCGAGCAGCCGGCGACCGCCTCCTCTAAGCACCACCATCATCATCATCATTATACACATCATCACCACCACCACAATTCGGGATCAGCAATTGCCACCACCACTACAACAACAACTTCAGGATCCAATTCGCAAAATGATACAGTTTCAGTAGACCAACCGAACCAAGGTTCTCATTGGGGAGAGAATAGGTAATGTGTTTTTACACATGCAATATTGATGAATTCATTACTATAAAAATATGTTATCAATAAAATATAATTTTTCATTTATATTAATTTGAAGAGGATATTACTGTATAAATGAAAAACTAAAAGAAATATAAAAAAAAAACTAAAGAATTCCTTATAAGTATTATGCTGTCTGTATCTTTTGAACCAAGCTAAGCAAATTAAAATTTTTGAATAATTAAGAAAAATATTCTAGAAATATATTACATATGTTTAAATTATATATTTATAATTTTTAATATCATTTTTTTTAAACTAGTTCAGAACCTAATTTGTTTTAATAACGATTTAGGTACCAAAAATCTATAATATTCAAATCATTTTAATTAATTATTTAATAATTTCTTTTAAATATATATATATTTTTTAATTTTAGACTTGCTGATGTAGTAAAAGGAACCGCAAAATCAAATAAATCTCAAGTTGGTACAAGTTGTGGAACTTCTACCTCAAAAGAAGGACTTCCATCCCTGCCTGCTAATCCCTCAATAAACCCATCTTCTTCTCCTTCCTGTCCATCTCCAAGAGCTACTTCTCCTGCCGTTACTATGGCTTCTGCACTTCCTACTCCCATTGCTTCGGCAGCTGTGTCCACCGCTCCGGTCACACCTTTGCCTACGTCGCAGCCTAGTCAACTTTCTACTATGCAGACCAGCGGTGATAAAGACTCCATACACGAGATTAACTATAGCAGTACTACACTTACCCCTCCTTCCTCACCAGACAAGTAAGCTTTTTTCTTCTATGTATCACAAGTAACATAATTTAACATTTATATTAAAATAGTTAGTAGTTTTAACTTATTTAAATATTTAATTTATTTTTTCATTCATTATATAATTTATAAAAAGCTAATTTATAATTTATCTCTTAATCAATTTTCTTTTGATTATTAAATTGTTTTTTTAGTAGGACAGTTCCTGTAGTTAAAAATATGGCCGACAAATCAACAAAGACTGACGAAGTTTTGGTAAATGGTGGTGAATCTTCGTCGATGACTGTAGTTTCTCAAACGCTGGCTCAGTCTTCGACACCTAATACCCCTTCCATAGCTTCTTTGACACCTTATACTATGTCGGTTACTACCACAACATCGACTACAAGCATCTCTTCATCTTCAAGTGCGATCAAACTTCATCCTTCAGTTGTATCTTCTCCAACAACTACAACAGTATCAACGGTTATTAATAGTACGAGTAATGTTTCAACATCAAAGCCAATTCCAACTACAACAAATGCGGCAACTATGACCTCTGCTGTAGTTGTCACTGATGTGACCTCAGGATCTTCAACCACCCAAACATCTACTAATACAACTAATTCTAGATCTACAAATAGCTCTGCCTCCTCAGCATTTGTTGCTAATACCAATACATCTACGGAAACGTGCCTCAATCAGGTCAGTTGCTCTTGGATAAATTTACATTTGTTTCTAATAACGAATGCACATATTAGAGCCAGACCAGCTAATATTATTGCTTGTAAGGTGTCGGAATTGTGCAAAATTGAAAATGATACAATTATATCATTAAAATGTACATAATTGCCTTTTAATTATAATTGTAACATACAATATATTTATAATTTAATTTAATTAATATTAATCCTTAAAATTCATTGTTATTATTTTCATTTTGTTTTTGTATTTGTAGCAAGAAAATGCATGCCCTGGTAGACTTTCATATGCACAAGTTGCCCAACACCATCGTGAAAAGGCTGAACGCCTTTTACGAGATAAAGGTTCAATATCTACTGCAACAAATGCTGTAACAAATGATCAAACCCCGTCAGGTAATCCTGAAAAAGACAGTAGGTCTAGCAATGAGAGAAGAAAAGACTCGGCTTCATCCGTTCAAAACAACACTGGATCTACCAACCAATCAGCTAATTCAAATCCATCTGCTAGTGGCTCATCAAGAGTACCACTTCATGGAGATAGCAGAGGTAAATTAAAAAAAAATAATTAATTATTTCAAATTTATATGCACATATTAGAGCCAAGTAAGCATTTATTGTAACTTATTTGGTGTCGGAATTGTGCAAAATTAAGGAATTATTTATCATTTTAAATATGAAATAGTTCATTAATATTTCATTTCTTTGATAACAATCAACAAAATCATTAAAATCATAATATAAAATTACTTTATTAATATTATCATAATATTTAATAAAATAGAAGATTAATATAAAAAAACTTGTTTCTAGAAGCCCCACAACATCGTGATTTCTTGGGAGCCGCTCGGTATGTTGGTCGAGGTGTTGGAGGAGGTTCGCGATCATCAGGACCAAGTGGAGGTGGTCGAGGAACTCGAAGAGATGCTACTGGAGGAGGAAGTAGTGGAGTATCAAGCGGATCAGTATCCAATAATCCTGGCACAAGATTTCGTGAATCATTACAAAGGCCGCGATCTCCTAAGTAGCTGCTGGCTTTATCCGCTGTAGCGGGTGAGTGGCTCAACTCCAAAGCCGTCGTGGTCATTTCATCTGTTGATGTTACGATTGACCTTATTATCAACATCGTTTTGGTCGCAGCAGCCACAGCCGCAGCCCAACGAACTCAAGCCGCCCCTTTTCACTTGCGCGAAATATACTTTGGCTGGCATTCGAATGCGTTTCTTGTCTCTAGTGATTCAAGTTAGCTTAGTTAGGCTACTCGGTCGGTTTTTATAGTTTTGTGATAAAATGACGAATTCATCGATTTAAAAATAATGACTCGAAGTTTTCTAGCATTTTCCTTAAAATATTTTTTTTATATGAATATCACTTATAATGTATCTCATATACATGTATATATATATATATATGTATATATCATATACATGTGTGTATATATATATATATATATATCTATATATACACAAAATAATTTTTTATGTATTTATGAAATTAAGTTGGGAATGGAAGGTACGTTTTCGAATGAAAAATAGCAAGTTAATTGGTTGCTTATGAGTAACCAATGCTGGTGTAAGTTATTTACTCAACCAATTGCATTTGCAATAGGTGGAAACTCATGAGATAGAGACTCTAGTGAGTTGAGCCCCAAGGTGCCTAAAAGAAATGATTTTACAGTGTTCTTTTATGTTGCAATTGTGAACGCTATAAATACGTACATAATTTCAAAAAAATCATATAGTGTATATCTATATTAATATAAGTATTTATTAATATATTTATATACTAAATACTAAATTGAATGACATTATAAGTTCTTATCTTAAAAAAATAACTTTTAAGATTATAAATATTTAAACACACAATAGGTGTGAAATTAATTTATTAGTTTGTATATACTTATAAAGTTGGTTCTAACCCCAAAAATAAAATATTTTTTAATAGTCTTGAAGACTTCATGTTAACCCACGACAAATGATTATTTTCAGAAAAAGAGTCACTATATTGTCTCTGAATATATATATAAATACAAATATATATTTATTAATACTATTTTAATTCTTTATTTGACTTTTAAGGGCCTGGTAGGCTTTTTTCTTTGAAAAAAAATAAAAAATAATAAAAAAAATCTTCAATTATATAGGTTTAAGAATGAAATCTTTCAATGTATACAAAATAGTATACCTTATTTTTGTGGGTTTAACTTATCTTTTATTTTTAGTTAATTTATTTTTGGGTTTGGCACCCTTTTAAGTTTTCACTTTACAATTAAATCTTATTTATCTTTGATTCATCCTTCCATGTACAATATGTAATTCTAGTTTTATAGTTTTTTCGATTTTATTTTTAATCTTTTTTTTTTTTTTTTTAATGAAAAAATAATCTTTAAAGAATGTAATTTCAAACGGTCATTCTAGTTTTTCTTGTTCTAAAATTATCAAATTAGTTCTAAAATATGTATAAATTTTTTACTTAAATATTTTCTAAATTTTATAATTCTTTGATTAATTTAAATATTTATTGATTTTAACTTTAATCTTAACTCGATTCAAATATTAATTTACAATAAAATTTTTTTATTAATTCAACGCAAAGTTAGTTTGGAACAAGAAAAATTAAATGAATATAATTTAAAATATATCGAGTTTAGAACGGTTAACGTATCAATATTTTATGAGAGAATAATATGCGTTTCCCCTGTATAAACCAAGACTTGTAATTAATTGAGTGCCTGGATAGGTTTGAGAATACATAAACTAAATTGTTTGGATATCTGCAAATAAATGCAGCTACTGTGATACAGCTACTTTAATAGGAATCATATATGGTGACTAGAAATATATCTGAGCATTGGTATTAAAACAGGGACAAACGCATATATATATATATATATATATATATATATATATGTATAAATATAGTTATGAAAATATAAATCATATCTATACTTATATATCTACTAGATCTAAGCTTTAAATGAGCTTGTTGTGGATGATCAACAAATTATTAAGATTGTAAAGCCTCCGTCATGTAATTTCTGGTTAATTATGCAGTTACTAAACTATATACGATATAATATAATGATATTTTAAAAGTAAGCCTGACCATTAATGGCATTGAGTGTCCCCTGAACCATGTGTTTGTCTGTTTTCATTCACTAAATTGAAAGACTGAAAGTCAAAAGGCCTGACTGATGGTCAAAGAGTAGACCCTCTCGGCGCCTAGGATAGTTGGATTAATATTGTATAATTAAATTTTGTGGCATGAAAGAGAGTGAGATTGAAAGCGCCAGTATATATGTGTTGCATGAATGAATTAGGTGCAAATGAGGGACCCGTTTAAAACAAAACTCCCACATCAATGTACAGATTAATAAATTTATTTTTGACAAATATGTATAGAATTGCTGGTTAGAAAAAAAAATCTAATAAACTAAATATAAGGTGTCTCCTCGCCCCTTGCCCCTTTCGATCAAACTAATGGGTATTTTAATAATTGGAACTAAATGTAATTAAATATTACATTTTTAATGTTTCCAATACAAATGTTTACTCAGTAAATGTTTGGGATTTGGGCAAGTCGGACTTACTGATTACATTATAATTCAAAATATAAACACATAAAATCTTTAGTGCTTTGTATTTATATCAAAATAATGTGTAGTAGAAGTGCATCGGTGGGCCGCACTAAACGAGTACAATAAAGACCTTAATATAATATATATGTATATCTATACCTATCTATCTATCAGTCTATATTTATATATATATATATATGCATATGTATATACATATACATATATATACATACATACATATATATATATAAAATATCTTTTAAAAATTAAATTGTCAATCTCTTTCTAAGTTATGCAAGCTATTTGCCATTGGTCATTCGTGTGCTCGTGCATCGGAAGTTGGCTGATTTTGCCTGCCGCGAAGATAATGGTATTTGGTGCCAAAAAAATACTAAAAAAATGTATAAAATATAAAGAAAATTTAAAAAAAAAAATTCAGCCAACTTACCAAGCACTATAATAATTATTATTAACAATTATTTTTTAAGTGTGATACTTAAACGTTATAAAAGGATGCACGTCTGTAGATATATTTAGGGTTGCTTAAGAAATACATGATTAAGTTTGTTACAGTCTTATTATATTTTTTTGCCAGACAATGGGACATTTACAATATAAAATGGGTTAATGGGCAGGGGAGTGTTACGCTCTTTATGGAATGCTTATGATAATGATTTTTCTTTATAATCTTTTATCGAAGATGGACCCCAATCCATCTTAAGGCATATGTCTGAAATAGGTACATGCGTGGGTTTGAGTCCTGGAATTAATTATTCATCCCCCATGTGACCTTTCTTATGAGTTATATAATTTATATTTATTCCCTTTAAAATATAGAATTTTTTTTCTAACGATTGATTATAATGTGCTTCCATTAGTGAGTAGAGCTGCTTTTTTGCCTTTATCATGAAATTTCAAAATGTTTTAAATATTTGGCCCATTCCCTCGCATGATTACTCTATACTAGCCATATGCCTGAAATAGTTTTAAAAACAAAATATTTAAAAAAAAAATGTAAGAGCTTTCATTCTTAGCAAAACAACACTAATACGATTATTCTTTAATCTCTATGGTGTATAATTAATTATTTATCTTTAAATGACTGAAATAATCTTACATCATGTGTTTTTGGTTTTAAGTGCGAGTGTTGTTGAAAATATGTGTATAAAAAGTTATTAAAAAAAAAACAACAAAAACTTGTCTAATACCATAATAAATAATGTAATTTAGTTTGAACATGTTAATTTAGTTATCGTGAAAGGGAATGTGGGTAAAGCAGCCGACTCTTCCCAAATTATGTATTATATCTTTTGAAATTTTGGGAGATAGGCTAAGGAAAGCACACATTAGCATTAAAATATTTATATTTAATATTATTTTACAAAATATGTAATATTCGGTAAATGCTGTGTGGAAGATACAATTGTGTTTTTGTTCATTAAAAAAAAATTACAAAAAAAAAATCAAACAAAAATAAAAATGCTTACAAAAGAAAAAAAAAATTTAAAAAAATAAAAAAACAATAAAAACTACTTTTTTAGTTCTTTATTAAAATGTAAAACCCTTATGTTATATATATATATATATATATATATATCCACTGATTTCTAGACTAGATTCCCGAAAAAAACTAATCATAATATTTAATATAAATAATATAAAAATTCTTAAATGTTCCATCTTTGTAAGATATTTCTCATTCGATAGGTAAATTTAATTTATATTTTTATTAAATCTTATAATTTTTTTTTTCATTGGACATCACTCGTTTTATTTTTATTTACAGTGTGAAAAGATTAAATAAATGAATCCTTTTTTTATATTTAAATGAATTAAAATAAAAGTATATGCCTTAAATAATATACTTCGGGGATCAAGTAAATTGTTAGAAATCCGTGACGCTATCTGATTTGTTTAAAGGATAGCTAAATATTATGGCCTCATCACTTATTTACATAAGTTTAACATGTTTTTAAAATAATATTTTACTAAATAACCATTTTATTTTTTAAACATTTTGATTTACATGGAATTGGGGTGCTTCTAAGGATATCGTATTTGCCTATAACCCATATCCTAACTGTTCCTTTTGCTCACAATTTTCAAACGAAACTAAATTGCCTTGAATAAAACTAATCGTTTAAGCCTAGGCAAGAATTTTTAGGTTTTATAAGTTTTGTAACTTAGACTATATAATTAATTGTATAATACTTTGTTTATATTTTCTCTTGTATTTGTTTGATATTTAATCATTTTTAAATTCTTTATATTATATATTTAATATTTTAGTTTATAAGATTAATGTTATATGAATAGATATAAAAAAAAAAAATTAAATCTTTGTTTGTTCCTAAATTATGTTTTTTTCCTTTTGCGATTAAGGAAATGGTTTTCCCAGAACTCAGCTAGTTATTGATTGAATTTTTCAGAATATAGAATAGCAGGTTTTCTAGGAATTGAGCCCCAGCCAAATAACTTCCTCCCACCCACCCACCTCTCCATCCTCCCATTGCCCTAGAATTTCGCATTTTCAATGTAGTATTTATTAATTATTAAATGATATTAACATTTTAACATCTTAAAATCATTAATTTAGCAGTTCATAGTTTAGATTTAAATACATTTATTTTTATCTTACTAAATACTTGTTATTATGAAAAATTAATTAAAATAAAAATTTTTTATATTTTAATGATCTTTATTTTAAAAAATTTAAAATTTTTCACTTTTTTTTTGTTTTAAAATTACAATACTTAGGAATAGGTTTAAACTAGTTTAGGACGATTTTTTTCTAGTTTTTTATCGTAATTAATTTCAAAACGTTATACTATTTCGATAGGGATATATTTATCTAATTTAAAAATTTGAATATTATTAGAAGCTTCAATTTCTAGAATCAAGTATATTTTTTAAAAGAATTATATCATATTGTATGATAATTGCAATTGTTTCTATTATTCATTTATATTTTTTCTTTTCAATATAAAATTTAATTTTTAAGATAAGAAAGTTAATTTAGAATGATATATCTTAGAATTTTATTTCGGGTTATACAATTTCATTCGAACACGAAAAAGGATTTAAACCAAAATGCTTAGTCTCAATTTTTTCAATCAGTAAATAAAATTTAGAAAAATAAATATTGAAAATTTTTAAACAACTCATCGTATCCGACGAATTTATGTATAATTTAAATTTTTGTTAGATTTGAAGATATCATTTCTAAATAGAATTAATCTTATAAGGTATTTACATTGGTATATTGTTCTATCTTAAAATTTTTTCTTTAATATTATATCCTTAATAGGATATTCTATTTAAAATTATGATTTCAAATCGTAATGAGTTAAAATTATTAATTATTGATAAATTTGTTAAAAATAAGTATAATCTACTATATTATATATATATTAATGAATTATTTAAATTTGGAAACGTGTTGCGGGCAAACTAAATGTAATGGGTGTCAGTTGGTGTTCTAGGCAGATAACAAGGTAATCCAGGCATCAAGAGACGACCCAAGAAACGGTAAGATGGTATTCTTTTGAGATTATTATTACTTATTCATAACACGTTTAATTCTTTGAACTTTCGCGATATTTTAATTCTACTCTATATTGTGATTGTTTAAAAGTCATTATATTCATAATTTTCTTTATTTTCGACCCATAAATAAAGATCCAGAATATAAAGATACTTGACTAGATATCTTCGATATCAAAATATCCTCCTTTAATTTGACTTATTTGACTTTATCAAAAACAAAAAATAAATTAGTATACCATAATAATATTATATTTAAAGAATTGTCATACTCTAAATCAGGGGTACTCAAACTTTTTCTTCCATAGACCCCCTGTAGGAATTTTATTTTTTTCATAGACCCCTACCTAAAGAATATATATATATATATCTAATTGTGTGTGTGCAAAAGCTTCCACAGACGACTCATTTTAAAACACAAAGTAATAGGAAAATGAGGGGAAATTGTATAGAAGAAAGAAACTGAAATATCAATAATTTAATGATTAAATTTAACACATAAAAAAAAACATTAATATTTTACAAAATTATAATATTAGTGTGATGGATGGACTTGACGTTTTTGTGCGATTTCTTTTATGGCCTAATATTACTAAGTTTTATTTTTAAATCTCTCCTTTCAATTTATTTTACCACGTTTTTCTTAGCTTGCTTTCTTGTTTATCTGTTCGCGTCAAATCTTGCAATCGAAATTTCGACCACTTCCAGTCATCCAATCGCTCTGAAACTTTTCAGAGTTATGTATTCTGGATGACAATACAATAAAATAACACATTCGTAGCTTGCAAGTGTTTAATTAGAGCATAATTAATGAATATTTGTATTTTGTTAACTTAAAAAGGAGAAACAATAATAATACAACAAAAGGCCCTTTCCAAAACTTACCTTTCTCAATACATAATACAAAAGAAGAAAACAACAAAAGGGACTTTGTCAAAACATTAAAAATAAATAATACAGATGTCCATAGTCCGCTTGTTTAAAAAAATATTCAAGAGTTGATTCTAGTATGTATTAAATATATTCAATATATTAAATATTAAATATATTATTTTTGATCTAAACGAATAGAGAATGGATTTTACATAAAATTTGTAATCATTTCACAAATTAATAATATAATAAATGACACATTGTGAATTGACGATAAAAATAAATATATTTCATTAGATCTTATTTTATTATACTAGCAAAAATTGTATAAATATATTTTTAATTTTCTTTCGAAATTAATTAAAAAATTTTAAAATATTTTAAATATAAAAAATATTGATACAATATCTAATACAAAAACGAGACGGGATGCAAATATAATACATTAATTAATAATAATAATCAAAATATTAAAATCCGTTTAAATAAGAAGTTTGAAAAAATGTTCAGGTCGCTCCCCTCCAACTAAATGACAGTCCTGATCGTATGTTCCATGCTGCGAATTAAATTTGGATTAAGCATCATAAATTCTAAAATAATAATTAAATAAATTTCAAATAACGATTAGATATTTATTAAATGAATTACTAATAAATAATATTCAATCTAATGAAATAAAGAATCTCTATATATTATATACACGGTAAATGTATTAGAAAAAATAAAAAGCCATTTTTTTTTTATGAAGAATTTTGATTTTTTTAAATTATAATTTCTGACTTTTGATTGATTACATTTAAAATCATTTTAAAGTTATAATTTCGTCTTTACAAAGAGAGATAAAAAATTAATAAAATCAAAATATTGAAAAAATATAATAGGGAGGTAGAAAAAAGGTTCAAACTCCCCTCTTCTTATTTTTACTTAACGGGTCTTCTGATTGGTTGCCTGTTTCGACACACCTTTTTTCGACTTAAACGCCACCCTCAATTTCTTTCAGCTATCATTTGCTCTCTGCATCTCACCAAGTCATCATTAGCACTCTTGCTAACTGAGTGTATTTTACCACGTTTTTCTTAGCTTGCTTTCTTGTTTGTTTGTTTGTTTATTTATCTGTTCGGGTCAAATCTTGCAATCGAAATTTCGACCACTTCCAGTCATCCAATCGCTCTGAAACTTTTCAGAGTAATGTATTCTGGATGACAATACAATAATACAATAATAATTCGTAGCTTGCAAGTGTTTAATTAGAGCATAATTAATGAATATAATTTTGTATGGGAAAATCAAAACAAAAAGTGTAAATATTTAAATTTGAAAAAAACCGTTAAAAACCCGTTAAAAGAATAATATAATATGTATAATATTTAAAATGTAAATAAATTTGAAAGAAGGTATATTAATGTTTTGTACTGTAATTTAGAAAACAAAATTTAAATTTATGATGAGTTTTAGGCAATAAAGAATTAAAATATGACAAATTTAAAAATTTCTCTTTATAATTCAATTTAAATTTATTACTTTCAGGATAATAGTATTTCATGACTATTAAAGTCAATCAAAAAACTTAAAAGTAGTATAGGTCAAGTGAAATCGATTGCAATATATGAAGACTAAAAAGTAGAAAATAATACTTTATATAAAAAAAAAACTTTTTTAAAAAACCACGTTTTTAACGCACTAAAAAGAAGAAAATAATTTTTCTGAAACCCCATAGGTACTGACATTACAAACAAGAGATATGATTTGAAGAAAATTTTCTATAACGTAAAACGTGGGGCGCAAATAATAATAAATTTTTTAAATGCAATATAATTTCTTTGATTAATTTATTTCAATATCCATGGATTTATATTTTAAGTTTTATATTTTTTACCAGACTTTTTGTAAAAGGGAATATTATTAGTAATCCAACAGAATACTTTTATTAATGTAAATTTTTTTTGGAAAATTAATTCCTTAATATTAAATAAACATCTTCAATTTACACTTTAGAAATTTTATTAACATAAATATTAAATATTTGCTAGAAGTTTTGCAGTAGCAAAATTTAGTTTTAGATTTCTTCAAGTTAAATTTCTTATATTATTTACCAGAATATTGTTAGGATGTCATTTTTTATCAGAATTTTTTAAAAGTGAATATTATTAGTAATCTAAAGGTAATCTTTTCATAAATTAAATTTACCTCTTTTAAAAATTTCGATAAGTTATAAGCTTTACTTTTTGAAGCTAATTAAAATATGAATTCATTTATCCTATTAATTTGTACCTAATAACATTTATTTATAAATTTTTATACGATACAGAATATTTTAGCCATAGTTGCGCCCCACGTTTTACGTTATAGAAAATTTTCTTCAAATCATATCTCTTGTTTGTAATGTCAGTACCTATGGGGTTTCAGAAAAATTATTTTCTTCTTTTTAGTGCGTTAAAAACGTGGTTTTTTAAAAAAGTTTTTTTTTTATATAAAGTATTATTTTACTAAAGAGACATCCATAGACCTCCAATAGACCCCTTGGTGATCAATGACCCCAGGGAGTCCACATGGACCCCTGTGAAAATAGCTACTCTAAATATATATATAAATTCTACAAATCCTTTTCTTGATTTTATAGTTAAATTGTGTAAATTCAAAATATTTAATATAAAACAAATTCTCTTGAAAGATATTGTAGCGCTTGTAACGCCGCCTTCTGCGCCCACAATAGTAAAGTTTTATTAAAGTCGGATTAGAAGAGAAGAGGAGGAAAAGTTAATTATTGTTTCATAATAGATTTATTTTTATTTTTCTATTTTATTTTACAATATTGAAATTATTTTATTTATGATATATTATCATTGTGTGTTTTATGTATTATACTTATTCAGATTAGTTAATTTTTACCGACCGACGATAGTAAGGGAGGTATTGTTTTCACACCAAATTTCACATGTGGAGATTTTTACATATCTCCACGAATCATGCATTTTCTTAACAGAAAAAAGTATTTTTAGCATGATGTCTGTCCGTCTGTCCGTCCGTATAGATGTGTACAGCCTGAACGGCTCAACCGATTTTGATGAAATTTGGTATATTTACTTAATGCATCAGTGGGATGAATTGATCAACTTTTGGTGCAATTCCGGAAACCGGAAGTGGTAGTATTAGCGATCGACGATAGGAAGGGAAGGGTTATTTTCACACCAACTTTTGGTGCAAATCCGGAAACCGGAAGTGGTAGTATTAGCGATCGACGATAGGAAGGGAAGGGTTATTTTCACACCAAATTTCACATGAGGAGATTTTTTTACATATCACCACGAATGTATTGGTTTTATCCTCGGGAAAAATCATCTTCATTATGTTTTTCTTAATTTAAAATTATATGACGTCACCCAGCCCTTCATGACGTCACAGCCTCATTATGATCACGGGCAACGCCGGTTACTTGAGCTATATATTATAAATAAAATTAAATTAAAAATATTTATGTTCTATCCATATCTGTTTTTTATTACATTAATAGATATATTTTTGAAATTGTTTCTATAGCTGCTAATTAATTTACTTCAAACCGTCGGTCGGTTCGGACCTGGCCACAGGTCAACTTATTTTCTCTATTTTTGTCATTTCGAGGGAGGGGAGAACCGCTAATATATGATATACAATATAGAAAATATTTTCATTTTTTAAAGGAGTTGTGGATAATTTATTATAAAAATAATTAAAAAAGGTCTCAATTAAACTTATTATTAATTAATCAAGAAAAAAAAAGATTTAGTGATATATTAACACATACACATTTATAAAAGTTACACATTCCAATATAATTTAATCTTAAAAAAATACAAAATGAAAAATTAATTCACAGCCAATATAATACAACTCTTTCCCTTTGAACATTCCATGCATTTTTTAGCAGAAATATGTTTGGTATGCGACTCAACAACTTCACATGGCATTGATCTTTTCCTTTTTTTTTTTAAAGGAAAATACTACTCTCATCAACTTGTAATTTTTCTTGTTTAGATTTTTATTTTAATTTATATTAATATAGGTGAATAATTAATAATAGTAATACACAAATGATATATTTTTTTTATCGCACTATCATCTCTTCAAATATTTATAATTCCTACTGAAACACCCTGTTTACCTATAACGCACTTATTAAGTCCCAGGACTCACTAATAAAAAGTCACTTGTAAGTAAAATTCAACTAGATTGATCAATAATTCCCATTTGAGAGTGATATACTTAGTCAAACGCTCCTCGAATTGTTTTGAACCTTAGACTTTATAGAAATCAAGTCTTCATTTAAGCCTACATTTTCTGGATCATTCTTCATCATTCAAAAGTTATTAGACACTAGGGCGGGCAGGTTTGGATATTACGGCAAACTAAATTGGGTAATTTGTTAGAATTAATTATTTTTTTTCACTAACTTGTGAAAAGATGACTTGGTTTAAAACAATCCATTTCATCTATATTTCAGATCTTAGATTTATATATACCAGGTCTATAGTACATATATCTATCGGTATGAAATATATTTTAAATTTGTCGATAGGGAACATTTATTGTAAACTAGCCTTATTTTTTTTATTGGCATAAAATCTGGCAAACATATTTAATATACATCAAGTCATTGAAGACTTATTTTTTCATTGTGTTAAAAATGACGAATTTTGTACCTGAAAGTGAGAATTTGCTGAAAGCATTCATTTTCTCTTTTCATTCGAAGATAAGTGCTGATAAGGAGAGTCGCATCGAATGCTTTATAAGAAGCAACATGCAAAAGATAATTTCAATGTTTATGAAATAATGATTTTGATGTGAGAAATGGAGAACGTGCAAGACCACCAAAAATTGAAAAAAAAGCGGGCTTGTGTGTGTGTTGTGTGTAACAAATACAGCAAAGACCAAACACACAACACTCACACAAGCCCGCTTTTTTTTCAATTTTCAAATACCTGCGATTACAGATGGCGCCAAAAACTTTGTTTCACCGAGAATAATAGAGTTTAGGTGGCCTTATCTGAACAATTTCAATAACTCTTATTTATTAAATTATAAACTAAAATCTCTCAAAGGCAACGATATTCTACACTTCATTGGTTCTTTGAGAATATTTCAACAAAAACATGACCCAAACCTTCATTCAGTACTTTTGAAAATACATAAGGGCAATCGAAGAAAGGATTAAGGGACATTATGGAAAAAGATTGTTTCGATAAATGGGAATATCTTGTTTTAATATTGGGGAATAATTTGGTTATAACTTTGAAGAATATGAAATTTAGTTTTGCTTGATTTCTGTTATATATAAAATAACAGAAAAATTGAAAAAAAATTTTTTCAATAAATATGATGATTATTTTTTCAAATTTTTAAAATAGAAGATTGAGGATGTGGGCAGCAAATAAGATTGAAATAAAAATTTTAATTCCAGGTTTTTTACTGCAACGTAACTCAGGACTAAAAATATAATATAAGATTTACAGTAGTATATAATATCTATCTATCTATCTAATCTTATTATGCTAGCTAAAATTGTATATTATATATATATATATATATATATATATATATATGTAAATAGGTTCTCAGAAACCGCTTTTTTGAAATTCACACCAGAGATAGTAGTTATAAAGAAAAATCGAGTTTTATTGATCACATCTCTGGGAAAAATCATCTTCATTAGCTTTTTTTTAAATTTAAATTGCTGTGACGTCACAAATTCAGCCACAGCCAAATTCGATAATTAGAAATCATTTTTTTTAATGATCGAGCGGCGACTCGGTGAACCATGTATGATCTAATAATGTACCAGGTATGATCTAAGGAAAGTATAAAAGCAGCATAACCATAGGCATCAAAGCCCATTCTTTTCTGTATTCCAGTGCATTAATACGTACGTTTAAGGGATGTATAATTTATCACTAATTTTTTTTAATTTATGTTTTTTAAAATTATTTGAACGGCGAGTCGGTGAATCAGGTATTAATAATATCAGCCAAACCCGATAATAAAGAATCATTTTTTTTTATTGACCGAGTGGTGGCTCGGTGAACCAGGTATTATTATTGAGGACCCCAGTTCCATTCATTTTAATCAGATTGATGCAATGATGCAACATTTAATAATTGTAATAAATAATTAAAGAATTGTATATCAATATTTTTTAAAAGGTCGAGTGAGAGCTCGGTGTGCTAGGTATTAATATTACTAGCTAAACCCAATAATAATGAATCATTTTTTTTTAACTTAATTACCGAGCCGAGGCTCGGGGTCCCGGTATATTATTTCTATTTAATAATGTATAAATATAAAAATTATGTTCAACTTGACAAATTTTAACTTTTTCTAATATTACTTAAAATTTACAAATGTAATTTTATTAGTTTATTCTTAATTCATTAAACTGGAAACATCTTGATACTAAATATAGATAAAATAATAGTTTTTAGGTATTTTAAACCAGCAAATATAATTAAACAAAAATAAAAATTACAAAATTTCAAATTATTATTATTATTATTAGGTGACCATTTAAAAGATCATTTTGGTTATAGAAGAATAGTATAATAATTGCAATTTATACAAAAAATCAGTAAAATTGACCTTTGTTTACGAATCACTGCTACTGTGAATTTTTTATTTAATGATTATTTTTAGCATGTTGTCTTCTATATATCCAATATTGAAGCTACAAATCTATAGTTACTATTGAGACGATTATTTTTTTCCTCCCACTTATCGTTAATATATCGTCCTACGAATTTAATAATTTTATTTATCGCTTTATTAATTGATTGTTTATTTTCTTTTGTTCAGGTGTTTCTTAATTTTAAAACTCTTGAACTAGAATATTTTTAAAATTCGTATATGATTAAAATAATTTGTTTTTAAAAATAGTTATAAATTATTTATTTTATATTATACTATATACATTATTTTATTTAAATATTTATAATTTCAAAAATCTTATATATGAAAATATAAACATCAATAATAACCCTATTTCAAGTCATCTAATCTTGTTAAGTGGTATGTTTTGGTTTTATTAGTCATCACCTACTCGTTCTTTCCTTTTTCATTACGTTAGCACAGAATAGTGTAGACAAGGATTGGAAACAGCGTGTGAGTTCCGAATCAACCTGTACGAACCAACCCAGGACTAAAAGCCGTCCGACGAGCCACCGGTGACTCATCTACCTCCCCCATCAACGCCCCTTCCCTCCTCCCGCGGACCCTTGGACTCTTCTATACACCTGTTCTCCGAGACAAAGGAAAGGTCCTCGTTGAATTCAGGAAAGCAAAGGCTCTTGCATTAGCAAAGGTTACATTTATCCTTAAAGGAAACTTTTTATTTAAGAAATACCCTTAGGATTTTGAGTTTGAATGACATTTCATTTTTTTTTTCTGTTTTGTTGATAATACTATTATATGAAGAAGAAAAATAATAGTCCTATACCTAGTTCAGGTATACAAAATTTAAGAAAAAAAAAAGGTTTCAATTGTTTCTGTATACCTTGCTTTATTTTGAGTTTTTGTCAATTTATGATATTTTTAGAAGAAAGTTTGTTTTAGCCAATTCTTTTTTTATCATTCTACTGCATAATTAATTTTACCCAATTAGACATTTATGATTATGATTATTATTATTGAAAAACAAGAGAGATTACTTTTAAAAATTAAAATTTTCCTTAACTATTATGTTGTTTGTATTCAATATGTATGTATTAGTACAAGGATGGCGAACCTTTTTCAATGCCTGTGCCACAAAATTATAAAAAATCTTTTTGAAGTAACTAACGTGCCACAAAATTGTCATGATTGATTTTTTTCTCCACCACATGTAACTTTTTTTAGCGTTAATATATAATCGAATATTTTTGTATAACTAAAAGTGTTATAATTTTTTAAATTTCAAACTTTATACTAAAAAAATAAAATGATTATTAAAAAAAATGTGGAATTTATTTGTGGTAAAAATTGATCTTTTTCCTAAAAATTGTCTATTAATTTTTTTTTTTTATTGTATGAAAATTTTTTAATTGATTTTATTGTGTAGTTCTGTGGATTCATTATATAATTTCTAATATTTAACTGAATTTTAGGCAAATTCTCATTTCGACATTTTTAAAAAAAAATCCTTCTTGTTTTATTATTCTAATAACTTTCTTTCTATCTCAGATGATATTCAAAAATTT
This sequence comes from Labia minor, assembly GCA_963082975.1. Lineage (NCBI taxonomy): Eukaryota > Metazoa > Arthropoda > Insecta > Dermaptera > Spongiphoridae > Labia > Labia minor. Next base: position 66,283,096 of record OY720347.1, read on the forward strand.
CAGAAATTATTAAGATATCATCAATATAATTTCCACCAAATTCTTGTAAATTATTTAGATAAATTATGTTTGTTAATACACGTTGGAATAGTATTGGTGAAATATCGAAATGAAATCTTTCTCCCTTACAGATAATGACCAAAAAGTACAATTTATATAGATAATATCGTGAACCACTTGCAATTTCTTGTTTTAACTATGCTGTGCTAAATTCTAGGAAAAGATTGCGATTCTGGCACTATTATTTATTTTTTTATAAATATTGGTAAAATTTACAGCATATATTAAAATAAGAGCATATAAGAATATTCTGGTAATATTTTATTGTAATCGCCTCAACCACACACACACACACACACAATTTTGAGTTTATAACTTCACAAAGAGACGGATAGAATGATAGACATGAAAAGTCAAATTTGAATTCTCCAGGTCATGAAAAGTGAAGATTTGCAAAAAATTTCAAATCCTAAACAATTCGATTTGTACGGCAACAACACTCAATGATATTAACAAAAGTTCAAACATCAAACTGCATACACTGTATTTATCATGAATGTTTTTAGATTGCGAGGGAATTCAAACGACATTTCAGTAATAAAATATAAAATATGCCGGTTTCATCTACAAAGTTAAAATTATTCAAAAAATAATCTTGTCTTTGCGTGCCATCAAAATTTTCAAATGTGCCATAGGTTCGCCATCCCTGTATTAGTATATATCTTAATTTATAATTATAAAAAAAAGAAACCTCGAAATATATATTAGGTTGGGGAAAAAGAAATCCATTATTTTTTCGGTAGATGGCTGTAGTGATCGATATCTCGTAAATTATCGATCAAACAATTTCAAATTTATGCTCGTTGTCAAGGTAACAGTTCGCACTAAAAGAATTCGTTTGCAGTTTTTTGTTTTGTCCATTCAGTTCTGAGTTACACGGCGTTAAAGATGGAAGTCAACAAAGAGAAAATTCGGTACATTTTACAGTTTTTCTTTGATAAGGGCGAAAATGCAAGTCAGGCGGCTGAAATTGTGAATAGTGTTTATGGTCCCGATACTGTAACAGCTAATTACGCGCAATTTTGGTTTCGTCGATTCCGTTCGGGTATTTTTGACGTTAAGGATGCCCCTCGCACAGGCAGGCCCGTCGTCGAAAATGTCGACAAAGTCACTGAAATCATCGAAGTGGACCGGCATGTTAGTAGTCGTAGCATCGCCCAGGAGTTAAAGATCGACCACAAAACAGTTTTAAACCATTTGCACAAAGCTGGGTTTAAAAAAAAGCTTGATGTTTGGGTGCCACACCAATTAACACCAAAAAACATGATGGATCGAATTTCCATCTGCGAAGCCTTGGCCAAACGTAATGAAATCAACCCATTTCTTAAACGGATGGTGACTGGGGATGAGAAATGGGTCACATACGACAACATTATGCGAAAGCGATCGTGGTCAAAGCGTGTTTTAGTGATAAGAAATTGGCATCAAGGGAAGAGTGTGAAAATCAATTGCTGGAGTTTTTCGCTAATAAGGACCAAGACTTTTATGAGAGAGGCATAATGAAGCTACCATTAAAATGGCAACAAGATCAAAATGGTGCATATTTGACCTAAATCGGACAATGCAAAACATGTTAAATAAAGTCTTGAAGTTCACGTAAAAATAATGGATTTCTTTTTCCCCAACCTATTATTATAATTTATCAACCGGAAGAAATAAAGTTGCATTGACTAGCATTAACCAAATGTTTTTCAAATGTTTCTTATAACAGAATGAAATTTAGAATTTTTACAAATATTTCACATTATGAAAAATCATTCAATCATCATAATTCACAACACCCGATAATACAGATAATAATAACCAAATTAATACAAATATTTATATATATATATTGTTAATTTTTAGTTTTAAATAATTATTAATAATCAATAAATAAATGAATGTATATAAATTGATCTTTGCTTTATATTTGTTTTGTTTTGTTTTTTTAATTTGATTGCGAGCATGTATTATTAAATCATTTTACTTTTGAATGGATCAATGAGCGGGAAGGAATTTCTTCCTTTGGTGACGCACCACATATTAATCCTGTGTTACTTCAACATCTCTCCCTCTCTTTCTTTCTGTCTTTATTAACCCCTGAGATCTACTCTTTTTTCTCCTCACCTTTTATATAACAAAAAATTCTCAGGTTAATTTTTTTTCAATGAATCATAAATAACTTGGATGATGATAATCATACTTAAATAATATAAATTATTATATAAATTTATTAAAATATAAATAAACGAGACAAAAAAAAAAATTATACTAGTTATTTTTAAAAATTTTAAACCATATCATTTCATAATAGAAAATAAATTATTAAAATTTTTAATTTTTATATACAAATGATTTTTGCTATTTGTCTAATTCTTTCATCTATAAATAGATATGGATATATTGAAAAGAAAGTTATGTAATCGACCCAAAAATTAGAAATTTAAAATACCGTTAATAAGTGTAAATATAAAGTATAAATACTATAACGATGAAATTGTATGTTTAAATATTTTTATTTGCTTACAGGACTAATTGAAAAATTCCCAGCATCTACTATAAAAGCTATAAAAAGTTGAAATTTTATATTTAAAATCATGATCACTCTTTGAAATTTCAGAGATATTTTCTCATTAAAATTGAAATACATGAAAATCACAAAAATTTGATAAAATAATTATATTATTCAAGTTTAACGATAGGGAAAAAGAAAGAAAGACCTTAACTTCAACTCCATATTGGTCAAAACAAATATCATTAACTGGTGGACCATCCAAAAAGATCCAAATCTAGATCGCCAAAATTTTTTGATCTCATTGTAACCATTCTCTGCCCGTCTGTTAAATTCAACTATAATCCATATGCAAATTAAATCTAATCCATTTAATATAAATTATTCAAAAGTATCGCTATAAACATCTCGAAATAAATAAGTGGCTCCCTTTTTTTCTAGTTTTTTTCAGTAATCGCGTGATTTGAGTTCTTATGGGATAGTAGAGATTCAGAGGTACACTTTGAATGAACACTTTGCATGGGCTGTTTGCTTCCCGCGTAAATTTATGTTATATTATATTATATTATATATGAAAGTATTATCATTTCAAAAAATCATAATTTTATACTAAAGAATAAATTAAAAAAAGAAAGAAGTTAATTTATTACATTTATTCTAATGTTATTAATATTATAATATTTATAATCTTGACATTTTTGGTTCAAAAATTAACTTAAAATAAAAATAAACTAAAAAAATATTTAATTAAAAAATAATAAATGATAAACTAATATTGTCACAAATGAACACAAAAATTCCTTTGCTTCTGTTGCATTTGCATTAATGTCAAATTGGTTGCCTACTGGACGGGGCTCTACAAAAAGAAATCTGGTTTCTATATATACTTACCTAATATAAAAATTGTTTTAATCTGCACATTGGATGATTATAAATCTAAAAATTTAATTATAATATTATAATATTTAAAATGAATTTTAATAATATATAATATATAATAATTAATACTATATATTCGTGGTAAAGTCAAAACAAGGTTTTAAAATATCTTTCAAAGAGACATCCTATTTGCACTTTTGTGAATTAAGGGTCATGAGATTTTTAAAAAACCTCATATATGGGATTTTTCTATTTGAAAAAGAGACAACTAGAAACAATTCAATTAAAATGGTCTTTAAAGACATAACAAATAAATTCTTAATCATTCGCAATTATTCATAGATGGCTAAAAAAAAATACAAAAGTTTAATGTGCATTTAATTTCAGAATGTGCATTTAATTTCAGAAATGAAAAAAGGAAATTCTAACTCCCTTTCATGTCTAACATCTTCATTGGATTATTAATGGAATTTGAAATAATATTTCTTTTATTAGAAGTTAGCGATTAAGTAACATTATTATTATGACTTAAAATGTCCTACTAGCTAAAGAAGAATTTAATTCTTTCCCTCACTCAAACATATAACGGTATGTATCTTATTTTTATGAGTTCCAGGTAAGCAGGGCATTAAGGGACACGTGTCATGATAAATGTTGATAAATTTAGATAAATTAGGGTCAAATAAATAGCAAATTGACTTAATTTAATGTTTAATTTTTTATTTAATTTTACTTATTTATTTGTATTTATAATTTGTTATATTTTTATTGTTATTATATATTTTATTCTCTATTACAATTTATTTATGTTATTTATTGTAGTTATATATGATACAATAAGTGTTACAAAAATCTGTACAAAATTAAGTATATTTTATTGTTTATTTAAAAACCCAGTTTTTTCATGACAAATTTTGCATTACATGGATATTCTGGACAGTTATTCGTACAAAGTTTTAATTTAATGCATTAACTGCACATACACCAGAGTACAATACTCACAATCAGTTCAGAAAATATTTACTTCAATCTAAATTATTTCAGTACAGTAATATGCTTAATGAAAAATTAAAATTATTTTATTTATTGTTAATGAGGACCAGTATACAGTATCTCGTTTGGTCTGTGATTTACTTTTGTGATATTTATTTATTTAGTTATCAACGACTATAATTGACTGTTTACATTCCTGAATAAAATATATTTTTTCCTGTATGGCTGTGCCTCGGTGAAGATGACTCTATTTTGTTTAAGAATCGTTCCATTCTGATTGCCCTGAAAAAAATATTTAAATACCTATTTCCAATTTGTAATTAATGATTTGTGATACATAAAGAACAAAAATAAATAAATACAAAATTTAAAATTCTTAATTTCGACATTAAAAAATATTTATGTATTATTAAGATAGTTTTAAATATGTTTTCTTTCCTAATCTATTTTTTATATTTTTCATAAATCTAGTTAAAGAAGATATACTCCACATCATAAACCATTTCCCTGTTGGTTTATGCATTAAAACGGTAAATTGAGATCAGACATTTTTTAAAAACTCTTTCCGTCCTTTTTAGATAATGACTCATGGATATTAACATTTTTTAATTAATTATTATATTTATAATTGTTCTAAACATGAACATTCTATATTCTACTAATACTCTATTACTATATATTAATAATTTGGTAAATTGGGTCTTTATAAATTTTTAAAAAATAACAATTCCCCAATTCTCCATTGCCTGTTTGGAAGAATTGTTAATTTTGAAAAAAATATCTTTAAGTAAACTATTCATAATTCAATAATTGAATTAATTATATCTAATATATTTATTCAATATATTTAAATTAATTGAATTTTTCAATTATTTAGTAGAGAATATAAATGGATGAAAGTGATAAAAGGAATGCGATTGCTCATAATAAGAACCACCGAGATTGAATTTTTTAAAATTTTGTATTTTCTTTCAATTTTCAATGTAAATATTTCTTATGAATTAATATTTTTTAGTTAAAATTAAATTATATATTTCCATAATTTCTAAAAATTTTGCAAACGATTTTAATTATATTTCGTGAAACTTCACATACTAGAACATTGTTTTACATTTTTATTTTAAATATTTTATAATAACTATTTCATTTTGTATCATATCTGAATATTATTTATATATAATAATTTAGTTGTATTTCTTTTTTTATTATGATCGGATGTCTTAAATAAAATTATCACACGATGGATTCGTATTACTATTTTCATAGAGACATTTCATAATATAAATTAATAATTATAAATTTGGTATATAAAAATTTTGGAGGTATCTTATATACTGCATCTACTTAAATCTATTCAATATATAATAATAGAAATATTATTTAGCTCAGAAGACATTAAGGAAAATATTATTTTCTAATATTCATCCTTAAATTATTAGTTTTAATATTTTTTTTTCATTTAACTTATATTAATTAAAATTCAGAGTTAGATGTTTTTATTTATTTTAATTTTTATTTATTTTTACTATCTCGCCAGTATTGCGATCACGAAAATTTTTGATGTTGAGATTTTGATGTTTTTATAGGTTTTGAAGGTTCGTGAATCATTTTCACTAAGTTTGAGAAAAATGTCTCTCTGTGTGTGTATGTGTGTGTGTATGTATGTAACCAAGATTACACAAAAACGGTTTGAGCTAGAATGATGAAATTTGGTCCATGAGCATTATTCAAAATTCATAGTTTTCTATCAACTTTTGAGAAATGTAGCTCAACCGGAAGAGGGTCATTACCTACAACGTTTTGATTTTTTTTCCTCTAAAGTGACCGTAAAAATAAAGTTATAGGTTTGATAATTTTTCACATGATTAATAATTGTATAAAACTGCTATATATAGAATTTCAGCTTGATTGAATCGCTGAAAGTACCAGAATTAATTTTTTAACACTGAAAATCTCACGCGCCAACACGTGCCATGGTGCCATCAATAAAAAACCAAACATGCGCTGGTTAATAAATATTATTTATTAATTTTAATTTATAATTTATAATTAATTAAATTTAATTATATATAATATATATGTTATTTAATCCAATTCAAATTTGCGAGATAGTCGAGTGGAGACACTTCAGATTTTTTTATTATATAATTTTTTACTATGTTGAACAAATTTCTTGGAATAAATTTCATAAAATGAAAATTACGGAAAACTAATATAATTAAGAAGAAAAGAATTTAATTAAAAGAAAATAAGAGAAAATGTTGATAAATTAGATGTTCATTGAAGAATGTAAAAGACGGGGGCAGTATTTCGATTTATTTATTTATTTATTTTAATGTTTTTTAGCGATTTTCTTAATTCTGAGAAGCGGTCTCGGCTGAGTTACGTCACAGTTGACCAATGGCGACTGTCGGGCTTCGAACCCGGGTTCCCACCTCGTTCGTCTGACGTCACGTGTGGCGCGCTCTCTGCATCGACCGAGGCTTCGGCCATCTTGCTTCCTCCCACCCTTCTTTTTCCACTTAGGTGTGTGCGTGTCCCTCGTCTGCAGAGGGCCACTCACTCATACACCCAACCGTGTGTGATAGTGTGCGAGGAGACTTTCTCTCCCCTTGCTTGTATGCTGCTGGCCCAGTTTGTCACTTCGTGGTGTTGCGTGCAGTCGGGGTGTTCTTTGGGGGGCGGTGGTGCTTTTTGATATTCTCTCTCACGAGGTCCAGTGTACGTTCATCGTGTGTGTGTGCGTGTTTAGTGTGTCTGTGTCTCAGTGACAGTGGCTGTAGTTCACTTCAATGTTCATGGCCATGGATTAAATTAAAATTTCTGAAGAAATCTAGTTGAAGCATTTCACATTTGGTAAGTTTTTACTTCATCGTATAATTTCAATGTCATTCCTTTGAAACACGAATGTTAACCTCTTACTCACCTGGATGCCAATCTCCTTGGAAAATAAAAATTTATTACTTATGCTTAGCTAACTAAACTCCAAATCGATTTCAATATTTGAATTTAATATTCATTATACGAAATTTTCTAAATTTCATAAATAAATAAATAAATAAATTTAAGTAAAAAAAAACAAACAAAACATTGAATTGATTTGTTTTGTTTTTGAAATAGATGAGTGTAGAAGAGTTAGTAAGTTATCTTTCGAAATTTCTAAGATATGGAAAAATTAAACTGACCACCTCTATTTTGATTATTTGAAATATCAATTATAAAAAAAAAAAATAAAAAATTGAATTGTTATTAATCAAATTCTCAAAATATATTTTGACAATAACCATCTACACATCCATTCGCCCCGATTTTTACAATTTTAATGAAATCTTCCCTCTAGTCAGGTGGTGTGATTGGCGCCTGGTAGACCGTCGCCTTTGTAACCTGTCGCCTCCATTAAATGTCCTTTTCTTTCATAACCCCTAATAATGGCCTCTTTCTCCCGATACCCTTATATTTATACCAATAAATAAGTCCATGTCTAATTTTTAACTAGAATTCGTAACAAAGGATGACCTGATATTCATCTTTACTATTCAACAAACTCCAGCGCCTTTGGCGGCTTCGCCAACCACGAGTATCGATCCCGTGTTAGGGTCGGTCACCCACGCACAACAACCCCTCTCCTCTCTCAACACTCCCCATTCTCCTCGATTATTTGCCCTTCAACTAGGGGAGAAAATTGTGAGCACATTTAGATACATAAACTTCCAATAACTCGCTTTCTCTTAAATATTATGTAGAAATTTCTTGATTTTTTAAAAAAAAAAAAAAACATAATTTAAAAAAATAAATAACATTTTTTTTTATTAAAATATTTACTTACCTGTTTACTGTTTTTTTTTTAAAGTCAATCTTTGAATAAGATCTTGACAATAATAATAAGAATAAAAAAGTTTTGCAGTATAACATTTATTAATAATTAAAATATCTTCATAGAAGTTAAATTAAAATATAATATAATGAGTTAAAATAGTTTAAACGAAAATAAATTTAGTTTGCACTGAATTATCTTTAATTAATAGTCAATTATTTGATTAATATACTATATTTATATGTGATAATTCATTTACGTAATTAATCTGTAATTTTTAAAAGTTAAATTTAACAAACTCAAAATTAACTACATTAAATGTAATAAATTGATGATAAAAAATACTAAAATAGTAAATATTGGAAAAAAAAACATTTAATTTCATACAATTTGTATTTATTGAGAAAAATAGATTACCTTTATAGTCTTAATATATAAAATATTAATTCAAGAATAAACATGTTATGTGTATTTATATACATTTGTATATGGTATATTTAATATAAAGAGCTAATACAATAAACTATAATATTTTTTACTGTGAAAATATCAACCAGAGTAGTATTTGTATAAATCAAAAGAGAGCATTAATTTTTATTTTGACATTTCTAGAAAATATTTAATATTATTTATTATTTATTATTAATATTATATTTTTATTTATAATTCAATTTACATAAAATAACTATCACCCATGCATGATACTTTTTCATTATATTTTTAAATACTTGTACATAAATAAAGTTTTATTGTACTACTTTTTAATTTTACTCTTAATTATAATAACTATTAATGGTTTATTTCTTTAATATATTGATAATCAAAAAATTGTTAATTTAAATATTTTCCAAATTAATATATTTTTTAAATCTCGGGATATTAAAAAATATATTTATATCAAAATTCCTAATTGTTTTTATGAAAATGGTTGATCTACCGAAGATTGATTCTTTATAATAATTTTTTTTAAATCAATTTATTTATGAAAACGCTATTTTGCAGAGAAATGATTTTATCCTTTTTTCTGAAATTTGATTTATTAATTATAGAGATACATATTCTAGAATAATTAATAAAATTTTTATGATTTTGTTATTAGCTTACATTATATGTAAGCATAAATTAATAAATGTATATATAAATTTTTATAAAATAGTAGAAAAATTATTAATCGTAAATTAAGAGAGGGAAAAAATATTGCCTGGAATGATGGCAACCCCGTTTGCACATGCGCTTTGATGGTGGCCTTCGCCTTGAGAAAGCATTACTATGATGCAATGGGATACGAAATTAAAAGGGCAAAGAGCAATAATCTATATTACAAAAATAAACTTTGGAGGCAACATTCTTGTATATATATAGAATTTAAAATAAAATATTAATATCTAAAAATACTTAATTATTAAATTAAATAATATGAAATAAACTAATCAGAATTAATAAAATTAGTATTAATATCGAAAATAATAACTAATAATGGTAAATCAAAATTTTTTTTAATTTTTTTGATTTTTAAAAGCTTAAATTATTAAATGTAAAATTATCATTGCTAAATGTTTTCTTAAATTAAAACGGTAAAATTAAACACCCTCAAACGATATTCTATTAATTCTAATTTATTTTATTCAAATTTTTGTGAATTTTTTGTATTCATTTAATAAAAAAATAATAATTTTATCTAACAGCTGCCTGGCGAAAGCGGATATATTCAGTTATTTCCGGTCAAATCTTCGAAGTCCCTAGACTTCAATTTCTCTCCAGAAGTAACCTTTCAGTTTTTAAATTTAAATCGAGTATTCAAATGAATTTTTTTTTATAGATCCATTGTGTATAAATTAGTTATTAAAGATTTTTTTATTAGGTGATAAATGTATATTCAAACAAATGCTTCAATCCCTTACATATTTAGATTGATTATGACTTGGAAAAGAATTTGAAAATTTTGAAAATTAAAATTTACGTGCCAGAATATATTTAAATCATTTACATGTTTCTAAAGAAATTATTAATCTCACAACTAAATTGTTTTTTTATCATTTATCATTTTGTCTTTCAAAAAGGGCAAATCATATAATTATATGTCATCGTTTCTCAGGATTTCTTACATAAATGAACTCTTGTTTTTCTCACTGATCATTTTCAAATTAATTCCAACTCTCTAAAATTAAAAATAATTTAAAATTATTATCAATATGTATTAAATATGTATAAACGTAAAATACTGAAAGGCTGAATTTTGCAATGTAGATTTCTAAAAAAAATACTTGTTGAATTAATTATATAATTTTGTTTAATTAGGATTTCTACTCAGATAATAATAATAATAATAGGATATATTATTAACTTTCTTCTTTAATCAAGAATTTTATAATATTTTTATTTCAAATCCATCCTTTTTTCAAATAAAAAAAACCATTATTAGTTTTTTGTTTTAAAGTTCCAGGATACAATTAATGATATTTCATCAAAATAGACGCGTGTATTAATAAACGGGCGTAGGGATTAAAAAGCAGAGAAGGAAATATTTAGAGAGAATACTATCTTTCATTATTATTTGTACTAGAATCTAGTAGTTTTTATTAACCATTGAAGATTTGTTTTTGCTACTGCATCTTTAAAACGAGAATCATTACTGAAATCTATCCGAATGGAGAACTGAATGCGTGGAACCTGATTTCTTAGAAATAAACGATTTTGTTCATCCCAATTGAAAACACAAATTAAGTATTATTTTAAAATGTTGAATAATAATATGATTAATTATTTAAATCGCTAATTATATTGTTAGATTAAGAAGCTTTCTTATAAGAATTTGAATGATAATTTATAATTAAACTTTTATATATTAATTTTTTTTTCTGTTTTCTAAAATTTTGAGTAGAATAGAGTATGAATGAATTAAAAGGATTATTGGATTAAATAACATAATAACATAATATATTATATTTAAATTAAATTTAATTAATTATAAATTATAAATAATAAATAATAAATATTAAACCAGCGCATGTTTGGCTTTTTGTTGATGGCACCACGTCACGTGTTGGCGCGTGAGATTTGCAGTGTTAAAAAATTAATTCTGGTAATTTCAGCGAATCAATCAAGCTGAAATTCTATATATAGCAGTTTTATACAATTATTAATCATGTGAAAAATTATCAAACGTATATCTTTATTTTTACGGTCACTTTAGAGGAAAAAAAATCAAAACGTTGTAGGTAATGACCCTCTTCCGGTTGAGCTACATTTCTCAAAAGTTGATAGAAAACTATGAATTTTGAATAATGTCCATGTACCAAATTTCATAATTCTAGCTAAAACCGTTTTTGCGTAATCTTGCCTACATACATACACACACACATACACACACACACACACACACACAGACATTTTTCTCAACCTTAGTGAAAATGAATCAGGAACCTTCAAAACGTATAAAAACTTCAAAATCTCAACATCGAAAATTTTCGTGATCACAATACTATCTCTGGCGAGATAGTAAATTAGCTGGAGTGTCTCCACTCGACTATCTCGCAATTTGAATTGGATTAAATAACATAATATATTATATTTAAATTAAATTTAATTAATTATAAATTATAAATAATAAATAATAAATATTAAACCAGCGCATGTTTGGCTTTTTGTTGATGGCACCACGTCACGTGTTGACGCGTGAGATTTTCAGTGTTAAAAAATTAATTCTGGTAATTTCAGCGAATCAATCAAGCTGAAATTCTATATATAGCAGTTTTATATAATTATTAATCATGTGAAAAATTATCAAACATATATCTTTATTTTTACGGTCACTTTAGAGGAAAAAAAATCAAAACGTTGTAGGTAATGACCCTCTTCCGGTTGAGCTACATTTCTCAAAAGTTGATAGAAAACTATGAATTTTGAATAATGTCCATGTACCAAATTTCATCATTCTAGCTCAAACCGTTTTTGCGTAATCTTGCCTACATACATACACACACACATACACACATACACACATACACACACACATACACACACACAGACATTTTTCTCAACCTTAGTGAAAATGATTCAGGAACCTTCAAAACGTATAAAAACATCAAAATCTCAACATCGAAAATTTTCATGATCGCAATACTATCTCTGGCGAGATAGTAAAAATTGTACAAGGACACCACAGAATGGCGGATGCTTACATAATAAGAAAATCTATGGATTCTATCGTTTGCATCTTCAAACATAATCAGAATTATTAAATCGTGAAGGTTATGATGGTAAAATAAAGAATATATATACATAACATGGTGAAGGAGGGATGGATTCCGTGTTAAGTAAAGGACTTTTATTTTAAAAATTTCTTTATTTTAAAAGACATAATTTTTTTTAATAAATAATGAATGTAATTTATAAAATATTTACACAAAACAAATAATTAAACAAATAACTTTAATTAATTGAAAAAAATGAACATTTCATGATATTTAAACTTTCTTCTTATAATTTTTGGAGCGAATCCGAATAAAAATATAAATATTATAAATATATTATTATAAAATACATAGTATAGATACATTCTTTTATAGAAAGTAAAAGAGTCAATCAATTATAATTATTAAATATCGTTTAATCAATTCTGATTTTATATTATACAATTTATAAATAAACAAATATATATATATGTATATTTATATTGGATTAGTTTATAATGTATTTAGTATTTTATTGAGTATGTTTATTTTAAGAGGAAAAATATTTTATATAGTTACTGTGTATATTTATATGATTTCGTGACCTATTTAATTTAAAATTAATAAATTAGTGGGAGAGCATCACACTACTTTCATTAATTACATCCGTTAATAAAAAGAATAATCTAACGATTATTAAAATAATTAATTTATATTATTAGAAAAACAGAATATAATAAGAACGATGAATTAATGTTATATAATTTAATTTTAAATTTTAAAATTTTATAAAACAAATAAACAACACTGATTTTTAAGGAGAGAATTAATTATAATCAATAATAATAAAAAAAAAAAAAAAATTAAATAAAAGCCAAAATTTACAAAAATGATAATAAAATGATAAGGGAGAAAACATTTTTAGTTATTTAATTTTATTTATATGTGAATATCTATCTATATTTTTATATTCTAGGGTCTTGTGTCAGTTTTTACCAATGGCCATATATGTATATCTAAATTCCATATTTTTTCCTAATCACTCATACCTAATAATATATTTTATATGTATATTATGTCTATCATATTTTTAATTAATTTCTACTTAATTTTCACTTAAATTTTTTTTATTTTTTTTTTTCATAGAAAATGCTGACTCCGGTGGGAACGATGGAATCAATCCACCATCAAGCTCATGAAGATATTATGTCTTCAAGCAAAGAAGGACAAGATAATTTTAACAATAGGTAAGCCTAAAGCAAAAATAAATAAAACTAATTTTTGTCTAACTTTCTTAATATTTTTACTAAAATAATTTTTATCAAAATATTAAAAAATTTAAATTTAATAAATATAACTGTATATCCTGGCGTACAAACAAATAAGAAGTGCGAATTTGATATAAATAAATAAATAATAAAAACGATGGAACATCAATGTTACACAAATTTTACGAATATGCTTATTTGTTTTACAATTAACAAGAGTTAAAGCTAAAGTAAAAGCATTCGCGGACAGAATTTTATTTATTTATTTTAATTTAAAGAAAACTCTTGTTGAATCATACATATTATTTAGAGAAACTTATAGTAACAACTTATGGTAACAATGATTTTCACTTTTTATTAAAAGTGCATACATATTTCGATGTTGGAGATAAAAATCACGAAAAATAAGGAACACTAAAAATAAGTACATTTGAAACCATTATATATTGAACGTATATTGTTAATTCTAAACACAACCATCAACAATTCTCCAATTACATTCGGCAAAACCGACTCGTAATAAAGGGTGTTTTTTTCGAGACATAGAACTTTAAGTTGGCATTACTGTTCATGTTGTCGACCGATTTAACAGCTGTCATGTGATTTATTCTCAGTTTGGTTTGACAATTCATCATGAATAGACTCACGCCTGAACAACGCTTGCAAATAGTGCAATTTTATTTCGAAAATAATGGTTCTGTGCGGAATACGTATCGTGCACTACGTCCATTTTATCGTCGACAAAATCGTCCATCAGATTAACTATGGAACGTTTTGCACCACTTTTACTCTTATTGATAACTCGCATCCCCAGAGACGCCGTAGGGTGCGTACAGAAGAAGCTATTGCTACTGTAGACCCGAATGAGTCCATTCGCCATGATTATTAACTTTTTCATTCCTGAATTGAACAACCATGATGTCCAGGAGCTGTGGTGGCAACCAATCGAATAATCCATCGTTGTATTATTGCAATTTAAAGTTCTATACCTCTAAAAGAAACACCCTTTATGTTGGAAGTTCTCAACTGTAAAAAATTAAATTATTGATTAATTATTCCACTTTAAACTTATCATTTTATAAATGAGTAAAATTTAAAAAAAAAATTAAAAGTTATTATAAATGTGGTGTAATTATGGGTACATCATTATTCTATTTGGAAAGTATAACCAACAATTCGAATAACCATTATCTTATCTAGAATTTGTTTATAGATGTTTAATTTTTTAGAATACTTTGCGAAGTGTATTTTGTTCTTTGTTTTCAACAATAAACCTTGTAAGTTTTTTATAACACAACAACATTTCCATTTTCTTTCACTATATTATATATAGATACATTTATAATATCTATGTGTGCTTTTAGATTATTTTTTTAAAAGAGGCCAAGAGACTACAATATTTGTATAAATTTATTCTTGAACTTTGTTTGATTTTTTTTTTAAATTTTTATTTTAACAAAAAAAAAACAAAACAGAAAGATAAGGTGTCTCACCAATATCAGGTCATGACACAATGTCGTTTGATATCATTCAATTACATTACCGTAATATTAATCATGACCGGAAATCCCATGTAACTACGAAAACAAATGTGCCCTTGGCCAATGAAGATGGCTTTGAAACTTAAAACAAAAGCAAAATGAATATATCAACAAAACACTTTAAAATTGCTTCGAGGTTAAATTTCAAAATAGATATCACAATTTTATTTATTTTCAAATTATATTTTGTTTTTGTATTAATTATTGTTTTCAAAAAGCTTTTTTCTTTTATCATGTAAAAACGATTCAATATAAAATTTTAATTTATGTCATTATTGATTTTCCCCTTTCTCAATAAAGAGGAGTGGTAATATCGATTTCAATATATTTTGGGGTAATGGGTATTAAAATAATTATTTTTATTTTCATTATAAATTAAAATCAAATATTTATTTTTAATATAAATAAAATATTATGATATTCAAATATTGTAAATTAGTTTGGATAATCTAGATTGTCTGTCCTTTTGATAAGATATTTTTTTATCTTTTTCCTCTCTCTCACTCTTATTCTTCTTTTACTCTATATATAATATTTAATTAAGATAAATTTATGTTTATAGAATTCACAGATTATGTACATTAATTTCAAGTATGATTATGAATTTCAATATAATTTTAATTATAATTGATTGGGAAAAGAAAACGATCAAGAAAATAAGGGTAAAGGTGGAGAAGAACCTTTGTATAGGTATGTTACCACCAAGGACCCACATGGAGTATTACACACAAGCCGCGGCCCGGATTATCAAAAAAAAAAAAATTACAATTGAAACCAAACAGATATTTTATTAACATAGTAATTTGATACAAAATAATGTATAATTATTCAACCAACTGCTTTTCAAACTAAATTAAATATTAAATAAATAAAGTTGAATAAATATATCTTATCATTTTTTTTTTTTGAAGAAACTAGACAAAGATTATCATGAACCAAATCTTCAAAATTGGATTGAATTTGTTTAGCTGTAGCTATTTTTAAAATGGATTGCAAGTACTGGTTTATTAATCTCGATCTTTATGCCAATTTATATTTAGAATTATTTTTTATCTTGTTTGGCAATAGTTTTTGTTTACTATTTGATACCCACCTTGCCGTGCAGCAGACAACTTGCCGCGGGTTTGGATACCTGGTATAGATCATACAACACCGCTACATCGCCTAAGAGGCAACCGTCTTGATAAGCCCTGTCCTTAGAATTGTCATCAATCAGATGAAGAAAAAAGATTAGTGAAAGTTTTATTTATTGGAAAATGAATTATAAAATGGACATTTTGAATAGACCAAGAATACGGTAAGATTTAGAATCAAATTTGAAAAAGAAAATAATAATTGGAATAAGTCTGATTGAAGGAATGTGAATGACAAGAAGTTTGCAGTCGCATCATAGAGATAGGTACAATTTCTAAATAAATAAGTTATTTAAATCACAAAGATGCTCTCATTCTCTATCTCTCCCTGTTTTATAACTATAATATTTTATTTTTTTTTATTGAATTTAATTATATTTTATAATATTTAAGTTTGTAAAAAAACATATAATTGTATTAAGTAGAGAAGGGTGGGGAAAATAGGGAGAAGAGGGGTTGCAGTGCCGCACGAAAGAGTTCGTCTTTCTCGGTTGCTTGCACATAAGGTGAACACCTGCAAATACCTTGAGAAACAACACCTGCTTGCAGTTTTCTTCATTGCCCTTTTAGTTGTTTTTTCACACTAATTTTTTTTATGTATTCCATTTGTTTGTTTTTTGTTGTTGAAAACTTGATAATATAATAGTATATGATCGTATATTTATATCAATAGCATTTTATAGGATTTAATCACTTTTAAAATTACTTTTCAAATTTTGTTAGAGGTCTGCCTAACACATAAACATATTAATAAATAAATAAATAATATTGTTAGAAAAAGAAACAGAAAAATCAATAAATGTGTGTGCACCTACACATAATACAACATTATTGTACATGTATACATAGAATTATATAAATAAGTAAGTCGAATTTTTCATCATTATACCTATATTTAATAAGTTGACCTGTGGCCAGGTCCGAACCGACCGACTGTTTGAAATAAATTAATTTCCAGCTACAGAAACAATTTCAAATAATTTTAATATATCTATTAATGTAATAAAAAACAGATATGGATACATAAATGATAAATATAAACATTTTTAATTTTATTTTATTTATAATATATATGCAAGACCAGGCTGTGACGTCATGAATGGCTGGATGACGTCATATAATTTTAAATCAAGAAAAAACTAATAAATATGATTTTTCTCGAGGATAAAACCAATACAAAGTGCATGATTCGTGGTGATATATAAAAAAATCTCCTTTGGTGTGAAAATAACCCTTCCCTTCCTATCGTCGATCGCTAATACTACCACTTCCGGTTTCCGGAATTGCACCAAAAGTTGATCAATTCATCCCACTGATGCATTAAGTAAATATACCAAATTTCATCAAAATCGGTTGAGCCGTTCAGGCTGTACACATCTATACGGACGGACGGACAGACGGACAGACGGACGGACAGACATCATGCTAAAAATACTTTATTCTGTTTAGAAAATGCATGATTCGTGGAGATATGTAAAAATCTCCACATGTGAAATTTGGTGTGAAAACAATACCTCCCTTACTATCGTCGGTCGGTAAAAATTACTACTACACCATTCAATTTGTAATGTATAATTTTTCTTTCAAATTTAAAAACCAGTAAGTATCATATAATATTTTTCAAAATTTATCTGATTAAATTATTATAAAAGGTGAATTTTTAAATTTTGATCCTCTCAAATTTATTATGAATTCTCTTCAAATACTTAATTTCAATTATAAAATAATAATATAATATAATATAAGATTTAATAATTTCTCGCTCATACTAAATTATTTTCAATTGAAGACCTTAGAGCTAAACAATGGTAAGCCACAAAATCAAAATGTTGAGATATTGCAGTTTAAAGTTTAGAGAAAAGATATAAAACATTGGGTTTACTGCATATATTTCAAATTTGCTCAATATGTAATATGAGTAAAGGGAAAAAGTCAGCAACTATTATTTCTTAGATATATATAATTAAGAATAAAATAATTTTCGACAAAAGTGGCTTACCATTGTTTAGCTCTAAGGTCTTCAATTGAACCATTTAACAAAAATTAAAAATTCTTATATAGAAAGATTTAAATGAATGAATTCTAAAATAAATTAAATATAATAAATTTAAAATATTTTTATTTAAATGAACTACCTTTAATTAGAAAATAACGTTTAATTTTTAAACATATGTGTATTATATTTGAAATTAGTTAAAAGATGAAAAAAAATCGGTAAGTAATTATAAATAACGTATAAAAAAATCATTAAAACCCTGACAATATTTTATTTTATAAGAATTTTTCAAAAATTTTAAATATTTATTATTTATAGATTTCTAAAATAATTTAGCCGTCATTCAATTGACTTGATTTAATTACATTCAATAATTTAATAAATCATTTGATTCGAATTTAAGATTGAACTAGACAGAAGTAATTTTTTAACTATAAATTTCTGATTGTAGGATAGGTGCGGAAAACTGATGTTTTATCTCATACGTCATTTTATAAAAATGTCATCAATATCAAGACAACATCAATATTTTTTACATAATCAGATTTTTTTTATTAAAAGAGAAAATTATTGAATTAATCCACCTATAATCTGAGCTTATTTTCCAATCAATCAATCCTATATATATATATGATTTTACTTTAATCATAAATCTATCTTTATAGTATATCTTTTTCAACAATAATTTCTTCTATTTTTACCGACCGACGATAATAAGGGAAGTATTGTTTTCACACCAAATTTCATATGTGGAGATTTTTACATATCTCCACGAATCATGCATTTTCTTAACAGAAAAAAGTATTTTTAGCATGATGTCTGTCCGTCCGTCCGTCTGTCCGTATAGATGTGTACAGCCTGAACGGCTCAACGGATTTTGATGAAATTTGGTGTATTTACTTAATGCATCAGTGGGATGAATTGATCAACTTTTGGTGCAAATCCGGAAACCGGAAGTGGTAGTATTAGTGATCGACGATAGGAAGGGAAGTGTTATTTTCAACACCAAATTTCACATGAGGAGATTTTTTACATATCTTCACGAATGTATTGGTTTTATCCTCGGGAAAAATCATCTTCATTATGTTTTTCTTAATTAAAAATTATATGACGTCACAGCCTCCTTATTATGATCACGGGCAACGCCGGCTATTTCAGCTATATATTATAAATAAAATAAAATTAAAAATATTGATGTTCTATCCATATCTGTTTTTATTACATTAATAGATATATTAAAATTATTTGAAATTTTGTTTCTGTAGCTGGAAATTAATATATTTCAAACCGTCGGTCGGTTCGGACCTGGCCACAGGTCAACTTATTTAATATTGGATATTTATTTATTTATAAACACTACTTCATTTTAATTTGTATTTCTTAAATACGTGTATATTATGTTTATTTACTCTTTTATCATTAATCAACGGGTAAGTACTAATATAAAAATTCATAAAAAATAAGTTGACCTGTGGCCAGGTCCGAACCGACCGACGGTTTGAAATAAATTAATTTCCAGCTACAGAAACAATTTCAAATAATTTTCATATATCTATTAATGTAATAAAAAACAGATATGGATACATAAATAATAAATATAAACATTTTTAATTTTATTTTATTTATAATATATATGCAAGACCAGGCTGTGACGTCATGCATGGCTGGATGACGTCATATAATTTTAAATCAAGAAAAAACTAATAAATATGATTTTTTTCGAGGATAAAACCTATACAAAATGCATGATTCGTGGTGATATATAAAAAAATCTCATTTGGTGTGAAAATAACCCTTTCCTTCCTATCGTCGATCGCTAATACTACCACTTCCGGTTTCCGGAATTGCACCAAAAGTTGATCAATTCATCCCACTGATGCATTAAGTAAATATACCAAATTTCATCAAAATCGGTTGAGCCGTTCAGGCTGTACACATCTATACGGACGGACAGACGGACGGACGGACAGACGGACAGACATCATGCTAAAAATACTTTTTTCTGTTTAGAAAATGCATGATTCGTGGAGATATGTAAAAATCTCCACATGTGAAATTTGGTGTGAAAACAATACCTCCCTTACTATCGTCGGTCGGTAAAAAATGAAATTTTTTATAAATTAATATTTATATTATTATTCAATTATTTAAATAAATTTGAATTATAAATATTTATAATATTTTGCATTATTAATTATTAAATTCAATTGAATTTGTTTTTCCTATATATAAGTTGCTTTATTATTTATATATTTTACTTAATCCTGTAGGAAATACCCTTTCACTTTTAAACGGATATACTGAAAATTTCGCCATCTATTAAATTATTAAAAATAGAATAGCTCTCTAAACTGTCTTTAATTATATTATATAATAATAATAATATTATTAATATTAATAATATATAGATAAGTTTTTTTTCTTGAATATTATTTGTGGATAATTCGTTTTAGTGTTCGTCATCTTTATACCTGGCATTGAACTACCTCCCTCCACACCACCAAAGTGACGTATATGAGAGCCTTCTCTTCATTCGAGAAACAAACAATCGTCACTGTTAGTTAGCTTATCAATAAAAAAAAATGTTTTATACACATTTTGGTAGATGCTCTATCATTTTGTCAAATAAAAAAATCAATTTTGAAATTTCTCCAATAAATAATTATTCTTATTTTTGTTTAAAGTTGAAGTTTCAAGTCAAAAAAAAAGAAAAAGTTAAAATCATTAATCATAGATTATATTTTTCTTTTTTTATAATATATAGGAAATTTATTATCCATTTTTAATTATATTATTTATTAATACTTAATTTGTTTTTAATTTAAAATTGGAAATTTATAAAAAATAAATGAGAATATGTATAAATTTCCTTTTTAAAATTCAAATTAATTTTATCATTATGGAATCGTCATTTCATTAAATCATATCAACTTTTAATTATTCTGACCGAATTTATTCATTTCATTGAATTTTTAAACTATAATTAAAAAAGTTTCCATGTTTTGTAAACTATCTTGAAATTTTTATACACATTGTCAATCTTTTTCATATATTTTTCAATTCTAAATATCAATTTTTCGAATTATTAATGAATAGAAAACATACAATAATATAATATACCTAGAAGAGTTTATTCAAAAAAATTGGGAAATATAAGAAAACATCGGACATCATAAACATTAATTTCAGGTATTAAGATCAAAAACTATAAAATTTGATATTCAATATAAAGAAATAAATATAAATAATATTTAAATTTAAAATAAAAGAAAAGAAAATTATTTTTATTTGTTTTCCTTTAATTAAAAATATTAAATATTATTTTTTACTATCTCGCCAGAGATAGTATTGCGATCACGAAAATTTTCGATGTTGAGATTTTGATGTTTTTATACGTTTTGAAGGTTCCTGAATCATTTTCACTAAGGTTGAGAAAAATGTCTGTGTGTGTGTGTGTGTGTATGTGTGTGTGTGTGTGTGTGTATGTAGACAAGATTACGCAAAAACGGTTTGAGCTAGAATGATGAAATTTGGTACATGGACATTATTCAAAATTCATAGTTTTCTATCAACTTTTGAGAAATGTAGCTCAACCGGAAGAGGGTCATTACCTACAACGTTTTGATTTTTTTTCCTCTAAAGTGACCGTAAAAATAAAAATATATGTTTGATAATTTTTCACATGATTAATAATTGTATAAAACTGGTATATATAGAATTTCAGCTTGATTGATTCGATGAAATTACCAGAATTAATTTTTTAACACTGCAAATCTCACGCGCCAACATGTGACATGGTGCCATCAACAAAAAGCCAAACATGCGCTGGTTTAATATTTATTATTTATAATTTATAATTAATTAAATTTAATTTAAATATAATATATTATGTTATTTAATCCAATTCAAATTGCGAGATAGTCGAGTGGAGACACTCCAGCTTATTTTTATTACAAATAATTTTATCATTTGTATAAATTTGATATTTTTCTCAATAATCATTATTTATCTAATGAAACAACCATCATCTCTACTTATTGTGTTTTTATATTTTCATATATATATAAATTAGAATCAAAAAATATCTTTTTTTTATTATTAAATTTTTAAAAAAATCGATAATGCAGTCCATACAATAAATATCAAGGGTGGGAAATAAAACAATAAGGATTTAAATATTGAATGTGGTCTTCCACCCGATTTTACTTAAAGAATGTCCCATGAACTTCAACTTGATAACAGCGATTAATTTCTTGATTATCAGTGACCAGCAGAGCCCTCTACTAGTCGAGTTGCCTTACGACATTCTCTCAGTTCGCTAATAGCAACCTACATAAACGCATCGTTATTCACGATCGTATTCTCTCTCTCCCTCTCTCTTTCTTTTTCCCCCACCACATTTCTCCTGCCACTCACCTCTATCGTCTACCACTCATTATATCAATCCTGTCTAGAACTACTAATTCGATTACTTTTGTGATTTATCTGAATTTTTGTTCGCGAATTAATATTTCTAAAAAAAAATGTCTCTTATGATACGATTACATTGAGTTCCTTTGTTTCTATTTCGAAAGGGGCTTTCTATTGTGGGTGCAGTGTGTGAGGTGTTGATAAAATGCAAGTGAGACCTTGGCTGGAGACCAGGTAGTCATGGTGTTTTTAAAGTTTGGTGGCACCTCCACCATCAATGCCTCCGTCGATCAGAAAGTGAAGTGAGTGATATTTTAATCTTTAAAAAATAAATAAATAAATATAAAAATAATATAATTTTAATAGAAACAAGTTTCAACATGTTTGATTATTTCTACTATCTATACTATTTCTACTATCCACATTCAACTCTTCTTGTCCACGTAAGAGGGACAAAAAGAAAAAAAATTTTATTAAATATATATATATATATATATATATATATATTAATATTCTTACGCGATCCACACAATAAATTATATTAACTACTTTTACAATTATTCAGAGTTATCTTAAATTAAGAAAATAATTTCTTTCTTTTTATCTTTACAAAATAAAAAAAATTATATTAATACTTTAATAAATATTTATTCTTCTTTTATTTAAAAATTAATTACTTCTATACATTCAAATTATTATATAATAAGAACATAAAATAATGATAAAATGTAAATACAAAGTCAATATAGAGTCAATGGAGTAAAAAAAAAAGTTAAAAAGGAATTGAAGTCTCTAAGATGAATGTCTTTAAAATGTTTGTTAATTTCAAATAAATTAAAATTGAGCAATACTTATGTTTTTTCAAATACAAAAAATAATTTTGAAAAATTATTTTATTTATTTATTTATTTATTTATTTATTTTTCAAAATTATTTTATTTATTTATTTTTCAAAATTATTTTATTTATTTATTTTTCAAAATTATTCTATTTATTTATTTTTCAAAATTATTCTATTTATTTATTTTTAAAAATTATTTTATTTATTTATTTTTAAAAATTATTTCTTAAAACACTTTATGATTATAATATTAAAATCATATTAAGTAATTATAAATTTATAGAATAAATTGAATTTAAAATAATCAATTAAAATTTATAATACCTATTTTTATTAAAAAGAGAATTCATTTATATAATTATAAACTAACATATTTTTTAAGAGATATTTGACGATTTATTGAAAATTAAATAAAAAAAAAAATTAATAATTTTTAAAATCTTTTCTAATTTTTAATTTACTATTTGATTTTATATTCATTTTCTGAATTCTTTCAACAATTAAATTTTTACTTATATTACTGAGTTATTGAAATTTCAACAAAATAGAAACTTTATTGTAGGTAGAGATAAAGATAAAAATATATAATTGTAGAAATTACTTTCAGTATCTATAATAATAAAAGCAAGTGTAATGTGTGTGTGTCTGTTTGTCTGTCTGACCGAGCTCTCCAGGCAAATCTATCGCACGCAGGGACATGGAATTTTTTACACGGAAGCACAAAGGGGCTGGCCACCAGACCTCGAAGCCCGATTTTCGATTTTTTAATTAGAAAAATTTAAAAAAAAATTATAAAGAATAATTAATTAAAAATAGTTTAGTTACCATACTAGATCATAGAGGCGCTGGTGGCGATAATTTGGCGGTAATTTAAATTCTGAGCAATGTGCAGATAAAAATCTTTTTATATATCTATTGATATTTACAATATCTCAATTGATCTTATTGGCCTTTTAAACTTTGAAAACATTCACATTACGGCTATAATTTAATACTATTAATTTTTAAGATTATGTGAGTAAATTATTTTAATTAAGAAAATTTGATCTCATAATTGGATTTTCACTAAGATTTTAATATATAATATATTTTTTAATATTATTTTTATAGTAGTTTAGTGTTATGCTAATTTTATATTTTATTTTTATTTTGTTTACTCTGATTTTTTTTTAAATAAATTAATAACATTTAAAGTAGCATAAAAAATTAATCGAGGCAGGAAAATTGATGGGGTTTGAAATTAATAGTGATAAGACAAAATAATTAGTATCAGAGAGAATAATATTTGTAAAGAATTTAAATCGAGGTTGCAATCTGGAAATTATTATCAAAGGGGATCAAAATTATTAAATTATTAATTGTATTATATGGGTGGGAGGCATGGTCTATAACCCTGGGAGATGAGAGTAGATTCAGAGTATTTGAGAATAGGATTCTTCCCAGCATTTATGGGCCAAAGAAAGATGAGGACACCGGGGAATGGCGGAGACTGCATAACAAGGAATTGCATGACCTCTATGCATCTCTAGATATAGTTAGGGTTATAAAAGCGAGAAGGCTAGGATCGGCAGGGCACATGACTAGAATGGGAGAGGAAAAATATATTGGTGGGGAGTTCGATTGGAAAACGTCCGTTTGGAAGACCAATTGTGAACAGGGCGGACAATGTAGGAAGGAACGTGAGAGAGATGGAACAGGGTAGGTGTTAGATGGTTATAGCTCAGAATAGGGACACTCGGGGGGGGTACAGGGGGCGGAGCCCCCGTCTAGGTGTGGAGAGCGCCGAGGGCGCTCGAAGCAGCTAGTAATAAATAAAATAGGTTAGAAGTTTCATTTTCTTAAGTCACAGATGATTATTTTGTGTAAAAAACTTAAAATAAACTGATGTTTACTAATCAACTGTACCTTAAGAATTGCATGTTTATAAATTTGGAGAATTATTTACATTTTAAAAATATTGAAAAAAAAGAAAATATGTTTAAAATGCATTTATTTAGATAATTGTCATTTCTGGTAAAACTATTAAAAAATTTTTATTATTATCTTTTATGAAATAAAAATAAAATTAGCTGGAGTGTCTCCACTCGACTATCTCGCAATTTGAATTGGATTAAATAACATAACATATTATATTTAAATTAAATTTAATTAATTATAAATTATAAATAATAAATATTAAACCAGCGCATGTTTGGCTTTGTGTTGATGGCACCACGTCACATGTTGGCGCGTGAGAATTGCAGTGTTAAAAAATTAATTCTGGTAATTTCAGCGAATCAATCAAGCTGAAATTCTATATATAGCATTAAATTAAATTAAATTATAAATTAAATTAAATTAATTAAATATTAAATTAAAATTAATAAATAATATTTATTAAACCAGCGCATGTTTGGCCCTTTGTTGATGGCACCACGTCACGTGTTGGCGCGTGAGATTTACAATGTTAAAAAATTAATACTTTCAGCGATTTAATCAAGCTGAAATTCTATATATAGCAGTTTTATACAATTATTAATCATGTGAAAAATTATCAAACATATATCTTTATTTTTACGGTCACTTTAGAGGAAAAAAAATCAAAACGTTGTAGGTAATGACCCTCTTCCGGTTGAGCTACATTTCTCAAAAATTGATAGAAAACTACGAATTTTGAATAATGCTCATGTACCAAATTTCATCATTCTAGCTCAAACCGTTTTTGCGTAATCTTGTCTACATACACACACACACACACACACACACATTTTTCTCAACCTTAGTGAAAATGATTCAGGAACCTTCAAAACGTATAAAAACATCAAAATCTCAACATCGAAAATTTTCGTGATCGCAATACTATCTCTGGCGAGATAGTAAAAAAATATACCATAATGCAATGCAATGGGAAAATTTAAATTAAAGGGTTAGAAAGAAATTACATTTACCATTGATATATTTTCTTCAAAAATAATATTGACTTTTATATAAAGTAAAGTAACAATAGGAGAAATTTTAATATAATTAATATTTATTAATTTATACAATTATTGTATGCATGTGTTTCTAAATCATTTCAAAACTGTTTAAATCTTGATAATGAAATTTTACAATTTTTTTTTTAATAAGGATAAAATAATAGATTATAGTATTGATCTGAATAAAAAAATGATTATAATTCTTAAACTTCCGGAATTCCGATTTAGGTATTATTTTGCTACGTTTAACTTAATCCCGAATAGAAATATGATATTGGAACACCTGATTAATCCATGTCATGACGTTAGATAAAATTGTTTTTAACAAAATAGAGTAGCATATAAATGACTTTTATTCAGAATTTATAAAATATAACTTAATCAAGTAATTTCAGCTAAACTCATAAAAATTTAGTCTTTAAAAGTGAACTGTTTAATTTAATTAAATAAATTATACGATGGTATTTGAATAGGTATTTTAACATTAATAATTGTAAAATCTATTGTCCATTTATGTTTTTTGAAAATATTTTATATAATATTATTCTTTTACAATGACTTTTACATATGTATAGGTATATTCAGGAGTTCTCTGCATTATTGAAAGACTGAAACATTATTAATATAAATTAATTAATGATTTCTATGATTTATTTTATTTAATAAAATTTGTTATTTTGAAAATGGTTTATTTTTTCACATTTAAATTAAATTAAAATATTAATTTAAAAAAATAAAACAAAAATAGCATAACCGTTAGAAATAATTAATTCTAGTTAACCAGAATCACTTATTGTTAGAGTCTAAGTCCCACGAAATATATAATATAGACTAACAGATACAGTTGTTGCCACCCTTAAGCGAAATTGTCCATTCATTTAGAAATATCAGGCGTAAGAATTGCTTTTAATCCAATTACTCACAATGAATATTATCAAGAAAGGATCTACTTTCAGAAATACAGGGTGGACCAAAAGTCCGGTAACATTTCAAATGGTTATAAAAAATACAAAAAGAGATATGAGAGAAAATATGTTTATTTATTATAAAAGTACAAAAATCAGGGTTTTATTTTTTAAAAATAACGTCGTCCAAATGTGCCCCCCTTGTTTAGTTTGGCACCCCTGTAACCTAGTGCGGAAATTTTCCATCACCGCCAGACAAGTGTTTGGAGAAATGTTCTGAATTTCCTCGCGTATATTTTCTTTTAATTCTTCAATAGACTGAGGGTTGTTATTAAAAACTTTACTTTTGAGGTATCCCCAGAGGAAAAAGTCCATTGGTGATAAATCCGGGCTGCGGGGTGGCCAGTTCATGTCACCTCTTTTGAATATGACTTTTTGCCCAAAAATTTCACGAACCGCTGCTATTGAGTCGTTGGAGGTGTGACATGAAGCCCCATCTTGTTGAAACCATGTTCGTTGATTAAAACCATAGTAGTCCTGTAATGCTGGAGCAAAAAAGTTCTGTAGCATGGCAATGTATCGCTGTGTGTTGACGGTAACGGGACGGCTTCTCTGATCCTCATAAAAATACGGACCAATAATTCCACTGGCTGATAAAGCTGCCCATACAGTAACTTTGGGGCGAGTGTAAGGGCTTTTGGTGCTTCAATTGCGGGTTAACATCACTCCAGTATCTGCAATTTTGCCTATACACATACCCAGTTAGGTGAAAATGTGCCTCGTCTGAGAAAAAGATGTTATTGAAGCTCGTAAACCTCGCAAGCATTTCGTTGGCAAACTGCAGTTTGGCACTGAATTGCAACTAGCTGCTCTCGCGTTTAGTAACGCGCCGCTCCACCCTATCCCCCGCAATTCAAAGCAGCGCTCGATTCAAATGCTACCGGACTTTTGGTCCACCCTACCACAAAAAGATTTATTAACTTGTTAACATATATGCTATAGCAAAAAATGTAAAAAATAAAGATAAAAATACAGTTATTGCCACCCTATGCATACTGACTAAATAAATCCACAATGTTTCGAATATAAAACCACTAAATTTACATTAGATCTCCCCCATCAAAATTCGTTCACATGAACTATATATTTTAAACTTTAAGATGGCAATGACTATTACCCCATGTGCAGGACAACAATTTCCTTATGGTAAAACTAAGTAGAAAATTCGCCTCCAGTGATTTAAGTTGTCTTCGCCGCTTAAGTTCTAGTTACATTAGTTTTCATTATTCAGGGAATTCGGGATATATTCTGAAGCCATTTAGAATTCAGCACATGTACTGTTTCCAATAAGTTCAGAAAAATATAAGAAAAATAAAATTATAAAAGTCTTACTTCGAAAATGTTTATAAATATAATTGATTTTTAATATATGCACACATACAAAATTTGAGAAACTAAAAAACATTCCAATTGTATTTCCCAACTTCCTATATTCTTGTAACCTTGTGTCACATTTTAATTGCAAATTTCCATACACTAAAATATAATTATAAATATATTTATAATTATTATTATGATGTTTTTTTTATTTGTGGGTGATAATGACTGAAAGCCGATATTTCAGAGAAAAAGTTCAATCAAGAACCTAAAACAATGGAATTAGTTTCAATAAATAAATTCTGAAATTGTAAGATATCATAATCTTTAAAAATATTTAAAGACATTAAATCAATTTATAAAATATAAGGTAATTAAGACCTTTTGACAATTAAAAGAAAATGATTAAATAATTACATTTAAAGAGGTACACCTTAAATTGTGAATATTTTATCATTTAAAATAAACATAAAATTGAAATTCATGAAATCTAGTCAATTACTAGAAGTTTAATATCTCATATAATATTTCTTTGTTAGATTTCAATAACTGTTGAACCTTTGGACCATTCGATTATCTTCTCACGCCCACTACATCTACAAATTTCCATCTTAGGCATTATCAATTACATATTCTCTATTATAACTTTATGATCACACGACCATTTATCATTTTTTTTTTCAACAATTTTTTATTTTTTTTTTTTTTTTTTTTTTAATTTAAATTTCAAAACATTTATAAAAATTTCACAATTTTTGTTTTGATTTTTAAAAGAAAGAAAAAAACAAATTAAATAAAATATATCATAAATTAAAATAGTTTTTTTTATAATATAATATATTTTTATATATTGAAAGAATATTCCTAAATGTTTATTTGAAATTTAATTATCATTCCAATATCTATATATTGTTTTTAGTTAATGGATAGATTTTGTATTTTCTGATAAAAATTTTAAAAACTAAAAATTTTCGCAATCAACCACATTTTCTGAGGTATCCTCAATTTCAAGATATTTTTCTTCAAGATGTACACCCATTATCTTCTTGACCAATTTACACAATCTATTCTAATCCTTCTTCGCCATTTTGTGCCATGACTACACATCGTAAAGTTGGGATATTATTATTTGACAATAATGGCTATTGTATACATTATACATAATTAGAAAAAGAGATAAAACCAGAAAAGTATGAAATAAAAAAAAAAATTATTTTAATAGACGTTTCGAGCCTAATTCCTATACTTTCTCAAGATCTTTGGTCAACTAAACATTAATTTAATTATATAGAAATAAGCTGGAGTGTCTCCACTCGACTATCTCGCAATTTGAATTGGATTAAATAACATAATATATTATATTTAAATTAAATTTAATTAATTATAAATTTTAAATAATAAATATTAAACCAGCGCATGTTTGGTTTGTTATTGATGGCACCATGGCACGTGTTGGCGCGTGAGATTTACAATGTTAAAAAATTAATACTTTCAGCGATTTAATCAAGCTGAAATTCTATATATAGCAGTTTTATACAATTATTAATCATGTGAAAAATTATCAAACCTATATCTTTATTTTTACGGTCACTGTAGGTAATGACCCTCTTCCGGTTGAGCTACATTTCTCAAAAGTTGATAGAAAACTATGAATTTTGAATAATGCTCATGTACCAAATTGCATCATTCTAGCTCAAACCGTTTTTGCGTAATCTTGTCTACATACACACACACACACACACACACACACATTTTTCTCAACCTTAGTGAAAATGATTCAGGAACCTTCAAAACGTATAAAAACATCAAAATCTCAACATCGAAAATTTTCGTGATCGCAATACTATCTCTGACGAGATAGTAAAAATGATAAAAAATTTACATAATATTTTAATATTTCTGAAATGATTGTTACTTACAAAAATCATTATTAAAATACCCATAGATGAGTTTGTGATATATAGGTGTATTTATAAAATGTTATCTTTAAATAATTTTTTATTGGGAAATTAAAACTTTCAAGAAGAAAATTCACCTAAATAAAATCCTAGATGTCTTAAAAATCAGAAAACTTAAATAATATATGTATATATACATATAATAGGATGGTTAACTATTTCAACACAAATAGTCTTTGTTCCTGAAAATATCTATTAAAAGAACAATATATCTTTCTATTATTTTATGCTATACCCCATAGGTTCTTAAACTTATGTACTCCACGGACCCCCACTTGAAAAAATTTTTTTTGACGGACCCCCATCACAACTTTAGGTACTTTACGTCATTTTATTAATTAATTTCTGGCTTACGATCTCATAAGGACAAGGATATATGATGAATATCTCTAACAGTGATTGGTGAATAACGATTTTTTTGCATATTGTAGAACACATTTTATTAGAAATTATAATATTGAAGAAAGAAAATACAAACATTGTCATAGCAACAAATCTCACAAATTATAATGGGTACTTACATTAAATTCATATAAATATTTTATAATTTTTTTCAGAAAATATTAAATAAGAAATATTTTAAAAAATAACTGCATCTATCTCATTAAATATAACTTACATATTTAATGAGATGTATGCAGTTGTTTTCTTGAAACAAGAATCTCAATATCTGGCTTAATATTGGAAACTTTTAATCTAAGATCCGGCTCTACATTTAATTTGTTTCTATATTTAGACTTAATATAAAATAGTACCGAAAAAGCTTGTTCGCATAAATATGTTGTGCAGAATGGAATCAAGTGTTGAAGTGCTTTATTTGCAAGCGCAGGATAATCTGACCCTAGAAGTAACCAAAAGTTGCTCAATTCAGTTTTGTTAAATTTTAGTTTATAAGTTGTATCACATGATAATTCCACGAGAATATCTTGTTCAGGTGCAGATAAATGTTTAGCATTTGTAATTTCCATATTAAATGGATCTCTGATCCAGTTATTGCAAGGATCAGGAGTAGAAAAATACTTCCTGAAGTTGCTTTTCAAAGTAATTAAATGTTCAACAAATAATTGACGCGTTTGATTAAGCAATTTTTCACTGGAGCTTTCTATGAAATCATTGAGAGTTGGAAAAGACTCATATACACCGTTCTGGATGCGTTTCGACCACAAGTCGATTTTTTTAATCATTGCTTCTATTTTATCTTCAACTTTAAATATATTTACAACAGTACCTTGCAGGCTCAAATTAAGTTCGTTCAATTTTGTAAAAATATCAGTCAAGTAAGCCACCTTAGCTAACCAGATAAAATCATTGAAACATTCGGTCAGTTCAAAATGCGCATCTATTAAAAACAATCGTATTTCATCTCGAAGCTCAAAAAGGCGAATGAGTACTTTCCCGCGGGACAACCAACGTACATCTGTATGTAATAATAAATGTGTATGTTGACTACCCATTTCCTCACACAAAATTTTAAAAACTCTGGAATTAAGTGGACGAGCCTTAATGAAATTGACAATTTTAACTACTTCGTCTAATGTTCTTTTCAAATCTGGTGACATATTTTTGGCTGCTAATGATTCTCTGTGAATGCAGCAATGATTCCAAACAACCTGAGGCGCAACATTTTTAATAAGAGCAATCAATCCAGTTCTTGTACCTGACATTGCACGAGCACCATCAGTGCAAATTCCAACACATTTTGGCCACTCTATTTCATTTTCGGTTATAAAATTATTCAAACTGTTAAATATGTCATTAGCTGTCGTTCGTGAAGGTAGTGAATCACAAAACAATACATCTTCTTGTATTTGATTTTCAAACTCATATCTAATGAAAGCTAACAAATTGGCATTATTAGTGACATCAGTACTTTCATCCAATTGTAATGAGTAATAGTGACTTTTGCGCACTCTCGATATTAATTCTTCTTTTATATTACATGACATGTCTTCAATCCTATTCTTAACCGTATCATTTGATAATGAAATCAAATTTATATCGTTTGCTGCTTTAGTTCCTAACATTATATTTGTAATTACTTTTGTAGCAGGAAGAATTAATTGCTCTGCTATATTATGCGGCTTTCCTGCTTTAGCAATAAGTAGAGCTACTTCATATGATGCCATTACTGCTTTCTTACTCATACCACCAGATCCCGTCTTTACCATCAATTTCTGACTTGAATTAAGTTCTTCTTTTTTCATTTTAAAAAATTCGATAGACTTACTAACATGCTCGCTGTGCTTTGTTTGTAAATGACGTCTGAGATTAGCAGGTTTCATACTTTCATTGGATAAACTTTCCTGACATAGAACGCAGACTGGTCTTTCCACATCATTGTTGCAAATATAAGTAAATCCAAATGATAAATAATCATCCGAATATTTTCTAGTTTTGCGTTTCTTGGTAGAGTTTGCTGTTGATGCCTCATCATCTGATTCTTTCCGTTTCTGTGTTGAACCAGTTTGTAGCCAACGATCCATTTTATGGAGTAATTTATTAACATTGAACTACAATAATATAAATATAATATAAATATAATATAAATATAACGAATTATTATTTACTAGCTATGTTTTAATATGATTTTAAATGAATGTTTTAATATCATTTTAAATGAATGTTTTAAATCATTTTAATAAATGTTTTAAATCATTTTAAATAAATGATTTAATATCATTTTAAATGAATATTAATTTATATAATAAATATATTTCGTAATTTGATTCTAAAATATTATTAATTTCGTAATTTGATTCTAAAATATTATTAATTTCGTAATTTGATTCTAAAATATTATTAAAATAAATATTTTTTATTCATAAAACTAACTTATACTTACTCTCAAAAACAGCCTTTCTGGGAAATTGCAAAATGTGTTTAGTGTTTTTATAAAATAATGATCATGCAAATTACACTAAAAATTAAAAAAAATTATTAGCTATAATAAACTATTATTAGCTATAATTTAATTATAATTAATTAAATTAATAAAAATAATTTAAAGATACAACTCGTTGAGAAATGAACTTATAATTAACATTAATAAAAATAATTTAAAGATACAACTCGTTGAGAAATGAACTTATAATTAACATTTGCTTTAAAACTGTTTAAAACCCCAGAGTGGACGCTGACAATTTGGGTTTTTCCGGGTAAGACTGTCCCCTCCCCTGGTTTTCCCCAATAACAAAGTGAAAGAAAATTCCCTTATATGCCTCCCCTTCCGAGCCCCTAAGAGGGGTTATTTTAAAGGAACAATCGAAAAATGATTTTAAATGAATGAATGGATGAAAATTCAAATTTTATATATAGTTTTTTATATATGTTTATTTATTCACAAAAAATTAATTGACATAATTATCAATTTAATAAAATAAAATAGTATTATTAATAGTATTAAATTATAGCCGTAATTCTCTAGGAGGATATAGTTAAACAATGAACTTTAAATATTTATATATGTATATATTTTTACGATGATTTTTTTCCGAGGACCGCGGACCCCCAGTAAAGGCTTCGCGGACCCCCAGGGGTCCGCGGACCACAGTTTAAGAACCACTGCTATACCCCATTAACTTTAAAATAAATTCATTTAAAATAAAAATAAAAAAGAAAATAAATAAATTGAAATATTTTTATGAACGTATAATATTAAAAAAGGATCTCATTTTATCTTTAGACAATAATAATCATATTTTCGAAAATATTATCACATATTTTGATTTAACCAATCGATTTTTAGATAGGTGACTAATCTTGATAAGCAAGTCGATAACTCTGATGCAAATTGTTAATTCATCTATTCTATAATATGTTATTAAGAGATTTATATATTATTTTTCAACTTTAACAAATTTCAAATAAAAATTATTATTTTATTTTTATATTTATTATAGGTATTTTATCCTTGACCTTAACCACCTACTCCAACTATCATAAATTTATTTCATATATGTGTATATTATATTTTATTAATATAATAAAATGATATAACCTATTTTGTTCTTGACTTTAATATAAATTTATAAATATAATTGTTTATGAAGAAATTAAAACTCACAAATATAAAAAAAAACATTAAGTTAAATATAAAGTAAATTTTAATAAAATAAATAAATTAATTAATTAAATTAAACAACAGAAATAATTTATTAAAAATTATTATTTCTATTTATTTACAAATTTTTATTTATTATTATTTTTAAGGTTTTGTTAAGCCTCTAGAGTGGATATATAGTTAGAAAACAATTAAGCTGAAAATTTTTAAATTTGTTGTATCTTTTTATATTAAATTAAATAAACTATGTGAAGATAAAATTTACATTAGTAAAAAAATTTTTAAAAAATACACATTTATGTTATCAGTTATAATTTACACCATCAACACAATACTGACAAAATAATTGCTTCAAGTAAATATTATTTAAACATATTTGCAAAAAATAGACACTCTGAGTACTCTATATACGTTTCCCGGGGTTTGAATCTTCTATATTCTTGAAAAACATTGTTTCTCTCTTCAAATATTTCTACTAGATCTGAAGCATAGCAACTTACGAGTTAGAATTTTGGGTATCTAAACTTAACATCATTTGATAAAACTTTTTCATTGATCAAAAATTCTTAAAAAACTAAAACTTCAGCATTATTTAGAGTAAACAGTATTTTTTATACACTTTTACTTAACTCACTCTGTCCGTTTGTACGGTTGTACGTTGTCCGCGGCATTTTATAATCGATATCTCAACAACTTCCCGTCATTCAATCAACTTGAAATTTTGCATACGCGCTTGCTCCTGCTAATAATACACGAATCAATTGAAAAATCCACTGAATTATTTATCTATTAGTGGCAATTAATTAACTAAACGTTTATATACGGAATATGGAATAGTTCACTATTTCAATCATAGATGGCGATAGCAGTTCTAGAGGCGCTAAAGCCCAGTTTTAAACTAAAAGTTTTTGCAACACACATTATATTTACAAATGTCAAAACATCTCTAATTAACCACGTAATATTTCTTCTTCTGGCCGATTATAAGTTCCAGGAATCGGTTGTCTTCTTATATATATATAAAAAATAAACATACACATACATATTATATATATAT
Source organism: Labia minor (assembly GCA_963082975.1). Lineage (NCBI taxonomy): Eukaryota > Metazoa > Arthropoda > Insecta > Dermaptera > Spongiphoridae > Labia > Labia minor. The sequence goes on from OY720347.1 coordinate 66,319,011, forward strand.
ATATATATATGTAAATAAATTATATAAATAATAATAATATATATATATATATATATATATATATATATTATCAGAAATAAAAAGTTAGTAGGTAGTCTTGATTCTAACTTTACAGTGTCGTGATAGTGTGATTCTAACTTTCCAGTGTCTTGATAGTGTTTATTGTTGTGTTTGTATTGAGCTCAAAAAACCTAAAAAATGAAAACCAAGCAGTTCTAGAGGCGCTGAACACGACTAAAAAGTATAAAATAAATTTAAGTAAAAAGAAATCTTTTTAAAAAATACACTTTACTTAAAATTGCACTAAAAAGTAAAAATAAAATCACTGTAAAGTGTGTGCGCTCAAATTATAATACACCGTAAAACATTTGCTTCCACTATTGGGCGCACACACTTTACAGTGATTTTATTTTTTACTTTTTAGTGCAATTTTAAGTAAAGTGTATTTTTTAAAAAGATTTCTTTTTACTTAAATTTATTAGGAACTATATTGAAAAAACTCTCGTGTGTAGGTATGTCATCTTTTAAGGATCCAAAGACAAATGGTAAACAATAGGGACACTTATTTATGACTAATAAAGACAAATTACCTCTCAAAAAGTCATTTTTAAAAACTCAAAGTTCTGATTGGTTGTGGTTAACCATTATTTTTCTTTTCTTTTCTTATCATTAGTATTTTGTATTTTTGGTTTTATAGAAAGCCTGAATTACAAAAACATCATCCTAGACTTAACAACCACTAAGAATTCAAATAAAATAAATCGACAAACAGAAAAATAAAAAAATGATAATTTCGTTTGCGATTTTTTATGAGGGTAGGTAAAACTTCTAATAAAAACCGATTTTTTGAATTTTTATTTCTTTATAGTAAACCGAATCGTTCATAGATAAAATTAGATTGTCTAAATTTAACTATTTATATTGATCGCGACTTGCAATTAAATTTAACTTTTCTCCCCCAATAATCAATAATTTCCATAGGGTGATATTACCAAAAATAAAGGGAAAGAACTGAACTATTACTAAGCAAATGAAAGAAATTTAAATAAAATTATTATTAATATTATTACATATTAAAAACAAATTATATAATAAATAATATAGTTGAAAGTCTTTTTTTTTTTAAATAACTTCAATTTGGATTAAAATTATAGTGTTAATATTAAAGCGTAAATAATTCAATAAAAAATAAATTCTTAATTATTTATTCATGTCGCAACCGAAATTAGATAAAATAAAGATTAATTAAATTTTAAAATAATTTTAAACAGTCGTTTTAATGAAATAACAAAATAAAAAAATTCTTTGAAACAATAAGATGCAGAAGGCAAATTTTTGCTAATTCTTTAAGAGATGTCAGGCAACTCTTTCATTACTACGATAGCATATTATAGAAATTAAAGTAAAAACAATAACCGAAATTAGATAAAATAAAGATTAATTAAATTTTAAAATAATTTTAAACAGTCGTTTTAATGAAATAACAAAATAAAAAAATTCTTTGAAACAATAAGATGCAGTAGGCAAATTTTTGCTAATTCTTTAAGAGATGTCAGGCAACTCTTTCATTACTACGATAGCATATTATAGAAATTAAAGTAAAAACAATATATATATATATTATTTTATTATATAAAAATAGGATATAATTTTGTACAAATATATCTCAACAACAGCTATTGGAAGCAACCTTTATTAAATCGTGGGTAGAAAATATTCAATTATTCTTTAACAAGCTACGACATATTCTTCTTATCTATTAGTATTTAAATTCCTTATAAAATTATAATTTTAATTTTTTATAAATTAAATGACACACAAAAGAAACAACAATTTTAATCTATTTCCAATATTATTATTTTTTTTTTTTTTAAATTGTTTAATTTTTTATGTTTATTTATATTATTCTCTTTTCAATTTATATAATCTCAAGTATCAATTCCCTCTCTCTATTTTAAATATATATAAGAAAAAAATAAAAAATATAATAAAATAATACTGATAAGAATAAACATTTACGCGGCAGTCACGAGACTCTGACGTTTTTTTTCAATTGATAAAACAAATCAACATTTGCCCATGACTTTGAAACAAGTTTCAATAATAATTATCAATCTTTTATTTTATTCCTTGTTATTTTATTTATTTATTTATTTATTTTTTTTGTAAAATATGATTACTACAGTATAAAATGTTTTTTTATTTTCCTTGAATGTTAAATTAATATTTAATTTAATTAACATTTGAAAATAAAAAAAAAAAAAAAAAAAATAAAAGATGAATGAACTCATGAAGAAAGAAAAGCAACTTATGCTTTTTTTTAGCATTTTGTAAATGCCAACATCATCATTAAACACGCATTAAATGATACAATTATTCTAAATAAATTCTTTTATTTTCTAAAATAATTTAGGAATTTCAATAGAATATTTTACTTAAATTTAATAACAAAATTATTAAAAGACAAAAAGAGGATATATTTCAAAAAGTGATTATAATTGAAAAACAATTGAAATAACTTCTTTCTTTTTATTATAATTATTATATATATATATATATGATCTTAATTTAATTTATTTTTTTAATTCAATTATTATAGAGATTTGTTGTGAATTTTATCTTTCGAAATCTCATCTTCAATTAGTTTAAAATAATGAATAATAAGTATTAAACTTAAAAATTGCAAGATTAAATGAAATAGTAATCTGATTTTGACAACAGTTTGTCATATAAAGCAAAGCTTGCTCGTTTTAATTATAAAAAAAATATTATCAGAGAACATTTTAGCTCTCAATTGGCGGAGGCATTAGTACTTGAAAAAACCTTACTAACTATCGAAATGTAAAAATTGATAATAAATAAATAAAAATTATGAAATGAAAAAATATCATCTTCCTTGGCTTTATTATTTATATTATTATTATTATTAAACTAATTTGAAGATAAAGAAAGAATATGATCTGTGTTCTTTATTTTGAGAATTTTATTAATTAATTTTAAAAAAATTTCTAGATTAGTTTTTAACCATAAATATTTGTTATGATTATTATTCTTGATGGGTTTTCAAATGATACTCCAGTGGCATTAGTGCCAACAATTAACATACAACATAAATTGTCTTATAGATTTTCCTCCAAAAGAATTCCAACAAGCCATTTTTTCCGGGGCCTACTGTATCCGGTTGTTAGGTCCCATGTAAATGTAATAATTTCATATAAAAATCATCATTGATATATAAAATTATAAAAAAAATTTAATAAATTCCTTATACGAGAATTATAAATGTAAATTTTTAAAATTTATACTTTTTAATATTTATTTGAGTAGCCAAATAAATAATATATTTAAGATATGTATAGTTATATGTATGATTTATTTTACTTTCTATATTATATATATATTTAATTATAATTTTATTGACATACAAGAAATAGTTAAGTATTTGTATTTAAATTTCAATGATTTTTTTTCGGCATGTCTTTAAATCTAATCTACCTTTTTTGGTTCATTCATTTTATCCTCTTTATTATTATTATTATAATTATAAAAAATATTTCTCTAATTCATTCCCTTCACTATATATTATTTTCATAATTTAATATTCTAAAAATTGTCTGATTTCAGCATTTTATGTCTTCAGGAGCCATATGATCAGCTCTCTGTTACCCCACCAGCTGCAGGGGAATCTAGTCCTGACTCTCCTCTTCCAGTTCAAGAAGCGTCAGCTATTACAGGCTCCCTCGTAGGGGCTAATACTCTTACTGTGGAAAATGGTTTATCTCAATCTGTACAATATAAAACAACATATTCACCTCCTCAAAGGCAAGATTCCTCCGATTCACCCGATCTAAAGGAAACGGATTATTGCCCTGGTCAACCGGGGGATAGCAGCCTCATTACTGGCCTCTTTGGCTGTCTACGTCCAGTCTGGACACTGATTGGCAAAGCGACAACCAATGAACTCAAAGCTGCTTCAAACAAAGGTAATCGTTAATTTCCTTTTTTCCAATCTTACAAATTTATTTTTAAATTTTTTCTAGAATTCTTTTTAAACAATCACGTTTTAAAAATATTATTGGAATTTCAACTCTGGAAACAAATATAGATTCCTTTTAAGTCACTCAAATATTATTTTATAAATAATTATGATTGAATAATTATTAATAAAATAATTAACTTATTTCGATTGAATAAAAAAATTAATTAATTATAAATAAATAATTTGCCTAATCCAGCCCTGTTAAGTGGTCAACTGGATTTTAAGAGTGCAACATCACAATACAATAGATATTAGATCTATTAAATAAATAATAAAAATAAAATAAATAATTAAAAAAAAATTAAGTTACAGTGTTTTATTTATAAATGCACTAAAAACTAGAAAATAATTTTTCTCTTAGCCTCAATAAGTATATTCCTCTTCATGATGAGATTCTACAAGGGTTCGCATACTTAGCACTTCAACAACAATGGTTGTAGATTCTTTGAATAAAGAGCCTAATTAAAATGAATTAGTTAATTAATTTTCTAGGGATCTGTCAAATAAAACGCTTGCATTTAATTTTTAATTTTGCCACCATTTTTAATTTGAATTATTTATTTTATTTTTAATTTTTTAGTAACTACATTTTTAAAGTTTTAAGTTTTATTTGAATATACTTTGAGATTATAAATGATATTTAATGATGGGTTAAAATTTATTAATTAAATTATTAATTAATTAATTAAGAAAAGGAAATCTTTATTTCATATTCATGTATTGTCATCCAAATCTGAAAAGTGTGCAAAGTTTTAGTTCGATTGGTCAACTTTAAATTATTAATTAATTCATTCATTAAGAAAATGAAAACTTTATTTTATATTCACGTATTATCATCCAAATCTGAAAAGTGTGCAAAGTTTTATTTCGATTGGTCAACTGCAATTGTGTTAAAAATGAGTTACTAGATGGGAACCATACAGACAACCAAGCAAGTTAAATAAAACACTGTAATAAAGTTTATAAATATTATAATATTTATAAGGTCGCTGTTTTTATACAATTGACCTCTTCTTTTCATTTTCCCACACAGAGTTGAATTGTAATCCTGACGGCTACCATTAGTACATAATACCACCAATTTCAGTTATTATCAATCCGATGCCAACCCTTTCTGACCACCCCGCGTGTATTTTTATTAATTTATTAGAAATTATTTTATTAATTATAATACTAATATATAATAAGTTTAAAATTAAGAGTTCTTTAATGTTGGATTTTTTCCTATTACGAATATTCTATATTTATATTTTGTATTATATTCTATTCTGGATCAAATACATCTCTATTTAAGATATTCTCTTTTAAACTTTAAATTTAAATTAGACTCTCTTCATAGTAATATTTTAAAATCTAAAGTTTATCTATCTAAAAAATACAAAAAAAAAAATATAATAAATAATAATAAAAAAAATTGAATAAGAAATCTTTGGTAAAAATTTCAAAAAAAAAACGCTGAATAAGCTTCAAAGTTATCTTGATTTAATAACAAACAAATATCATCCATAATATTTATATATTTATTATTTTTATTTTTTTATAATTGTGATAATAAATCTATTTACACAAAAAATAAATATACTTCATAGAAAGTCGTTTAATCCAGTCATAAGCTCAAATGGTATAATTTAGTTGTTGGTTTGGGTGGGTAAGTAAAGATGTGAAAGAAATTTATTCATATAGAGAGAAAAATTCAATAGCGGCAGGTGGGTAGACCAAAGAAACGCTGGGCTGACAATAAAAAGGTAATATGATGGAGTTGGATTAGGGTGAAGATAGCTCAGGATAAAAATAGTTAAAATCACTGTATACTTCCATTACACAAGTATAAATAAATCTTATATAATGATAATAATAGTAAATGGATGCTATAATTAAATTTTTGCATATTTTTTTACCTGATTCCGACATTTGGAATTATTTGTTATTATTATTTATTATATAACTTTATACGTGTCTATCAAAAATAAATATTGATTGTTATTGTATAACATTAAAGTTACTACTTAATTAGGGATTTATATTATTGTTAGAAATTTGTTATTGTTTTATTTTTGTTTGTTTATATATTTTTTATCTATGTAAGAAAAGTTTTATTTTGGATAGATGATTATGATAAAAAATGAAATAAAAGATTAGTTAATAATTCCATTAAATTTAAATGCTAAAGGAAAGTATAGTACACATAACCGGTGTCATGGTTTCTAATTTTATGAAGTAATCAAAAAATATGAACTGATAAATCCATTTTTTATTATACAAAAAACATCGTAAAAAAATAAATCTGATATATAAAATATTAAATATTAAAAAAAAATTTAATAAAATATTAAATATTAAAAAAAAATTTAATAATATATTAAATATTAAAAAAAAATTTAATAAAATATTAAATATTAAAAAAAAAATTTAATAAAATATTAAATATTAAAAAAAATTTGAAAAAAATATTAATTTAATTTATTTATCTTTAATTTAATAACACACATGTCTCTCTTCACTTTTTTATATCTTATTATTTTACCTTTCTAGTCCAATTCCTATTCTATTTGTACTGCCCATCTCAATTTCATACTTTTTACTATTTTACTATCAACTTATTTTTACATTTATTTTCTATGTTCATTCCAATATAATTATTACTATTTAAGTTGTTTCCCAATTATTGTTTTTATACGAGTTCATTGCATTAAACAATTATCATCATCTAAAACTTATAATATTAAAAATTTCAACAAATTTATAAAATTATTTTGTTATTAAAAAACATTTTATTAATTTTTATATAAATGTTTAGTAAATTTTTAAATTCAATCGAAATGATTTGAAGACTTAAAAACATGGAATTATTAATTGAATTATTTCATAAAGTATATATAACCTATAAAAGAACTTAAACAATTGTTGAATATTTAAATAAATTGAACTAATTATATATAAATATAGTTTTTACTTTTCAATCTTATAATAAAAGAAAATATTTTCGTTTGGTTTAAAAAAAAAATTGTTTAACTGAATTATAGCAATCCACTTTATAATTTATAATAATATTACTTAATTTTACAAACATTTAACATTTTAACATTGAACGATTTTTTTACCCATCTCAAAGTTCAAATTCAGAAAAAGTATTTATTTATTTTATATGTGTGTAAAAAAAAGGAAAAATGTTTTTGCCATCATTTTCGACATTTTTTCAATTTTTTCAATTTGGTAAATAAGTAAATAACACTTTTACACTTATCTTTTTCTTTGTGCCGCCAAATTTTTAAACCATTAAAAGTGTGCCGCGGTAAAAAAAAAGGTTGAGAATCACTGGTATATAGGTTTTTTAATTTGAAACCCCTCTATAATAGTTTATTCTATTAAAAGATAATATTGTATATAAATTAAAAAGTCATATAGAGTCTATCTCGAAAATATATATTAAATAATATAAAAATAAGGAATATTATTTATTATATATTAAATTTGTTATTTATCTTTATCATATTTTTTTTAATGATTTATCTTATCTTGCTTTCTTGCTTTCATAAAAATCTTCTAGTTATAAAAATTAATTTACTAATCATTATAATTAGAGATTAATAAAATATTATTTTATTTAATTTTAAAAGTTAATTCAATTGAAAACCAAAAAATTAAATATTCTATTTATTTATATTTTAAAAGAGTAATCTTTCAAGGTTAGGTATCTTGATAATAATATTTGAGTTTCAGAATAGTTAACCTGTTAGTATTAATATTTTTTCTTATCTAAATCGGTTAATCGATCATCTTAATATCAACTGGAATACCTATATTCATCTTTTGTAAACTTTAAAAAATATATTTATCAAATTATAATTAATATTAAGTAATATAAATGTAAAATATTATTTAAATTATTTACAAATTTTAAAAAATATCTCTTTACGTAAAAATTTTAATATAAATATTTTAAATTAACACCTAATGTTTTTTTTAAAAAAGAACATTTCTACAGAGGATGTTTCTTTTAATTCATTAAAATATTATCAACATGTATTTCCTTTAATTATTTTATATAAATGAGAATTTAATATATGTATAAAAATATTTTAACTTATCTTTGTTTTATAAGATATATCAAAAAAATGTAGAAAGATTAGATTAATTAATAAAAAGGAAATGTAATATCATCTAATAACAATCTATTCTAGAATATAAATATAATATTAAATATAAGTAATGTCCTAAGGAGATAACAGGAGGGAGTAAGTAAATTTTGAAATTAATGTTAATTTAGATTGTTAATGAAAGTTGGCTAAGGTACTTTATTAAATTTAAGAAATTAAACAAAAAAAAGAATAATTAATACTTATATTATATAAATATCGCTGATATTAAGGACTCTACAGTCTCGACCCTAAAAACAAAATTACTCTGAGCCATCCCCCATTCAATCACTATTTTTTTTAAATTTTTTCATTATTTGCTATTAAGTTCCACATATTGAATACATCAAAACAATTCTATGTCAAAACTTTTTAAACTTATCACTTGTGGTTGTTGGTTTTTGTTAATAGCACAACAAAATGATATAAATATAAAATTTATTATTTGGTTATCCACACTGCATTAGCATACAATCCTTCATTTCATATTTGTAGACCTGGTATATTCTTCTATAAGGAGTACAAATTAATTCATTTGCAAAAAAGTCTATTATTAAAAAATGGTTAAACTCTTAATCTTAAAAGTATTGTCGATCACTAGCCACAACAAAGGCTTTGTCTTTAAAGACTATCCACGAGTTCACTCATTTGTCTTGACTGTCGGTATTAGGAAATGGCCGAGTGGCCCCTATGATTTTTTTTGTTTTGAATTGGCGCAATCCAGTTTTCTTCACTAGTCACGATACAATTCAAAAAAATATTTTGGACGTTGAAACAGATTTTTACAAGATTTTTACAAGTTTGACGTTGCTCGGTTAAAGATCATCTGAAAACCAATTTCCTTGCTTTTTGATTATTTCCAATGTTTTTAAACGATATGAAATGACTTGATGACATAAATCTTCATTGAGTAATGTCTTCAATTTTTTCAGCTAGACATGTCCATCTTAGTCTTCCAAGGCAAATACCCCACTTTTAAATCGTCCAAACCATCTGACAAGTTCGTTCCATTTATTTCCACTAAAATACGATTTTCGACAGCATTTTTCTTCATGTTAAATCAATATATTTATTTATTTACTTATTAAAAATAAATTCCAAATTAGTTTAAATCAGTGTTTCCCAACGTGAGACCCACGCTCCACAGAGTGGGCAATTCGAAAATGGTCTCGACACTAGTTTAACCCTTTTTAATATTAAAAATTATGTATATTTTACAAAGGGAGGCATAAGAATTTTAGAAGGGCTTAGATGGTGCATGGTACAAAAAAGTTTAGCAAAGTTTAGGTTTAAGCAAAACATCACTTGAAAGAGAAAAGTCATATTTGTAATTAAACCTATTTATCACATATAATAATTATGGTTGCCTAAACTCAAGGAGAACTCTATTGTGCTTAGTACTAAATTTTGTTACTAATCCAATTTTTTAACAGTATTGATTTTAAAACCAAATAAACTATTTTAAATATAGAAAACTATGAGAAAAATGAGAATACTTTCATAAACATATTAATTTAAAAATAATATTTTGTAGGAAAACATTTGATTTTTATCATCAGGAGAATACAAAACAAAAACCTGCAAATAATTGATATAGTACTTCACGGTGGTAATTCAATTTCTGGATAAGGAAATTTTTTTATGGGGTCTGGTACGAGGTGATTAAAATTAGGAGGCTACTTGAAATAAGTAAGGTCTCCGAAATTTTAACCTTAGAATTCAATTCCAATAGAATTTTTTTATGAGTAACTTTTTGGTTTTATTATTTTATTTAATTTTCATTTAATTTAAAAATAATTTTCTGAAAAAACCTTTTTTTTTAAAATTGGGTGGAGTTTAAATTTGTTATAAATCTTAATTATTATTTTTGACAAAGTGTTTTAATTAAAAAAACAAAGTAAAAATAAAAATAAACTTTCGATAGTGCATTGTGATTTTTTATTTAATATAAAATATATTATTTCATAAATGCTATTTATCTATAATTTATTTGGATTTTTCTTGTTTCAGGACAATCAGACGACTGGGAAATTCCATTTGAAAATATTGGTGATCTCCAATTAGTAGGGTCTGGAGCTCAAGGGACTGTATTCTCCGGTCGTTTAAAAGGAGAAATTGTAGCTGTAAAGAAAGTTTTAGATAAAAAAGAGACTGAAATTCGACATTTACGTCGGCTCAATCATAGTAATATCGTAAAATTTAGGTAAGAATCTTTCGATTATTTAATTTATTTTGTAATTTTTTAAATTTCATTTCATATTGATGTTCAATTTAAATTTAAATTTCAATAAGGTTAAGTAAAATGCATTCTAATTTATATTTGATATTCATATTCAATATTTATAATAAAAAAAAGAATTAGTAAAATATTATGTCCAAACTATTACGTACATATTAATCCGTACCATAGACTGTAAAATTTGCAGAGATGAAATAAAAAATTTCAACGACAAACTATAATATTTTATAAATTATCAGGTTATTTTGCTAAGTTTTGTAAAACTAAACAAGAAAAATATTTCAATTATAGTTATTAAGTTAGTTAATTTTGAACGATGGTCATTCTAAGACACTTCTCCCTTTTTCTTAATTACTTTACCTTGGTTATAGAAATAGATTTAATAATTTTTTTATTCACTAATCACACATACGGTCATTTGAATCATTATTATAATTACTCTTACAATTAGTAGTTTAGTTTGAATATAAATTTTTTTATATCATTATGTAAACATAGGTATATTATTTACCTTTTTTTATCTTAATTAATAATTATCAAAAATTTCCAATATTAAGCATTATAAATTATAAAATTGTTATTATACATACGGTAATTTCCTTTGTAATTAAATTTCTTTGACAAATTTATCACACATATCGAATAACAAATATTAAATTTAAAATACATATACTAAATGCAATACAAATAAAATATTTTTTTTTCTTTGATAGAGGAGTATGTACTCAAGCTCCATGTTATTGTGTTATTATGGAATATTGCCCCTTTGGATCACTGTATAAAATTATACAAGAATGTAATACACTTCCACCTAGACGTATAATTGAATGGGCAAAACAAATTGCTTCTGGAATGAATTATTTACATATTCATAAAATAATACATCGAGATCTTAAAAGTCCAAAGTAAGTATAAATATTTATTTATTTAATTTTAAAGGATGTACTATGACCTATGACAACTTAATGAATATAAAGTCCTGACACGCTGCTGATCTTATGCATGGATTAAATCTTGCCAAATTTTATAATTTAATATAATATAACTCTAATCCAAAATGGTCTAAATAGACCCCTGGGAGTCTTTTTCAACCTCCAGAGAGTCCACGGCAGTGATTAACAAATTTGGGGGTCTAGGGGGTCCACGAAGGTAAATTATTTTCCGACATGGCTTTTGAAACATTTTTGATTTTTCAATAAGGCTCTAAAAAAATGGGTAAAATTTTTTTATAAAAAATCAAAATCAATTTAGGGGGTCTACCCAAAACCGACAAACATGGCAAGGGGTCTACAACACAAAAAAGTTTGCGAACCTATGCTCTATACTGTGCGAAATAATAAAATAAACAAAAATAAAACTGCTAAATCATACTTGAGTTGTTTTTCTTTTTAAAAATGTTTATTGAGATTAGTGGCATATTTACAATCATGTAAATTTTTTTTCTTTTTTTTTTACCCTTTATCGACTAATGACTCTTGGAGACTCGCCCAGTCGTCGCCGCCCTACCGGCGACAGGTTACCCGCCATCATGGCGACCACAACCTAGTCTTTATGTCTGAAACAATACTATATATATGGAATGATATTTACCTAGATCTAATACATTGAAATCAATTTTTTATTTTACATAATTTATATTGTAGTAAAGAAAAAAATGTAATCGTTACATATATTAGCAGAAATTCCTAATTTATTATAATAATTTTTTTAAAAATTTGTTTAAAATTGGTATAAAAAATTTAAAAATACACTATATTTTCTTAGATCAGTGAGAAATAAATCTTTTCGAAAAATCATTACTATATTCTCTTATTTAGTGGAGTGTTTTTTAATCTGTGCCGGGTAACTGTTAAGAATAAAGTGCCGGGACCCCGAGCCTCGGCTCAAAAATTAAGTTAAAAAAAATGATTCATTATTATTGGGTTAGGCTGGTAATATTAATATCTGATTCTTCATACCTCATTCAAATAATAACATACAATCAGAAAAGTAGGCCTGTTAATATAAAATATTTACCTGGGACACCGAGCTATCGCTCGACCCTTTAAAAGATATTGATATATAATTCTTTAATTATTTATTACAATTATTAAATGTTACATCATTGCATCAATCTGATTAAAATGAATGGAACTGGGGTCCTCAATAATAGTACCTGGCTCAGCGAGCCAGCACTCGGTCAGTGGATGATTTTTTCCAGAGATGTGATCAATAATACTCGAATTTTCTTTATAAATACTATTTATGGTGTGAATTTCAAAAAAATCAATCGAGCGGTTTCTGAGAACCCATTTCCATATATATATATATATATATATATATATATACAATTTTAGCTAGCATAATAAGATTAGATAGATTAGATAGATATAGAGAATTCACAACTATAAGTACTACGATTTAAATAATTTTTTATGTAAAACAATTCCATTTATAAATTATTTATTATTTTTATTTCTATTTATGTATAAGAATTTTTTTTATAAATTTAAAATCTTTTTAAAAAATTTGAATAATATTAATTGTTAACATCATTTTGTTCTAAAATCCTCAAAATTATTTCTAAAGAATTTGTTATCTACCTTACAATGTACACTATTTTTCTCTGTTATATTATTTTAGTAATAAGTATAAAATATTTTTCTAGTGTACTAATAGGAATGAATCACGAAGCAAAGATCTCTGATTTTGGCCTAAGCCGTGAATTGAAAGATAAAAGCATGAAAATGACATTTGCCGGAACAGTTGTGTGGATGGCACCAGAAGTTATCAGAAATGAACCCTGTTCAGAAAAAGTTGATATTTGGTAAGTAATATTGATATTAATCATTTTTTATTATACATAAAATAATTTTTCGATTCGAATTCACATAAATAATATAATATTTATTTTTTTAAGGTCCTTTGGCATTGTACTTTGGGAGTTGTTAACATGTGAGACTCCATATAAAGATGTTGGTTCAACAGCAGTTATGTTTGGAGTGGGGAACAACTCTTTGCATTTGCCAGTTCCTAAAAATTGCCCTGAAGGCTTTCAATTACTTCTTAATATATGTTGGAATATTAGACCTCGAAATAGGCCTTCATTTAAAATAATTCTTATGCATCTCGATATTGCTGAAGTTGGAATAAAAAATATACCCCCAGAAGATTTCCAAAAAACACAGGTATAACAAAAACAAAATATAATATTAATAAATTCAATAAATAATTATTTTTTTTTTACTATAATGAATAATAATTAATGAATCTAAGTCAAATAATAATTAAATAATAAAATCTTTCTTTAGTTTCAATGGCAACAAGAAATACAAACCCATATGTTGCAAATGAGAGTAAATAGTGACAACGAGGAAGATCTTATTAAAAAACGAGAGCAAGAACTTAAACACATACAAGATATTCGAGCGATGTATGAATCAAAATTAAATAAAGCAAATGAACTTTTTCTTCAAGTCCAAACAAAAGCACTTGAGGTAAGATTTTATCAATATTTATATGTATTAAATAATAATTAAGTTAGAATAATTAGACTAATTAGAAAATGTTAATTAAATTATGAAGGATCATAATTAGATTATTTTTGAAAAGCGAACTTATTCATTGATATTTCTTACACTTTTAATACTAAGCTTTTGTTTGTTTAGAAAAACATTTTATAGTGAATTGTAGTTTAACTATGTTGCCTGTTGTCTTTTATTGATTTGATAGCATTCCTTAACAAAGTTAATGGATTCAAGAATTTATAAATAAATGAATGATACTTTTGGTCGATAATTAACCATTCCCCAGAGAATAACATTTTTCCGATAAGTTATTTGTGCTTGACAAGAAGTTTGTTTAAAATATAGTAATGAATAATGAACAAAATTTAGACTTGTTTTACATGTATCTACTTAATTTAATTGTTCTCACTTATTACAATGACTTTCACACATTTCTTCTATTTTCAAAATCCAATTTCCTCTTAAATTTCATATTAACCGAATTTAATTTAAATGATTAAAACAGAATAATTTTATAATAATTAAAAAAAAACCTCTGACTTTTGTACGTCCTACGCAAGGACAACGCCTATCAAGTCGGTTATATCAATGAGGTGTCCTATGATCAGTAGAACGGGTCCTCTTAACCTTTACCTTGATTTTCTTGATCGGAGGCGCTACTTTTTATCAAGTAGCTATTTCCCAATGTTGATCCCGGAGGCTGGGTTGACTCCGTCCCATAGACCCCAACTAGAGATATTCCCTTGACAGGCCCGGGACTTGAACCCGGGACCATGTTTTGTTTTACTATTTCGTTTGGAGTCCCTCCTGCTCTTCCCTGGAATATCTCCGTTCTTTCCCAGGTGATCAAATCAATTAGGGGTATGCTCGCCAACACTGTTACTGCACTTGACTGTGCGATATGCCATCGTTAATCTCAGAGTTATTTGTCTCTGGACAGACAACAGTTTATTCCGATACGCCTTTTTATTCATTGCATCGGCACAAGAGGATTATTGAGTGAGCCACGCTGGCGTACAAGTTTCTTTTCTTTACTCTTGGGCCACCAATATTAGGCATCAATTGGGAGAGGTTTCCGGCTGTCAAGGCGGCCTTTTTCGACACCTTCATCACGTGGGCTCCAAACAATAGTCCTCTGTCTACCTCTACTCCGAGATAGGACATTTGGTTTTTCCAACTTATTGGAGTTCCATTGATGATAAGTTTTGGAGTTCGATAACTTCTTCTTTTGGGGTTACCAATAACTCTAACCAATACCTCTAACATTTTTTGAGAATATAATATATTGTTTTAAAATTTTAATTTTCATTATGCTTTCTATTTTTTAAAAGGATTAACTATATTAAATTTTTTTGTTTAGTTGTTCTATGTTGAATTTTCATACATCTGAAGAAACAAAAATTCCTGTTTTTCTTCTATTTTCTTATACTCAATTTCACAATTTTCGTCGAACGTATATTTAGAAGTCGTTATACTTCATTTTCAGTTTATCTATTATTTATTGAAGTTGCACTGGATATTTTACTATTAAAATATTTTTATTTTTATATATTGAGATATCTTCCCGATTTTCTGATGAAAATTTGCTTAAAAATCTTATTTTAAAGGGTGAAGATTTCTTAATTCATAGAATACAATTAAATATATAAGTAATAAACTACGAATATATTTTTAATATTTATTAGAAAATCAATGTTAAAATATCATTATTATAACATAATTTATTATTTATTATTCTTTCTTTAGGTTAATCGCGAGAAATCTGACTTAAAAGATGATAAGAAGAAATTTGAAAAAGACAAAAAATTATTTGAAAGTATCAAACAAGAACAATTGTCACGTTTTAAAAGAAAAGATCAAGAAATGTTACAATATCGTAAACAACTTGAATTCTGGGAACATAACATTTATAAGTAAGTAAAATAGAAGAATATTCGTTTCATTGATGTTGATAACAATTTTTATTTTATTTTTATTAATAATAATCATTGTTTTATGTTCTAAATAGACGTGAAAGTAAATTAGGGATTAGGCATAAATTATCGAAATTATCAAAAGTTAATAAAAAACGAAGCACAGCAAGTACTCCAACGTCACCAGAGCGTAGTTTATCAACTCCTGATTCTCCTAGCGCCTGGGAAGATTATGTATGTGTAAATAATTTATAATCTTTTCTTTTTTTACTTTATTCTCTTTTATAGAAATTTTAAAATAAATGCTGTATGGAAATTTTATATATAATTATATTTATTTTTATTTAATTAGAATATATTTTATAAAAATAAATAAATAACTTTCACTTTTTTCAATTTTAATTTTTCGCCATTTATTCAATTAAATATTATATATTATTTTCTATCAGAATCACCTTTTCATTTACCTCTTTATAACTTTATTTACAACATATACGAGGTTTGTTCAAAAGAAAAGGAGAATTTTGAATTATTTCGAAAAGTATTTATTTATTTATCAATATCCAATTTGTCCCTTTCAAAGTAATTCCCCTCAAATATAATGCATTTAAGGCAGCGCTTCTTCTAATCGTTGGAGCGTTTCTGAAATACGCTTTTCGGTATGGCCATCAGCTCGTTCTACGATTCCGATTTTATCTCATCAATTGTGGCAAAAAGCTTTCCATTCATTAGTCTCTTCAGTTTTGAGAATAGCAAAAAGTCGCAAGGAGCCATATCTAGTGAATACGGTGGTTGAAGCATGATTACGTTGTTGTTTGTGACCAAAAAATCACGAACAGGCAATGATGTGTGAGCTGGCGCATAATCGTGATGCAGAATCTATGATTGTTTTTCCCACAATTCCGATCGTTTGAGCCGTATTGCTTCACGCAAACTTCCTTGTAGTATTCCTTATTAACAGTACGACCTGTTGGCAAAAACTCATGATGTACCACGCCATTTGTAATTAAAGAAAACAGTGATCAAAACCTTCACATTTGATCGAACTTGCGTGCTCTTCTCGACCTTCTACCACTTATAAACATTTTATAACCTTGTACCACTTATAAACCATTTTTTGATACAAAGTAGACTCGCTAAATGCCACAGTCAACATTTTAAGTGTGATGGAGCACTTTATTCCATTTTTAACGCCAAATTTAATACAGATTCTTTGATCCATGTTTATAAAAAATCGAATAACACACAAAAACAAGTTAGTCAACTTTTTCAGTTGACAAAAACAAACTACTAATCCAAAATGGTTGATAATGTCAACATATGAGAAACATATGTGTACCAACATATCAAAAAAAATTCAATAATCGAATGTACAAGACAGCGAAAATTCAAAATTCACCTTTTCTTTTGAATAGACCTAGTATAAACTCTCTTTTCTTTATATATACTTTTATAATCTAAATTCAATTTTATTTTTATTTTTTTAATTTCGGTTTTTCCTTTTTTTTCCTTTTCTTTATCAATTCATTTATTTTTTTCGTTTGTAAACTATTTTTAAGAATGAATTGTATATATATAAAAACCCCTGTAACGAAAATTATTTTATAAATTTATAATTCATAAAATTATGATATATTTAAAACGAATTTGAAAACAAAATTAATTCTTATTTATTATTTTTGATCTATTTATCAATTCAATTATTCTTTTTTTTTTAAATAGAAATCAAATTTAATGGTCGAAGTTGATTCATCACAAAAACATTGTTATTCTACATGTGGAAAAAATAAAAGATCATCACATCGTCAAAGAAAAAGTCAATCGGGCATAACATCATCATCACTTCCTGAAAGATCATTTAGGGAAAGAAAGGTGAGTTTTACAATATAATTTTATATAATTATAATTTTAAATAGACTTTTAAATATGACAAACATTGATTTTTAAATTTAACGTAAATAAAATTTGATAAGAGATTGAAATTTAAATTATTTTTATATTTATAAAACTAAAATGATTATGAAATTGTACTTAACCGCCTTAACTTTTACCTAGATTTGTTTTATATTTTTTTCAAAAAAATTTAAATATATATATATATATTTTTAAATAATTAATTTTGTATTTTATAGGTGTCTTGTTCTGATATTGATTTGCGAAATTTAAAACCACTCTTGGTTGATACAACAACCCAAACAGACACAGTAACACCCCTCACTTATTCAAAAAGTACAACAACAACCAATGTAAATAAAATTCTACCAATGGACACAACTATTAGTAGTGGTAGTAATTCACCATCGGAAGAAATTGCCAATACAAATGAAAATTTAGATGAAAAAATATCCGATACAATAATAACAAATGGAAATACAACCTTTGTAAATGAAAATGAAGATGAAATTGATGATTCAGTAAGAGAATTGAAAAAGGATCCAAATATAGATAGTAACAATCATTCCTTATGTTCAAGTCCACAACCATTGGAATGTAGTGATGATGATAAATTAGAGACCCTTGGTAGAAAAGTGAGTTTGTTTATGAATAGGAATGGCAATGAATTAACAGCTGTTACTGCTGCTATTGACCCTACTGCCAATAATAATAATGTTGAAGAGATATTGAAAACATTTAGTGAAGTTGAAGGTAAGTGATGAGAAAAAAATTTTTACTCTTAAAAGAAAATTTTTAGTTCAGTAAACTTAAAATAGCATTTTCGTTCAACTCTCGTTGTCAAATTTTTCAATTAAAAATTTCAAATTAAATTATATTATTATAAATATTAGTAGATTAATAAACATTGAAATTGAACTGAGAAAATGAAAATAAATATATCAACGGATAATTAAGGATAAATAGATTTTGATGGGAATGATCATTAATGAATTAAGAAATTATATAATATAAATCCACGAACATTTCAGAGAAATAAATAATAATATTTATTATGATTTTTTTTTTTAATTAAAATATTAAAATTAATTTCTATTTTATTTTTAGAATATACTTCTAGACTTGACGATGACCAAGAGGAAGATTATGAACAAAAAGTAATTGTACTTAAAAGAAAAAGGTATATATTAATTAATATAAACTAATTTACCAAAAATTTTGTGTTTATCTGTTCAGATTGCAGGTTACCTAATATGAGATACTAAGTTTTCCCAAAATGAGACTCATATATTAGTTCAACTCTCAAAACATCTTCTGAAAAACATTAATTTTGAAATATTCTAATTTTATTGTATCAAAATTGTTTAATCCATAACAATTATTAACCCAAAATAAAATGTTTAAAACTATGCAGATACTTATGTTTAAAAATTTTATTGATAACTTTTACAAGAGAGACTTGAAAATGAGAAATATTTCTCATTTGAGTAAATTAATTAAGTTTCAAAACAAAAATTGCATAGAGATATATATTTTTTTATTTCCCCCATTCTTTATGGGACCAGCAAAAGCCTGATACATATCTCATATTAGACCTGTTGTTGTATCTCTATATAGGCACTTCATCAAATTCTTTAGTTATTTAAAAAAAAATTTGAAAAATTTGAATTAAGTAAAACTTGGTATACACGATATACACCGAACAATTTCCAATAAATACAATTATGAAAAAAGTTACCTGGATGCTTGTAAATTGTCTTGAAAATTAAGTATCAAAACATTTGTTTGCAATTAATGCTTATTGCTCATAGATTATGAAAAGAGGTGATTTGTTGTTTCCTTGCTATAGTTTATCCCTAAGATTCATTTGATAGGGAATCCGCATGGAAGAATGTATCTCATAATAGGTCACCTTCCTATCTATCTATTTCATTTGATTATTTTTGAAGATATTAAAATTATTTTATTAATTTTTGTTATAAAGCTTTGCTCGACGCCCAATTGGTCCGGGTGCTAAAAGTCGTAGACCTGTTTATATATATCAAAAAGCACCACGCTCCAATGTTGAATGTCGTGTTAATTCATCTGGAATTAATGGTACGAAATCAGAGGATGAAGATGAAGGGAATACAAGTGAATGCAGTAGGGACCCTTCGAGTCGAGAATCAACCCTTGACGGTCCATCTGCCATAAGAATTGAGGTAAAAATATTATATAATTTTATTAATTAAATAAAAAATTATATATTAATTATGTAGTATTATTATTGTTATATAAATATAAACAATACTTGTATTTATTAATTTAATTATATAATATTATAGACACAAAGATAATAATCAATTGACTTACAATATTTAATCTCAAATTTTATAATATTATTCTTTTTTACAGCGATTAATTACTTCCACCGAATATGAACAACAAGATTCATCATCTTCTAGTTCTTCCAATGAATCAGAAGATGATCCGAACACAGCTTCAAATAAAAAAAGAAGGGGAAGAGGGGGAAGTGGAACTTCCATTGGTTATCGACTTTAAAACAAAAAGAAATAACAAAAATATTTTCACTTGTTCCTTTAAACTTCCTTGAAAACTAGATATTATTTGTGATTATTACATTTTAGTATTAAATTTTTTACATACTCAGCGTAAATAAAAATAATATACTTATATAAAAAATAATTAAATAAATTAAACATAAACTACATACTTTATTAAAAAAGTTGAAACTTAAAAAAAAAAGTTTTTCAGGTATGTGCCATTTATTATTTTTATTTTTTCATTGAATTTTAAATGAATTATAAATAAAAATACAATATTGGCCTTATAGTAATATACATATATATATATATATATATAAATATATATTTATGAACTATTATAAATTAGAGCATCCTTTAATATTTAAAAAATTTTAGAACAGATGCTTGTAAATTTTTATCACATTAATAATTAAAATTTGTAAAATTGTAAAATTAATATTTTAAGTAATAAAAAAAAAAATTTAGAAAAAATTTAATGATTTAAATCTAAACTTTTTTGGATTATTTTATTTTATATAAAATAATCATTCTAAATAAATATTTATTTAATATTTTTTTATTACAAAAAAAATATATATTTATTTATTATTTTTTTTATTGGAAAAAAATTTTTATAAAAAATTTAATATTTTCTAAGTTTTTTTTGAAATATGTAAATAAAATTATACCAGATATTTTAAAAATTATATTTGTTGAAATGAAATAGTTTCAAATATTTGCACTATTTTTATTTATATATATATATATATATTTAGGGGGTGAGAAGAGAGTGAGAAAAAACTTCCTTTTATACTTATTCTTACTAAAAATTTTATTTAAAATCAAATAGTGCCAAGAAAAAGAAAGAAATGGAAACAAAAATAATATATATATATATATATCATGAAAATTTATTTCAGAGTTATTTTCTCGTTTTATTATGAGATTTGTTACTCAAATGACGTGAAAATAACCCAGAAATATCTTCGGATAATAATAAAAACTTTCCCGGAAACCTAAACGAACTTTATATATATTATTTTTATTATCATCATTATTTTGAGCAAATCATGACAATCATCAATAGATACATATAAATATTTATTTTATTATTTATATTTTTTTTTTTGATTCACATTAAAAATGGACAATACAATTCATTTCCATAGATTTCCTTTAACATTCTTATCTAAATAGCAAAGGTAAATACTGCTATTGAGATAAACAAATTGTTTTTAATTAGGGAAAGTTTTGTATGGATAATTTGAATTTAGTTTGTGGAAAGGAATTTTGATGATCCCTAAATCATATCTACATACTTTATTTTTTTTAAGCATTTTTGATTATTTCAAAATGTTAGCTAGATTCTTTAAATTTATAATATAATAGTTATTAATATAAAAATATACAGAAATGAAAAAGATTAAGCGAATATCAGATTCGAGAAAATATCACTGCAGTTGCAATTTTCTTATTATATTAATCTGCTTTACCATTAAAGATTTGATAAAATTTTTAAAATCAATTTCTAAACTATATAAAAATTGTACAATATATTTTGGACCAATATAATTTTACTCCTTTTTTAATTAATTAATTTTAAAATTACTAAAATAATTTCTCTATTGTTGAAAAAAACCTCAAATATTATTCCCATTTTTAAAAATTGTAACATTTTTCTGAACCCGCTAAAAAATATTCTTATATATAATTAATTAAATAATATAATAATTTTCTTAAAAATATCTAGATTCCCTTTCCACTACCCATCTCATAAATAAGAATCACCATTAATATTGAAACTCGATAGTCTTCTATTCACATTCCTGTTTAACTTCGTTTTTCTCTAAAATTAATATATAAATTTCCATGATATATTTTCACTTATACTTTATGATAATTTCAAGAACAAATTAAATGATTAAATTTTTCATCTTGCAAACATAAATAGAAAAATTATATAAATATGTAATAGAAGATTGAATGTTTATGAATAAGTATTTTTTCTTTAATTAATGTATTTTTTATTAATTTATTATAATAAAAATTAAAGAAAGAAATTCTGTATATAAATCTGTCTATATCTATATTCATATGTAAAGTTAGATATATAATTGTTATTTTTAATTAACTTATAAGAGAGGAAATTAGATTCATATGTGTTTTTATATCTATATTGGTATATATAATAATTAAATAGATGGATATAAAAATAATAGTTTTCAATCAAAGCACATTGTATATTATATATGAAAAATATAATAAATAAATATTGATAAACTATTTTATAAATACACTTCAATTTTTTTCCAATGTTTTTTTCTTAAATATTTAAAGAAAACATATATTTTTGAAAAAAAATCTAAGAATTAATTAATTTTTTATATTAATCTGGTTTCTGGATTTGAAGATTAAGCTTAATGTATTTATTTATGCATAATTCTTTTAAATATTTATAGATGTTGCAAATTAACAAAATAAATACATGAGCATCCGTCCATGTGGTTTAACACATTTTCTTTCAATCCAGATACCATATTATGTATATGTATTACATTCTTTTTAACTTTTGTTAGCTCCATTTGTGAATGAAGCTGAAGAATGGCCCATCTTGAAACAATCACCTTAGTTTTCCACAAATCAAACGCAAAATGACTGTTTCAAAGAAAACCATTCTCCCAGCTTCATTCATAATGTGGTCTGGAGATAACTATTTAATATCATTTAAAAAAAACAATGAAAAAGTTGATGTGTATTATAATGATTGCTAATTTAAAAATGAATAAATAATTAAAAATTTAAAAGATAACTTTTTAAATGATATTATGCCTTCTCTTTTATTAATTAAAAATAATTTTTAGCCTTATATCATGCAATTAAACAATAGAGAGGCTAAAAAAGAAATACATTTAGATTATATTTATTTTATAATAAATAAAGAATATAAAAATATTTAATATTTTGTAGTTTTTTTTAGATTGTGCGAGTTAAATATGACCTCTTGCCTATATCCCTTATCGAACTAAAAAAAAATAAATAAATAAGTCAAAATTATATTGGCCACAATTATTAAAATCACTTAACAAGATATTACTTCAATATACTTCATTATGAAAATAGCAGGTTGCCTAAATGCCAGGGGCTCCTAGTCGATTGAACGCTCACTCAGTCAGTCAGTCGATTTCGTTGTGTGGTGCGCATGCCAACTTAAACCAGGCGGGCGGCGATGACGCTCTTTCTCTCTCTACTATAACAAAAGGGTAAGTGTATTTTCTATTAAAATTATCATAATTCACCAATATAAAGCGATCAATTAACATCACCTCTACCATCATTATAATATTTTTTTTAATAATTATTTTAATAGAAAAATATCATATTTGTTTTTTATTTCATATTCATATTATGAATGATATTTTATTTATTAATATATATATATATATATATATTTAACGTGATATATCTGCACATTATTCAAAATTTAATTTAAAATTATTTACATATTTTATTAGAATTTGAAAATGTATATATCTTCTTTTCTTCTAATTAATCTCTTTTCTATTTCATTTTTCTCATGTCATTTAATTTAATAGGATATATTATATATCGTACCCTATATATATATAGGTATATATATTGGTATATATATTTCTATTTATTATTTATTATTATTCTATTTTTTAATATTTTCTATTCAATATGAGTTGATTTTTTTAATATATATTTGGATATTATTATTCATTTAAGTAAATATAATGTTTTTATTTTCATTTTCAAGTGACATTTATTCTAGAGACACCCAAACGGCAGGACTAATTTATTTTCTTTTTTTCTTTTATCTTGTAATTAACTGTTTAATTTATCTAAAAAAATGATAAATTCTGATAAATATTTATTCTTTCAATATCAATTATTTTCTGAGAATTCTACATGATTATCAAAATCAAAAATCAATTGAAATTTAAATAGAAATCATTTTAACATTCTTTTTTAATTATAATTAATAATAGAAAAAAGGTCAGTTTTTATAATACTTTCATTTATTAAACAAGAATTTTATTATGTCTTTGAAATATATCTAAATATTATTATTTCATTAAAAGTTATAATAACGAAAAATTAATATGTGATGCATTGATTAACAACAGTTTCAAAGTATTTTTAATTTGCATTAAAAATAATACAACTGATTATAAAGGCAGATATTTTATTAGAACAGCGTAGGTGTTACGTTATATATATTATATATTACTCATATTATATATTCTATTGTATATATCTCGAGACAACTCCCAATATATTTACTTGTTTTTCTTATTTTGATTTCAAGCAAGAGCTATTGAACTAATATATATATTTTCATGATATCTTTTTTATAATCACACACAAAAATTATCTGATCAGTTAATTTATAAAATATTTAAAATAGTTAAATAGAATTTCTATGCTGAATTTAAATTTGAATATAAGAAATAGAAAAATTCGTAATTCTTAAATGTTATACCATTATGTATTGCTAAATATACATTTATGTAATATTTTAAGTGTTTTATTTGTAATTTTTCAATTATCACTTGTAAGTATATTGAATTTCTATTTATACACAGACAATTATATATTATTTTTTTATTTAAATACTAGCTAGACGGGGGCTCCGCCCCCTGCACCCCCGAGTAGTACATAGTATTTGGTGGTTGAAAGTAGTAAAAGGTTTTCATCCATTTTGTTTCAATCAGTATATTACATGAAACATTCATTTCTTTTTGTGTTCTTATTTAAAATATATTTTAATTTAATCAGTAAATTAATTATATATATTATTATTGTATATGTTATATCTATCTATCTCTGTGACTCTAAGGAACTCGAAAGTTCTTGGCCGTAGCAACCACATTTCTCCAAGTGTCCCCTTCCTACGCGTCCTTGGTCTTCCAAGCGGACGTTTTCCAATCGGTCTCCGCACCGTTTTCCAATCCAATATCTTTTTCCTCTCCCATTCTAGCCACGTCCCCTGCCTATCGCAGCTTTTTCGCTTTTATAACCCTAACTATTTCTGAAGATGCATAGAGGTCATGCAATTTCTCGTTATGCAGTCTCCCCCATTCCCAGGTGACCTCTGTCCCATCTAGCTGCTCAGATAATATTATTTCTTTATATTTCACTTCGGGAGTAATGGAAGCAGAGTCCATCTTCCCCGTCTAGATGACAAGAGCCCTCAAGGCGGTTCCAACAGCTAGTTTTTAATAATATTTAACTTTCATTGTCAATCCATGAAAGAAGAATTGAATAATACTAATAATAAATTTCACTTAAATAAATATAACTAGATTTTTACCGACCGACGATAGTAAGGGAAGTATTGTTTTCACACCAAATTTCATAGGTGGAGATTTTTACATATCTCCACGAATCATGCATTTTCTTAACAGAAAAAAGTATTTTTAGCATGATGTCTGTCCGTCCGTCCGTCCGTCCGTATGTTACAGCTTGAACGGCTCAACGGATTTTGATAAAATTTGGTATATTTACTTAATGCATCAGTATGATGGATTGATCAACTTTTGGTGCAAATCCGGAAACCGGAAGTGGTAGTATTAGCGATCGACGATAGGAAGGGAAGGGTTATTTTCACACCAAATTTCACATGAAGACATTTTTTACATATCACCACGAATCATGCACTTTGTATTGGTTTTATCCTCGAGAAAAATCATCTTTATTAGTTTTTTCTTAATTTAAAATTATGTATTACTTACTAAATTTTTTTTAGAATTAAAATAGAAATTTATACTAGAAATTAATTGTTTAACGTAATTTGCTAAGAACACAGCAAAGAAAAGCATAACTCATCGATATCTTCGAAATGACATGAAGACTTACTATACCATATCCCAACCAAGATAAGAACAATTCTTACAATTTACCCTCTTTTTTATGAAATATATTTACATTAAATTAAAATTATATTACATTCGGCAAACAATTTTAAATTTAAATTGAACCATTTACATTAATAGGACACCTCCTTGATCTATTTTTTTTTTCAAAATATGATAATTTCATTAATGAACTTCTTACTGATATATTTATAATTTTTCTTTTTTTAAATTTTCATTAAGATCTTTGAATAAAATTAAGCTTATTGATTTAATAGAATTAATAGAATTAAACTTATTGATTCGATTTAAGATGTATTCTAAAACACCACTAATTTTAAAAATTAATATTTGTTTATTTTATTTTATTTTAATATGTATTTTATTTGAAATAATTTGCAGTAGAGCGCTCACTTCTACACTCCCCGCTCGCCCCTCTCCATGCCCCTCCGCCGCCTGAACTGACCTCCTCATGCCGGAGGGCGACTCGTACGCAGTCAGTTCCCCTTCCCTGCGTAGTGTGAGACACTGGACGGCCTCTCCACTGAAATCATCCCTTAATCAGTCGCTAATCAAGAATTAATTGTAATTTTATTATTTATTTTTATTAATTAAAAGAAAGATTAGTGAACTTTAAAAAAAAAATATTTCAATAAAAATTAAATTTTATAAAGTGCATTTTTATAAATTTTTATTCATATACCCAAATAAATTTATAAATTTTTCATTCCAATCTTTGAAAAGAATTAATCTTAAATATTCTATCAAATCTCATTAATTAAATTTTATTAAAAGTTAAATTAAAATTATTTAAAAATTAAAAAATCATATACCTACAAAATTCTATTTTTCTTTAAATATATTTATTGAAATATTTTTTAAATTTCAATAATTATATTAATCCTATTAAAACTTATTTATTTAAAAAATAGGAAGTTGTGCTGATTATTTTCAAAATTCATATAATATAATTATAAATCAAAAAAATATAAATTTCTTATATTCATATAGGAATATATAATTTTAAATATTCTATATATTCTTTCTAATCTCATTATCGCTCACACCGTTCCTTTCCAATCTCTTATGAATATTGTTTTGTCAATTTCATATTATTATAACACTTTTGAAAAATGAATAATATTTCTATTACCTACTCGTATATATCAATTAAACAGAATAAAATCTTCGTGAAATTAATAATATAATCGTAATTAGTTTTCTGATGTTTTCTAAGATATTTTTATTATATGTCTATTAAATGCGTATTATAACTTATTATAATCATGGTTCTATATAGGATGTAAAATAATTTTAGTATTTTAATATTACAGAAATAAGATAATATTTTTAAAAATCTATACACTTTTTTATCCTATTAATATTATTTATTTATTTATATCTTATTTTTTTATTTCCTGTATATAATATAAATATCTAATCTTAATTATTTTTTTCTTTATCGAGGCGAGAGTGATGGACATCCATTCAAGTCTACGAGCTGTTCTTCGAGTTTAATCTGCGAGAAATATCAACCCTTTATTAACTCCGAGGTCAGTATTTATTATTAATTTTATTTTTAATTCAATTTAAATTTATTGATTATAAACTAATAAGTTATTTTTCTTCTTCTATTTCATGTTTCAATCTTCGTTCCTGCTACTGAATGTTGATTTGAATTCTTGATTATCTTCTCCATCCTTCATGACGATGAAATGATTGAAATACAGCTCTCCAAATGTAAGTAATAATCGTTATTTATTTAGCATGGCGCACTTTAAAATAGAAAATGTAAATATAATATTTAAAGTAAAGTTTAATATAATATAGAAAGTAGAATTAAATTACAATGATTTGTTGCTTTTGATAATATTCATTAGGAGATTATAGAGAAATCTATTAAATTATATGACAGAATTTAGTGAGATTAGGGAATTTCAGAGTACATCTTTCAAGAAGAAGCATTGATAAAGGAGGCAGAAGAGACAAAGGTATTTTTAAGATTAGTAGGTTTCGATGCGTTATACTGGGAGGGTGGGTATTTTTTGATATATATATAATAGTTGTTAGGAATTTTCAGGTGGTTGCCTCCTACATCCATGCATGTTCTCATCCTACTAATTCATAGATTAGATTAGAATTAATAAATAAATAAAATGTGGGTGGATAAAACAAATGCCATGCTATTATTTAAGGGATGGATTGCATGAATTGCATGTCAGGTCTGAATTGTGCCATTTTGTATTACTGAGAGTGTATTTGAGGTGGATTGGATGAACGGGCATTCGGGAAGGTAATTCAGCAAAGTTCCAAAATGGGATTAGCCTGAACAGGAACAAATTGTTGGTTACCTTTTGAGCGCAGGGCTTTTTCGATTAGCATGGGCCTTCCATCCCTATTGATGGAGGCTATGCACTCCCTTACTAGGTAGGTTTTATTTCAGGTTGCCCCGAATGTCGCGATTTCATTTCGAAATCCAAAAAATCAAAGGCACTCTCAGCTGATTCAAAGAGGCTACAGACCAAACGCCTTATTTATTTTTAATCTTTTTTTTAAGGCAAACTTTCTTTATTATTACTTTTTCTAAATTTCGGAAGGCGAGGCTTGGAAGGGCTAATTTATGGGGAAAGGAGGAGGCCCTATTAAATATTCAATTGTTTTTTTTTAATTTAATTAATAATAAAAAAATAATTGAATATCGCGATTATTTTCTTTAACTTTTTATTTTCATTTTGAAATATTCAATTTCATAATTTAAACTTTGATATATTTTAAATATTTTACTATATATAGGTAGAATTAATTATTATTATTACTCAATTTAAAATTAAAATGCAAACATCACAAAAAAAATCATATATATTGTAAAAATATAACTCTTTTTCATTATTATTTCTTTTTAACTTACTAAATATAAAAATATTTTATTTTTTTTATTATGGAAATTATTTCATATGAATATAAATATATTGTAATCGAATATATCTATACTCAATAATAATTTAATATTAATAAATTAACAAATTTTTTTCTTATCATTGTACTTATAAATCATATTTGGAAAGAAATAAAATATAGTTAACCTTATTTAAAAAATTAACTTAATGTATAATTTTTGTTAATTATAAACATGTGGCACAACTTATTTTAAATAAATAAATAAAATTAGATCTCCTAAAAAATTTTTTAATTTTGATAGATCAAATATTCTTATTCTTTAGCTGACTTACAAATCCCATACGATCATTTTGCTTATTCTTATGTGTATTCTGCAAAAATTCTCCGGGAGATAAAAATGTCTCGGTTTACATAAATAATAATATCATCCGTGAATAAACCTAATATTATTCAATTTTTACCGACCGATGATAGTAAGGGATGTATTGTTTTCACACCAAATTTCACACGTGGAGATTTTTACATATCTCCACGAATCATGGTCTTACATATATATTATAAATAAAATAAAATTAAAAATATTTATGTTATATCCATATCTGTTTTTTATTACATTAATTTATATATTAAAATTATTTAAAATTATTTCTGTAGCTGTAAATTAATTTATTTCAAACTGTCGGTCGGTTCGGACCTGGCCACAGGTCAACTTATCCTTTTGAATATAATTTTGATGAGATAAGCCTCTACTAAATGATAACAAGTGTTTCCCGATTGCAACATCGATTTAAATTCTTCTCAAATATTATTATCCTTCGTGATTACATTCAATTTTTCTACATATTCAAATTCTACATTTTGTATATTAAGATTTTATATGTTAATACCTGTCCTCTCTGTTACTAAATATTTTGTCTTATCACTATTAATTTCAAACCTCCATTAATTTTTCCTCGCTATCTGTAATTGCAATTGCCGAATCACCTATTATATTTAAGTCGTCTCTGTAACTTAATATTTTACAATTGATTTCCGCATCTTATTCTTTCTTTAATACTTTCAAGATCAAAATTTGAAAAAGTTTATCCGGATGTATTGAGTCATGGGTATGTTTTACTAAATTCTACAAACAATTAGTGAACAGAAATATTGATTTCGCGGTTTTTTTTTCTAATATCTGTCATAATGAAAATATCTGATCTAATGTTGATCGATTTGGCCTGAACCCGCAATGATATCTCCTAATATTTTCTCCGCCTATGGTTCGTAAGTATTGTATATGTTATTATAATGAAATAGAGTATATTTCCTGATCTTTTCATTTTGATATTTTATTTTCATTGCTAGATTATTATTGAATATTTTTAATTATAATGAAATTTGAGAAAATGCAAAGTGAAAATAATACCTTCCCTTCCTATCGTCGGTCGGTAAAAATTTATAAGATAGACATTTTATTTATTTTTTTAAATTAAGATGTCCTATGACAGGGATGGCGAACCTATGGCACGTTTGAAAATTTTGATGGCACGCAAAGACAAGATTATTTTTTGAATAATTTTAACTTTCTTAATAGAAATGAGTTAAAATTGAACAATACACATTAAAATTTTAATTTATGAAATTTGTAGTACTAAATATTTATTTATCTGTGTTAGTAGATGAAACCGGCAAATTTTACATTTTATTACTGAAATGTCGTTTGACTTCCCTCGCAATCCAAAACCATTCATGATAAATACAGTGTATGCAGTTGATGTTTGAACTTTTGTTAATATCATTGAGTGTTGTTGCCGTACAAATGGAATTGTTTAGGATTTGAAATTTTTTGCAAATCTTCACTTTTCATGACCTGGAGAATCCAAATTTGACTTTTCATATCTATCATTCTATCCGTCTCTTTGTCCAGAAAATTGTGAAGTTATAAACTCAAAATTGGTTGAGCCGATTACAATAAAATATTACCAGAATATTCTTATATGCTTTTATTTTAATATATGCTGTAAATTTTACCAATATTTATAAAAAAAAAATAAATATTTTTTTAAAATTTATATGAATCTTAAAAAAGCTTTACTTTGCCCATAGAGACGGTTGGAAAATAGTGCCAGAATCGCAATCTTTTCCTAGAATTTAGCACAGCATTGTTAAAATAAGAAATTGCAAGTGGTTCACGATATTATCTATATAAATTTTACTTTTTGGTCATTATCTGCAAGGGAGAAAGATTTCATTTCGATATTTCACCAATACTATTTCAACGTGTATTAACAAACATAATTTATCTAAATAATTTACAAAGTGGAAATTATATTGATATCTTAATAATTTCTGAAATTTTTGAATATCATCTGAGATAGAAAGAAAGTTATTAGAATATATATAACTAGCTGCTCAGAGCTCCTTGGTCGCTCTTCACATCTAGACGGGGGCTCCGCCCCCTGTACCCCCGAGTGGTACATAGTATTTGGTTGAAAGTAGTAAAAGGTTTTCATCCATTTTGTTTCAAACAATGTATAACATAAAACATTCATTTCTTATTGTGTGATTATTTAAAATATATTTTAATTTAAATAGTAAATTAATTATATATATTATTATTGAATATGTTATATCTATCTACTCGAAAGTTCTTGGCAGCTACAACCACATTTCTCCAAGTGTCCCCGGTGACCTCATCTTTCTTTGGCCAATAAATGCTGGAAAGAATAATCTGAATCTACTCTCATCTCCCAGGGTCATAGACCATGCGTGGCTCAACGGTACTCGAAAGTTCTTGGCAGCTACAACCACATTTCTCCAAGTGTCCTTATCCTGAACCTCCGCGTACGTCATTCCCTCATCTTTCTTTGGCTGGGGAGAATCCTATTCTCAAATACTCTGAATCCACTCTCATCTCCTAAGATCATAGACCATGTCTCACACTCATATAATACAACAGACAAAATAATTGTTTTATATATTTTAAATTGCATTCCCTTTTATAATAATTTTGATGAGATAAGCCTCTTTACTGCATGATAACAGGCGTTTCCCGATTGCAACTTCGATTTAAATTCTTCTCAAATATTATTATCCTTCGTGATTACATTCAATTTTTCTACATATTCAAATTCTACATTTTGTTTGTTAATACTGCTCCTGTTTGTTTCTAAATATATTTATTTATCATTATTAATTTCAAACCTCATCTCTTTTCCTACCTCGATTAATTTTTCCTCGCTATCTGTAATTGCAATTGCCGAATCTCCTATTATATTTAAGTCGTCTGGTTAACCTAATATTTTACAATTGATTTCCACATCTTACTCTTTCTTTACTACCTTCAAGATAAATTTTAAGATCAAAATTTGAAAAAGTTTATCCGGATCTATTGAGTCATGCGTAGGTTTTACTAAAGTCTACAAATAATTACTGAACAGAATTATTGAATTCGCGGTTTTTTTAATATCTGTCATAATGAAAATATCTTAATTAATGTTGATCGATTTGGCCTGAACCCGCAATGATATCGTCTAATATTTCCTCCGCCTATAGTTTATAAGTATTGTATATGTTATAATAGAGTATAATATTTCTTGATCATTTCATTTTGATATTTTAATTTCATTGCTTGATTTTTATTGAATATTTTTAATTATAATAAAATTTGAGAAAATGCAAAGTTAGAGACTTGAGACAATTTATAAAAATTTATTTATAAAAATTAACGGTATAAAAGTATTGATAAAACTAAAGATAAATTAACAATATATACATTCATTAATAGTATTAATTTAAATTAATGGATTTATTTGATTTTTTATTATTAAGTTCATTTATTAATTTTTTTAGATCATAGTTAATTCCCTCCCTTGAAATAAAAGAAGTATTCAAATATAGAAAGAATAAATACAAAATAATTTAAGTTAATTATGATTTAAATATTTTATTATATTAATTAAAATGAGAACTTTTTTAGAATAAATTATTTAATTGAAATGATATTTGAATATTAAAATTTAAAATAAAAAGTTAAATATTATAATAATTCTTTGATTGCGAATTTCTTTTTTGTTTGTTTCTATGACAGCAAAAAAGTAAACAAATTACATACATACATACATACAAACACTCTCCTTTATATATATAGATAAAACAAGAAGGATTTTTTTTAAAAATGTCGAAATGAGAATTTGCCGAAAATTTAGTTAAATATTAGAAATTATGAGAGAATCCACAAAGCACTACACACTAAAATCAATTAAAAATTTTTCATACAATAAAAAAAAAATAATAGACAATTTTTAGGTAAGATCTATTTTTACCACAAATAAATTTCACATTTTTTAATAATCATTTTATTTTTTTAGTAAAAAGTTTGAAATTTAAAATTATAACACTTTTAGTTATACAAAAATATTCGATTATATATTAACGCTAAAAGAGTTACAGGTGTTGGAGAAAAAAATCAATCATGACAATTTTGTGGCACGTTAGTTACTTGAAAAAGATTTTTTATAATTTTGTTGCACGGACATTGAAAAAGGTTCGCCATCCTTGTGCTATGATGATATAAATTAAACATGGTTTTTAACCTAAGCAGAAATTTTCATAAAATAAAAGAACGTGTTGTCATTATCAATATGGTATATAAACAATTTAAAAGTCGAAAAAAAGGAAAATATCCTACTCAAAAGTGATCGTCAAGAGTTTGACTATATACACTGAACCCTGTCGTGGACGGGGCCTTTTCACAATATTTTAAATTAAAACACAAAAAGATATGAGCAATTTAATATACTGATTGAATTAAAACCTTTTTCATACAAACCAAATACCATGTATTACTTTGAGCCCCCTGTTTAGGTGAGAAGGTATATGTTTAGGTTTCTAGGAAGCTCGTTTTGTAAGAATCAAATAAACGGTTTTTATCTCTTTTAGCCATTTATCTCTTTACTTATTGAATGATACTCTTGTATATATATATATATATATATATATATATACTTTTGGGATTCCAGTCTTAGTTTGTGTTATTAATAGATAATCTTTGACTTACTCTTTGAATTCTCACCACTGACGACAATAAAACATCTACATCATTACACAGCCCGAGGACAGGTTTTAATGTCTACTACTCTAATTAACAAAGTGAAATTTATTTTTCTGATAAAAAAATATATTCATTAATATAAATATCTAATTAATATAAATGTAAATAAATCTCTAAACATTAATTCATGTCACATTTTAATTTATTTTTATTTTATATGAAATAGGAGGACCATACGTAATACGTATCGTTTTTTTTTTCAAATTTTTCGACTTTACAATAGTTTTAATAAAAATGTCAATTTTGTCTCCATTTAATACGTGTAATTTCGCTATGGAGTGTGAGAAATTTTATGATAAGGTGTTAAAAAAATCAAAATTTGCTGTTTACCTAAATAATCATGGTACGATACACCCCTACACATCTAACTAAATTTGTGTATCAGTTCTGATACTATAAAATAAATATTTGTAGAATTAGTCTGTTTATATAATAACATTTTTGTTACCATCCTACTTTTCTATGAATACATATAATATTTTTATACATAATGTATATAAAGGTTACAATGGTTTAGGAATACTACAACACTTCACTATTCATACCAATAATATTAATTTTTATTCAAACTTATAATATGTTATGCTAATTGAGGTGGAAATTAATGATGATATTTAATAATTATTTTTAGGGTAGAAAAATAACACAGCAAGGTTGTAGTAGAGAATGATAATAATAGTAGAACTAATTCTACCTAATAATTATGACCCTTTTTTGAGATTAATAATTAAAAAATAAATACCAGATTCAAAGTCAAAAATTAAAAAAATCAAAATATCGAAATTATTAATGAAATTTCTTATGAATCCATTAGAAAAAATAGGGTTTAATCAACAAATCAGTTTTTAAATAAATATAAAATAATAAAATTTAAAATCATAGAAAAAAGAAAAGAAATAATATTTTTAATTTTTAAAAACTTTATTACAATAAAATTGCACTAAATATATAATTCATCAAATTATAATTCTACTTTTGTGTTATAAAAGGGATTGATTTTAGGTATAAGAATAATTTGTAGACTTTCCCTAAAATCTTTTATAATTCAAGAGGTTGGGGAAAAAATAATAGGACTAGGTCCAGGTTCAAGTTTATTTTTATATATATAGTATAATTTATTATGAATATTTAAAAAAAATATATATATATAACAAAAATTTGTTTTAAATTATTTAAATATTTATTAAACAATCTCATCATATTGACATAGTCAAAATTAAATATAATATATATATATATTTATATATATATATATAATGAAAAAAGGTATTATAAAATAATTTTCAGAAAATTAAATGGATAGGGTTTATTATTTCATGATTACACAAAAAAATAAAAATAAAAAAACATGACGGCAAGTAACAATAGTAGATTGAATTTGAAAATTTTACTGCACTCAATAAAATCCACATTTGCATCATTAGTGTCCGTAAATTAAATTAAATTAAATTTTCATTTATTTAATTATTTATATCTAACAAAATATTAACATAATTTATTTATATATAAAAAGGCTTGTGCTTATTTTATTTATTTATTTTTTTGTTATTATTGACAACCAGTGTGCGGTCAATTACTTTAATATTGTGCCAGAACGGAAGACGTATTAAGTCAGCATTTGTTTTTTAGGTTTATTTAATTATTATAATTTTTTTTTGTATTTTTTAAAATCTAGTGCAGTTTAATTAAATATCTTATTAAATAGGTGTGTGTATGTGTTTGTGTATGTATGTGTTTTTTTTTTGTGTGAGATTTTTTAGAGAGTAACGACAGAGATTTTTGATGTCGAGAAAATTAATATTTTTTTTTATTTTTATTTTTATTTTTTTTTCTTGTTATATTATGTTAAATATTCGCAAAATACGATTTTGTGAATTTTTCATTATATTCCTTCATCATATTATTGAGCAGATAAATACTGGTAGTCTTTGGTTGTTGTCAAAATAGTAATCAACTTTGTTGTTGTTAAGTTTTTCTCGTTTTTTTTTTTAAATAAATTTCCAGCATTTCATTTACATCACCATAAGAGATAATAATCATTGATTGATTGATTTATCTATATTATATTATAAATTTAAATATTTTTGAAACAAAATCACTCAACCATTTACCTTAATTGGCAAATAAACATGTTACATTTTTTGCTGGAAAAAGTGAGATTTTTTTTAATTTGATTTTTTTTTCCTATTAATCCTAAAACTCTAAGGTGAGCTAACTAAAAAAATGTTTTTTTTTTTTTTTGTTTTTTTTTTTATAATAATACATCTAAAAGTAACCACAAATTATTATTATTATTAATTATTAATATTTTTTTGTTTTCATAAACAGAGCTTCTTTGACAAAGAATCACAAAGCTTATTTTTTTTTATTTTTTTGTAGTTTTTTTATTTATATCTTTTTACCTCCTACATTTGTAAATAGCCTAAAAACTAATTGTATTCAATCAAAATACATTCATTCATAGTTTTACTTTCATACAAAGAGAGCAACATTTTATTTTTGTTAATTAATTTTTTTTATTTTTTTTTTGAAGGATCAAATGGATATGTTTCCTTTGTTCTACTTAAAAGTATGTGTGTCGTGTAGTTATATCAAAAAAGAGACTGATTGAGGACCAAATAAAGAATACGAAAGACAAAAATGAGATTCTTAAATGAAAAAAAATATTGTAAGACAAATATTATAAATAAAATATAAATATATATATATATATATATATATATATATATATATACAAATTTAAATAATATAAATTGTGTTTTAGGAACAAATAGTATGCAAAGCATGAAAAATAATAATATAAGTTTTAAATGAAAATAAATTATATATATATATATATTTAAATATGTAAACTTACTTTTTTATAATAA
Organism: Labia minor; assembly: GCA_963082975.1. Lineage (NCBI taxonomy): Eukaryota > Metazoa > Arthropoda > Insecta > Dermaptera > Spongiphoridae > Labia > Labia minor. The sequence goes on from OY720347.1 coordinate 66,356,001, forward strand.
AATAATAATAATAAAATAATTTTTAGAAAAATATAAAAATTTATATATATAAATATATTTATTTTGTTTTTGAATTACTTATATTATAAACAATTTCATTTATTTGTTATAAAAAGGATTCTAATCATATTAGGCCTAATATAAAATCTATCTAAGTCCCCAATCAATGACCTTTTAGGTATAAATTTATAAATAAAAAAAAAATAATACGAAATACATATATATATATATATATATACATATATATTTTGTGAATGAGTATGTTTAAAGATAGAACCAGGGCCAAACATATCAGTCCTTAAAAGAGAGTCAGAGAGAGAGAGAGAGAGAGAAAGAGAGAGAATAATAAGTATTGCCATTAATATGTCATCATCTTATTAAGAGAAAGATTGAGTATACATCTGACTGACTGAAAGGCTTACTTAATTTACAACAGGATTCTCTCTCTCAACACCTTACAACACTATTTACAGTTTTCTCTGCATATGAATACCAATAAAATTGCTTTAATGTTAAGATTAAATATTTTCTGAGTAAAGAGAGAGTATGTGAGCCCCTCATAGTAATATCAAATATGTGGTATCAACAATAAGTCAATTTAAAATATTTTATCGATAGCTTATTATTATTATTATATAAATCAAATATTTCTATAGAGATTCTTATAACAAACAAAATCTATACTTTTTTTCTTTTCTTTATCATCAAGTCCTTTACAATCTATTATAAGTAAAAAATATCAACATTACAAAAAACGCGTTCCCTTTGAAGTCGGGAGGGGATTAGATATGTGGAGATGGAGTGGCGATGTCACCCTTGTGATTTTCCTTGATTAGTTGTCAATGTAGATTGGCGATAGTGACACTCCGAGCTGCCTATATTTAAGTCCTCTTCTCAGATAACATGTCATGATAGGGAAATAAATGTTCATACCAATTTGTTCAGTATGGTGCAAATCGGTTGTAACCACTTCGATATACAGCAGCCTAAAATACAAAATATATAATTTATAATTAATTCATTTTACAAACATATTTATAAGAAAGTCAAATGAAATAAAATTATATTTTTTTTTATTAATTAATAAATATTTTCAAAAAACAAAAATTATTTAATTTATTATTAAGAAGAAATTAGCAAACACCGTTAATAAAAAATATAATAGAAAAAATCATGAATAGAATTAATTACGGAAAGGGATTAATTTAAAAATAATCTAAAATTCGGAAAATATTTATTATTCAACCGAAACGTTAAAAATTAATCAAACATTTTAAATATTAATATTTCATATTTTTTTTTTTATTTTATTTTTTGGAGATTCAATCAGGTGACTGAACTCGGAGACCTAGTCTATATAATAAAAATAAAATATCAATTTGGGTCCGTAAATGTTTATTTAGTTAAAATATGGTTTTAAATGAATCATCATTTATCGATTATTTTAAATTAACAAATAGATTTTTCAATCTTGCCCGTGTGAGTTATACAACTAAACATGTCATAATCACAAATACAGTGTTTTTTTAATTTAATTTTAATATTTTTTTATTGAAATTTGTCAAATTTTAAATTAAATAATTAAATCAATTCAATTCAATTATTCAACTTGAATACATCTCCAATTGTTCAACGAATAGTTTTTTTAAATTAAAAAAAATAGTATTATTAATTAACAGGAGGTCAATAATAAAAATTAAATCTATTTAAAATAAATTTATATTTAAAAAAATAAAAATCAATAAAAACTATGTTTTAACTAGAAATTTTTAAAAAAATGTAATTCAATAATTATATTAAGAAATATTTATATAAAAATTAAAAATAAATCCAAACTTACCCCATAACCTGCTACAGGTCCTATGCTATGGCCAAGATAGGGATCCGCATATTCCCGACCATAACTGTAAAAATTATTTTTTTCATAATTAGAACAATAAAACAATTTGTTAATGAAATTATTAAATAATTTTAATTAATACTATATAAAAAGATATAAAAAAAAGATAAATAAAATAAATGAAGATAAATAAATGAATGAAGGTGTGGTTGGTTAGTTGGTTGGTTGGTTTTTGTTGGTTTCCAAAGGATTAAGATGAGGAACTCCATTTCCTTAAGTTATCTTCCATATCACTGGAATAGTAGCAAAATAAAATTATTATAAAATAAAGAAAAATAATTGCATAGTTAATTATTAAAATAAAAAGAGAAATTTTTTTTTATAAATATAAAAATAAGTTTAATATTATTTTTTAAATAAATGAAACCACAGTACATATCTACTATTGTTATGATCTAGTAATTTGAACTTACTATGATGTCGGAAGGTATATTTATAGTTGGGCATTAGTAATAATACACAAAATCTGATTTAAAAATAAAAAAAATATGTGTTCAAATACTTAATAATGCTTAATAACGTTCATCAGCATCACAAATAATTAGTAAATAGTATCGTAAAGTTTTTTTAGATAAAGTAGCAATATCAAGTCAGTCAGAGGCGTACCTAGGGGGGGGGGGTGCGGTCCGCACCGGGCGGCACTTATCTTGGGGCGGCATTTTTTATTTTTAGTTATAGTTGTAAAAAGCAACTTATTCATTTCATATTTATTTTTTTTCTTTCTTGAATAATAAATGATTATTATGATTATTATAAGTTTACTATTTGATTTATATAAATTATGATCAACTATATGATTTCGAATATTATTCCTCGGTGTATATAAATGCATTTTAGTGTAAATTTTGAATTCTAATTCCAAGAACAGGATAATAATTTTATTTTATTGTATTCATTAAAATTCGTTGAATTCGTAAACGCATCTTTACGATTTTGTTCAGCAATTTTTCCTAACTAAAATTTTTTGATATCAGTTTATAAATGTCATTTCTTTTGAAAAGTTTATATGATTACTTTGAAGTGATATACCAATATTTTTTTAAATCATCGATTTTTCTTTTGAAAAGCAGGGCCGGCGGAAAAAATATAAATATACATTTTGAGAGCATTATACACGATTTTTCTAGTATGAAAGCTAGAAGAGTAAAATTATATATAAATGTTTACGAGTGCATACAAATATGTGTAAAAAAATTTACTCTGTGTATTAATTAATATTGATTAAATAACTTAATAATGTATTTATGTGTATTAATTTATAAAAACCACTATTTGATTGACTTATAATAAAAAGGGCGGCAAAAGTTCTAGGTACGCCACTGAAGTCATCTTATTCTATTGGGCACATCTAAAACGGTTTGCGGGCGTCATGGTATCCAGGATTAGGGACCCCTAGTCCTTGTAAACTAATGACCTTAGTTTAGTTTAGAAATCAAATATAACTAATTAATTCATTAAAAAATATTCCCTTAAAATATATATATATTTATATATATATATACATTTTAATTTATGCCATAATAAAAAAAAAATTAGAAAAATCTATCTGATCTCAGTTTAATTAACCGATCACTTACTATTATCTTTTAATTATTAAATGACAGAGGGGAGAGCAGAGAGGAGTAGAGAGGTTAAATAAAATAGATAAAAAGATTGAACAACTTACCCTGCTACTGCAGCGTAACCTGCAACGGGTTGAGCTGCAGCCGCAGCTGCTCCATAAGCTCTAGCTGCAACAGCTGTATAGCTAGCGGCAGCAGCATAACTCGCTTGTTGTGCAGTCGAAAGAGGTGTCTTCAGCAGGGGGCTTGCAGCCGCCGCTGCAGCTGCCTGTAACATTGGATAATTGGCATGCAAAAGCTGACTCACACACACCCATTTGGTGGAGGTTGTTTTTTGTTTTTCTTTTTATTTGGAGGATGCAAAGGATATATCTGTGTGAGAGTGGAATCGGTATCATAGGGATGGAGTCTTAGAAAATGATGAACAAAACAGCCAGGCGAAGTGGTTGGTGCTCGGATGCAGCATCAATTTCTCCTGTTGTCGAGACGAATAACTCCGTCGATGATGATAAGGTCCAAAGGATAAGGAACAAAGATTGTGTTCTGTGTTTTTGTGAGGTGGTTGGATCATTAAATTAAGAGTGCGGCCGCGAAATACAACCACACTCTTTCCCACAACAAAAAGTGAAGAAAGAGTGAGAGAGAGAGAGAGAGAGCATCCATTTGACCAGCTTTAAGAGCTTAACTAATAGAGCCAAATTGTAATTAAAAATTCCAAAGCTATTCTAAAATGTTATCTAAGCAAATTTGATCTAGCATTTAATTAATTTTAAATTTTTTTGTTCTAAATTATGTTAAAAAGTAAAAAATATCTATTTTTTTATTTTTTTTTTTTTTTGAATAAATATTTCTTAAACACTAGATTTCTTTTGTTTTTGAAAATATTTGAAGCATGAAAAAGAATTTAAGCCAGAGAAATAAGAAAATAAATAATAATAATAATAATAATAATAATGATAATAATAATAACTACAGCAGATCCCATCAGCTTCTAAGGCCTCCAATTCAACTGTTCCTGTAGTATTTTATTTTATTTACACATGCTATTATTTTACAATAACAAATACTTGGAAAAAAGTCCTCATCCATGGCATAACACATTCTGTGATTTAAGAATCAAAGTAAAAAAATTCAACAATATATTTATGAATATAAAAGAAAATAAAAGAGTAGATGGAGGAATTAAAAAAAAAAAAAAAAATCAGAAAATAGTTCAAGATGCAATATTTGTTGCTGTCTGTCCTCTGCCATTTCCAAAACAAGACCCAGCGGGCGGCTGCTCTAGCGGTGGCCCATTAGTTCTGCGTTTGAGATTAATAAAACACAAAATAAGAGAGAAAGGGTGATCTGGAAGAGGTGCTAAAGAACGAAGGCGGCGCCTCGAAGGCCCAACAGCTACAATCCACAAAGGAAGGACGGCGGACAGGATCAGTTCAGACAAATGACAGTCCGTGTTAGCTTCATGTTAAAAAACAAATGGCATTACTAGCGATGTTATCAAGAGAGTGCATCAAGCCGTTCTAGAGCTTCAAAAATTACTATAAAAAGTCAGCCAGAGCAGGTTAACTAGAAAATCGGTACAAAGAATTTAAAAAAAAAAAAACGTCTGGACATACAGTTACCTCAGCAACATCACTCCCGGCCTGAAATCAGAAAGTTTAGCGCTCAAACAGACAAACAGACATCGAACGGGCTTTCGGACAGAGAAAGCAGCTCATGCGACAACATCGAGGCTAGCTTCTGCCATGCCAAGCACGATTCTAAGTACTGGGCAATGGGCACTTGCTAATACCTAGTTCTCGCTTGGCTCTTGGTCTGTCTCGGAAGTAATTTCATTATCGATACCAACGGTCCAAAAATAGAGCAACGGACAAAGATATTTAGCAGAATTAGGTATTAATTTGTCCGGGAAGGGAGGATTGTTATTTATGAAAAGTATTAATACTATGTTTAGTGTTGTTTTATTTTTTTAACATGTCATGATTGTTTTATTTTATTTTAATGGAGATAAAAAAAAGCAAAGGGGGGAGGGGAGCGCACCAATATCTGTGCATGGCGTGAGCTAGAGCGGCGGATTTTTTCAGTGAGTCTTTCTGTTTGTGAATTTTGTGAATGTGTTGTGAAATTTTGAAGGTGAACAATAATAAAAGGTAGGTGGGCGAGGGGTTTAAGACACATAAGAGTGTGATCATGCATTACTAAATTTTAACATACCTGCAGTCGATAATTGGGATCAGCTGTAGCAGCCAAGAAAGGATCGTAGTAAACGCTGCAACAACATCACACAAATACAAATTACAATGATTTCCTTTGGAAACGCGAAATTAAAAAAAAAAAAAATATTTATAAAATAAATTAAAATTTTTCAAATTGAATATTTTTTATTTCTTGAAAAATTAGTAATGCCTTTTAAAAAATTAAAAATAAAGAAAAAAAATATAAAATTCAAAAATTATTAATTGTTATAAACCAGCATAAATTTTAATATCAATTAATAATAATAATAAAGAATAATTGAAAGAATTCTAAATTAAGTACTAAGAATTATTATTAGAAAAAATTTAATTTCAAAAGAAATAAAGCAGTTATCATGCTTGTTAATTAAAAAATTAAAGAAAAAAAAGAAGTAAAAAACATTCAGATTTAAAAAAAAAAAAATATTTATTTACATAATAATAAAAGAAAGAATAAGATCGTATGAAAATTTTAAATTTAATTTGGGAGGAAGGATAGAAGCGGGACGAGGAAAAAGGAAATGATATATATTTATATATAAAGAATAAAATAGGCTGATTTTTTTTTTATAAAATTTAAAATAAATTCTATTAAAATGTTTGCAAATTTTTATTTCGGATTATCAATTTCTGTGAATTTTCCCCCTTCTCCCATCTTCATTTCAAAACTTATATTGTCCAACCTAATGTGATATCGTTCGGCTCACCCACTCATTTGTCAAATTATTTTACTGTGAATTATAGATTTTTTCTTCAAATCTTTCTTTTCCTACTTTTCTCTTCACAATATAATTTGTTCTATATTCAATTTTTCAATCCAATAAGAGATTAACATATACTTTTTTTTAAAAATAAATATTATAAACAATACTCTTAAATTCTTATTATTATCTAGAAATGCAAAATTTGACTTATGTATCCTTAAAAGTCTAAGCAATAAATAATAATAATAGAATAAAAATATGTATAATTCAAATTTACATTCAAATTCATCTTTCTCTCTAAACAATTATATCTATTTTTAAATTTAAAAATATAATTAACCCTACGTATTTGTTAACAAATTATTTAATTTTGGGTTAGAAAATTATTATTTTTTTTTATAAAATATTCCATTTTGATAATAAATTTAATTAATAGGTCTTGGCAGTTAAAATTTTATTATTTTTTAAAGGAAGAAATATGAAATATAATCTAGATAGGCTTATAAAATTATAATATTATGTATTTATAATATTTGAAAATAAAAGAACAAAAATTTAATAAAATTCCAATATGGAAGAGGTTTTTTTATTGTAATTAATTGTTTAATCTAAACAATTCTAAAGTGCAAAATGACAATTGTGAATTGAGTGTTTTTAGTGTAAGTGTTCTAATTTCTTACGGATCCGTGCAAGATGACGATTGGAGGGGGGAGATCTGACTGATGTGATTGAAGCAATCACCAGTCAAATGAAATAATCTACTTAAGCTGAAAAAGTGACAACCCTCAATTTGTATTGCCCCAGTTGAAGAAAAAAAAAACTATAATTATATATATAGAAATATAAAAAAACAAACCACGTACCGAACCAAAAAAAAGTTCGATATTTGTTCATCACACGATATTAAATAAAATGATATGGATAGAAAGAATTGTGTTTTTGTTTCAAGTTTTAGTTGATAATAAATGGCATTAAAAAAAAAACATTCAAACACGGGTTGTTATTTTTCAGGGCAAGTCGTTAGATCGTTATCACTGTTAAGATTTATTTGACAAAATATAAGGGTGATTTGGTTGTTCGGATCCATGCGATCTTACCTTACACATACTGCCATCAAGTTGCCCCGTTGAATTTCGGTTTGGCATTTTTATTCTGATAACTAATGGATCAGGAGAGTGTATATGTGAAAGAAAGAGAGAGAGAGAGAGAGAGAGAGAGAGAGAGAGAGAGAGAGAGAGAGAGAGAGGGAGAATGAAAAAAAGGAAAAAAGGGTTTATATCAATTAGCTTGAAAAAAATATTCCAAATTTAATGGGATATTTTTTTAAAAAAATTATTAGAGATGGTTAAGACAGAAATATCAGTGGTGATTGGAATGAATGAGAAAATGCTGTAGTTGAATTTCACACGATATTTTTCCTTTCTTTATTTAATAGAACAATAAAAATTATATAAAATGAAAATGATTGGAATCATTTCAATTTGCTTAGATTAAATATTATTACTATGCTGCTGGTATTTTTCTTTTCTTTTTTATATGAAAATATAATTTATATAAAATATAATTTAGAAAATAATATTTAAGTTTTATATTTAATCATTAGTTAAAATAACAGTTATAATATTAAAATATATTTTTTATCAGTCTATTAATTTCCCCTCATTCAAACACACACATAGTATCATATATATATATATATACAATACAATATATACAATAGTATTATATATATATAAATTACTATTGAATGAAGTAGGAGAATAAGTTAGAGTCATGTGTTGAATTTATAAAACAATGATTAATTAAATGGAATGAGATGATGATAAATAAATTATAATCAAACAGATGAATCATTTATAAATAAATAATAAGAATATTAATTTAGAGATTTTATTTATCAATATTAAGTTAAATGGCACATACGCCTTATATTGTTACTTTTGTTTGATAAAATGAACTAACACACACATATGTCTTATTCATTAACAAAGTTACTTGAAACAAGCAAATTATAAATGAATATATTAATCATTCATTCTTTCTTTTTTAAAGAAACTAATTTGTTGCCTGATAGTTAGACAACCATATTTTCTTACGTAGACGAATTATAATTTTTACCGACCGACGATAGTGAGGGAGGTATTGTTTAATAAGGTATAATGGGTGGTCGAAAAGTCTTTCCGTATTTTGTCCATAGATGTCGTTGGAATCGTATATCTCCAGTGCTACCAATCACATTGTGTCATACCATATAGTGTTGGAAAGGTGAAATTTCAAGCTTCATTTAACCTTAAAGAAAATTATATTTGGTGAAGCTGAACAAAAGTTACAGCTTTACAAAAATGAGTGAAAATAATGAAGAAATTCGCTATATTTTGAAATTTTTGTATAAAAAAGGGAAGAATGCCACGCAAGCCGCCAATAAAATTTGTGAAGTTCAGGGAGACGATGCTTTATCAGTTCGTGTAGCTTTCGTTTTGGAAATTTCGATGTGAAAGATGCATGGTCGACCTATCGTTGAAAAAGTCGATGAAATTATGGAAAAGATTGACAAGGGCCGTCACATAAGCAGCCATGACATTGCCAAGGAACTAAACATTCATCATCAAACGGTTTTGAATCATTTAAAAAAGGCTGGCTACAAAAAGAAGCTTGATGTGTGGGTACCACATGATTAGAAATACGAAGACTTTTTCGACTACCCTATATTAAACATTGTATATATAATAAAGTTTTATAAGTAAAATAAATTTATATTAATATTTAATTATACTAAAATTTTAAATGAGAATGAATTATATATTGATTAAATATTATAGTCAATCAATCAATACAATTTCGTCACTTTGATATTATTTTTGTCGTTTATTAAAGGCTGATGATAAAATTTATAAATTAAGGTTCATCAATGACCATTTGAATGAGAGTGAGAAGGGGAATTCATCTGTTTGATTAGATATTTCAGAAAAGCGGGAGGGTATGTATGTATGACAGGAGGTAAAAGAGAATGAAGAGAGAGAAAGGATTGATGGTAGGGAAAGGGGAGGAGTGTGATGGAGTGTAGGTGGGTTGGAAAGGGGAGGGGGTTGGAGTGCAGGTGAGGTACTCACGGTGTATATCCATGAAGAGCGGTTGCCGCGGCAGCGAGAGGAGTCGGGTGTCTTGCGAAGGCGGCAGCAGCGGCTGCAGCAGCCGGATAGGCCGCCCGGGCACGGCCTCGTTGAATGGCAACCCCACGAAGAGCGGCGGCCGCTATGTGGTGACCCCACACGCACACACAACACGCATTCACACAATGGCACAGGCATTACATACCATGCAAGGGTTAGCAAGGGTTAGGGAGGGCTAGCCAGCCCACGCCGTGGTGGCTACCTGCGCCTCCTGGGCGTCAGCACCAACGGCGTCGCGGCGGCGGCGGCGGCGGCAGCAGCAGCAGCCGCGGGCGGTTGGCTCGCCACCCCCAGCCAGCTCGACCACGGGACGGCAGCGGCAGCAGCGGCCGCGGCCGCGGGAAGACGGTAACCTGCTAGCGGCGATGCCCGCCATGTGGACACAATGCTCGGCTCACCCTGTCATTCCCAGCCCCTTCGTCCCCTCGCCAACCCCTCCATAGACCAACAAATCAAATGTTCTCTTGCTTTCCTTCCTAATCATTTCCCATTTCTACCCCCGTCATAATTCACCACATCACTCGATCTAACCATTATCATCTATCTTATTCAACAATCCAATTACATACATAACATAGCTATAGTAATCCAATTTCAAAGAAAAAACAATTTATTAAAATTTTTCAATGTAGTTAATAGAATGAAAAATTTAACAAAGTGAATTTTGAAAAATAAAGAAAACGAAATTTTGTATTTGGATTTTGCCTGTTGAATATGATATGATAAATTGAAATGAGAGAACATTTGTTTTGTATGACTTTCCCAATTCTTAAATCTATATATAAATAAATTAATTATAATCTACAAGTCACATTTAAGACTAAGATAAAAAAAATCAGAATGTATTATTTTGGAAAAAAATTGTATAAAAAAAAATAGATTTTAATTATCTGAAATAACTCGTGACTAGTTCAATAAAAGAAAGTTTATTAAATCTTACTGAAATTCTAATTAATTTCAGAATTTCCACTTTGTTTTGTTTTTGTAGAATTGATATTTTCGCTTGATGTTAATCATTTTAAAAAATTGCTTTTTTTTTCTCTTCATTCTTATTTTAAGAAAAATAATTATTTGTGTATGATGAAATAAACGAATAAAAAATTGATATAAAACTAAAATATCAAGGGAAATTCTGAAAATAAATTAAAATCCCTTATAAGAAAATGAGATTAAGTTCATTTTAAATATAGAGAACTAGGTATAAAAAATTTAAATTTGCAATGAAAATCCAATGTATTCTCCCACTTTTTACCATATCGCAATAGATCTCGACTCTATTTTGCAATGGAAATGTCAGAAAGTTGACCCCCCCCCAAATGCCACATCATCTCCCACCACCCCCACCTCCTGAGAGTATAATTTGTTTCTCTGGGATTCAACATTGGTCGTTATCATTATCATCATCCCCTCGGAATATAGTAGAATATTATTAATACCATACATCATCCCGAAAGGTGATATCACCATTGATTAATATTACAAGCCAGGTTAAAAAAATAAAATGCATTTTCATCATTAGATTTAAAAAATAATATAAATTGAAAACAATAAAAAAATTGACAAATTATCTCCAATATATATATATATATTTATATTTTATATTGAAAAATTTTCTAGAAACAGATAATCTTAAATAAATAGTTATCTAAATTTTATTTTTACTGATTTATTTAGAAAAAATAAAATAAAATAAAATAAAATTTATATTTCTCTCCCTCTTTTTTTACATAAATAAGAAAATATTACTATACTTCAAATAAACTTGCTAGTTTTAATATCTAAAAGAACAATTAAAAAAAAAAAATTGAACCTTATTTTAATTAATTAATTATTTTGCGAAAATTCATTTTATTATTCTAAAAACCAGCTTACTTAAAAATTATATTTAAAATTAGTTACAAATTAATAAAATAAAGAATGATTTGAGATGGATAAACAATGAAAAAAATGACTAGTATGTTATTTTTACTTTATTTTAGTGATAAAAAACATAAATCCATCTCTCCTCATTCCAAATAATAATAATAGTAATAATGTGTACTATACTACACATCTAAAGATACTTTTTACCTAAAGCATTTCGTGCAGGATCATGCTAAGGAAAAAGGAAAGGGATGGAGGAGTAAATGATTACTTGGGTTTTTTTTTTGTTTTAAATTATTTTAAACTAGTAATTAATGTAACTTAAACTAAGGGATTGTTTTAGGAGGTGTGATAGTGAATAGGTATGACGGGACGTATTTGGTAGGAAATGAGAGGTTGAAAAGTAAAGGGGATGATTGGTTGGCTATTGCTACTTGCAAGCAAGCACAAGGAGCTGCTAACGTTGAGTCACCTACCCTCTGGCCACTGCACGCATACTGCAACAACACAAACAAAGCCACTCTCTTAGCCAGCGTGGATGGCAGGGCAAACCAATCAAAAAAAAAAAAAAAAAAAAATAATCGAATGTGAACTGAAATCAATCCAATCACACACGCCTACTGATTTGTAAATCAACTTAAATTACTTTGAAAAATCAAACAACATTTATGTATATATTATATGAATTTCTAAAAATAAATCATATATTTATTATTTTTTTTTCAAAATATATATATAAGTGCAAAGAATCGAATTCACACTCGCAATTATTAAATTACAAACAATAATAATAATAATAATAATAACAGAAATGAAGATTGAAAAGAAAGATCATATAAAAGAGAAAGTTTCATATATGCATATATATATGCAAATATGTATTTAAAATAAATAGACATTCACACATCAACTCAAAAATATACTATCGCGCTACTAAAGATGATCTAATTATAAGGAATACTATCAACATTAAAATATAAGATATCAACTAAAAAGAATCCTGATCGAAAAATAGATAGATAAAAAACAACAACATAAAGAGAAGAGCAAATATATGAGAATTAAAAAAGTTATCTATAACATAATACAATAAAAAAAAAAAATGAAAAGAGAGGGGGCAAGAACAAGGGTTGAAAGAGCAGAAAATAAGGTATCAAGTGTTATGGAGAGGCCGACCCGGCTTAAGATGACTTATTAAATAAGAAATGAACTATAGCAGGGTTGATCGTTTGCAACGCTAACAAGATCATGGCGTTATGCCAACGAAATCCAAATCCAAGAAATTCCTCCTAAATGTAAAATATATATAATTTTTCTAAATTCATTTTTTATAATAATAAAATAAATTTATAAATTATTTCCCACTTTCTAATTAAAAAGATGATTAAAAAAAAAACTCAACTAATGACTGATCCCAGGTTGCATAAGCACTAGGCGGATGAGATCGTTTGGGAATAATTAAAAGACTGTACTAACTTGATAAAACAATAAACAAACTAGAAAAATAAAAATTAAACTTGTTTTGAAACTAATTATAGTTAAAAAAAAAATAAGTCAATCATGTCTCTAAAACAATTGTGTGAATATAATTTTTAAAAAGAATATAAGAGAAAATATAAACCTTAAAACAAAAAATGCATTTTGCTAATGAGCATTTTTTTTTAATTAAAATAAATATTGAGTAATATTACTAATAGTTAAAAAAAATATGGGATTTTTATTTAATTTTCAGAAATATATTTATTCATACACATCCCAAAAAAAAATAATAATAATAATATAGCGAAACAACGTAATAACTAAAGGAAAATTAAAATATTAACTGTTAGTGGTGTTATCCTATTGTTTTTTGTTTTTTTTTACTGTAAAAAAATTCATTTTTTTTTTATTTTAATTCTCGATAATAAATTACAATTTAGGTTAATTTCAGTGAAGAGTAACCACAATGGATGAACTTCAAGAAAATAAGGATGTTTTTAATCACTTATCAAGATACCCTATAAGATTTTAACTTGTGATAAGTGAAGGCAATTAAATGTTTCTTAAGAATTTAAGAGAGAGAGAGAGAAAGAGAAGTTGCCAGGTCGTCCATTTAGCGTGGCTTGTGTGCATCAGGCAGCAGAGAGATGAAAGAAAGAAAGAGTAAGAGAGAGAGAGAGAGAGAGTGAGTGAATATAATTATATTAAGAAAAGAAATTCGAAAAATCAACTGAGGGGGATAAACAAACGAAAACAGTTCACATTAAACGACACACGACTAGTCGGCGGTGAATCTCCAAGGAAAGGATCAAGTAAATATACATACATAAGAATAAATTCATATTTTACGATGAATAGATAATTTTGATGCTTGGAATATCCCCGCCAAAAGAAGAAAGAAGAAAAATATCAAACAAAGAAGAGAAATATAGAGAGATAGAAAGAGAGAGAGAGAGAGAGAAGGACAAGAATTGTGCCTCTCACCCAATGTTGGTACGGTTCCGTTCCTAGTCAGAATAACTAAAGAAGAGGGGATAACACAAAGCGAGTGTCACAACAACGTTCTCAAAAAATCTACTCCTACCTAAATGAATAACACTCACCAACTCAGACAGGTCTAATAATTCAATGATCCTCTTTCTAGACCTCCTCGAAATTCAACCATTTTATTTCTTATTAAATTAAAATTAATTTAGCGAAAAATAATAATAAGTTGAAAAATATTTTATTTTATTCATCGAAAGAAAAAAAAATATATTTATATTTAATACAAATAAGATAAATTCAAAATTAGGTATAGTATAGACAAAAAAAAGAGGGAACGAAAACTTGAATTTCGAGGATTCTTTTTTTTTAACTCAGAATTATTAATAAATTATTTTATTTTTATATTTTTTTTTTTTAAATTTATTTTAAATAAAATTTGTAAATTGATATATATATATTATTATTAAAGTTATATTATAATGTAATTTTTTTTTAAATAATAATAGCTAAAATAGTTTACTAAAATAAAAAGAAAAACAATTACGAAATTTTCTACATTACAAAATAAAGATTTGCATGCTGGAGCCTATGATTTTGAAATTTGAAATACTGATTAATAGTATATTAGCCGTTTACCAGCAACCTACTATAATAATTTACATAATAGATAAATATTTTTTTTTTATCAAATTAGTTAAAGCCCAAAACCAATTAATGAGGCTCTAATTATCAAAAAAAAAAAAAAAATAAAAAAAATAAAAACGACCTAGATAACGCGAATAAAATATTTAATTTTTTTTTAATCTTAAAAATTTAAAAGTAACTTAAAAAAAAAAATAGAAAATGAATGATTCTCACCGTTTGGCACTGTTGGAGGTTTCTTCGTCTGCACACGAGCAGTAGCGTTGTTCACCTAGGGAACGTCAAATGGGGTCGATTAGAAAAAAAGGTCCTGCATTTCTATTCAAAAGAAAGATGAATGAATTTATTTAATATTTTGTTTAGGTATTAAAAAATGAATGTTTGCACAGAAGGTGCTCAAAAGAGAGAAAAACAGAAAGAGAAAGAGAAAGAGAGAGAATGAGAGCGAGAGAGAGAGAGAGAGAGAGCTTATTTATAGTTTATAAGACGATAGAATATACATATATGTAGATGTAACCTATGACTAAAATAGAAATGGATAATGGATCATGCACGGGTGCTCAGGTGAACACAGCCTAGGGTCTCCCGTTCAGGCGCACAAACAGATTCTTAATGGAAGGCCCAAAGGGCGCAAGTTGACGGAAACAAACAAGGCAGCATCCGGGAAAATAAGGTGAGGGTCACTGCGCCCGCATACGAAAAAAAGCCACGCGACATTGGTCCATTCCAATTCAAAATGGAACACATTCCGATTATTATTATTATTATTATTATTATTAATTTATTAATTAATAATCATTATTATTATTCAAACTACACTACTATACAGACAGGCTCGTTTCCGTCAAACATGGCGCCAAGAAGAAGCCAAGGCCAAAAAAATGCAATTAATTTATTTGATTGTATTTTATTTTTTAATAAATGTTAAAAACAGAAATAATATCCAAAAGTAATAAATAGAAAAAATGGAGATAGAAAAAAAATCTGTTTGATAGTACGGGGACCTCCGAGGCAAAGGCAACTAACAAAAATTGCCATTGCCAGGAAATAAATAGAAATAATCAGGTTGCAATATGCTAGAATGCAAAATCCATCAATCAGTTACTGGTTGTTTTTTTTTTTTTAGTTTGAAACAAAAGAACCAACACAGTTTTTTGGCTCTGATTTTGTGAATTAACTTTCTTGTCTTGGGTAGTTTGTATTTTTTATATATTTATATATATATAATAATAATAGTATAAAGTATGCACAGTTCAAGCAGTACAAAATTCTGCAATCTACAAGAAACAACGTGATTACTCTTTGTGCAAAAAATATCAAGCTCCATTTACCACTACCCGAGATTATCTGAGGGAATCTACAGGACGTAGAATTGACGATTCCTATGAAAATTAAAATATTTAATTGTAATATTTAACTTTCTTTTGATTTTGAGAATTTATTTATATTATTTATATAAAAAAAAAAATAAATAAATAATGAACATTCATTATCGTCAATTCAAAGCAAATGAAATAGCTCAGGCGTTAATTAATTTTAAATAATTTTTTATTTTTTTCGTATATATCAAAATTAAATAAATAAAAGACACAAAACAATCAAATAATGGTCGTTTTGAGGCGTGAAGGGAATATTAGCATAATATATTCCTGTTTTTTTTTTTTTTTTTTTTTTTTTTTTAATTATTCACATAACGCCTTGTCAAAAAAAAGAATATATATATATATATAAAGAAAAATATTAAAGGGAAGGTGGGAGGAGAGTGAAACAGCTGTAGAGACCCCATCAATAATCAAGCGAGGACAAACAACATGTCGGTAGAGATAAGCTGAGCTTTGAAATCTTCAATATAAAAGCCATTCTCCCTCACACACCCACAAGCGGCAACGACTGCGCAAAATTGCACTTTTTACAATTTCAATCTAGTACATCCATTATTTTCAGAATAACTGTTATTTAACAATATAGTATCTCTACAAAGCAAAGAGAATGTGTCTGCCAGTTGTGGAAACCACGCAATTGCCCCACCCAAATAAAAATAAATACAAATCATTTTCCAAATATTCTATATCAAAAAAATAAGTAAATATATAATTTAAAATATTAAAGAAATTAGAGTTATTTAATAAAAATTTATTTTAATAAATTTAGAATTACATAATAGAGAGAGAGAGAGAGAATGGTTTTAATTATAATAAATATTTATATCTTACACTAATATTACATAGAAAAAAATAATGAAAATAAACTAATAATAACATTTTGGTCTATTTTGGAGAAGCGCGATCTCCACAAACCGGCGTATTGTGTTTAATATATTTATATATATATAGAGTAAATATATATAAATATATATTTATATAGATAGATAGATAAATAAAATTTTTAGTGTCAGTCCGTCCGTCATTTCAAGGTAACAAGATTCACATTATTATTATGATTATTTGATTATTCATAGGCTATATGTACCTTGCAGTCTGTACCATCTTACCTGAATGAGAAGCCGCGCGTTAACCGTTTAACAACTTTCATCGGCACTTTTTTATTTATTTGGCCGTCTAGAGTAAAGGTAGAATAAAATGGTTGATTGGCTGTCTTTTTTTATTAAAGAAAAGAGTTAAACTTAAAATTTAAACGAATAAAGATAATTGGACGAGTTCGATATATAAAATGAAATCGTCCAAATATCGATATAATAATCACTTAAGATCTAGTTAAAAAAAAAAAAAATGCTTATAAATTAAAACTTAAAACTAAGATTATTTTTATAAGTGATGCAAAGTAATGTCAAGAGATGGAGTTTTTATTTGAATGCGCATGACTAATTTTATAAAACAAGAAAAGTGTTTTAAAAGGCGTGTTTATATATATATATATATATAGTGTACAAACACAGATTAAGCACTAGATGGTAGTATTCTAAAATGCAACCATCCTTAAGATAGCTCTCATTTTTTGACATTCCTTTGCTTTTTTCGTTGTTCTTCATGATCCTAAGGAGGTTCATCAAATTGGGATAGGCTTTTTATATTTTACTTGCAAGGAGAGAGAAAGAGAGAGAGAGAGAGAGAGAGAGAGAAAGAGAGGGCGGCCCACAGCGCACAGGGTAAAAAATGAAATTCAGGAAAAGGGTTGAATGATATAGTGAGTGAGAGAGTAGAATGTGTGTGAGAAAGAGAGAGAAAGAGAGAGAGAGAGAGAGAGAAAAAAGAGCATTCACAAAGAGATACTTCTTCTTTTTCTTCTAGGTTCTAGAGGAATTAAAATTAAAAACAAAAATATTCCAAAAAACTATAATAAATAAATAAAAACAAGAAATGAATGAGATAAGCATTACCAATCTGAGATGGAGGGTCCTAGGCTGTGCGCCGCCCCATTCTTCAGGGGCTTCTTCTTAATTAGTCAAAGGATATAAAAAAAGGTATGAAGGTGCAGCATGAAATAAATGTGACAGGATAAAATGAAATTAGGAATATATAGAAATCTATAGGAGAGGACAATGAATGGTAGAGAAGAGAAAAATTGTAGATAGATAGATAGAGAGAGAGAGAGAGAGAGAGAGAGAGAAATTGGGAAAATGAGTGAGTGAGAGAGATAGAGATAAAGAGAAAGAGAGAGATAGAGAGAAAGTTACTAGTGTGTGTTGTTATATGAGTGCTACCAGTCACAGTCTAGGTAAAACTTTGGGCCATGCACACCTCAATTTTTCTTCCCTCAACCACGGTGCCGTGTAGACGCTCCCTAGCGCGGTCCGCGTCAGCGCTATTTGCGAATGTTACAAAACCGAATCCCTGCATGCAAACAAAACATGCATTATAATCAAAACTGGCGGCGTATAAAAAATATATAATATATATATGTAACAACGTGCAACAAAAAATTTGTAACATGTATGCATAATATATTTGTTTGTGATTAATTAATAACAGGGACACCGGCAATAAAGTGACTAGATACGCAGGCTGGATAGGATTTTAAAGACTTTCTTAATCATCTCCCTTTTTATTTTCTTTAATAAATATAACAAAAAGAAAGTAACAAACAAATAAATATCTTAAATATCATGGTTTTCCAATTGCATCTAAGCTATAAAGGATATGAAGCACAAGTGGATGGTTGAAATTAGTTATGCTAAAGATTACAAAACATTGTATACTTAAATGTCCTGAATAAATAAATAAATAAATAAATCTAACAAGCATTTGGGTCTTCCAGAGGATGCAGAAACCTTATTATTAGCTTTATTATTATAAATAATAATATTATTTTAGTTGATGATTTACAAAATCAAAGTTTGTATTTGTGATTTTATATATATAAATGTGTATAATTGGTAAAACTCTAAAAAAGCTAAATTTACAACATGGAAAACCAAAATTTTTGTTTAATTCATTTTGCTATATATAATCATTTCAAATATAGGTACATGTATATGTAGATATACATATATTTGAAATGCGAAGATAATAAAGGGAGATTTAAGAATAGTTCAATATATATAATTGGGATATAGGTAACTATGAAGGTATAATGATGAAGCATATTTAAATATCACTCAAGGTAATTAGCTCGCTTGAAGGTTATGCAAATACATTTTCTTTTCTTCAATGCCTATTTTTCATTTTAAGAAAATATGCATCCAATATTCAACTGGTCCAATCTTTTGGGAGTGATTTAAACATGCTCACCACTCTACAAATAACGTCAACAAATATATAAAAATAAAACAAAAATTAATTAAACTCAAATTAAAAAAAATAATAATAAATTAAAATACAAAAAGAGTAAAAAAAGAAATGGAATGGTAAATAAATTTCTACAAGAAAGGCCGGTGTCCATGTATTAGAAAATTAAAATATTTTTTTTTTTTTAAATTAAAGTAAAAAAAAAAAGAAAAAAAAATGACACGTTTTAATGTGTTCCTGGCTTGAATTATATATAAAAAAACAATTTTTATTAAAAACTTTTTTTTTGTTCATTATTATTGGTCCAATGCACTAAAAATGGATGCAACGCAAAAGTTTTTACACAAGTACAGCGATTTAAAAATGTCATCAGATTATAATTTAAGAAAATATATATATATATGTAATGGCTCGACAGATAAGAAAAAGTAAACCACGGTGCCACATTGCAGTCACAAAAAACAAGGGGGGGGGGGAGTGAGAGAAAGAGAGAAAGAGAGAGAGAGAGATAAATATTGAGAATCATTTAACATTCTAATATGTAAAATAATTTGTCATTATTTGTAACTGGAGTGAGAGAGTTGAAAAAGTTAATAAATTTTATTTCATTGAAACAAATTGCAGCCCCAAAAATTGAAATTAATTTAAAATAGGGTTGAGAGAGGAAATATATTTGTTTTCAATTATTTTGAATGAATGAATTTCAATGGATAAAAATAAAGTGACAATGTATAAAGAGAGAAAGAGAGGAAGAGTCGAGGGGCTGCGTACACCCAGGCGACCCCGGCGACCTGTTCTTGGGGCTGGTGACGGGGCTGGGCGTGGCTGAGGGCTGTGGGAGCTGGGCAAGGAGAGCGCTTTAGGATGTCCTGGACCAGCATCACACCTACCCCTTTCTACACACAAATCAGCAAAATAATTATAATAGTATATAATTTTTTAATACCCATATTTAATTACAAGCAACTTTCTCAAGGTACGGCTCGAAAATAAACCTAACAACTAAAATTCGAAATCATTTTCCAAAAATAACTTCCGAGCAAAAAGAGAGAGAAGGAGAGATAGAGAGAGATTTGGGGGGGGGGGGGTAGAAAGATATATATATATACTTAAACAAACCAAACGAACAATTTTGTTTATATATTCAACTTTTGTTTATAAGAAGTATGTTTTCAAGTTTGATTGGGTCTATTTGTACGACAGAAGAGAAGAGAAGGTAAAAAAAATGCTCGCGGTCATTGCTTAGATCTTAGAAGAACAGTTCGTTAACAAGAATTTCAACTAAATTCAGGAAATATTCAATTGATTAATTATTATAATATACTCTAATATTTATAAAGAAATGTAATTTTGTTTACAAGAAAATGTATGAAGAAATACCTTGAATATTGAAGTTAATTTATGACGATTAATTGATGTAAAAATTGAATGAAAATTTCAATATATAAATGAGCTGTGGCCAGGCACATTACCGACCGACGATATGAAATAAATTAATTTCCAAACAACATTATATATATAAATGTTAAATATAAATATAAAGTCTCAAAAAACAATATTTTTAAAACTTGAATTAAAATGACTAAATTATATTATCTTGGCTTTTATTTTTAGTTTAATTAGACATTTATTAATTATTACAATATTTTAAGTGAAAAATTTCCAACAATAAATATAAAATTAATACTTCCGGTTTCCGTTGATGAATTCATGCTACCGATGCATTAAGTAAATATAGCAAATTTTTTTTCAAAATCCCTTGAGCCGTTCAAGCTGTACACGTCTATACGGACACACAATAGACAGACGGACAATCATCATGTTAAATATACTTTTTCTGTTAACAAAATGCATGATTTGTGGCGATATGTAAAAATCTCCACATGTGAAATTTGGTGTGAAAAGAATACCTTCCCTTCCTATCGTCGGTCGGTAAAAAGGATGTTGTAAAGGGTAGTGTCATATTTGATCAGTTAAGAAAATACTTCAAGAAAAATAATAAATTTCTTAGATAATAATAGTAGTTGTTCACAATTTTTCTTTTAAAATTTTATTTAAATTTAATAAAAACTAATTAAATTTCAAATGATCTAAGAACAAAGATCACAATATAATTTTTTAATAATAATTTATTATCTATAATTCGATATTTTATAAAATCTTTTTAAATGACATAATTTTAATGAACTTTTAAACATTTAGGGATAGTAAAAAATTAAACAAAAAAACAAAATACAAAAATAAATAAATAGAGATAAGATAATCAAAGAGAGAGGCTTCTTTCTATCCCTGTTTATTAGTCAAGCTAAACGAAAAGATTTTTATAAACACAGAAAGATTTACAAAATGGAGAGAGAAAATTCTGTCTTGGATGTTTTTTTTTTAAATCATGACCAACATAAATTAGTTATATTGATTTAGAAGAGAGAGAAAATAGGTATTCGCGGTTGTATATTTAAAAACAAACTAAAAACTAAAGCTTGTTGTTTAAAAAAAAGCAAAAGGTTAATACTAACCACACATGAAGTCAATATATATATATTAAGAATATAATTATTATAATAATAATCTAGTATCAATCTGTAGGGCCAGTAAAAAAGTCAGGCGCACAAATAGGGCCAACTAAAGGCATTCCGGGAGACACGCAACGTTATTCAAAAGAGATAGAGAAAGGGAGGATTAAAGATTTGGTTAACTATTATAAGAGAACGGTAACGTCGATATTTTCTGGGACCAGCATCACTAACTGCGCAGTCAGTGAAGAAATCAAAAGTAGAAAATTGATATATATATATTTATATATAAATTTATAAATATAATATATAAAAGTAAGGCAACAATTTTCGGCAATGCACGAATAATGATAATTAAATAATAAAATAGTCCTTTCACCTTTTTAAGACATGGACGGAGACATTTTATTCATTAGAAAATTATCCCCTCCTATCATGGATTATTTCTACATATATTATCCATTAAATATTCTCTACCCTTTATATTTTATGAATACTAGTCTAAAATTAAATGAAACTATATATATATATATATCGTAAAAATATATATTTTTTTAAAAAAAAAACATCTTAAATTATATATTAGTTTCTGAAAAATTTCTGTAAAAAAATTCAAACAAAATTTATCATTGATATTTTGATATTTTAATAATAAATAAAAGTGTATATTATTCATTTTTAATCAACATAAATAAATTAACAAATTAAATTATTAATTTATATTCTTTGTTCAAAAACTATGTATTACAAATAATTATAAATAAAAATCATCAGCGTGCTGTTTAATTCCTTATTTATTAATTTTTTTTTTAAAATATATTTTAATAAGCGCATTTTTATAATCTTTTCATTAGTGATAAAATTTATTATTATTTTAGCATGCATTTGGTTTAGTTCTTAGTTTTAGTTAAAAATTGTATTTTAACCAAAAATGAAACCGATTGTGGAATAAATAAATGCATATAATATATTTGGCGCCTCGACCATTAAAGAATTAGTAAAGTGAAAAAAGAAGCAAATAAAAACTATTTTTTTAATTAATAAAATAAAAGGAACATTCCAATTTAGATATAAAAAAAATCTATATATATTGATATTTAAAAAATTAGACACCCTTAATATTTTATAAACATGACAAAATGAGACAGTGGAATGCTTGACAGGATTTATTTAGGGGTTATGTAAATATATGTATTTATGTATGTATGTGAGGGAAATCACTTGATAAAGTGTGCTTTCAAATAAATTAAGAGTGAAGAAAAATAATTTACAATTAATGTCTCCGGAATGTCTCATCACATGGCTAAAAAGGTTCAAGGTATTTAAAAAAAAAATAAATAAAACAAAATAATAAATGAAAAACCACAAGGCTTGGAGCGAATGAGCAACACTGTTCAGCCCGCAGACGAGCGACAGCAATAGCAGCTGTTCATCAATGCAGGCCTATTTCCCAGTCGGAATGTCGACAGTTTTCCAATTAAAATAAAAAAAATAAAAAAAAAAAAAAACGAACAAGAAAATAATCAAACCAAATAATGCTTCTGTCGGCAAAGATGGTTAAAAATTGACAGCCTTCAGCAGTATGGCATTTAATGGGTTAATTAAGAGAAGACAAGATCAAATATATCTATATATAAATATATGATATATATATTTATATATATATATAAATAATTGTAATGTAATGTAGTGTCTTAATAAATATTGCTGTGGCTCACCATACGTGCTTCAAGAAGACCATTTGCGATTAATTTAACAAAAACAACAAATTCTAAAATAAATAGCAACGCAACAGAGATAGGATGCAGTTCAAAAGCGAGTGAGAGAGACGGCCACGGAAAACTGTCGAGCGCACCGGGGGTTGGTATCTCAGGAAGATGGCCAAGGGTGGAAAAAGGAGGTGGATTAATGTTGATTGGGGTCAAGAAAATAGAAGAGAGAAAGTAGAAGAATTAGAGAGAAAAAGTAGTGTGAGAAAGGCTGTCTGCAGGGGGCGGCGAGAGCCCCGCTGCTGTTTTTTTTTTTTTTGGGGGGGGGGGCATTTAAGGGCACTCGACACGATTCAGGGACCCCTTTCAGCTTGCTTCTTCACCGTTGAGAAACACCCACTATTTTTACATGGAGACATTTCTATTCTACAAATTTAAAAAAAAGAAATAAAATTTACGTCATCGCCTCTTCAAAAAAAAGACTTATCAACTCAAACGTTTTTTCCTTATATAAAGAAGAAAGTTTTTGGTATATATCCAAGAAAACATTTTATTACATGATATTTTTATTTCCTTTATATATCAATCATGAATTCATTTAAGTTTATATATAACTAAATATTTTTGATTAAATGGTTAATTTGATTTTCATATTGAGCGCTTAAAATCTCGTAAAACAAAGGATTTTTTTTATATAATTTAATCTATATTACCATATGGTATAGTAATAAAACAAATATATTTTATTTATACAGGTGTTATTTAGTAATACACTAAACAAGAATTAGTATAACAAATTTGTTTATTAATTTATTAAAAAACTAGGTGACATTTTTTTTTTTTTAATATAATTTTGATTATGTGATGAGGAGAATACATTAATGGGATGAACTAATAATAACAAAAGGATCGAAAGACAAAAGGTTCAAAAGCACCATTCCAAAAGTGAATTCTACAGTGTTTTATATAGCTAAAATTATATTATGTTCCTAAGGTGAAGTAAGCCAAAATTTATATATTAAAAAAAAACAACTAATTATTCCTAGAAGATCTAATGGAAATGATTTACTTATTTTTTTTTTTTATTTATTAATATATTTTGTAGGTTTGTATAATATGAAAGTGGGAAATATTATGAGAATCAGTTATATCATCACCATCGATTTAGATTTAATGGATTGATGAGTTTGATTTTAAAGACATTACCTTTCAAAGATATGTAGTTTAAATGAAAAGACAGTGTATGTATATTTCAATCCATACCAATAAAAATAAATCGCCTTATGTTATATTATCTTATACATGTTTTAATTGAATAATGGTTATATAGAAAATTAATTTGCATCACTATTAGGCGGATTATTTTCATTGTGATAGATTGTTAAAAAAAGAAAAAAAAAAAGGGAAAAAAAGGGAGAGAAAGAAAAATGTCTTCTTTGATATTAAGATAAAGTCTTTAGATTCATTTAGAATAATTTATGTATTTATTGATGATTAGAAAGAAAAAAAAATTTTTTTTATTGTGTGTGTGTATGTGTGACCCCTGCTGCTCGCCATGGGTACCGAAAAAATTCAAAACGAGCCAACAAAAGAAAGTTTTGGGCACTTGAATGGCATTTGTGACATGCGGTAGAATAATGATATTAATGAATCTACAGCCTGGCATTATCAAGTCACATCTAGGTCTGTGGTGGCGGGTGGTGGCACCACTAGCTCACGTGTCAGGAGGATTCACTACGGATCGTTCACTGCAGAAGTACAATCCAAAAAAACACGAGTCTCTCAAAAAACGGTGCCAACAGTAAATGAATATAATATATAATAATATATATATATATTGGTATACGTCACAAGAAAAGCGCCAAAATAAGCAACAATCAAGAGTCAGAAATAAAAGAATTAATTAAAAAATCGTTTCTTTATGGATTTTTGGATGGAATGACGTTTTAGTTAATATATTATTATTTAAAAAGAGAAAATTTGAGTTTTTATTTTTTAACTAAAATTGGAGGGAGACCTTGAGTGGTCGTGATGGCGTAGTTCGACCCGGGCAAAACGCCTAGCCGACTCATTTTGAATATTGAACTAAGGTTTTATCAAAAAAAAAAAAAAAAAAAAAAGAAAAAAAAAGAAATAACACAAATATTAAGAAATCAAAAACACACATATATATATATATTTATATTTATATATCTAATATATATATAAATATAGCTGTGTGTATACTTTATATAAATTTATATAATATAACCGAGATGTTTTTATTGTAACGTTCACCATCAGCGACCAGCAAGGGGAAAGTACAATCTGGACCGGCCATTTAAACATTTAAATTAAATAATAGTTTAAAAAAAAATGAGAAATAAAAAAAAGTATTTCAATCTAATCTATAAAGTATGATTTTTTTTTTTAAAAAACAAGAAAAAAATAATTATTGTACCATGTTTTAGATAAAAAATTTGTTGCACGTCTGGATTGTACTTTAATAATTCTGAATTAAATTATAAAAATAAATTAATATGTTATATATATATATATATAAGTATATCCTGAAAAAATTGGATTAAAAGTATATAATTTTAAAAATAATTTTTTTTTTTTTTTTTTTTGCAATTTGATTATATTTAAATTAAATTTTTAGCCAAAATATAATATAATTAATATATATAAACATATATATGAAAAAAATTATATAATTAAATAACAAATGTGAATGTGATTTTAATAAAATTTCTTATATACTAGTGGCAAAATTATAGATAGATATAAAAATTAAAACAATAAAGCAGGAAAATGAATTCCATATGCTTACCTTGGATCCTCGTTCATTAAATATAATCTCCACGTCCAAAATTGGGCCAAATTGCTAAAAAAGAAAAATTACAAAATGAATTAATTGATGTGTTATTTTTTTGATTTATTAAATATAATTTATTTTAAAATAATTGACTGTTGGTGGTCATACATAAAATTGTTTAAACTCTTTTAAATTATTAATTTGAGAAGTTTTGTTAAATTAACAAAGAGCGTATATACATTCCTTTACAGGATCTATGTATCCATTTTCTACCCCTTTACTTTTTCGTTATTGAATTCACTATTAAATCCTTCCATTGCCTGCATCTACAATTTATGTTTTAATTACTCTACTTTACTAGAATAATTCATTTTCTTTTAAATTAAGTCCACCTGTCAATCTCATGCTTATCTAATTTTAGCAAAAAAGAATAACGATTATTTTGTCTAAACATTCAAATTCAAATGATATATAAAATGGAATCATATATATGAATATATATAGTATATATATCTTATCTTATTATGCTAGCTAAAATTGTATATATCTATATTTCTATATATATTTCTATATATATTGGTTCTCAAAAACCGCTCTAACGATTTTTTTCAAATTCACACTAGATATAGTATTTATAAAGAAAAATTAAGTTTTATTGATCATATCTCTTGAAACATACAGCTTCATTATTTATTTCTTAATTAAAAATTATATATGGGTGACGTCAATGGCATCCATTTTGAAATTTTACTCCCGCCTTTTTTTAAAGGATATTGTATTAATATTTTTTTTATATTTAAAATATTTTAAAATTTATTATTTAATTTCGAAATAAAATTAAAAATATTTATTTTTAATAAAATATATATATATTTATTAATCTCTCTCAAAAAAAAACAACAAAATAAAATACGGTTGGTTGACTCCCGCTTTTTTTTAAATGATATTGTATTAACATTTTTTTATATTTAAAATATTTTAAAATTCATTATTTAATTTCGAAATAAAATTAAAAATATTTATTTTTAATAAAATATATATATATTTATTAATCTCTCTCAAAAAAAAAAACAACAAAACAAATAAATGTCTTTGAAAGATGGTAAAAATATGTTTGTTATTATCAAAATATCTTAGACCAGTGGTAAGAACAATTGTTTTTACTCCCCGAGTTCGAAGGATCGAAACTCGCCGCGTGCATTTTTTTTTATCTATTTTCGTGATTTATTTATTCATTGTTCTTTTATTAATTAAGTTTTAGATAGTTTTATAATTTTTAATATTTTTTCAATAAAATATTATTTATTACATTTAATAATTGTAATAAATAATTATAGAATTGTATATCAATATTTTTTAAAGGGTAGAGCGAGAGCTCGGTGTCCCAGGTATTAATATTACCAGCCAAATCCAATAATAATGAATCATTTTTTTTAACTTAAGTACCGAGCCGAGGCTCGGGGTCCCGGTACTATTTATAATATATATATAATATAAAAGTATTTCCTAAAAGAATATGATATAAAATAAATATTTTTGTAATGTATTTATTTTTTAGTTGATTTATTTTAGTTTTGTAGTTTATTTTTATATATATATATATATATACATTCTGTTTATTTCAATAATAATGCGATAAGTCAAAAGCAAAGTCTATGGCCTTCTTCGTTGGTTTATCATCTAATATTAAATTTCCAATAACACTGACATTACTCTAATATTAATATCACAACGAAATTATTATTGTATTTGAAATGATAAGATACAGAGATTATCTACTGTCATAGCAAGTCTGTAATAGATTATTTATTATAATATATGTGTACTATATATATATATAATACATACATATGTTTTCGATATATGTATGAGTTAGGGAGGAAGAAATAAGTCGGAGAGGGGTTGAAAAATGACAAATAGTAAATTTTAAAGGTTAAATGAAATTTCCATTCCAACAAAAAAATTTAATTAAGCAATAATGATAAACGAGAATTCTCAAAGTTTAATAAAAAAATGAATATACAAATTGGTCAATGAGAGAAACAATAGAATTGCATTATTGCTTGGTAAAAAGGATTAAATAGGCAATCCATTGAATGATTATTTGTTTCTTGAAAATAATTGTTTTTTGTTTTTCAAATAAACATTTTGATTGAAAATTAATATTCAGCTGAATTAGTATTAACATATATATATATATATATATATATATATATATATAATTTAAATAAAATATACACTCTAAAAATGTTTAAAAATATTTGTAATAGTGTAAATAAACTACTAAGTATGTTTTTCCTGAAAATTATTTGAAAAAATGACATTTTTCTAAGCGTTCCACTTTTTTTGCACCTCAGTATATATATATATAGGAATAGGATATTTAAATTAATTTTGATAAGCACCCTCTTAGTGTAATCAAGATACATCGGGTTACAGATTAATCCTTTTAATCAGATAGAAGGTAGAAAAGAAGAGGATGATGAGATTATTAGGTTCAAGTTCAGGAGTAGAGTATCTCTTATTATAGATTATTATAAAAAATAGATTATCTATTTTTTAATGTGATTTCTAAATTTTAGGAGTTGCTTCTCTGTACCAAATAAATAGTATTTATACACTTATTTATTTATTCTTTCAACTAATCAATACAAATCGGAATAATATATGTATATAATATTGTAATCATATGCATACTATTATTTTCATTCATATACAATATTAACTTAAATAAGTTGACCTGTGGCCAGGCTCAGAACCGACCGACGGTTTGAAATAAATTAATTTCCAGCTACAGAAACAATTTCAAATAATTTAAATGTATCTATTAATGCAATAACTATTTTTAAGTTTATTTTATTTATAATATATAAGTATGAAGGGCTGGGTGACGTCATATAATTTTAAATTAAGAAAAAACTAATTAAGATGATTTTCCCGAGGATAAAACAAATATAAAGTGCTTGATTTGTGGAGATAAGTAAAAAAAATCTCATGTGAAATTTAGTATGAAAATAACCCTTCCCTTCCTATCGGCGATCGCTAATACTACCACTTCCGGTTTCTGGATATACACCAAAAGTTGATCAATTCATCATACTGATGCATTAAGCGAATATAGCAAATTTCATCAAAATCGTTGAGCCGTTCAGGCTCTTCACATCTATACGAAAGGACGGACGGACAAACATGCTAAAAATAGTTTTTCTGTTAAGAAAATGCATGATTCGTGGCGATATGTAAAAATCTCCACATGTGAAATTTGGTGTGAAAACAATATCTCCCTTACTATCGTCAGTCGGTAAAAATCTTAAGCATCCGGTGTGCATTCAATAATCCAAGGACATGACTTGAATTGTATTAATGTTAATAATAAAATTCTAATAAAAGCCTTAGCTTTTAGTGGATAATCAATATTCTTACGTTAGCAAACACGCAAATTTGATATTTGCTTGGAAATTTAAGATTTATACAAAGGAGAAAGAAATTATTAAATGACACATTTTTAATCTTTGACTAACAATGAAATATCATTTGTTCGATTTAAAATTATACTTTCCTCCTTAATTAATTTAGAGCCTTCTACAATATAATATATAAAACGGTATATTTATTTGACTGTTATTTTGATTAAAATGAAATGAAATTTGCATATATATATATTATTATTCTGGAAAAAAGCTCGATCATATTTTTATTATGAAAGAATATTTTTAATATATATATATATATTATATATTAAATACTATGAGTTGAAATATAGATATATATAGCTTTATAATTTTGAAAATTGGATTTATTATAATATCTTGAAAACTCAAAAAAATATTTTTATTTGAAAAACTTGGTTAATATGAATAAAATGAAGAAAAAATAAGTTGACCTGTGGCCAGGTCCGAACCGACCGACGGTTTAAAGTAAATTAATTTCCAGCTACAGAAACAATTTCAAATAATTTTAATATATCTATTAATGTAATAAAAAACAGATAGACATATAACATAAATATTTTTAATTTTATTTTATTTATAATATATATGTAAGACCAGGCTGGGAGGTCATGAAGGGCTGGATGACGTCATATAATTTTAAATTAAGAAAAAACTAATCAAGATGATTTTTCTCGAGGATAAAACCAATACAAAGTGCATGATTTGTGGTGATATGTAAAAAATCTCCTCATGTGAAATTTGATTTGAAAATAACCCTTCCCTTCCTATCGTCGAACGCTAATACTACCACTTCCGGTTTCCGGATTTGCACCAAAAGTTGATCAATTCATCATACTGATGCATTAAGTAAATATACCTAATTTCATCAAAATCCGTTGAGCCGTTCAAGCTGTACACATCTATACATACGGACGGACGGACAGACATCATGCTAAAAATACTTTTTTTCTGTTAAGAAAATGCATGATTCGTGGCGATATATAAAAATCTCCACATGTGAAATTTGGTGTTAAAACAATACCTCCCTTACTATCGTTGGTCGGTAAAAATCAATAAGATAACAAAATATTGTAAAAAAATCTGACTAAGAAGATTGTGGGTGGTCCATAATCCAGAATAGATAAATCATCCAAGACATGTTGACCAGCTAATTTTAATAATATCTATCATTTTATTAATAATTTTATAAAATAGAGAGAAAGAGGGAGAATTAACAGAATAAGACAGGAGATGAAGGGAAAGGTAATTTGCATGAGAGAACAATAGTTATTGATTATTATTAGTTCATATTTGTTTTCAGAAGGACTTAAATGTCATGTTGTCTTTCTGCTTAGATTAACATGTTACGTATTATGATTATAATTGTATTTATTATAAATTGAGTCCCGAATGTAAGATGGATAGTACCATTGTCTACAAAATTGAATTGTGCAGCGATTTGTGGGTACTTATAGATCTATTTATAGTGGTGGGTTCTTTCCTCATGGTTAATAAACATAAAGAGTCCACAAATAGAATTTCCAATAACTTTTTTATGTTTAAATAAATCTATTAAAGATTATTTTTTTCAATAATTAGATTATATAGTGTAATCTGAAATGTGTAATGAGTTACAATCTTCATGTTAGAAAAGAGAAATATAATTATATATTTCTCATTGCATATTATCTACCTCTTCCATCCAAGAAAATCCATTGAAAATGAAACATTCAACACAAAAGTTCACTTCCTTATTTTTTATTTATAGAATTAATTTATATAATATTTTCGCTCTTTAATTTATAAAAGATGTATTTTTTCACATATGTAACCAATATTAAATAACAACATAAACACTCAAAAGTAAAGAATTATTTAGAGACTTATAAATTAAATTACAAAAAATTAAATTAATATCATTTAAAAAAAATAATCAAAAAATAAATAAAAAAAATTTTGAGAGGTACTTGTAAATGTATTGTTAACCGAGTTGTTAATTAAAACGATAATCTAATAGTTGTATATGTCAGAGGTGGATTAAACGCCGGGCGGACCGGGTGGCCGCCCGGGGCCCACCGAAACCTAAATAAAAATATTTCCTTAAAAAAAATTTTAAAAAATTGTTGAGTTTATGGATAATCGGAGTTTAAATAAAACAAGTTATTCTTGATACAGATCTCACTCACTCGACCCCAATAAAATTTATGTATTTTTTACATAAGTACTATATATGTAAGTATAAAACAGCCTAAATTCTAATATAAACAAAATTTGTCTTTCAATTATAATTATAAATAGCAGACGGCCCATTTCAACTTTACCGCCCGGGGCCCCCCAATCAACTTAATCCGCCACTAGTATATGTTAAATAATATATTATAATATAATATATATATATATATATATATATATATATATATATATATTAAAATATTCAATACCTAATTAACCCGAAAAAAGTTCATGTTTAAATATTTTCAAATTTTAGACGTTAACAAAAAAGGAGTATTAGATGAGATTTACTGTTGCCCGAGGTTAAAAAAGAGGCAAAATGATTGGTTGGTTTTGGTGTATCAACTGTAAATCCCATACCATTTTCTATTGGATTGTTTAGAAAATGAATTTCGTTGTTGCCATATGTCTGTCAACGTAGGTACAAATCCAATGAGTTGCCAGACACACCTCAACCCCCCACCCACCCCTAAATGACAAATTGTTATGAGTTTTATGATTGAAAATTAATGTCAGTTTAATCAAATAATTTTTCCAACCTCTTCTCTCATATATCAAAATCTAAATTTTCATTTAATTGTAATATGCAACAAAAAAACAATTAAAAAAAAATTAATCAGTAGAGTATTAAAAAACGAACATACAAAAATACTAAAATATAATGAAAGGAAGTTTGAATAGATTTAAATAGAACGTAGTAAAATAAAGTGATGAATTTATATTTGAGAGGAAAACTTTTAATGTGTGAAAATTAATTAAACTTAAATTTAACTACTCTAAATTAAATAGTGTGAACTGTTATAGAAAATTTAACTTTTCAACAACAACAACAAACCCACACTTATCAAAATGAGAAAATTATTATTATCATATTATTTGTTAAGAAAAGCCAAAAATAATTGTATTCTTTATCTTTTTATATGAAATTATTATTTTTTCCTCTCTATTTATTTTAAAAAGATTATTTTCGAAATATTTGCATTCAATCTTTTTAAACAATGAATTATTATAATATTTCACTTTTTATTTTAAATTCTAATATTCAAATATCAATTCACTTAAATCATTTATTCTAAAAGTTCTCATTTTAATTAATTGATTAAAATATTTAGATCATATTTAACTTAATTTTTATTTATTCTTTCTATATATTTGAATATTTCTTCTTTTCTATTTGAAAGTGAAAGGTTAAAAAAACAGAATATATTATTTTTAATGTTTTATGGATACAAAAATATTTTCAAAACGTCAATTAAAATGACTAAATTATATTATTTTTGTTTTTGTTTCAATTATTAATTAATTACAACTATATTTTAAGTGCGAAAATGATTTCTTGGTTATATAAAATTAAAATATGATTTTTTAGACAAATAATATAAACGAGATGTTTTAAATTTTGAGTATTTTTTTAAAATTTGTTTTAAATCAAAATTATTGTATTCTATTATATTTTTTTATTAATGGGCTTCTTTTTTTATTTTTAATTTTTAATAAATTCTCTTTTTTTGATATGATATTAATAAAAAATAATATTAAATTGTATATAAATTTAAAAATTAGAATATTTGAATTTGTTTAAATTTTAACACATGTAAACAATCATATGCATTAAGAATGGAAAATTTTGAAAATCAACTTGGTATTAAATTCAGAAAAAAATACTGATATATAGAATATATAGACTATTCGAATATAATTAGAAACTCTTTCTCTCCCTCTATTTTAAATTAAAAAAAATGTAGTGTTAAGAAATTAAGATGCCTTATACAACATGGATGGGTAAAAGAATTGGGCTGAAAGAGGAGGCAATTTATAATTTTCTTCTAATTCAGATTTAGAAGTCTTTGCAAAGCGTATGACTCACAATCAGTTTAAATTGAAATTTATATAAATTAACAAAGTGAAAATTTTTATTTGTTTAAATTTTATTATAATGAATCAAAAAAAATTAAATATATAGATCGCGTGATTAAGAGAAGCAAGAAACTTGAGAGAAAATAACTGTTGGATGGAGGTCGGACATGACAGAAACTGTAAGCGAAATCTTCATGTTGCGACTAATAATTTTCAAATCTCCTAGCACCACAGAATTAGATAAGTTTCTTTTAAGGGATGAAATTAACTATGATCTAAAAAAATTAATAAATGAACTTAATAATAAAAAACAAATAAATCAATTAATTTAAAATAATACTATTAATGAATGTATATATTGTTTTATACCGTTAATTTTTATAAATTTTGTCTCAAATCTCTAACTTTGCATTTGCTCAAATTTCATTATAATTAAAAATATTCAATAATAATCTAGCAATGGAAATAAAATATCAAAATCAAATGATCAAGAAAACATAACAGTCCGAAGCCCCCCTGAGCAGCTAGTTATATATAAATATATTAGAAAACCGAATTCAATTAATTTTTATTTAATATAATATTTTTTTGTTTCAATGGAAGTTGGTTAGAGTTAATTGTGATTTGGAGAACTTCCAGGGTTTTTGTTTCTTTAAAGTGAGAATAAAAACCTCCCAGATATCCAGATATATCCTTTAAATAATTGAGAGATATTTGAGTACAACCAGTAAATAAATAATTGATCCCTAATGTTGAATTAAAAGGTTAAGCAGATGTCCTTTAAAAGGATTGCTGGCAGCCGTGAATTATCAGTATTATTATAATTATAAAATAGTATAAGGCAAGTAGGGTATTAAAGCTTTTTGCTTAAGAATAAATTTGGCGTGTCCGTGATAGGCCTGAATAAAACCTCTGCCTAAAAAAAAGAGTCTTACTAAGTAAATTTGATAATGTTATTTCGAATTTATTCTATTATACTCATGCGACCTTAATTGTACAATCGGTACTAAATAAATAACTTAAGAGAGGGAAATTATATAAGAATAATTTATATAAAAAAAGAAAGAAAGAAATTTTATTATATTTAGATATCAAATAATAAACAAGATATATTTACAAACTTTGATTCATATTACGGTACACATATGTTTATTGTACAATTTAAGTTACACGAATGCCTAAGCTTAACTTAGGTTGCTGGATAGAAACTCAACGGGGGGATCTACTGGTTTCTATTTATTTTATAACCTTTAACACGAGACACTTAATAGATAGACGTTATTAATAGAAAAAGTCAGTACGATACGGTAATGCTGTGATGATATAGGAAGTAGGTGTATTTTCTTCGTTTTCCAACTAGAGACAAAAAGGCATAACGAAAAGCGATATCCGGAAACGGCGATGACTTAAAACTTGCACGTAACCTGAACTTGCGGTAGTCTAAAACAGCAGCTAACCGGAAACTTGCGGTAGCCTAGAACTGGCGGTATCCTAAAACTTGGCCGTAACCTAAAAACTGTAATAACTCATTACGGTACGATATCTGATAAGGGCGGTATTTATTGCAGGTAAATATCACAACAATATATATATTTTATTCTTACAGACACTACTGGAGAGAAACGTTTACGGTAGAATTTTCGGTAAGATGCAATACATTAATTAATTCGATAGCGAGACGATAATATTTCATCCATTGGACAGGCGAGAATATCTCTTTCTTTTCACTTCATCCTATCACTAGGCTATATCCCCTCCAATCCATTAGTCAATCATATTGATTCCGATAGATGGCACGGGTATGTCCATTTGTGCTTGTACGACTTTTCCTCTAATATTCAATCTCGGCGTTACATACCCCCTTCCAGAGGGAACGTCGTACAGAAAGTTTTGTCGGAATGGTCCGGTACGGAATTGTTTGATTTTAATCAGTACGGGATTCTTGGTAAAACTTCAAGACGGAAGGATGCCATGAACCGGCGAACTCATTATTCAATGAACGCAGTTTACAGGTTCCTCCTGGGCTTATCCAATCTATTACAAAGGAGTCTTCAAAGATACGATACATGATTTTCCACGCGAATGGAGAAACCATGAGCTCACGTGAGGGCAGGGTTGCCAATCCCTGAGGTAGATTTCTTTTCTATTGGCTTGATAGAAAATATCCACCCGTTACCCGGTCGATTACAAAGAGACTTTCAAAGATACGATACATGATTCTTCCATGTGAAATGGAGAAACCATGAGCTCACGTGAGGGCAGGGTTGCCAATCCCTGAGGTAGATTTCTTTTCTATTGGCGTGATAGAAAATATCCACCCGTTACCCGTGTATGCGTAATGTTACGTGACTCTTCATCGGCAACAGGTACTTGTAGCAGGACTTGCTTCATATCAAGTTTAGAAAATTACTAATTCATACAGGTAGGCTCATTCTCCACTGATGAGATCGGAATATCATCACTCTTCTCCAAGGGTGACACTTTAGGTTCACGAAAGAGCGAGACAGTTTTGTCCAACGGCAACGGTATTGAAGTTTTCCCAGTAGGCAGTAAGGTATTATCGGTTGGTGGCGACACGGAAATCTTCTTAGAGGGCGGAAAGGTATCATCGATTGGTGGCGACGCGGAAATCTTCACAGAAGGAGGAAAGGTATTATTGGTTGGTGGCGGTACGGAAATCTTCGCAAAGGGCGGTAAGGTATTACTTTAGGAACTCGGGACGGAAAGGAAACTGGACCTTTAGAATCTGATTTACTAATAGCACGACTACGACCAATGTTATCTATTTTCATGAGCTCCTCTACACGGCTACGCTCCGTTACAAACTCTATGAGTGACTCATAAGTCGGTATGGTTGTCGACGACTGCTTGTCCTCGAACGCTCTCCTCGTGCCAGAACCTAAGTTATTTAATGCTAACTGTAATTTAATAAAATCTCCCACATCCGGTAAATTTAGTGACATTAAAGCACTCATATTGCTGACATGTACACTGAGAAATCGTTGAAGGCTACTATGGGATGAATTTGTTAGCGGTAGAAATTCGGTAATTCGAGATAAATATAAGCTAGCCAATCTTCGTTTATTCTGGTATCTAGCTTTTAATGCTTCTAGAGCCAGTACATAGTTTTGGGGCTCAAGGGCATATGCAGAAATAATTGCGGCAGCATCGTCTCTCAAACAAGTTCTCAAATATTGAAACTTTTTAATATCTGGTATGTTGGGGTCACTATCGACTAGCGACTGAAACAGAGAATAAAATGATGACCAGTCCTCGATATTACCTGTGAAGGTAGGAAGTTGTATTTTAGGTAACTGTCCCTCAGCCGAAGTTCTCGAAACAGTTCCCGTCGGAATAGTAACCATCTTGGCTTCCTTGGCCGCTAGATATTTACTCTTGGCTCCATCCAACAACTCGAAAAATCTATTCTGGACCTGTCCGGTATCTAATCTTAATTTTCGATCTTTAACTTTAACATTAATGACTCTAATTTCCGCCGTTAACTTCAAAAACCTTGTCTCGTACTCCGATAATCTGTCAAATTGTGCACGATAATCCTCTACGTTATCCGGTATTATTGATCGAAATCTACTGTGGAGGTCTGTCATCAGGGAGAACAAATCTTCTCTTTCTGATTGCAGAATTTCTAAATTTATTATTAATTCTTCCGCCATCGTTAAAGGGAATTCTATTCTAACCAGCAACCTAGTACAAAATAATTATACAAGAAAACAAAAAATATTACAATACAAAATAAATAATAATCAAATACAACAACAAATTATTATATGATTTATAATATTATATACTTCAGACAAACAGTTATTAAATCACCCACTCAATAATAATTTTATCCTAACTAAACGAAATTTTAAATAACTTATTTTATTTATAAAAAATCAAATAAATTATTTCTGAATTATTTTTAAATAAATCATAAGCTTATTTATAAGCATAAGTTTATACAACCCTTAAAGATAAAAATAATTATTTTCGATAAAATTACTTTAGAATTGAACACTATTAATATTTATAACTATTAATCTTATTCTTAACATTATTATGTTTTAAAATACAAAATGAATTAATGTTTTGAATATATTTTCCAAGTATAAACGGTAATTATAGGTATCCTTGAATTTACTCAATAATAAATTTATATTATAACCAAACGGAATTTTAAATAATTTATTTTACTTATATAAAAATAAATAAATTATTTCGGAATTAATTTTAAACAAGTCATAAGCTTATTTATAATGATTGTATAAACCTTTAAAGATAAAAATAATTATTTTCAATAAAATTGTATCAGAACTGTATAATATTAATATTTAAAAAAATATCAATCTTATTATTAATATTATTATATTTATAAATACAAAATGCATTAATGTGTCTTAGTTATATTTTCTAAGAACAAACGATAATTATAGGTATACTTAAATTTATTCAATAATAAATTTATTATAACTAAACGGAATTTCAAATAATTTATATTATTTATAAAAAACTAAATAAATTATCTCTGAATTATTTTTAAATAAATCATAAACTTATTTATAACAATTATATAAACCTTCAAAGATAAAAATAATTATTTTCAATATAATTACTTTAGAATGGAATAATATTAATATTCAAAATTGTCAAGCTTATTATTAATATTATTATGTTTATAAATACAAAATGAATTACTGTGTCTTAGTTATATTTTCTAAGAACAAACGATAATTATAGGTATACTTAAATTTAATCTATATTAAATATATATAAAAAAAACACCTCCAAATAAATTATATCATCCAAAATCAATTACAAGTTCATTTCTTTAATTTTATATACTTAGATGATTTTATACTTATTTTCATTTTATTTTATTAATTAGTTTATTTTTAACTATATTAATAATTAATATCGATATATTTATGTGATTAATAATCCATAAAAAGAAAAACCAATGTACCAGCTGTTTGGGAACCATATATTTATGTATAATGAAAAATCAATGTCCCAGCTGAACAGTCATATATTTATGTATAAAAAAACAAAAACCAGCGTCCCTGTTCGGGCGCCATATACTCATGCGACCTTAATTGTACAATCGGTACTAAATAAATAACATAAGAGAGGGAAATTATATAAGAATAATTTATATAAAAAAAAAGAAAGAAATTTTATTATATTTAGATATCAATTAATAAACAAGATATATTTACAAACTTTGATTCATATTACGGTACACATATGTTTATTGTACAATTTCAGATACATGAATAGCCTAAGCTCAACTTAGGTTGCTGGATAGAGACTCAACGGGGGGATCTACTGGTTTTTATTTATTTTATAACCTTTAATACGAGACACTTAATAGATAGACGTTATTAATAGAAAAAGTCAGTACGATACGGTAATGCTGTGATGATATAGGAAGTAGGTGTATTTTCTTCGTTTTCCAACTAGAGACAAAAAGGCATAACGAAAAGCGATATCCGGAAACGGCGATGACTTAAAACTTGCACGTAACCTGAACTTGCGGTAGTCTAAAACAGCAGCTAACCGGAAACTTGCGGTAGCCTAGAACTGGCGGTATCCTAAAACTTGGCCGTAACCTAAAAACTGTAATAACTCATTACGGTACGATATCTGATAAGGGCGGTATTTATTGCAGGTAAATATCACAACAATATATATAT
Organism: Labia minor; assembly: GCA_963082975.1. Taxonomy (NCBI): domain Eukaryota; kingdom Metazoa; phylum Arthropoda; class Insecta; order Dermaptera; family Spongiphoridae; genus Labia; species Labia minor. The sequence goes on from OY720347.1 coordinate 66,395,462, forward strand.
TTTATTCTTACAGACACTACTGGAGAGAAACGTTTACGGTAGAATTTTCGGTAAGATGCAATACATTAATTAATTCGATAGCGAGACGATAATATTTCATCCATTGGACAGGCGAGAATATCTCTTTCTTTTCACTTCATCCTATCACTAGGCTATATCCCCTCCAATCCATTAGTCAATCATATTGATTCCGATAGATGGCACGGGTATGTCCATTTGTGCTTGTACGACTTTTCCTCTAATATTCAATCTCGGCGTTACACTATTAAATCTTTAATAATAATTTAATGGGATAAAAAGATAACGGATTATTTTAAAAGTTTAATATTATAATAATGTAATAATATGTAAATAATAATCCAAAACATAGAAGCATATTCAGCATAAACAGTTTGTAAACAGACAAAAACAGGAATTAAAAAGAATTATATTTAATCAATTTACATAATAAAAATCTATTTTCCATTTAGTAATATTTTTATTTGATATTAATAATTATATAAAAATAAATGTTTCTATATAAAAGAAGTTAATATAAAAGAAAGAAATTTTCTAAAAATAATAATTTAAAAATTGTAATAAATTTTTAGTATTAAAATTAGAGAAAACCATTAATTAGGGATAAGAGATTGATATTAATTATTGTTAGGAATGAAGTTAATTAGATATGAAGTGAAGCTTGTATCGTTCTTATTTTGTTATAAGATGATGTAATCAATCCTCAGGATTTAAATAAACGTTTAAAAGTGGACAAGAAGAGAAGGAAAGAGAGAGAGAGAGGAAGAGAGACATGGAAGTGGAAATTTACAAAAGAAAAACGCGAGAGGGTGATTAACCCCAGTGGCATATGCACCAATTCGCATCATTGAATCTCAAGGGGAATAGATATGCTAATTGCAATGATAATTAGACTGTTGATGAATATACTGTAATCCGATTTAACAACACATTCAAATTTATAATATATAAATAAATCCGACTAAATATTCACATCTCGTTAACCAAACTCGTTTAGAATTAACAAAATATTTATTTATTTATTTAAATATTAAAAAAATCTTTTAGAGGTGGATTAACATTTATAATTATAAAATTAAATTATTTTCTAAAAGAAATTATTTTTATTTACGATATGTATTTCACCATTCTAATTTTATATGTAAAATATTTATTACTCTGATAAATCTAAAAAAAAAATATTTTAATTTAAAATAATCCTAAATTAAAATGCAAGAGGATAAATTTTTGATTATAATAAAATTGCTAATTGGTATATATTATATAATTTATTTTCAATCCAGCTAAAATTTAAACGTTAAAGTTTATATTTAAAACAAAATTCTATCTAAAAATGAAATGGAAATAATAAGAGAAATGGGGTTAAAATAAAACATCAACTGATTGCAAGTTCTAGCCTTCCTTTACGTTAATTTATTTTTCTGAATGATGGTTAAGAGACAAGTGGAGGAGATGGGTTGGCAAGATTTCAAAGTCAATTTTGAAGACTTGATCATTGCCTACCATTTAGGCGTTATTTGTAGAATTTATGTGCTTTTGGGAAAATGACTATCAAATAATATATATTAAATGGAATTTTTCATGTAATATTAATTTTATACAATTTTGGTTAAGAAATGATAAACTAATGATTTTATTTAAAAAAATGTAATTGATTTATTTATTTTTATATTTTTATAATATTATTGTTTTTTTGTTTAAAAATAATATTTTATTGGCGGGATTTTCGAGAATTATTTAAAAACATATATTTTATTTATTTAGAATATATAAAATATCTAGAAATCTAGTTTATTGAAGCCTTGAGTGAGTAAAATGATCTTATTGGGAACGATTCGTAATTTCAATGATAAGCCAGGATGTATTGTAAATTTGCAGGACGTACTACCCATAAAAAATAAGAATAGAATATTTTACAAATTTTTTGTTTAAATATTCAGTATAATATATTAAGTTAATTTATTTAAAAAAAAAACTATAATTGATGTAATTAAGTTGAAGTGATATAACTGTAAAAATGGTGTTCAAAAATATATTTTTTAAAATAAAACTTAAAAAATATATATTTATATATTAATTAAGTATAAAATTAACGTAAATAAACCACGATGATGTAAGAATAATTTTACTATTTAAACGATAATAAAACTGACAATAATATTTTATTTAAATTAAAATGAAGGATGAAAAGATTTAATTGAAACGATTACAGAATTCGAAAAGGATAATAATTAATTAATTTACACTAGGAATGTTTTTTTAGAAAACGACAAGAGAGAAAAAAATGCATAAGGATAGTTGCATTAATCCAGGTGGTGAATAATTTTTACGACAAAAAGGTCGTCACCGTATTTTAACTTAAAAGCAAGACACGTTATTTCCTAAGCAGACGACAAATAAAAAAAATAAAGTGGACCATAAAAAGGCACTTGGACACTTTTTCTTTCAGATCGTCAATTTATAATAAAATTATATTACTATCAGAAAGATCTTTAAAATGAGTAAAGAAAAATTTTATAATTTAATTTATAAAAAAAAATAAATTAAATAAAATTCAGATATTTTTTAAATTTAAAAGAATCCATCAAATCCATCAAATATCAACGAACGTTTTTTTTTTTTTAAAAATAAGTAAATAAGTAAATTATTATAAATTTCTCTGTGTAAATCGAAATATCATTTACTATAAAAACAAAATTAGTTTCATTTTGAGAAATTCTAAAAAAAACATATAACTCATATTTCGAATTTTTTAAATTAATGTTTTCGAATTAAAAAACAATATCTGATAATTTGAATCAAATTAAAAATATCACGCAATCCTATCCAGTAGAATGAAATATCAATATAATAGGTTTGAATATTTTTTGGTTTATAATAAAAATACATTTACTTTATGAAATAACATTATAGTAAATGGATGAATTAGAATAGAAATAGTTTATTTTTTTTTTTGTTTCATTTAATTCTTAAGTATTTAAAAGGCAAAAGGGAAACTTATTGGCCGCAAGTTCTTTGAATATGCTAATGGGGCACAATATTTCATGTCGAGTCATTTCCTTGCATGCTTAGGAAAATTAGGCCAATGACAATTTTAGTTACTTAAAAGGGCAATATGGGGTTACCTAAAAATAGGGTATATAGAATCGACTTACCCCGAACATGGCGCGGAGGTCTGGATCTCGAAATCGAAAGGGGATGTTGGAGACATGAAGTCTTTTTGGCTGGTTTTTGTTGGGCTCTTCTTTGACCGCCGATAATGCTGTGACAGGAACAGGAGGTTGTTGTCCGCCAGCTGCTGCAGCCGCCGCCGCCGCTGCTGCTGCTGCTGCTGCCGCCGCTTGTGCTGTTGCAGCCGCAGCGGAGGGTTCCGCTTCCGGTTCCGTTTGCTGGAAATGCACGCGCACGCCAGGGAAGGTTAGACGGGCACACACCGATCACAAATTGATTTTATTTTTACTATCTCTAGTTGGGTAACCTCACCATCACACTTCACCATTTGACCAACTTAGAAATATGCGAGGGTGGTCTGAAAAGTTTCCGACCTGACCAATAAATTATTTAATTAATTAATTAAATTTGATTTAATTTAATTCAAGTCTCATCAACAGTTATGAATCGACGATAAAATTCGTTTGGATTACGCCTACACGCCAAATTGTCGTTAGAAATGGTTTTTCGAAGCAATTTTTGGTCTAACGTTAGGAAATGCGGCACCCACGTTGCACACAGCTTTCCATATTCAAATGGTTTTGCAAAATATTTCGCACACGTTCAGCTGACAACGTACACGTCTCAGCTATCTTGAATTTTGAAAAATAAAACAAACAAAAAATTGAAAAACATTGTTTTTCTTGGTCAGGTCGGAAACTTTTCAGACCACTCTCGTAACAACAAACAACGATTTAACAATTCAACATTTATAAATATTTATTAAAAAAAATATCTATGATTTTCTTTATTCTCATGGATTACAGAAAATCCACCTTCCAGAATATTTTAACCACTATTATGAATTTTATTTACTTTCATTGGAAATTGATGGGTTTAAGGTCTTCCAAATTTTAATAATAAATTTGTGTTCACACCCAAATGATCTTCTTGTTGTACAGTTCTTTTATTTATAAAAAAAAAATCACAAGATATTAAACCGTTCCTATTTATTTTCTAAGAAAACAATGTTCATTTTTCTTTCTTCCAATCACTTAGATGGATCACTTAATTACCGTTAAATGAATTAATCTCTCTTTAGTAAGGAACTAAAACCTGTCACAAAGCTTTTTAATTACCCTGCTTTAGATAGGCAGGTGTTTCAAAATACCATCTATATATACATAGAGAGAGAGAGAAAGAAAATGATCGTTTATTAAATTCAAAGTATATCGATCTTAACAGGAATTTATCTCAATAAGAATTATGTCTATGATGAAATTAGAATTAAATGGAGATATTCATAGAAATAGATATAAGATTTTATTAAATAAAAATTTTCCCATAGGAACTGTCGAATAATCCTAAAATTTAGACAATAACAACACCACTTCTTTCATTTTTAAATAAATCCAAATTAATTTTAAAAATTAATTTTAGAAAAAGTTTAAATATAAGTCGGTCAGAATACATAGTATTAAAATAGATTACATTGATAAAAAAAAATTTGCATCTTCATTACTAATACTAGCTCGAATAAATGTATAATTTTTACTATCTCGTAAGTTTTCTATCAACTTTTGAGAAATTTAGCTCAACCGGAAGAGGGTCATTACCTACAACGTTTTGATTCTTTTCCTCTAAAGTGACTGTAAAAATAAAGATATATGTTTGATAATTTTTCCACATGATTAAAAATTCTATAAAACTGCTATATATAAAATTTCAGCTTGATTGATTCGCTGAAAGTACCAGAATTAATTTTTTAACACTGCGAATCTCACGCGCCAACACGTGACGTGGTGCCATCAACAAAGAGCCAAACATGCGCTGGTTTAATAAATATTATTTATTAATTTTAGTTTATAATTTAATTAATTTAATTTAATTTATGTTATTTAATCCAATTCAAATTGCGAGATAGTCGAGTGGAGACACTCCAGCTTTTTTTATAAAAATGATTTAATTTAATTATATAATAACGAATAATTGTGATAATTTAATGTTACCTTTTTATGCAATTAAAAAGATAAAAATAAATAAATGTTATATGAAATCAAATAAAAAAAACTTTTCGATGGCATATTGACACGAGCAAAAGTTGAGACAGATCTCATTAAATTATTGAAATGATGTGCTTTGCTAACTCTCTTGAAGGAAGAGAAGAGTCAGCAAATAGGGTTTAGCAAGAAGGAAAGGAACATCATCCCTAAAACATATACCTTACCTAGTCCTTTCATTCACCACCACCTTCATTTAAATATTCTGATGTCAACTTGGTTACCAGATACCAACTTACTTCAAGTTTGTATTTATCGACATTTTATGAAATAATAATTTATTAGTGTTGTGCTTAAGCATGGGATGGGGTGGGAATAATGATTATTTATTTGGTGACTGTCTCAGATCCAAATAAAAAATCATTTTTATTAATAGAGACACAAAAACGAATAAATTATTCATTTGATTCTGATACTATTTTTTACGAGTCCTTTAAACAGTTTCAATGATTTCGCGTTAAAACATTCTAGAAAGTTTATATATGTATAAAAACGTATTTAATTTTTATTTATTCAGTTTTAATCGAGTTCAAATAGTTTGAAATTGAACTTTTAGAAAATTTTAATAAAAAGTACAATACAATATAGAGAGAGAGAAAAACAATGTTTATTTATTTTATTTATTAAAAACAAGACTAAAATAATAAATAAATTAACAAAATATTTTTTAAGAAAAAATATAATTTTTAGTAAAGTAGAGTAAAAATACATTATAAGTTCCTCTTTCTCATAAATATTGAAAAACAAATATAATTGTTATTTGACTTGGGGAAAATCAAATTAAACTTGGAAAGAAAAACAAACACACCTCTTGGAAGAGGAAGAAATAGTATTGTATCGTAATAAATATTTATATAAATCTGTGGAAAAATACATAAAAAAACAAAATAAAATAATTAGCAAGAGTTTGTTGTTTTTTTTTGGCCTTTCGGAATATATCTCCGTTTAGCCAGCTTTCTCAGATTTGTTTATAAATTTTATTTATATTTGAACCCTCGAACTCGAGTCGACGGACCGGTCACTATAACCTCGCGGCTAAGCTCCCGATATAAGCAAGAGTTAATGATTTTAAAAATAAAATATGTTTTATCTATCTATGTATAATAACTATTTTAAAATTCCTGAAAGACTAAAATCTGTGGCAAATTATTATATTTTATACCTGGCATTCTCAAAAAATCATCTCTTTGTAAAATTAAAATAATAATGCAAATATCATTTATAAATATTTAATTAAATTTCAAACTAAAATTGACAAGGTAGAAAATAAAAATGTATTTGCACTTGTATTTACATATTAATTAATAATATTTTTTTTGTATAAATAAAAAAATTATTAATGACGTTTTTTTTAATTATAATATCAAAAGAAAAAAAGTTCCTATAAAAATGGCTTCTCTTTGTGAATAATTATCTCGAGTGTTATGTTATGATTTTTTTTTGAAATTAGATTCCTTTAACCTCAAAGAAATATAACAGGAATAATAAATAAAAAAAACATAAAAATAGGAAGATAGAGAAGGTGTATGTATGAGGGTGATGGATGAGGAGAGGGGGTAGATGGAGGAAAGGAAATAATCGGAAGCGAGTTGGCTCGCTGGGCGCCACACCCTGGCCAAGGTTCCTCGTCGATAATCGATCTGGAGCACACAAGCTCCTCTCGTTCGGCGATCTTCACGGAAGGACTGACAGTGACTCCCACGCCAAGAATCCATCCATCCCTCTCAACAACCAACCAAAATGGATTTGACGTTATCAAATGAATAGACAAACTTCCTAGCTTAACATGTTCGGGGGTATTTTTTTCACCCTTATCCCCTTCTCTATTTCTTGTTAATGATTTTTTTTATACAGGAAAAATTTAGGAAAAATCCAACAATAGCGAATATCTCTCTGATTGAGTATTACAAACAAAATAACTATGTATATTTATATGTAGTCTTTAATAAAAACATTCATGTCAATTTCATATAAATTCACTAAGACAAAAAAAAAAAAAAGAATTCAACAGAAATCATCAATCATTCTTAGCTATGCATATCAACAAGTATAAAATACAATCTTATTTTATTTATTTCAAACTACAAATTCTAATAAAAATAAAATTAAATGATAGTATTTAAGTATTTTATTTTTTGGAAAGTATTAAAAAAAAACTTAAGTTTAAGTTAAGAAAAAAAAAAAAAAAAACTTGGAAAGAATTCTTCACTATATGTGCATATTAAAGTTATTAAACTCTGTCCTATATAATTTAAAACTTTTCCAATAAACCATGTCTTATTTATAAACTTAGATAATTTGTAGTAATTTTTTTTTTAATATTTTATTAAAAAAAATTTTCTTTTTTATACTTAAACAATTCTAAGGATTAAATACAATTAAAATATTAAAAATAATTCAAGTAATTTGAGCTTATTTTATTTTATTTCATTATAAGAAATTTTCACTTCAAAAAAACAAATTGTTATTAATTAATTTTATTTTGAATCTTGAATATTGTATAAAGAAAGGATAGGATTTAATTTAATTTAAAGTCAATATTTAAAAAAGTTGGAGTGTCTCCACTCGACTATCTCGCAATTTGAATTGGATTAAATAACATAATTTATTTAAATTAAATTAAATTTATTAAATTATAAATTAAAATTAATAAATAATATTTATTCAACCAGCGTATGTTTGGCTCTTTGTTGATGGCACCACGTCACGTGTTGGCGCGTGAGATTTGCAGTGTTAAAAAACTAATACTAGTACTTTCAGTGATTTAATCAAGCTGAAATTCTATATATAGCATTTTATACAATTTTTAATCATGTGAAAAATTATCAAACATATATCTTTATTTTTATGGTCACTTTAGAAGAAAAAACATCAAAACGTTGTAGGTAATGACCCTCTTCCGGTTGAGCTACATTTCTCAAAAGTTGATAGAAAACTATGAATTTTGAATAATGCCCATGTACCAAATTTCATAATTCTAGCTCAAACCGTTTTTGCATAATCTTGGTTACATACACACACACACACACACACACACATATATATATATATATATATATATATATAACACACAGAGACATTTTTCTCAATCTTAGTGAAAATGATTCAGGAACTTTCAAAACGTATAAAAACATCAAAATCTCAACATCGAAAATTTTCGTGATCGCAATACTATCTCTTACGAGATAGTAAATAAGTTGACCCCTGTGGCCAGGTCCGAACCGACCGACGGTTTGAAATAAATTAATTTCCAGCTACAGAAACAATTTCAAATAATTTTCATATATCTATTAATGTAATAAAAAACAGATATGGATACATAAATAATAAATATAAACATTTTTAATTTTATTTTATTTATAATATATATGCAAGACCAGGCTGTGACGTCATGAATGGCTGGATGACGTCATATAATTTTAAATCAAGAAAAAACTAATAAATATGATTTTTCTCGAGGATAAAACCAATACAAAGTGCATGATTCGTGGTGATATATAAAAAAAAATCTCCTTTGGTGTGAAAATAACCCTTTCCTTCCTATCGTCGATCGCTAATACTACCACTTCCGGTTTCCGGAATTGCACCAAAAGTTGATCAATTCATCCCACTGATGCATTAAGTAAATATACCAAATTTCATCAAAATCGGTTGAGCCGTTCAGGCTGTACACATCTATACGGACGGACGGACAGACATCATGCTAAAAATACTTTTTTCTGTTTAGAAAATGCATGATTCGTGGAGATATGTAAAAATCTCCACATGTGAAATTTGGTGTGAAAACAATACCTCCCTTACTATCGTCGGTCGGTAAAAATATATAGGTACATAAATTAAATATCTTGAAAAAAATTCAAATTCATAACATAAATTAACATTAACATGATTTATATTAAATCTATAGATCATATTAAAAATAAATTTTTGCCTAAAAATAATTTAAATTTTATTATAGTAATTTCTTTATGATTGGATATATTTTTTCTTTCCACTATAAAATGCTATCATTTCCAAATTGGTATCGATATACATAGATAATCAATCAATGTGAACGAATTTTATAGAATAGTCCGATCAGAGTCAGATTGATGTCCAGTCAAAGATAACTAAACATTCTCTCTCCCTTTTCCTGCCATAAAGAATTATTTCATTCTTTATGTTAGTTGACTGGATAAATTCTATTAAATATTTTATATAAAACCTTCATTCGGTGATGTTTTTTTTTTAAATCTCCTGTGATCCATCTCAAATATTTCATTTAATAATATATAGATGTATAATTACATAGAATTTTAGTGATTGTTGTGTATTTATTTTTGAAATTAATTAGATTTATGGCTTAAACAACACCTGGGGCTTATTCATGGTCCATAAAGTAATGGGTTTTAATATTAACTAATCATAGAATACAAACCAATAAAAATTCATATTTCTTTTCGAAGACCTCGGCTGGGGTCAAATGACTTCGACCATGTGCCGAGAAGCAGTCATAGAAAAAACAATCATTCAAGGAAATGTTAAGGGAAAACGACCACGTGAAAGATTCCCATTAAGCTGGGTCGACCAGATGATAAAAATGACTGGAAGCCCTTTAAAATAAGCGCATCTGGGCCCTTGAATGAAAAAGTGATATTTCTCATAAGACCATCATATCTCATATATAAATCTAGGAAAACGAAGAAAACTAATAGACTATATTTAAATATTAAATTCAATAAACTAGTTGTTATAAGCGGTGATGACCTGGCATGGTTAGGGAATGGGCCATATATTTTTAAATTAAAAAAATAATTTGCATACCACAATATTTATTTATTATTTATTTATTTAAGGAAAATTAATTAAAAATTATTGTGTTTTTGAAGGCTTTTTTTGAAATTAACTCGGCATTAGCCCATGATTTTAGATTATCTCTTTGTTCAGAACAAATTATATAGAATAGTTAAGACAATGTCAAATAAAGTACCAATCAAAATTCAATGTATTATTTTTCCCATTAATAGATTTAATCAAACTCAATTTCAATTGTTTGAATTCATCAGTGAAATAACCACTTTCTTATAGAAAATCACATTAAATCACATTACGATGGTTTTAAAATTTTATTAGGTGAAATTATTGTAAAGACAAACTTGAGCTTTTATTAATAAAAATCGGAAGTGTCCTCCCCTAGACTTTCCCGCATATAAATAGGTAATTAGGTTATTATTAATATGTTTTAACAACAATAAAAATAAACAAACTAATTAATTTAAATTATAAAGTAAAATGGTTTAACACTATTATATATATATATTTATAATTTACACCTAACGCTACTTGTATAGGTAAAATGTCACTTCCGGTAGTCAGATCATGATGAAATTTGGTATCTGAATTTTTTTCATATTTTTAAATCTATATACATAATATGAAGCAAATATCTCGAAGCAAACTGGTACTTTACTTGAAAGGTAAACGCAACCAGTGTAAGTAAAGTACCACTTCCGGTTAACCGATTTTGACGAAATTTTGATAGAAATCTATAAACTGTGAATAATATCGGTGTACCAAATTTCGAAGTCCTAGCTTGATTAGTTTCTGAGTAAATTTGCTCACTGACAAACATTACATACATCCATACATACACACACACACACAGAGACATAATTCGAAAAATGGTATTTTCCGACTCAGGGAGGTCTAAAAGGTCAAGATCTATCGAAATCTCGAAGTCGAAATTTTTGACGATATTCCAATACTTCCCTTATATGAAGTATGCGGGAAAGTAAAAATATGAAGCGAGAATTATATATAATATTTATAAATAAAAAATTCCCAGAAAAAACTGTCAAAATCCATTAAAAAAAAAACAAGATAAATCGTTGGGTTCTAGGGCTAAAAACATTTGAAGAATCTGTTACCTCATAATTTATGAATTAGAATGCCAATTAATGTCAAATGTTGAGGACAATCACCTCGAAACTAACCTTTCTATTTTCGGATAAACATGACATTATTTATTTTATTAGATATTTTTAATTATAAAAATATTTTATTAAAAATATATTTGTGTTATAAAAAGTTATGAATTCAGATTAGAAATGAACTCTAATTAAATTTCACTTAGATATTTTGTGAAATCAATGTTCATTATAATTATTGAAACACACGTATGTATACATACATATCTATTTAAACACTTATGTAGTTCGATAAATTATTACTATTTACTACGATAAATCAGCATGTTATTGGTTCCATTTTCTGGTGTTTATATTGTTTTTATTAAATATATAGTCGAAAACTTTGTTAAAAGGATAATATATATAATAATTTTATTACTTCTCATAACGTTATTTTCTCAACTTCACTTGGCGTCTGTCTGTCCATATGTCTGTCCGGGTGTAGAAAGAACAAATTCCTAAAAATATTGTGATTGAATGATTTATTTAGTTTTTTAGTAATTTTACACCTCTCGGTAATAATTATTGTAAAATGTACATTGTACATTATTCACAATATCTCTTTTCAAATTAATCTCTTGAAAGACGTATGAATTGGATTAAATAACATAATATATTATATTTAAATTAAATTTAATTAATTATAAATTATAAATAATAAATATTAAACAAGCGCATGTTTGGCTTTTTATTGATGGCACCATGGCACGTGTTGGCGCGTGAGATTTGCAGTGTTAAAAAATTAATTCTGGTACTTTCAGCAATTCAATCAAGCTGAAATTCTATATATAGCAGTTTTATACAATTATTAATCATGTGAAGAATTATCAAACATATATCTTTATTTTTACGGTCACTTTAGAAGAAAAAAAATCAAAACGTTGTAGGTAATGACCCTCTTCCGGTTGAGCTACATTTCTCAAAAGTCGATAGAAAACTATGAATTTTGAATAATGCCCATGTACCAAATTTCATCATTCTAGCTCAAACCGTTTTTGAGTAATCTTGTCTACATACACACACAGACAGACATTTTCCTTAACCTTAGTGAAAATGATTCAGGAACCTTCAAAACGCATAAAAACATCAAAATCTCAACATCGAAAATTTTCGTTATCGCAATACATCTCTGGCGAGATAGTGAAAAAGGAAAATCAAAAAATGAACATTTGATTTTTCTTTCCGAATAAATCTTGAAAGTTTTAAGATTATTATTTCCAATTAATATTTTAATACCTTCATTAAGAAAATAAACAATGTCTAATAATTATTAAAAATAACTTATGACAAAGGTTTAATTTTTCTCTAAGATAACATATTGAGGAAATATCAATGGTAACCTATCTGCCTATATAATTTTAAAAAAAAATTTAATAAATTGATATATTATTTATTTTAATTTAGGCTCTATAGGAACTAAAAATTCACTGTACACAATATTTTTTTGTATCTAATAGTATTTCTTGAGAGCTGTGAAGAATGATAACCTTAAATACAAAAAGTGAATAGCAAACACGAACTCATTCTGTAAACATTTTAATAAATTTTAGAGTGGTGTGCCTTAACACTTAAATATTTCAAATCTAAAATATTCCTAAAAATTAATCTTATCAATTCCAAATTTTTCTGAATATTGTACATATTGACACAACTTATTTATAGATTTACATAATAGAAATATCCAAATTTTAAACCATTCTCAATTGTAAATTATCTTTAATTTTATAAACATTAATTGAAATTATAATATAAAAACACTAAAAACTAAATTAACTTTTAGAGTTAACCTTAAATTAAAACAAAAAAAAAAGAAAAACATCATTTGTATTTATATAAAATGAGTATTTCCTTTCAATATGATTTTATAGATTAGGTTGGTAAATTTAATATTAGTATATCACTGAGTGGTTGGTTGTTTTGGCAACCTTGGCGGGGCCCCAAAACTGAGCTAGCTTCACGGCAATGGCGGTGCGTAGGCGCAGAGTCAGCGGATCAATAGTACCCCCCCACTGCAGATGAATGGGGAGGCTGCGCCCACGGAATTAAAAAAGTTGCTCTCTTCGGTCCCACCCCAGTTAGCACCCTCCATAGCACCACCCGTAAAATCCTCTCTCTCTTCCACCAAAAAGAGAGCGAAGAAAAGAACGAGATCTTAGTTTTTAAAACCGAGTGGTGTCATTGTTACTTCCTTTTGTTAACTGACAGACAATTTAAGCACTCGAGTTTAACAAATATAAAAAAAACAACCAATATTCTAATCTAGATTCGAACTCATACCTGATCAAATAAATTTATATTAATATTATTCAACTACATTTTCTTTTAATAATAAAAAAACACTTATATTACAATTCAAAATTTAGTTTTTTATTTTAACATTATTATATATATATTTAAAAAAAAAACTATTTATTGATAATAAAGAGAATAAAAATGTGTTAAATCAGTATATGAATATAAGGCATTTAAATTATAAATTAAGAATTAAAATTCATCATAACAAGCATTGTTTTCCAAAAAATTATGCAGCAAAAAGTTATTCTATTGCTTAAGGATCAGACCTGGCTATATTCCTAAATTGTGACTAACCACAACAATATTTTTATTTCTTTTCTACTCCTCAGTAATACTTGTACTTTTAAAAGTTTAATTAAATTAATTCACTTTTATTAAATTATAGAATCAAACTAATAATTCGAAAATTATTCTCCTATCATTTTTAAGAAGTATATTCTCAAAAATTTAAGGACATAAATAAATATAATATTATTTATTTTCTCTTTCTGGTTAAATTTTTATTGATTTAATTTTATCTAATTAAGTAAAAAGAGTAAAGAAAATTATAAAATTTTATAATATCTATTGGTAGACTATTTCTTTGATTTATATATGGATCTATTCTTTTAATGAAGTGTTTGTGTGTGAGAGAGAGAGAGAGTAATAATTTTAATTTATATTCAACTATACATAAACTCACGCTCTCTCAAAACCTCAAATGATGAATAATAGGCTTTATTTTAAATTAAATCGTTATTAAAAGATTAATTTATTTAATGAATAATTTAATAAGAAAGATAAATAATATGTTGTTGTGATTGGGAATTTGAGGGATTTTTTATTATTATTATTTTGTTCATTTTTAATTTTTGTTATAATATATATAGGCACATTTATCATAAATTTCCCAATTTTCAAATGAATTTGCATAAAATAATTGTTTTTCTTTAAAAAGAGTAATAATCATAAATTGAGCTGAAATTTTATTAAATTTTCTGTTTCAAATAAAATAAGAAGTAAATTTCAATTTTAGAATAATGGTCATTTAATGTCTAAACTAAACTAAATGAAGTTATTAATATATAGAGTGGCCTTACTAGAGAAATCCATTTATATACTTACTAGTTTTAAGTTTTATTTTCTCCACTATTCATATTTTTATGATTTTTTCATAAATGAAATATTAAATTATCTATGTTATGTGCCACCTTATATTTACATATATTATTTCATAATTATCTTATTAACCAGAGTATAATAATTATGTAAAAATTCTCTTAAAAATATATCGGTACATTTTATAAATTTTTATTGCAAATTAATTAAATATAATAACGGTAACAAGAGGGAATATTTCAAAAAGATAATTTAGATTTTTTTCTCATAAATTTAGAAAGTTGATATGAAGAGTAGTGGTTGAGGTTGTTCGGTAGGTGGTCGGATAATATAAGATTTCGATTATTTTGAGGTAAAATAATAATTTAATGAAGTAACTTTTGGGATATTATCAGGCTATGTAGATAATCGTAGGGCGAGACGTATAACCGTTCTTATCTTCAAATGCTCGTTAGATGATTATAATTTCTCTCTAGAGGATAGACAGGCTGCTTTATGAGAGGTAGTAGCTAAACAAAGATATGAGCGGGTCCATCTCTTCTCAGGGGACATACAAAACGATGGTGTATGACTTACTTTGAACTGAACACAAAATTAGCAGTGTCTGGTTCGTTGCATGTAATCCGTATCCAATTAACGATAATTCCTTTGAAATTGGAGAAAGAGAAGGGGGAATCAAAGGAATAAGAATTAAAGATAAAAATTTTATATCGACAAAGGTTTGAAAAAAAAAACGAAACAATATTACAGAATAGACGCGAAGCTCAAAATATCATATTATTTATTAAATGTATATATAAAAAGATAATGTATATTAAAAAAAATAATAAATAATCAGTATTAAATTTAAGGATATAAAAAAGGTGGTAGATTAAAATTTTAAAAATTATTTATAATGACCAAAATTATTTTATAGATGAACGAAACAAATCTAGGGTATTTTGTGTGGTTTTATAGGTATTTTAAGATACATAATCGATATTGAAGAATTCCTTTTAAAAATCTTTAATATTATAATATAATATAAAATTTCTTATCGTAAATTTATTTCAAACATAAAATTAAAATATAATTAGAAGGATACGGAATTTAATTAATAATATTATGGCTAAACAATAAGGAAATCATTAAACATTTTTTCCTAATTATGATATTAAAAATGCAAAGTATCTAAAATAAAGATAATGTCATTTCTCAATTTTCTTAAAAATGTTTTATAAGATTCTCATTCTAAAAGACAACTAATCCATTACAAATAATTGTAAAAAAAAACTCTGAATTAACTTTGTCAACAAAAAATATAACAAAAACAAAACAAAGTAAAGTTTTCTTAAAGTTAGTGAATTAATCATTCATAAAAACCTTTCCTAACCAGTACTCTCTTTATATTCTATCAGTCTCCTTCTACTTTATACCTTCTCCCCTTCCCTGTTATTTCTTTATCATCTTATACATATCATAATAAAAAAAGAAAAATTTTAAATAACTTAGCAATTTGGTTTATATATAGGTATATTACCCTATTTTAAATTTTTCTATTAATTAAATATAAAAAATAATGTTTCACATATATATTTATGAAAAACAAATAAAATATTCAATTAAAAATAAAAAATAAATTCTTTGTAAATGAGATAAAATATAATATTTGAAAATCTAAATTTTTGATGATAATTTACATTATATATATATATATAACTTTATTAAGCTTTAAATAGTTCACATAATACAAATGACATGGATTTAGAAATTCTCTGAAAGCATCATTTTTTTTGTAATTTTTTTCTTTTTAATAATTAACAAATAATTTACAAAGAGAGAATTTTTGAATTTACCTGACATAATGGAATTTCAATTTAAACGTTATACAAATATTTGAAAATCTATGTCTAAGTGTTTTTCAATGTTTGATATATTAATTAAATAGAATTCTACTCTCTTGTTGAGAAGGAATGAAAGAGAGTGAGATATACACACTCAAAAGGGGTTTTGTTGAATTTGGAACGTCGAGTGAAACCATCCCCATTTCCCTCTTTAAAATCCTAGGAAATTTATTTGCACATTCTTCACGCTCTAATGATTTTCGTGGGCCCTTCTCCAATCTCTCTCTCCCTACCACCCAAGCTCGTTAATACACATTCACTTATCCACTTAGATAGAAGTATTCGTCTATTTGTGTGAGTGTATTTTTTTTTTCATTTGAATTGGTCCTTAACGAAACATTTACTTTTTCTAAATAAACAAAGAATCGCCTTCCTTAAATTTTATTAACTTATCGATTTATTTTTTGTTTCTTTCTTACACATTTTATTAATTTATTCATTAGACGTTTAAATTTTCTATGAAATTTTTTAGCGAAAGAAAGGACTATATAAAAAAAAATTGAAAATTATTTCTCTTTTTAATAAAATGTTATATTTTAAAGTTAAAGTTAAAATTCCCCAAAGTCATAATAATTATCTTTTATATTATAGAATTTTCATTTACTTTTATTAGTAATTATTGACTAATGACGAATAAGTATATTCTTTGTCATATTTATTCCTTCTTCCCTTCAATTACAATTACTTGTCTTGCCTTAAAGAGACTGTTTTTTATTATTCAATATCTTATTATCATTTTTTATGTGAATTGATTAATAAATAATATATTCTTTAAATCAATTGTTCACTTAAAAGAAAAATAAATTAAAAATAGGAATGTGTTGAAACGCCTGTCATATAGGCAACGGGTATGTTTAGTATTTATGAGACCGGATTGATGGATGATTCATTCATTCAGTTTTTGCAAAAGAATGGAGGAAGTATAATTTTATGGTTTGTCCAAACATTCATTGTGGAAAATAGAATAATGAGTCAACCTTGTTACTAGGATCCCAACTCTTTCAGTATAATTTTATTTTCAAAGATAAAAAAGACTACACTTAGAAGTTGTATTTTATCTTTGTACTTTTAGATAAAAAAAAATTATTTCTATCTAAAGAGTGAAAGAGAAAGAGATCTGTTTTAGTCAAATAAAAACACAAATTTAATATTACTACTAATAATAATAATTAATATGATAACATTAATCAATATATTAGATGAGATGTCTAAACTTGGAAGCGAAATATTCGGAAAACATGATAGGGAGAAACTTTTAGATATCTCAAGAGTTTTGGTCCTTGCAATATTTCAGGCACTCCTGAATTTTATTAATTTTTTATTTTTTTTTTTTAATACATATTTTGTTGATTTATCGCAAATTAAAATTGATTAATAATGATTAAAAAAAAGTTTGAAAAAAATCTCCTTAAAATTAATATATAAAATATAATAAATAGATTAAATATATAAATCCTTAATCTGTTCAATGATGTTTAAGTTTTACTGAAGGAAAATATTTTATTTTATTCCAAAAACGAGTAGAAACTAATGACATTATAGAAATGAACAAAAAAAAACCTATTAAAATAATTATTTTATATTAATATCTACCCATTTTAAATAATAAATAAATTGGTATTTTGGCCAAATGTGATCTGAGAGTTTTCTATTAAGTAATAATCATAATAATTTTTTTCTCATGATAAGTTTGGTTACCATTTGTACTTAAAACCTATAAGGGATGTGTATGGTACTCACGATGCTGACGGTTTGTTGTTCGATGCCGTTGGGTGTGACTGTTGGAGGGCTGAAAGGTGGTTGTGCTGTTGCAACACCAGCGGCAGTTGCTCCTCCTCCTCCACCACCCCCGCCCCCTCCGCCTCCTCCACCACCAGGTTCTTTTCCTGGATCGGTTTTAGGTGGTGGACCTGCTTCGCCGGTCTGCGGATACTGAGCCGCGTAGGGAGCCGCCATCCCCGTCTGGACCATGTGCTGTGAACAAACGAAACCGTTTTTATTAGAGTTTAACCAATTAAGAAGACATACGGAGAGAGAGAGAGAAAGAGAAAGAGTTCTTTTAATTTCATTCTTTTTTTTTTCAATGTTGGAGTCAAATCATCTCCAAAATATGACATATGCCTATGCATAATAAATTAAAAAACATTTCTTTTTTTTAGATAATAGATCATTAATTTATTCTGAGTATCTAATGACACGCTGATAAATAATCATAATGATTGCTTTTAAAAGTGGTATTTGTAGTTATTTCTTCAAAATAATTTACAAATTTGTTAATTAAATTATAATATATATGAAAAAATCGATGGAATTGACAAAAATATCAATCAATCGCTTAAGGAATTATTGAATTAGTTATATCTAGTGAATCAATTCATTTTTACCGACCGACGATAGTAAGGGAGGTATTGTTTTCACACCAAATTTCACATGGGGAGATTTTTACATATCTCCACGAATCATGAATTTTCTTAACAGTAAAAAGTATTTTTAGCATGATGTATGTCTGTCCGTCCGTCCGTATAGATGTGTACAGCTTGAACGGCTCAACGGATTTTGATGAAATTTGGTATATTTACTTAATGCATCAGTATGAT
This sequence comes from Labia minor, assembly GCA_963082975.1. NCBI lineage: Eukaryota > Metazoa > Arthropoda > Insecta > Dermaptera > Spongiphoridae > Labia > Labia minor. The sequence continues at coordinate 66,414,511 of OY720347.1, forward strand.
GAATTGATCAACTTTTGGAGCAAATCCGGAAACCGGAAGTGGTAGTATTAGCGATCGACGATAGGAAGGGAAAGGTTATTTTCACACCAAATTTCACATGAGGAGATTTTTTACAATCACCACGAATCATGCACTTTGTATTGGTTTTATACTCGAGAAAAATCATCTTGATTAGTTTTTTCTGAATTTAAAATTATATTACGTCATTCATAACGTCACAGCCTGGTCTTACATATATATTATAAATAAAATAAAATTAAAAATATTTATGTTATATGCCTATCTGTTTTTTATTACATTAATAGATATATTAAAATTATTTGAAATTGTTTCTGTAGCTGGAAATTAATTTACTTCAAACCGTCGGTCGGCTCGGACCTGGCCATAGGTCAACTTATTTTTTTCCATTTAAATAACTAAGAGAGAGAGAAAGTATGATTATTTCTATTGATAGTAGGGATTCCTCCCATGCGGCTAATCCTCCCTTTTCTACTCCCCCTCCCATTGCCCACCACCCACCTAACCACCAACAGGTAGTAGGCAAAGCTATCAATTACAAAGCAACAAGAAAAAAAAATAACATGCACTTTTCGGAAATTCGTAGGATTTAACCAACCGACCGACCGACCACCTGATAGCTTCGTTGGTGGGTGTCTCACGTAACCAAACCAATCATTCGCATGAGGGTAACCAAGCCAACCAAAGAGGAAGGGGAAGTGAAGGATCAAATTTGAGAAAGTGGAAGAGGATAACTTAATGAGAATTTCATCATATGTGAAGCCAAAGATTAGCGAGATTCAGGATGAAGAAATAATTAGATTCTCTTATATTATTAAATCATCCATTAAATGATAAAAGGAATGAAATTAAATCCTTCTCCTCTGCCTTTTAGTTATATAACATAAAAATAATTCAAAATAATATATTATAATTTAAAATATAAATATTTTTTTATAATAGGGAGAAATTTAATTTTAATCTTCGTAAAGTTATGTAAAATAAATCAAATTCAAAACTTTATTTTTAAAATATAGTAATCAATTTTTGAAGTTTGAAATATTAATTTAGATTTTCATGTAAACGATCATATAAATTGAATAATTTACAAGTTAAAGATAATATATATTATAAATCACACAAAATTTAAATAAAAAATTGTCGTGTTTATGTCAAAGCTATCTGTTTCTATTCTTTTATATATTATCTTAATTTTATTTAAAAAAAAATTAGTTAAAAATATGGGAATTAATTGTTTAAATTCTATTAACAAATAACAAAGAAATAAATAATGAATCAATATATTTTAATGATACTAATTAATACTAATTAAATTGCAATTAAATAAACAATATTAATTTTATTTCTTTACCGAAAATAACATAAATTTAAGAGTTAAACATAATGTTTATGAAAAATCACCATTATCAAATAGTTTTAGAAGTAGTTGCTATTGATTAAGAATTTTGAAAACTTTAAAATTCAGTCAGGTTGGGATTTGTTTTTATATATTTTAAATTACAATTAAGGAAAAATAAAATTAATTAAATTTGCTCTTGAAGAAAAACAAGATTTTTGAAAATTGAAAATTTCTCATAATTGTTTTATATTAAGGAGAGGAGAGGATCCCCCTGTCTGGAATTTAACGCCTATAATAATAATAATAATAATGCATTTTAATTAAGTTTCTTTTGCGAAAAGAATAATTAATTGTTTATAAAGTGAATTTAAATTTTATATCGTGGATTCAAACATAATAGAAAAAAGTATCTTAGTTTTCTATTTGAAAAGGATTAAAAAAAAATCACAAAGTATTAATTATATTTAAACATTTGGACAGGGTTTGTCCAAAATAGTAAATGGGGTGTTTCTTTTCTATATAAAATAACTTCCAATTGTGAGACGTTAGGCATGAAAGTAATTGATTGCACTGCGTAGTGCCAAGGTGATAATATCAATCATGATGACCGGACCAAAAGTTGAAATTCAACAACAAGGTCATCTATCATTTATCGTCAATCTAACATTGATCCACTGATGAAAAAGGTGGGAAGAAGAGAGGGGAGGGGGGAGTTGAAACTTGAACGACTCCTTTTGTTTGATCTACTATAGTAAACTTGCACAACAATCTATTTTCTCGACTTATTTTCTAATAATTTGAATAGAAATCTATTATTATACAATACACATAAATAATTGCAGTCTGGGATAGCTGATATTTTAAATAATATTATGAAAATTTCAGTAAACTTAATAATTCTTTTTTAAAATATTTAGAATTTTAAATACATATAAATAGATACATATATTAATGTTAAAAATAGATATAATTATGAGCTTGACTTGCTTTCATCTTATCACCCATGCTTTGTTCAAATCGTACAATAAACAATATTTTTTTAAGAAATTATAATATAAATGCAAAAAAAAATGTATTGGAAAATAATATTGTATATTAATATTTTTTATTGATACTCTCAACCCTAATTATAAAGTATATAATAAGTAAAAAATTATATATATTTAATAGAAAAGAATATGAAATATTGTGAAAAATAATTAATAGATTTTTTAGTCTCACACAATCGCACACCATCTAGCTAACTTAAAAATCAAGTTTATTGTGGGCCCTGTGATATAGGCAACCAACAACACACCAGCTTCTCAATTTAAATTTTTAATATTGATATATATATTTTAATGAATAATAAGTAAGTATTCAAAATGGTACAATATATTTATAAGTATTATAGATCGGTTGTTACGAAGAGATAATAAGTACACATTGTAAATGGATGAATGCACTTAGTGAGTTGCTCATTGGAACCAAGAATCATCCCACTCATTTTAATGGAGAAACTTTGTATACCTGCTGCCAAACTTTTCATTGACAATTCTTTCTACAAGTTTATGATTAGAGTGCCGGTACTTTATACAAATGTAATTATTAATTAGTGAGTAACTGTTAGAAGCAGGCACAAGGCTCTAGAAGAAAGTGTAAGTGATAAATATAAAACTCTAAAGGCAAGATGAAATACTCCTTAGAGGCTAATTACAGGTCAATAGAAACACATTAACACTTTGCAGAGTGTATATTAATTAATTGACTACCTTTCGCATATTAAGTTGAAACTTGAAAATAAAAATAGAAAATATTTTTATTCTCATAAATAGAAATAAATATTATCTATAAATAAATTTAAAAATTTACAATTAATTAATTTTGTCATTAACAAAAAAAATAAAGGAACATTTTAGAAATCAAGATTTTTAGCCATGAGAAGAATTTTAAAAAATTTCATCACAAATAAAAAAAAACGTTGAAAATTAAGTAATTCAATATTTGAAATATTTCCTTTCAATTTCAAAACAAAACAAAGATAAATATTACATTAAATGATTTTATTAGAATAAAAATACATAATCGTATTCAAGTGTCTTGTTACTTTGTTTTTACAATAATTAGAGTAAATATATATATATATTTAAAAATATCCTTTGTGGAATGCATATATATTGTATTTTGTTTATTTAACAAACTAAAATTCAATTTTATTTTGAAAATAAAGAAAGCAAATAGGCTATTGACCTGAATTCTTAAAATTTATTTGGATTATTCAAAGCGCAGTGAGAGTCGGTTAAATTTAATATTAAAAATTTATATTTACGTGTAAATAGATTTTTAGATGAAAGAAAAAAATATATTTAAATAAAAAATGTTCACATAAGATAAAATTAAAATAGAGAAAATGAGCAAATTTTTACTTTCTCGAAATACACCTTTTTTTACACGGTTTATAAATTAACGGATTTAAAATAAGCTGGAGTGTCTCCACTCGACTATCTCGCAATTTGAATTGGATTAAATTAATTTTAAAATTTCGATTTACACGCATTTGTTCGGAACCCAATCTTTCGTGTAAAAAGGGGGACAGGTGTAGTAGCAATTCGTATATAATGCATTCATTTCTAATGTTAAATATTATGAATTTCTCATAAGGTTAGTTATTAATAATTCAAAGAATATAAAAAATTAATAGAATTAAAATGTAATTACTTAATTAAATTAATCTTTACATCAATACAATGCAAAATTTTGTTGATCATCATTTTAAAATGAAATATTAATATGTGTTATAAGTTATAAGTGTATCAATTAATCATAGTTTTTAATTTTTTATTGTTTACTTTAAATATTTTTAATGATTTAAAAATGAAGGATTATCGAAATATTTACCAAATAAAATGACAGGTTTGCATCATCATCTATTTTAACTTTGGTATTGAAATATTTTGTTTAAATTTTTCCTTTAGATAATATTTTAGAATAGTTTTCTAGCTGATTTAGAAAAGTGGAATTATTTTCAATTTTTATACCTGAAGAAATTATTAAAAAGTGATTTTTGTGAAAATGATCTAAATTTGACATATTCGAAGAATTAATTTATTTTTTTAAATAATTAATATAAAAAAAATATGGCTGACATTCCAGAGATGTAAAAAAGATTGCAGACGTTTTTCCATGCCAACTGTGTCCGATTTTTCAATTAAAAATAAACTAAAGATGATAGATATCATAGAAAATATTTTGAGATATACCTCTTTAAAATTCAACGAGATAAAATATTTCAGTTTTATTAAATGTAAGGGATTTTTTTTTATTAATTTAATAAAAAAAAACTTGGTTGGTTATTTTTTCTAAAAAAAACAGTAATAAATATTTATTTAATATTCTAATGGATATATATATAATGTCTAAGTATTTTTTTAATGCAAAAAAGACCTATTGATTGAAATTAAACATGAATATGATTTTTCTTTTTTTTTTTATTCTAAATATTTATAATATAATCTTTATTTAAACTTAAAAAAAATATTTAAAAAATGTTCAATGTTTTATTTCAAATTATATGAAGATAAAAATTACTCTTTTTCCCGATTCAAACTAAGATTATTTTTCAATTATGTAAAATTTTCAAAATGTTTTGTAATTTATATTGCAAAAAAAAAATAAGATTTCACATAAATAATGTGGTAATTAGGCCCTCAAATATTTAAAATGACACAAATCGATTATTTTATTTAAATCAATGCTTAGATATATTCATGATTAAAAAAATCGTCAAAAATATATAAACTTTCTTGTTTAAAATAAAAAAGAAAATATTCCTTCTAAAAGTTTGGAATTTGTTTATTTAGATTTAAGTTCTTAGAATGTTTTGATGTTGATTAAACTATCTTAAAAAAGATGAGATAATTACATTTTTTTAAGAAAAAAAAACCTGCATTTCAAAAGCTTTGGCAAATTTACAGGTGTAAAATGACCCGATGCGACATTAAATTGTCTAAGATTTATGACTTGAATGTCCCTCCTAGAGGGGAAAAAGGGCTTAATCATATTTCGTTATTAATATTTGTATTAACGTTTTATTTTTAGTACATAAACACACCATAGCTTATTATTTCTTCTTTTGACGATCAAATTTTAAAAATAAAATATGACATATACAAGAATAATATACAAAATTTTGTATATAATTTTAAACATCCGTCGTGTTTGGTTGATTTTTTCGTTTTGCATCTGTGATGAGTTGTTGGAAAAATAAATTGTCACTGGTATTTAGGTTGTTTCTAAGAAGGTGGGAATGAAAATAAACGAGAAATGCCAATTGAAGCCACCTGGTGTTCCTACTTATTTCCTTTTCCCCTGCATCCCCTCTACAATTCCAATTGGGTGAGTTGACAGATCATTGCTACATAATCAACATCACTACACTACAACTTATATAATTATGGATTTAAATAAAACCACAATTGATTCATAATGATTTTTATATTTTTAGTATTTCAAATTAATGAAAATTCAAATTTTATAAAAGAATTGAGTTAGAATAAAAGATAGGTAATTTTCATTATTTAATAATAAAAATAATAATTTATTTTATTTTTTAGATTCAAATTGATGTTTATTTTTTAAGTAATTTAAATATATATTATTAAAAAAAAAGTTGATATTTTGTTATATGAGATATACTTTTAAAATTTAATTTATATATATATTTGCGATGAAATAAATATAATTCAAAATTATATTATTATTATTATTATTATTATTATAAATTATTATTTATCTTCTCTGAAATTATTAAATAAATTAAAATATATTATGTGATGAAAAAAATTAATATAATATTATTTCTAGTTTCGAGAATGTAGACTTAAACATCATCAGTCTTGCATAAACTTTCTATAATTAATATGACAATAGCGCATTTACAAATGAAAACCAGCGCTCGTTTGTTCTCCGATGAGAAAAAGGGATTAAATTCATTTAAAAAGAGTAGTGTAGGGAAAAACAGGAGAGAATAAAGAAAGAGATATAGATATGTTTAAATAAAAGATACTTAAACCTAGAACATAGACTTAATCCGGGCTCATCATTTTAAATAAAATCCTTAAGAACCGCTTTTTTGAAATCTCTCAAAACAAATAAGAAGAGGAATTAATTAAAATATTTAATAAAAATTTTTTTTACATTTTTATTTTTATTTTTAGAGTTTAATTTAATTTTCTATTGTTCTAATACCCTTATATATATATATATATATAAATCTATATATAAGTAAAATATCAATAAAATTTTAGTAGTAAAATTATTAAAATATGTAAATACATTTTTATTTTTATTTCTAACTATTACCCCAAACCCACAATTTTAATTTTAATTATTTATTTATTAAAGTTATAATTTTAATTAATATAATTATTAAATATTATTCATTAGATATTTGAATAGATGATACTTAAAAAAATACCTATAATTATTATTTTAAATGTATATAAATAATAATATTAATACATAATATATATATATATATATATACGTTTTCCAAAGCAAAATTACTAGGTCACTTTAAATTATAGCAATGATTTTGATATCCTTTGATGTTCATTGACACCTGTTATTAATTACTTTTCAAGATTACAAAAACCTAGATATATTACTATATATACATATTTTTGTCAGGATAATAAAATTAGATAGATACGACAAAAATTTATAAAAATAAAATAAATAAATGTATGATAAAAATAAAGAAAATTAAACAAATATAAGTGAAAGTTTCTGATGTTTATGATATTTTTGTATAAATTAATAAATAACTTTGTATAAGAAAAAAAAAAGTTCCTTAATATTATTGAACTCATTGGAAGTAACATAAGTTTTTGAATGAATTTTATTGCTCAATATAAAAAGAAAAATAATCTTATTAGCCTAAATATATGTATATTTCGAAATATATTTTGACAAACTTCGTTAAAATTTCTTATATTTTCTGTGTCAAATTAAAAATGAAATTGAAAAGACCTTGGAAAAAAGAGACGGCCAGTCATCATTGCCGAAGTTTTATAAATTAATTGGAAAAAAAACAAAAATAATTGAAAATTGTTTCATTTAATGAATACATAAAGAAATGAGAACAAAAAAACATTTTACTATTATTCCTTGATTTATTCATTGTGGAAATTCATATTCACCTGCCGTGGAAACTTGGTTTAATCAATTGGAGTTATCAAATCATTCAAAAACTTTTTCCAAAACCTTAATTAAATAAAATAAAAATAAATAAACATTAAAAACAATGAAAAAGTAAATTTTATTATTAAAAGTTTGAAATCAAAGAATTTTTATGAAAATATTTTTAAAGTTGGAGTTCGAAATCTTAATAGAGGCATAAACATTTATTAAAAAATAAAAAATAAGCGGGAGTGTCCTCCCCCTAGACTTTCCCGCATATAAATAGGTATAAAGAGTTGTGAATGAATATTTAGAATGTGTAAACTTGGTATTGATAAAGAGCCAGTTCGTATTAGTTTATATGTGTCAAATTTGATATTTGGTAACATTTATATATATATATATATATATAGAATAAAGTGCTACTTCCGGTTAACTGATATTTTAAATGTAAAAAAAACAGATATGGATATAATATAAATATTTTTAATTTTATTTTATTTATAATATATAAGGGCTGGCTGTGACGTCATGAAGTGCTGGGTGACGTCATATAATTTTAAATTAAGAAAAAACTAATGAAGATGATTTTTCTCGAGGATAAAACCAATACAAAGTGCATAACACGTGGAGATATGAAATTTTTGACGATTCCAATACTTCCCTTATACGAAGTATGCGGGAAAGTAAAAATAATTAATACATAAATTGTATGTTTATTTTGTTTTGTTGGACGCAAAATCATTGAAAGATGATGATTATGTTTCGAGGAAGAAAAGTTATCAAAATCAGATAAGGCAATGTCGGAAGTGTTTAAGGAAAGGGAAGCTACAGGTATTCTGCAGTGAAGAATGTCATTTCAATGGAATTACTAAAAGATGAGGCTTGTTGAACGTTTTTTGATATAAAAATGTCTATAACTCATCTTTTTTTTTTACTTTTTCTTATCTCTCTCTTTACTTTTAAATTGATATATAGGTTTAAAAGTACATTTAAAAAAAATCAATAATTAGTAGAAAGTTTCATTGTAATTTTAAAAAGAAATGCAATTAAACAATTGTAAAAGTTAATCTATGTATGTAGATATAAAACATTGAGTTAAGTAATCTCTCGGGTTTTAAATGTGTCATTATCTTTTAGTTTTTCAAAAGAATCTGGAATGATTAAATTTAAATCTCTTTCTTCTTTCGCTAAAATTAACTATTCTTTCTGATCAACATGGTGGAGGGGATGAGTCAGCAGTCTCAGTAGGAGGGAAGTTTAAAATGGTTTTGTTTTTTAAAAAAAATAAAGGAGGGAACAAAAAGAATGATTTACTGATTTTTAGCATTTTATTTATAATTTTTAAATTACTACTTTTGCAGGCAATTGTTTTTTCTATTATAGAATTTACATATTTTTTATCAAATGATGGAGTCAAGAAAAATAAATAATTAATTTTTAATTTTTTAGGTAATAAGAGATTATTTTTTCTCATAAAATTTAAATCTTTGAAGTTTTTTTTAGGTCTTTATATTAAGCCTAGTTTACACGGGCTTAGTTCTTGTCATTAGTTCAGGGGTGGGCAAATACTTTTAAGCGCGGGCTTTTTGAAAAAGTTGGCTCTTATTTTGATTTTTCATTCAATATGTCTCTTAAAAAAAAATACATTTTTATTTCCGGCCCGGAAGACATTTTGAAAATTTCATTTTGGCCCGCGCTTAAAAGTATTTGCCCACCCCTGAAAACTAATGACAAGAACTTATCCCGTGTAAACTAGGTTTTACTTATAAAGTGAAAATTTAAAAAAAATTCAATAATTATAAACTTCCAATTTTGTTATTTAATTTTATATTTATAGGATTTCATGTAAAAATTTTAAAATTTACGCTTTTTAATACTATTTTACATGAAGAATTATTGTTTTTCTCAAAAAAAAAAAATTAATAATATTATCAGCCTATATGTTAATTAATGATAAAAAAAATATAACTTTATAATAATAAATGGAAATATATAGTTATAAATTCATTATATATATTTATGAAAACTTCCAATAAATTTCTTATATTCAAATATCGAACTTTTACCTTAGTTTTGAAAATTTGAATTTTATTTGCGCCTTAATCGTATCAGTGAGAAAATTCTATCAAGATTAAGTAAAACCAGAAATGAGGTCCTTGATTAATAATACAATGATTATATAGTTAGTATGGGAAGACTTAAGTTCATTTCCGGTTAATTTAATAAATACGAAGTCTGTTCAAAAGAAAATGTGAATTTTGAATTTTGTTGGAAATATTAGTCATTTTGGATTAGTAGTTTGTTATTGACAACTGAAAAAGTTAGTCACGTTTTTGTGTGTTCTTCGATTTCTTACTTAAAATGGATCCAAGAATCTGTATAAAATTTTGCATTAAAAATTGAATTAAGTGCTCCAACGTACTTAAAATGTTGGCTGTGGCATTCGGCGAGTCTTTTTGTCTCAAAAAAAGAAGAGCCAAGACGTAAAAAAAAGTACACCAAGTTCGATCAAATGTGAAGGTTTTGCTCCTGTTCTCTTCGATTTTAATGGCGTGGTGCATCATGAGTTATTGCCAACAGGTCGTACTGTTAATAAGGAATACTAGAATGAAGTTATGCAACATTTACCGCTCAAACGATCGGAATTGTGGAAAAACAAATAAAGGATTCTGCATCACGATAATGCACCACACATCATTGCATTTTTTTGGGTAAAAACAATAGCGTAATCATGCTTCAACTACCGTTTTCACAAGATTTGGCTCCTTTTTCCAATTCCCAAAACTAAGGAGCCCATGAAAGTAAAGCGTTTTGCCATAATTGATGAGATAAAAGTCGGAATCGAAGAACGAGCAGATGGCCATACCGAAAAGCTCATTTCAGAAGTGCTTCTATTATTGGAAGATGCGCTGGCATAAATGCATCCGAGGGGAATTATTTTGAAAAGGACAAAATGGATATTGATGAATACATAAATATTTTTCGAAATAATTCAAAATTCACCTTTTCTTCTGAACAAACCTCGTATATTACAACTAAAAACTCTTTTTGCAATCGTTTTAAAGTTAATCCAGGATTAATGAAATTTTATTGTGACTAACTAAAATTATCAATAAATAATGAATTAATTTATTTATTTAAAAATGTTTTTAAATGTTTCATTTTAATAAAATAAAATAAAAATATCATCTAAACTTTTATACATTAGATTTAGAACATTTACTTTTTATAAAAGTCATAGGACTGAATTTTTTTTCTTTTAAAGATTTTTTATACATTTTTAGACTTTCATCTTGGTTGAACTTTTCGCGTAGTTAAATTACAAAAGTCTTCTACTTCATTGGCCGTAATTATTATTCCTTCCTTCCTTTTTTTTTTTTATTATATGAGTGGAAATTTTTTCGCAGACCAGAATTGTTCCCGTGAGCATTTTTCCAATTAGGCAAATGTAATGAATGCATAGTTATCCCAACCAAAGGTATCTTTTTTTTATTTCCTTAATTGGATCGATTATATACATCTATCGCTCTTATGAATATACAGAAAGTAATTTTAAATTTATTTATTCTTCTATAACTTTTTTTTTTGCATTTAATGCGAATAAGATAAAATAATACCTTTTAATAATGAATTGTATAGCTTTATTTTTAGAAAATGAAAACAAAAAGGGTCTCTCTTAACAACTCTCACAATCAGGATGAGAGAAGAGTAAGTTTCAAAGATACTGAAAGGAAGAGGTAAAAAAAAAATTACTTCTAAATTGTAAAATGTTTGATAATTTAATTTTAAATAATTATTTGAAAAGGTAAAGAAATTGAAATATGCTTATTTGTATTCATTTAAAACAGAAATCTATTTACAGGATTTTAAATTCAACTATAATTAAGTAAAAAAAAATATTTTTATCATCAATAAATATATCTTTAATAAAAAAAAAAAAAGTAACTAAAAATATTTTTAGTAAAAATAAAGTTTCGGAAGGAAAATATTATTACGAGAGATTATATATATTTATAATGTATAAAGTGAGATTTAATTTTAATGATGAAAATGATAAGGTCTATAAATGGAATTTTCATAAAATAATATTATATTTATATTAAAATAAGGGTTGAAATCCCATATAATGGAGGCAATCTCGGACCTTTCCGGATATCCTTCCTATCGCTTTGATTAAAGTAATAAAATGGAAGCTCATTAAGAATGAAATGAAAAGATAATGGGCGTCGCTAAAAATGAATAATGAAACAAGTCCATCATTCACTCTTTTTTTTATAAAAAAAAAAACCTATAACAGAAAAAGCATCTGAAAATATTCCTGAATAGGTAATACTACTTAATTGTAAATGAATTTATGAATAACAACAAAACTGAATTTTGGTTTTTTTTTATCAAAATTGAATTATTTTCTTTTTCCAATTCACTTTTTGTTGAGAATGATAGATTTTTTGTGTAATGGTGATTGATAAATCGGAATGGGCCTCTTGCGTGTTGACGCATTTGCAACCCCTCTTCAACTACCACTTTCCACCTTCTCTCTCTCTTGGACTTTTTGTCCTTTCCGCTGTTGTGACCACATTTTCGACTCTTTAATTCCCTTTCCTTCCCCACCCTTTCTTCACCAACACAAAATTAATTACATTATCATATTTATCAAGAACCAAGCGGTCAGTATTTACTTGAGCATATTATTTCAATCTTACGCTCTAATTAAACTATTTTAAAAAAAAGAAGAGCAGTGGAAATATATGTTAAATAGTTAAAATTAAAACAGCACTGACACCTTGTCATAAAAATTTCCGTTTGTATTCATTACCCATCAACATCAAAATATTAATTAATTGACTGTGTCAAATAAATCTATGTTTTATTATAAAAAAGAATATTTAGAATATTTTAGATTGGAGAAGTTGATATATGAAGAATTTTTTGTAATACTTTCTGTTAAGATATAATATTTATATTTAAAATATTAAATGAATTTCATTTTTATAAATTGATTTCAAATTATCATACTTCTTTAGGTTAATAATTTACTTTAGAACAGTGGTTCACAAACTTATTTGGCCAAGCGCCCCCTTTTCAGAAAATAATTTACTTCGTGCCCCCTTGGAAATTAACTTTTTTTTTAATTTTAATAAAAAATTAAATAGAAAGATAAATGAACCTATTTGCAAAATATTATAAATAAAGGTGTAAATTATAGAAACATTGAATTTTTGTAAGATTTATTTATTGATCTCAGAATCTACAAGTAATTTTCCCTAAATGCACCTGTGGGCATCACCGCCCCCCTGGATCGCTCCAGCGCCCACGAGGGGGCGGTAGAACCCACTTTGGGAATCACTGCTCTAGAAAATATAAAATAAAATAAATCTGCATTTTTATTGATAGAAAAATAGTATATATTAACAATTCCTCGTTCAAGTTATTTTAATCAAATAATTCAATTTAATCAAATATATATTGTTTGTTTGAAAAAATAAAAAAAAAATATTTCAATTATGTTTTTGAAGTTCTAAATTAAATAATAAATTGGATTATTTATTTAATATAAAAATTCAATCTACTAATCATTATAATAGTAGAATTCTTTTATTTAAAATCAATTGTTATTCTGTGGATGTAATTTGTAAACCGAATTACCATTCATCATTACATTCTGTGGGGGAGAGGGAGGAGAAAGAGAGGACAGAGACAATACTTTTTAATCGAATAACTTAAATAAAAGGATAGTCTTCGTTTGTCATCCATAAATGAAAGATTCAGATTTGCTTAAACCATTATTTAGTTAAAAAAAAATTGGCAATTTTAGATCATATAGAGAAAGTGGCAGTAGTGAAGCTGGTAGTTGGTGGAAAAGTTAATATCGTCATGTCGTCGCCGGGGACAACGGCTCGTTCTCATTTCTGCACCCCGATCCAAAGTAACTTACCATCCAGTAAATTTGAATTCGTCATCATCATCATCATCATCATCATCATATCTTTTTTTACAACATATCATATCATTTAAAAATCAAATCTAATTTTTAATGTAAATTTAAATGTTTTTTCTCTCTCTCTTTAATCATAAAACAGGAGATTTTCAAACTTCTAAAGTAATGAAAAATGTATATAAAATAGCAATCAAGAGATTCTCTCATTTAATCTTTAATACATAAAATATTATCTGACCAAATTGTAAATAAGAAATTTCCCTTTGAACAAGCCATTCATTTAATGTATAAAAAACTGTGTATTCGAAAGTTCAAAGTTCTCTGAATTAAAATTTCTATTGAATGAATTCTCTATATAGACATTTTTCTCCTTTAAATATAATACTAATAACAAAAATAAATAATAATTATTAAAAATTTCAAAAATAAATAAATCAACAATTTTGATTTCAAGGGAAAGCAACAATATTTTCAATAATAATAATTTCAATATAAAAATATATATTAGAGGAACAAGAGCAAGGAGAGAGAAATGAAGCAAAAAATATGCAGGATCAGATTTTTCAATCAGCAAAATATCATATATGAATGATGAATAGTCGGGGCTAAGGAGGGAAAATCAACTTTCAACACTTTTGTTAGGATGGGAAGAAAGAAAAAGGAGAAGAAATTATTTTTACTTTTTGATTTCTAGCCAAGAATAATAATTTTTCATTTAGATAAGTAAATGAAGGAGAGAGAAAATATAATAATAATAATAAACAATTTTTTTTTTTTAAATTTAATTTACTTATTATATTTTTCCTTTCTATATTAATAATTTTAAAAATTATCATCTTCTCAATTTCATTTTATTATATAAAATCAATTTAATTCAAATTTAAGAAAAAAAAATTAGATTGGATGAATTGAATTTAAAGAAACCATGTTTAGTATAACAATTTAATTTATTAGCGTTGCAAGGTTACAGGTTAGCGCGCAGGCGCAAAAAGAAACATTCCAAATGTGAAATAGTGGCATCTCGATGTAGACTATGCAGTCCTAGAAATGTTTTAAGTTTACTGAAAACAACTCCTTGATATATTTTATGCCAATGTTTATTTTTTGTATTATATTATATACAATATATAGAATTTTAAATCTTTATTTATATCTCTACTTTCATTACAAGACTAATATGGATATATTAGTTTGTTTTTTATTTCTTTCATCTCTGTTTTCATTTATTTCGAATAGGTTTATTATTTATTTTTAATTTTTTAAATCTTTTCACTCTTTCTCTTAAAAAAATCCTTTTGAGTTTTTTTTAGTTTAATGGTTCAAATGAGCAAAGTTAAATTAATTTTTTTCTCTCTTTTATTTCAACATAGATTTTTCATTTTTCATTTACATACATGACATAAAAACGAAAAAAACAAAATACATTTTTTTTTTAATTGAAGAGATTAGATTTTATTTGTTATTTTGACAATGAAATGATGTTATTTCTAATTGTATTTTGATTTTTCTTATCAATTATTCTTATCTAATTTAAAATACAAGGAAATAAAAGTCTATTGTAATTTGAAAAGAGATTCCTTGTTTTAAAATGTTGGTTGATTGTTTTAGGCGTGTCGCGTGCACCTGTCTTTTATGAAAATAATCAACATAACTTTTTTAAATGCATGACAAATTTATTTTCCTATTTTCTATTTCTTTTAAAAAAAATCCCATTTTATTTTTGAAAACAATTTTTTTTTTAAATTTCTAAAAAATAAATAAATAAATAAATATAACAATATAAAACTGTCAACTTAAAATAAATAAAAAGAAAAACTAGATTTCTTTCTATTTTTCCTTTTGTATATATGTAGGTATTTGCCATTCTATTATATTTCGTTGTAAAAGAATTGAGGAATATAATTTAAATTAATTTCTAGTAATTTAAGGTACGTTTATTAAAAATTCCAGGTTTATTCCAGCTACATTAAGTACAAAAGAAGCAATCAGAGAAACATATTCCAATAGATTCAAGAGATCATCAAGTCATCAAACCTTTTATATATATATATATATATATATATATATATATAAAATAAGTTTAAAAAAAAAACCCAGATTTAAGATTTTTTTAGAGTAGAGTATATATAAGACGATAAAATTAAGAGTGGGGCGTAACAATTTTTAAAAGCATATAAATTCCACTTCATGTTTAACTTTTTAATAAAAAAATGACAATGTTATTAATTAATTTTTCTTTTATTTTATAATAAAATAAAGTAATTTTCTTTACAGACACTCCTTAGTTTAATAACATCAAGATATTTTTGTAAATTGTTAATGATTTTCGATAAAATTTTGAAAAAAAAAATTGAAATAGAACACAATTGACTCCAAGATTTTTTTTTTTTGGAATTCGGATTAGATTCGCCTTTTAAAAGTGTACCCAACACCCTATTATTCTCGCCAAGGCAGTGAGGGGTAAAAAGGTAACCACAAAAGAGGGTTTCTGCACTGATTGAGAGGGACAGATAATTGAACGCAAGGATTTTATAAGTCATATTCAATAGAGACCTTTCACACCACCCATAATTGTCCAGAAAATACAAAATAAATAAATTAATAATATTGTTACTGGTTTAATAGTTAAAAAACTAAAGGATGCCCTAGATAATGATTTCGGCATTTGTCCAAATGGCGAAATATACAATATTTCTATGATTCATATTAGAGAAAGATGGAAATGTGTTTATGTAGATGAGAAAATGCCTCGTTAACGTTTTTGTAATCTAATTTCATTTATTAAAATTTCCATTATCTACTGAAAAAAAATTTGACGTTTTTTTAACCCAATAAATATATAAGATTATATGAACTAAATCTATTCTAAATTCTTTTAATAGAATTAAAAAAAAAGTTTTAGGTCATTAATTCTACTAACTAAATTTCACAAGAAAGATTTATAAGATTCCCAAGTTTGTAATAAAATTGTTATTTATTAATAGTTAATTTTATCACTAGTAGATATAAATAAATATGTTTATATTAAATTAGATAAATCTAAAATTTAACGAGATAAAGGGAGCTACATTAGTATAGTGATAAGTTCAACATAAAATGATTTAATATACATTATCCAATCTCTTTAAAATAAACAATTAAAAAATTATTATATATTAAATAAATACATTTTCATAATAAATTTGAAAATTTACATAGAATAGAAAGTAAAATATAATTAGTTTATTATATAATATTTTAAATAAAATATTTCTTTATATTTATCTGATAAAATATTATTTATATGAATCTAAATTTTAATTAAAAATAATTAAATTGTGTGATTAACTAACAAGTCGAAGAATATATATAAATAAAATTAGCTGGAGTGTCTCCACTCAACTATCTCGAAGTTTGGATTGGATTAAATAACATAATATATTATATTTAAATTAAATTTAATTAATTATAAATAATAAATATTAAACCAGCGCATGTTTGGCTTTTTGATAATGGCACCACGTCACGTGTTGGCGCATGAGATTTGCAGTGTTAAAAAATTAATTCTGGTACTTTCAGCAAATAAATCAAGCTGAAATTCTATAAATAGCAGTTTTATACAATTTTTAATCATATGAAAAATTATCAAACATCTATCTTTATTTTTACGGTCACTTTAGAGGAAAAAAAATCAAAACGTTGTACGTAATGACCCTCTTCCGGTTGAGCTACATTTCTCAAAAGTTGATAGAAAACTACGAATTTTGAATAATGCTCATGTACCAAATTTCATCATTCTAGCTCAAACCGTTTTTGCGTAATCTTGGTTACACACACACACACACACACACACACACACAGACATTTTTCTCAACCTTAGTGAAAATGATTCAGGAACCTTCAAAACGTATAAAAACATCAAAATCTCGACATCGAAAATTTTCATGATCGCGATACTATCTCTGGTGAGATAGTAAAAACTTATGAAAAATTTATATTAAAAAATAATATATTTAAGATATCAAGAGAAGAGGGTTTGATAACAAACAATAGCCCCTCTTAACTGGACACCACATTAAAAGATCTTAATTTAATAATAAGAATATTTAAATTAAATGATAATTTAAAATGAAATATAAAATCAGATTGTAAATCATGTATAAAATAATAGTATATGCATTTCTTCACCCTTGCACAGGTGGTTTGCAAACAAAAAAGACCTTGAAAGAAGTGACTGTCAAGGTAAAGGACCTGCTTATTTGCAATTGTCATTATAACCAAGAGAAAAGTATATTTACTTTTTATGAAAATGTTGTCTCTATGGACTAAGATATATATATATATATATATATATACATCTCTATGTATTTTAATTAATGGAAGGAAGTTACGAATGAGAGACATATCAAAACGTGCGGGTGAATGAACTTGAAATTGAATGGGATTATATAAGGAATTGGTTATCCCTCTTTTGAAAGCGGCCTCCATTCTGTTGTAAGAATCTCTTTAATCGGGCATTGTTCACAAAAAGAAAACCCTCTGTAAGATTTGGTAGCCTTTCAGTTAAGGGAGAGTAAGGGATAGTATGTGGAGGGCAAGAGGGGTTGTACTTCGTGCCAAGAACGGAGGCCCTGTGCCTGTCACGATCCCCTTGCTCCCATTCTCCTTTATCACAATCTTTACGACAGACCCTATTAGATAAAAAAAAACATTGATTTGATGTTAAGTAGTTCATATTTCGGAATTACAATTAAAACCGGATTTATTAAAAAAAAACTCCTCAGAGGATAAAAACCGATTTAAATTGAATTAAACAAACAATTAAATTTTTATTAAAATTAAAATTTAAATAAAAAAATTGAAACAACAATTTAAAAAAATATTAATTAAATCTATTGAGTTTTTAATTATTAAATAAAAAGTAGATGTTTTTTCACTCTTAGAGGCCAAATCGTATTAGAGATCAATATCTCATAGAAATTATTGAATAAGTGATAAAGGAAGAATTTAAACATTTAATAAATTGATTAGATATTAAAGAAATGATTTTTAATAAGTTGATGAATTTGATTTTAAATTTATGATTATTTATAATTTTGATTTAAAAAATAATTAAATTAAAATTATTAACATTTTAATTTATTCTTAAAAAGATAAATTAAAAATGAAAATTCTTACGTTAAAAATAAGGATAGTGGAAAATTCTATTACGATTTGATTATATTATTATTATAATATTTTGATGATATCAAAAATTCATTACAACATTATTTCTGGGGGGGGGGGGCGCGATTATTTGACTATACGATTTTTTTTTTGGAGGGGGGGATAAATTACCCAGAGTTACAAAGTGGGCGTTTGGTCCAAAAAGGTTGAGAACCACTAGTTTAGGTT
The DNA here is from genome assembly GCA_963082975.1 of Labia minor. Classification (NCBI taxonomy): domain Eukaryota; kingdom Metazoa; phylum Arthropoda; class Insecta; order Dermaptera; family Spongiphoridae; genus Labia; species Labia minor. The sequence goes on from OY720347.1 coordinate 66,433,341, forward strand.
CATTTTTGACTTTTGAAATTATATTTTGAATACGTTTTAATATCTTTTAAGGCAGGGATGGCTAATAGGATTTGGTCAAAGTGCCAAAATAAACTAAATTTAAATGCAATTTTTTTCGCGTGCCCGTTTGTTTACCTTTTATTTATATGCATTTTTTAATGGATTATAATAATTGATAAAAATACAATAAAAAAAGAAAAGAAATTGTAATATTAAGATCAAGTGATAACATTAATTAAATATAAAGATTTTATATAAATTATATAAATTTTATTAATAATTATCATAGAAAATTCTTACAATTTGTTTGTTCTTTATTATTAAAATCCTGAAACAAACTATCAGCCACCTTTAACATAACCGTTTTTATAAACTCCCCATCAGAAAATGGTTTTGATTTCTTAGCAATCAAATAAGAAATTTCAAAACTAGCTTCTGTAACATTGCTGTTGGTTCTTACAAATTGTGATAATAAATTCGATTGATTTTCAGCTATTTTTAACCGTTGAGAAATTAGTTCTTTTCTTTCATCAATATGATTTTCGGCGATGTTTTTATGGTTCGTTTCAAAGTGTCGCTTAATAGAAGACGTTCGACATACAATAATTTTAGAGCACAGGCCGCACCGAGTTTTATCTCCATGTTTAAAAAAACCGTAATCAGCCGTTCAAGAGGATCCAAAGCTCCGAATATCTTGAAGTTTTTTTTTTTTTTTTTTTTTTGGTACCATTTTAATTAAAAAAAAATTTCCTTTAAAGATAAACACAAGTTTTAGTAAAACTAAAAATTCATTAAAGAAAAAAAACAATTTTAAAATAAGGAATTTTTTTACTTAATTTTTTTAAATTTTTTGACGTGCCTGAAAATTTTTTTCGCATGCCAAAGTTGGCACGCGTGCCATGTAATTGCCATCCCTGTTTTAAGGGGATTGAACTATTTGAAATAGCTAATATTCATCACAGGGTTTCTACGTATTTCGAATGAGTTATCAAAAAGACTAAATTTGTCAATTATTATTTATATATTTTTGGTATATGTAGGTATATAATATATTATGAAGTGTGGCTGAGTGGAAGTCATGTTGGTTACCCTCCTATCTTCCTTGCTTTAAGTTCAGAGGTTCTCAATTTGCATCGTGGATAGACAGACAGTCCTTAACCTCCCCAGTCCTGCCTCGCCTCTCCCTCCCATGCTAACTCCTCTTTCTCTGGTTGTTGGACGAGAGCCGTTTCTATATTTATTTACCTGGTGACTCGTTAGCCGGGTCTGGGCATTTCATGCGATGCTCTCATCGCAATAATATTCCTTCCTTCTTGACTTTTAAGTCATGCGGAATAACAAGATCCCTTAGGAGAAACAAATCTCATCATCTCTCACCCCTTCTCTCTCAACACCACCCTCACCCAAATATAATAACAATTTATATTAAGTCAAAAAGTAACAAAAAGATTCATATATATTACTAATAAGTATTAGGAAGAGATGATTTTTTAAAAGAACATTAAGAAAAAGCTGGAGTGTCTCCACTCGACTATCTCGCAAATTTGAATTGGATTAAATAACATATATTAATTTAAATTAAATTAAATTAATTAAATTATAAATTAAAATTAATAAATAATATTTATTAAACCAGCGCATGTTTGGCCCTTAGTTGATGCCACCACGTCACGTGTTGGCGCGTGAGATTTGCAATGTTAAAAAATTAATTCTGGTACTTTCAGCCATTCAATTAAGCTGAAATTCTATATATAACAATTTTATACAATTTTTAATCATGTGAAAAATTATCAAACATATATCTTTATTTTTACGGTCACTTTAGAAGAAAAAAAAAATCAAAACATTGTAGATAATGACCCTCTTCCAGTTGAGCTAAAAACTACGAATTTAAAATAATGCCCATGTACCAAATATCATGATTCTAGCTCAAACCGTTTTTGAGTAATCTTGGTTACATACATACATACATACATACATACATACATACATACATACATACATACATACACACACACAGAGAGAGAGAGAGAGACAGACATTTTTCTCAACCTTAGTGAAAATGATTCAGGAACCTTCATAACGTAAAAAAACATCAAAATCTCAACATCGAAAATGGCGAGATAGTAAAAAAAAAAATAAGAAAAGGTATAAATAGGGAGTTATGGTGTGACGGATTTATAAAATGATCAGATATTTAATGATTGAATTTCTTATTTATCAATTTCAAGACAATCCAACAAATTTATATGAATATCTAAGTTTAAAATATTTAATTAATATTTTATTTGATAAAACTACCATTTTATAATGCTAACAAAAAGATGTAACAGAAAAAGTGTAACAAATCCTATGTGAGAAAGATGAAATAATAATTGTCCATTCACCCACGCTACCAATTTCTTCAATTATGTCTCGTTTGCTTGGCCTCTAATCAAAATAAAACGTAGCAACGAACAGAGAGATCTTCATTAACCATGTCATTTAAATTATTAATTGCTCGTGAAAAGCGGCGTGAACAACCGAAGAGAGTGTGAAGTGAGAAAGGATGAGGGTTGAGAGAACAGTGAGGGAGAGAGATGAAGATTCAGACCATTATCTGTTTCATTAAATATGTATTTAGAAGATAGGGAAAAAGTTAGAAGAGGTATTATTGGACGATAACTAAAAAGTGGATTATTTGTAATGAAGTTGAGAGGAAAGGGGAGTTGAGAAAAAAGAAAAAAAGAAAAAAAAATTTAAATAATTCATTCAGGCTGCGTGATGTCACGAGAAGCTCTCAAGTGAGAAGGCATGTAGGTTGTTTTAGGATTTGACTGAGCTAAATTGTATTCAATTACTCGTATTGTCCTGGCCAGAGGATTATATAGTCATTATTATAGCTTCTCGCTATGGAATATTTAAATGAACCAAAACGAATATATTGATAATCTTTCTCCAATAAAACGTTTAACGTTTAACAGATATAAAAAAGAAACTAAAATAATAATATATCAATACTTTTTATGTTAAATAAATTAATAAATTATTTATAATATTGAAAAAAAAATATATTTTTTTAAATTGCTATCATTTTTAATTATAAATGAAGAATATAAAAAATCTGGAGTGTCTCCACTCGACTATTTCACAAATTTGAATTGGATTAAATAACATATATTAATTTAAATTAAATTATAAATTAAAATTAATAAATAATATTTAAATTAAATTAAGGCATGTTTGGCTCTTTGTTGATGTCACCACGTCACTTGTTGGCGAGTGAGATTTGCAGTGTTAAAAAATTAATTCTGGTACTTTCAGCGATTCAATCAAGCTGAAATTCTATATATAGCAGTTTTATACAATTTTTAATCATGTGAAAAATTATCAAACATATATCTTTATTTTTACGGTCACTTTAGAAGAAAAAAAATCAAAACGTTGTAGGTAATGACCCTCTTCCGGTTGAGCTACATTTCTCAAAAGTTGGTAGAAAACTATGAATTTTGAATATTGCCCATGTACCAAATTTCATCATTCTAGCTCAAACCGTTTTTGCGTAATCTTGGTTACATACATACATACATACATACATACATACATACATACACACACACACACAGAGAGAGAGATTTTTCTCAATCTTAGTGAAAACGATTCAGGAACCTTCAAAACGTATAAAAACATCAAAATCTCAACATCGAAAATTTTCGTGATCGCAATACTATCTCTGGCGAGATAGTAAAAATAAGTAAATTATTGAGAAACTATTACATTTACAAGTTTTAAATAAAAGTTTTGATATAGTATTGAATTTAAAAAACACCTGAAAACTCGAAACCAACATAACACATATATATTTTAATTTTATGATTTAAATATCTAAATTATTATTTATTTTCGATTTTTAATTTTACTAAAAATGAAAGAGAAAAATTAAAATTAATAAAATAACAAAAAGTGATTTTTTTAACTTTAACTTAATTTTAATAATATTTGTATGTAAGTATATCAATTTTATTTTTTTCACATATTTCATATGTAACAAATCTCATCTGATTATACTAGCAAAAAATATAAAACTGAAGCCATCTATTTTAGAAATCCCATTTAACAATTGTAATAAATAAATAAAAAATTGTAAAATTTTTAAAGTTTATAATAATAAATTGTATAAATTTGTTAAAGGGTCGAGTGATAGCTAGGTGTTCCAGGTACTATATATTATTGGTTGAAAACTGAAAAAAAAAATATATAAAAAACCAGATTGTAATTCTCAAATCTTTGTGATCAATAAAAATATTATCAATATTTTATCATTTTTTTTTTCATTTTTGCTTCCGATTCCATATTCTACATATCACAAGAAAAAATTTACTTTATTGGATTTTTGAATATATAAGAGTAAATATTTTCGTTGAATTTTAGTTTATTTTAAATCCTGGATACACACTATAACTTCACATCTCCATCCACCCCTTTTACTTTCTCTTTCTCATACCTTCACCCGATGCCAAATCGTGAAAAGTTTATTTATTGATTGTACACCAATAACACACACGAAGTTTGTTTTATTTATATTGACTTATCGGCTTAACGCCCTTGTTTGTACAAAATCCTATTGGATATTAGGTAACAAGTAATTAAGAGGGTAGAGGTTTATAATCTTTTTTTTAGATAATAATAACATTCCTTATTTATTTTTTCTTACACTGATTGATTTTATTTATGGAAAATATTTTAAGTTCATTATTTTTTAAGATTCCTTGAGATTTTCAAAATAAATATTTGTTATCTAATTTGAATTCATATTTTATTAAATAATAAACAAACGATCAAACAGCAAACACTAAACTGATTAAAACTCAACAGAAAAGTCAAGCCAATTCTTTAAGAAATAATCCCACTGAAACCTCATAAACCCAAAAACAAATATGAATACATATGGTAATAAAGATTGAAATTTAAATCGGGAAATTCAGGAAGAGGGTATTTAAACATGATAAAGCAATTTTTACCTACCGACGATATTAAGGGAGGTATTTGTTTTCACACCAAATTTCACATAAGGAGATTTTTTACATTTCACCACGAATCATGCACTTTGTATTGGTTTTATCCTCGAGAAAAATCATCTTTATTAGTTTTTTCTTAATTTAAAATTATATGACGTCATCCAGCCATTCATGACGTCAAAGCCAGCTCTTACTTATATATTGTAAATAAAATAAAATTAAAAATATTTATGTTATATGCCTATCTGTTTCTTATTACATTAATAGATATCTTAAAATTATTTGAAATTGTTTCTGTAGCTGGAAATTAATTTACTTCAAACCGTCGGTCGGTTCGGACCTGGCCACAGGTCAACTTATTTTATATCTTATTTTTAATTATTAGAAGATTAAATTATTGTACCTAGAGAAAGTTTAATAATTTAAATAAAATTATTACACTTAAGTAATTTTTTAATGGAAAATTTCATTATATATATGTATATCAACAAGTCTGAAAAATATTCTTAAGAATTGTATTATTATTTAGAATTTAAACATAACTTATATAATAATCTGCATATATTAGTTATATTAAGAGTGACACCAAGTAATATCCTTGAAAATTTTATGCAGAGTCATATTATTAAAAAAAAATTGAGTTATCATATGATTTTAATTAATTGTAAAAAACAAAACAAAAATATATAATAAGAAAATATGGTTAATAATTTTTTCAATGTAATTTTAAAAAATTGATTATGACAGTAGAAATCCATTAAAGTTTGTTGCCAAATAAATCTTTCCATGTCAGGGATCGCGTGCGGTTCAATTTGAAAAGAGAATTTTCGTTTGATAGGAAGGAGAGTTATCATCACTCGACTCATCCAACCCAGAAATAGGGAACAGATGAAGTGTATTTGGGTGGGTGGATGAGTGAGTAGGGGGAGGTCAAAAGTGCCTGGTTCATCCCAACAAAATCCGCTCATCCATTAATCAGATGTCGGCTGATGAACATCCCTTTCGTTCCCACAGCATCTGTTGCTGGGCCATTTCATGCTAGAAACCACAAGGTCTTAAGGTAATGGAGAGCGAGTGAGAATGAGAGATAGAGAGAGAAAACTTTAAATGGCAATATTAATTTATTTATATATTTTCTGTCTATTTCTCTCATTTAGGTTTCAAACTAGAATGGAAATTTATTTATGCATAAATGATATTCAATACAATAATTATCAACTTCATATATTTATATTAATTTCGTAAGAAAGATAAGAATTTGAACTCCTATATTTTACGAATTATGTTATTATCCCTGTAATATTTATGGTCAAAAAAGGATGATATTACTTGTAAATATAAGAAATTATATAATCTCTAAGCATCCACAAATATAATTGGAAATTTTAGGAGCAGAAAGGTGTTTATATCGCATGGGAGACGAAAGAATGTGTAAGTCAATTCGGACCCCTTCTGGGAAGAATTTTATTGCCCCTGAAATAAACCGTTTCATGGAGATTTTAGTTCAAGTGTTTTTAAAAAAGCAAAAACTATACAACTACGCTAATAGGAGTAATCAATCTGGTGAAAAATCCAAAAAAATATATTTTATTTATATAGGTCAAAAAGTGAAAATATGGAAGATATCATTCTCATATATTCTATCACTAAATATAAGAAATTATATAACATAATTAAAAAACAAAAAAAAATACCTTCGACAAAAATTGAATATAGAAATAATAGGAAGGAAATAAAAAAAAACAATAGAAATAAAAATTAAGAAATTTGGTTATTCAATTTCCTTTTAAAAATTTCCCCAAATATTCTTTAATATAGTTTAAAACCAGGAAATATTTATTTTTAAAACTTGTAAATAATTAATATATATATATAATTTTATTTGTGATTCGGTATTATAATATATTAACTTGAGAAATTTTTATTAAAAATAAGATAATATAATATTTTATTTCATGCTAACGGAGCGTAAATTCAACTAATTAAGAGAATCAAGAGAGCTTGGCATAAATGCAAATGCTTTTTTCTCAGTTGATTCAAAAATAAACATTCTAGATCAACAAAAACAGAAAAAGAAAAAAAAAAATAAACAACAACAAAAGATATAAGATATATAATAGGTTTTGTTTTCATTTTGAAATATATACGGATATTATTAAATGCGGGAGGTGTGTTTTTGTGTGAATTAATCGTAATGAATGAATAGAATGGCTGGCTGACTGACTGGATGGATATTACTATTTGAATTTCAATGATGATGATGATGATCTAAACAAACTGTGAGTCAGTCATTTGGGGGAATAGATGACAAAAAAAACAACAACATATGAATCGAGACAATCGACAATATGAAATGTTGGGGATGGGTGCAGTAATAGTGAAGAAGGGGGGGTGGAAGAAAGGCAAAAAGGATATGACATCATAGTCGATGCTCCCATGGGATGCCAAGTAGGAAATGGAGGAATTGAGGATGCTATCCTTTGTGGAAACAACCTTGATGGTAATTTGTGGATGGATGTTGTGTTTGTTAACGAGAATGAAGAATGATACTTATTCCCATTTCTTATATCTTATATATATATTTAATATTAGAATTTATAGAAAAACACAAATACTAAATAATCTGATAGTTTATAAGTAAAATATAAAAAAAATGTGAATCATTCATTAAATTTAATCAACTTGAAAAGGGACAACAACCAATGAAATTAGAAGAATTTACTATACATCTATTATATAAATTATTAACTATCATTTATAATATGTATACAGATAATATATATATATATCATTCATTTTAATATTAAATAAATTAATTTCATGAAAAAAATGCGAGTTGTCAACTTATTTTGGATTTTATTTTTAATGGAAAACATCAAAAATTTTCATAACTGAAAGTAAAAATCAACCTATTATTTTATATATATATTATATATTATACAATATTATTATTAAAAATTTATTAAAATAAATACAATTTTAGAATATTAGAAAATTACACTTAAAAACTATTGTTTTTAAGAATATAAATTCGCGTTTAAAAATACATTTATTTATGTTCGTTTTATCTTATGGAAATATAAAATTTAAATTTATTTACTGTTAAATGGGAATATCTGGGCGAATTCATCCATATGTTAAAATAATATTCATACATACTTGTAAATCTAACACGATTTTAAATTTAGTGTTTAAATATATTAATATTTTTTTCAATATCAGTAAAATACTACAATATTATAAAATCAATCAATTAGTTAATGGTAATACTTACTTCAATTTTACAGTATAAATTTTTTTTTAAGAAATTTAAAAACAATTATCCATAAGAATACACCATATATAACATTTATATTTATATAATATATCACAGTTGGTTATAAAAAAGAAAGTTTTTATTGGATAAATAATAGGAGATATCTTTGAATTCTAATTTGAAGAAATTACGAAAATGATAAACTTGTAATGCAGAAATAATAATGATTAAATGTAATAATAGATTTAGAATAGTCTGGTACTATCAAATAATTTTTTTTGTTTAATTTTATATTTAATATAATATTATAATTATTATTAATTGAAATATATAAAAAACGTGACTATTTTACAAGAATATACTTGCCAATTGGCTCTATGTTAGAATACAAAATCGCCTTATAATAGGCAACCGAATTGTCATTTCTATTTTCTATTTATTTAGTTTTTTTGATATTTATTTTTAATTTCTATATAAGCAACATATTTCGAAAGGAATGTTAAAATCAAATTTATTCTATTAAATCGCTTAGTTATGTCGTATTTAAAAATTTTATTCAGTCAGATATATATATTTTTCAGTCTTTAAAATAATATATTTTTATTCGAATAATAGGTTTCTATCAATTTATTAAAATTGACTGAAACATCTCTTAAAATAAATAATAAATTGTAATTTTTTGCTACGTTTATAAATAAATCAACGTTTAATATAATCTCTTTAGACTAGATTACAAATTCTTTGAAATAATTAATCATTATTTCGTTGATATGAATTCTTTCAATTGCCGAGGGGAGGAGGACCAATACCAAATGAAGAGTATGTCCTTGAAAAAAGGGATCTGAGGTGGCGAAACGAGGCCAAGCAAGCCTGCTGCCATATACAACACTCCTATGTAATGAATGAATCGGTTTTTTTTTTTTTTTTCAAGGAGTGTCAGCCGTGAAGTTGGCTGCTGATTCAGAGAATCGGGGCTGTCATCGCATCGGTTGCCAAATGAGACGTCGACCAGGCCGCATCGATCTTAAAGGCGAAAGCGATCATAGACGAGCAGCTGACTGGGACTGTCGACAGCGGCTTTGCCGCCTTATCACATAAACCGCAAAATATCATTATTTAAATGAATAAAAATATACCAAAAGAGTACGTTTATTTATTTATTTATCTATCATTAATCTATTTTTGTCCAAGGTTGAAATAATTGATTATATATATATACATGAAAATAGAATAATAACTTTTCAGGTGTAAAACAAAAATACGTTCATTTGATAAAATAAAAATATTGTGTTTTTATACAAAGAGTGTAATAAACATGAAATAAAAAAAAAGTTAAATATTAAAATAGCTTTGTTCTCCCTTTTGTATACTGTAACAGTGGGTAGAGAAGTGGGGGAGAGGGTGCTTAGTCGGCTGTGATTGCCTCTCATGAAACTAAAACGGCTCAACATTCAACGCATCTAGTTTACGACTAATCGGGGAGGTTGAATGAGAGAGGGATGATAATTCTTTCAAATTAAAATCAATTTGAAGTTCAATCTACCATTCAATTAACACACCACCTGTCTTGAATTGAATTGAATATATATATATATATATGGAAACTGTATTATGGAATAATTGACTAAAATTGTATAATAAGTGAATTATTTTTTTTTTATGTGAAAACCTTTGATTAATTCATTAAATACTCTGCTTAACAAATAAGAAAGAAGTAAATATATATTTGATTTTCAAATAAATTAACTATGAAATTTAATACATAATTTTACGTTTTGATATTTATTACAGATGATTATTATTAGTAATATCACGGAATAAATCATTTTAGATTAACTTGGTTTTATAATTATATGACGATCAAATAATTACGATTTTTGTTTTAATACAATGGATGAATCAATGAATGATATAGGAGACGTTTTCTTTTTATAATTTATTTATAAATAAAATTCATCAAATAAATAAATTTTAAAGTGTAATTGAAATTTGCTATGTTAATATCTTCAATGTTATAATTATTCTAGCTACCTTTGATATTATATATTTATAATTGATTATTATTTTTAATTTATTTTATCTTGATGTGAAATGAGATGAAACCAATAGTTGTAATAAAATCATTGTTTTTTATTTTCTTTCTAATTTATTTATAAAAATCATTAATTAAGTGAATAAAAATTATCGGTATAAGTGTACAACAACAACAACCATTCATTTGTCGAAAATAATGGATTATTGTCCCTTTAAAGTCAATTTTATAGAGACTACCTATAATTACAAAGTGGAGTGGAGGGAATAACCAATTGAGTTTTTAGATAAGTTTAGGCAATGGAAAATTAGTTATCATGGAGGGGCTTAATCGGATATTCAGCGTTTTGCTATCAACGTTACTTTCATACATATGCAACATACCTATCGTATCGTCGGTTGACTATCTTCCGGGCATTATTCATTCAATTTATTGACAGATGGTATTAGTAAAATTCAACAATAGGAAATGCAGGTATATTATATTTTTTTAATTTTATTTTTATTATTAATTAAAAAATTAGGATTGTCTTTATTAATATCGGATGTCGTAAATGAGTAGAGTAATGTAATGATATGACAAGAGTTTACTTTAATTTATCAATCATTACTAAAATCGGAGATTCTTGATTGTAAGAAAAGAACTCTTAAATTAGAGTAACATTGAATCCAATTCTTATTCACCTCTCTATGTATTATTTATTGATCTCCTTCATTTCTCAGTAATTTTGGTTTCCCTTCAATATGACTCGAATTTTAATTATACAACATTCACATACACTTATTAATATTTTTAATTATATTTGTATAGTATTTTGGTTAACATGTTGAAATTATTTGAATTAGTTCAGGAGGGTTTAGTAGTTATAGAATTTGTGTTTCAAAAAACCTTATAAAGTTCGTAAAAATTTATAATATAGGCTGGCTAAATAGGCATGGATCTCAATAAAGACAACCGATTAATCCTTCGTCAAATGGTGCAGCTATCCTTATATAATATATATATATATATAAATAAAAAAAATCCTTTTTATACTTTTTTCTTCTAACGAATATAAAAAGATTTAATTTCTTTGCTAATCAAAATTATTTAATACTAAGATAAAGAAAACCAAAAAGTAAATAAATAAAAAAAAAATCTCTGAAACTATAATAAAAGATAAGATAAAAAAATATTTATTTTTTTTTAATTTTAAGATTTGTGTAAAATACAATGTCAATATTGATATTTAGGAATGTATCGTCGCATTATTAAAAAAAACAATGAAATTTCAAGATGTTTTCTGGAGAATAACCAAATGTGCCAATAGGCAGGAAATAGTGAGAGCCCACCTAATGATGAAAGAGTTCAACGAGCGGCCGGAAGTTAGCTCATGTATAATGCACGACGCATTGAAACAGAAACGATTCGCTTCGCCGGGGAGCGAAAACCAAAAAAAATAATAACTATAGAAGGGAGAAGGGAGAAAGAAAGATGTTGATACCTTCTTATTCTATCCGCTACACATCTAGAAAGATGTAGTAAGAGTTGTATAAATGAGCGATCAATCTAATTTGCTATGCATTAGAAGAGAACTAAAAGTAATAGATAATAGATCAAAGAAATTATTAAATTTTAAATGATTTTTCTTTTAAATTTGATATATTTATCTATGAATTTAAATTGATATAAAACAAATACAAATGACCTAGCCTTGACTTTAATACATTTGCGTGATTGGAAAAAGCTTCATGCTTCAGCAATGGTTCAAAAACTTCTTTCTAGTCTCTTTAACATTTATGAATTAATATATATATATATATATATGTATATTTTTATTTATTATAGAAGTATAATTACATATAAATTTAGTTCAGTAGTATAATTTATATCATTTCAAAAAAACTTTATACAATTATCAAATTATTATTAGAATTAAAAATATAGCTTTTAATTTTGCATGTATGTTTAAAAATAGTAAATATACCCTTGTCTTTTTTTGAACATAGAATATAGACTTTAACAAAATATGTACATATATACAAAAATTAAAAACAAAACATTAACTTTTGGTATAGCTATAATAAAATTAACTGGAACTTAATTAACGATATTTAATTTTTTCTATTTATATTTTATTTAAGAAAATGATTTCATGAAAGTAATTAATATTTTTTTGTATTATATATTAATATTTATGAAATTATATTAAAAATTAATAAAATAGTTAAATTATTTTATTCATTTTTCATCTTTAAAGTGTATTGACCTTTTTAATGACAATTAATAATTAATTTTAATGATTCAGTAGTAGAATGAAAAATTAATACAATACCAAATAATGTAAAGTAGGAAGTTAATTTTATAAGCTCTTTAGAGTGAATCAATTAGGATAAAAAAATGTAAATAACTATATCCCGAGGATAATCATAAAATTGAATCTAGCTATAGAATAGATAAATCTTTAGTATATTCTGTAAAAAACATTTACTAAATATAAATAAATGATTTTAATTAAAATTACTTTATCAAGATTAAAATCCACTTGAAATATTTAATTAAAGATGTAACATAAATAAATCTTTTCAAAAGATTCATCAGCTTTATTAAATAAACAAAAGATTTTGTTAAGATAAACTTATGTTGCAGCAATTAATATCATAAATGTAACAGTTAAGATAAGCTACCTAGTCCTTGTCCTCTTTTCAAGTTCTCTTAGATATTTATGCGATCAGATGTTGAATATTGAGCTTAATGCTTAACCAATCAAATCTTCATTCTTAAAACATAAAGATTTTAATAATCAACAAAATATCCTTCTACCGATGTTTAGATAAATAATATGTCTGCCAATTTCAATGATTTTTTTTTTATTATTGATTGATAAATACAAAAAAGTGAATGTTTTGTATATTTTGAAACACGCGACCTTCATAATTTAAAAATGATTAAGTCACCGGTAATAAAATAAAATTCTATTTATGAATAATATATAATCTTTAGTCATATATTAATGATGTTGATGTATTCTTTTTTAAATATATAGAATTTATAAAATTTAAATGGTAATTTTATCACATTAATTTTAGAAAATCTCCATGAACACATAATAACTTGTATAAATTATTCGGATCTATGTTTTGAAAAATATGGAATAATTATAATTATTATACAAATATTATTTTTGAATTTATTTTTACTATAAAATAACTGATGTAAAAAATAAAGTAAAGCTTAATAAGAACTTAGAAAAATATATTAGATTTTATTATTATTATTATTATTATATATATATAGTATTACATTAATAATAAATAACCTGTTAATGTTTTTTTAAGTGTTGTTCAGTTCAATGTTGTTTATTTGAAACTGGGACAATATCATATTGTGAGTCTAATAAAGAATGAGGCTCCTTCACCTGACCCTTGTTATTCTACCGTCTACCTGTTATATAATAGAGGGTGGCTTTTATATGTATTACTGTTAACTTTACAAGTGTATTTTATCTCTCTTTAGAAATTTCCTCATAAGCGAAAGAGTGGTTTTTTATAACTTTTTTTTAATAGCTATAAATTAAAAGGAAAAAAGAGCCATCGATATTTCCCTTTAAAGATCATAGAACTTAGGTATTCAAAAAAATCTAGCTATTTTTTTTCCCTGGGATACTACTGAACTCGGTTCTTGGCCGCACTATCTTTAAGCATTGAGCCTCCTTTTTTTCGAATTCATATTCTTTTTACCGACCGACGATAGTAAGGGAGGTATTGTTTTCACACCAAATTTCACATGTGAAGATTTTTACATATCTCCACGAATCATGCATTTTCTAAACAGAAAAAAGTATTTTTAGCATGATGTCTGTCCGTCCGTCCGTCTGTCCGTATAGATGTGTACAGCCTGAACGGCTCAACCGATTTTGGTGAAATTTGGTATATTTACTTAATGCATCAGTGGGATGAATTGATCAACTTCTTGTGCAAATCCGGAAACCGGAAGTGGTAGTATTAGCGATCGACGATAGGAAGGAAAGGGTTATTTCACAGCAAATTTCACATGAGGAGATTTTTTACATTTCACCACGAATCATGCACTTTGTATTGGTTTTATCCTCGAGAAAAATCATCTTTATTAGTTTTTTTTCTTAATTTAAAATTATATGACGTCATCCAGCCATGCATGACGTCACAGCCTGTTCTTACATATATATTATAAATAAAATAAAATTAAAAATATTTATGTTATATGCCTATCTGTTTTTTATTACATTAATAGATATATTAAAATTATTTGAAATTGTTTCTGTAGCTGGAAATTAATTTATTTCAAACTGTCGGTCGGTTCAGACCTGGCCACAGGTCAACTTATTATTTTATAATTTTTACTAAATTTGGAGATGTACTTTTTTTAATGTTATCTCTGATAATCTCTATAGTAATACAATTAAATAATTTTAAAAAAATCAAATTATTTTTTAAAGTAAAACTAGTAAGCAGTTTTATTCAAGTCGAAATATTATTGTTTTATAAAATATAACAAATAAATTTTTTTTTATGTACAAAAGCTATGAAAAAGTTGAAATATTGTAAGGGTAGATTTTAAATATATAACTAATTGTTAATAATTAAACAGGAAAAAAATATTAATTAAACACATAAAATACTTTATTTTAGATAGACTAATTGTTCAAAATTTGATCCATTTCTAATGCTCGATACGGCTTTTGCTTCACTGCGAATCATTGTAGGCTCGTAAACGAATATTTATCCTATATATAAATGATATAATCAATTTAAACATCAAACACTTTAAATTAGGTAAATTAAAATTAAACTTAAAAATATGAAAGATAATAATAATAATTTTTAACTCATTTTCACTGTAGTTTCTTTCTGAAGCGTTTTGATTGTTTTAGTTATAATTTCATAAATTTTCTGAGTTGAGTTGAGTTGAGATGGAGAAAACGTTTAATTTTAGAGTAATAACCGAAATTTATTTAATATAATTATATCAATGAAATTGAAACTTCATAAAATTTTTAATTAAAATATATTATTAAGTTTATAAATATTTAATATACATATATTTTCAATTAAAAAAGCCATTTTGGCAGTGATATTTATTTATCTATTTATAATGATCAAACTAAAAGTGATTTAAGAAAAATAATTTATAAAATGTCTAAGCTGTCAGAGAAAGAATAAGCAAAATAATAACAAATCGGCTGTACAATGGTCACTTACTTCAGATTCGTTTAAGTAATTTACAGATGGTAATATCAACAAGAATAGTGAAAATGACGTGTAAATATATTAAGAATATAATAATAAATATGTTAAATTAATTAAAGAGAAAAAATGAGAACAAGGGGAAAAGTAGGAATAGAGAAGGGGATGGAGTTCGTTTTGTTTTCTTGACAGATCTGTTGGCATCCGTTGCCATGCATCCTATGAAACAAACATAATCGTTTTTTTTTTTCTAAATTCTAAAGGAGAGTATGCGTCTCCAAGCGTGACATTGATAGGTTATTTCGAAGGCTATATTGTTTCACGTATATTTTTGGTATGCATTAGTAGTCTTGGCAAACATTCTTAGAATAAGTCACAAGTCAATAATTTTCCTCTTTTGTTTTTTATTTTTACACGGATGGTGAATAATATTCCAAAAAGTTGATTTAGATGGAATTTTCAAGTTAATTATTAATAGTATAAAATCTAAAAAAAAAATTCAAGAAAAATGGGAAAACCCTCAAGTTTGGATTGATAGATATTTTATTATTGAACAACATTGTATTCTGAATGAAAGCTAATATTAATATTAAGTAAATTTTAAGGTATAGGGTATGTTGACAGTATTAGTGAGAGTTTATATGCTCTTTTCGTATATAAACATAAATGAGAAATTCAATAAATTTAAAATGAAGGTTGCTAAAAAATAGTGATGTTTTAGGAGCAATGCAGCATCGAAAAGTGCTTTACAGAGTTAGTTCAAACCAAACAATACCAATTTGAAAATTTCAATAAAGAAAGGAGTGCCACTTAATGTTTATACCTAAAAAAAACGAATACTTTGGATATAAATAAATTTTAATGACAATTATGACGAAATGATCCGAAAGGTTAAATAAATAGTCTTGATTCACCGAATTTAACTCCAAAAGGTGACATCTCATCAAATTCATTAATGTTCTAAATAATTATTTTAAATAAAGGTAAGCATGATGAAGATGGCGAGAAGGTAGGGAGACAGACACACTTTTTATTTACTACTATCCTAGATAATGAGTCAAGGACGGTAAGTTTCTTTTATATATATATAAACAAATTGTTTATGAGGAATTTTTGCTTTCGTAAGATGCAAAGATGGTTAAATTTATTGAAAAACTCTGCCAATAATTTAAAAAAAACAAAACAAACTACAATTCCACAGTTGTGTGTAAACAGGTAGAAAATATCTTCATTTTTTGCATCATCATTTACCGATAAGTGTCCTTTAAAATATTTATACTTAATTATAAATATTCCACCATTGTCTGAATAATAATAGAAAAATAGGATGAACATACAAATACTAATATTTCAAATAAGCCATTAAAAACATTTATATATATATATATATTTATTTTTTATTTAACATAAGATTAAATATATGGTAAATAATATAATTCAATTTCATCGACAGATGAGGATGATAGAATTGTGTAGTTTTTTGTTAGATGAATTTAAGAAAAAAAAAATAATGTTGATGGATGTTAGAAAGGGATTCTTGGAGAGAAGGGGTGGTATTGTGAGGGGCGGAGCCTCCACTCCATGTTGGAGTCCTATTTAAAATTAGCTCAAGGCCTATAACAAGTCGAGAGTCAGGCAAAGCAGGAGGCAAATGCTCAAACTAGGAGCCATCTTTCTTTTATATATCTTTTTTTCCAGCCATCTCGTGAAGCGAGAGAGATCCTCTTTTCCCGGACAATCAAGCCATTGATCTGCAAATACCTCTTTCTTCTCTTCCAAGCAGAAATCCATCAGTTTTAATGTAGACTCAGAAACGAGACAAACATACATACACACACATAGAGAGAGAAAGAGTATAAAAAAAGCATGTCATTTGTGTGAATTGATGGATTGATATAAAAAAAAAATAAATAAAATAATACTTTTCATTCCTTTTTACTACGTAAAGCGACAGAAAAAGTAAAATAAAAATTTGACGAGAGAAAAAAATTGTACACAGAATGAGAAATTAAAAATAGTAGAAATAAAAGTAAGAAAATAGATATATATGGTTTAGAAAAACAGCAAAGACAAAATTTTAAAAAATCAATTATTTAAAAAAAAAAGAATGAAATAGAATATATATATATATATATATATATATATATATATATCATCCAACCTAATTAATTTTTTAAAGCTTTACGAGCATTTCCGTAGTAACAATAGCATGCAAAATATAATAGGTGAAAAGAAATGTGCCTATTTTCTCTACATAATCTCATTATATTTAATCTGTCTTTTTTTTTGGCTTTTTCGGAATATATCTCCATTTAGCCAGCCTTCTCAGATTTGTTTATTATTATTTTTATTTTTATTTATATATCAGTTGAACCCTCGAACTCGAGTCGGCGGACCGGTCACTATAACCTCGCGGCTGAGCTCCCGGTCCTTTAATCTGTCTTAACTTTATTCAATTTTTTTAAAGTAAACACTGATTTAATTATAATATAAAATATGATTGTAGAAAATGTATTTATTGCATAGTAAAATATTTTTTTTTCATAATTATTTTTATTTATTTATAATAATCATACCTATTTATAAATCTTCTAATAACTTTATTCATTTAAAAAAATAGAATAAATTTATAACTAATTGATATAAATATTTCTATACTTTTTGAATTCTTAGAAATTATTTTATTCGAAATAGTATTTTCGATTACTCGATTATAAAAAAAGAGAAAAATAAATAAATGATGATCTCGATATTCGAAAAATCTTTATTCAATTTTATTTCAAAAATAAAAACAAAATTATTTTTATATTCAATGATATTTTAGATAAGGGATATTTTTTTATCAATTCAACGTCATATAACTGAAACTTTATAAAATAGATTGTGCTATTTTTATAATATATATTTATATAACCATAAATAAATAAAGAGAAAACTCAACATAAATACCATTAACTTGAATGTAAGACTAAATTTTTGGCCAATTTTATTTTAATTATTAATAAATATTTAAAAGATTATAAATTTTCCATGGGTATTTATAATTTCTTATAAAATTGGAACAGTGTAGACATATGTTAACCTATACATCAACATTTAATAAACTAATATGTGAAATATTTTTTTAATATTTTAGATATAAGAAAAAAATAAAAAATTTTAAAGAAAATTTGACAAAACTTGTATAATTCATGGATCAATTAATTATTTTTTTTTTTTTATTTTTACTTCAAAGAAAAAAATCCGAAATTCCAAAGTTTACATTTTTAAAAACCGTTAAACAAAATGCTTATCAAAACAAATGATGGTTGCTTAAATCTTTCATCTCTATCTTAGTACTTTGGGTTCAACGTTTCCATCGTCATCGTTAAGTTCTTCTCGATGAAGGATAAAGTCCATAAACACTTGAGATTGTTCGAACAAGTCATTTGTTTAAAAGAAAGAAGAAGAAAAAAAACAAACTTTCAAAGCTCTGGCAAATTTCGAAATTCCAACAGAAAAGGAGTGAAATTTTTACCTTACTATACATATAAGATCAGATATATATATATAGTATACATAGTATAGATATAAATTCCATTTTAACAAATGTATGAGATTTATTTGAATAATAAGATTTTATTGCGGTTGGGGGACGTGGCGAATTTCAAGAGTTAATCCCAAATGAACTCTAGTTTATTCGTATCTTGGGAGTTTGTCACGCATATGTATGGGTTCCAGTAATTACCATAAATATGTAGATGACTCACAAAAAGATATGCACCAAACCAGGCTTAGGTCATCCAAGCCAATAGATAGAAAAATGAAAAAATTCTTTGTATAATTAGCAGTATTTTCCTTTTCAATTAATATTTTATTAAAATATATTTAAAAATATCATAGATTTTCAAATAGTTAATAATGCATTTTCTATAAATGAATAGAAATTATTTATAAAAGCATTTCCCATTCAAATTTCAAGATATTAATAAAATATAAGTAATTAATTTGTTTTAATATTAGATTTTTATCATTGTGAATCTTAGAATCAATTACAATTACTTACAATTTAAAAAATATTAGTGAAATTCGTGATAGAATGTTAAAAATTTGACTTTGAATTTTACAATTTCTACTTAAATATAAAATATAAGTATTTAAGGTGGAATTTTTCTAAGTGAAATAAAATATTCAAAAATATGTGTTTAAACAAGATAATAGTTAAGATTATGATGATAATTAAATGTTATATTATTATAATTACTACTTTAATATAAAATATAAGTATTTAAGGTGGAATTTTTCAAAGTGAAATAAAATATTCAAAAATATGTCTAAAAGGTGACAATTTATTATTAATATTACTAAAATAAATGTTTTCTATTTATTTATTGTGATTTTATAACATAGTCAATAGTTAATATATAGATAGATAAATATATCACATTTTCAATAAACTTTTTATTATAACGTTTTTCTTAACTTCACTCTTCTCTGTCTGTCTGTTCGCTCTTTTGACAAATTGAAATCGATTTTTCATCGACTTTTTATTGAGATAGACTTTTGAAAATTCTTATAGATATTTCAATGGATCCCAAGAAGGTATAGAAGAAATATAATTGAATTATAATTATTATAATTTCTACTTTAATATAATATACAAGTATTTAAGGTGGAATTTTTCAAAGTGAAATAAAATATTCAAAAAAATGTGTTTAAACAAGATAATAGTTAAGATTATGATGATAATTAAATGTAATTAATAGGGCAAAAGGAACCATTAATTGTTTTTGTGAAATAGATATAATAGCGTATAAGTGATGAGGGTGGTGGTAGGAGTTGGCAGGGGAGAGCGGATGCTCAGGTGTACAAGGCAAGTGAGAGTTTACAATAGGCTGAAAGGATGCGGTCAGAAAAAGGAGAGGTCACTCGCCCCTTGGACCGTCACGAGCGGCGGATCCTTGTTTCAGCACTTCTCCTAAGACATTCCGTGACTAAGGATAGAGCGATCGAAAAATAAAAATACAAAAACAAAAATCTTTGCAGGTTTTTATATTGATTCAGAAAGATATTTGAATCTATTGAAACTACTTTGAACGACTCAATAATTAGTCTTGTTGGGAAAATTTTCCTATATTTTTAATTCCAGTTAGTGTTTATATTATAATTTATATATGTTTATAATAAATTAAATAATAAATAATAAATGAATCTACAGTATCAATGTGTGTGTGATTTTATAAATTTAATATAAATAAAATAGACATCATTATTTGGGATTTTTAATTATACTTTTTAAGCCAATAAGCAATTTAAACAAACCATTTTTAGTAACTTTTAGTTTCATAATGTATAAATAATAATAACAATAATAAAATGATACAGTTAAAGGAGGCTTGCTGGCAATCACATAATTATTACAAGAGCCGGTGTAGGGTCAAACTAGATAAATATTTAAACTCTAGATATTTTGCTCTCTAAAAGCTGACAATTTATTATTAATATTACTAAAGTAAATGTTTTCTATTCATTTATTGTGATTATATATATATATATATATATATATATATATATAGATAAATATATCACATTTTCAATAAACTTTTTATTATAACATTTTTCTTAACTTCACTTGTGTCTCTCTGTCTGTCTGCTCGCTCTTTTGACAAATTGAAATCGATTTTTCATCGACTTTTTATTGAGATAGACTTTTGAAAATTCTTATAGATATTTCAACGGATCCCAAGAAGGTATAGAAGAAATATAATTGAATAATAATTAATTAATTGTAATTAATTAGCGATTAATATTCATATATATACTAAGATACATACCACACTAAAACTCTTCATTAACAAGTAACACTATTTCTTTAAATATAATCAACCATTTTGGATTTGATTGATAATATGTAAATTTAATAAAAATTCTTTTAAATTTTGATACATACTTTGATATAAGTATATTACAGAGAAAAATAATAAAAAATTGATTTCTTAGCTATCAATTTTATTGCATGATAAAAAAATTTGTCAGATTATGTGTTTAATAAAATTTTTATTATTACAAAAATTTAACTTGATTTTTCATATGAATAAATAAAACTAAATACGCCCAACGTTTTTCGATGAATATGAAGCAATTCATCCATAGGCTTATAGAAAGATTATTTTATTCTTTTTAGTCCATTGGAAAAACGTTATTTTATAAAAAAATCTTATATTTATATTTATTAAATTTTGGTTATCTTTGTATTAGCCCATGCAATATGATAGTCAACGATTGCCAATGTCCATCTATTATCTTTTGTTCCCATTTTCAGGGTCATTTACAAATAAATTTATATTATTTTTTCGTCCTTCACTGATGAATTTCATTTTATTAATCAACACACACAATTTCGGGAAAAAAATTTCTTAATATTTATTCAAAAAATAAAAATCATCTCAAATTACAAATTTACATAAAATATAATAAATATTTTAAAATGTATCTTAAATATATATGTATTACGCAACTATTGAAATTATTATCTTATATTAAAAAAATTATTTTTATAACTATCAAATTATTTATATGAATACCGACTATAAATCGTAAGTACTGAACCCGAATTCCTAAGCTCAAAGGTCTCATAGTGTTTTTTTTTATTTATTTCTTTGAATGATAACTTCGGGTCAATGAAACAGGCTAAAATTTATATTTTCTTGATAACTTAAAAAATATTTTATGCAGTTCATTACTAATGAAAGAACAATTTGGTATAATATAATGTATATACTCACATCTCCCTTGAGTCTAGTAAAACAAAAATTGATTTTTATGTGATTTATCTAAAAATCCCAAAATCTTAAGAAAAGTATGATTTGGAGGAAACAAAACTTAAATTTTTTTATATTAATTCGCAAAAAGTAAACTAACCATTTAAGTTTTTTAAACAAAGAAATTTGATTTAAATAAGTTGACCTGTGGCCAGGTCCGAACCGACCGACTGTTTGAAATAAATTAATTTCCAGCTACAGAAACAATTTCAAATAATTTTAATATATCTATTAATGTAATAAAAAACAGATATGGATATAACATAAATATTTTTAATTTTATTTTATTTATAATATATAGCAGAAGTAGCCGGCGTTGCCGGCGTTACCCGAGGCTGTGACGTCATATAATTTTAAATTAAGAAAAACATAATGAAGATGATTTTTCTCGAGGATAAAACCAATACATTCGTGGTGATATGTAAAAAAATCTCCTTATGTGAAATTTGGTGCGAAAATAACCCTTCCCTTCTTATCGTCGATCGCTAATACTACCACTTCCGGTTTCCGGATTTGCACCAAAAGTTGATCAATTCATCCCACTGATGCATTAAGTAAATATACCAAATTTCATCAAAATCCGTTAAGCCGTTCAGGCTGTACACATCTATACGGACGGACAGACGGACAGACGGACAGACGGACGGACAGACATCATGCTAAAAATACTTTTTTCTGTTAAGAAAATGCATGATTCGTGGAGATATGTAAAAATCTCCACATGTGAAATTTGGTGTGAAAACAATACCTCCCTTACTATCGTCGGTCGGTAAAAATAATTTTTGATAAATGGATAAAAAAAACTATTGAGAATTTGTTTAAATAATTTAGTTTAAATTTTTATAAATATTAATAGTCATAATTCAATTTCAAAATAAAATAATATTTATATAGAAATCTGAAATAGAAACAAATATTTTTGATTAACATTTAATGATCAACTACATGTTAAATGAAAAAAAAGAATGATTAATCGTTTCCAAGATATTAGTTCTCTCATCATCATCATCAGCCAAGTATAAACATTTTATAATGATTATTTTATAGGCATTGGATGAGAATTAACGATTGTCTCCTTTTTATCTTCAGTAAATAAATCTACTGCTTTAAACAAGTGAATTTATTTTATAGAAATTCCCTACTTTTATTGTATTTTTTATATTTATTATTTTAAAATTAACATTCAAATTAATTTTATAAAAAGTAATTCGGTTTTAATCACTATAGAATTTGCAACTTTTTCATAATAATTTTTAACAAAGAAACATAAATTTTAAAAGACACCGAAATACCTGAAATTATTTATTAAAATAAAAAAATCTGGAGTGTCTCCACTCGACGATCTCGCAAATTTGAATTGGATTAAATAACATATATTAATTTAAATTAAATTTAATTAATTATAAATTATAAATTAAAATTAATAAATAATATTTATTAAACCAGCGCATGTTTGGCTCTTTGTTGATGGCACCACTTCACGTGTTGGCGCGTGAGATTTGCAGTGTTAAAAAATCAATTCTGGTACTTTCAGCGATTCAATCAAGCTGAAATTCTATATATAGCAGTTTTATACAATTTTTAATCATGTGAAAAATTATCAAACATATATCTTTATTTTTACGGTCACTTTAGAAGAAAAAAAAAACAAAATGTTGTAGGTAATGAATGACCTTCCGGTTGAGCTACATTTCTTAAAAGTTGATAGAAAACTATGAATTTTGAATAATATCCATGTACCAAATTTCATTATTATAGCTCAAACCGTTTTTCAGTAATCTTGGTTACATACATACACACACACATTCACACACACAGAGAGAGAGAGAGACATTTTTCTCAACCTTAGTGAAAATGATTCAGGAACCTTCAAAACGTATAAAAACATCAAAATATCAACATCGAAAATTTTCTTGATCGCAATACTATCTCTAGCGAGAAAAAAAAGGAGTATCAAAATAAACAAACTCCATAGAATTAGAATTTGGTGAGATTTTATTTCCATACAAATTAAATATATATTAATAGAAACAGTTTTCTAGAATTTTCTTCTTTTTGACCTCTTAAATTTGTTTAACTTTCCCAGGTATTCTTTCAACAACTCTTAAGAGTGATATCGTCCACAATAAACTGTTTTAACAATCTTAAATGTTACATCAAAATCATATTATTACTTTTGTTTTCTCCATATAAATTTAGATAAAAATAAAATAATTTAAGTTAACCAAAGTAATTTTCTCTTTTTTTCTACGGTATCATTCATTAGAATTTAAAAAAAGAGTACCGTTATGAATTCCATTTGTATTATAGAATAAATATATGAAAGTAAAACAATAGGGAATCGAATTTTTCATTTTAATATATTCATATGAATTATTTATCTGTTCATTTATTTAATTACTAGATAATGCTATTTTCAAAAAAAAAAGGAATATATATATATATATATAATCTATTTAGAAAATATATATATTTTAAATGATTATTTTAAAATAAAGGTTAAATTTTAGGGACTGTTTAACTTTTAGGCGATTGAGCATGTTTATAAGAATGAATCGCCGTTATAGAGGTGTGTTGCCTGTGTGGGAAGCCCATTGCTGATGTTTAGCCCAGTTCTAATGGAATCTTTCTTCAATGCTTCTCAAATAAGGTGAGGTTGCGTGGGCCCTTGAATATCTCTATGCTCGCTTACCACTGGGTCACTACTTTGCACGTGCCTTAAGTTATGCAATGTTAGGTTGAGGTGTTGTTTTTGTTATTGTTGATGTTGATGATGATGATGAGCAACCGAGGAAGAGTTCAACCATTTTCGTGGGCGAGCTGGAATTCCAGGAACTGTATCTCTTCTTCTCAGGGAAATTATCTAATTCTATTCATATTAATATTTATTTATTATTCGTTTTTTGTTTAAATTTCTCTTTCTTTTTGAAAAGTGAAAATTATTTTTTATTTTCTTGACCCATTTTATGTGATTGGTCCAATCTACCCTCGTGTTTTATAACACTTCCTACATATTCTATAAATATTAAAAATAAAATTGATATGTATATATTAAAATTTTATAAAATTTGTAGGTGTTTGTGTCTAGTATTATTTCAATATATATAACATGTTAGGAAAGTGTTGCTCTGAAAGGCACAAGGGAGTCAAAAAGGGTTTTGTGGATCAAAACCTTGTGAATTTTGACTTTGTTTTCGCGAAAACTTTTCAGACCATCTTCAATCTCCCAGTGATTATTTTATAGGAGGAGTTTTGATGTATACTAATTGGTTAATATAAGGAAAATCACGCGCAATAGTCTATATCTTTTGTATATTATACTCAAATAATAAAAATTTTAAAATACCAAACAAATCCAATGATATTGATAGATTAAAAACAAATTACTAACAACTATTGATGCTAATCCTATTTTTTTATATTTAAAAAAATCTTAATCAAATTTTGCTCGTAATAATAATAATAAACCAGTTTAAAGTTTTAATAGCAATTTCTAAAATGACTAAAAAGTGGTTTTATTCTAGAATAGAGGGTAGATTTTTTTTTTTTATTATTGTTATTTAAATTTTAGTATAAAAGAATAATAAATGATTAATAAATTTGAAGAATAGGACGGAAATAAATGACTAATAAAATAAAGAGGATTAAAATGATATTTGATTGAAGATCAGACACATAAAAGGATTGAGATTTTCATAAAAGACGAAGAAAGCAACCCGTGAGAGAAGGCAGCCAGGCAGGCCAAAGCTAACCAGTGACCTTGTATGAGACTACATTCTACGAGAGCATTTGAAGGGCGAGCCGAGACATCGGACGCTCGGCGAGCAACCAAAGACGAGGCGCAGTCAAAACAAAGATTCCAGGGGCTGAGGCTGAATTATGCGAGGTTGATTTGTGAAACGGTCGTGCTCTTTCTCCATGTGTAGCTGCCCTAGCCGGGGCCCTAAAGCGGCCATGGGGTGTCGCCCTTCCCCATTCCCAAGCTCTTTGCACCCCTCTCTCAATGAACAAAGTTATATCAAACAGGCTTAAAATAGATGGTGGAAACTATCAGAACAAAGGGAACTAAACCTATGAGTCATATATTCACCAAGCAAAAAAGAAATCTAACCAATTTAAAACTCTTCAATCAAATTCTATTAAATATCTTTGTTAATAGAATTTTTTAACTACATTAAAATTATAAATCTAGGCTGAATATTTAATTATTAAATAAATAAATAAATATACATGATCAAGAAAAAATATTATTTATAGGTAATAAAATATGTTGTTTAAAAGAAAAAAATAATTATTAATAACATTAATTTTACGAGTCACTGAATTTGCTTCAAAAATCTTTTCAAACAAAATCAAATAAAAGTAAAAAGAAAAATATTATTTTACATCTCATTTAATCATGAAATAAATCCATGGATTATCTTTAAATAATTATATCAAAAATGAATTATCAATAAAGAAAAGTAAAAAAGAAAAACTATATAGGTCAAAAAAATAAATTCTATATGTTTTAATAACCAATATTTTTTATAAATAGGATTCTTAACTAATTAATTATTTTTAAATAGATAAATTTCTATTTGCATAAACATAAATATTTTTATCATAGATGATAGCATAAACAAATGATACTGGTCAAAGTATATATATAAATATTATTATAATTATTAAAATCACAATAAATAAATAGTTTAATCAAATGAAAATATGTATATAAATGAAAGAAAATAAAATAATAAATAATAAAATAAGTTAATAAAAAAAAATTCCCTGAATTATGATAAATGAAATGTCTTTCTTTTTATAACCTTGATTATTGTCAAAATTAATGAATTAGAAAAATATTAATTAATTCAAACAAATTTAGATATTTATAATTAACCATTAATAAGAAAAATAAAATAAAATAGGTGTGATTTTGAATTTTGGGGTTTTTCTTGTTTTTAATTTTGAATGAATGTTATGTGAATAATTATTGTCAAAATTAATGAATTAGAAAAATATTAATTAATTCAAACAAATTTAGATATTTATAATTATACATTAATAAGAAAAATAAAATAAAATAGGTTTGATTTTGAATTTTGGGGTTTTTCTTGTTTTTAATTTTGAATGAATGTTATGTGATAAAATTATTGTCAAAATTAATGAATTAGAAAAATATTAATTAATATTCAAACAAATTTAGATATTTATAATTTTTAATTTTGAATGAATGTTATGTGATAAATATTTTGAAATTTTTTAGTTGTTTCATTTATCCTAGGAATTTAGAAAACGGTAAGAAAAGAGAATAAAAGAAAAAAGGCTACAAAAGAGGCAAGGATTCGAAATATTCCCATGTAAAATGAGGAGAACAGGAATCTGGAGACGAATTAAGTGTTTGTATAGATATGGATGTGTGTGAATGTGTGTGTTTGTGTGAAAGAGAGAGAGAGGGATGCGAGGATCCGGGGTTGCGAGGGTGAACGCGTGTCGGGCTGGGGGCCCCTCGAGGGAAGGCCACTCTACGCCCGAAACTAAAAACATTGGCTGGCGTGGCGGCCAGCCATTCAATAGAAAAAATGACATGCACGGTAGTTACTTACTGGATAGTACATCCCTTGCGGAGGAAGAAAAAACGCCCCTGAGCCCCACAGCTTGACTGTTTTTTCGATTAACTGCTAGCACATAGAAACGAACCGACACAAAGGCACGATGTGGATGCGGCCCTCGGCGTGATATGCGATTGGATTTCACGGGTGATGGTGGTGTGTGATTGTGGTGGTGGGTTATTCACTAAAAACCCGGACTGGAGCCTCTCTGCTTTGGCGATTGGCACACACGCGCACACACACACACTCACACGCACGCACACTCACACAAGCAGCAATAGCGAATGCACAAGTTGCCCGATTATAATGGTGTGAAACAAACACGAACAAGTTTTGTTGTCTTAGATTTGAGCAAAGCAAAGCAGCAGCGGACCTTGCCGGTTCACACAGATCAATGAATGGGCAGACGCTTCTCTTCTCGTCGATGGCTCAGAAGGCGCTGCGCTCGCTACAGCCAATGCGTGTGTGTCGATCGGTCCGCAGCACACCGAGCTACTATTACAATGGATACTCGCCAGGCGGCGCTTCATATAAAAAATACCACGAAATTCAAATAAATAGATAGGAAATATATCCTATATCTACCTAAAAGATAACACTTGTTTAGGAAGTCAACATGAAATTAACAACTATGTTATAATATTCAAAAATATCTGAAATTTATTTAATTTTAAAATAAGATTTCATTTATTTATTATTTTGTTGTTAACTTCATATGTAGTAGATTATAAATACTTTGTACTATTAAATTTGTGTACATATATATTCAACATATAAAATATATAATATATATATATATATATATTTATATCCAATTAAATATTGAAAATTATACATTTAAAAAATAAATAAATTTACAATTATTAAAATTTGTATTTACTCTTATTTATTTACTGATAAAAAAAAGATTTCATAAATTTACTTATGTGATTTTTTATTATTTTTTACTATGATTTTCTTACAAAGGCTCCAACTTCATTAAATTTTACAAAAATGCATGGTACATATTGTTTTCATCAAATTATATATTTAAAAAAAAAATAAATTTACAATTATTAAAATTTGTATTTACTCTTATTTATTTACTGATATTTTAAAATAAGATTTCATAAATTTACTTATGTGATTTGTTATTATTTTTTACTATGATTTTCTTATAAAGGCTCCAACTATTTTAATTAAATTTTACAAAAGTCCTTGGTACATATTGTTTTCATCAAATTATACCATTTAAAAGGCGTGTTAGTATATTTTTTCTACCGTTTTTATATATTAATAAGTTGACCTGTGGCCAGGTCTGAACCGACCGACGGTTTGAAATAAATTAATTTCCAGCTACAGAAACAATTTCAAATAATTTTAATATATCCATTAATGTAATAAAAACAGATATGGATATAACATAAATATTTTTAATTTTCTTTTATTTATAATATATATGTAAGAACAGGCTGTGACGTCATGAATGGCTGGATGACGTCATATAATTTTAAATTAAGAAAAAAACTAATAAAGATGATTTTTCTCGAAGATAAAACAAATACAAAGTGAATGATTCGTGATAATATGTAAAAAATCTCCTCATGTGAAATTTGGTGTGAAAATAACCCTTTCCTTCCTATCGTCGATCGCTAATACTACCACTTCCGGTTTCCGGATTTGCACCAAAAGTTGATCAATTCATCCCACTGATGCATTAAGTAAATATACATTTCATCAAAATCGGTTCAGCCGTTCAGGCTGTACACATCTATACGGACAGACGGACGGACGGACAGACATCATGCTAAAAATACTTTTTTCTGTTTAGAAAATGCATGATTCGTGGAGATATGTAAAAATCTCCACATGTGAAATTTGGTGTGAAAACAATACCTCCCTTACTATCGTCGGTCGGTAAAAAGTATGTGAAGATAATTATTCATAATTATGATCAAATCATATACACTAATAGTACTGGGGAAAAATGAAAAACTTATCTCTCCATAACGCTATCGAATAAAATAATTTGTTTTTGCTATTTATATTATTATTATTATAAATACATTAATTAATTTTAAATTGTTTTTTACCGACCGACGATAGTAAGGGAGGTATTGTTTTTTAATTGTTCAATATATTTTTTTATTTTATAAATATATTTTTATATGATAATCAAACTAATTCCAGTTGAATTTAATTTATTTTATTTCGAGTGAATTAATTTAATTTTGTCTGAAAATCAGTTTTGTTGCCGAGATGTTATGGCTGTGTAGAAAATTTCATCTTTCAGTCTGACTCCCTGGAGGTCGTTTAATCGCAAGAGTCACACAGCCACCATCGGCCAGGCCAATTACTTTGGACAAGCTACCCTGTTGTTTCTCTGCCCTTTTGATATTCTCTCAACGACAGCCAATCTTCTCCCGTGGCAGTGGCCCTGGCACTCTCACTTATTCATTGATTTACCCCCGCACTAGATAGAAAGAGAGAGAGGAGGGAGACAACATGATAGACCTCGCCTTCTTCACTCCCAAGCGAATAGATTCATGCTATTGTCTTGTTCCTTTTAAATCACACCCCTACCCTTTTCTCTCTCTCTCTCTCTCTCTCATATAAGTACACATTCGCTCTCTACCACCCCCACTCCCATCAAACTTCATTTTTATTATTAATGTAATAGATACATTATATAAAAAGAGGTTAATTCATTCAGAATCTAACATTCCATCGATTTAACTTGAATATGTTGAAGAAAACAATATAATCAATGTAAATATTAAACATTTTATATAATGAATATAAAGCAGCACTTTTACATGTTTTACTGGATTCAATGAATTTTTTCTTAAATTGAGAGAGAATATAGAAAATAAATTCATTTTCAATTCTATAGAAATATAAGGAATACACATTTTCTTTTTCTTTTTTCATCCTCTGTAATTAAAAAACTTTAACGAATATAAAAATTAAATAAAAGATTGGAAAATTCTATCATATCTTGGATTTTAACAGTTTTAATGTTTCTTTCGTTTATGCTTTTATTTGTGGAGGGTCCGCTTCTTTTGCCGATAATATTCTAAGACTATTGATAACTTTCAAATAATTTTTCTGTACTCAAACCTGGTGTCAATTTATTCATGAAGTGTTCCTTAAAGATATCTGTCAAGAGTTATACCTGTTCTTGTAAACTAAATTCTAACACACATGCACATTTTTCTTTGTATGATGTTTGGACATATTCTAATTTTTAGAGATCATTCTTAATACCCTCCATTCTGCCAATATTTTCTTTTGAATATTTTAGATATTCCCTTATTCAGTATTTCTTTGCCTAATTCATGATCTTTACGATCTATTCATTTCAATAATCATTATTTTCATTTCTATTGAGTTGTTTTGATTGCTGTTTTATTAATTATTTTATAATAAATAATAATATAATAAGATTGTGAGATATAAATTACTAATTAATAATAATAATTAATAATATGTAAATTATATTTTTATTTTAATTAATTAAAATAACTTAATTGATTAGCGGTATGGTGAAATGTTCCAGTGATTTCTACTTGGTGTAAACCAAAAACACTAATTTTGCTCTAATATAGAATACCATCATTAATTTAAAAATAAAATAAAAAATATAGATGATTAAATATTCTAAAATGTAATAATTATTCATTTCAAATTATTATATACCAATAAATATATTTTTTAGCATATATATGTTATATGTTTATATAAATAAATATAAAACCTCTCAAATCACTAATAAGTTTTAAAATTTAGGTTAATTAGAATGAGGAAAGAATGAAAAATAGGAAAATAAGAAATATAAATTACTATATATTTTTATAATTCAATTTAAGATTAATTAATAGATAATTAATATAAAATATCTATTAATTAATTTTTTAAATCTAAATAGTGAATTTCTGCTCTATTTATTTAATTTAAAAGCATACAAAAATAAAAATTGTACTTTTATTTCGTTTACAAAAATGTAGAATCCAAAGTGATAATTTCCTTGGGTAGGTGTATAAGGTATTGTTTTAATTGGGTAAGTTAACACAATAAAAATTATTTTGAATTTCAATCGTTCATCCAAGAAAATCATGTTGCATGTTTAAAGGATCAAATCTTAAGAAATCAATTTAAAAATCGTGTAATAATATGTTTGTCGTTAAAGAACGTGGTAATTGAGATGATCTAAGAATCTAAGATTACAATATTGCGTGTATCGAATTTGATTTAAACAAAAAGAAATAAATTTATTAATCAATAAGAAATAAAAGAGAAAAATTAAAGTGTATATATATACTTATATTTTTTAATGACTATTTATCATAAAGAAAAATTTATATTAATTAATTAAATATATTATTTTAAAAAATATATAAAATAATCTTTAATGGCTTTTGAATGTGATTACTCTTCACTTTTGATCATATATCATGGATCATTTTCATTTTTATTTATTTTTTATATATTCATTATCGAAAATTGTTTTGTTTTATTGTATGAACATAGAAATGACGAATATAGAAATATTTGATTTATCTAGAGCAGAGGTGGCCAACCCAAATGATCTTGCGGGCCACTTTGGAAATGCATCAAAACTTCGCGGGCCGCATATAATGTACCCATTTACATACCCATATTAGATTTAGACCCATTATAGATATTGTTTGGTGTGACAAATTGAAATTATTATGTTTACTATTATTTTTACATATAAACATATATATAATATAATAATAATGATACTGAATGCACATTGTAAAAAATATATAATACTAAAAATAAAAAAAGAAACAACGAAATAAAAAAAATCAAATCCTATTTATTTCACTAGTGCGATATTTGTTTCATGAGGGCGCAGAATATAAAAGTGTGATGAATCTCGCGGGCCGCAAAAATGTTTACGGCGGGCCACATGCGGCCCGCGGGTTGGACACCCCTGATCTAGAGTTTGGAGTTTCTAGAGTAAATTTAAAATGTTTTATAAAGTTGGTAATTTAATATTCAATTAGATTTATGTGTCAAGTTTTATATTAAACATTTCTTTTAAAGATATCATCTTAGTTGCTTAGTTTTCTTTGCCTTTTATTGAACATTTATGAATAAAACATGGTTAAAATTCAGCTTGAATTGGAGAATTGAAAAGATTCTCACTTTTTGGCAATTGATCATTTAGTATTGTTACAAAGTATGTATAAAGTTGTGCAATAGACCATTACAAAAGACGAGCGGTGATATAATTCAAGCTTAGAGAGAGAATGAGTTTGGCATTTAGTCAAAAATTTAACTTTATAACAATTTCAAAATTGTTATTGGAAAATCAACAGGGCATCATTCAAATGAAATAGAAAAATTTTAAAAACGATTGAATTATTGGCTTATTCTACTAACAACCTTCATATTTTCATAAACAATGAAAAGTGAGAATAGTGTTTGAGTAAAAGAAAGAGAGATATTCGGGGTATTCAAGTAGGGGCACCAAATCGACCAATAAAGAAATAAAATTTAAAAAAATATTCTAAAATTAATATGGTAATCAATTTCCTGACAATATATTTTAAATTTTAAAAAGAATATAAAAAGCGACAAATTACAGAATTGATAATAAATAAATAATGCAAAATGGGCCAACAAGTAAGGGTGTGAGGAAGACGAAGAATTAATAAAAGGAATATAGAGGAAGAGGAGAGAGAGAGAGAGGAGAAATAATAAAGGATGCCGGAAAGACATCTACGAGGGTCCTTGAAAACACCTGGAAGAAGTATTATTGAGCATGACACCTTGAAATGAGGGATTGAAATATTTAATGTAATGTTCATGTAAATAATATTAACTATAAACTCAAAAAGAGGATAAGTGTCCAGGGATACCTCGTTTAGCACTCATTGCGTTCCTGTTAAAAGAGATCAATTAGTTCACATGAAGGTATTATAAAAACAGTTTATTTTTCCTTTTCTACATACATTGT
Source organism: Labia minor (assembly GCA_963082975.1). Classification (NCBI taxonomy): domain Eukaryota; kingdom Metazoa; phylum Arthropoda; class Insecta; order Dermaptera; family Spongiphoridae; genus Labia; species Labia minor. The sequence continues at coordinate 66,467,192 of OY720347.1, forward strand.
AACAATTTCATATGAAATTAAATAAAGGAAACTATTCAAAAAATATTTTAAAGTTAAATAAAAATAAATAAAATATAAAATCATAAAATCAAAATAAACACTATCACGAAACAAGGATAAAAGTGTAGCTTTAATAAGGTATGTCTGTATATATACCATAAATTAAGCTCCTATGGTACTGATTTACATCATTTCTGGAAAAAATTTCAAATTAAGAGATATTTACTTTTCACAAATTTAGAGAAATTACTTTAATTAAGAAATAACTTTTAGTCTATCCTTGAAATAATTTAATCATTTATTTGAATTTGTTTATTCAATTCAATTATATTCCTAAGTTTTTATAGGAAATTATTGTTTACTAGGTAAATTCTTAAGCGGCCGCCCGGGGAGCCCACCGAAACCTAAATAAAAATATTTCCTTAAAAAAAATTTAAAAAAACTGTTGAGTTTATGGTTAATCGGAATTTAAATAAAACAAGTTATTCTTGATACAGATCTTTATTCGGTTGTGTTTGAACCCCGACTAACTTAAGAAAAAATAATCAATTTTGGGTCTCGGCGACCATAGTAAAAATTATGTATTTTTTACACAAGTACTATATATGTAAGTATAAAACAGCCTAAATTATAATATAAACAAAATTTCAATTCTTTCAATCATAATTGTAAATAACAGAGGGCCCATTTCAATTTTACCGCCCGGGGCCCCCAATCAACTTAATCCGCCACTGTTCTTAAGGGTAAAATGAGTTATAAAAGGAGGGGGGAACTATTAATTAGGTAAAATTATTTTCTGGACTTTTCACTGAAAATGTAAAGGTTGCCCACTATGATTAAAACAAAATAGATGGAAATGGTGGTTGTTAAATAGTAGACAAACAAAATTCTTTTGTATAGAGAAAGTGGAGTCTTTGGTTGATGAGCGTTGAATTAATACATGATAATGATATCATCTATGAAAATTATCTCATCATGTAGACAATTTCTATTTAGATTAGGTTTAAAAGTGATTTAATTAAATTTGTCATTTACTAACCCATTAGACTATTACATTACCTTTCCCTTTCTTTATCTAAACATTAAATAAAAAATTGAATATTATGATCTGAAAGTAGAATTAAGAAGTTATAAAATACTATTGTTCCCAAGACGTTAAATTTACCCTTAAAAGCATGCTCCAGAATTATATAATAATTTGTTTGTTATTTATAATTAGAGAATAAAATATTTTGTGATCTTTTTTATTTGCATTAAACTAAATCGAAAATTTTTAAGATTAATATTTTTAATAGAGTAAAACCCTTAATCAAAACAATTTTTTTTTTAAATAAAACAAACGAATAAGTTTTTATAAGACTACAAGAAATTTTTAAAATTAAAAAAAAAAATTTAGTTTGAATATTTAGAAATATAAACAATTGAATATACTATTAAATCTCATCTTAATATTTTTGATTGTTTTATAGACATAAATGTATTTATTAAAGCTTTTGTGGTTATTTTGATAATTATTAAGAGAATTTTTATTAAAAGACCACATTATTTGTATAAAATTAAAATAATTGTACAACGTTTTAACTGCTTATTCTGCAGTCGTTTTCAAGTAACCGTACGCTTGCTCCTATTCAAGCAGACTGATGCATGTTGGGACACGTTTTAATAAAAATTCTCTTAATAATTATAGACATAACTTTGAGTTCAAAATTATAGGAAGAATTTGGGGGAAAATATACGTAATATATATATAATGTTTAGTTCTCAAAGAATTTCATTAACAGTTCTTGAATTTGCAATGAATAAAAAAAATCTATAAACAAAAAAGTTATTGCTTTAATAAATATATATGTTACCTATATTGTATATTTATATAAAACAAGAAAGTAATGTCAAAAAGAATTTGATTGCGTGTGCATATTTCTTAAATTTATTATATATGTTTAAAAAAAAAAATAATACTATTTTTATCTTCCGCCCTCTTTTTTTGGTAAACATTAATGACGAAATAGATTTTTATGTTCTTATCCCACCCACCAATGCTTCACACTCCCCCACATCCGTAGACTGATTCCCAACATCACACCACTATTTTCTTTCATCGTTCATCTAAATAATGATATTTTTATATGCAATAAATATAAAAATAAATTTATTTTACTTACTATAAATATATAAACATATAATGAAATAGAATTGAATTTCAATATTTCTATTCTTTTTATATCCTTTTTATACTTATAGGCAAAATTTATTTGGCATCTTCAGTATTATTATTATTATTATTTTACAATTTCTGTCTTTTAATTCTTTTTAATATTATAAAATTTCATTTCTAAATCCTGTTAAAAAAAACAAATATGATATTATTATTATTTTTCTTTTTTAAATAAATTATTAGCTATTACGTATAAAGAATAACACTTGTTGCTTGCAATCTTTCAACTTTATAGCTTGCAAATGAACGTTAACGAAAATTTAATATATTTTTTTATTTTATTAATCCCTCGCCTCATATTATAATTTTAAAATAAATGAAATTAAAAAAAAACCCAAGTTTTTTTGTTTTAAAACTTAAAAATGACATTTTAAAAAATAATTAATCTATCTATCTCAAATAGCTTACCGAAAACGATATTTTTGGTCACAGCCACCTCACTTCTCTTCTCAACCTATCCCTACATGTATCTTTTCATTCCAATTCCTATTTTCTACAAATTTATTAATATCATATTTTCAATTATCTTGGCATATCCCATTAAACTTTTTCCAATTATCTTATTTTTATTATATATTATATAAAATTATTTATGCAAAAAACAGAACATATACCTTTATGATAACGATGGAAGTAAACTGCCATGGAATTGTAACGTACTTACCTGAAACAATAGAAAAAATAAGATTAATTTCATTCATCATTTACACAACTCCCTGACATTTTCTTTTCAATTTTCTTGTATTAAAAAAAATGTTAATTTAAAATAAATAAACATTTTGTATACTAATTAAGTATGTGATAAACATATATATATATATATATATATATATATATATATATATATATATGTAAATAACATTTGTATAATTTGAATTATTTAATTAGTTAGTTATTTAATTTTCTTGTATATTTTAAGTTGCCGGACTGAAATTCGTTTATGTTATAATATGATATATTTTTCTTTTCATAGAAAATTCATTCTAATTTATAAATCTTTTTAATATTAAATTTTGTTATATTATATTTCATTTAGAAAACAAATATATATATATATTAATAATAATATTTTAGTAATATTTTCTAGATACCTAATAATGATTCATTGTCATTACCCTATTCTAATTTGTAAATACGCTAATATGACTTTTACGAATAATATATAAAATAATTTATTTATAATGAATTTTGTTTTTTATTTGAAATCGATTAAGAAATTAAGCTTAGAGAGATTTTGTAATTGCTGAGATTTATTAAAACGTTTAAATATTGTATTTCCTAATATGAAATCACGAGGATTACATCCATGAACCAGAGGAGTTGGAAATAATAGTTATTTTTTAGCAAAAGAAAGAAAACATCAAAACAATAGAAGGTTCAAAGAGGAACCATTATTCAATAAATAATCAATAGGAGTTTACATTATTTTTTTTTTTTTGAGAAAATTTTTAAAAGTTAAATTCACAAAAGTAAACTCACACTTACGTTTGAGAATTTTGAAAAATAAAAAGCTTGATTCGTATCTCAAATAGAATTTATAAATATCTATTCGACTAATATCTTTTCTCTAACTATCCATATATTGAATCACCTCCATCCAATTTCTATTCTCATAGATTCTTTATATCTATTTTAAAATAGTATCAACCTCGTCCTCTGTATTTTTTTTTTGTTTTTAGACTAACAAATGTTTTTTCTATAACACAAAATTCTTACCAACTTTTCTTCCTTCATTCGAATGCCTTTGGATTTTATTTATCTTATCTTATTATGCTAGCTAAAATTGTATATATCTATCTATCTATATATATTGGTTCTCAAAAACCGCTCTAACGATTTTTTTCAAATTCACACTAGATATAGTATTTATAAAGAAAAATTAAGTTTTATTGATGATATCTCTTGAAACATTCAGCTTCATTATTAATTTCTTAATTGAAAATTATATATGGAAAACGTCAAAATTGGCCTCCATTTTTATTTGTATTAATATTTTTTTTTATTTAAAATATTTTAAAATTTATTATTTAATTTCGAAATAAAATTAAAAATATTTATTTTTAATAAAATATATATAGATATTTATTAATCTCTCTCAAAAAAAAAAAAAATAAAATAAAAAACATCAAATCTGCCTGCTAAGACAGTAAAAAAATGACAATTTTTTATCTAAACATATATAGTACAGTGGCTAGAGAGATGTTTTAACGAGTGGATTTCGTCGGTTCGAAACTCGCCGGGTGAATCGTTATTTAAAAATGAAAATGAAAATAATGAATTTGTTATTTTTTTTCTTTTTATCTATTGTTTACATTTTAATAAATTACTATTTTATATTTATTTATTCATTGTTCTTTTATTAAATTTAATATTTATTAATATTATTTATTATTAATTTATATATTGATGACATCACAAATGACATTTATATTGAAATTTGACTCCCGCCTTTTTTTAAAGAATATTGTATTAATATTTTTTTTATATTTAAAATATTTTAAAATTTTTTATTTAATTTCGAAATAAAATTAAAAATATATATTTTTTTTATATTTAAAATATTTTAAAATTTTTTATTTAATTTCGAAATAAAATTAAAAATATATATTTTAATAATATTTTATAATTATAAATTACGATATATATTTATCAATAATAATGAATTTTTTTTTTTAACTTAATTACAGAGCCGAGGCTCGGGGTCCCGGTATGATCTTAATATATTGTGAGAATTAGATAAATAATGTAGAGAGAAAAAAATATTTAAAAATAGATATTTATTTAAATGAAATAAAATTATTTAATTTACAGAATGAAAATGTCTATAATAATGTCTAAACATTTTTTCTTTATAATTTTACATTATAATAATACTAATTACAGTAGTTATAATATATGGGGAATTTTCAACTTTGACTGCCGATTTGACCATGTTCCCAAACGAATTTTAAAAAAACCAAGACCACTTTACATTTACACATTTTAAGCTCTAATCGAATCCAAAATCAAAATTTAAAAAATCGAAAAACAAACTCACAGATATATAGATTTTATAAATGAACATTTATACAATTTATTTTAATTAATTTGAAACATTTTAGGAAACAAATTTTTAATGGGTCATTTTTAGAAATCCCATTTAACAATTATAATAAATAATTAAAAAATTGTAAAATTTTTAAAGTATATAAAAATAAATTGTATAAATTGGTTAAAGGGTCGAGTGATAGTTCGGTGTCCCAGGTATATATTTTATATTAACACGCCTACTTTTCTGTATAATAAAGATATAAAGAATCATATTTTAATTTTTATATAACCAAGAAATCATTTTTTCACTTAAAATATAGTTGTAAAGCCCAAATCTCCGATCCATATAACATCATCGACTGGGCCGCTACCAAAAGGAGTCTTCTCTTGCTCTGACTAGGGCCACCGGTATTTGCCATTAGTCTCGAAAAAATAATATTAAATTTTATATAAATTTATAAATTAGAATATTTGAATTTGTTTAAATTTTAACACATGTAATCAATCATATGCATAAAGAATAGAAAATTTTGAAAATCAACTTGGTATTAAATTCAGAAAAAAAAAATACTCATATATAGAATATATAGACTATTCGAATATAATTGAAACTCTTTCTCTCCCTCTATTTTAAATTTGAAAAAACGGAGTGTTAAGAAATTAAGATTCCTTATACAACATGGATGGTTAAATGAATTGGGCTCCCTACCTCCCTGAGAAATTCACATTAAAAATGTTTATAATATTTTAGTTTATTAAATCAAACTATTATTTTTTTATTTCAATATTTTTAATGTTAATACAATAATTTTTATTTTATAATCTATAAAATAATTTAATTATTTTTAAAAACAACGGTCTTCAATTACAATTTTTTTACTCTCTACTGACTGTTCATTTCATAACTGAAAATAGTGTCGAATAGAAATAGACGATATTACTTGGATTAATCTTATTATGCTAGCTAAAATTGTTTGTTTGTATTATTGAGGACCCCAGTTCAATTCATTTTAATCAGATTGATGCAATGATGCAACATTTAATAATTGTAATAAATAATTAATTGTAGATTAATATTTTTTAAAGGGTCGAGCGACAGCTCGGTGTCCCAGGTATTAATATTACCAGCCAAACCCAATAATAATGAATCATTTTTTTTAACTTAAGTACCGAGCCGAGGCTCGGGGTCCCGGTACTTTATCATTATAATTATAAAGGGTGTTTTTTTCGAGGGATAGAACTTTACTTTGGCATTACTGTTCAAGTTGACGACCGTTTTAACAGCTGTCAAGTGATTTATTCTCAGTTTGGTTTGGCAATTCATCATGAATAGACCCACGCCTGAACAACGCTTGCAAATAGTGCAATTTTATTTCGAAAATAATGGTTCTGTGCGGAATACGTATCGTGGACTACGTCCATTTTATCGTCGACAAAATCGTCCATCAGAGCAGTTAATTCGTTTAACCATGGAACGTGGAGTGAAGCTAATCCTCAAGTGTATGTCGAAACACCGTTACCCATAAAAATTGACTGGTGCGCTTTATGGACTGATGGAATCATTGGTCCGTACTTCTTCAAAAACGATGATGGCCAGAACGTTACAGTCAATGTTGATCGGTATAGAGCCATGATTACTCACTTTTTCATTCCAACCATGATGTCCAAGAGCTGTGGTTCCAACAAGACGGCGCAACATGTCACACAGCTCGTTCCACAATCGATTTATTGGAAGACACGTTTGGTGACCGCCTAATTTCACGTTTTGGACCTGTGAATTGGCCTCCAAGATCTTGAGATTTAACACTGCTAGACTACTTTCTGTGGGGCTATGTAAAGTCATTGGTCTATGCGGATAAGCCACAAACGCTTGACCATTTGGAAGACAACATTCGCCGTGTTATTGCCGATATACGGCCACAAATGTTGGAAAAAGTTATCGAAAATTGGACGTCCAGATTGGACTACATCCGAGCCAGCCGTGGCGGTCATATGCCAGAAATCATATATAAAATGTAATGCCACAAGATTATCTTTCGTATAAATAAAATTCATGTCAATCGAATAATCCATCGTTGTTTTATTGCAATTTAAAGTTCTATACCTCTAAAAGAAACACCCTTTTACTTAGGGATGTAGAGAAATTAGACAATTATAAAATTCCAAGTAATTCAATTTTCGTTATTTTACATTGGTTAAATATATATATATGGTATATATATAATGTTAAATATAAAATTAAAACTATTAAAAAAAAATCCATTTTTAATCTAAGCTAATTTTAACTTATTTTCATTATTGTTCAGTGATGTCAAAATAAGATTGTATTCCAGTATCTAGGTTGGTGAGGGAACCCCAGGAGGTAGTGGGTTGTAAGAATATCGACAAGGAACTAGCTACACGCAAGGGCAATTCCGCATGGTTGGGCCCCCCGTACGAAAGGAAGGGGCGGGCGGCTCGCTGCAGGCCCTACTCACCTCAGGAAACGAGTAGAGACCATTACCCATATCAAATAGCCAAACAAGTAAAACATGAATTATACAGTTTTTAAAATTATTCATGGTAAAACTCATGAAAAATAATTAACTTAATTATATATAAAATAATATCATAATAATTATTAAATTTGAATATAAAAATGTACATTTATCATGATTGTTTTATTATTGGATAGATATTAAATTTAATATGAGAGATTCAATCCTCATTACGTTCATAAAAGTTTAGTAATAAGAATTTACTGAATAAGAAGTTGTACTAAATATGGACATAAATTTCGCAGGTCAAAAGAAGATGAAAAGAAGAATTGTAATAAATAATTTAATTAGAATTCTGTAAGGTTTATAAAATTTAGTCAATTTGAATAAAACAATAATATTCAGAACTTAAATTAGCAATAAGAATGATTTGTTTTTAAATTACAAATTTGTATTTATAATTCTAATTGATATTGATAAAAGAGGAAAATAATATTTATGTAGTCAAACTTGTAAATAAAAAGAGCATAAAGAATTTAATTTAAAATTAGATATATAAATTTCAAAACAGTCAAGTTCAACATTTCGAATTGATTCCAATGGAATTCTTTTATACTCTGATAAAAAAAATCAAAATATACATTTCATAAACAAAATATTGGTAATAGAATCACAGTTCAGAATTATTTAAAGAATACTCTATGATTAATTATTGATATTATGGTAATATTTTCCTGTTTTGCTATCCATATACCTTAATTACTATTTTATTTTAATTAATAACCAAAAACAAAAAAAAAATATTTGAAATTAACATGAATATAAAATATGATCATGACTAGACTCTGTTGCAGCTGAGTATAATGGAGTATTTTAATTAAACGAAATTATTTAAAAATTACTAAAATTTTAAAAACTTTATTTTAAAATTTAATATACTTACTGTTAGCTTAAATAGATAGATTTAAATGATTTAAAGATTCACAGTATTTTCTATTTTCCAATGTTTTTTGCAAGCATTGCATTATAAATGAGGAGAACGAAGTTAGTAAAATGAAAAAATAATGAAATAAAAGAAAAAAGCTCTTTAAGAGAACACGAAAAAAGAATTCCATTCATTTCTCCAGCATCCAATGACTATTTTCATTGTTAAAAATTCAAAGGCGTTTTTAGTGTTAAATCACTGTGCATTATGAAAACATAAAAAAATAATTAGAGAATCTTAAAATCATCTCATTTAATATATATATGTATATATATAAGAAGCTTTTAAATATAATATCTATGTATATATCTATATAAAAAGGTTTTTGTCTGCACATTGCTCAGAATTTAAAATTTTTTGCATATCTTCGCGTTTCATGAACTCTAGTGCCTTTAAAATTTGTCATGTCTGTCTGTCTGTCCGGAAAATAAGGATGTCATAGACTCAAAATACTTCCGAAAAAACATCGTTTAAACACATTGATTCTAGAACGACTACATAAGATTAATCTTCATTGTGGACCTCGTCAATTGGAAGGTTTTTCTCGCATGGAGTACTGGATGATTGGAGGAAGAGATTTAAGGAAGCAAGTTTTTAGAAAATGCTTCACTTGTGCAAAGTTTAGAAGGAAAACAATCACATCTGTGATGGGAAATTTACCCCCTGATCGGTTGATTGTACAAAGAGCCTTCTTTCTAACTGGTATCGATTTTTTTCGTCCCTGCCAAGTTTATTTAAAACGTGGCAGAGGAATGAAATCGATTAAGAATTATATTTGTTTATTCGTTTGTTTCTCCGCTAAGACCATCCGTCTAGAGCCTTGTGAAGATTTATCAACTATCGCTTTTTTGAATTCATTGATAAGATTTATTAATCGTCGTGGAATATCACAGAAAATATTTTCAGATATGCAAAAAACCATTGGGTAACGGGTGGTTTCTTTTCTAAAATTTCGATAGAAAAGATTCTACTTCAGGGATTGGCGTCCCTGCCCTCACGTGAGCTTCATGATTTCTTCCCCGTCGACTCTCTTGGAAGAATCATGATTTCTTCGCTTCGCTTATTCGTAGTTACCTTTTGGGTAACGGGTGGTTTCTTTTCTGAAATTTCGATAGAAAAGATTTCCACTTCAGGGATTGGCGTCCCTGCCCTCACGTGAGCTTCATGATTTCTTCCCCGTCGACTCTCTTGGAAGAATCATGATTTCTTCGCTTCGTTTATTTCGTATTTACCTTTTGGGTAACGGGTGGTTTCTTTTCTGAAATTTCGATAGAAAAGATTTCCACTTCAGGGATTGGCGTTCCTGCCCTCACGTGAGCTTCATGATTTCTTCCCAGTCGTCTCCTTCGCTTATCTTAATCGGGTAGCAGGTAGGAACTCTCTTTGTATATATACCTACCTCAGGGCGTAGCATCCCTGCCATATGCGAGCTCCAGGTTCCTCCTGGCACCGGGAGGTAGTATCCTGGCCTCTACGGGCCCCACTCAGGGTTACGAGTAAGACCATCTATCGTAGAAATTAATCTTCAAATTCTATTGCATAGAAGAAAATGCTAGTTTAATATTAATATTGAATTGACCCTCCCTCCATAATACCATTGTCGGGTAAATTCAAGGAGAGGGAGGATGTATAAAAACTTTTAAATAATAATTAGTAGTTTGAGATTAGTTCAATTAACGTATAAAAGAAGGCGTAACTGACTTCCGTCTTCTTCATCTAGAATGAGCTCTTTGATGCTTCATTCACTTGATATTCGATTTCTCTTCGTTTCGGACGTCTTCGTCAAACCCTCGCTTATTCGTATTTTTCGTCGGAAGCCATCTTTTCACTTCGTTCTCTGTTTCGTTTATAATTCATCTCGTGTTGGCTTCATATTTCTTCGATTTTGTATTTAAATTTCATCGATTAAAATCTTTCGTAATTATCCAATTCGTAGCAAATAGTACCTTTGGATAATTAACTTGTAATTTCTAATTCGTATCAAATCGAACGATTAGATCAGGGGTGGCCAACCCGCGGCCCGCGGGCCGCATGTGGCCCGCCGTAAACATTTTTGCGGCCCGCGAGATTCATCACACTTTTATATTCTGCGCCCTCATGAAACAAATATCGCACTAGTGAAATAAATATGATTTCATTTTTTTTATTTCGTTGTTCCTTTTTTTATTTTCAGTATTATATATTTTTTACAATGTGCATTCAGTATCATTATTGTTATATTATATATGTTTATATGTAAAAATAATAGTAAATATAATAAAAATTCATTATTTTTCAATTTGTCACACCAAACAATATCTATAATGGGTCTAAATCTAATATGGGTATGTAGAATTTTATATGCGGCCCGCGAAGTTATGATTCATTTCCAAAGTGACCCGCAAGATCATTTGGGTTGGCCACCTCTGGATTAGATCATAATTTATCATTTTCTCGTTTCTATCTCGTATTATATTTATATCTCGAGCTGTGTTCAATTATCGAAACTATCTCAGATTAAAGGTATTTATAAATATATATATTTTCTTATAATATTTCGAATTGTTAATGTTTCAAATAAAATATTAATTTTTCAAATATTCTTGTATATAATAATCTTATTTTCGTTAAATATAATTGTATATAAAACCTAATTTGTTGTCTTTTGATTTATTATAGATATTAATATATATAATTTTCGTTGTCTTTTACCCGCCAGCAATTCAGGGGAGAATTGGCGAACTCCTGCATATCTTTGTAATTATTTGTTATAGATATGTTATATCTACAAGGGATGCTGAGAAATTTCCACAATTTCCACCATTTTTGAAATAAATATCCCCATCTACCCCATATTTCAGAAACCCGGAAATTCTCTTAAAACAGGAAAATTCCTATACAATAATAATATATATATAATTAATTTACTGATTAAATTAAAATATATTTTAAATAATCACACAAAAAGAAATGAATGTTTTAAGTCATATACTGATTGAAACAAAATGGATGAAAACCTTTTACTACTTTCAACCAAATACTATGTACCATTCGGGGGTACAGGGGGCGGAGTTCTATAATATATTTATATACAATCCAGATAGTTTAATTTAAAAAAAACAAACCTCTAAATTTATATTATTATATTCTACACTTCTAGACAATTAGAAGGAGATGCTTTTGTAATTAATATAAATAATTAAAAGAGTAAAATAAAAACTAAGATATTCCATATTTTTAAAAATCATTACGAATATTCTTGTTTATTTGAACGTATACTATTTAGAATTTTGCTTGCATATTGTTATACTATAAATCAACTGTCGGGGAACCGGGGTAAATTACTCCAAATGGGGTAAAAATGAAACTTTTGTGAGTAAAAAGTATATATTTTTAATTTGCTATTTTATAAACCTTACAAATTATTTTTTTTTCAACATAAACTATTAAATAATATTAATTTTAATAAAATTAATAGTTTTAATTTATTTTTTAATTATGTATTGTAGCTCTCTAATTAACTATTAGGTATTTAACTGTTAATAATTTTGTAGTTATTAAAATAAACATTATAAATAGACAAAATCGTGTTGTGTACAAACATTGATAAATCTATCCGTTAGTCTTATTTCGGGTTTATATTTAAAATAGAAAAAATTCTTTGAGAATGCTATGTTTTGGTTAGGCTTTGGAGCCGTGGGATCCTTGCAATGGAAAGTATTTTTTTTTGTGTCGTGATGCGACTCTTACGTCATCCTGCCTGTAAGAGTCGAGAGGTCAACCGGCATTCTGATGTCAGGTGTAGCGAAAGGCCTTCCCAACTTCCAGTGTCAATGACAACACGATGTAATCCTCAGGTGTTTAATTACATCAAGATTATTTAGTGAGTCACCGTCGGAGATTGAACATCACTTAATGGATAGTTAAAGTACCAATTAATCATTCTTAAATCATTCATCTTCATTTGGATTTATTATATATTCCTATACATTTTATAGAAGAAAAAGAATAAGCCCTTCACAAAGATTATTTTAATTGAACAATATTCACTCATTGTAGCGCTTTTTGGTTATTAAATTTGAGAAAGATAATTTTTAATTAATTTCACTTCATAATAACACACTATGAGCGGGGCGGGTATTTATACCCGTTGGCACTTGTATGAGGGATGCAGTGGCGTACCTAGAACTTTTGCCGCCCGGGGCGATCTCCAGTTTGCCGCCCTTTCTATTATAAGTCAATCAAATAGTGGTTTTTATAAATTAATACATAAATAAATTATTAAGTTATTTAATCAATATTAATTAATACACAGAGTAAATTTTTTTACACATATTTGTATGCACTCGTAAACATATTTATATAATATTTACTCTTCTAGCTTTCATACTAGAAAAATCGTGTATAATGCTCTCAAAATTTATATTATTTGTAATTTCTTGTTCTATTGACAATATTGCAAGATTTTGTAGTCTTAATTGACTCATTGTAGAACGAAGATAATTTTGCCGAACAAAATCTTAAAGATGCGTTTACGAATTCAACGAATTTTAATGAATACAATAAAATAAAATTATTATCCTGTTCTTGGAATTAGAATTCAAAATTTACACTAAAATGCATTTATATATATATTCCGAGGAATAATATTCGAAATCATATAGTTGATCATAATTTATATAAATCAAATAGGAAACTTATAATAATCATAATAATCATTTATTATTCAAGAAAGAAAAAAAATAAATATGAAATGAATAAGTTGCTTTTTACAACTATAACTAAATATACAAAATGCCGCCCCAAGATAAGTGCCGCCCGGTGCGGACCGCACCCCCCCTAGGTACGCCACTGGAGGGATGTATATTAGTTATCGTTTAAAATAAGTAATTTTAAGTGACACAAGGGAAAATATATATTATCACACTATGAGCGGCTAGCGGCCGCCACGCTTATAAGTGGCAGTCCCCGCACAACGGGTACAAATACCCGCCCCGCTCATAGTGTGATAATATTATATACCGAAGTGTAATTTAATATTTAGATGGCCATACTATTTTCTTAAATTAATGCAGGGGCGAGAAAGGATATACCGTATTGATATGAGATTACATTTTTAATTGAATATAAATGTATAAAATAATATATAAATACCATTTTTATTTATTTTTAACTATTATAATTTCTATATTTTAATATCACTCAATTAATAATTAATAATCTTCAAAATCTAAATAGAAATTTAAGCACGTATTAAATTCTTAAGAATTTAATTATTTATTATATTATAACAATTATTATATTAATATTTAGCGAAGTGTAGAAAGGAAATAAATATTTACTTCATTATATATATATATATAAATAAAAAAATAAAAATATTTATTAATTAACGATTTTGTTTTATTTTTACGATAAAATCAAATATTTAACCATAAATAAAAAAAGATAAAAGAGAAAATGAGGTTTTTGTTGTTTTTGATTAAGGATCTTTAATTGTTTTATATCTACATTTTATCCATTTAGATTAGAAAGAAAAGAAAAATATCACAGTACTCAATGATTGGGGGAGGGATTAATTGTTTAGTTGAAGAACGACTGTTAGCAACCCCCAAATACATTGTCAGCATTTTATATGTGTTTCCTCATCTCTCCCTTTCTCTCTCTAATGAGGGATAATTAGTCTTTTCTCCCTTCAGAATTTTGCAAGGCATCATTTCATAAGACAAATTATTACTTTCCAATATTGTAAGGAGAATAATTTAAATCGTGAATAATTTACAAAAAAATCTTAATTCATTAATTAGAGAAAAAATTAGATACATATATATTTATATAATAATAATTATTATTATATGCTGAAATTTATAATAAATTTTAGCAATATTCAAATAAATTTAAATAACAATGTAAATATGGATAAAATAAGATGAACTCTTATAACGGAATTTTGTAAATAAAACCACATATTGATATTTGTTCAAAAAATACAAAAATATACACAACGTTTCGATTGCTACTTCTGCAATCGTTATCAAGCGACTGCACCACAGACAGACTATCTATGCACTGCACTGTTCGAGTGTCCAGTGACGAGTGACGAATGATACTTAATATAAGACCTAGGTCACCAACCAGATGGCGCTCGGAACGTGCTTGCAAATTCAAAATTACAGGAGAAAAAATAATTATTCTTAAACAATTAATTTAAAAATTATAAACAAAACGTGAAAAACAATTATTTTATGAATAAATTGAGTTCTTTAATTTTTCATTATTTATTATATTAATATTAAACTTAAGCAAAAGATTTTTGGCGGGAAGCAAGCCAGTTGTATTTGGCGGAAATTCAAACCGGTGTTGCCAAAAGATGATTCTCAACAAATGGAAAGTGTTGAAATATAATTATCTAAACAATAAAGTTTCAAAATCCTAAAAAATAATAATAAAAATGATGATTAATAAATAATTTTAATAATTTTCAACTCACAAGATCCCAAATTTGATTTATTAAGAGGCCTTTGTCTTTGTTCATGTTATTCTTATTTTTCATCAATTCTAAGCTCTCTTTAATCTTTCTTTTCCATTAGTTCCACCTAGTTCTTATATTAAATATCATTTGTCACTCGTCACTGGACACTCGAACAGTGCAGTTGCTTGATAACGATTGCAGAAGTAGCAATCGAAACGTTGTGTATATTTTTGTATTATTTTAATAAATTTACAATAACAAATATCAATATGTGGTTTTATATTTACAAAAAATTCCGTAATAAATAAAAACAACCACCAAAGCTTTAATAATTTAAGATGAACTCTTATTAATTATAAAGAAATATAGATATATTGAAACTAATAAATTGCTTTTTGTTTAAATTCGTTCTGAGAAAATATATTAGATCTTTAGAAGACATATGGAATTCTTTAAGATCTTTTAGGGCGTTGTAACTTTTTCCTAACGCCTATTTCTTGAAGATATTTTTCATAGTCAATCCAAATGACATGAAAAATTATAGGAAAAAAACCTCTTGTACTCTCTCTCTCTCTCTCTTTATATATATATATATATATATATATATATATATTAATGTGTTAATATAAAATTATTTCAAATCACCACATTAAATATTAAACTAAAATATAAATATTAGGTACTTATGATGTTTGAACTTTCAGTTTCAAGTTTGATTGTTAAGTATTTTTACACGAAGTGTTACTCACTTTAATTTTTATCCTACAAACAGATTTATAAACAAAATTTCTTTGTCTATATTTGATTATCATCTCTCTATACCATTTCAAATTATCTCGTTGAAAACTAAACCTCTTAATATTATCTTTTATAGTGGCCCTTAACATCCATCTTAAGGGACCGACAGTTAACAATATTATATATAAAAAATATATATATATATTTTAATACTTTCTCATATTTAATTAATTGAT
This sequence comes from Labia minor, assembly GCA_963082975.1. Lineage (NCBI taxonomy): Eukaryota > Metazoa > Arthropoda > Insecta > Dermaptera > Spongiphoridae > Labia > Labia minor. The sequence continues at coordinate 66,483,324 of OY720347.1, forward strand.
CGACTATGATTGGAGTTACAAGCGATTCCTCAATACAATCACATAAAAAAATCACATAAATAATTTGATTTTTATTTGAGGAGAGTGATTAAGAAATATCACTTTAGAGTTGTTTTAATGCTCTTTTTGGAGATCTAATAAAAAATAAAAATAAAAACTTTTATCTTAATATACTTTATATTATTTATTTTTAGGAATATCTTATTTATTTCTTTTATATATGTTTACAATTAATTTTGAAATTAAGAATTGTTTATGATTAAAAATAAAAAGTAATTTCTACAAAGAAATCTCTTTTACTTAATAAAAATTATATTTTCATAATGGGAATAATAAAAGTTGTAAGAATTGTGTGCGTAAGAATAAATGGGTTCTACATAAATCATATACCAATTTATCTATTAATTTTATTATTATTATAGAAATAAAATTTTTAAAAAATAGTATTCTATAATCTGACGTGATGAGAAAAGAGATTTAAAAAGAATTTAATTTAAAATTAGATAAACTTTTTAAAGTTCAACCCTTTGAAATGGTTCCAATAAAATTATATTACAATCTAAGTTATCTACATATGCCTTGCAACTCAATAGATAATAAAATAATAATATTTGTATATACCCTAAATACGAGGAATAGTATTGTCTAGCACAGGGGTTCTTAAACTGTGGGTCACGAGACTACTGAAAGGGGGTCGCAAAGATTTGATACTTTTGAATCATTATCAATAAAATTTTTATATTATTAAATTATATATATGTGAAATGAATGGGTATGAATTCTTTAATCCTTATTTTATTTACATTGTAAAATAGTGCGATATTACATCTACATCTACGGTTAATATATATTTCATTATATGGAGGAGGGGGTCGTTTAAAATTTCCTAAGCTTGAAGGGGGTCGCTATATAAAAAAGTTTAAGAATCCCTGGTCTAGCAGTCTAGTGTTTATATATAGGCTATCAAGTTATTATGTAAATTATATTTTAGAGTTTATTCGTTAGTAAAAATGAATATACCAATGTAATACCATTTTAAAATTGAAAAATTTACTTACATAATTCAATTTACTTTTGGGATATTAACTTTTAAAAATTTTAATATTATATTATAAATAAATTTTATTATTATATAAATTTGTTTCTTTTTCTATAATTATATAAAATATATAATTGAGCATATATTATTTTATTTCTCCCGTGATTTTTGTTATTATTATGTTCATTGAGCTTTTAAACATTTGCAGCATCAATTTCAGTTTGCATCTTGAAGGTCTGATGATGCTGCGTCGTTGTGAAATTCCAGCAGGTAATTGAGGTTGTCGCCTTGACATGCAGCCTCTGTTGCTGCACGCTTGCCAATCAAAAACAACTTCGAGACTTTCAGGCACCATCAAATCAAATCGCTAACAACCTCTTGAAAAAAACTCAAAACTAATAAAATCAATCAAAACTAATTTAGATTTAATAATTTTTGTTAAATGATTATCATTGGACAAAAATTTAATATATTAAAAATGATGTGCTTTCATTAACAAATCAATATGAGAAACTTGTCACTTCTTTTAAATTTGGAGTTAATATTAACATTAATTAATTTTGAATTAAATGGATAATTTTACAATGTCTAATAAATCAGTTTTATAATATAGATAATATATATATATATATTATTGATGCTAATTTAAAGAGAAAAATATTAAATTAAAATAAAATTTAATTATAAAAACACTTCTGTCTATATTTCAAATTTTCATAATGCATTTACAATTAATTCTTTCAAAATAATTTATGTACTAGTACATATAAGTTATATATCGTATATCAAATTAATATTTTATATAATAAGTTAAGATAAAAATAATTTCAAATTCAAAGTATTATATTATTACTCATTCTCTCTCTCTCTCTAAATAAATAAATACTAGCTGCTCCGAGCGCCTTCGGCGCTCCTCACACCTAGACGGGTGCTCCGATACATAGTATTTGGTTGAAAGTGTGTATGTAAAAGGTTTTCATCCATTTTGTATCAATCAGTATAAGTAGATAAGACATTTATTTGTTTTCTTGTAAAATATATTTTAATTTAATCAGTAAATTAATTATATATTATTATTGTATACTATCATCTAATAATATAATAAGCATAATAATTGAACAAACAGTAAAGAAACAAATATAAATGTTTATTATTTTAACAATGAAATAATCAATTTAAAATAATGAATTTTAATTGTCTGAAAAAAAACTATAGATCTTTTTAGCGAAAAATAAAAATAAAAAAAAGAAAATATTAATTGAATTAATAAAAAAGAAAAAAAAAAGTAAATTATATTAAAAAAAAGTATTAAATTAATAATTGTTTCTCTGGAGGGACAAAAATATAAATATATATAAATATATATATATATATATATATATTTTGCAACATTTCTGGAAAATGGAACACCCGCAGCTCAGCACAGGAGCTACCTAAGATTCTAATTTCTTTTTTATTTTTCATCTCATTTGAGGTACCCTTCACCTCAGAAAAATTTGGTTACCTTACTCCTTGTATTTTTTGGAGTTTTTTGCGTACGGACGGACAGACTGTCGTATTAAATATATAGATATACTTATAATAAATTTGTCAAGTTATATTTTAGTGGAATATATAATATGTAAATGAATGTAGAATATAAATGGAAAAGTTAATTTGACTATCTGATAAAAACTTCATCATTAGTGTGATTAAATTACATTAAAATAATAAAATAAATTATATAATAAAGGAAATAAACTACAAACTTTCTCACGACAATTAATATTAATTTATTTAATTTGATTCAATTGTATTTAATTTTACATATACTTATTAAAAATTTAATTAAAATAAATTCATTAGGTAGAGTGTCCTTACAGATCCTGAAAAATTTATTATCAGGAACGATGTAGGTTGCATAAAATAGCTATACCTTTAAAATTAGATTTGTTTGAATCTTATAACATTTGAGAATATATTATTATTTACATGTTTATTATCTGAAATTTGATTTAATATTAAAATTGAAATTTTCTGATTAACACTTTATTTTTATTAATATTTCATGAGAATACACATTTTAATCTTCTCTGATTTGAAAAATAATTTTCTGTAATTAGTTCTGTGTGGTCTAATAAGATAAAAATTATTAAATTTTAGTATTCTTTTTTATTTTATATTTAACTTGAAATAATAAATAAAATAATTAAATAAAATCATTCATAAGTATTTATATCAATAATAAGATTAATCATTATTGTAAAAAAATATTTGTCTACGCCTGTTATTATGCAACCATCATTACTCTATCACTAAAAATAGATAGATTATTTATTATTTAACACAACAAACTTTCAATAAATTTTTTTAATATTGGTTGAAGTCACAATTAATGAAGAAATATTTTAATATTTAATTCATCATCAAATAAATAGAATTTTCATCATAATTTACAACGAAACATGATTCTAATAATGCCACTGTCAGATAATAACAGTACAAGGACATCCTGGATAAAATTTCTTCAAAAATTCTTTCTATTATTTATTAAGTATTTCAAAATAATCTTTGCAGTGTATGAGTATTTCATAGGAATTTTTCAAGGTAAAAAAAATCATTATGAATAATTTAATCACTTTGTAAATTTTAAATAAAATGCCTTATCATTATTAAAATATCTTTCATAATGAATAGGAATCATTGCAAATCATCATATTTTTATTTTAATTTTGATGAACTATAGTAATAATATAAAAGAAAAGATTTTGATATTCGTTGATATATTAGACAATTTTTGAAGTAATTGGTTGTCTAAATCCAGACATTAGCTTAAATGAACTCAAGTCAATAAGAATAAAGAATTTTAAATATAGAACCGAAAACTCTCTAATACTCATAACAGAATATGAATAAGTTTTATTATTTCTAAATAACAATCTTATTTTGTTAATGCTCTTTCTAATCTATCTATCCATATATATATATATATATATATATATATTATATTTATATATATGATAGAATATATTATATTTCTAATTTATATATAGTACTCTTAATATAATATCCAGAGTTAAGTTGGTAGTGCTAGGGGCTTTTGTATATAATTGAATTTTGGAAGGCTGTAAGCTTTAGGAACTCTGGAACAGTTATTTGTTTGATTTCAGTAGGAAGTTCCGAATTCATAATTATTTTCCTGGTTGTTTTTTTTCCAAGTATGTTGTCGGGTCATTTTTGATACTTTCTGAACTTTCAAGTAGTTTCATCATTTTTTTTATTGTAATCTAAGGTGTTTAAAATAACTGTTGCGTTTCCTTTATCCGCAGAGAGAATTAGAATGTCCTTATTTTCTTAGAGTTCCTTTAAAGCTTTGCGTTCCTGGAAAGAGAGATTGGGACGAGGTGATTTTGCCCTCCGGAGGATCTGGGAAACATCTTGTCTGATGGTTTCTTGTTGATCCTGCGTAAGATGGCCTATTGGATTTTCAGTATGAGATGATGGTTTCAATGGGAATGTGTTTGGGTGTTAATGCATAGTTAAAACCTTTTGATAGTGCTTTGGTGACTGTTGGGTATAAATGTGTGTTGGATAAGTTGTGAATAGTTTGAGGATTGTTATTATTGTTAGGATTAGATTTGGGTTTTGTTGTTGTGGTGAGGCTTAGGAGTTTGTGTTTTTTTAATTGAGGTTTTTTCTTTAAAGATATAATCAGCTTTCTCTTGTGAGATTCTATCAATTGTATCCCAAAGAATTGGATGGACTCGGTAGGAATAGATTTCAGAGAAAGTGTTGTAGAGCTGTGTGTTGCAAATATTTAGTTTAAATCTGGTGGATTGGATAGACTCTTTGATGAGAGAAAAGCTAGCGGATTTGAGGATGTTGGAGATGCGGGTTGATTTGGTATGGTGTTTTAAAGTGAGTGATTTAGGGATGATTCGATGATCACGGTAAGCTTTTAAGAAGGTGAGGTCGCAAAACAATCTCACAAAAATACGTGATTATATCACTGATAAATCTGATAGTAATAATAACAATAACATTCACGGAAACCTAAACCAACATATATATATAAAGGTTTTCCAGAATTCAAAAATTTTTGCATATCTTCGCGTTTCATGATCTCAAGAATCCAAAAGTGACTAAAATAAAAATTTAAACATTATAAACATTCTTTTAATCCAATTTTTTCTTGCTGTTTGAATTTGTTGATAAATTAGCTCTTTTTAATATATTTATATATAATAACTATTTTTCAATATTATGTATTACTATAAACTATGATATAATTACTATATTTGTTATAAAATAAACAATTTTGTTAATCTCCTTTACAAATGAATTGCTTATTTCTTCTAGCAAACTTAAAAACTTCCCTGATTGATTGAGATTTGAGAAATCTTGATAAGTACCAATTGTACCATTATATATATAAAAACCATAATCACTAACTCACTGTGTTTATTATAACGGATACGTTTACAAAAAAAAAGTTCAATAAATGGTAATTTGATTTTTCTGTACATATTTTAAAAAAAATTTATTTAATACTAGATTGGGTATGTTTTCTTATTATATAATGTTTGAAAATTTTTTTTAAACAGTCTGTAAAGAATAAATAAAAAACCATTAATTTTAATTTTTCTAAGTATATTAATTCTATTTAATTAAAATAAAACTAATGGATTATACATTTGCCCACTTTCAAACAGATATAATAATGGAAAGCCACGATTCAAAATAATAGAGAAAAAACTCACGTTTAAACCCACAAAACGGATATTCAAAAAATACGCCCAACCCTATGTCATGGATTCCACACAAGCAACAGCCGATAGATTAGAGCAACCAACAAATGTCAATCTTAAACATAAACTTAAATAAATACTAATAAATGATCATTGCTATATGAAAAATATTGTTTTCAAAGAACTATTTAATTAATTGCTACTCTCCACGATAAAATCATTTTAAACTGAAATTACAAACACTGTTTGCAACGGGTTCGACTAGTAATTTTATAAAATAAACAATTTTAGTTTCTAACTATTGGCAGAGTTAAAATTAAAAGGAAAATTAAAAATCTATACCATTATTATTCTTTCAACTTTTTCATCTATTTCTTTTTTGAACTTTCGTGATAATATTAATATTAAATTTGTATTTTATTAAAAAAATGGTATGCTAACTCGAGTAATTTGATAATGATTGGAATGTCATAAATTAAAGTGTTGTTTTTTTAAATCTATCTATCTTTATATAAATACATAAAAGAATATTCAAATATTAATGAGATTTTTTCATGGAGGTGAATTATCTATATCAACTAAAAATAGAATATTCGATAAAAGGAATGATGCCACGAAAGGGAAGGGATTTGCAAAATGATTTACTAGTGAGAGAAGGTGAGGGAGGAAGGGAGTTAAGAGAGACGAGTTTTATTTGTGAATATAAAGTGTCTTAATCAAATGATTTATATATTCATATATAGAATGAAATAACAAAATGAAAATAGCGAATAAATAAAAAAAATTCTATCAATTAAAATGCATTAGAATTTTTTTTTTCATCTACTAATAATTGAAAGTAACAAATATATATCTACATGATTTTTGTTACATTTAAAATAATTTACAAATTAATATTAAACAAAGGTTCTCTAAGAAATTAATTAAAAATTTTAATGAAAATAGATTAAATGTTATTTTACTAATTTTTGGAGTACTAATAATAAATTGGCTTAAGTTGATAACATGACTTGTTTATGAAAATAAATTGTCCTAAATATTTTGGAAAATCATTAAAAAATGGTTTAGTAAAGACCCAATATGAATGAAGCATATATATATTAAAGGAATGGATAAAAATCCATGGTTTTAAAGGTTTATATAGAGTCAATATATCTTTTAGATATGTTGAGAAGAATACTGAGTCCAAAGAGAAACAGGGACAAACATTCGCCCTTATTGCATTCTCCGGTGAAATGTCGAATATATATATATATATATAGCCAGGGGTAAAAGCTTGTTGGCGTACGCCCCTGGGCGCTCGTGCATCATTTCTACGGAAAAATATAAATTTAACTATTTTATATTCAGACGATGAAAAAATTCATATAAATCACATAAATATTAATGATAAGAACGAAAATATATTATTTCTGAAATTGTATTAGAGATAATTAAATATATACATTCGTATATATCTATCTAATCTATCTATCTTACATAAGGTAAAAATTGTAGTTTGAATCTCGAAAATGGAAATTCCTTTGATTCCTTTGATTTTTTTATAGAAGTGATGTATTTGCAGTATCAATCAATTTATTTCATTTATTAGATAGTAACGTAGTTTGAAAATAAATAAATAAAAAAATATAATCATTGCCTATCATAACTTATATGTGATGAGGGAGAAGAATCCAAAATAAATAAATATAAGAATATAAGAATCAAATAAATAATGAATAAACAGTATTTCTATCAATTAAAGAAAACATCAAAACAAATATATATATATATACAGGGTCCGTCAATCAAACGGGATATTGTATGATTGAAAATTAATGATCAAAAAAAAAAATTGTTTTATACTTTCAATTAGTAGGTAGGAAAATATTAAAAAAAGTTTTTTTTTCCACAAATCAATTCCCTTATCTCGTTTCATTGACGCACCCTGTAAATGCGGTAGAGAAATATTTTTCAAGTTAAGTCTGAACTGTAAAAGAGCATTGAATTTGGAGGGGGAGGAAGGAATAAGAAAATTTGGATTTAGCCCCTGATTACAGAAGCTAAAAAATCTATAAATTCACTTTTATCTTTGATTTACCCACTGATGGTTTGTCAATTGGTCTCCCCATAACTAACTAAGATTCTTGCTTGTCTTCAGCACTCTTCTAATCACATAATCTATATATTTAATTTACATTTGTTAATTTAATTAAACAAATACAATCAATTTAAACTGAGTAAACGCTTAAACTCTGGATAATTTTTTAACAGAAATATTGAATGATTTTAGCGAGTTTAGATTTGATCTAATGATGTCCGATTTGGACTTAATCCGCAATGTTATTCTCATAAGATTAGAAAAATATTATAAATTGTCTCCTTTCTCAGACAAATTCGCTTACCCATCCATGTTGCATGATGCATCTAAATTTCTTAATTTGGCTAGAACACTTTCCCTTTTTTAAAAAAATTTAAAATAGAAGAAGAGAGAGAAAGGTTCTAATCAGATTCGAATAGTATATATATAATTAAAATAAAAAATATTTTTTATAAATTTATCAATATATACATACATTTATTTTAAATATTCTCAAATAATACCCCTATTTTGAAATTATAATTAAATATACAAATTTTAAAGTATTATAATTAAAATCATATTTCTGAATTTAATACCAAGATGATTTTCATAATCATTTTCATTTTATTTTATTTGCTTTTGATTGATTAATTGTATTAAAATTTATACATATTCAAATATTCTAATTTTTAAATTTATATAGAATTTAATATTATTTTTTTATTAAAATCACAGCATAAAAGAGAATTAAACATAATAAACATAAGATACTTATTAATAAATTATAATATAATATAATAATATTGGTTTTAAAACAAATTCAAAAAAATTCACACAAATTTAAAAAGACAAAAACTTAAAACATCTTTTTATTAACTGTCTAAAAAATCATATTTTGATTTTTATCTAATTAATAAATCATTTTTGCACTTAAAATATAGAAGTAATTACAAAAATAAAGATAATATAATTTTAATTGACGTTTTAAAAATATTTTTGACTTCATAAAACAATAAAAAAAAATAATTTCTGCTTTTTTTTATAAGACACCGATAAAATTTATTAAGAATATTGTAATATAATCTCATAGTAATCGCTTTAGACAATTTTGAGTCTATAACACCATAATTTTTCGACAGACATTCAGAAGACAGCCAGACATTATAAATTCTAAAGTCACTTTTGAATTCTAAAGGTCATGAAACGCAAAGATATGCAAAAAATTTTAAATTCTAAGGAATGTGCCGAAAAATTCCTTTATATATATATATATATATATATATATATAGAAGATTTTATATACAAAAATTAAAGAAGATTATTATTATTTTATAATTCTAATAATAAATACATAGTTTTCGTTACTATCTATTCCGTTACTGATTTGAGGATGTCATTCTTAAATAGAAACAATTAAATTTTAATAATTAAAATTTTATAAACTGATAGAGAAAAGGGTAATAAGAGAAACTTATGAATTTTATTAATAAACCGCTTTGTCACTAAATCTCTATATAAAAATTTCATAAAATCAATATAAAAAGGTCAATTAATATTCAAGTCATTTTTCAATCGTGTATTCTTTACTCTAAGGAGTTGTTTTATAGATCTTTATCAGTCATATATCATGACTAAAATACCAAATTCTTTATAGAGAAAAATTAAAAAAAATCATTTTTGGAATATAAAATTTTTTATCTTTTATTGGTTGAATAACCGTGAATCTTATGCCACTTTTAAGGCAGAAGTGAAGGAGTCAATTTTAAAATCTTTATATTTCGAAAATCAACTAAAGGGCTAAGTAAATAATAATAAATTTAACTAAATAGTAATTAAAATAAATAATTTTATTTACTAAAGAAGTTTTAAATTAGTAGCATAATACACAAAAAGAACCTCACAAGAAATAGGATTAATGGAGAAAAATAATAAAAATGAAATTACTAAATTTAAATTTATCATTCAAGTAAAATCAAATCAAAATCAAATGGAAATCCTTGAGCCATTTAGAACTCAAATTGTTATGTTTATACAGTAGAAGTCCGATAATCCGGCACGTTCGGGACCGGCTCGGTGCCGGACTACCGGAAATTCCGGATTATCGGGCAGTAATTATAAGAACAATTAGATTAATAATTAAACTAAAAATACAGTATGCAAATACATACCACAAAGTTTATTTTACATTTCATATAATGTATGTACACGTACTGTAAAAAATATTTCACTTTGATTTAAAAAAGTCACGAATGTCTTTTTGTTTTCTTGACTTTTGGCGTTTAGTATAAAATGTATTTCTAATGATATGGAAATCAATAATTTCTTAAGCACTGTAGCTAGTCACAGTCGGCATTTAACAGGCCTTGAATAAAAGACTTTCTATAAAAGCATTTAAAATTTTGAATAACCCATTGGAAATTAATGGAGGTAGGAAAAGAAATGGGGATTGAAATTAATAGTGATAAGAAAAAATATTTAGTAACAAAGAGGAACAGTATTAACATACAAAATGTAGAATTTGAAAATGTAATAAAATTGAATGTAATCACGAAGGATAATAATATTTGAGAAGAATTTATATCGAGGTTGCAATCGGGAAACGCCTGTTATCATGCAGTAAAGAGGCTTATCTCATCAAAATTATTATCAAAAGGAATCAAAATTAAAATATATAAAACAATTATTTTGCCTGTTGTATTATATGGGTGGGACGCATGGTCTATAACCCTGGTAGATTCAGAGTATTCTTTCCAGCAACCAAAGAAAGATGAGGTCAGCGGGGAATGGCGGAGACTGAATAACGAGGAATTTCATGACGTCTATGCATCTCCAGAAATAGTTAAGGTTTTAAAAGCGAAAAGGCTGCGAAAGGTAGGGCACGTGGATAGAATGGGAGAGGAAAAAGATATTGGTGGGGAGACCGATTGGAAAACGTCCGCTTGGAAGACCAAGGATGCGTAGGAAGGGACGTAAGAGAGATGGGAGAGGGTAGGAGTTGGATGGACGTGGCTCAGGATAGCGACACTTGGAGAAATGTGGTTGTTGCGGCCAAGAACTTTCGAGTACCGTTTAGCCACAGAGATAGATAGATATAACATATACAATAATAATATATAATAAATTTTCTGATTAAATTAAAATATATTTTAAATAAGAACACAAAAAGAAATGTATGTTTTATGTAATATACTGATTGAAACAAAATGGATGAAAACCTTTTACTACTTGAAACCAAATACTATATATACCACTTGGGGGTACAGTTCTATATAATTTATTACTTATGGGAAACTAATAATTTCTCTATTTTAATAGTGACTTTTGTTTGTATAAATTCAAACAGATATTGTATTTCATATAATTTAAGTCACTTATATTTAAACGCCAACAATTTAATAGGACACCATCAAGTTGACTAATAAGTGCTAATAGTCTTACAATAAATTTGACTATTTATTAGGGGTTGCAAACATCCTATAAATTATGAAACTTGTGATTTTCCTATCAATTATATTTATAAGACGACTTCTGTATTTAAACATTCATTGAATGTTTTGATTCGTGAAGATTTGGTAACAATATATTATAATTATTATAATAACAGTATAATATAATATATGTAATTAATAAAAAGTTTAACAATAAATTTTTTCTTTTTTTTAATCAATTATTTTTAATGAAAGATGTGTACTTATTTATATTTATTTACATATTATAAATATTTCATTTAAAATTTGAAAAATGACGTTTACCCTCATACATCTCTCTCTCTCTCTCTTTTGTAATATTATGGAATGAAAATTATCTTGCAATCGATTCGCAGTGAGAAGAGGAGGTTGACTCTCGGAAGCCGTTCGTTGTTTGCTTTAATCGTTATAGCTAAATTCCTGAGCTGATTTCAACACACAAACCAGCCCAAGCAGAACAACATTTTACATAGTATCGGGTGGATCCTAAATCCAATTTCCTCCCCCCTTTTCACTAGACTCCCATCCACCCATCCATATACAATATATTCATCGAAGGGCATTCAAAATTAAGCGTTATTCCTCTTCCTACAATTCAGTAACTCTCATCATTTTAATATTATAAGTTTTATAATGAAAACCGAAGTATTTTGTTATATTGAATATTATTAACAATTTCATTTATTTTGAATTAATAAAGAACGGCATTAATATACTAACTTTATAATATTTTGAAAATATTTGAAATTATTGTGAATATAATAATAATTTTGTTTATACACTCAATTAAATGTTATTATTATATAATACTTTATCTTTAAAACTTCTAATCTATATATATAAAAAAAGGTTTTTGTCTGCACATTGCTCAGAATTTAAAATTTTTTGCATATCTTCGCGTTTCATGACCTCTAGAATCCAAAAGTGGCTTTAGAATTTTTCATGTCTGTCTGTCTGTCTGTCTGTCGGTCTGTCTGTCCGGAAAATTACTATTTTATAGACTCAGAATTGGCTGAACCGATTTCTTTGAAATTACATCACAATATTCTTATATACCTCTAGAGTAACATAGGCTATAAATTTTATTAATATCTTATCAATAACCGCAGAAATTAATTTTTTAAAGTTTATATAATTCTCCGTGTTGTTCATTCAAGAGCAGCTCGCGGCTCACTGTCGGCCTAGCGGAATCATTTCAAACAATGAATTATCATAGCGATTCCCAATCGAAGAATTATTATAATATTTCACTTTTTATTTTAAATTCTAATATACAAATATCAATTTAATTAAATAATTTATTCTAAAAGTTCTCAATTTAATTAAAATATTTATTAGATCATATTTTTATCTTAAATAATTTTTTATTTAATTGAATATTTCTTCTCTTTTCTATAATATATATATAATATATAATAATATATAAATTTTATCATTGAATAATAAAAAAAAAATATTATTTAGTATTTTATGAAGTGAAAATATATAAAAATTAAAATATGATGATATAAAGTTATTTTAAATTTTTGACATTTTTAAATTGGGTATATTTTTTAAATTTATTAAAATGTTTTTTATTATTATTATCTATATATATAAAAAAAGGTTTTTGTCTGCACATTGCTCAGAATTTAAAATTTTTTGCAGACCTTTCATGATCTTTGGAAGCCAAAAGTGAGTTTAGAATTTTTTATATTTGTCTGTCTGACCGAAAAATTTTGACGTTAATTATATCACAGTATTCTTACATATCTCTATGAATGTTTTATGTAATATACTGATTGAAACAAAATGGATGAAAACCTTTTACTACTGTCAAGCAAATACTATGTACCACTCGGGGGTACAGGGGGCGGAGCCCCCGTCTAGGTGTGAAGAGCGCCGAAGGCGCTCTGAGCAGCTAGTTTATTAATAATTTCATGAATATTCATAGAAAACATCTTAATTAATCCGAAAATGGGATTTATCTCTATGGACTCAAATTCAAATCATGTCACTAGCATCAACCTATTCTATTCTGAGCAGAGAGATCATGTAATTCTTTATTGCCTAAGCTTTGCCATTATTTAGTAATATCCGTCAAATTTATCCCATAAATTTTGTAGATAATTTTAATTTCCAGAAGTATGATATAAAGTATATTTATAATCCTATACTTGATTGATTAATTGATTGTAATAACACTGGTCAATGAAAGTTATTATAGAAATTATTTAAACTTTACATTTGCAATATACCTATATATATATATATATATATATAGGTATATATATATATATATTTCAGAGAATGTCAATGGATAATTCATTTAACTCTATAATCTGTTATGAATTCATGATTGATTTATGTACAAAAAAAATATAATGCGAATGTATTTGTGGTGTTATTCTCCACACGGCCGGATGTTGATTCAATTGTTTAACGTAGCTTTGTCTCGATTCTATAAAACGGGAAGGATTCTATTTTTGTGAATACCTTGTAGAGGCGGAGAGGGATGAGTCGGGAATGATGGGGGAGAATATGAGTATTTTCAATTTGCATAACAAAAACAAAGAGTTTGTTTAAATTTAGTTTCATTTTATATTTTAATGAATAGAACACCAAAAACAAATAACAATTTAATATATTAATAATAATAATAATAATTTTATATTTATAATTTGATTCTAATATTATTTATTTCATAAGTTTTGAATGATAAATATCCATAGTTATCAAAAGATAATTATTATTATTATTATTATTTGAGAGTTTTAAGAATGATACCAGCAATTATATAAATATTATTATTATCTCGCCAGAGATAGTATTGCGATCACGAAAATTTTCGATGTCGAGATTTTGATGTTTTTATACGTTTTGAAGGTTCCTGAATCATTTTCACTAAGGTTGAGAAAAATGTCTCTCTCTCTCTGTGTGTGTGAATGTGTGTGTGTATGTATGTAACCAAGATTACTGAAAAACGGTTTGAGCTATAATAATGAAATTTGGTACATGGATATTATTCAAAATTCATAGTTATCTATCAACTTTTAAGAAATGTAGCTCAACCGGAAGGTCATTCATTACCTACAACATTTTGTTTTTTTTTCTTCTAAAGTGACCGTAAAAATAAAGATATATGTTTGATAGTTTTTCACATGATTAAAAATTGTATTAAACTGTTATATATAGAATTTCAGCTTGATTGAATGGGTAAAAGTACCGGAATTAATTTTTTATCACTGCAAATCACGGGTCAACACATGACGTGGTGAAATCAACAAAGATCCAAACATGCGCTGATTTAATAAATATTATTTATTAATTTTAATTTATAATTTAATTAATTAAATTTAATTTAAATATAATATATGTTATTTAATCCAATTCAAATTTGCGAGATAGTCGAGTGGAGGCACTCCAGCTTTTTTAATTACTAATCATATGTCTATCTAATAGTTAATTTCTATTAATTATTCATTCAATTCTTAGAGATTTTATCAAAGTGAATAAAATCTATTTGCCCCGATTTACAGCGAAGCATCCTGATCGATTCTACTCTCCCAATCTTACATTCAAATTCAAAATAGATAATATTTAAAAAAATATTTCATTATCAGAATATTTTGTGTGAGTATTCAATATTTTCGTCTAAGGGTAGATCAAAGTTTAGAGGTTTGAGCATCCGAGTTACCACATATTCCGCGCTTACGAAGAGATATTTTGATTATCTATAGTCATAAAGGCCAATTTAAAAATAATATTTATATAGGAAAATATATATTATTATTAATCATTAAATAATAAAAAATATATCGTATAATAATTAAACATCTTAAATAACACATATAATAATAACTAAAACATAAATAGATAATTAAAATCAATATTTTCTTCGCTTATATTAATTAAAGTAATTAATTTAAGTAAGTAATTTGCACCAAAAGTTGATCAATTCATCATACTGATGCATTAAATAAATATACCAAATTTCATCAAAATCCGTTGAGCCGTTCAAGCTGTACACATCTATACGGACGGACGGACGGACGGACAGACATCATGCTAAAAATACTTTTTTCTATTAAGAAAATGCTTGATTCGTGGAGATATGTAAAAATCTCCACATGTGAAATTTGATGTGAAAACAATACCTCCCTTACTATCGTCGGTCGTTAAAAAATTGGAATAACTAAATTTTCTATATATAAATGACCTTTAATGCCAAGCTTAATAGAATATAAAATGTAATTATTTATTAATTTCAATTTTCATATTAAAAATCATGATTTTATAAAAAAAAATATCATTCTTATTTATAGAAAATCAAATAGAATTATTAAGAAAAAAGTATAATTGTTTATTTATTTAATACGCTATTTATAATAGGAGTCTAATGGTTTCTGAGATAATTGATACTTATATATTAAATAATTTGATGGTCTCAAAGATCTTCTATATATTTTTCTAAAATTTATAATCTTTAAAAACAGCCAAGACATTCTTTTCTGTCTACTTATATCACTCATTTATAATATTAAAAATATAATTCATTTGCTTTTAGTATAAGTTTCTACTCTTAAATTTTAAAACACATTTTCCAACTAACTTTGAGTGGTTGACTATTATTATTATAAGAGTGTACTCAGATGTTAATTTTTGAGTAAAAATTTACGAGAAGCATTTTTAGTATGAAATGTTTATGAAAATAACTTTCTATTTTTATGTGGACATTAAATACAATAATGACTTCATTCAAAATTTTTCAATTATTTTAATTTATTTATTTTTACCGACCGACGATAGTAAGGGAGGTATTGTTTTCACACCAAATTTCACATGTGGAGATTTTTACATATCTCCACGAATCATGCACTTTCTTAACAGAAAAAAGTATTTTTAGCATGATGTCTGTCCGTCCGTCCGTATAGATGTGTACAGCCTGAACGGCTCAACGGATTTTGATGAAATTTGGTATATTTACTTAATGCATCACTAGGATGAATTGATCAACTTTTGGTGCAAATCCGAAAACCGGAAGTGGTAGTATTAGCGATCGACGATAAGAAGGGAAGGGTTATTTTCACATCAAATTTCACATGAGGAGATTTTTTACATATCACCACGAATCGTGCACTTTGTATTGGTTTGTAAATCATCTTTATTAGTTTTTTATTAATTTAAAATTAAATGACGTCATCAAGGCATTCATGACGTCACAGCCTGGTCTTGCATATATATATATTATAAATAAAATAAAATTAAAAATATTTATGTTCTATCCATATCTGTTTTTTATTACATTAATAGATATATTAAAATTATTTGAAATTGTTTCTGTAGCTGGAACTTAATTTACTTCAAACCGACGGTCGGTTCGGACCTGGCCACAGGTCAACTTATTTATGTTCTTCTAAGTGTTAATAGAATTATAATGATGATAAAGGGAAAAAATATTTGAAATTTATAAGTTGGTCATGTCTTTGGATTTTATGCCGGAGTTGAAAACACAAATATATATAGGTATATATATATATATATAAATGACAACTACTCCATATGCAGCCGTGGTTGTTTCCGGTGCCGAGAATAGAACGACGCTGACTTTGCTTTGTTAGACTCTCGAAGAATATTTGTGTTTGTCACACAATATATAAAACGAACAAAAGCATCATCAACAACAACAACAACTACACTTAACTTATTTAACGAACGTGATTTAAAAAAAATATTACAGAGAAATCTTAAAAATCTATTAAAATATGTTCAATGGCACTCCTACTTCCTAACATTGCTAAATTGATATATGTATTTTAATATTAAGTAATATTTTATTGTTGCTAATATTTATATTCAATGGATTAAATATATAAGATAAAATAAATCATTTGTAAAAATAAATATAATATATGTACAATGTACCCAATATATTTTGGAAATTAAATAATCTATTAACATGTAATTTTAGGTCTCTTCAATCATTTGTCTTTGTCAGATGATCACATAAATACATATAAATTTAATATATATATATATATACTAGCAGACCCGGCAAAGCTTCGCTTTTGCATGTGTGTCTGTATACATATATACGTATAAGATAACTGAACACTTAATAATAATAATATTGTATTAAATAAATATAATTGAAATTTTAGTTTTAATTGCACTTTTTTGTTTTTTATTTTTATTGGAATTATTACAAATAATAATAATAATAATAATATTATTACTACTACTAATAATAATAATATAAATAATTTACCCGGAGACTGAAGGATTTATGATGGCTATCTAGGATCGTGTGATCAAAACAAAAAATTACGAGAAGCACATCCTGAAAGCAAAAATAAAAGACAGGTGCCGAAAATGTGGAAACCCTGGGGAGACAATCGAACATATAATGGCAGGATGCTCAAGTCTTTCTGAAACAGCCTACCTCGGAAGACACAACCAATTTGCCAAGATTGTCCACCAACTCCTACGACTAAAACACGGCCCCCCCCCCTATTAGATAGAAAAAAAACTCCACCCTATTATAAATATTCGCCAGCACCAGCACCGGTACTAGAAGATGAAAACATCATTATTTATTGGGACAGACCGGTACTGACGGATAGAACTGTCGACTTTAACAGGCCAGATATAATACTCATAAATAAAAAAATAAAAATCGGAATAATAATTGATATCGCGGTTCCTCTAACACACAACTTAAAAAAAAACTGAATCCGAAAAACGAAATAAATACGAGGAACTCGCGTATCAATTAAAAAATATCTGGAAACTAGAACTCTGGTAATATCGGCAGAAGGGATTGTCTCAAGGAACATCGTAAAAACTATCAAGGAACATGACATACCAACCAACATAATCAAGGTAGGGCAAAAGGCCATAATTTTGCAAACCTGCCACATCGTCCGCAAGTTCCTTGGGTAATTATTATTCCTACGCGACCTGTGAGCCAGGGTGAACTCCCTCTTCACATAGTCCGAGCCTAATCCCAAAAAAAAGACCAAAAGGGGATACGTGAAAATTTACCAGCATTAAATGCTGAGTAAGTGCAAAAAATCGAATAATAATAATAATAATAATTTATTAAATGAATATAATTGAAATTTTATTTTTTATTGGATTTTTTTTTGTTTTTTATTTTTATTTATTTTTATTGGAAATATTAGAAAATATAGTTAAAAAATATATAATAAAAGTTTTGTTTCAATTGGACTATTTTTATCTTTTTGGACGCCATTTTGGATTTTTGAAAAAATAATAATCATAAAATTCATAATCAGAAACCCTAAAAGCTCTTATGTACCAAGTTTTGTTGCAATCAGACTATTTTTAACATTTTGGACCCCATGTTTTTTTTAATTAAAATGTATCTATTAATGAAATAAAAAACAAATATGAATATAATATAAATATTTTAAATTTTATTTTAAGAATAGATATATATCTCACACAGGCGGTGGCTGTGACATCACATATATACATTTAAATTAAAAAAAATAACTAATGAAGATGAATTTTTACAGAGATGTGATCAATCAAACTAAATTTTTTTTATAAAACTTTCCTTGGTATGCCCACAACAATCCCTGAAAGTTTCATCGCAATCGGACGGGTAGTATTTGAGTTTTGGCGAGACAGACAGACAGACAGACATTCCCTTATATATATATATATATAGAAACACAAATACTACAATAAATAGCTGAATATTTAGTATGTTTATTGAAAAAATATTGACACAACAGAACATTATATATTTATACATAGATATTACTTAGAATATAAAATTTATATATGAAATTTAAAAAATATATCTTTACGGATAAAGAATTCAAATATAACATTAAAATTGTTTATATCTGTTAGTATTTATGTCCGATAAAATTTGTATTATATTTTGCTGGGTTCATTTGAAAATAGAATATAAACATAATCAAAATATATAAAATGAAAAATAGAAATTAATTGGTGATTTATAATAATACTTTTATTAAATGCCAAATACTAGGAGAGAACAGGGACGAAAGTTTTCTAGGTGTATATATGGTCTAAAAGTCTAACTTTAGGAGAATAAAATTATTTCTTCAAACATATGTAAATAAATTATCTAATAATAATAATAATTTGTATTTATATTTTATGTAAAAGTATTGCTTATTATTTTTTAAAAAATAATAAGAATAGATATTCACATAAATAAATCATAAATAATAAGTTGACCTGTGGCCAGGTCCGAACCGACCGACGGGTTGAAGTAAATTAATTTCCAGCTACAGAAACAATTTTAAATAATTTTAATATATCTAGTAATGTAATAAAAAAAAATATATGGATATATTATTAATATATAATAATATAATATTTTTAATTTTATTTTATTTACAATATATAAGTAAGAGCTGGCTGTAACGTCATGAATGGCTGGATGACGTCGTATAATTTTAAATTAAGAAAAAACTAATAAATATGATTTTTCTCGAGGATAAAACCAATACAAAGTGCATGATTCATGGAGATATGTAAAAATATCTCCTCATGTGAAATTTGGTGTGAAAATAACCCTTCCCTTTCTATTGTCGATCGCTAATACTACCACTTCCGGTTTCCGGATTTGCACCAAAAGTTGATCAATTCATCATACTGATGTATTAAGAAAATATATCAAATTTCATCAAAATCCGTTGAGCCGTTCAAGCTGTACACATCTATATGGACGGACGGACGGACGGACAGACATCATGCTAAAAATACTTTTTTCTGTTAAGAAAATGCATGATTCGTGGAGGTATGTAAAACTCTCCACATGTGAAATTTGGTGTGAAAACAATACATCCCTTACTATCGTTGGTCGGTAAAAATTTCATTGAAATCGATTATTTGTATACCAAACCTTCTAAGAAGCTAATTAGTAGGTAAATAAATAAATAGTTTGAAAGTGTTAAAAAATATTCTTTTAGTGTATTTTTTTCTATACTAGACTTATAATATACAATCAATATTTTTATTTAGGATTGATCCTTTGTAAAAATAAGAACGATTCGTTAAATGGAAAAAGGTAGTTGCTAGGGTAACGAGAATCTTGAAGGGCTGGTTTCTCCCTCTCAACAAACAGTTGGTAAAGTTGAACTAGAAAATTACTATTTGCCCAAGGTGCTTTCATATGGTCCTCCCTAGGGATGATGGCTGACTGGATGGTTGGTCGGGCCCTGGACTAGCTAGCTCTAATATTCACTGAATTCATTTCTCAGGAAGTTCTCTCTACCAATCCTGAGAGGGGTGGTTTCTTACACGTGACCACACCCTTAGACGATAAATAATTTCTGGTTAACCACCTAAATATTGAAAATTTTAAAATAGCCAATTTTACAATTATATTCCATTCTTTCCTTGAAAATTCTCCCAAGATCAATTAAATATTTTATTTTTATTTTTCCTTTAAAATTAGAAACAGAAAAATAAATATTGAAACAATTGAGAAATAAGTAACTAACTCAGTCAAAAGGATTTGTAGGTGAAAAATGAAAATTTAAAACAAATAAATATATAACCTTTGATAAATTGACCAGCACGAAGAATTAATAAATAAAAACTAAATTTCGAAATATATACCTACATATACACCAGGGATGGCGAACGTATAAAGACAAAATTATTTTTTTAATAATTATAACTTTTTACAATAGAAATAAAGTAAAAATGAATAAATCACATTAAAATTAAAATTTATGAAATTTGAAGTACTGAATATGTATCATGTCATTTTATTTGCCTGTTTGTCTGGGAAATTGTAAAGTTATAAACTCCAAATTGATTGGGGCGATGAAATACACCTATTACCAGAATATTCTTATATGCTCTTATTTTAATATATGCTGTAAATTTTATCAATATTTATTAAAAAAAAAAAAAATAATTTTATAAAATTTATATTAAGCTTTACTTTACGCATAGGACGGTTGGAGAATAGTGACAGAATCGCAATCTTCTTCTAGAATTTAACATAGAAAGTCAAAACAAGAAAATATAAGTGGTTCACGGTATCAAATATAAATTTTGCTTTTTTGTCATTATCTACAACTAAAAACTACAAACTAAAATCAATTAAAGAATTTCCATACAATAAAAATAAAATAAAAATTTTTAGGAAAGATATATTTTTACCAAAAATAAATTCCAAATTTTTTAATAATCATTTTATTTTTTTGGAATAAAGTTTAATATTTAAAATTATAACACTTTTATACAGGATAGTTAGAAGTTATTCAAAAATATTCGATTATATATTCAAGCTAAAAGGGGTACAGGTGGTAGAGAAAAAAATGACAATTTTGTGGCACGTTAGTTACTTCAAAAAGATTTTTTATAATTTTGTGGCACGGACATTGAAAGAGGTTCGCCATCCGTGGTATATACCAATATAACCAAGTTATCTCTCTGAATATTCATCAATCAAAAAAAGTTAAAGTTATTGATTTGTTTGATTTTTATTTTATTTTTATAGAATGAAAGTGTTTTATTTAAATAGATAAACAAAAATAAAGTAATTAGATTAATCGATTAAATAATTAAGAAATCTTTCTATCGATGGGAATGTTACTGAATCAAGAAAACATTGGATCTTTTATTCTATTATCTAAATCGGAAGAAGCATTGAGAATCCATGAGAAAATGAAGCAAGAGATTATATCTTTGAATATAATGGCAATTTGTTCATACAATTGTGAATTGGTTTTTTCAGTTGCAAAAATTGTTTAATTTGTTGTTGTTTGTTTTTTTTGTGTTTAATTATAATAAAATGAGTATAAAATTAATAAAAAAAAAAAAAAATCTTTGGAAAATAGAAATAATTTCCATCATACATGCGAATATATGGTTGCATATTAACAGGCGTTTCTAATCAAAATTAGCAATATACATAAGCAAATATTAGCAGTATACCTAACACTAATTCTCTAATCTATTATTATTATAAATATTATTATTATATTATGAAAAATTTTATTACAAAGTGTATATTGTAAATTTGATTATATAATTTGGGACTATTTTACAAATAAAATTAAACGAAATTTCATTGAATTACATAGATAAATCCATGAAATAATAAATATTTATTCTTAATATTATTTATTCTCTATATAAGAGTATATTATCATTCTTAATTGTTTTATAAAAATAAATGCCGGATAATTAAATATTCTATTTTATTTTTGAAAAACTTTATAATTTATAGTTATTTTATAAAATTTAAATTCAAAAGAATAAATATAGCATAGTTGTTTGAAATGAAACCATAAAACGTTAAGATTTACTTGCTTTTTGTTATAAATAATTTATTTTTATATATTATTGTTTATTTAGAAATCTCAAAAAGAATCATTGAAGGAGAGGTTTTAATCTTTTTTACGTGCATAATATAATTTATAAAAAGAATAATGTAATTATACTGAAAAATTTATTGAGAAAATATGTGTTTATTTTCAAAATTGTATGTTTAGGATAAACAATTAGTTTAGACCAAGGCTGGCCAACCCGCGGCCCTCGGGCCGCATGCGGCTCACCGTGCAAAATTGTGCGGCCCGCCAGTTAACTTTATATTTCTTTTGTAACTTTCATTTCTCGTCTGTATATCGGAAAACAGAGAATATAATTGAAATAATTATAATTAATCCATTTTTTTATTTAAAATATGTCCTACAATTTTTAAACTACCTTTTTGATTCCAGAAAAAGGAAGAAAAATGTTGGAAATTATAGTAATTAATAGAGAATATATTTTCTTATTTTAAATTTTTATTATTATTTTTTAAAAATAGTAGCCGAAAAATAATAAATAAAAAGATTAAACATTAAGCATCAAGAAAGTATTAAAAGTGTTTTTTTAATAAAAATTATAAAGTTAAAATTCGTTTCCCTAAAATGCGGCCCCTGTAGCATTGCTCTTAATCAAAGAGGCCCATGGAGTCATTTGGGTTGGCCAGGCCTGGTTTAGACCAATATATATATAAATAAGTATTTAAAGATATATAAATTGATAAATAATTTTTGAAAATATTTTATGAGTTGGGATAATGATGGGGAAGAAGAAGAGAAAAAACTAGTAAATAGTAAAGTTTATTTTACTTTATTTTTTTTTCAATAATATTTGAAAGAAATAAAATGGTGTATATGTGAGTGTATTGAGTTATTTGATTAATTCTATAGAATTTAATCTCAAGATTTAATCTTCTGGTCTTTCTTCCTTCTGTTCTTTACGTTTACCTTTAAATTTCGAATGTGTGATGTACCCAGGGCACATTGTATTTTCTCTCTCTTGCTCTCTTAGACGCCCTTCTATTTCTTCTATTGTGATTTATGTTGAACGTCAGAGCCGCCGCCCTCAGTTGCTCGTACAACTTAAATCTTTCTATTCTGCGTGCAACACTTGCTGTTGCATTACTTTGATTTATAGCCCTATTTTCAAATCTCCTTTTTTTGGATTACTTTTCAGGATAAATTGACATATTACATGTATATAAATGGATTTTTTTTGGAACTGGTTTATATATAGATTAAACCAAAATTATAGTTTCCTTTACTTTTTAAATCATAAAAAAATATAAAATAATATATGAAAGAATTAGAATAACAGGAATTAGATAGAGATAGCGGATGAAGGAATATTTATATATACTTTCTGCAGCCAAGAAATTTCGAGAAGTATAAAAATCTTTGCATATTAAATTTATTTCTTCTAAAGTTGCAAATTTTCAAGAAAAGAAATTCAGTTCAAGAATATTGTCAAAATAACAATTCGAAATAAGCTTTAAAAATACATTTGTAAAACAATGTATATACTTATAGAATAATTGAAATTCTATATTCTAAGTGTTATATATATATGAATTATAGTTCTATAAAGGAAGTTAATTGCATAGAAATCAAATGAAAACTAAAAGCGCCCAACGTTTTTCGTTGAATATGAAGCAATTCATCCATAAACTTTGTCAGACTTATAGAAAAATTATTTTATTCTTTTTAGTCCATCGAAAAAACATTTTTTAAAAATTCTTTATATTTATATTTTTAAGAAATTAGTTTCAACAAAGTGCATATATTTTTTTTGTAAATATAATTATAATCAAAATATCATAGATTGAATAAAGGTGGCTTAGAATAGAGAAAGAAAAGAAAGTTGGTGTATCTATTAGCGCCACAGAGATAGATTAACTTTAATTAAATGAGTTTAAAGCTTTATTAAATTATATTTTCATTAAAGATATTAAAACTTCACGAAGAAGGTCGTCCGGGAGACGTTTACCATAAGGGTCTTATACTATACTTATGTATAAATTGTTTATTGAGAAAGAAAGAGAAGTTTGATAGGATTAACTGACAAAAAACTAATAACAAAAATGATTTAATGAAAAGTAAAGAGAAAGTCCAGAAAAACAAAGAATTTGTTTAAATAGAAAAATACACGTTCTGAATGGAGAGATTAGCTACTTAGAAAGCTATGTGGATAAAAATTAATTAAGTCTTAACAAAGTTAGTTTTCAGAAACTTTTACTAAAATTATAATTTTACGAATAAGTTAATAGATACAGAATTTGGTAAATCCTTTATTTTAATAGTAAATGGCATAATAATCTGCAATTGAGAATAAAAAGTATCTAAAATGATGAATTTATTTTTTTAAATATGGATATTTTTCTTTTTAAATTACCTTGAGTAACAAAGATTGATTATAAACACATTTGACTATATAAATATAAAATATATAATAATCATAAGATATATTTGAAGGTCTTATGATTTTACCATCAAGGATATTTTCGTTTTTATAATTCATGGTTCAATATATTTCACAATTCGATAACTTTATAAGGAATGTATATTCTTTGTTTTAAATTAACTTCTTTTGATAATAAATAATATATATATATATATAATTGTATGGAAATTTTGATATATGTTATATCTAATAATGAATATAATTATACAAATTATAATTATTATTTTACTACTTTTAATAATTAACAATCTGTTATTAATAATGTTATAATGATATATTATATATTTCTTTTATGATAACTTTAGAAAAAATGTTATTATAAATAAATGAGTGCTTAAACAATTTTAATTAAATTATATAATAAATGTTAGCATCAACTCGTAATGCGTTAAGTAAAATGAAAAATGATTTTTTAATAAATTAGTCTCAATATATAATATTTTTACCGACCGACGATAGTAAGGGAGGTATTGTTTTCACACCAAATTTCACATGTGAAGATTTTTACATATCTCCACGAATCATTCTTAACAGAAAAAAGTATTTTTAGCATGATGTCTGTCTGTCCGTCTGTCCGTCTGTCCGTCCGTATAGATGTATACAGCCTGAACGGCTTAACGGATTTTGATGAAATTTGGTATATTTACTTAATGCATCAGTGGGATCAATTGTTCAACTTTTGGTGCAAAACCGGAAACCGGAAGTGGTAGACTATTAGCGATCGACGATAGGAAGGGAAAGGTTATTTTCACACCAAATTTCACATGAGGAGATTTTTTTACATATCACCACGAATGTATTGGTTTTATCCTCGGGAAAATCATCTTCATTATGTTTTTCTTAATTTAAAATTATATGACGTCACCCAGCCCTTCATGACGTCACAGCCTCGGGTAACGCCGGCAACGCCGGCTACCTCAGCTATATATTATAAATAAAATAAAATTAAAAATATTTATGTTATATCCATATCTGTTTTTATTACATTAATAGATATATTAAAATTATTTGAAATTGTTTCTGTAGCTGGAAATTAATTTACTTCATATCGTCGGTCGGTTCGGACCTGGCCACAGGTCAACTTATTAGATTTATATTTAGATATTATTATTACAATCAGTATTTTAACAATTTGAAGGAGATACAATTCAAGAATATGTCTAAAAATTTAATTGGGCCAGTTGAAGTAATATTAATATTATAAATGAATTAATAAGAAAAATAGTTAAATGATTTTTAATGTGATCAAAAAAATACAAATTTATTTATTCTTCGAAATAATTATTATATTTTTTTGTTAGGGAAATGATTTAAGTTTCTTTAGAATATAATTGAATTGAATTTAAATTAATAAAATCGTTCACATTTAGTACTAAAACGTTTCTAAGAACAAATGTGCTACAAATTTTAATTAAACTAGTTGAAACTTGGGTCAAGACAATGATTAAAATTTCAATAAATCATTTCCTGCCGTAAAGTCTTAAATGATTGTAAATGCAACAAAGAACTTTGAAAAAATCCAGCATCACCATACGAAATATTTCGAAATTAAAAAAATATGTTTTATATGATATCTAATATCAGGAATAATAAAATAGATAATGAAAAGATCTTTAGCTTTAATTTTTTTTTAATTTTAAAGTTTCTCAAATTAATTTAAAACATTTTTATGATGGTATGTTGGAAGAACAAGAGATATTTTATTAACCATTTATCCTATTTTAAGTGGGAATTTTTTTAACGCTCTAAACATTTGGCAGTTAATATTTAATGATTTTAAAAGAAAATCTCACCTTTCAAAATGATTTATTGTTTCCAATTAAAATGGGTACTTAGAAAAAGATTATTTTTAAAATTAAATTTTAAATTAAACGAAAGACTAAAATTAAATGTAAGAGATTTCAAGTCACTTCATATAAAAATCTAACTTCTATAAATTAAGCATCCCAAAGTTCCAATAACTTCAAATTAAATCCAAATATAGTAAAAAGATGATAACAAATAAAAAGAAGAGTTTTTTTAACATAGTTTACGATAATAATAAAATTCAGGCAATAATTTAAAAAAAACATGTGTAATCTTTCAATTTAATTTGGTGAAGAGGAGAAAGAATAGGATTATTATATGATATACTAGCTGCTCAGAGCGCCTTCGGCGCTCTTCACACCTAGACGGGGGCTCCGCCCCCTGTACCCCCGAGTGGTACATAGTATTTGCTTGACAGTAGTAAAAGGTTTTCATCCATTTTGTTTCAATCAGTATATTACATAAAACATTCATAGAGATATGTAAGAATACTGTGATATAATTAACGTCAAAATTTTTCGGTCAGACAGACAAATATAAAAAATTCTAAACTCACTTTTGGCTTCCAAAGATCATGAAAGGTCTGCAAAAAATTTTAAATTCTGAGCAATGTGCAGACAAAAACCTTTTTTTATATATATAGATAATAATAATAAAAAACATTTTAATAAATTTAAAAAATATACCCAATTTAAAAATGTCAAAAATTTAAAATAACTTTATATCATCATATTTTAATTTTTATATATTTTCACTTCATAAAATACTAAATAATATTTTTTTTTTATTATTCAATGATATAATTTATATATTATTATATATTATATATATATTATAGAAAAGAGAAGAAATATTCAATTAAATAAAAAATTATTTAAGATAAAAATATGATCTAATAAATATTTTAATTAAATTGAGAACTTTTAGAATAAATTATTTAATTAAATTGATATTTGTATATTAGAATTTAAAATAAAAAGTGAAATATTATAATAATTCTTCGATTGGGAATCGCTATGATAATTCATTGTTTGAAATGATTCCGCTAGGCCGACAGTGAGCCGCGAGCTGCTCTTGAATGAACAACACGGAGAATTATATAAACTTTAAAAAATTAATTTCTGCGGTTATTGATAAGATATTAATAAAATTTATAGCCTATGTTACTCTAGAGGTATATAAGAATATTGTGATGTAATTTCAAAGAAATCGGTTCAGCCAATTCTGAGTCTATAAAATAGTAATTTTCCTGACAGACAGACCGACAGACAGACAGACAGACATGAAAAATTCTAAAGTCACTTTTGGATTCTAGAGGTCATGAAACGCAAAGATATGCAAAAAATTTTAAATTCTGAGCAATGTGCAGACAAAAACCTTTTTTTATATATATAGATTATATTATAGCCACATGATCTACATACTTTAATGGGAACTACTAAAAACTTATTTTAAGGTATAATAATTAAAATTCAATATTCAAATCAAATAAATGATGACCATCACATGAATTTTTTAAGGACTTTAATGATTTTATCTATCTTTGAGATTAATTCAACTAGAATGATCTCTAATAGCAGAAATGAGAATTTCAACCTTTCAACATTTCAAAAATCACTGTTGAAAATCTTATTATGATAGAAATGTTAAAACTGGATCTTCTAAGGTCTTAACTAGTATTCTGATGAAAATAACTTGTCTAGACTAACGTAATTTTGAAGAAACTAAGAATAGCTTTCTAACATAGACATTTTAATCCTAATAGAAAAAATAACTTTTTTTTTGTCTAGAAAATTAATTTTAAATTTTAATTTTAATTTAAAATCATGAATTAATAATGTGTGAAATAATATATAATTTAAAATACTAAAATAATTTATGTGGATTAAGATATGATTTTGTAAATCATAATAATACTTTATAAATTAATGTTATTAATCTAAAATTATTATTAATATACTATTTCCCATGCAAATAATTTTATTGGTTTTGTCCTCAATTTTACAAAAACCAAATATTAATATTTTAAAATAAATAATTGGAATTTTAGTGCCTAATACTATGCATATATTATATATTATATGTATTATAATATATAATATATGTATATAAAATATATGATTTTAAGACAAATGATATAAACGAGATGTTTTAAATTTTTGTCTTTTTTTAAATTGAGTATTTTTTTTTAAATTTGTTTTAAATCAAAATTATTGTATTTTATTATAATTTTTTATTAATAGGTTTCTCTTTTTATTTTTAATTTTTAATAAATTCTCTTTTTTTGATATGATGTTTTATTAAAAAATAATATTAAATTGTATATAAATTTAAAAATTAGAATATTTGAATTTGTTTAAATTTTAACACAATTTCAATCATATGCATTAAGAATGGAAAAATTTTGAAAATCAACTTGGTATTAAATTCAGAAAAAAATACTGAAATATAGAATATAAAAACTATTTGAATATAATTTGAAACTCTTTCTCTCCCTCTATTTAAATTTAAAAAAACGTAGTGTTAAGAAATTAAGATGCCTTATACAACATGGATGGGTAAAAGAATTGGGCTGGAAGAATAAATTGCTTCAATTTATAATTTTCTTCTAATTCAGATTTAGGACAAATCGGACAACATTATATCAAATCTCGCTAAGAACATTCAATATTTCTGTACACAAATTATTCAAAGTCTTGGCAAAGCGAAATCTTCATATTGCGACGAATAATTTTCCAATCTCCTAGCAAAACAGAATTAGATAAGTTTCTTTTAATGGAGGAAATTAACTAAGATCTAAAAATATTATTAAATGAACTTAATAATAAAAAAACAAATAAATCAATAAATTTAAATTAATACTATTAATGAATGTATATATTGTTAGTTTATCTATAGTTTTATAACGTTAATTATGTTAATTTTATTTTTATAAATTGTCTCAAGTCTTTAACTTTGCATTTTCTCAAATTTTATTAGAATTAAAAATATTCAATAAAAATCAAGGAATGAAAATAAAATATCAATGAAATAATCAAGAAATATATTATACTCTATTATAATATATACAATACTTACGAACTATAGGCTGAGGAAATATTAGGAGATATCATTGCGGGTTCAGGCCAAAACGATAAACATTAATTAAGATATTTTCATTATGACAGATATTAGAAAAAAACCGCGAATTCAATATTTCTGTTCACCAATTATTTGTAGACTTTAGTAAATCATACGTATGACTCAATAGATAAACTTTTTCAAATTTTGATCTTAAAATTTGTCTTGAAGGTAGTAAAGAAAGAGTAAGATGCGTAAATCAATTATAAAATATTAAGTTACCCAGACGACTTAAATATAATAGGATTTTCGGGAATTACAATTACAGATAGCGAGGAACAATTAATGGAGGTGGGAAATTAGATGGGGTTTGAAATTATATAATAGTGATAAGAAAAAATATTTACTAACAAAGAGGAACCGTATTATCATACAAAATCTTAATATACAAAATGTAGAATTTGAATATGTAGAAAAGTTGAATGTAACCACTAAGGATAATAATATTTGAGAAGAATTTAAATCGAGGTTGCAATCGGGAAACGACTGTTATCATGTAGTAAAGAGGCTTATCTCATCAAAATTATTATCAAAGGAGATTAAAATTAAAATATATAAAACAATTATTTTGCCTGTTGTATTATATGGGTGGGAGGCATGGTCTATGTTCCTGGGAGATGAGAGTAGATTCAGAGTATTTATAGAATAGGATTCTTCGTAGCATTTATGGGCCAAAGAAAGATGAGGACACCGGGGAATGGTGGAGACTGCATAACCAGGAAATTCATGACTTCTATGCATCACCAGAAATAGTTAAGGTTATAAAAGCGAAAAGGCTGCGATAGGCAGGGCACGTGGCTAGAATGGGGGAGGAAATAAGATATTGGTAAGGAGATCGATTGGAAAACTTCCACTTACAAGACCAAGGACGCGTAGGAAGGGACGTAAGAAAAATGGGACAGGGTAGGAGTTGGATGGATGTGACTCAGGATAGGGACACTTGGAGAAATGTGGTTGTTGTGGCCAAGAACTTTCGAGTACCGTTGAGCCACATAGATATAACATATACAATAATAATATATAATTGATTTACTGATTAAATTAAAATATATTTTAAATAAGAACACAAAAAGAAATGTATTGTTTTATGTAATATACTGATTGAAACAAAATGGATGAAAACCTTTTACTACTTTAAACCAAATACTATGGACTACTCGGGGGTACAGGGAGCGGAACCCCGTCTAGGTGTGAAGAGCGGCGAAGGCCCTCTGAGCAGCTAGTATTTTCTATTCTTTTTCCTAAATTCTATTCATATTATCTACATATTATCTTATCAACTTAAATTTTGAAAAATAGAATTTTCTTGAATTGTTTAATCAATTATTCTCTATTTTTATATAAATATAGATTTATGTCATTAATATAATTTTGATTACTTTATTTATTACTGAGAATCTAAAGCGTAAAGGAAGATAATGTGAGGTTATTATAGTAGTCTATTTGTTAACGATTGATGACAACTTCGCTAGAATTCATTTTGGCAAGAGAGAGATGATATGTAAGTAGCGTAACACTGATTGATGCATGTATGTCCATTTGGGTGTTGTATTAACAAATCGATAAGTTCATTTGATTTGTTACCCTATTTTGCCAGTTCAAAGATTATACTATTGTGAACGACACTGGCAACACTGCTTCCCTGCATGCTTGTTTCATTTAAAGAAAATAAAAAGCATTTTATAAATAAAACTATGGCACACGAAGGGGGGTGTTAACCAAATGCTTAGATCGCATCAAGGCAACAGGGATTAGTGGGGGAGGGGAAGAAAAACCTTCTTACTCTCTCACGCATCTAGATTACACACGTGGCCTCCTCGGTTGCTATTCACATCTGGAGAGTAACCGACCAATGAGACTAATTTTCTTTTTTTATAAAGATATTCTAAAAAAAACTCAACTAGTATAATTAAAATATGATTTTACACATAATATATAAATTAAATATATAGAATGAATGCTTTTATTCAAATATTTACTCTAAGAATCAATAATTTAATTATATACTTATAAATATATTCTATATATAGGATATATTTAATAAAAACTCATATCTGTTAAAAATGTATGGAAATTTCACACAAGTATAATAAAATGAATATTTTCAAATATATATATATATTTTATTATAAATAAATAATAAACAAACTGATGCAAAAGCATAAATTTACTTTAATTTAAAACAGTGATTTTCAACTTTTAAATCAACTTCTCTCTCTTTCACTTTTTTTATAAACAAAAAAAAAATATTGAATCTGAAACAATCTAAATAATTCTAATAAAGAAAAACTTTTTTTTTTAAATTTTTAATTCTCAAAAATAATATAGATACATTTGTTTGTTTTAGTTTACCAATTATTTATTATCAATATCATCATTATTTATTAATACATAGTTTTATATTTTAATTAAACTCATAGATGAATAACTTTAAAATAAGTTGACCTGTGGCCAGGTCCGAACCGACCGACGGTTTGAAGTAAATTAATTTCCAGCTACAGAAACAATTTCAAATAATTTTAATATATCTATTAATGCAATAAAAAACTGATATGGATATAACATAAATATTTTTAATTTTATTTTATTTAGAATATATATGTAAGATCAGACTGTGACGTCATGAATGGCTGGATGACGTCATATAATTTTAAATTAAGAAAAAACTAATAAAGGTGATTTTTCTCGAGGATAAAACCAATACAAAGTGCATGATTCGTGGTGATATGTAAAAAATCTCTTCATGTGAAATTTGGTGTGAAAATAACCCTTCCCTTCCTATCGTCGATCGCTAATACTACCACTTCCGGTTTCCGGATTTGCACCAAAAGTTGATCAATTTATCCTACTGATGCATTAAGTAAATATTTACCAAATTTCATCAAAATCCGTTGAGCCGTTCAAGCTGTACACATCTATACGGATGGACGGACAGACATGATGCTAAAAATACTTTTTCTGTTAAGAAAATGCATGATTCGTGGAGATATGTAAAAATCTCCACATGTGTAATTTGGTGTGAAAACAATACCTCCCTTACTATCGTCGGTCGGTAAAAATTTGAGATTTAGATATAAATAATTGAAAAGAGTTGGAGTTATCAGGAAAGAGCAGACACTACTAAGGGTGGACGAAATTCTCAAGCTTTGGATAAATCCTTTTGTGAGTGAGATAGAGGAGAGGGTTTTAAGACCATCGTAAACCAAGCATTAACTCCCGGGGATAAATACTTGTCAACAATTTCTATTGAGTAAAGTTGATGGAATCCAATGGGAATGTAACATTTCCCTCTCTATCTCTCTGGCGTAATAAATCGATATATATATATATATATATATATATATGTTATATATTTCGTTATTTCAATCTATTCAAATTAATTAAATTTAGAAAAAACGATTCTATGTATATTTCATAAATAGATTGGAAAGTATGGAAGCAGAGGGTAGGATAGACAGCCTGTTGCCTAGTAAAGGGAGGAAAGGGGGTTAGAGAGGGCCGCGCCCAGTTCACCACTCACTGCAGCGTTTGTATGAAGCTAAATAACCTGCGTCTCATGAATCTGCCCAGGGATATTATCCATCCTCAACAATTTCTCTCTCACATACACTAACGGAATTCCCATATATCCTTTTTTTAAATTTTTTTATTCAATGTTTAACGTACGAAGAGAAAAAACTAATCTATATTTGGAGAAATAATATCTTCATTTAATATTTTTTAAATCTCCATAAGGTCAAAGAAGGGAATTTATTATAGTATATAAATTAAGTTTAAATAATATATGTTCTTTTGATGATTTTAGAGACAAAGATTACAAAATTATAATATAGGGTGTCGATCTTGTAAGAGAGCTGAACTTGAGTAATTTCCTGGATTAAATATAATTCAAGGGCATCGTCTAAGAGTGGTTTATTATCATAGATTTCAGAAAACATATTAAATAAAAGTCTAAAGGGGCCAAATCGCAAGATATAGATGACCAATTAACGACACCTCTCCGAGATCAAATCAGACATCTAGTACTACTAGAACCACATGACACATGTCATAAAAATCCAGATCGTTCAATTTGAATCTAAAATAAGTTGACCTGTGGCCAGGTCCGACCCGACCGACGGTTTGAAGTAAATTAATTTCCAGCTACAGAAACAATTTCAAATAATTTTAATATATATATTAATGTAATAAAAAACAGATAGGGATATAACATAAATATTTTTAATTTTATTTTATTTATAATATATATGTAAGACCAGGCTGTGACGTCATGAATTGCTGGATGACGTCATATAATTTTAAATCAAGAAAAAACTAATAAATATGATTTTCCCGAGGATAAAACCAATACAAAGTGCATGATTCGTGGTGATATATAAAAAAATATCCTCATGTGAAATTTGGTGTGAAAATAACCCTTCTATTCCTATCGTCGATCGCTAATACTACCACTTCCGGTTCACGGATTTGCACCAAAAGTTGATCAATTCATCCCACTGATGCATTAAGTAAATATACCAAATTTCATCAAAATCGGTTGAGCCGTTCAGGCTGTACACATCTATACGGACGGACAGACGGACAGACGGACGGACAGACGGACGGACAGACGGACGGACAGACATCATGCTAAAAATACTTTTTTCTGTTTAGAAAATGCATGATTCGTGGAGATATGTAAAAATCTCCACATGTGAAATTTGGTGTGAAAACAATACCTCCCTTACTATCGTCGGTCGGTAAAAACAGGCTATATCAGGCTCTCTATTTATAGTGAAAAACTCATCATCTTCCTTTTCGAAAACGTAGTATCCATTGAAGTCCTAGATCCAAAGTAAACAAAAAAGTAACTTATTATTCATGTATTGGCATCTGATGAGTCTAGTCTCTGTTGACGTCATTCGCCAATTAAGCTTGTTAAAATAATCAATCAACCAACAAAACCATTGCTAAAAATGCATTAACGAATGAATTTGATAATAAAGTTTTATAATTTGGTCGTGCTGCTCAAACTTTGAATAAGAAAGAATTCATTAGACAAATACCACGAAAAGAACGTGATCATCACTGGCTGATAATATCAGATTTGGTTGATAAATCTTCACCAACTTTAAAGCCAGAAAGTTAGGTAAAATGGTGTCAATTTGTGTAAATTTAATCCAATCAACATTTGAAATGCGATTAATAATAATAATTGGTTGTATGAAATTTTATAAGGCAATTGGAAATAAACAGTAGCGGTAGCTAGGAACATTTCCAGTTCAGTCATTCAGATCACATAATTTAAAAAGTAATCAACCAATTTGCTTGATATATATATATATATATATATATATCAATGTAAAGCTAAATAAATAAGCTTTAAAAATATATGCATTTCAAAAATTTAAGACTTTGTATACGCGCTTATGGGTTGAGTCGATTTAGCTGCACCCAAGTGTATATTGTTGTAAATTGACCAGAAGGATAGTCTTGTGATTATAGACCTAACCTGTCTTGAATTCATCAGCATTTAGCAGCTTATTTCTCTCATAGGATAAAATATATATTACTTATATTCAAATAAATGCATTTATTTAAAAGTGTAGTTAATCTTAACAAAAAAAAAAACTCCATTTAGGCAATCATCACATTCGGATCCCTTACATCTCCAGATGTATCGTCTCAAAGTTGAAGCATTTACAATCGAAAATTTTAAGACAAACAGCACACAGACAACAGACTTCCCTTTAAACAATCAATGATACTATCGACTCAAGATACCACTTTTGATTGGATACCAAACAGATTCAAAGGAAAAGCCCAGAAAACATCTGAACATATCTGAAAACGAAAAACGAATAAAAACACGTGCTATATGAATTTTGTTTTCTTGGTCTAAGGTTATAGCATTTTTTTTTAAACATTTTAATGTATTTATGTTAAAATTAATTAAATAGTATTTTTTCAAATTTTGAGAAATAAGTAATAACTCTAAATATTTTTTATCAAATTCAATAAAACAATTTGAAAAGTGGATGATAGATTGATGCAAATTTATAGAAATAAAGATACTACAAATTAATTTAATTAAAAATGAATATTATTTTATTAATATTTTTGAACTGGAATATGAAAATTTATAATAGAAAATAAGTGAATTTGTAATTATACGCTTAAAATAATAAAAATTAAAAATATTAATTGATTTTATCTTCCCAGGTATAGGTGTTTTTTTTTTTAAAAAAGAGCAGTTTATTGTTTTACGTGGAGCATTCAAAATGTCAAGTGCCTCTCTTGACAGACTTTTTAAAGGACACAAGTGGGCATCAAATGGATCTCTAAGCAACGATGTGAAAAATTCGCAGTTTATTTTTTTTATATTGCTATAGGTAAAATATAGGTAAGGATAAAAAAAACTGAGATTTTGACATAAGCACCCGTTATGAATACCTCCTTCAATTATTTCATGCAAAAAATATGTCAAATTCATAATAAAAAAATGTAATTTCAATATATAAATAAATACCCATATATCATAATTTCTTATGTTTAGTTATTAATTACACAGAGATTGCAGAAGTGATTACAAAAAGCGTCATTGTGTTAGAATTATATGAACAACAATATTTCATTTTGTCTGATATTTTGGCTTACCAGCTTTTACTATATATAAAAGTTTTCTTACAACCCTCCAACGAGTGATTTATTTTATCAGATTTAGGAATCATCACCTAAAGAGATTTTTGTTTATGTAGCCACTTTAATTATTTTTACTATCTCGTAAGAGATAGTATTGCGATCACGAAAATTTTCGTTGTTGAGATTTTGATGTTTTTATACATTTTGAAGGTTCCTGAATCATTTTCACTAAGGTTGAGAAAAATGTCTGTGTGTGTGTGTGTATGTAAGTATGTGGACAAGATTATGCAGAAATGGTTTGAGCTAGAATCATGAAATTCGGTATTCGTGCATTATTCAATCAACTTTTGAGAAATGTAGCTCAGCCGGAAAAGGGTCATTACCTACAACGTTTTGATTTTTTTTCCTCTAAAGTGACAGTAAAAATAAAGATATATGTTTGATAGTTTTTCACATGATTAAAAATTGTATAAAACTGCTATATATAGAATTTCAGCTTAATTGAATAGCTGAAAGTACCAGAAATAATTTTTTAACACGACTGCAAATAACGCACCAGCACGTGACAAGGTGCCATCAACAACGAGCCAAACCCACGCTGGTTTAATAAATATTATTTATTTATTTTAATTTATAGTTTAATTAATTAAATTTAATTTAAATATAATATATGTTATTTAATCCAATTCAAATTTGCGAGATAGTAGAGTGGAGACACTCCAGCTTATTTTAAAACACATTTATCTATATACTATCTATA
Organism: Labia minor; assembly: GCA_963082975.1. Classification (NCBI taxonomy): domain Eukaryota; kingdom Metazoa; phylum Arthropoda; class Insecta; order Dermaptera; family Spongiphoridae; genus Labia; species Labia minor. The sequence goes on from OY720347.1 coordinate 66,520,696, forward strand.
TACATGTATATCTCATATGAGCTCAGGATTCTTTAATGTCCTTTAATCTCAACTTCATTGCCAATGTAATATCGATTGATATAATAATAAATAAATATTTTTTAAATTCAGTGTTTCATCAATTCTCTAAATAATTAAAATTGAATCTAAAAATAATAAATATAAATAAAAACATTTCTAGTTGTCCATTTTTAACAAATTAATTTCTGCTAATTAAATAAAATTATTTATTAAATAAAAAGTTTAATTTATGTTATTTATAAGATAATTATTTGAAAAATTTATTTACAAGAAAACGAAATGCAACTCATGAAATGAAACGTTATCATTCTAATGCATTATATTTAAATTTTTATAACATATTTGATTTATTTATATAATAGTTTTAATAACAATTCAAGTGATAATTTTGAACTATACTGATAACGATTTTTTAAGAAAATTAAAAACTCAAAATTGAATTTATATTATTTTTAAATAATTTATTATTTAATAATCACTTTTTGAATGTGTTAAGAAATTTGAAAATAATAAATAAATAAAATATACCTTGAATTGCTCATATTCAAATTCAAATTCAAATTCAAAGTAATCCTGGTAAACATTTTTAATTTTTTATTTTTTGTTATATTTTTTTAACATTTTATATTTTCGTATTTCAAAATTAGCAATTGTTTATCAATATGCATGATTCATACCAGCAATAACTAAATGATATGATTATAATGTTTTGGCCACACACTACTATCAATTAGGAAAGCAACTCCTCATTTGCTAATCAAACTAGTTAACTTACCCATCATTGATATGTAAATCTAATCATTTCTATTATCTATAGGTCAATCAGGTCAAATACAATTTGGTAATATTGAACAATAGATAACCCCTCTCAAAAAAATAAATATATTATTATCTCGTAGTTGAAAGACAATTTTTGTATTTTAATATTTATATAAATGAAATAAATTAAATTTGATTAAAGAAGAAGCCTTTTAGGAACGTACTGATATAGATAAAGAGAGATAATATAAAAAATAATATTAGTATTATCTATTATATAGTAATTTGATCGAGACGGCCCACAATATTTATTCATTATATTTTTTATTACTATTAAGATCAAATATTTAATTCTAAAAAATAAGTGAGGCGAAAATTTAATACAATAAATGTCGGTATTAGAGTAAATAATGATTGTTTTAAATTAAACTGATAAAAATAAATAATTTAATTACTTTTTCATTCAATACTTATAAAAATATTTATTTTTTTCATAATTAAATTATTATTTTTTTTTTTATTTTTTAACTATCAGAGTTTTAGTAAGGTAAATATTTTTATAAGTATTTAATAATTAGATAAATAATACAATAAATTAATATTAGTTTTGGAGAATCAGAAGATTAGAATTTTGACATATCAGATTCTCTAGTAAATGCTCGTACTAACGCCCTCTCTTAGCTTTTAGTTGAACAAATATATTAAATCCTACCAATTTCAAATTCAAAATAAATTCATTTATATTTTTTTATTAGATTTTTGAATTTATCATTATTATGAAATTTTTGAATACATTTAGTTATATATATATATATATAGATATAGATATATAGATATATAAATATAAAGCTTTTATAAGTAACTAAAAATAATTTGCTTAAGTTAAAATAATAAATATTTTTTAAAGTTAATATTACAAATGATGTTTATATATAGATATATAGATATATTCAGGGAACTATATATAAATATACATTATAATTCTTTGTAGAAAATTATAGGTAGGAGGAGAGGAATGTTTTAATAAATATTAACAAAAATTTAATATTTTTTGGTTCAATGTTAAATAAATGAGTAAAATTGCATATATATTGGTGGAAATTAAAAATTAATAAATGGAAAATGGATAAATAAAAAAGACGGATAGGAAAATAAAAGGACATACCCATATTTCTCTATTAATCTCTTGCCACTCTTTATCAAGTTCTTTTATCATTTGAATCTTTCTATTAATTACACAAAATTGTAAAGGCCGACGAAAGAAAATTCGTCTAGCCATCTCTAAAATTTAACTAGAAAATTATTAAAAAAACGGTTCGTATTTTATTTCAAAAATATCAGTTATTTGGAAGGTTGAAGTTTAATCCGCTAGAGGTCTCTACTATACAGGAAAGTTATCCTTATACGCTATTATCTCTTACCTCCATCTATCCATTGATCTTGAAATCTATAAAATCTAACAAATACAAATTAACTTAAATTAATATTTTAGAAAAATTCGTATTTTATAATTTAAACTCTGTATGACACTCGAAAGTTCCTATTCTCCTAACCATCATTCCTTATAGTATTTTTATTCAATTCCTATTCTTTCCTAATTATCTAATATCTAATTATATATTATTTCCTATTCAAGTGGATTATTCTTAGTCTATTCATTTCCTTTTTCCTATTGGTTTAACAAAAATAATCTTTTCATCGTTTTTCTCATTTAAACTAAATCTTCTCTCATTCTAAAATTCTTTTATCCTAAGAAGTATCCAAGTCATGTACCTAATTTTTCAGTGTAACTTCCATAATATAATTTCATCGTTTCTTGTCTCATAAATTGTTGAGGACAATTTTATTTTTAAAAGACTCTAAATTTGATCCTGCTATAAGAATAGTCCAACCCTAAAATCTATATATTACTTTTGGTAAAATAATAGTGTAACTTTAAAAATTCAAAATATAATTTTAATAACATAAACTTTTTTACTGCATAATAATAGAACATTGTACCAATCTTCAAATGTTTCGTATTTGAAAATAATAATATTAATTATTTATTTCCTATTGGTTAATAAATTGTAAAACATGTTAATATAAATATTTTAAATTATTATGTTAAATTATTATGTTAAATTATTCATGTTAATAAAATTAAAAAAGAAAGATAATTTTATATTGATTGAATTAATCAGTTTTTCTCTCTTTTGCAATGTTAGAATTTTTTTTATACCTTTTCTCATACTGTCATCTAATATTGATTTCCATTTTCACTTATATACTTACAGACAGCTTTAATATTTATCATGCATATATTATATATAGGTAATTTTTGCTAAAAAGAAAAACTACAAATGCTAAAAGGCTAAAGTTTTTTAATTAATAATAATAATGATAATAATAATAAAGAATAATAATAAAATTATAATGTTATTATTATAATATATTATGCTCAAATGTTAGTATATTGTTCATATTAAATTTTAATCCAAGGTGGCATACACACTGCAACCAATCCGACAAGCTTATTAGAAGGAGACCCCTAGATAGGTAAGAAATACTGTCTGCATAAGAAAGCTGATAAATGACTGCATAAAACATTCATTCACAACATTCGATTGTGCATTCAAACAGAGTCTATGATTTTATTTAAAACTTATTCATATGGAAATTACATTTGCACGTTCAATTGTACAAATAACATTAATGTGGAAATTGTAATTCTAATAATTTTCAAAAATTATTTCTAACAGAAATCAGGAAGATTAAACTTTTTCTGGAACTTTGCGTGCTGTCAACAAGTAAGTGAAGGCTAAGAAATAAGACTCTTAACTTGATTTTTAAGCTTAATATTCAGTTCACTATTTCTAGACCAGTGGTTCTTAACCTTTTCGTAACGAAGGAACACTTGTTAGCTCAAAAATTTTTGACGGAACTATATTTGATTATTTAATGAAGAACAAAAAAAAGCATTATATATTAATTAATACATTATTTATATTTATGATATGATATATATAGGTTTACCGGAAAGTTCTGTCCGAATCTATGACATCATTTTCGCCACGTAAGCACTTGTTTATTTAATGTATGTTCGGATCTATATTTTTATCGCTTAATGTATACATACTGACGTAGCAAATAAACTATAATAAAGTTGATTCACATTAGTGTAAGTGTGTAACGATAGTATACCCATGGAGACTGAAAAAGTTCATTTACGCCACTGTATTTTAAACAAATTTCAACAAGGAAGAAATGCTACAGAAGCATGTAGAAATTTATTAAGAGTGTTTTGTGAAGGTATAGTGTCTGATAGGACATGCAGAAGATGGCACGAAAAATTTGAAACAGGTGATTTCTGCCTTTCTGATAAGCCACATTCTGGGCGACCATCTTTGATCGACGACGATGTTGTTAAGGCAATGTTGGAGCAAGATCCTTTTCTGACAACATCGGAGATCGCAGAAAGGCTTAATTCAGCTCAGCAAACCATTTCTGACCATATTCGGAAGATAGTATTCAAGATAACGATAACGCCAGACCACACGCTGCTTTAGGGACTCGTCAAAAAATTGCAGAATTAGGCTGGGAAATTCTGTCACACCCACCACATTTCCCGGACATAGTACCCTCTGATTATCACTTGTTTTTGTCCTTACAAAATTTTTTGACGGACAAAAAATTCAAAAATGAAGATGTCAAACAAGCACTGGTTCAATTTTTCTCATCAAAAAATGAAACATTTTTCAAAAATGAGATATACAAATTGCCCTCACTTTGCAAGAAATCATTAATAATAACGAAAATTATATTATTCGATAAAGTTAATTGGCGGTACGAAAAAATTTGTATTTTGTTTTATTCCAAAAACGGACAGAACTTTCCTAACAGACCTAATATTAGATATATATTTATGATACTATATTTTTTCTGAATATCTAATTTTGGAGGAACACTTAACCTAATCCCACGGATCGCTATTGTTCCGTGGAACATCGGTTAAGAACTACTGTTCTACACAGACACAATATTATTATAAAAATAAACTTTTCCATTTGCAAGAACAAACAGACTAGGCAGGCTCGCTTCCTTGCTATTCACATATCTGAATATTTTATAAAATAAAAAATTCAGAAACACTCAAAAAGTATAATTTTAAAATTAAATTGATTGAATTGTATCTTTTTAAAACTATATTCTTTTATTGATATGTAAAAGCTTATAGATATGTAACATATTATTTTAATTCTATATTATAAAAATATATGAATAGTTAATTAATTGGATTTATTTATTTAATTTATATAGTATATATAATATTAATAATCATGATTCTCGGATGATTCGTTATTCGATTATGGTAATTAAGTCAGAGAATAAAATATCGAGTGCCAGGTCTACCGTATAACTGCACAGTGTGCGTTGCTCCATGATAACAACCGCATTATAATGTAATTCGAGAGAGGAATGTGGCTTCACATTCCTCACATCTACAACAACCCTTTTGGCTTTTAGCTAACACAAGAACAAAGACCAATGGGTTATGGGACTAATTTCATTGGATTTAATTCGTTTATTAGAATAAGAAAAATATTTAGATTAATCAATAATTTTATTGATTAATTTACACTACGAGATATTTCTATTTATAATGCATTTTCATATTAAACATTTTGAATTGATTCTAAGATTTTAAGTAATGCAGGTGAATCGTAAGGTTCAATAGATTTTTAAACTTTATAAACATATTGTAATTGTGTGTTGACTAATAAATATATAAATAAATATATATAAGTAAGGTAGAATTGAATAATAGTAAATAAAATAATTCTTTTGTATTTTCTAAATCCTTCTGGATTGGACGTAGTACTATATAGTAGTACATCTATATAAAGACTATAAAGGTGTCATTACCTTATCTATATATATATAAATGAAAGTGTTTTTTGGATGTATGTAATTTGTTTACTTTTTTGCTGTCATAGAAACAAAAAAAAAAGAAATTTCTTACTTAACCGACACTTGGTAATTTAGAATTTAAAATTTTAAAAAACGGAGTGTTCTAGCCAAATTAAGAAATTTAAATGCCTTATGCAACATGGATAGGTAAATTAATTGGACTGGAAGAGGAGACATGTGATTAGAGAAATTGGGGGTAAATCAACCGAAATATAATTAAACAAAAAAATTCAAGAATTATGCTACGGATACAACTTAAATATAATAGGAGATTCGGCAACTGCAATTAACGATAGCATAAGAAAATTAATCGAAGCAGGAAAAGAGGCGGGGTTAAAAATTATTAGTGCTAACACAAAGTATTTAGTAACAGAGAGGAATAGTATTAACACAAAAAAAGTCTTAACATACAAAATGTAGAATTTGAAAAAGTATAAATATTTAAACTTAAGATTTGTAATCACGAAGGATAATAATATTCGAGAAAAATTTAAATCGACGTTGTAATCGAGTAACGCCTGTTATTATATAGTAAAGGGGCTTATCTCATCAAAACTATTATTGAAATATATAAAACAATTATTTTTCATGTTGATCGATGGGATGGGACGTTTGGTCACCCTATCGATGGCCCTGGGAGACGAGAGTAGATTTAGAGTATTTGTGAGATAGATTAGTATTGTTTTCAGCATTTATAGGCCAAAGGAAGATGAGGTCACATGATCTCTAGATATAGTTAAGGTTATAAAATCGAGAAGGCTGGGATGGGAAGGAGACGTGGCTGGAATTGGAGAAGATAGAAATTGGTAGGAACCGATTGGGAAACATCCGGTGGAAGACCAATGGCCAAAGTGGGTGGACAATGAAGGAAGGGACATGGGAGAGATGGGACAGGGTAGGATTTGGTTGTAGCTCAGGATAGGGACTCTTAGAGATTTGTGGATGCTACGGCTAAGAACTTTCGAAAACCGTAGAGACACAGAGTTAGATAAATATAACATATACAATAATAATATATAATTATTAAGTTACTGATTAAATTAAAATATATTTTACAAGAAAACAAATAAATGTCTTATCTACTTATACTGATTGAAACAAAATGGATGAAAACATTTTACATACAGACTTTCAACCAAATACTATGTATCATTCGGCGGTACAGGGGGTGGAGCCCCCGTCTAGGTGTGGAGAGCGCCAAAGGCTAGTATATATTATAAAATAAGTTGACCTGTGGCCAGGTCCGAACCGACCGACGTTTTGAAGTAAATTAATTTTCAGCTACAGAAACAATTTCAAATAATTTTAATATATCTATTAATATAATAAAAAACAGATATGAATATAACATAAATATTTTTAATTTTATTTTATTTATAATATATATGTAAGACCAGGCTGTGACGTCATGAATGGCTGGATGACGTCATATAATTTTAAATCAAGAAAAAACTAATAAATATGATTTTCCAGAGGATAAAACCAATACAAAGTGTACGATTCGTGGTGATATATAAAAAAATCTCCTCATGTGAAATTTGGTGTGAAAATAACCCTTCCCTTCCTATCGTCGATCGCTAATACTACCACTTCCGGTTTCCGGATATACACCAAAAGTTGATCAATTCATCCCACTGATGCATTAAGTAAATATACCAAATTTCATCAAAATCGGTTGAGCCGTTCAGGCTGTACACATCTATACGGACGGACGGACAGACGGACAGACGGACAGACGGACAGACAGACGAACGGACAGACATCATGCTAAAAATACTTTTTTCTGTTTAGAAAATGCATGATTCGTGGAGATATGTAAAAATCTCCACATGTGAAATTTGGTGTGAAAACAATACCTCCCTTACTATCGTCGGTCGGTAAAAATCAATTTGTGATATAAAAACCAAAGCCTATTTTACACAATTTTATTTTTAAACTATCTATTTTTTTAATAAATTCAGACTTTGGGTTTAAAAGAAAATTTTAGATTAAAGATTTATTTTAATGAATTTTAATTTTCAATAATCTAATTATTTTATTTGTTAATTTTAAAACATAAAATATTCAATCCCTACTATAATATTTTTAAAAGATATCTTTTAAATGATTTTTGAAATTTAAGAATTTTTTTCGAATATTATTTAAAATTTGTAAAATTCTTATAAAAGTTCAAAGGTTTTATCTTCGAAATATGCGTTCCCGGTAAATTCAACATTTATTAAAATCAGTTCAAATTAAGCTATCGATTTCATTAGAAACCTCAGCCTAGTGTTAATAAATAAAAAATTGAAATTATTTTAATTAATATATGCATCAAAAGTAAAGAAATTAATTTTTAATAAAAAAATTTTTTTAAATGATTTACAGATCTATGTTTTTAAGACCTGCATATATTGGGTTAACCTTAGTCACACAGACTTTGAGAATGGTTTATTAAATATAAAATCTAAAATAAATATAAAATCAATATAAAATCTCCCCATGGTATAAAATTTAGCTAATTGTTTATGTTTTAAGATTTCAACATTTAAATATGCAAATATTATATAATATAATAGGATGGATTTTATTTCATTTCATCTCCTTCTCTTTCTTTGATTAATTTGATGACTTACATAAAAACTTAAAAAAAACTATTAAAAAAAATCAATGACAAATTTGAGCCTACACATACAATTATATTCATAAGAGTAAAGAGTTAAACATTCTTCTACATATACATAAAATAACATAAATATTTTTTACAAAATTTCATCATTAGTTCAGAGGGGATTCTTAAAACGTAAATAATAACTCATAATAATTTCAATATTTTTCATTACATTTATATTTGCATCGATCAGTAAAGAAAATTTAAACACATTCATTGTCATTTTCATTTATAAAGTTAAAAGAGAAAATAATATTTGAATTATGTATTTTATTTTTCACCTCTTCCCATTCTCTCTTTCTCTTTTATACACACTCCCTCAAACACAAATGTGGTTTAAGTTTATAAATGTAAGATTTAAGTATATATGAATATGGCATTCACTGTCCATGTTCAGAAGCTTTGTAAATTATAGAGAATATCAAGAAATTTTCACTTTAAAGGACAAACGATAGTAATCTAAAACTCATCACTAGACATCACAGAAAAGGATAAAGAGATAAAGACTATTGAAATTAAGTAAATTACCTTCCTTTAACAAAACAAATCTTATATGTAAGTAAATATAAAAAGTATCCTCTCAGATCGAGACATACCGCATTTTAAAAGTTATCCTATTTCACATGAAAAGGAAAAAATATATAATTCACTTATTATTATAGTAGAGATTTAAAGATAATGTTATTAGATTTCTTTTAGTTTATAGTATATATGTACCATTTTCGGTAAAATTATTTAGATAACAAGACTAAATAAGCTGGAGTGTCTCCACTCGACTATCTCGCAATTTGAATTGGATTAAATAACATAATATATTATATTTAAATTAAATTTAATTAATTATAAATAATAAATATTAAACCAGCGCATGTTTGACTTTTTATTGATGGCACCATGGCACGTGTTGGCGCGTGAGATTTGCAGTGTTCAAAAATTAATTCTGGTACTTTCAGTTCAGTTCAGTTCAATCAAGCTGAAATTCTATATATAGGAGTTTTATACAATTATTAATCATGTGAAAAATTATCAAACATATATCTTTATTTTTACGGTCACTTTAGAGGAAAAAAAATCAAAACGTTGTAGGTAATGACCCTCTTCCGGTTGAGCTACATTTCTCAAAAGTTGATAGAAAACTATGAATTTTGAATAATGTCCATGTACCAAATTTCATCATTCTAGCTCAAACCGTTTTTGCGAGATAGTAAAAATAATAGTAATTATAATAAGAGGAATATATTCAATTAAAAAAAAGTAAAAAACAAAATGAAAATAAATAATTAATTAATTACCTAAAGTTTATTATATTTCTTTTTGCATAAATAACCATCTTAAAATTTGAAGATTGTGAAAAAATCACCAAACAATTAAATTGATATAAAACATAATAACTATTTATTTATTTTGTAATCAATTGTCTTTAACATCAGTGGCGCAACCAGGATTTGTGATCCTGGGGGGGGGGAGGTTTTGACTTGCCGCTCCACCTTCCTATGGCGCCCCCCCCTGGCTCTATCAAAGACAAATTTTCATTAAGATTTTTTTTATATTAAATATTTAAAAAAGTTTTGTAAATGAAACACTGATTTTACAAAATCTGGCAAAAAAATTTAATTTTGTATTTTATTTACTCTTATTCACAGTTTTAGAAAGAAAATATTTTTTTCCAGCTATAAGTAAATCATTTTAGCTTTCCTCATGGAATGAGGATAGCTTATACGATGGTCGGAAAATTTTGAAAATTTTTGCTCCGAGAATTTTTGATATCTCCATTTTTCAGACGCATCTGAATCCAAAACTGGAAAAAAAATTTTTTGAACCGGCCGGCCGGCCGTTCGTTACCGAGATTACGTCTAAACAAAATGAGATATTGTCGTGAAATTTGATATTTAGATGTTTTTTTTTGGAATGATGGGCGGGGATTGGATTGTTTTTGGACAAGATCGGACCATAAGTAAGGGTAGTTTAAAGAAGTGCCAAAGCACATTTTATTGATTTTCTCAATATATACCGATTTTTATGAGAATTATTCTATCGTATTAAATTTTTATAGGGAATCGAATTTACTAAAAGTTTCATTATATTCATTTTTACCTAAACTTAATAAATAAAGGAGTTATTTATAAAAAACTACTTTAAGATTTCGAAAGCTTTTCGTCAGCACGTAGTGGTAGGATATTTTGAAAAAATTAGTCTTCGCTTCATAATTTTTATGAAATAAGCAATTAATGTATTAATAATGAAAAATATTTAGAATTTGAGTAATATTTTTATTTATTTTATATTTGAATAATAGAGTCAAATTGGAAAATTTCACAATCAACTAGTAGTAATCTTATATTAGGTCTTTTGTTATTTATGATTTAGGAGAAATAATCAAATAATTTTTTTATTTCTTATATTAAATTCTGTACGAAAAATAAGCAATTTTTATTTTAGTTAAAATTTTTTTAAAATAAAATAAACTTACTTTTTATACACCAAGTTATACTTTAAGAATTTTTTTTTTCAAATAAAAAAAAAAGGATTATATTTTTTCTTTTCTATTTGTAATATAGTACATAATATATAGCAATTTTAATTGTTTTCCCCCCTGGTTGCGCCACTGTTTAACCTTGATTATCTTATAAAAATAGCTAATTAGAATGAAAACGGGGAAGGGAAGGGTGAGTTGTGTGAGAGAGAGAGAGAGAGGGTTGAATAATATTCTCAGTTCAATTAAGTAATTACCTCAATCTGTTACTTGTTGAAACATGATAATGTTAATATTTTGTTGCTATTTCCTCTATTCTATTATTATTATTATTATTATTATTACTATTTTACATTCGACAAATAATATTAAAAATAGATCAACTAATTTGAGAAAAAAATTCCAGTTATCTTGAAGAAATTCTCTTTTATAATAAAAATATTTGGAAGTTATATATCAATAATAATATTATTATTTCTTCGGGGGTTGACAGATTTTGAAATTAATTCTTGAGTTCAATTTGATCTAAGTTTCAAATTATGTTATAACAAAATAGATATAAAATAAGTTGACCTGTGGCCAGGTCCGAACCGACCGACGGTTTGAAATAAATTAATTTCCAGCTACAGAAACAATTTCAAATAATTTTCATATATCTATTAATGTAATAAAAAACAGATAGGCATACATAAATAATAAATATAAACATTTTTAATTTTATTTTATTTATAATATATATGCAAGACCAGGCTGTGACGTCATGCATGGCTGGATGACGTCATATAATTTTAAATCAAGAAAAAACTAATAAATATGATTTTTTTCGAGGATAAAACCAATACAAAATGCATGATTCGTGGTGATATATAAAAAAATCTCCTTTGGTGTGAAAATAACCCTTTCCTTCCTATCGTCGATCGCTAATACTACCACTTCCGGTTTCCGGAATTGCACCAAAAGTTGATCAATTCATCCCACTGATGCATTAAGTAAATATACCAAATTTCATCAAAATCGGTTGAGCCGTTCAGGCTGTACACATCTATACGGACGGACAGACGGACGGACAGACGGACGGACAGACATCATGCTAAAAATACTTTTTTCTGTTTAGAAAATGCATGATTCGTGGAGATATGTAAAAATCTCCACATGTGAAATTTGGTGTGAAAACAATACCTCCCTTACTATCGTCGGTCGGTAAAAAATGAAAATTTACTTTATTATTAAATTATGTGAATAAAATAGGTTATAGACTGTTGAAACAATTCGTACTTCAATTCAGTTATTTTTGCAATGGTTTTTGCGTCACCCATTTTGCACATAGTTTTTTGAAACCCAAATCGACACTAAATATTACTCACTATGCCTAAAGCCTCTGTTGAATATCTTCCAGTCAATCGAATACCAATACCATATTTTGTATTTTTACCGACCGACGATAGTAAGGGAGGTATTGTTTTCACACCAAATTTCACATGTGGAGATTTTTACATATCTCCACGAATCATGCATTTTCTAAACAGAAAAAAGTATTTTTAGCATGATGTCTGTCCGTCCGTCTGTCCGCCTGTCTGTCCGTATAGATGTGTACAGCCTGAACGGCTCAACCGATTTTGATGAAATTTGGTTTATTTACTTAATGCATCAGTGGGATGAATTGATCAACTTTTGGAGCAATTCCGGAAACCGGAAGTGGTAGTATTAGCGATCGACGATAGGAAGGAAAGGGTTATTTTCACACCAAAGGAGATTTTTTTATATATCACCACGAATCATGCACTTTGTATTGGTTTTATCCTCGAGAAAAATCATATTTATTAGTTTTTTCTTGATTTAAAATTATATGACGTCATCCAGCCATTCATGACGTCACAGCCTGGTCTTGCATATATATTATAAATAAAATAAAATTAAAAATGTTTATATTTATTATTTATGTATCCATATCTGTTTTTTATTACATTAATAGATGTATGAAAATTATTTGAAATTGTTTCTGTAGCTGGAAATTAATTTATTTCAAACCGTCGGTCGGTTCGGACCTGGCCACAGGTCAACTTATTACGAATATATCCACGAATAGATGGCGCTCCGCGAACTTATTGAACAACCTAGTACATTATGTACTATACCATCAACTTAATTGTTAAATTGAGATAAATAAAAATATAATTAATCAATAACGATATTCATTTTAATTAAATTTACTAAATATATCGTATATAAGGTAAAACCGAGGGATATGATTGGTGTAGAAAAGGGATTGGAGAACGATAGTAGCTATCTACGCGACCAGATGAAACGTGTTTACCTTAGTTATAAGAGAACCGTCATGTGTGCAAGGAGGATTTGTTTTGTCTACACTCTTGAAGATCAACAGATACAAAATTTCATCTTATTTATTTTAAAGGCTCGAAATTTATTTTATTTTGTAATTTTTATAAGCATATAGGATAGATCCTTTGTTTTTGCATTTTGTTAAAATTAAAATTAAGACTTTTTTTATTGAATTGTTTTATTGACCCTCATTGTTTTCTATTTACAAGTCTTTTTCTAAAATTTGGCGAGGATTGATATGATGCATGCGTTTTACCTGTGCTTCACAGTGAAAAATTGATACCCTAAAAAGTACTATGACGAGAAGTCCCAGAAAATGTGTAAATAAATTATTTAAGTAATGTACTTTTTTAATTCTTAAAATTTATTTAATTAAATATTTAAAGATTTGAACTTTATGAGATTTTATTTTTGTTTTACAAATAATTTCACATAAGCAATATCCCTCGCACTGGCTGTAATACGAGTATCATCTATGTTAGGGATATTGCCAAAAAGATGATTTTTTATTTTTCTAAATTTTGGTGGTCATTTTTTTTAATAATAGAGTTTTTTTGCTATAAATAGTTAATAGACATAGATATCATTAACATCAATAATTATGTCATAATTAGCGTTTGAGATTTGGGAAAAATCTGAATTGTGCATCATATCCCTCGGTTTACCTTATTCAAAGTTAAAATATATGACTTGGAAGGTGGTGACCAGCGCGTCTAGAAAGAATATAATCAAAGTGTACTTTTTTTAGAAAGTTATTTCTTAATAATTCTTAAAAATTTCTTAATGGACAATTGAATTCAATTGTATGTAAAACTAATAATACGAATAATATTAAAATATAATAAAAAAGAAAAAAATAATTTAAAATTTTGAAACAAAATAAGAATGAAAATTCTATAAGAAATGAGAAAATATTTTAATTCAAAGAAATTCTCATTTCAAGGCCCAGAACATTTTGGATATTATATATACAAAATTTCAACTTTGTGATTTCTTGAAAAATAACAATTTTTTAATGTATTATATTTCTGTTGAAATCTACCTAAATGAATCTAATAAACAAGTTACCTACAGCGACTTCCACATTCCTACCATACTCTTCCATCCAAATTCTAATCTCTTGTTTCTTGGGTTACAGTCTAATTATTTTTTTTTCGATTTTGAATATTTGATATAAATTTAATTCACAGGATAACTTTCTTATCTTTCATATTATAAATCAAATTGAGTTTATAAAAAATAGTATTATAGATTAAAACTTTTTGAATTCTCTGAATGAATAAATCATTTTATAATAATTTTCCTCTAAAATCAACAATTTTCTTATTTTCTCTCGCTCTTTTTTAAAACTTTTCTCTCCTCAAAAAAATCTATTTCTTTGAGAGAAATGAACTTAACTTCATATGATTGTCTTTTTTTTATAAAAAACTAAAGATATATATCAGTGTAAAGAGAGAAATATTAATATTAATTCAATTTTAATAAATAATAAATTATTTTACTTTGCAAATAGCATGTAAAACATTATAAACTCTTGTAATTCAATATCATCATTTTAATCAATAATTCCATACATCAATAAATAATTAATTTCATGTATATATTAAAATAAATTCTCAATTGTGAAATGACATTTATATTATGAAACGAAATGTTGGAAATATTCTCATTTGTTATATAAATGTCGTGTATATTAGAGATGGTTGTATGACGTGGGGTAAGGGGTCACTTTGAGGTGGGGGGATAGGCAGGAGGTAAACAGTGGCTTATTATTCAAATGTTAAACTTGATAGGATATCGGGTTAATTTGTGGGGTGTCGATTCACACATTCATCCGCCATCCATTAGCGACCCAACCTATCCATACATGTCTAGCTATCCTCAATTGAATAAATGAAAACACTGATGAACTTTTTTTTTATTTTTAGTTTTATACGTCTTTATGGTAATAAAATATTCAATTTAATTAAATTTTATAGATAAAAGGGTGTATTTCGAAATAATCATTTTAAACTTTTTATTTTAATAAATGAATTAGCACAATTTTTATAAATGAGTGCTGAATTTCATTTGAAATTAAATTTTCTTTTTTTTTTACCTTTTGGATTTTTTTTATTATTACGTAAAATACGGTTTCCAAATAAAGATTTAATTTCTTTTTAACACAAATAACCAGTTTTCTTAAATAATTTCTAAAAAATGGAAAAAAATATTCTCTTTCATTATTTATTTATAACAAAGTAAGTAGTAGTATATATAATTCATGATACTTTCACGAATTTTTAACTGAATAATCTTGTATATTTGATTATGAGTTTAATTAGCTTCCCCTTCGCAGTGGAATAAAAACTTTATTTAAATCGAAGCTTAAAAATCGATCTGACAAGTTTCAATTTGTGCAAACCAATTTTAATTGGTATTTCTTTAATTAAAATAATGAATTAATAAATCGATCCCAAACAATATCAAAATCAAATTATTATTATTATTTAGAAGCAAATTGAAAAAATTTTGAAAAAATCTACGAAATGTTCAAAAGCTTAGTCCAAAAAACGGTTGAGCTTTTTTTTTTAGAGACAAAATGAAAAATTTTTAAAAATAATCCAAAATGTTCAAATGTTTCCCCACAAAATCATCTTACCTTTTTTTTTAGAACCAAAAAATTTCAAGTATTAGGAAATTTTTTCGCGGCTTCCCAGGGAGCGGCGGCTCACAGTTTGGGAAGTAATGTTATAGCCCATTTTTTTAAAACTAAAAATATGAAAGCTTGAATTGTTTTTATTTTTAAATTTTTAAACCGATTCAAAATTAATTTTCAAAAAAGGTGTTGCTATAAACTACATATTTGGATTTAGAAGAAGAGAAATTAACTTTCATGCCCGAGTCAGGTGCAAATAGACTAAAAAATAAACAAGATTTTCTGAGAAATTTAAATCATTAGTTGAAGGGACGCCAATTAAGGGTTGTGTCCTGTTCTCCAGTTATTTTGCTAATCTTCTGTCTCGGATGAAAGATAAACATATTTTATCACCTCAATTTTTTTTTTAAAGAATAATCAAAATAAATGTGCATTTTTATTAAATTAAAATTAATTGAAATTAATTTAATATAAATATCAAAATTGAAGATGCCCTTTAATATTTAAAAAATGAAATATTAATGTTATTAATTCATGATCTATTATATAAAGATAAAGAGTATTAGTAAATTTTACGTTTTTTTAATCCATGAATAAAAAATATGCGTATGAATGCGTGTATATGTTTTTATGGATTTGAAAAGAGGTTTGCCTGAGATTTTCTCCCTTTATTTCGCTACCATTAAACCTTTTGTAATGACACTTATGAATGTGAAAATCGTACTAAGAGTACATTTGACGAGGCTATAATATTTATCCACGAAACTCTTCATTCCTTTGTCAAATCTCTCTCTCTCTCTCTCCCATATATAGCCTATAATTCTTTGTACTAAAGTTTATTTTTACATGATTTTTCTTCTGCTTGTTAAGGTTTAATTCAAAACACACATATTTACCTACCCTTTGTTAAATTTTCTCATGGAAAGAGAGAGAAGTATAGTACAGTGGGAGTTTAGAGGAAAGAGTTGGGAAACAAACTTCAAAGTCATATGATAGGTTTTTCTCTTTTTTTCTTACTTATTGCTTTTAACTGATTGATTGATTTTTTTTTGTTTTTCGAACTGAAAACTGCATTCGTGAATCACTTCAAAGTACTTTGTGGCTGATTGCACTTGTTCCAGTCGGATACACCTGATAAAAAACAGGCAATACCTGGGAAGGGGGAAGCGCAGGCGATGCATCCGTGCACCTTCATTTTCGTGACTGTTGAGGAGTTTGGGTGCTCACAAGAAGGGTCAATCAATGCGCCGTCGAGGTCCAAGCACAGTTGCCAAGGCAACCTCGTGCATGCCCATTCCCCCTTCTTTAATATGATGATCCATCCGAAAACCAACCAACTAAATCCTCTTTACCCCATCCTCACGCTTACCCCTATTCACCACTTTATCCCTTTAAGTTTTCAAGTGGAAAAATATTTTATTGTACTCTCGCAAAGAGTCGCTAATTCCTTGAAGGAATTATTATTCTTGACCTCGTTAAGATCCCACGAAATCAATAAAAGGGCCCCTTTCTAGAATATGTAAAATTCAAATTACTTTCTATAATAATTGAATTATTATCATTATTCAGTTATTAATGGAATTTATCTTAAAACTTTTATTATAATGAACAGTAATATTATCAGATATATACCTATATCTATTAGATTGTTCGGAAAAGTAATTTAGTATTTTTTGTGTGAAACTGAAAGACAATTTTCGTATAAGTAATAAATTATATAAATTGTAAGCAAAAATCTGGTCCAGATGATTTTTTTAACCTCTTCATTTAAAATAAAGTTCTTACAATCCCAAAAATCAACTAATGCCTTTATCTTTTTCAACCGGTCTTCCAGTACGTGGTGCATCTTCGTCATCAAAATTTCTTCAAACCAGTTCTGCCACTGGCGTATTGTCAAAAAATCTTCTCGATTCACATCAGTTAATCTCATTCTGGCTTGAACAGCATGTTTACCTTTTTTATAGGAAAAAAATAAAATACTACTTATTGCCCTCATATTTAAAAGAGCATCAACCATAAAACTATTTCGTAAATTCAATTGAACTTTTTCTCACACAAGCATTGCTATATCAGCTCTCCAAACATATACTGATTATGCGGCTTAAGTGTGAAGTTGTGTTCGAAAAAATATAATTAAATCCTCTGGCGGAAAAAACAAAATTTCTTTCTGAACAACCTAATAGTATGAGTGAGAACATCAATGACAAATACATGTAAAAAAATGTACATGTACATGAAAAAATTAAATAAAAAAAAAATAGAATAATTTTTATTTATTGAAATTCAACTTCTCTCAGGAGGCACTATAAAATTCCATTGGCACTATAAATATAATAATTGGAGTCTATTTATTTAATTAAGATTTTCAGGTTTTAGTGGTTGGTATGTTTGTGATTTTATATCGTAATTATAGGATGAAAATTTATCTCTACTAAGATAGAAATTCCAACAAGAATTTTGAAATTCCAGCAATGCCTAAGTTCAAGTGGTCGACCAGGCACTTTATCTGGCTTTCACTCAAGCATCATTTAACTTATATCAACTTGGTACATATCAACTATGCATCAGTAGATTTCAAGAGAAATCTTTTAAATAATTGATTAGTTATACATTTGTAATTAAAATTGTTCATTTCACGAGGGAATCATCATCCATTTCCATTTATGATATCTTGTCCATAGGAATATATGACATAGATATATTAGATTAAGGATATTTGCTTACAATTCCAACAAAAATTAGAATTTCATACCTAAAAATCACATGGTTTAAGAATCGTTTTATATAATGAAATTGTGTTTCTAATTTAATCATGATAGGATATTTGATAATTTAATTTTTAGTCAATAATATATAGGATTATAATTTTAACGAAAAAAAAAAAAACAATCTTGAAAAAATATATAAATTTATTAATATGTTTCCCTTTTATTACAAAATTAATCCAGTAGATTTGTTTTGTTATTAATATAAAAGAAGATGTAAGGAAATGTTTGGGTAGAAGGGGAAGGGATGAAGGGAAGATGACACAAAAACCTGTCAACATTTACAACACTTTTATCATATATAATTGAGGACAAAGATCAGTCTATCATAAAGGCTTTATATGATTAATTAATATACTGGAATTAATGTGCTAAACTACATTATATATAGGGTATAAAAATATTTTCTTTCTCTTATTTAATTAATGGGAAATTCCTGATTAAATAAAATTGAATTCTAACTTTATAAATATTTATTCGTTTCGTATAAGATAATTATTTTGAATAACAAAAGAATTGATTATGATATTATGATATATATAAGCATTGATTAAAGAGTAATAAAATTGTAAATGATAAATAAATTAATAATATAATTAAAACCAAATAAATTTATAAAAAAATTTTACTTAAATTAATACTAAAGTACCGGGTCCCCGAGCCTCGGTTCGGTAATTAAGTTAAAAAAATGATTCATTATTATTGGGTTTGGCTGATAATATTAATACCTGATTCACCGAATCACCATTCCAATAATAACATACAAAGAGAAAAGTAGGCCTGTTGATATAAAATATATAACTGGGACACCGAGCTATCTTTGAATGAAAACATTATGCATAATTAAATAGTGGATAAATTCTGTTATTATACATCAAAACCTTCCTTCTCAATCACTCTAAAACCATCAAAATCCGTTGCGTAGTTTTAAAGATTGAAGCGTTTATAGGGTCAGAGAAATAGACTTTGTTTTATACTATGTAGTGATTATGAAAAAAAATTTTAAACAAATGTATTTAATTAAATTAATACCTTTAAAAAAATATTAAATGCTATTTAGCTTAATTATAAAAATACAAATAAAAAGAATTTACTTAAAAATATTACAACTATAACAATAATATTAAAAAATTTATAAAATTACCTGAAAATAATTAGATACTCATTTGATAAAATTACATTTTTAATTATCTTAAAAATTAATCCAAGTAATATCGTCTATTTCTATTCGACACTATTTTCAGTTATAAGATGAGAAGGGATTCATAGTCCATCAGTAAAGAATGTAAAAAAAATTGTAATGGAAGACCGCCTTTTTTAAAATAATTAAATTATTTATAGATTATAAAATAAAAATATTGTATTAACATTAAAAATATTGAAATAAAAAATAATAGTTTGATTTAATAAATTAAAATATTATAAACATAATGGGAATTTCTCAGAGAGGTAGGGACGTCAGATAGGCGACAACTTTTATTCCAAATGTTCTCTCCCTACCTGTGACGTCATGAAGGGCTGGGTGACGTTTAAATTAAGGAAAAACTAATGAAGATGATTTTTCCCAGAGGTGTGATCAATAAAACTCGATTTTTTTTTAAAAAAATACGATCTATGGTGTGAATTTCAAAAAAATCGATCGAGCTGTTTCTGAGAACCCATTTACAAATATATATACATAGAATTTTAACTGGCATAATAAGATTAGATAGATTAGATAAATGTACATTAAAGTTGATTTTTAAATTTTTAATTAAGGTGAATCTTCACGAATTAGTGAACATTATTAGTAATAAGTAGTAGCAATAATAAAGAATATTTAATTTATAAAGACTAATAAGAAGTATTTCTATTTAACTCTTGGCCTCAGCATTCACATTCCTCCAACACTACCTATCCAGATCTACATCCGTATAATTCACTGACGTTCTCTTTTATATATTGTATGCCCAGTTAAACAAATAATTCAATAATTTATTTAATACTTAATGATATTTAATAATAAATTTGATTGGTAAAATTTTAATTTTATTATTAATTAAAACATCTCTATAGTAAAATTAAATTATAAATATAATACTAATACCCGTCGATCATCATGAGGCGTTTCAGTCTTAAGATAATAGGGTTGAAATATGAAATTTTAATTATTATAAATTTATTAACTAATGTTTAATTGTCCAAATTATTTATTTACAATGAATGAATTTTTTTTTAAGTAGTAAAATTTATTTCCATATACACTGCCCTGCAAAAAAAGTGACGCACCTGGAAAATTTCAATTTTTTCCCCTTCGTTCTTTTTGATTTGATTAATAGATTAATAGATTTAATTTCATTGCATAAAATTGATATTTTCTTTATAAAGCTATTACAAATTATCTGTATTTAGATAAATTTTAATATAAATAAGATTTAAAGTATAAAAAAAAGAACGAAGGGGAAAAAATTGAAATTTTCCAGGTGCGTCACTTTTTTTGCAGGGCAGTGTATATACTTCTAATCTAAAAAACTTTCTAATTAAAATTTAAATAAGTATATAAATTGATAAATATTAAAACAATTTTATTGTTCGACTGTTTTAATTTTTATTATCAAAGGGAAATACACAAATAAAAATACATTATACCTTTCATAGGTGAAACAAATTTATTTATTCTGTTTAAATACGTTTTATGTTAATCTTATCAAGGCTATGTTATCGATTTTCTCATTTTCATATAATATTTTAGTACATTCTATCTAAAATGTGAAAAAATGTAGAAGGAATATTATGGATAAGATGGAATTGAAACCTTGACCTTTTTTTTATCCTATTCATGTTTATTTTTGTTCAATACGTGAAAAGAAAATTAAATGGGTGTATAAATATTTTTAAGAGCACTCAATCGTAAAAATATATTTAATTTAATTAATATATATTAAATAATTTATAATTATTACCCAGGACAATATAAATGAAACACCCATAATAGTTTAATATTAAATTTTCAATTCACAGATGCAAGCGAAATTTTTCTACCATAATATTTATCTCCAGGACGCTTCCTAACTCGTAAGTTATAGAAATTTTCATATTTCATAATATAAAGATGCTAAAAATATATTTATTAACATTGTATTTTATACATTTACTCTGATAATTAAAATAGCAAAATCTATAAGTGCATTCTAGAGAAAAGGTTGAGATATAAATTTTAAATTTAACACACAAAATATATTTACAATAAATATAATAAATAATTAAATTACAATTTTAAAATACCAAATGTCATTGAATACAGTCTTTTATTATTTCTGTTACATTCTTTTCAAAATATATTGTTTTTACCGACCGACGATAGTAAGGGAGGTATTGTTTTCACACCAAATTTCACATGTGGAGATTTTTACATATCTCCACGAATCATGCATTTTCTTAACAGAAAAAAAGTATTTTTAGCATGATGTCTGTCCGTCCGTCCGTCCGTATAGATGTGTACAGCCTGAACGGCTCAACGGATTTTGATGAAATTTGGTACATTTACTTAATGCATCACTAGGATGAATTGATCAACTTTTGCAAATCCGGAAACCGGAAGTGCTAGTATTAGCCATCGACGATAGGAAGGGAAGGGTTATTTTCACACCAAATTTCACATGATGAGATTTTTTACATATCACTTTGTATTGGTTTTATCCTCGAGAAAAATCATATTTATTAGATTTTTTTTCTTGATTCATGACGTCACAGCCTGGTCTTGCATATATATATTATAAATAAAATAAAATTAAAAATGTTTATATTTATTATTTATGTATCCATATCTGTTTTTTATTACATTAATAGATATATTAAAATTATTTGAAATTGTTTCTGTAGCTGGAAATTAATTTACTTCAAACCGTCGGTCGGTTCGGACCTGGCCACAGGTCAACTTATTTATAACTTTCTTTTTTCTTAACTTCACTTGGCGTCTGTCTCTCTGTCTGTTCGCTCTTTTGACAAATTGAAATCGATTTTTGATCGACTTTTTATTCAGATATCTTTTTTTTTTCTTTTGTTCATTGTGTTGTTAATGAATTCTGGTTTTGATTGAATGATTGATTTCGCAATTTCCCAAACCAAATCGCCTCCATCTGCCTGGCTAATTCATAAAAGCTACTTAATTATTGACAAACGATATTGTTCTGCAATTTATTGTTTTTCGAATGATAGAGAAAGCAATTAACCAACGAGTTTTTTTATTTTTTTGTAATAATAAAAAGTTCGTATGTCTATAGGGAAATATAATATAGGTAACTAGGAATAATGAAAATAATACTAATTTGTCTTTTTATGAAAAATACTCTATTTGATAGCCTGTAAAATAAAAATATACATCCACAATAAATATTATATACACTAAAAATGAGTGTATTCAAATTTGTTTAATAATTGATCATGGTATGTTGTTAAATACAAGTACAGACAGCAAAATCTAAAACCTCAAAAAGCATGGGCAAGTATTTTGAATACATAAACTGTGGAATACATTTGGGTGTGGATCCACTTTAACCTCTCGTATGGATAAGAGAATATTGGCAATTTATGCGTAAATTGTATGTGTGACGGGATAAACAAAACACATAAATAAATGTATTTAATAGTAAATCTTTAAATTATTGATTTTTAAAAATTCAATTTAAATTAAAAATTGACATGTATGACAATTTATTTAATTTTGTATAGATAATAAAATTTGTGTAATGGGGGGTATCACATTACTATGATTTTTCAAAAATTGTGGAAGGAGTAGTTAAAATAAATTTAAAAGAAATAAAAAATCATATAGATATATTAATTTTAAAGAACAAACAAATCTTTCGAATGTAGAATGTCAAATAAATAAAAAAAATTTTGAAATAAATTTTACTAAAAATTTATTTATGTATTATTATAGAAGAAAATAATAAATAATATGATTCAATTTATATGCCTTGTTCAAATTTTAAATAATTAAAATATATTTTAATGAATAGATATTAAGAAATGTGGTTGCTGCGGCCAAGAACTTTCGAGTTCCGTAGAGTCATAGAGATAGATAGATACATATTATATAATTAGTAAAGTACTTTGTGGCACTTTTTAAAAAGAAGTAGCACTATGTACGTAGTATGTACTTGCAGTAGTTGGGGAGTATGAGATCCACTTATGTGCCAATTTTAATAGCAATCCAAGCAGTCATATGGATACACTTATCAAAAATCTGGACTGTCTCCACTCGACTACCTCGCAAATTTGAATTGGATTAAATAACATATATTAATTTAAATTAAATTAAATTAATTAAATTATAAATTAAAATTATAAATAATATTTATTAAACCAGCGCATGTTTGGCTCTTTGTTGATGGCACCACGTCACGTATTGGCGCGTGAGATTTGCAGTGTTAAAAAATTAATTCTGGTACTTTCAATCAATCAAGCTGAAATTCTATATATAGCAGTTTTATACAATTATTAATCATATGAAAAATTATCAAACATATATCTTTATTTTTACGGTCACTTTAGAAGAAAAAAAATCAAAACGTTGTAGGTAATGACCCTCTTCCGGTTGAGCTTCTGTCGAGATAGTAAAAAATCATAAAGACTAAAATAACTATTTCTATATCAATATCTAATAGATATATATTGTAAAAAAGTAAATAAAATTGAACAAACATTTAATGGACAGTTTAAAATTATTTATGGTTAAAATTATTTATTATTTTTTTTTTTTATTTAAAATATTTACAATTATTTACATATCACAAACAAAAAAGGTTAAATTAATAATTAAAAATTTTTTTTTGTTATTTCAAATTAATGATCTTATTAATATCTGAATGAATTTCTAATTTGAATTTTAATAAAAAAAAAAAAATATATATATATAAAAACCTTTTTAAAACACGATTTAATTTAAATGCACTTAAAGGAGAAAATTTCTCCAGACCCACCACGATTTCCTTACAATTAGTCGTATCTAAAAATAAAAGCATGCAGGGAAAATGCAAATTCTACTTCAAATAGACATAGCCCGGGTTTATGATTTCAGTTTATAGTGTGAATGTTGAAAGAATCTAATTCAGTTGAATTCTCCACCTCTAAATAATATATATCTAATCGGTGGTATAGGTATTATTATATTATTGGTTTATATATACATACTAATATATTAGGTCGAGTCATAAATAACTTCCGCCTAAGTAGTGTGCTTCTTTTGGTATTGTTTGTACACAATGAGATTCCCCTTGATAAGGGATTTTTGTTTTCGCTTAGCAAGTATAAACTGGTCAGTCTCTAGACAACCTCGTTTCGGTGCGCACGTAAATATTTTTTTATTTATACCTTTAAAATGGATAATCAAAAAATACACTTTCGATATGTGATGCTTTGGGAATTTAAACAAGGCAATAGTGCTACAGCTACGGTTCGAAAACTTTGCAGTGTATATGGTGAAGGAGTGATAACTGATCGGGCAGTAAGAAATTGGTTTGTAAAATTCCGTTCTGGAGACATGACCTTAAAAGACGAGCCAAGGATGGGTCGTCCTTCTGACTTTGATGACGATGTTTTGAAGTCAGTTTTGAAAGAAAATCCACGCCAGTCAACTAGAGAGTTATCACAGAAGCTCAATACATCCCAATCAACTGTTAGAATACATTTTAGATTAATTTTTATTTGTTTTTGTGTTATCGAAAAATAAATGTATGAATAACAAACGGAAGTTATTTATGACTCGACCTAATATCTTTTGAAGATTGTGATGGTTTGGTTGAACTGAGTGGACGTGTTGATGCTTGCTCTTGCCTTTTTGAGGGATATCTTTGGCATTTTTTTGTGGTATAGCGTTGCTTGTTTCACCGTTTTGTTGCGCTTTTTGCGCTCTGTTTGACTGACTGCTGGTGAGTCTCATGCGACTGGGTTTTGCACCTGAGCGCGGACTTTTCTTCTGCCCGGAGCTCAAGTTCTCGTATCTATTTATCCTTTAATCCTTCTTTAGTAGGGATATTTTTGGATAGGAATTCGAGGTATTTATTATATTTTGATCTTTTTTCAACTTCGGGTCATTCATCTTACTTTACCCTTTACTTTAGGTGGGCGTTTTTTTGAGAGAGGGGGTGCTGTGTCGGGGGCTTGGGGGGAGTGGTGGGCGGTGCTCTGCACCTTCTCCTCCATCGCTTCGCCCTGTCGCTTTGGTTGCGGTTTCTCAGGGGTCCGCGGGGTGGCTTGGTTGCTTGTCATTTATTTATTTGTGTTTGATTTGTTTGTTTGTTTTTTGTTTATTTTTTTTTTTTGTTGTTCTGTTTATTTACAAAATCTTATCACTTCCACTTCCAAGCTCTGACCCCTCAACTTTCTGAGAGTTAAGAGCATTTTTCTTCTCTTCCGTTTTTATGTAGCTGATATAGACTGGAGCCTTAGAAGATGAAGGCAAATCAGTCAATGAAGCACCAGTTGCACACGTTGATGAACTGGAGGATAGCCGAAAGGCAGAACAAGAACTGCTTCAAGACTTTGCCTCCAGGAGAAGGTTGACCAGATCCCCAGTGAAAAGTGCAAACATGGATCAAGGGTATACTGAGGGAATGGAAGTAGGGTCTGTGCTGATGTATTCTTAGGGGAAGATGGAACCCTGCTAACAGAAGACATAGAAAGGAAGGAAAAGGTAGAACTCGTTACCCTGATGACTCAACTGGAGAAAGCTGAGAAAACAGAGGAGAATGTCCTGGGGCAGTGAAATCCAAGCAAAGGATCTTAAGATAAGACAGGATTCAGTGCAGCTTTAAGAGCAACTCTAGGAAATGACATCAAGAACCGAGACATGGAACCTGATGTTTGAGATCCTTTTGCTCGAAGATACCACCATCTGAACCTCTTCCTCCTCTTCCTTTCCTTTCTTCATTCCCCGCGAGAGCTATCTTGGCTAAGCTGGTCGTGGTCAATCGAATGAATGGCCGTAACAACACATGACATTGTCATCGGTTTACATATGCAAAATTTCACATTGGGAAATGGGTCAAATTCACCTTGCAAGATTTGACAACAGGACACGACAGGAAACTAAATAAATGCGTGTAATAAATAGAAAATTTAATCATGAGTTTAATTAAATATGAAAAAGATAAATTTATAAAAAATATAATTAAATCCGGTAAATTTGATGAAAGCTATTTATAGAATTTAGTTCAATCAATTATAGAGAAATAAAAATTAATATCGAGAATGAGTAAAATGGATGACTTTTTAAAATGATTTCTATTAATATTTTATTATCTGAACATTTGTTTTCTCTTAAGAAAAGAAAGGTTAGTAACGGGTTTGACTAAATAAAATAATTATAATAATATCCTCAACTAGATGAAATCAATTGTTATATCTAAATATCTATATATTATATATATATATATATATATTTTGATTGAAATAAAAATGTTTGTAGAAAATACCTGAATCATGTTCGTCGATTGAAATATTCAGAAGTTAAGTACAATGTTGATCAGCTTGTGCTAATGACGTTTACCTACAACAGATTTAAATTATTAATATTATATTCGCTTTAAAAAATACTTCTTTTCTCAATTTAGTTTACAGTAATTATTAAGAACCAATTTGACTTTTTGGTTTTTGTGTTTTCTAATTTCATTTGATAATAAAAAATGTTTAGGGAATTGGAAAATATATTGAACTCTTTATAAAAAAATCATTTTCAATTCTATTTAAATGTATTCTAGAATATTTAATATAATACTAATTTACTACGGTAAGTGTTTAAACAAAATTACTAAAATTTGTTCAATTTTTATTTCTTTGAAATAAATTATATAATTTTTACATTAATTCAATTGACACATTTTTGGAAATTTGTATGTGTATAGTAATATGATAATTGTGAAAGAATTTTCCATTCGTATATAACGCAAAATGAAAAATAATTTATAAAAATAAAATAAAAAATATAAAATAATTGGTATTGCATCTGAAATAATAAATTTTCACACATATTAAGTTTGAAGTTTTCTCTACAGAGAGGTTTTTTAATATGCAAAATAAAATGTTTGTTTTAATTAGAGATTTGCACGAAAATAGTGAATTATTGTTTTCTTTGATTGTTTGGTGTCCGAAAGAAAAATAATAGAAATAAATAGGTTTCTATCCTTTAATTAAAATATATAAAATTATTGTGGGTAACTCATATTATAAATAAAAAAAAAAAAATAATCCATTTACAGCAAAGTCCCGTCAAGGATGGAGTTTTTAGTTTATTTTTAAAAAATATACCAAAAAAATAAAATTGAAAAATACTAAAGTAAAAATTCAATGTTTATCATTCATTCTTAATGAGATATCTAATTAAGATATTAATGCATTATAACTTATTAAACAACTTTTTTAACATTTTCAACTTTTCAATCTCTCTTCGTTTTCGATAACTTCCTAGCGGAAGTGTCGTGGCCCTAATAACTCCACAGGAGTCATAGGGTGTTCATGGGAAAATTTGACCGAAGTGGTTTCCCCTTGCCTTCTTCGGTGGGGCAGCCGATGTTAAATTGAATTAAATTTTTATATTAATTATTATTAATTATTATTATTATTATTATTAATAAATTAAATAAATATATAATCTTGAGTTCTATGCTGGGATTCGAACTCAGGCTTCCTGTGTAGAAATCTAGTACTCTACCCACTCAGCCATGCTGCCCCAATAAATTTTCAATAAATTTTTTCAATAAATTTTATAAATATATAGGATTTACATCATTTATTTGTTAATATCCTTATGATAATCAACCAATACTCATTTAATATAAAATATTTTTTTATTTACATTTACAGAGAATTCGTATTGTTTAGAAAGTAAATTATATGTATATACACACATAAAGCAATAAATTTAATATTTTATATTTTTCATTTTATTTTCAATAAAACTATATTGGTATATCTTATATATATATATATATATATATATACAGTTTAATATACGTTCTATAAAATTACAAAAGCAAATGAGACCATCTGGCAATACATTAAAATTTAAGTATCTTGTAAAAGAAATAGAGATGAAAGATTTGGTAGTCCATTAGTCAATGTTTCGACTTTGCTTTTCGTATTCCATATGAGAACGCTTGATTTTTTTAAGAAAAAAAAAATTTGAAGAAAAGAAAAATTTTATTGTTTTTTTTTTATAAATAAATTATATAATATATATCTAAAAATATATAAAATTTATATAAATATTTATAACTTAATGGAAAGATCTAAGATTGTAATAATGGAAAAATGATAAAAAATATATTCGTACATTATACATACAAGTATATATATTTACAAGTATAAAATATATTAAAGATAAAATTGATGTTTATTGGAAAATTTGAATTGGCTGTTTTATATCATAATAAATAAAATACATTTTGTTATTTTAGTAATATAAATATGTAAGTATGTAGTATGTAGTATGTATTAGAGAATATATAGAACTTTTTCTGTCCATAAAAAATAGAAATCTAAATGAATTTAAAGTTTTTTAAATTAACTTAATAAAAATTATTGTGAGTATTTTTCCAAATAATAATATTTTAGAAATATATTAATTTTTATTTAAAATAATAAAAATGAATTATAATTAAAAGTATGTTAAATATATATTATTTGTTCATTTTTTTGATTATTTAATTAGTAGAAGAAATAAAAGTTTTTGGCCTGAACATAAACATTTGAATATATTACTACACAAATAATACAACACACATAAATAAAAGGCTTCTAGATGCCCTGATCAATTTACTTATATTGAAACTTGTAGGTATATTATATATTACAATATATATATCGTATATATATTGTAATATATAAGCATAAAAATGCATTTTAATATTCAATGGTGGGTCAACTTTCTATTTTTAAGATATTTTTGAACACATGTGAGAGAATATAAAGAATTTTGCTAATTTGGAGAATGAAGGACACTTGGTCATGGAACATGTGTCTGCAGGTGTACCGAGACCCATCCGTGTATCCAAGGTGGGGGAGGGAAGGAAGAGGTTTCATTATCGGTGAACAAGAATGTTTGAATCAGTCTTGATCAGAATTGGAGAAGGAGACACCAAATCCCTTGCTGGAGTGACATCCCGACCATCCCTTTTTGAGAAACGCAGCAGCCCACGAGATGTTCCAGAGAAATCCGCAGGAAGACACTCAAGACACAAGTCTCTAAGAATTCTCCATTCCTTCCTTTCACATACAGCTAAGTGGTCGACCCTTGGTTATTAATTGTAATTGCTTGATGAAATTAGATTTAATTTAATTTATAATATTTCTATTTAAAACGGTACCATATCTTTATAATTTCTTTGTTAACCTTCGCGGATTCAATACCCATTTATTCTACTAAATTTAACCAGAATGCTACCAAATTAATTTAATCTTATTTTCAACCCATTTATTTTTATAAAACACCAAACCTAAGTCATCCAATATACGACAATATATATATTAAATTGTTCTTTATAACGCGGTTAGATCTCCATGGATGTTTCGATTAAAGATTTAATTCGGAATTTTTTTACGTTTAAATTCAAATTTCATTAACTTAGGTTGAAAAATCGTGACACAAACATATATTTGTATATATTTAAAATATTAATACAGATCACAAAATAAAATTGAAATTATTATAATTGTAATTCTATTAGAAAATCAACCTAACCTTAGGATTTTGATATAGTTGAATATGCACGTTGATTGTTAAAGTCACAATGAATCCAATTCAAAACAAAAATCCAAATTGTAATTTTAAAGTAATTATTTTTAGTAAATCTTTTAAAAATAATTTTATAATTCAGTTACATTAAATTTATATTAGATTATCGGTTATTTTATCATGATTTCAATTCTTACTCATAAAGGAAAAAAAATCATATTTTTTTTATTAAATAAAAAAGTTTATATGCTGGTTCTACGGTATTGAGTCTCTTTTTATGATAATAATATTTTAATAAAATTTTTAATTGTGACTAATACAGATATATCTTTCAGTAGAAATTTAATGAAGAGAAGCCATCTGGTCATCTGATATGTCAACATAATTAATAGCTTAACTAGATGTCTGTCAATAGAAAGAAAATCAATCCAATTATGAATAAAGAGAAGTGGACATCTTTCATTGCTATATCAAACATAATATATATTTATAGATTAATTAATCACTTATTTATATCTCTCAAATGAAAATGGTTTAAATACCTAAAATAATGGATTCATATATAAACATGTTTAATATATATTTTAAAGAAAAAAACTTAAGTTTGCTTTTTCCAATATATCCGAAAGTACGATCGTTATGAAATTTTTGGAACATGTTTTTCGATCGCTAAGAGATGTAATAAATAAATTTCTTAATAATTGTTACTATCTCGTAAGAGATAGTATTGCGATCACGAAAATTTTCGATGTTGAGATTTTGATGTTTTTATATGTTTTGAAGGTTTCTGAATCATTTTCACTAAGGTTGAGAAAAATGTCTGTGTGTGTGTGTGTATGTATGTAACCAAGATTACGCAAAAACGGTTTGAGCTAGAATGATGAAATTTAGGCATTATTAAAAATTCATAGTTTTCTAGCAACTTTTGAGAAATGTAGCTCAACCGGAAGAGGGTCATTACCTACACGTTTTGATTTTTTTTCTCCTAAAGTGACCGTAAAAATAAAAATATATGTTTGATAATTTTTCACATGATTAATAATTGTATAAAACTGCTATCTATAGAATTTCAGCTTGATTGAATCGCTGAAAGTACCAGAATTAATTTTTTAACACTTCAAATCTCACGCGCCAACACGTGACGTGGTGCCATCAACAAAGAGCCAAACATGCGCTGGTTTAATAACTATATAATTATTTATTAATTTTAATTTATAATTTAATTAATTTAATTTAATTTAAATTAATATATGTTATTTAATCCAATTCAAATTTGCGAGATAGTCGATTGGAGACACTCCAGATTTTTTAAAAATAAAACACAAAGGATGTACAAATTAAGAATTACCTTATCCAAACTGGGTTATTGTATATATATGGCTCATGAAATACTAATAGGATATTAAATTTAAAGTTAGAAAAATAATAAATAAATTTAATTAAAGTTTTTCCTTTGAATATGAATGAATACACAATCAAAAAAAAAACTCAAAATCAACTTTTTATTTGAATTTGTAAATTACAAGTTCAACAAAATACTATAACTCACTTTAGGATACATGGTACATGCAGAATTTATCGGCTAGACTGGCCTTAACAACTAGTTTATAAATATCTATATTTATATCTAAATGTATATATATATCTACAATAATATTTATTCCACTTCAAAATAAACGAAAACTTTGAAACATTTATGGAATGCATAATAGTCCAATAAATATAATTATTTAATGTTATTATATCTATATTAAAATATCCTCTAAATACTCATATTTAAGAATTGTAGATATAATATAAATTTATAATAATAATTATTAAGTTCATATTTTGAAAACAAAATTCAAAATATGTCAAAAGCAAAAGGTGAAGAGGTGAACCGTAATATATATTATATATTCACAAAAAGTTTTATATTATATTATTAATATACATATATGAAATGATGTCATAATCATGTGAAATTTCTAGTGACAAACCTTTGATATGATAAAATGAAAAAAAAATAAATAATTAAAAAAGAAAATACAGCAAAAATAAAATTAAAATTAGTTTTAAAAGAACAAACACATATAAATTTCGATAATAATAATAATATAAATAAAGAAAATATATTTATTCTTATAAATTGATTATTTCAATTTTAAAATTTGTACAACAAAATAAAATAATTTTAAGAATAAAATCTGAAAAATGTATTTTAATTAATTTCAAAATTTGAGGTGAAATTAGGAAAAATACAAAAAAATCTTTTCTAAAAATGAACAAAGATTTTGGTTCGAATGAAAAAAGATGACGTGGGAGTGAATTTATGAAGAATACAATTGGGAATATTGAGTAAAGCAATAACGAAGTGGGTGATAGTTTAATACGACTAAGAAGACTTTTGTTTGTTAATGAAGATATGAAAATAAAATAAATATATATTTAAAAAAGTCAACAAGTTTTAATTTTTAAATTTTAATTATTATAAATGTTATAAAATCACAAAAAACAAATATTTTTATTAAATTCTATTTTTGATACAGTTTTAATTGTAAATTAATTAATTCATGGTATATGGTTGAATCAATTTCCAACCTCCGATCCCATTTCAAAAATTCGCTAAAATTCACTCTCCATTGGAATCAACTTTTAAAGCCACGTTGCATTTCCCATCCACCAGCATAAATATTCAATAAAACAATTCGTTTTCATTAGCTACGATCAATATCGTGCATAAAGAAAGAAACAAAGAGAAAGAGAGAGAAAAAGATTTGCAAATGGAACAGTTAGTATCATTTTATAAAAAACTAAGTTATTCTTTAGTAATTGTGGCCAACTACAAGAAAAAGTAAATTAGGTATGGAGTGAGGTGGGTAGAAAAAACGGAATGGGTGCCTATTTTCCTTCTTCTACCAAAGAAATCGATTAAAGAATTCGAATTCGTTTATCAATAAAAAAAAAAAATATAGAATGCAAATGAATTCCACAAAAGAAATGTAAATAGAGCCCTTGAAGAATATTAATTTTAATTTACACAAGAATAAATTATTAGAAAGAATATAAAAACGATCTCCTATATATGAATATATTATAATATAAATATAAATATGATTAAAAAATTGGAATATTTGAAATGAATGTTATTAATAAAAGTTAAAGAGAAAATAAATATTTTAACTAACATCAAAAAAATTTTAGATTATTTAAAGAATGGTTATTGTCCAGTTGTCATGATTATTTAATTTTTTATTTCTATATCCAATCCGAACTGAAACAAAACCCCCGAGTGAATAAAACTCGGTAGCTAAATAGAATATCAATGAATTTATATGCAAATTTTCATAATGTTTATCCTGTAAACTAGAAGTGAAATAATTACTCCATTTATGCCAGAAAAATTTAAATCTTACAGATAATTTATAGTAAAAGCTTATTTATAAAAATGATAAGTTAAGGAAATTTTATATGCACGTTAAATAAATCATTGTTCTATATTGTTGGTTATCTAAAAGTAAAATTTTCAAGAATCATTGAAATTATTAGTCATTTTCATTACCTGACAACAAAATGGAAAATAAACTTTATCAGTATTAACCAGATCTAATAAACCACTAAAAACTGTCAGTTTCTTTCTTACCTTTCCACTTGAATCCTGACTAGAACGTTATATCTCATGTTATTATATATATATTATATATATCTAATATAGATATTAAGACAATATTTGTGAGGATGTTTGTTACTCTCTTACTCAAAAACTCTACTGAATGGATTTTAATGAAACTTTAAATAATATAGCTTATACATCAAAATAACCCATAGAATAATAATTCATCAAATCAGAACCTTTACAATTTTATTTACAAAAAATTATATATTATAATTGATATCGTAACCATGACAACCATCTCAACTAAAAATAAAATTCTTTTTTTTTTATATATAAAGCAGATTTACTTCACTGAAAACAATTTTAGTGAGAGAATAGCTGCACTAAAACTTAGACAACATTAACTGCATTTTTCCTCCTTTACCAAAATGACTCATCTGACAAAACATTACTTTGTATTGACGTACCCCGCTAATATACGGGGAAGGTGATCTTAAAAAAATGGACACTTGTAGACGGTTCATCAGATGTGAAATAAGGAGATGCTCTTGGGTGCATTTACACAGGGCAAGTTAATAATTTCAAATGTTACTATTTGCGAATGCTGATGAATGTAAAACAGGGCTCCACTAACTTATTAGAACTAAAAACAGTTGACGGCCAAGAACTTGAAACTTTTTGACAAGCCTGTGAGAAGTTGGGTTTGTTAGAAGATAACCAATGGGATGTCACAATGGAAGAGGAGATGCTGTGTCGCTCTTCTTCGTAAATAAGAGAGCTATTTTATATATTGATATTCACTTCCGGTTTATCCATTTCTCTTCAACTATGGGATAATTATAAAATTGCGTTATCAGAGAATATCTTACACAGATTTTAAAGTATGAATCAAGACCGATTTGTTCAAAGAGCTAAGTTAAGATACCGCATTATTAAATGCTCAGATCAGAAAAATTGAGCCACCCCTGGTACTCGAGCAAAAAGACATTTATAACAAAATAATACATCGAATTGGGCTTGGTGAAGGCGGTCTTTTTTTTATCGATGCCCTGGGCAAAACTTTTTTGCTTGATTTGCTTATATCAAAAATTCGTAAGGTCCGTAATGTTGCATTAACTGGGACTTCCTCTGGGTTCGCGGCGACGTTACTGAAAGGTGGACGAACGGCACAATATGTTTTTAAAGTTCCTCATAATTTGGCAAACGAAGAAACCCCCATCAGTAACAGCAGTGCCCACGGTGCTCTGTTTCAACAATGTAAACTGATCGTTGCGAAAATAAATAAAAAATCTTGGATAAAATAATATAATTCCATCGACACAATCATGTCATCCGATGACATTACGAGCTATCCTGTGGAGTTCCTAAATAAATAAATAAACAAAAAAATATTGTTTATGTATTGACATTAAAATGAGTTGATTATTTGTTTATCTTAAATATAGGCTTTTTTAAAGGCGTAGTAACCTACGCTGGATAACGCTAGAACATAAATACTTCTATTAATGTAGAAAATTTTCAATTTACTCGAATAGCAGTTCAGACCGCCTTTGGCAGTCTATGCACTTATTTTGAGGGCTCAGATGGATGAAACTAAGTATAAGTAAATCAAAAGCAAGCAAAAACCTAGAAGCCTAAGAGCAACCAAAACAGATCAAATTCAAGTTGAATATATATAAAATATCTTTGTAGTAAAAAAGGAAGGATCCAAATTCAAATAGACAAGGCTACATAAATAAATTGGGAGGTGCAAATTGACCTAGATATCAACTCCATGCGCCTCAAATATAAACTAATATTAATAATAACTTTTTTTTTAATTAAAATTTATAATACAATAAAATAAAAAAGTTTATTATATTTTAATCAATATACATGTAAAGCACAAAAAATTATAATAAAATTTTCTAAAAACAGAGTTTATAATAAAAAGACTCCATATATTATTATTAATTGATTTTCTAATTTATTCTTATTATTAATAATATTACTTATTTTTTATAAATGCAAAATGATAAAGAAAAAAAATATTCATGGGAGGTTTTAATGGATGGCTTATTCTAAACTCACAGTAGGTATACTCTTTAATTTGATTAAATTTCATGTCCTGCTTCACTCCCAGATGATGTCAAGTGAATTAATGATGATAGAAGAGTGACGAAAGTGTAATATTGTACAATGGATGTGAGGAGGAGGAGGTGGAGGAGTGGAGTTTGAAGAAAAGAGAATTAAGTGGAAGAGGGAAGAAAAGAAGAATTCTGAAAGTGGATGATGACAACGGATGATGGAGGATAAGAAATTCGAGGGAAATTATAGGAAATTCAACTTTGAAAGTAAAAAAGAAAAGAAATTGGTTTGAAGAAAAAATGCGAATCAACGCAATGAGTTTATCATCTCATAGACATTGCCTTATTAAAATCCTTGAAAACAAGGATAATTCTTTCCTTTCAGAATAAATATTATCGAAATTATCCTTTAAAATCATTCCCTAATGTAATCACAATATATATTTACCTATCATAGTATTAAATTATTACTATGACTCGAATTATAATCATCCCTATCCTAAACTAGCTTTAATCACTCAACACTCCCTCAATACTCTGATAACTACGTCATGTTCTTCCACTTTGATAAGAATAAACATTTATATACTCTAAAATATGTATTTTAGTAGAACAGTTTATAATTATCGCTGGCAAATATAACTTTTGATTCAAAACGTGTACCTTGATAGTAATATTATATATATATATATATATATATATATTATATATAGTATATAATACTACTATATTTACTGTAATTTACTACTATATAGTATTTAATATTGTATAATGTATAAATAAGTACGAGGGTTGGCTGAAAAGTTTCCGACCTGGCCAGGAAAAACGATGTTTTTCAATTTTTCTTTTGTTTTATTTTTCAAAATTCAAGATAGCTGAGACCTGTACGATGTCAGCTGAACGTGTGCGAAATATTTTGCAAAACCATTTGAATATGGAAAGCTATGTGCAATGTGGGTGCCGCATTTCCTAACGTTAGACCAAAAATTGCTTCGAAAAACCATTTCTAACGACAATTTGGCGCTGTAGGCATTGTAATCCAAACGAATTTTTGCGTCGATTCATAACTGTTGATGAGACTTAAATTAAATTAAATCAAATTTAATTAAATAATTAAATAATTTATTAATTAATTAAATTAATTAGAACACCGTTATGAGAAATGTATCAGTGTTGATGGAGATTATGTTGAAAAATATAGCAAAAAAAAATTTAAAAACATCGTTTTTCTTGGTCAGGTCGGAAACTTTTCATCCCACCCTCGTACTACATGTGTTAACTAAATTATAAAAAATAATTATAATACGTACATTTATATATAAGTACAGTGGGTGATCGGTTAACGAACAGTTCGGACAAATCGGATAAAATGTTTTATTTTTTGAAATAAATTAACCGAAAACATATACATACTTTTTAATAACTCGCCAGCAAATAATCAACCCAGCTGAAGATAAATATTATTATAAATCTAGTCGGATATTGTTCCGATTTATTTCAGATATGGTAGATTTTGTCTGCTGCTGTTGGAGCTAATTTATAAAATATATATTTCCGGACGACGGTTGTCAAATGTTATATTCAGGATTTGGATTAAGTTATAATAATATTTTGTTTAAAATCAAAAAATAGAGTATTATAATAAATCTTTCTAACTAAAAAAAATTCACTTGAAAGATATTCACTTGGTTTGATACGATTAAAGAATTTCCGCCACATTTTTCTAGAAAAAAATTAAAACAAATTTCCACAAGAGTGAATATATTCATTTTATATTTGGTTAAATAAAATTATTCTCTTGACCACAAAAGTGGAATATTTCTGATTTCTAAGGGGAGGAGAAAGATAGAGGTTTACTCAACTTTACTACAAAAATTAATTAATTGGCAATTAATAAAATTTATTAATTGAATAAAAATTAATTAAGAGTAGTCAAATTATTAATTTTAAAATTTTAATATTAAAAGATGCAACTTTCAAACTTGTTTAGAGTCTTTGGTATTTACTAGAATTTAGGATCCAAAACACAGACTACCGTTATCGAAATAAGATGACATTGACATCATTGATAGTTAGAGAAGATTTCTCATAACCTCTATTAACCTCTAGTGTACTCATAAGAATAAAAAGAATAAAAAGACTATAAAGAAATAAATTTCGGTGAAACCAATTGAAAAATGACTTTAAGTTTGGACGCAGTGAATTAATTGAATTAGGAGAGTACGCCTCAACGACATTCCTCAAAAACCTCTCTTTTGGCTATTTTACTTTCTGCTGAAATTTAAAGGGTTAAAATAAATAGTAATTTCTTGAATATATTTTTAAGGAAAAACTTTTTATCGCCCTTAAATATTAAAACCATGAAAAGATTTAAAGAAATGATTCTTAAAGTGATTTAAGCGGTTAAATCGATTTCATTTCATTTGCTTTTTTCTTAGGATTTTATGACAGTGCTTCAATGAATGAATCATTTTGGGTTTTTACTAAATATATATATATATATATTTATAAATTCTTGTCTTCTGATTCTATCATACAAATTATTGTCATCAGATATATATCAATATTGCATTTGCTCTAATGATAGATGTGATTGTAAAGTGCATTTTATTTTTTCGCCAAAACGTTACATAATTTAATTTGAATTTTATGAAAATATTCTAGATCGAAATATTCTTAATTTATGTTTTTAACGCGATTTTAAATAAATCTATAAGGTCATTAGTAACGATTTTTTTAAATGAGTTTTTAACTTTGATTTTATATTGAATTAATTATTATATCATAATCCTATTAAAAATATATTGAAAAAATACAAAAGAATAAATGTAGAATAGAATATGATGACTTTATTGTTGAAAAACCAATTTTATACATTATATTTTTATTCATCAAAAATATACCAATATATACAAATTCTAAATATTAAGTAAATAATTAGTTAGAAAAAAAAATAATATTTAAAATAATACAATATAATTTTGTATTTAAATATATATATACATATTACTATAAGTAATTTGTACAAATGGTTTATTTTCTTTATTAATTATTTAGGAAATCTTGAAATGAAATTGTCCCTTGACACATTATTTCATTAATTAATTCAATAAATAAAAATAAGTATTTATTAATTATAATAATAATTATTTAGGGTTCTAGACGAGATTGTTTAAACTTTCTTTGATTATAAACTTTATTATTTAATTATTTTAGATATGAATAAATGTAATAATTTACATTCCATTATTATGTATATGTATTAACTCGATAGTTAATATTTAGTTACATAATTATCTCTATCTCTTTTATTATTTTTACTTAACGATATCTCCTTGGAAAATAAAGTGAAGTTATAACCGTAAATTTGGAAAAAAAATATTGTTTTAGGATATATAAAATCTGAAATTTGTATCTAGATAATTTTTCTAATGATGAATTTATTCAATAAAATAAAATCTACTTAATATTATAATGATATTCAAATATACATATATAACTGTATATAAATAAACGACGTAAAGTTACAATAATTTATATAATATTGATAGTCAGAATTCAGAATGCTTAAATATAAAAGTCAAATAAGTTGACCGACGGTTTGAAGTAAATTAATTTCCAGCTACAGAAACAATTTCAAATAATTTTAATATATCTATTAATGTAATAAAAAAACAGATATAGATATAACATAAATATTTTTAATTTTATTTTATTTATAATATATATGTAAGACCAGGCTGTGACGTCATGAAGGGCTGGATGACGTCATATAATTTTAAATTAAGAAAAAACTAACAAAGATGATTTTCCCGAGGATAAAACCAATACAAAGTGCATGATTCGTGGAGATATGTAAAAAATCTCCTCATGTGAAATTTGGTGTGAAAATAACCCTTCCCTTCCTATCGTCGATCGCTAATACTACCACTTCCGGTTTCCGAATTTGCACCAAAAGTTGATCAATTTATCCTACTGATTCATTAAGTAAATATTTACCAAATTTCATCAAAATCCGTTGAGCCGTTCAAGCTGTACACATCTATAAGGACGGACGGACAGACATCATGCTAAAAATACTTTTTTTCTTTTAAGAAAATGCATGATTCGTGGAGATATGTAAAAATCTCCACATGTGAAATTTGGTGTGAAAACAATACCTCCCTTACTATCGTCGGTCGGTAAAAAGAGAGGAAAATAGGGACAGATCTCAGATAATTCGTTATAACTTAGTATAAAGATACTTGATATAATAATTATATTAGGAAAACGAATAATTTGCAAGAAAAGAAGAATTCTTTCTATGGATAAAAAGTTTGTTTAAAAAAATAAAACTACATTTTATAGTTAAACTGAAAGCTGATTATGTTATGATAAATAATCTGACAAATTTCAACTGACATAATCTTACAAGGGAATTAAACTTATGCTAGGTGTTATAATTCAATCAATATTTTAGCTCTCATATTAACTTTTAAAATAATCTATAATATTAATATGTATACTAAATAAATACATACAAACTTGCACACAGACAGATCCAGTTAAGTTATGAGCACAGACCATAATTATGAGTTTATGGCTAACGAGATAAAAAAAAAAACCTATACCTTTTTCAAAGTAAAATTATTAATACAGATAAAAACATTTTTTATTGATTTTAGTATAATTATTTATTTATAAGTATGGAATGTTTATTTATTTATACCTTCAATTTGACAGAAACCTTTTTTAAATTATTTTAAATTATAAATGAAGAGAGAATGAGGCAGATTCAAATTCATGAATTGGCAAATATGGAAGATGAAAAGATGAGGTAGGGGGGAGATAGGACCGATTTCAAATCTAACTTAACTATTTAATGATTGGTCTATAAAAGAGACGATTGAAGAAGTGTAATTGTTGCGGACAAGAACTTTCTAGTTATATAGATAGGATAGTTTGTTAAATTGATAAAAATATTAAATAAATAATGATATTAGGTCTCGCAAGAAACACCCCAAATTATATTTGGAAAATGGAGACGGGAAGAAATAAAATGGTCATTCGACAAACCAAAATAATTGGAAAATATACATTAAGAATATTAGAAATGGAAGATGAAAGATAGCCAAAAATATGCTTAAGGAACATTTTAAGAAATATTAAAAACGATAACGAGACAGTCTGGGGCGCAAATTTTAAACAAAAATGGGAAAAGTGGGGGGAACCTGGAATAATTATAAATTTGGAAGTTTGGAGCAAGGAAGAAATCACCAACAGAATGGAAGAAGGTTTAAAAAAAGGTTTAGAGCAAGAAATACAAATAAAGTGGGAGAGGATTGGAAGATCTACCTACTTCCCCCACTATAAGAAAATAAAGATGGAGCTGGGGTTAGAGAAATATCTGATGGAGAAGCAAGTCCAAGACTGGAAGAAGAAAGTCTGGGCGCGAGCTTGATGTGAAAATATCTACAGTAATCAGGAAGGAAGAGACGAGGAAGCCTGGGAGATCCTGGAGAAGAAATTAACATCGGGAGTAATACAGGACCACATCATTGAGTTGCTGGCCAAAATGGAAGAAAAGGGGAAGAAAGAAAATAAAAAATGAAGTACATTAAAATTTATGTAGTTTTTTGTTTGGTTATGATATGTATATATGTTAAATTATGTATAGCCTGAAGACCAAAATGGTCAAAGGCGAAAAACGAAATCATTAAAATAAAACAAAAAAAAAATATTAAATAAATAAACACAACTTAATATATATTTATGTTGTAATAATTAGATAATATTTAAATTGATGATATTGATCTAAATAGGGATTTTTGAATGGTGTAATTCAAAATGTAACATCCCTGGGGTTTCAAATTCCTGAACGACGGAAATTTATCTACAATGTAATTATTGCAGAGGTAGTTAGTTCTCTGGCCATTTTAAACCCAATTGAGTGACCTCCTATTGGATCTGAATGGTTGAGGGTCGAGGGTGAAGATTGGAATTGGCAAACCTTTCTCTCCCATCAAATAAAAATTTCCAATACATTCAATATAATGCCAATACCGTTTTTTTTTTCTATGAATAGACATATGATATCCTATATATTTATATCTATGCCTTTAAATTTTCTCTTTATAAGAGAAATAATTATATAATTAGGCTAAAATAAATTGAAGTTTATAATTACATTGAGTATTTTTTTTTCTATTTCAGGGATGTGGAGCACATTTAATTTATTTTAAATTAATTTAGTTTTAAGTTAAATATAAATAAGACATCAATGGAACAATTTTTTGAGATTTGTATGATGTGTATTGTTGCTGTTCGCATTCACACACACAAAATAGAAATATTTTTTTGTAAAACGTGTATTCACACCAAATCGCTATTTGGCATAGTTAATTTAATTTATATATATATATATATATATTGATGAATACCTAAATATATCAAAGGAAGTAAAAATGAATAAAAAATGATATAATACCTAAATATATGACAAATTTATGAAATCATAAATTCATTAAAAAGAAAAAATATGAACCTCACCCTAAAATGGAATAATAT
The DNA here is from genome assembly GCA_963082975.1 of Labia minor. NCBI lineage: Eukaryota > Metazoa > Arthropoda > Insecta > Dermaptera > Spongiphoridae > Labia > Labia minor. The sequence continues at coordinate 66,563,212 of OY720347.1, forward strand.
ATCATTAAGAATATTGAAATGAAACATGAATTGCCGATTTGTCGGAGTATATAATATATCTAAATTTATATTTATATAATAAGCGTTAAGTTCTTTATATTAAAGGGTGTTTCATAAAGTACAAGGTTTTTTAATTGCGCGGGATTTTTTTGTTTGAAGATTGTCAGCACTGTTCCTATCATTTTCGTTATCTATTATCACTCCGATTAGAAGACCATTTGTCGTTTTTCCATTTTGTAGCCATGGAGCGGTTCAGTATCGAGCAACGCATTCTTATTGTGAAAACTCATTATTAAAACGGGGAGTGCTACGCAGAGACTATCCGTAAACTTCGCGCGATCTTTGGACGTGACAATGCCCCGACCGCAACAACAGTTTCGAGGTTGGTACAGAAATTCGAAGAATCTGGGTCAGTCGCAACCAGAAAATCGCCCGGTCGAAACCGTAATGTTCGAACGCAAATAAACATTGTGGTAGTGCAAGACAGTGTGAAAGTGAGCCCCCCTACAAGATTCAGTTGACACAAGAGCTGAAACCAGCAGATCATTCAAAACGGCGAAGATTTTGATTAGACAACAAGAGGACGATAATTTTTCAAAAAGTTTACGTGAACAAACCTCAAACGATTACCGAACTGAAGATGAAAATTCAACGGGTAATCGGCGAAATCGACAGGGACGTCTTTGAAAGAGTTATCGTTAATTTCAACAATCGGATGACTGCCTGCAGAGAAAGTGGAGGTGGACATATGCTCGATATAATTTTTCATTATTAAATCGAAGTATATGTTGAATGAAATTAAATAAAAATTTTGAATTTTGCTTCGATTTTGGCTGATTTATTGCATTTTTAAACACTGCGTACTTTATGAAACACCCTTTATTAGGTGCTTTTATTTGAATAAATATTCTAGTAATATATATATATATATATATACATACGATATTAAAATCCATTAGATAAATGATTTAACACTTTTTTCCTTTTAATTCACAAATTTGTTCATTGATTTTTCTAGAAATTCTATTTATCGCTTTTTTCAAAGAAATTGCAACGTCATTATATATAATCGAAAAACAAGATTTATAATTTGTAAATTTAATTTAAAAAAAAATGTAATAATTAATAAAAATATATTAAATATAATAGTTTCTAATCATTTTTATAAATGATTGTAATCTGAAGTTGAAGATAATAAAAAGGACTGTATCAAAGAAAAAGAAAAATTAAAATTTATATACCTATTCTTTTTTGGGATGTATTATATTATATGGTGGATGGAAAGAATAGTCTATGATTTTAGAAGATGAGAATAGTTTCCTGGTGGTTGCAACATTTATGAGCCGAAAATGGATGAGACTTTTGGGAAATGGCGAAGATTGTATAAGGTGAAATTGAAATCTCCAAACATAGTTAAAATCATAAAATTGAAAAAGTTTCCATAAGGAAGAAAAAAAAGATTAGTGAGACACACAGACAATTGTTTATTGAGAAATCATTTGGGAAACAATCGAGGTGTAGAAGAACAAGGTTAAAGAACAATATAAAATCAAATGAGCTGCTATTCGTTTATTTTTTTTAATGATATTATAATAATTTGCATAATTTTATGTTAAAGAATAAAAGATGAAAAGGGTAATTGATTAAAGAATATATTATTACAATATAGAATATAGAGCCAGAGAGACAAAGAGACATCTTTTATTAATTAAATTATATTTGCTTGTTTAGAATATTATTTGGGGGAGAGGTACTTTATTGAAAACCTTTCAGATATTTTGAATGAATCAATATCTCAGCAAGATTGAGTCGTCCAACTTTAGCTTTTAAGTTTAAGAAGAAAGTTTTCATATTGAATTTCCGAAATGAAAAGAGCGTTGATGTTTTATATAGAATGAAAGTTGAAAAATTGTTAATTAATTCATGTTGAAAAAGAAATGAATACAGATTTCTTCGCTTTGGAAATTTAACAAAAAAGTGAAAAAAAAAAAAAATTATGAATTAAATTTTAATTTTAATCATAATTTTTACTTCTGAATTATTAGAAAATATACTTTATTTATTTTTTAAGTTCTCGAGTGCTTCAAATACAGTTTAAAGAAAATAAAAATCCAATTATGTATTTTGGTATTTATCTATGTATTAATGTCCCTAAAGACTACTTCTAACAATTTTTAAAAAGTTTTCTATCTGTGTAAAACTCTAACATCTAACTCATAAAGAGTTTGCTCTATTGAGTTTAAGTTTGGTAGCCAAGTTATAAATACTCATAAAAGGGTAGCTAATGTTTCAAATGACATCAAGTAATATGTCCGGCATTGGTGGTAATTTTAATACATATTTAGTAAATAAAAATATAATGTAAATAAATAATAATTATTATTAGAATCTGAAATTATTGAGAAATTAAATTTCGCTAACTAATTTTATGAAAATGCACAATTTTTTTTAATAAATAATAAATCTTTAGAATTCTGACCACCAGAGCAGCACCTATCTATAACCCCTGCCATATATGCAACTAGTTAATCGAATGAATTATATTTTTATGAACATTGATCATTTATATTAAACAACGGGTCTGATCCTAAATGCAGTCTTGTAAATTTACAACAAAAATCTGATTATATACCCACGATGGCCAAACCGTGGCTCTTTTCGAGATTATTGTGGGTCGGTTAAAAAATTTAAAAAGTTATGACACAATATGGCTCTAAAAAAGGTAAAATTTTTTCCTGATATGGCTCTTAAACATTTTCAATTTCTCAATATGGCTCAAATTCCGAGAGAACAAGCCCATTGTTTCCTGAGGGGGACCATTTCTGCCACGTTGGATCCGTTGGGGTCCAGTTAATCCGTTGGAAACTCGAAGGGTTTCCAAAGCCAATTGATATCTGGATCAATTGGCAACCAATCTGCAGCAGGGCGATCATCCAAGACACGCGAGACGGCGAATTCCCTTTCCCAATCCCCGTGATCAAAATCAGATAAGTCGACTTATATCCTCCCTTTTGAATTATAAATAATTTTAGATTTAAATTGTTATATATATTTAGATTCTTCTAAATATAATTAATATTTTTACATTTAAATAAATTTGTTATTAAAATATTGTTAAAATTTGATTACAGTTTTTATTTAGCGATCTTTTATCCATCCCGAATCTTTAATATCTTAAAAAGACCTTTTTATACAGTCCACCCAATTTTCAAGGTGCGATAGAAGTGAAGAGGTATCAATCGTATTGTTATTAATCCCTCTTTTTAGCCCTTCGAGCAAAATTAAATAGATATACATCCCATTTCATTTAATTCCACTTTCGATTTTCAGGAACAATAGTTTTCTTTTAATTATTTAGGCCTTACAAGCCATTATTAGATGTATTAAGCGGATACGGATAAATTTTTAGAGAATATTTTTAATATTTAAGAATTAATTAAATTCACATTAAAATTAATTTGTCAATTATAAATTTTATTTTTAAGAAATCTTTAAGTTTCTTTTAAATTTATTTAAAAAAAAAATATAAAAAAAAATTAAAGCTTTAGCAACTTTATGGAAGACAGTTTAAAAGGGAAAGGGAGCAGGGAAGAGCTTAATTATAAATTTCAACTTTTGAACGATTGTTTAGCGATGAGTTGGGGATTTTGGGTGAGTTAACAAGTTTCTAAAAGAGTGAAGAAAACTTTGTCTCATGTACTTTTCATGTCAAGATGAATGTAAACATGTTGCCTTAAGGGTAAGGACCTCCCAAACGATAAATCCAATTTTTCATCAAAAGTGGACCTTTTTGTTTCTTTTTTTTTTGGTAATAATAATCCATTCTTTCGTTTGTTTTTTTTCTTATTGTTTTTTGAATCATTTCTTTATAAAAAAGAATTGAAATTTTGCATCTCAAGGCTTATTTTTTTATTATTTTCCTATAAATAAATTGAATAAGAATAACGGAAAACGATACACTTTGAATGGTACTCTTACTCTCTTTTTTTTAAAAAAAAAATTATAGATTATTGAAAGATTTGTTATTAAAATGAACAAAATACAAGAAAAATATATTTTTTTAATGTAGATTATAATATTTTTTTCTTATTCTGTTTATGTAGTGTCAAGTGAGAAAAAAATCAAATACAATTTTGGCTCGTGGAATTGTAACACATCCCTGTGCAAATTTCATTCTACAACCCACCATTCTTCAAAATGAATATTTAATATTTATATATTTTTCTAATGAAAATTTATCTAAATATAAAAAAAAAATAAATATTATTTATCAAAATAATGATATACATTTTTTAAGTTAAAATTCAAGTGTTGAGTATTATAATAACAAAATAAAAATAAATTCTAAAACATAAATAAAGATGTAATGAAGAAGATGATTTATCTTGTTTTTTTTATGCAAATTTTACAAAAATTTATTTAATATTCAAAAGTCTGACTTCACTTCTCTTTCGTTTGATATTAATACAATCAAATTATTTAATTGTGTTTTGAGATAATAATTATTTATTAATTGGAGTAAAGATCTATTGCCTGTAGCAACAGCAATTGGACCAGTCAGCAAAATTCTAAGGATCCAGAATAAATTGAATAATTTTCTATGCAAACTAGTGTTATAATTAAACTTAAAAATTTCTATGCACATTTCCTAGGTTAAACTTTTAGCCAGTTGCTTCAAACGTAAAACGAGTTGCAAAAGTGTACGTGAATAATCTAACAAATAAATTATTTTAATTAATAAAAAATCAACTTCCTTTATTTTTTTCTCCATGTGTTTTATATATATATATTTATTTTTTGCTACCTGTAGGATACAATTTAAATTTCACTTTCGTTTATGCTTCTCTGCATTGCTACCCAAGAGAATAGATGTTATCTATCCTATTTGCAAGACGATAAACAGTAATTCACTCTACATGTTCGTAAAATGCCACTTCAAACGAAACATTCAACCTTAATATGCATTCAATCTTGAAATTATTTATATTATTACTTTGCACTTGTTAGATATAATTAAATAATATTAATAAATATTATTATTATTAATTCATTATTTTATTTTATTATATGATAATTGTGTAATAATCATAATAACATTAAAATTTTAAAACGGTTTATTAGGGTCTGACTAGAAATAGGTTGTTTGGAAAATTGCAAGCTCTTACAAAATAGACGACCTGGTTTCCCTTGAATTTCCCGACAATAATAGGAAAATGTAATGGAGGAGTTTATCCAAGCGATCCCTTCCTTGCCATTCCTTTAAATCGGACATTTTAGAAGGAAATTGTTGCTTTAACAACAGCAGAGGATGTCCTTTTCTTTAAAGAACGATAGTTTTTCAATTCTTTAATATCAATAAAAATATTATTACGAGTACAAATTAAGACACAATATATCTATAAATATAAAGGAGAGTGTTTGTTTGTATGTATGTAATTTTTTACTTTTTTGCTGTCATAGAAACAAAAAAAAAAAAGAAATTTCTTACTTAACCGGCACTTATGCATACACGTAATGTATGATGGAATTGAGGCAGGAAATAAGATGGGGATTGAAATTAATAGGGATAAAACATAATATTTAGTAAGAGAGAAAAACATTATTAACACACAAAGTCTTAACATACAAAATGTAGAAAAATTTAAATACTTAGATTCTACAATTACAAAGGATAATAATATTGGATAAGAATTTAAATCGAGGTCACAATCGGATAACGTCTGTTATCATACAGTAAAGAGGCTTAACTCATCAAAACTTTTATCAAAATGGATGAAAATTGAAATATTTTAAACAATTATTTTGCCTGTTGTATTATATGGGTGGTCGATGTTCTTGGGAGCAAGTAGATTTAGAGAATTTGATATTAGGATTGTTTGCAGCATTTAAGGACCAAAGAAAGATGAGATCACCGGGCTATGGCGGAGATGGCCTAACGAGGAATTACATGACCTCTATGCATCTCCAGATATAGTTAAGGTTATTAAGGTTATAAAATAAAGAAGGCTGGGATGGGAAGGGGTCATGGCTAGAATGGTAGATTAAAGATCTGCGAAATATATTTGGAAAAACCGATTGGGAAACGTCGTGAGGGATTGGGAAGACCAAGAACGTAGTAAGTGGACAATGTAGCAAGGGACGTGGGACAGAAGGGACAGGGTAGGAGTTAGATGGTTATAGCTCAGGATTGGGGGTTACTTTCGAGATCCGTAGAGCCACAGGGATAGATAGATTGATATAACAAATACAATAGTAATATATAATTAATTTACTGATTAAATTAAAATATCTTTTAAATAAGAAAACCAACAGAAATGATAATATCATGTAATATACAAAATGGATGAAAACCTTTTACATACAGACTTTCAACGAAATACTATGTATTACTTCGGGGGTACAGGGGGCGGAGCCCCCGTCTAGATGAGAAGAGCGCCTTCGGCGCTCTGATCAGCTAGTATACCTATATATATATATTGTCGTATGAGTTGGGTTATGTTATAATTGGGTTTTAAAATTAATAAGTTTAATGTTGAATTTAATTTGGTAGCATTCTGGTTAATTTTGAATAGAAAATAGTTTGGTGAATCCAGCGACGGTTGATAAGGGAAAGAGTAAAGTTGAATTCATTTACAAGAAAAATCGGATATAAATTAAGTTAGAATTAATATTTAATAATAAAAGGATTTAACATAGTCATAATTGTTATCATAAGAAATTATAAAGAGGTAATTGATTATAGAATAAAGTAATTTATATAATATTAGAAATTAAATCAGTTTGTAATTAATTAGCAATTACAATTTTAAGCTTAGCTGTTATTAATAATAAGAATAGTTGGAGCAAATAGAGACATGAGTCTTCAGTTAGTGTTTCAGGTTTCAATGAGACATTTACTATGGGCTGGCGCGATTGCTGTGGGGGTGGAAGTCGGCCGCGATGTCTTCTCCTGAAATCCACTTAGTGATGATTTGTCACTCTCCTATCTATTCAAAAGAAATTGTCCTTACATCCATAAGGAAAACTATTCATCCCCTCTCTGCTAACTTTCAAATAACTCACCCCATCTTGAAGACATGTGTTCCTTGGTTATTTCTCGCAAATATTGATAATCATATGTCAAGTAATTTATGAGTTTTAAAATGAAGGAATTCATGAAATATTTTCTCTTCTTCAATTGAAAAATATTTATTTTTATCTTTTTGGCAATTTTTCCAGGTCTATTGTTCTATTAAAAATTTTAAGAAACATGTCATGAAATTTATTATTATTTATGAGTTTAATTCATCATAATAGTTTCCATTTTTTAATCGTGAACATTTCTTTATATCGTCCACATGTCTTCGACCGAAACTGTAAGTGGAGGTAACCATGTCAATGTCTGTTATAAATGTTAATTATTAGTATTTTTAGTGTATTTCTGTATTAAAGGGCATATTTAAGCATATTTATTATATATAAACATGTATACATATACATTTCTATAATTAATAATTTTAACTTAAATAAAAAAAACAACAAAATAATTCTCAAATTTTGGACAAACATTTTAATAATTATTAAATTATTAAATTAATTATTAAATAAAATGATCTATAAAGTAAGAAATTTATTCTTCTAGTTATTTATTATCATTCAATATAAAAAGATTAAGATTTGATTAATTAATTGTTTTCTATGAAATAGTATTTTTGATCATTTCTAAAAACAAAAAAAAAAAAAAAATTCAAAAATACAAAACAATTTTTGACCTTTTATATTATCTATGTATCGAAAACCATCCCAACGGGATATATTTTTTTATAATTAACTGTCAACATCCGATTCTTGAAGATAATTTTCATCATACTTTAAAATCTGTTTTAACGTAAAATACTTGAGGAAACTGAATGTTAACTGAAATTGATTCTTTGTTATGAATTATTAATAAATAAAATACAGTCCACTGAAAAAAATGAAAATAAAATGAAAAAAATAAATTAAATGACTTTTAAAATATAAAACTGAACATAAAATGAAAGTTATTATGTCAAATCTAATATCATAACCAAAAAAAAATGATAGCAATAAAAAAAAACATTTAGAAATATTAGATACATACTATACTTATATGCTAGATGTAGGTTACATTTTCATCAAAAATATAAAAAAAATCTGTGTATCATAATATAATAATAATAATAATAATCATTATAATAAATCACTTTACCCATACCTATCATTTATTCTTTGCTTATTTTCCTTGTTTTTAGAGGGTTATGAGAGGGTCTATGAATCTCTCTCTTATTACTTCACTACAACCATATTCAATTATATCTAAAAGTTATATATAAAAGTTAATTATATTAATAAATTTTTAATTATCTCCTTCATTGTAAACTAAGATCAAGTCACCCAGAATTCGACCAAAAGGTTCTTAAGAAAATATTAGTTATTTATTATATGGTCAGTGACCATATTGAAGGTTTGTACCCTTGTAAGTTGAACATCGCTGGTCTTCGAGATGTCCCACCCATACAACCGGGAGCAGGACAATGACATTTATCGTCATGGTATGATACGTATGGTTTGCAATATAAAGGGTGTTTCTTTTAGAGGTATAGAACTTTAAATTGCAATAAAACAACGATGGATTATTCGATTGACATGAATTTTATTTATACGAAAGATAATCTTGTGGCATTACATTTTATATATGATTTCTGGCATATGACCGCCACGGCTGGCTCGGATGTAGTCCAATCTGGACGTCCAATTTTCGATAACTTTTTCCAACATTTTTGGCCGTATATCGGCAATAACACGGCGAATGTTGTCTTCCAAATGGTCAAGCGTTTTTGGCTTATCCGCATAGACCAATGACTTTACATAGCCCCATAGTAAGTAGTCTAGCGGTGTTAAATCACAAGATTTTGGAGGCCAATTCACAGGTCCAAAACGTGAAATTAGGCGGTCACCAAGCGTGTCTTTCAATAAATCGATTGTGGCACGAGCTGTGTTACATGTTGCGCCTTCTTGTTGGAACCACATCTCCTGGACATCATGGTTGTTCAATTCAGGAATGAAAAAGTTAGTAATCATGGCTCTATACCGATCACCATTGACTGTCGGGTCTTCCTCAATGCTACGCTCTACAGTAGCAATAGCTTCTTCTGTACGCACAGTACGGCGTCTCTGGGGATGCGAGTTATCAATAACAGTAAACGTGGTGAGAAAACGTTCCATGGTTAATCGAATTAACTGCTCTGATGGACGATTTTGTCGACGATAAAATGGACGTAGTGCACGATACGTATTCCGCACAGCACCATTATTTTCGAAATAAAATTGCACTATTTGCAAGCGTTGTTCAGGCGTGAGTCTATTCATGATGAATTGCCAAACCAAACTGAGAATAAATCACTTGACAGCTGTTAAATCGGTCGTCAACTTGAACAGTAAAGTTCTATACCTCGAAAAAAAAACACCCTTTATTACATACGTCCCTGTGAGATGATACCAAATATTCAAATACATTTTCTGCTATTCTGATACCCTGTGGTAATCCTTTTGTTTAATGAAATAATTGATTGATGGATTTAAATATTTTAGAGAACTTTTCCAATGAGATGTATATAATAAGAGAATGAACTGGTTTGATTATATTTGTTTATCGTTTGCATTGGTTAATTTTTTTTTATTTACTATTTGATTTAATTAATATAACATCATTTGTTTAAAAATTTAAAAAAAACATATTATATTATATGTAAGGGAGCAAAAATCCTATGTATTTTAAATAAATAATTATATTTTGAAGAGTTTGAAGGGTTAAAAACGTCATAGAGAGAGAGAGAGACCGAATTTTTCTCAATTGAAACGCATCGAATTTTTAGACTGAATGGTTCCAAGTGCTTATAAATTGATTGAGTATAATAATGTTAATAGTAAGATGATTTCCTTTCATTCTCTTTAAAAGCTTCTTTTCTAAGAAAAATTTAATAAGTTTTCAAAAAAGTATTCATTGAAAAATAATTTTTATATGGTCTGTGTTCTATAATCTATACTATCAACCCTTAATGAAAAATCCAAAAATTTTATGATAATTTCAATTCATATAGAAAGGTTTTTTAATTTGATTATTCAATTTCTTCAAATATTTTTATTTATTTTTCTTTGTGAATCTTTTAGTAATCTATTATTTCATATTAATGTTTGGGTGCCTATGTATATATAATTTATATATATATATATATATAATGAATGTATACAATTTATAAATTTTAAAATTTTCAAATATATATGACTCTCTTATTAATTATGATTTAATAAAATCTGATGATGAGAGAGTGACTTATGAGGTTCAGCTACAGCTTCGAGAAACGCACCTCGTGACGTCACAAAGACGCCATTGATCAGTGCACAGCGTTGCCACGTCATGCCTTATACACACCCACACCATTATTCAACAACACAAACATTTTAGTTAAATCATTTGCATTAGAATTTTAACTCAGTTGATCTGGAAATATATACCATATTTTTTAAATCTATAAATATATTAAAAATTTATATATTTGTTTTATTTAATATTTTAATTGATTTTTAAAAGGGTTATCTATCAAATAGAATCTATGAAAAAATAAATATTAATTGTAACTTAAAATTGTATATATTATTATTTGCTTATACTGGTAGGGTTTCCAATTTATATCAATGGCCATATACAAGAATATATAAGCAAATGAATAAGCAAAATGATTAAAGAAAAGTTACGAAAAGGCAAATCCTAAGTAATGGACAATTTCATAAATATAGAATATTTAGAAATTATCTAAGGTTGAAGTGACGAGAAAATTAAGGAAGAAAATAAATTTTCTAAAGTAGGATACATCTCTTGATATTTTATTTGTATTGTGAAGTCACTTGTTGAATTAGTGTTGAAGGAAAAGAGTTGACAAAGATTGATTTTTTGCTTTATTTTTATTATTATTTTTTTTTAATTTATTAATTTATTCTTAGACAATCTATTTTTTTTATTCTATCTAAATTTTGTTATATCGATAAATGGATATGAAATTTCATTAATTGGACAGAATTCAAATAAATTAGAAAAAAATTAGAAAAACATTAGGTTACGCAGACGATTTTAATATATTAGGAAAATTAATAAATTCATTAAAGGATCTTTTAACTAGAATAACTCTGAAAAAATGTGTGAAAGATTGTGGAAATATCATTTTTTGTCTAAATGGTCTCATATGCGATCAAGAAATCTTCATATGTGTTTCTCAACCTTTTTGGATAAAAATTGCATGATAATCCCTAATATAAGGTAGGTACACTTGGTGATACTTATTAAAAAATCGATTTTCAGAATCTAATCGCAAAATCATCTTACCTTTGTTTTTTATAGAATCATATTGAAAAAAAGCGCCCCCCAAAAGCGTATAGACAAATAATCGCCTCCTTTAAGAAGTCGATCGTCCAGGTTGAGAATCACTAATGTAGATAGTTTAGAAACAAATGCATTTAAAATTGGTGAGATATGAATCAGATGTCGAAATGATGACTGATCAGGAATTTGAACTTTGAAAATTTTACCTTTTTTAAAAATAAATTGTGCATTTCATTAAAATTATGGTAATTGTGTGAATATTTGGGAAAATCTATTTATAGATTTAATTTGAAAAAAATATATTTAAATTCACTCTTTTGTATTATATAGATATATAAAATGGACTGAAAATAACTTTATTTTGAAATGTTTACAACTACTATATAAACATATATTAAAATTTTGTAATGTAAAATTAAGTATAGATCTAATGATAAGAACAATTGGTCAATATTTATGATATGATATGTAATTTTCTTCATTTCTTTCTAACTAAAGATGAAAAAAAAACTAATTGAATTTTTTTTATTATTATTAATATATATGATTTAATATAATTTATAAATTATTTTATGATATTTTATTTTTATATCTGTCCCTGGTGATTTATTATTTAATATTGATGTTTAATAAATAATTCTGCCAATTAAATTTCAATATAATACTATCCCTGAATATTATTCATATTATACCCGTACGTATTTCATGTTTTCGTTTATTAATTTAATTTTTTTTTTATTTTTCAGTTAATAAAATATGTATTAGAAGAATATATATAGATGATAAAAAATCCCTTTGAAAGTGATGCTTCTGCATTTGATTAGAGTTGATTAATTACCTTAATAAAATTCAAGCGAATTAATTTTATATTTAAACATTCTATGTCAACATTTTATTATTGGATTAAAAAAAGACAAAAAAGAGATTATTGATCTTCAGTGGTTGTTTTATCATGGACTTGAGAGAAAATTCTAAAAGAGAGATCACTGACAAGAGACAGAGAAAGGATGACTTTGTTGTGTGAAAAGAATTGAGATTAAAGAGGGCTTAATCTCAATTTAAGTATTCTACAAAAGAAATAGAGTGAAAGAAAAAAAGAAATTAGAGTTTGGGGGGTTGGGGAGCGAAACGGTTGGGAGAGAAGGTGATATACAAACGTCTGTCTACCAAACCACGATCTAAACTGTCTTCTTGGTGTTTAATCTAAAAATCATCGGAAGACATTATTTTCACTAAATCTTAGAATTAAATATGGGTACATACTTGCATTAATCTCTTATCTAATCTCGGTTTTTAACTGCAATGTGAAAGGTGTTTCATAACATTTTTTAAATACCAGGTAAAAAACAAAAGGGTTTTGTTTTTCAAAATTTTATTTTTAATTTGAATACATATTGTCTTAAGCCATAATAATCCTAATCAAATTGACAAAAAAGAAGATGATATAGAGATTGTGAGAGAAAAAGAGTCAGCAAAAAATTAATCATAACATTAAGTTATGATTGATAATAAAGAATTATTATATTATATTATTCTTAGAAAATTCATCGATTTTGGTTAGAAAACATTTAGTAGGTTTTTTTAGGATTTATAATTTTCACTAATGTAGTTGGTAAATCAGACTAACGTTTTTTTCGTCATATTCAGTGGCTAATTTTTTTTTTTTTACCGGAACGCTTTCCGGAAAAACAAGCCGGTTCGTTCCGGTTCGGGTTCGGTTCAACCCCTTGTTTATAATAATACATATAAAAATTCGTCAAAAATTAGAAAAAAAAAATCAGCAATTCTTTTTAATTTTTTTTCAATACGTCAGCCAATTCATGTTATCAGAAATCATCTTTAGTTCCGAAACGCGTTCCTGTCCAAAAAGGAAGTGCCGGAACGACGTTCCGGAGCGTTCCGGGCGTTCTGGGCTCGACAACACCACTCATATTGATGCCAATTTTTTCTTCCCAATATTATATAAAAATAAATTAATAATCTTAATTGACCCCTCTTAATATGTAATTTGTAATAAACATAACAATTAAGTTTATAATTATGATCAAGACAGTCAAGACGAACTAAGGCTAAAGTGGGCCCTAGGCAACATTGTAATTCCAGGCTTATTTTTCAGTCATGACCCATACTTCGTGTTGGGTAGTTTAGTTATCAAGCATATAGTATGTAGGCCTATTTAATCATCGGATTCCAAGAAAAAAAAGGGAAAATAATATATAAGTAGAAACATTTTGGGGCCCAAAAATTATGGGCCCTAGGCTCTTGCCTAGGCCTTAGTCCGCCCCAAAATTATTTCAATTTTGGGGGATTTCAATGCTCTTAAGTTATGAAATCAAGTATTTTTTTATTGTTTATTATAATAATTATTAATAAGTTTTAAAATTTTTAATATATAGATTGATTTGTGTGTGTGGAATTATGTTCATATCTTATCACATCATTGCTGTTTGAAGATCTTTAAGACCCATTAAATGGCTTCTCAAGTGGAAAGTTAAACGTTTACAAGTGAATAGGACTAATCAATGGAATGTTTCCCTTTTGAATCTTTTATGATAGCCTCCTCTTTAAGGGGGAGGGAATATGTAGATGTGAAAGGGGTGATGCAGCAGAGGAGACGTAGGTAGGGTATTTGGAATATCTATAGTCCACACTGGTAATCGAATAAAGATGATTAATTTCTCTCGACATTAATTAGCGAAAGCACATTTGCCCGTTTCGCCTCGTCAGGCTTGTAAATGAGAGGCATCATTTGCTAGGTCAACCCCTCCTTTAAATGAGTGAGAAGGGAGAAGGAAGTGGGGTTTATAAGAGGTAGAGAGAGAGAGAAGCTGTTGATGCCAATCACTTATTCTTAGCCACAGTGATCTATTAAAATTATGTCTCCCATGTATAATTAAATTGAAACAATCTATATATTATTTAAATAACCAGAGGTTTGTTGAAGGAGAGAAATTACCCTCCCCCCAATGACCACATTAATCACTAGACAATATATATTCAATTATTTATATATCATTAATTAATTATCTATTAATAAAATCCTACTTCTTAGTTAACGAAATTGACGGATTAAAGTAAATTATTTAAGTAATGCATACTAATTTAATTTTTCATTCAAAAATAATAAATTTTTAATATTCAGATATTTATATCATTATCATTCGGCGTTCTTTCTCTCCAGATTAGATCCAAGCTCCACTTCTGAACAACTTGAAGTATTCATTAAAGAGGAGCATAAGTTGACTGATGTTAAATGTACTCAACTAAAGACAAAATTCGAAACATATGCTTCTTTCAATATAAGTATCGAAGTAGAACATTTTGAGAAACTAAACTCAAAAGCCAAGATCATTCCTCAATAAAAAACAAAATACATTATTTGACCGATAAATTGCTAGATGGATTGCTAGATGGATTGCTAAATGGATATAGGAGACGGGATTTCAATAAGATCACAGAATCCACCTACTGCCCAAACTATAAAAATCTAAAAGAAAATGATTTTTTTACAACTATCGCGTGCTCCATTGTCTAAGATAAAATTGATTTGTGAATGCAGATTAGCAAACGAAAAAATACTTCTCCTCCACTACAGTGGGAACATACATAGGGTTAACCAAGAACAACTGGGCACTATATGTAACATGCAAGAAAGAGACCTCGATCATTTGCTGTTACGATGTCCAATATATGGGAACCTTAGGGTATCTGGAGAGATTCAACCGGGAAACTGTTATGAGGGCAGATAGCGAGGAGAAAATAAATGGTCTATTCTATTATGGTTATTTATGCTGAATGAATGATTTGATTTGAATGTCCTAATTTTTTTTTTTTTTTTTGTGTGATTTTTCTGTTACCCTTTTTGGATGTATGAGTTTTTGAAGATTCTTGGATTTGATTTTTTTTTCTTTTCTGATGTATTTTTTTTTTTTTTTGGAAATCCTCTAGCCCAAATAAGGGGTGGATAGAGATATACCTGGATCTGTATATAATCTCTTAAATGAACAAATAAATAAAATACTCCAGCTCTGAGATCTTACATATTTAAATAAATAAAAATTTGTTTTTTCTTTTTACTATTTTGCCATTTTAATTTATAATTTATTAAATACATTAAATTTAATTTAAATATAATATATTATGTCATTTAATCCAATTCAAATAGCGAGATAGTCGAGTGGAAACACTCCAGCTAATTTTGTATTCTTTCTGTTTCAATTTTTAGATATATGGGTTTTTAAAAAGAATTTAATTCCTGTTATGTTAAATTTTTCTTTCTTTTTGTTTTTTTTTTGTGGTTTTCTTTTTTGTAAATGCTCTACCCCAAATAGGGGGAGGATAGAGATATACTGGGTTGTATATAATCTCTTTAATTAAATAAATAAATAAATATCATTATCATTTGAGGAATTTAAAATAATTTGAATTTAAGAAGTTATTTAAACATCTTAATTGAAATATCTGAATCCATCTTTTTTTAAAATTTAAAATAGAATTTGTATATACAGTGGTGCCTCACACAACGAACTTAATTCGTTCCAGGAGCAAGTTCGTTATGCGAAAAGTTCGTTATGTGAAAAGCAAGGGGATGCAATACAACGGCAGCGATCGTGGAAGCTCGGGTGAGTTCGTTGCGTGAAACAGAGTTCGTTGTATGAATCATGAAATTTAGTTCATTATGGTTCGTTGTGTGCAGCGTTCGCTGTGCGAGGCGTTCGTTATGCGAAGCATCACTGTATATATATATATATATATATATATATATATAAGTATATTATAATCGTAGATTAGAAAAATAGAAGAAATGAATGAAATAATAGTGTATAAGAATATAATAAATATTTAAAAAAATAAATAAAAAATATCTAATTGAGAGATAAGATAAGATACTTAATATCATTACAAAATATTTAATAAATTAAATAAGTTAATTTTCAAGAGTTAATATTTTAATTTCAATGAATCTTATATTTTAAATGTTGATTAATAAATAATTAATGTTTCTATTATTAACATTTAAATCTTATCATATTTTAGATAATTTTTATAAAGAAAAATACATCTGAATTGGTTTCAGCCTGGGAAAAAATCATCTTTGTTAATTTTTTCTTAATTTAAAATAAGAATTTTAATAATAAAAAACGCAAGCGCGCTTCCTTAAACACAAAATATTATAAATAAAATTAAAAATATTTATTTTAATAATATTTTGTAATCAAACCAGGTACTAGAATATTATAATGCCAAAATTACCATTATATAAATGTATTGTTCACTTTACTATAGAAATACCAAAAAATCATGTGAGCTGTTTTCAAAATTATCAATAAAATGTATTACAGATACTAATTTAAAAAAGTTATAAACGTTTTAAATAAATAAATATATTTAATGTAGATGTTCATATATAAAATAAAAATCCGCCCACCCCACAAAAAAAACTCTGACTAATTACTAATAAAAATATAAATAGAATATAATTATAAATAAATATTTATATAAAATATTAAATGAAATTCTGCATGGTTTTCACTATTCCAATTCTTATACTAATGTATTGCAATTCTAATAACTTTCGTCATCTTTATAATTCGGCACCAGTAGCTTTGTAACCGGTCTTACACCTTTCAATCTTACTGCCCTGACACACTACCTAAAGATTATAAGTATAAAAAGTTTAAAATAAAATCTTAATTATTTAATTAAAATTTTTTAAATTAAGGAGAGGGTGTTTAATATATCAGAATGCATTAAATATTTAATCACCTTCTTTTTATTATTTAAATTCTAGTTATCTATGTAGTTTTTAAGCAACTTAGCATAATTTTTAATATAATTTTAATTTTTAACATGTTTTCATGATGATCATTAAAATAAATGAGACATTGAAAGGTTTTTCAATTCTATTTATATAAAAATATATTATTTTTAAGAAAAAAGTCCATTTTATGTATATTGTTTAGTTGAATAGTTGGAAATATATTATTAAACCAATATTAATAGAGAAATGAAAATACTAATAATATTGGCTTATGGCTTATGGAGGTGTACATATATTGCTTTGTGTTCATATTCCATTTACCAATGAGGTAGATTTGTATTTAAAATGGATTTAGAGAACTAAATAGTATTCAATGAATATAAATAAACATAAAGTACCTATAAATTTCAATTTACCTTGGGTTATTAATACGATTAATAATATTATAGGCTGGATTAAATTAGATGTGAATATGAATATAATCAAATGTATATATATGTGAGTCATTACTGTTTTTAATTAAATCCTTCTATAGAAATAAAGACAAAGGTAAAGAAATTATTTTGAAAATAATGAATAAATTATAATAATAATTTAATACATTAATACAATTTATATTAAAAATAATATGTCAGAAATTATTTTAGTTTAATAATAATTCTTAAATAAAGGTGAATATCTTTATAAGAAACTTGTGAAATGCTGATAGACGCTTTCGTTTACTTGTATATACAATTATTGAACACTACATATACTTCTATAAAAAAATGAACGATCTGATTTTAATGTAGAACTATAATTTGATGTTAAATGAAAACATTTTAGTGGTACCTGTACTTTTTAATGAAAGTTTCTGTGGTACGGACTTCAAAAAGTGACAACCGCTGATCAAAGTTCAAAGAAAAAGTTCATTACTTATAAAAATTATATTTTGCTATTTTATTCTTCATTGATATAGGGAGAGTAGGAATAGTTTTTTTTTTTTTGAGAAATTATTAGAAAATTATGATTAACTTTTCTTTCTTTATTACGACAAAAAATCATAATTTTCAATTTTACTAATTAAAAAAAAAAAAATTAGAAAAGCTTAAAACATGCCTCAAGTATCCCTAATGTGGTACCCATAGTAATCATAAACTAAAAATTAAAATTTAACTTATAAGTAAAATAAATCTAGTATCTCCACTCGACAATCTCGCAAATTTGAATTGGATAATCAAGTTTTTTTCTTTATTTGAAAATTAATGAAAAAATAATATTCTATGCGGTCTTGCTTCACCAGTTGCAAAATTTTATCGCCATTTTCAGTGGTGGGCAGACCAGAGCAAGATGCATCTTTGACATCGAAATTTCCGAAACGCAATCGAGCAAACTACATTTGGTTCTTTCGTTAACTCCTAGCATTCTCACTGTACATGTCATTAATTGTTAGGCATGTTTTTACATCGTATTTGTAGTAAAATAAGTTGACCTGTGGCCAGGTCCGAACCGACCGACGGTTTGAAGTAAATTAATTTCCAACTACAGAAACAATTTCAAATAATTTTAATATATCTATTAATGCAATAAAAAACTGATATGGATATAACATAAATATTTTTAATTTTATTTTATTTATAATTTAGATGTAAAACCAGGCTGTGACGTCATGAATGGCTGGATGACGTCATATAATTTTAAATTAAGAAAAAACTAATAAAGATGATTTTTCTCGAGGATAAAACCAATACAAAGTGCATGATTCGTGGAGATATGTAAAAAAAATATCCTCATGTGAAATTTGGTGTGAAAATAACCCTTCCCTAATACTACCACTTCCGGTTTCCGGATATACACCAAAAGTTGATCAATTCATCATACTGATACATTAAGTAAATATACCAAATTTCATCAAAATCCCTTGAGCCGTTCAAGCTATACACCTCTATGAGGACACACAATGGACAGACGGACAGACATCATACTAAAAATACTTTTTTCTGATAAGAAAATGCATGATTCGTGGAGATATGTAAAAATCTTCACATGTGAAATTTGGTGTGAAAACAATACCTTCCTTTCCTATCTTCGGTCGGTAAAAATACAAATCAATTATTTTTATATATATATATAAGAATACAAATTTTGTTTTAAAACTCACAACATTTAATGATTTATTTTGAGATTATATTCATTTTTTTAATTTTATTCAGGTTACAAATAATCAAATTATAATTTTGTTATTTTTTTTCAATCAATTCCGCTCTGTCCTTCGTTATCAAACTCAACTCTCATTCACTTTCTTCCTCTTACACTTTTTTTCTGTTATCTTCATCTCTTTTTGCTGCTTGCCCTTACAATCATCTCTCATATTTTCTTTTTTTTATCAATCACAAAAACTTCAAACATTTTTTTTTTCTTTATAGCTGTTTACTTTTTATCAATCCCCTATTTACCTGAAATTCTTTTAAAACTCTCTCAGCTCTCTCTTTTTTTAAAACATCGTTGTAAATGATTTTCTGCTTTTTCTTTCACTCTTTTTTCATTTCCATCACCATCACCCTATTTGCATTCTCTTATCTTTTTAAAAATAGCTCTCATTCCTCTTTCACCTCCCTTCTCCCACGTTCCCTTTCCATGTTTTTCTTTTATTTTCTTTTTCCGAATTCTATTCATTGCTTTAATCAATTAACTTCATTTATAAATCCGACATTTTTTTGTTCTCTCTACTTATTTATTTGCTTGTTTTAACTTAATAAAAGATCTGTTTAAAATATTCTCTTTATTCATCATTTAAAACAAATTTGAACATCCTTTCGGATGATTAATTAAATATTAATAATATTAAGATTTATAAAATCACAAAATTAATATGGAATTATATGTTTTATATATATATTAAATTCAAATTTCAAAGGAAGAATAATAATGTTTTATAAATAAAAGATGGAGATGCGTTTTAGTAAAATTTATTAAAGTGAACGAAAATAAAATGAATAATTAAATTTTGAAGTAATGATGAATGTGTGTCTTGGATCAATTGAATCTTGATCGCTTGATTTAAAATTGATGAAATCACTGGAATCTTAATAAAGAATAATCGTACTAATATCTGTCAACTGTCTAACTGACTAACAATTGCCTGGAGACAGGGTGCTGATATTTATACGTGTTGTTCCGTAGTCGTCTCTTTGATGCCAATAAAGACGGAAAGTGTCATTTAACTTTTCGCTGGTTTGCTTATTATATCCAATGAGAAGCGATTGGGGATTGTTGGAAGGAGAAACAGATTGGACAGTAATACGGGAAAATAGGAGATGAAAAAATATATGATTCCTAATAATATTCCCAAAATAATATTTTTTTGTATATCTTAAATGAATTATTAATGTGCATTAAAATTAAAAAAAATAAGTTGACCTGTGGCCAGGTCCGAACCGACCGACGGTTTGAAGTAAATTAATTTCCAGCTACAGAAACAATTTCAAATAATTTAAATATTTCTATTAATGTAATAAAAAACAGATATGGATATAACATAAATATTTTTAATTTTATTTTATTTAATATATAATATATATGTAAGACCAGGCTGTGACGTCATGAATGGCTGGATGACGTCATATAATTTTAAATTAAGAAAAAACTAATAAAGATGATTTTTCTCGAGGATAAAACCAATACAAAGTGCCTGATTCGTGGAGATATGTAAAAAAAATATCCTCATGTGAAATTTGGTGTGAAAATAACTCTTCCCTAATACTATCACTTCCGGTTTCTGGATTTGCACCAAAAGTTGATCAATTCATCATATTGATGCATTAAGTAAATATACCAAATTTCATCAAAATCCGTTGAGCCTTTCAAGCTGTGGACGGACGGACAGACATCATGCTAAAAATACTTTTTTTACCGACCCACGATAGTAAGGGAGGTATTGTTTTCACACCAAATTTCACATGTGGAGATTTTTACATATCTCCACGAATCATGCATTTTCTAAACAGAAAAAAGTATTTTTAGCATGATGTCTGTCCGTCCGTCTGTCCGTCTGTCCGTCTGTCCGTCCGTATAGATGTGTACAGCCTGAACGGCTCAACCGATTTTGATGAAATTTGGTATATTTACTTAATGCATCAGTGGGATGAATTGATCAACTTTTGGTGCAATTCCAGAAACCGGAAGTGGTAGTATTAGCGATCGACGATAGGAAGGAAAGGGTTATTTTCACACCAAAGGAGATTTTTTTATATATCACCACGAATCATGCACTTTGTATTGGTTTTATCCTCGAGAAAAATCATATTTATTAGTTTTTTCTTGATTTAAAATTATATGACGTCATCCAGCCATTCATGACGTCACAGCCTGGTCTTGCATATATATTATAAATAAAATAAAATTAAAAATGTCTATATTTATTATTTATGTATCCATATCTGTTTTTTATTACATTAATAGAAATATTTAAATTATTTGAAATTGTTTCTGTAGCTGGAAATTAATTTATTTCAAACCGTCGGTCGGTTCGGACCTGGCCACAGGTCAACTTATTCTTTTAAGAAAATGCATGATTCGTGGAGATATGTAAAAATCACCACATGCGAAATTTGGTGTGAAAACAATACCTCCCTTACTATCGTCGGTCGGTAATAATTTTCTTTATTACTAGCGAGAATTAAGTTGAATTTTTTAGTTGATTTGATATGCTGTTGCTATTCTTTTAGAGTTCACTCAATTGCCTTATTTCTCTCGTTCACTAACATAGAAAGAGGTTAATTGTTTTTTATAGAGCAGTATATTTGTAATTTTTATTAATTATTATTAAAAATCCAAAAGCGAGCAGATCGTAAATTGAGGTAGATTTTTATTTAAAATGCATTTAAAGGACTAAAATCTTTATACCTACACCTATAATGACCAATCTTGTTTGAAAACCGAAAAAATAAGTTTTTTGGGAAGGTTATACACCCAAGAGAGAGAGAGAGACCACCAGAACCAAGCAGGAAGCGTCAAAACTTATCATTTTCTTAAATAGAAATTTTCTTCCTCAAAAAAGATGGCTTGTTTTTGTTTACCGCCTCCAACGATGATTCTTTTATTTATTTTTTATTTTATTTTTGTTTTTTTTTCAACTTAATATTATATTGCATTGCATGATTGCATATATTACATGAGAAATATTTGAAAATGTATTGCCATTCGTAGAAAGGTTGTTGTTACAGCTGTTGGTTGTTGTTGCTTAAAGTTAAACCATAAAAGGGTCATTTGTCATTGGTTCCTGTATATTTATTTATATTCTCTCTTTCTCTCGCCTATTCTATAGGTCCAAAAGAAAAAGGATTACTATTAAATTATCTCTAAAATTTAATTTATTAAGATTGATTTATTTTTTTTTACTTTTCTGGTAGTTACTAATATTTTTTTATCTGTAACAGATTTGAATGAATGATTTATTTTGACATTTTATATATGTCAAAATTTACAATAGGAAGTGAATTATAGAATAAATTTACCTCACCCATTTAATTATGAATATTATTAGTATTAAATTTAGTCCATTTTCTAGGTCGTGTGGAAACCGAAAAAATAAGTTTTTTGGGTAGGTTATACACCCAAGACTACCAGAGCCAAGCAGAAAGCGTCAAATCTTGTCATTAAATAAATTGTCAATAAATTGCAGAAATAATATTTTTATTTTCATTATTATTCACTTATATAGTAAATAAACTATTTTAAGGAGGTGGCTTGGCTAAGAGTGTAGCGTGGCAACCTTCTACATAAGAAGCCGGCGTTCGATTCTAACCAAGAACGGATTTTTCTAATAAATTCAATTTAACATCAGCTGCCTCCGGCTCCAGGAACTGACAAGCCCTGGTTCTATATAACCCTGCACCAGCAGGACTACCTCAAAAACAAGCAACCATAAGCAACAATGGATAGTTATGAGAATAACTCCAGTTGGTACCCAATCCGCCCGTCTCCTGGAGAATCGGAATCTTCACGAGCCCTCAAAAAAAAAAAAAGAAGAATAAAACTTAACACCTATTCATATATGGGCACACTATATATCAATACCCTTATTCAAGCAACAATGGTTCGTGATGAGAATAACACCAGATCTTCATGAGCACACAAAAAAAGAAGAATGAAGTTAACACCTAAAAAGAACATTCACATATGGGCACACTTAACATCAATTACCCTTGTATATGGGAGCTTTGCGTGATCCTAGATGGTCCAGACGCAAATAATAATAATAATAAATAAACTATTTTGTTTTTATTTCAGGAGACTTTAAATCTATCTCAAATAAAACCTCGAATATCAATTTTGAGGTCGGCAAATGACGTACAAAAACCTTATTTTTAATAAAAAATGATATTTATTTTATTTTATTTCTACGTTTTTTAGGTTAATGAGAAATATGTAACTATTATCAAGTGAATTGTTTTCAATTTATTCATTTATTTATTTTTTTTATAATCTTTTAATTGAATCTTTTAAATCATATTGGAGTGAGGGCCTTTGACAGATATGTTATTTTGAATAATATTTATGATTAATAAATACCGTCATTTAGAAGGCTGAGTGAAGCATGAATTGATTGACATTTCTCTAATATTCTATATTATCATTTAAAAAAAAAATAATAATCAATATTCATCTTTATTTGACTTATATTAATATATCATATATTTAATATAATTAATTATATTCATTCATATTTCTACTATAAATGGAAAATTCCTTTAAGAGTATGCGAAATTTTATTGAAGATAAAAGTTAAAGTAATATATTTAGCCAAGACAATCTCAACTTTCCTCTATCCATTTGATCCAACAGGCTGCTACTTTCTTGGACCATCTCCAGCAGATTTATTTACAAGATATTGTTTTTATTAGGATCTATTTGTTTTGATTTATTTATTCTTTAATAATGGTCCTAAGTATTTATTTTAAAAGTATATTAAAAAAAACTAAATCTTGTAAATGAAATGATAGCGGAACTTTATGGTAAATATAAAAGTTTTTTCTAAATGTGGAGATTTAAAATTTATAAAAAAATGATTCTAGATTTCTTTTTAATTTCATTTTATCATAAGATTATAATGTTTAATTTATTTACCATCCTCCAAACTGGCATTAATTACTTTTTTTTCTCATTTTATCTAAAAATCAATATTAACTTAATAACTCATGCACATATACAACGAACTTTTTTTTCTTTTAAGTCATTTAATACAACAAGAGCATTTAATGGCCAATTTGTGTCTAATTTCCATTTACGCACATCTAAAAAATATTCTTAAATTGATATACATTTTAAAAACATTTAAAAAAGAAATAAAATACTTTATTAAATATATATGGAGGTATGGAGTGACACTAAAGCTTGTTTTAAGTGGTGGGGGTAGCTCCAAAAAAGTAGGGAGAAATTCTCGTCGCCCATTTTGTCTACATCAAAACATTGAATTTTCCATAAGACATACACTACATTTTTGTTTCAAATTTTCTCGTATGTTTGAAAGTTTTTCTTAGTTAATTCTTTTTTATTTTATAGTTAAGTTAATATATTTAATAATTAGAAATAGTTTTTAATAATTTAATTTGTATTTAATATTAAATTATTTTTTATTAAATTCTAAGACCAGGTTAGGTTTACTCCTGGGTTTAGGTTATAGATAGTTGTTATTTTATTTTTGTTTTTAAAAATAATTATCATGGCATGTTCTGCATATGGATGCACGAACCGACGTGGAAATAAAAGTAAAAGTTAACTACGGGAAAAAATTTTCTTTCCACAGGTATGTATTTTGAATTTCTTTGATTATTTGATTGGCATATTATAAATATACCGGGACCCCGAGCCTCGGCTCGGTACTTAAGTTAAAAAAAATGATTCATTATTTTTTATATACAATTCTTTAATTATTTATTATAATTATTAAATGTTGCATCATTGCTTCAATCTGATTAAAATGAATGGAACTGGGCTCCTCAATAATACAAACAAACAATTTTAGCTAGCATTATAAGATTAATCCAAGTAATATCGTCTATATTCTATATATCAGTATTTTTTTTCTGAATTTAATACCAAGTTGATTTTCAAAATTTTCTATTCTTTATGCATATGATTGATTACATGTATTAAAATTTAAACAAATTCAAATATTCTAATTTTTAAATTTATATACAATTTAATATTATTTTTTCGTGACTAATGGCAAATACAGGTGGCCCTAGTCAGAGCAAAAGAAGACTCCTTAAGGTAGTGGCCCAGTCGATGATGTTATATGGATCGAAGATTTGGGCTTTACAACTATATTTTAAGTGAAAAAATGATTTCTTGGTTATATAAAAATTAAAATATGATTCTTTATATCTTTATTATAGACATTTTCATTCTGTCTACATTATCTAATTCTCACAATATATTAAGATCATATAAATTGGATGTTATTCAAAGAATATGTATATTTGTTTTTATTTATAAAACACGAAAACATTCAAAATTATATGAATAAATAGTTTTAATTTTGATCTCATAATTGGATTTTCATTTTCAATTGACGATTTGAATTCATAAAAAAAAACTTCTAAAACTTTTTAAATTATTTTCAAGTAAGTATATAAGATATTATTTACAATATAATCAATAGCTAATATATAATATTAATAATATATTTACCGGAGTATAATAAATTGATAACGTCATTTAATTCTCCTACTATATATCGAATCGAATATAAAGATAAATCTTCTTTTAAACGTTGTGTGAAACAATTTCAAATAATTTAAATGTATATCTATTAATGAAATTAAAAAATCAAATATGAATATAATATAAATATTTTTAATTTTATTTTAAGAATAGATATGTATATATCTCACAGGCGGTGGTTGTGACGTCACATATATACATTTAAATTTAGAAGAAAAAAACTAATAAAGATGTAGTTTTCGTGAGATATGATCAATAAAACTCAATTTTTCTTTATAAATACTATCTCTGGTGTGAATTTCAAAAAAATCGTTAGAGCGGTTTTTGGGAACAAAGAAACAGAGAAACAAACAAACAATTTTTACTCTCATAAGAAGATAATAATAATAATAATAATAATAATAATAATAATAATAAAATAATAATAAGATATATATATATATATATATATATATATATATATATGGTGTGAATACTAATATATATATAAATTGTTTCGGACCAATTTCTAAGTTTCAAGATCCTTTGCGGCCATCTTTAACACATTAGGCAAAGTTTGAAATTATATTATCCTTATTACCATGAAGCTATGAAGCCGAAATCATTAATTGTATATATAATATATATAGCTAATTTATAAAAATATTTGTTTTAATTAATTATTTTTCAACATTTTTAGTATTAATTAGAGAACTGTATATATATATATATATATATATATACTAAATTTTAAGGGTCATTTATATTAATATATCATAATGAATGATATTCATCCAAGTTTCATTTATTGCTAATTGGCCATTAACCAATATTATATTTTATAATACACAGTTTTATTCTACAATACAACCCCAATTTAACGATTTTCTTGAATTTACAAATTCTTTTCAATCACCTGTACATAAAGAAAATATGCCTTTTGTTAAAAGCATTATTAAAATGAATTTTCGATTTTTGCATAACATACTTAATTAGAATAATGATTTTTGCCAATTTGTATATATATAGTGGTTTAAATTTACAGCCTTATGGCCATCTTCCACATCTTAACCGCCATTTGCTACTATCTATTTTTTGCAAGGCTGTGTGAATCCAAGTTTTTCTTGGACGGCCTCTTTTTCTTTTTCTTCTCGATATCCATCTCCATGTTTGCTGTGATATTTTATCGGGAAGCATCCTTCTAAGATGCCCGTACCACTTCAATTGATGTTCTTCTATGCTGCCAGTCAAAGGTTTTTTCTCTGGGCTCTTTCTCTGATTTTTTCGTTTGGAATTTTGTCCATAATTGTATTTTGATAAGATCGTTTTCAATATGGCATCTCCATTGCATTAATTCTCTGTAGCATACATTTAGTAAGAGCATATGTTTCGGCACCATAAGTGGAGCAACTCTGAACAAAAGATTCAAAAATTCAATTCTTTGTCTTTATTAATTTTATTTTAAGAATCTTGTTCCACAGTACTGCATTGAGTTGGCAGATTATTGCTCTTCCTTTCGCAATTATATTAAGAACATCTTTATCATCTGTTCCTTTAGCGATTAACGTTACGCTTAAATAGTTGAATTCTTTCACATTTTTACTATCTCGCCAGAGATAGTATTGCGATCACGAAAATTTTCGATGTTGAGATTTTGATGTTTTTATACGTTTTGAAGGTTCCTGAATCATTTTCACTAAGGTTGAGAAAAATGTCTGTGTGTGTGTGTGTATGTGTATGTGTATGTGTATGTATATGTATGTAGGCAAGATTACGCAAAAACGGTTTGACCTAGAATGATGCAATTTGGTACATGGACATTATTCAAAATTCATAGTTTTCTATCAACTTTTGAGAAATGTAGCTCAACCGGAAGAGGGTCATTACCTACAACGTTTTGATTTTTTTTCCTCTAAAGTGACCGTAAAAATAAAGATAAATGTTTGATAATTTTTCACATGATTAATAATTGTATAAAACTGCTATATATAGAATTTCAGCTTGTTGAATCGCTGAAAGTACCAGAATTAATTTTTTAACACTGCAAATCTCACGCGCCAACACGTGCCATGGTGCCATCAATAAAAAACCAAACATGCGCTGGTTTAATATTTATTATTTATAATTTATAATTAATTAAATTTAATTTAAATATAATATATTATGTTATTTAATCCAATTCAAATTGCGAGATAGTCGAGTGGAGACACTCCAGCTTATTTATGGTACATTTGCTAGTGGTAATATCACGTCTATTGTTTCCCACAACCATGTACTTAGTTTTTTCGATATTCACCTCCAACCCCATTTATCATATTCTTAGATTAATTTTCTAATCAGGTATTCTACATCTTGTTCATCTTCAGCCAGAATTATTTGGTCGTCTGCAAAAAAGAGCGTACATATAAAACTTTCGTCTAATTTAACGCTCATCGGGTAGTGAATCTGTAGTTTTACAAACATCCTACCAAAACCAACCATCACTGTCTAGACAATCACAAACTTGTTAAATTTATTATTGCAAGTTTCCTCATTATTCAATTAGAAGATGTTTTATTTGACTCAATGTGTTGAGGTTAATAAACAATTTCGCTTATTTGGAGATGAAATGAATCTTCATCTGTGTAATATGTTACAAATTATTTAGAATGAATATTTTTTAATTAATTTTGATTTTTACTATTTTTGGAAAGATAATCATCCGATTGACAAAATAGCTTCTTTTCAAGCAACCATTTACCACGAACTTAAAATGAAGTTAAATATCAATTCAAATTATCAGCAAAAGATTAAATTTCAATCTAACAATACATTTAACTCGAAAACGTCAAATAGTCTGTATTACCTGGGAAAATAGTTTAATCTCTCCGCAACCTTCATTTGTTCCATTCAAGATCCTTCCTTTCAATGGCCTTCGTTACTCCATCTTCCCTATTCCAAAAGGATATCAATAATAACCGATTTGATAATAAACAAAAGCATATGAATGTATGCCTTCAACCGGTTTTAGGAAATGGTCCATTTTATCCACCTTTATTATTAACTAAAATCTGAGTTCTAGTCTCTTTTCATCTCATATTTTTATAGTACATAAAAATAAAAAAAAAACTTTTGATGAGATAAATCAAGTCGTTTAAATTTGTTTTTGTTGTTTTTTTTTTAATTTCAAACACTTGACATAAACCCTTTAAAAATTCATTTATGATATCCATTTAATCCACACAAGTTAAGTAGAGTTGGGAAAATGATGTACGCTTATTTCATAATAAATATACCTTTATTGCTTTAATATATGGATCTAAAATTTATTATAATTTTCAAATTTAAAGTATGTTTCTATACTTTTTTTATGAAATTTATATTTATCATTATCATTACTCCTATATTTTTATTCATATATAATAAAAAACAAAGAATTAATTAAAAGTGTAGATATTTAATTTCAGGCCTTTCATATACAAATTAAAAATAAATTTAAGTAAAAAGAAATCTTTTTAAAAAATACACTTTACTTAAAATTGCACTAAAAAGTAAAAAATAAAATCACTTTAAAGTGTGTGCGCTCAAATTATAATAACACCAAATGTGGAAGCAAATGTTTTACGGTGTTATTATAATATGAGCGCACACACTTTAAAGTGATTTTATTTTTTACTTTTTAGTGCAATTTTAAGTAAAGTGTATTTTTTAAAAAGATTTCTTTTTACTTAAATTTATTTTATACTTTTTAGTCGTATTCAGCGCTTCTAGCTGCTATCGCCATCTATGATTGAAATAGTGAACTATTCCATATTCCGCATATGAAAGTTTAGTTAGTTAATTACCACTAATAGATAAATAATTCAGTGGATTTTTCAATTGATTCGTGTATAGGAGCAAGCGCGTATGCAAAATTTCAAGTTGATTGAATGACGGGAAGTTGTTGAAATATCGATTATAAAATGCCGCGGACAAACATCCGGACAGAGTGAGTTAAGTAAAAGTGTATAATAATAAAAGATCTTGTATAAGAAAAACAAATAATAATTTCCTTAAGTGAATATGAATATAACTTTTTTAAATTAAAAAAAAAATATTAAGATAAGTAGTTTAATATATTTTTCAATTTCATATTTATTCATTATCTTATCATACCATATTAAATATAGTATAAAGCTGTTTTCGAACAATGACTCCATAGAGACAAAATTTTAATCATTTATTTGTTCACTCGTTTGTAAAATGATTTAGACTTAAGTAAGCGAGATTGATAGAATCGAAATGACTTGAACTCTATCATCAGTTGAAAGGCTTAAGGCAAGGAATTAATTTATATAGATATACCATATATATATATATATAGATCCTCTACACATTCATTTTAATTTAAACTTTCTATTCCCTTTAGTATAGAAATCCTTTCAAGTTTATGGATTATACTCGTCTCTTATTCATGTCTTTATTAATAATATGTAAATAAAACATACCTTACCCTACAATATTCATATGTAATATTAATAATTATGATTATTAATATTTGAGGTTTTAAAGGGGCCCAAAGATCATTAACCTTATCAATCTATTATACGTATTATAGATAACCCATATTCAATTTCGTACTTATCAAACATTGAACTCTATTCTGCCCATCCACTCTATTGTTTCCAGATTCTATACCAGTGTTTTCATAAAAGAAGCAGGTGCAATTTAATTAATAATTGAGCCAATATGTAAATGATGAGTCTGTCTAGAAATTTTAAAACAAACCGTTTACTAAGATTTAACAATTATATTAAGATAATAATATATAATAAATTATTATTTTGATAATAAAACAAAATATGAAAATTTATATAAATTTAAAAAAGTTACATTCAAAAAATTTGAATATAGTTCAAATAAATGTTATTAATATTTTTAGTAAATAGCTAGATAATATATTTAATTAAAATTAAAAAAGTTTTGTGTCCAGAATTCCTTAAATCCAATATATATATATTTATCCGACAAAAAACCACTTCGTGGTAGAGGTTCCCCGTTAGGAAATCAAAAAAGTTAGGGCCCCGCAAAGTTGTCTTTCAAAAAAATTAGTGAAATCAAAGCTTGGTGGCCGCAAAGTTACTCACCTTACAATATTAATTGTTTTTAAAACTTTCATTTCCTGAATAGTGTATTTAATTATTATTATTATTAATTGCGTATGGACCGTCTTGGTTCACGCAAAGCTCCCATAAATTTTTAGAAGCGCATCGCATCCTCATGGTCATGATGCGATTGCTGATGGCATTGACTTCTAATATTGAATCGATGATCTTCTTGTTCACAATGAACGCCACGCCGTCTTGCTCTTGAATATGCGATAGTTCTTATAGTCCATTGTATTTTTCATCCGTGAATCTTGTCTATTGAAGAGCAATTATCTGGATATTCTATCACGATTCATGGTTGCTTGTTTTGAGGTTATCCTGCCGGAGCAGGCTTTGTAGTACCAGGGCTTGTCAGTTCCTGGAGCTGGGGCAGCCGATGTTAAATTGAATTAAATTTTTCTATTTTTATTAAATAAATATATAATCTTGAGTTCTATGCTGGGATTCGAACTCAGGCTTCCTGTGTAGAAATCTCGTACTCTACCCACTCAGCCATGCTGCCCCCTAGTGTATTTAATTGCATTTCCAATAAAACTTTTGCAAATACTCTGTGGTAATGTGGAAAGCACTACCACATTTAACTGAAATCCCTAAGATTGTAAATTTAATTCGAAAAGTATTCCCTTTAAATGAGTGGCGGATACCCATATTAGGCGCGAGTCTAAAGGTCCCGGTATAGATGGGATCCCAAAATTTAAAAATATAAATATATTTTTTGAAAATATTAAATTTTTATTTAAACATATTTTCCTATTTTGTATTTCTTCACTCAAGAGGTTTTAAAATTATTATTATTCTCTTAGAAATTAAAATTATAATGTTTTTTTATATACATAATTATAATTTATATATAAAAATTTACCAAATATATTCTTTAATGATTTCTAAATATTTTGTGTATTAGTCTAGTCTTCTGTAGTTCCATTTAAAAATAAAGTATTATTTTATTTTCATTTTTAAAAACTTTAAATATCTTGTGATAGTGTGGGTAGAGCAGAAAATAATTACATATACAATATCAATATCAACATAAACTGCCTAGAGACATCAGATAACCTTAATTAAATTAAAACTTTTTTTAAATATAGAATAGCTGTATGAATAAATTAAAGTAAAAAATAGCTTCAAATTATTTAAATAAAAAATAATAAATACAATAATCAATTATTTCGTTAATTATATTAATATGATATTGTAATGAATTTTGCAATAAAATAGAAAATTTAAGGTTATTGAAAAACAAGTGGATATCAAAAAATTTTAATGATATTTGAAAAATATGTAATTAATAGGACAACTAAGAATATTATTAAAGAATAATTAATAATCAAATTATTGTAGAAAAGACTATGTATCTATCTATGTGACTCTACAGAACTATCAAGTTCTTGGTCGGAGCAATCAAATGTCCTCGAAAACGTTGCCTAACTTCCTTGTAGTATTCCTTATTAACGACCTGTTGGCAAGAACATGATGCACACGCCATTGTAATCGAAGAAAAGAGTGAGCAAAACCTTCACATTTGATCGAACTTGGCTCTTCTTTTTTTGAGACAAAGTACTTTTAACAAAAAATTTAATATAGATTCTTTGATCCATTTTTTTTGTAAGTAAAAAAACGAAAGCAATTTTTTCAGTTGCCAAAAACAAACTACTAATTCAAAATGGCTGATAATCATAAGAGAAACATATGTGTACCAACATAAAAAAAAATTGATAATCGAATCAACCCAGCCCGCGAAAATTCAAAATTCACCTTTTCTTTTGAACAGACTTAGTATTACTTAAGTACTTATAAGTTTTTTCTGATTTTCTAGAACAGAAATTTCCAACTTTTTGGCATATTTTACAACAACTAATAATCATATTATTTTTAAATAATGTGTTTTATTCAAAAGTAAGCCAAATTCTTTAATATCTACCCAAAAGTTAAAATTGAAAATAAAAATTTAGATCAGATTTCTTTTTCTTTGATAGTTATAATTTAGAAAAAAGAAAAAAGAACAAAATGACAGAAAATTTAAAAGTGTAGAAAAATTAAAATATTTATCTACTGAATCATACAGGATAATGCCCATGTTATTAATCAGATAAAGCCTGTGTTATTATGCATTAATAAGTTTATCTTTTCACAATTATTATCTAGAAATATTAACGTTGTGTAAGGGTGGCGTGGCTCATGACATTTGAAGATTACAATAGATTTAATGTTTTTGAAAATAAAATTAGATAGGAGACTTGTATAGGAACCATTCAGAATAGATTGGGTTGGAAAAACTGAATCGTTGCGGCCAACAACTTTCGAGTTCATTAGCTTTTTAGTAAATAAGAAAATAAAATAATTGTTAATCCATTTCCATTTTCCACAAATGTGATTTTAGATTTTAAACTTTGTACAAACAGGTAGTTTTACAAACCAAATTTCTTTAATCATATATTCAATTTGACATTAACAGTATTCATTGTTCTGTATTCATAAATAATCATTGAATAATTTACTTTTGAAATTGATGTTCTATATATAGAAATTTTGAAAAAAAAGTATCGAAATATTTTCCATTACTTTAAATTTTCGTATAAATTGAATGTTTAAATTTCATCTAAATTTATTTTGTAAACAGGTTGTTATTATGTTTTGTGTTTATGTAAACATTGAAGAGGAATTATCCCATCCACCGTCACTACCAACATCTCTCATATTCTTTGGAAAATATAATCTTAAAATATAATTTAAATGAAAACAAACACAAGTTTTCTTTCAAAATTTAAGTTGAAAATAAGAAAGAATAAAGTGAAAGTTATTAAGAAAAATTTTATATTTTATAATTTTAATAAAAATAAATCTTTAATTTTTTTTGTTTTTTTTTAGTTTAAAAATTAATTATGGGATGTACTCTTCCCCACACCCTCTTCTCCCCCTTAAAATCCCCCTAAAAATCGTTTATGCTATCATAATAAACAGAAGAAACGTATCTCCAATCTATAAAGATAAAATATAATTGTATTCCTAATTTTAAAAGTTATATTCGATAGAACTAGGAAAGAATAGTATTGGATTGGAAAGAGGACCATATAAAATAATTCTTTAATAGCTGGAGTGTCTCCACTCGACTATCTCGCAATTTGAATTGGATTAAATAACATAATATATTATATTTAATAATAAATATTAAACCAGCGCATGTTTGGCTTTTTGTTGATGGCACCACGTCACGTGTTGGCGCGTGAGATTTGTAGTTTTAAAAAATTAATTCCGGTACTTTCAGCGATTCAATCAAGCTGAAATTCTATATATAGCAGTTTTATACAATTATTAATCATGTGAAAAATTATCAAAAATATATCTTTATTTTTACGGCCACTTTAGAGGAAAAAATATCAAAACGTTGTAAGTAATGACCCTCTTCCGGTTGAGCTACATTTCTCAAAAGTTGATAGAAAACTACGAATTTTGAATAATGCTCATGTACCAAATTTCATCATTCTAACTCAAACCGTTTTTGCGTAATCTTGACTACATACACACAGACACAGACATTTTTCTCAACCTTAGTGAAAATGATTCAGGAACCGTTAAAACGTATAAAAACATCAAAATCTCATCATCGAAAATTTTCGTGATCGCAATACTATCTCTTACGAGATAGTAAAAATAAGAATATAGTAGTAATATTGTAGAAAATAGACACAAATTATTATAACTTTAAAAAATTTCATAATCCAATTTGTAAATTATTTTCATAAATATATAAAATTACCTAATTCTCTAAAAAATTAAACTTTATGAATTTAACATTAAAAAAAAGTTTGTTACAAAGAACAAAAAAATCTAAATATTTTCAAAATTAATTACTATCGAATTGTGTCACACATCATGTTTATTTTAAGAGAAAATATATTTTCAAATTATTTATATATGTTTACTTTAATTTACTTGAAATTGTCTTTACTTACTAAATTTTAAGAAAGTTTATGTTATGAACTTAGGCTTGGGCACAAAAAAATACAACCTATGTACCATTTATTTACCTCAAATACATTATATAAAAATTGGAAAATAAAAAAAATGAAATAAAGAAATTTCGTTTGTGTTTATCTTCAAAATGGCGAACAAAAAAATTCTCTTTATTCAACGGTTCGCTTATAATTAAAGTAGACACGCTTCACCTGTTTAATGAATGGTGTGTAATGAAAAGAAATCTAGATCTAGTGTAAGAGAAGATATTCTAACGCAGCGTGGTCTCAACTTACATTATGCCCTGGTATGCCCATAATGCTGATATCTCGTACATTGAGGGATATCTCTACGAGCACGCGGTGCCTCAATTACAACCCTGCTATGACAGAGGTATTGAGTAGTATAGATGTCTTTATTGTTGGGTGCTGGTTTTAGGTCTAGGAAGAATATAGGTAGGGGGTCGTTTTTTTTTCTTATATTAAAGATATTGGCCACTGAGTGTCCAAGGTCTTCTATTTCTTTTTTAAGGTCATCAAGATCAGTTGGGTGGTGTAATTGTTTAATGACAACTCTAAAATTTCTTTCAGATTTGGGTTGAAAGGTATAATATTCAATTTTGTTGTTATCTAACATTTTAATTATCGAGTCTAATGGTTTTTTAGGATTAATTTTAACTTCGTCTATCTATCACTGTGGCTGTATAGAAATCGAATGTTCTTAGTCAGCAAACACATTTCTCCAAAGTACTTACCCAAAGGTATTTATTCCCAACACCTAAACTCTTCTCTCACCTTTCTCATTACATTATCAATATTGTTTCTTCGTCGCCCCTTTCCTTTCTAAGAATTTTTAAAAAAATTATATATATAAAACTGTATAATATAATACTTCGGACATGTAAAATATTATTTACATGTAATAAAAAGTATTAAATTATTATATCTACTCATTAGTTTTAATTTTAATTAAAATAGAGATGTATATTTATTTTTATTTAATTTATTCATAATAAAATGGGTAGGTCTAATATGAGAGGGGATAAGGCCAATCAAAGTCTTGATCTTATCATAATAGTCCATAATATTAATATTATATTTATATAATATTTAGAATATTCCATTACTTAAATTCAGATATAATTTCACTTGAATCATTCATTCTCTTTCATAAGAGAATATTAATTTTCAAGAAGGAATGTATCTTCACTTTTATTTTCTTTATTTTTTATTTATAATCTGAATTAATAAATGGCGTTATGACTTATATCTTATATGTATGATGTCTTCTTATGTATTATATAGTATTATGTAGAAATACATACATTCTAAAAGACCCTTTTCAACACTTTTGAGAATAAAGTCATTTTTTTAATATGAATGGAAAAAATTAATATTATATTCAATAAATCAATGATCTTAATTTTTTTACAATAAATTTCATCATTGACATATCAAGTAAATGATGAAAAATTTAAAATCAATGTTGTATGAAAAGGTTCATTATGCCTGTTTTTTACCAAAATGTAATTATAAGAGTCAATTTTTAATTAATATTCATGTTCAATAAAATAATATAACGACTAGTAGAGATATAATAAATCGACCTCTTTTTTCATAATTGAGTTGATAATATAACCTCTTTAAAAGTGGTGAAAATATATGTATATTATTATCCTGCGAATAATTTAGGAGAAGAGATTTGGAACAGTTTCAATAATCAGAATCTATGTGGTGAAAATAAATCTTTATATAACATTAATAACCTTTATTACATTCATATAAAAACATTAACATTATTTAATAGAATTAATTTACCGTGTGATGATCATTTTTATTCAGTTTTGTAAAATGGCAACACAGTACATAAAACATACATAATGGTCTAATAAAGTTATATATATATATATATATATATATTTTCAAAGTTAGATTAATAAGACACTTGATCCATTGTAATACTTTGATTTTGATACTCATTGATATTTATTGACACTTATTTGATTAATTATTTTAAATAAAAAATAAATAATAAATTATTCAACCATAGATCCTGTATCTAAATGCGAAAAAATTAAATAATATATTTTTATCAAAAAAGTATCCTAAATTAATTGATTTGAATTTAAGAAATAAATTAAAATATCCTAGTAATAATGAGAATTTATAAATCAAAGTGTGAATTTACGGAGTATGAATATTCATCCATTATTTATATATGACAGGATATTATAAAAATGTTTTTTTTTTATTAATATATAATAAATTATATTTTTTATAAATGAAAAAACAAAAAAACCTCTTTTAAAATTATAATTGATGAATAGCTTAAGTAATTATATCATTTTGCGATCACGAAAATTTTCGATGTTGAGATTTTGATGTTTTTTTACGTTTTGAAGGTTCCTGAATTATTTTCACTAAGGTTGAGAAAAATCTGTGTGTGAGTGTATATGTAGTCAAGATTACTCAAAAACGGTTTGAGCTAGAATCATGAAATTTGGTACATGGGCATTATTCAAAATTTGTAGTTTTCTATCAACTTTTGAGAAATGAAGCTCAATCGGAAGAGGGTCATTACCTACAACGTTTTGATTTTTTTTTTCCTCTAAAGTGACCATAAAAATAAAGATACATGTTTGATAGTTTTTCATATGATTAAAAATTGTATAAAACTGCTATATATATAATTTCAGCTTGATTGAATCGCTGAAAGTACCGGTATTAATTTTTTAACACTGCAAATCACGCGCCAACACGTGACGTGGTGCCATCAACAAAGAGCCAAACATGCGCTGATTTAATAAATATTATTTATTATTTATAATTTATAATTAATTAAATTTAATTTAAATATAATATATGTTAATTAATCCAATTCAAATTTGCGAGATAGTCGAGTGGAGACAATCCAGCTTATTTAAATTTAGTCATACCTACCTCTCCAAATATGAAAATTCAAAAAACCACTATTTTGGATCAATATTATTTTTTTTGACTAGTTATGAATTATTTATATATATATATATATATATATATATATATAATATATAATATATAATAATATTCTGCAACTCTTACTTTTATAATATTGTGTGTGAATTTTGCATCCAATCACTATTCTTATTCCATACCATATTTCATTTTATAATATGTATTTAAAATTTTTTTGGTTTATTGGTTATAACATTTCAATAATATTTCTTTTTTTCATTGTAACAAATATTCTTGCTCATCTTAATCTTTTCGATTTGAACTTTATCTATATGTGAGAAAGCTTTGAGGTAGGCAATTCTTTACTATTTATATTCTGTCATAGATAATAATATATTATTGTTTATCGGTCCCTAAATGTTCAAGATTTTAAAAAAATCCTGAATCTATTAACTTACCATTTTATTTAAAATTTTATTTGATATAAATCAAGTACACTTATTTAGATTGAAATTTAAAATTTGTTTAAGTATTTATTAATGTTATATAAGAAATTAATTTTTTTTTTCTCAATCATATTAATATTATTATTATAAATTATAATTATATATTTTAAAAAAATAAAAATTCGTGTGTCAATTATTTGCCCTCGATTTCTTTTTGTTTTTTAATGAGAAAAGAGATATTTCTTTCTTTTCGGAAATAAAAACAAAATAAAAAAGAAATGGTTCATTTCTAACGCCATAAAGCACACAAAAGAAGATAGTTACAGGAAATCATTACATTTTAATTTCCACAGTAATTTCGCTTAGGTTTTAATCATCTTTCTACCTCCCTTAACCTCTTCTTTCTTTCTCTCTCTCTCTCTTTCTCTCTTTCTTTTAACCCTTCACTAACTTATTGTACATTTTTATATTAAATCATTTTTAAAATATTTTCCAAAATATTGATTAGTCTACTTGATTTAAATGCTTTCAACTAATCGTATTTATAATTTAATAGTCGCGATTTTTAAAATAATTTTATTCTTATATTTTTAAAATGCTCATAATCACAATAAAATTAAATAGTATTATAATAATAGTTTTTTTTTATTACAATTAATTTTATACTTATATAACAGGGGTGCCCAAGGCTTGTTGTATTCGGAGCCAATTTCTAAAATCCTGAATCTCTCTCTCTCTCTCTCTCTCTTTAAAGAGCCATACGTTTTTAAGATAAAAAGTCACGATTAATATATTATAATTTGTACAAATTTTTTATTAATATTTTTTAGTAATACAAAAATATAATAATAGTTAATAGTATAAAAATCAAAAAATATAAAATTTTTAATAAAAATCAGGAATTTTGGTTATTTGGTCTTCTCTGCATTCGTAAACCTGAAATGACATTTATATTAAAATTAGTTCAAACAATTTGTTTTACCTTTTTACCTCATCTTCATATATTCCTTCTTTGCCAAGATCGCTAAATCTGGTTCATAACTGGTTATTGACATTCTTAATAACTCGGTTAAATGCTTATTCATTAATTGTGATCGTTGTTTACTTTTAGTGAGCTTCATTCTGGAATGCAATGATCCGCTAGTATTTTAGCTGCAAAATCTACTAAAATTGGATATTTTGATGGTGGAACTGTTTTCCTAAAATCACTCAATCCCAATGACTTGTGCTGTAAAATTAAAGCTTGATCTTGTATTTCTAAAATTTCTATTGGCGGTATCGGGTACAAATTCATAAATATTGTTGCCATCAATATCCATCACGTCCATTACAAATGGATTTATAAAAAAAATTAAATATTGATTTTATCAGTTCCAAATCAATGAACCTAGATTTGAAACATGCAATTAACTCACTTAATTTCTCTTGGTATTCAATGCATTTTTCGTTTGTAATTTTTAATTTCTGCAACAAACGAGGAAAATAACTTAATTTTTTTAAGTTTAAATCCATTTCAAAAAGTACTAGTTTCTTTTTTGAAAGCTAAAAATTGTGCTGCAAAGATCAGTAATCAGTTTGTCTTTTTCCTGAAGTTCCAAATTGAATTGTTGTAAATGTTCCATTATATCAGTAAGAAACATGAAATCTAAATTCCATTATCATTTTTGGAATTTTATCATCTTTTTGTAATAATCCAATAAAACCGTTAATATTTTCCGTCATTACAGGAGCA
Organism: Labia minor; assembly: GCA_963082975.1. Classification (NCBI taxonomy): domain Eukaryota; kingdom Metazoa; phylum Arthropoda; class Insecta; order Dermaptera; family Spongiphoridae; genus Labia; species Labia minor. Next base: position 66,603,226 of record OY720347.1, read on the forward strand.
CCGTCCGTTGCAATACAAATTAGTTTTTTTAGTGGAAGATCAAAATTATTTAAAATATCATCAAACGCATTTTTAATGTCTATTCATCGAGTTGATTCTTTAAGAGCAACCAAATCTAAAAGTTTCTCTTTGATGCAAAAATTGACCGAAACGAAACGGATAAATATTAATAATAATAATATTAATAAATAATACAAGTTGTGGAATATCTCTTACATCCGTTGACTCGTCCAAAGCAAGACTAAACGCTATTAATTCGTCAATATTGTCCGATCTAATAATTCATTTTTTTTTTTTGATAATTTATATTGGAATTTAATTAAAAAATTCTATAAACGCGAGAGCCGCATAGAAAAAGATAAAGAGCCGCACTTTGGATGTGTCTGTTATATAATAAATTTGATTATTTGTCTTTATTATCGAATATAGTAAATGCAAGTAGTATGAGTCTCTATTTTTATTTTATTTTGGAATTGTTTTTGTTGAAATCTTTGTTTTCTCTTGAGATTCGTTTTATTTTCCAGGTGTTTCAAGTTTTCTTAAAGCTTTTTGCATGATTGGTGATTACTTTTAGCTTTCCATCGGCATTTTCTCCTCCCAACTCACACTTTTCACCCACCCTTCCCTTATCCTACCACCCATTTTAACCCTATGACATCGTACTGAATAAACACCAAAGTCGTCAAGCGATTCTCTCAGCTATCGATTGTTTTTCAGTAGGTCGCGCAATTTTGCACAGAGCCTTCTACGACTTTTCACCTCACTTCTAGTATTTATGTTGTAGGCTTTATATTATAAAATTATAACAATTTAAAATTTTGTTTTCAAAGTTTCTTCTCTTTCATTAAATGGTAATTTCCTATCTCAAAATCTGAATTTGATTTATTCATTAATTAAATGAATTTATAGATTTTCTTTAGAGATTATGTTTCTGATAATAATATATAATGCATCTCGTAGTACTATACTACATATCATTTGAATTCTATTTATCTTAAAATAAAATTTTGTAATATATTCTAGCAAAAATTAATAACATTTTGAAAATGAAAAAAGCTCAATGATAAAATCATTGATATTTGTATTAATGAAATTAATTGATATTTGTATTAAATTAATTGATATTTGTATTAAATTAAGAATAATTAATATGATATATCATAAATATATATGGAATTGATTATCTAGTAATTCATTCATATCGAATGATCAGGAATTGGAGGTTTATTAAAACCGGAAGCAATGACAGCCATCTTTATTTAGACCTTTGGGTTGAAGCAATCATTTATTTAATTATTTAAATAGAGTATAAATAAATAATCAATAATATATGAAAAATAATTATAGGAATTATTATAAAGTCGAATAAAACTATTTTTGTCATCATTATAGCTTTATTTATTAATATAATTACTATCTCGCCAGAGATAGTATTGCGATCACGAAAATTTTCGATGTTGAGATTTTGATGTTTTTATACGTTTTGAAGGTTCCTGAATCATTTTCACTAAGGTTGAGAAAAATATCTGTGTGTGTGTGTGTGTGTGTATGTGTGTGTGTGTGGGTGTGTGGGTGTGTGTGTATGTAGGCAAGATTACGCAAAAACGGTTTGAGCTAGAATGATGCAATTTGGTACATGAGCATTATTCAAAATTCATAGTTTTCTATCAACTTTTGAGAAATGTAGCTCAACCGGAAGAGGGTCATAACCTACACGTTTTGATTTTTTTTCCTCTAAAGTGACCGTAAAAATAAAGATATATGTTTGATAATTTTTCACATGATTAATAATTGTATAAAACTGCTATATATAGAATTTCAGCTTGATTGAATCGCTGAAAGTACCAGAATTAATTTTTTAACACTGCAAATCTCACGCGCCAACACGTGCCATGGTGCCATCAATAAAAAAGCCAAACATGCGCTGGTTTAATATTTATTATTTATAATTTATAATTAATTAAATTTAATTTAAATATAATATATTATGTTATTTAATCCAATTCAAATTGCGAGATAGTCGAGTGGAGACACTCCAGCTAATTTTTAAACAAGAAACACCTTCTGAGAGAATAAAGCCGTCTTAGCCGGGGTACGAAGGGCATGGCTTGAAATATAAAAGTTAAATAATAAATAAATAAATTAACACAGCATACATTGCTAGTTCAACGGAGGGCTGTAAATGTTAATGAGGATATCTATAGATTTAATAAATTAATTAAATATTATATTAATAAAAATACAAATAATGAATTAGATGAGATTAAAAGAAGACGAAAGTTCAAATAAATGTTCTGGTTTCCAAAATCTTTTATATAATTTTATTTTCTATTTTATTTGTAATTCTAGTTAATGAATATAACAGACAATAATACAATCCACTGTGCTAAAAATATATATACTTATATCTTTACATCTACTAAAGTTGAACTTTTTCTTCATAGGGATAATTTAATATATATTTGCTAATTCATCATATAAGTAAATAAAATTAAATATTATTTCTGTATTACTAGTAATTAAATATTATCTATTGGCATAATTGGAAAAAAAAATAAATATAATTAATAAAATAAATATTATTTTTAATTGAAATGTAAATATATGTTTATTAATTAACCTCCAAAAAAGGTTATTTAAATCAACAAGTAAAGTATTATTTTTTTCTATTAAGAGGATGTGTGAGAGAGAGAAGAGGGTGAAATTGAAATTTTTAATGTTAATATTTATTTAGCAATATTTTATTCAGTTGGGATAACCATACTTTTTTTTGATAATTATATTTATCTATTTATATAGTATTAATCGACACGAAAGTTGTTTTAGCTAACACATCTACAACCATTCAACCCTCCTTATTCTGGCATTTTATATTTTCTCTTAATTTTATCTCATATGCATCTCCTGTAAGTAAAATTAGCTGGAGTGTCTCCACTCGACTATCTCGCAATTTGAATTGGATTAAATAACATAATATATTATATTTAAATTAAATTTAATTAATTATAAATTATAAATAATAAATATTAAACCAGCGCATGTTAGCCTTTTGGTGATGGCACCACGTCACATGTTGGCGCGTGAGAATTGCAGTGTTAAAAAATTAATTCTGGTAATTTCAGCGAATCAATCAAGATGAAATTCTATATATAGCAGTTTTATACAATTATTAATCATGTGAAAAATTATCAAACATATATCTTTATTTTTACGGTCACTTTAGAGGAAAAAAAATCAAAACATTGTAGGTAATGACCCTCTTCCGGTTGAGCTACATTTCTCAAAAGTTGATAGAAAACTACGAAGTTTGAATAATGCTCATGTACCAAATTTCATCATTCTAGCTCAAACCGTTTTTGCGTAATCTTGGTTACATACATACACACACACACACATACACACACACACACATATATATATATACACACACATATATATATATACACACACACACAGACATTTTTCTCAACCTTAGTGAAAATGATTCAGGAACCTTCAAAACGTATAAAAACATCAAAATCTCGACATTGAAAATTTTCGTGATCGCAATACTATCTCTTACGAGATAGTAAAAAGGAAAGGTAAAAAATAATTCCTGAATATTGAGTAATGATGACAGTTTACTTCATAAAATCAGAGAATTGAACCAGAACAATATTGTGGAAGTTATTACCAACAGTCGATAGGAAGGGAAGGTATTATTTTCACACCAAATTTCACATGTGGAGATTTTAACACATCTTCACGAATCATGTATTTTGTTAACAGAAAAAAGTATTTTTAGCATGATTTCTGTCCGTCTGTCTATTGCGAATACAGTAAAAGTCCTATAATCCGGCACGTTCGGGACCAGCTCGGTGCCGGACTACCGGAAATTCCGGATTATCGGGCGGTAATTATAAGAACAATTAGATTAATAATTATACTAAAAATATAGTATGCAAATACATACCACAAAGTTTATTTTACATTTCATATAATGTATGTACACGTACTGTAAAAAATATTACACTTTGATTTATAAAAGTCACGAATGTCTTTTTGTTTTCTTGACTTTTGGCGTTTAGTATAAAATTTATTTCTAATGATATGGTAATCAATAATTTCTGAAGCACTGTAGCTAGTCACAGTCGGCATTTAACAGGCCTTGAATAAAAGACCTTCTAGAAAAGCATTTAAAATTTTGAATAACCCCTTGGTCTATGGGTTGAATCCAAGATTTTATGTTAAGTGGGAGCAGAGTAGCAACAATATTCCCAGAAACTAACTCATCTACTGGCAGGTGGGCTTTGCAATTGTCCAAAAGAAGGATGACTTTAGTTTCTTCTGGTAGACCAAGGCTTTTGAAGGATTCCTTGACCTCAGGCACAAAGTGGTGAAAAACACAGTCTTTAAAGAGGACGCAGTCACCCACGCATTTGATTGAGCATCGTATTGGACAGGCAAATGTGCATTCTTAAAAGCCCTGGGTTTTGAAAATTTACCTATCACAAAAGGGGAATAGCTCTCGAGCGTTTTTATTTGCTTTAAAGACACACTTTTGGAGAAAACCAAAATTTTTACAATTTTCCGGAGCGATGCCGGACTATCGGGCATTCCGGACTGTTGGATGCCGGACTAATGGACTTTTACTGTAGCTTGAACGGCTAAACGAATTTTGATAAAATTTGGTATATATACTTAATGCATCAGTACGATGAATTCATCAACTCAGTGATTCCCAAAGTGTGCTCCGCGGCTCCCCGGGGAGCCAGGATGTCGGCATTAGGGCGCCGCGAAATATTCAATTAAATTTTCTAATACTTGAAATTTTTCGCCAACAATCTTGTAAGCTTTTTAATTTTTACCGACCGACGATAGTAAGGGAGGTATTGTTTTCACACCAAATTTCACATGTGGAGATTTTTACATATCTCCACGAATCATGCAGTTTCTAAACAGAAAAAAGTATTTTTAGCATGATGTCTGTCCGTCTGTCCGTCCGTCCGTCCGTCCGTCTGTCCGTCCGTATAGATGTGTACAGCCTGAACGGCTCAACCGATTTTGATGAAATTTGGTATATTTACTTAATGCATCAGTGGGATGAATTGATCAACTTTTGGTGCAATTCCGGAAACCGGAAGTGGTAGTATTAGCGATCGACGATAGGAAGGAAAGGGTTATTTTCACACCAAAGGAGATTTTTTTATATATCACCACGAATCATGCACTTTGTATTGGTTTTATCCTCGAGAAAAATCATATTTATTAGTTTTTTCTTGATTTAAAATTATATGACGTCATCCAGCCATTCATGACGTCACAGCCTGGTCTTGCATATATATTATAAATAAAATAAAATTAAAAATGTTTATATTTATTATTTATGTTTCCATATCTGTTTTTTATTACATTAATAGATATATGAAAATTATTTGAAATTGTTTCTGTAGCTGGAAATTAATTTATTTCAAACCGTCGGTCGGTTCGGACCTGGCCACAGGTCAACTTATTTGCTGTTAACTTTTGATGTATATCCGGAAACCGGAAGTGGATGTTTACAAAGTATTAATTTTATATTCATTATCAGAAAATATTTCACTTAAAATATAGTACTGATAAATAATTGATTAATTAAACTAAAAATATAAACCAAGATAATATAATTTAGTCATTTTAATTCAAGTTTTAAAAATATATTTTTTTTATACTTTATATATATACCAGGTGTGTTAGTTGAAGTTTGACGGTTTTTTCGATATAGAAAACACTTAATTTTCATGGAATCTCAAAATTTCTTTATTCAAAATATTGATCCGTATTCACCGTTTCACCAATAACTCTTAGTACACCACACCACACTGGTTCCACCAAACAGAGCATTGTCTTACGGGCAAAGGGATTTGGCCTTGTAATCGATGGACCGGCTTCACCAGGTGAAAGTCATGATTTTTTTCGCTTCGGGTTCTCAAAATGAATCCATTTTTCGTCCCCCGTGACAAAAGATTTCCTTTCGAACCGTTGAAGCAGCGTTTCACAAACGGTTTTTCGATTTTCCATTTGTCTATCGATCAGTTGGTTTCTATACCATTTTCTATACTTCTGAATCTTTCCCATGGCTTTTAAACTTTAAGGAAATTGCTCCTCGAGTCACATTTAGTGTTTGTGACAATTTTTCTTGCGATTGGGTTGGGTCTTCATTCAATAATGCCTGCAATTCCTTCTCTTTGAACTTTTTCGCGGCACCGGGATGTTCATTGTCTGTCAAATCGAAATCATGACTTTTAAATTGACGAAACAATGTCTCGCATGTTCATGTTCACCATAAGTTTCTACCAGCAACCTATGAGCTTCAGATGCTATTTTTTACTTTCCCGCATACTTCGTATAAGGGAAGTATTGGAATCGTCAAAAATTTCGACTTTGAGATTTCGATAGATCTTGACGTTTTAGACCTCCCTGAGTCGGAAAATACCATTTTTCGAATTATGTCTGTGTGTGTGTATGTAGGTATGTATGTATGTAATGTCTGTAAGCAAATTTACTCAAAAACTAATCAAGCTAGGACTTCGAAATTTGGTACACCGATATTATTCACAGTTTGTAGATTTCTATCAAAATTTCGTCAAAATCGGTTAACCGGAAGTGGTACTTTACCTACACTGGTTGCGTTTACCTTTCAAGTAAAGTACCAGTTTGCTTCGAGATATTTGCTTCATATTTTGTATATAGATTTAAAAATATGAAAAAAATTGAGATACTAAATTTCATCATGATCTGACTACCAGAAGTGACATTTTACCTATACAAGTAGCGTTTCTTTTTTACCGACCGACGATAGTAAGGGAGGTATTGTTTTCACACCAAATTTCACCTATGGATATTTTTAGGTACATATCTCCACGAATCATGCATTTTCTTAACAGAAAAAAGTATTTTTAGGATGATGTCTGTCCGTCCGTCCGTCCGTCCGTCTGTCCGTCCGTCCGTATAGATGTGTACAGCCTGAACGGCTCAACGGATTTTGATGAAATTTGGTATATTTACTTAATACATCAGTAGGATGAATTGATCAACTTTTGGTGCAAATCCGGTATGCTAGAATGCTAGTATTGCCGATCGAAGAGAGGAAGTGAAGGGTTATTTTCATATCAAATTTCACGTGAGGACATATCTCCACGTGTTATGCACTTTGTATTGGTTTTATCATCGAGAAAAATCATCTTATAAATAATATAAATATTATAAATAAAATAAAATTAAAAATATTTATATTATATCCATATCTGTTTTTTTTTACATTTAAAATATTAGTTAACCGGAAGTAGCACCATATTCTATATATATATATAAATGTTACCAAATATCAAATTTGACACCAATAAACTAATACGAACTGGCTCTTTATCAATACCAAGTTTACACATTCTAAATATTCATTCACAACTCTTTATACCTATTTATATGCGGGAAAGTCTAGGGGAGGACACTCCCGCTTATTTTTTTTTTTGATGATAGAAAAAATTAGAATAGAAAAAAATGTTTTCTTTGAATATGTCGTATTATCAAATAGTATTTAAGATGTTTTATTTCTAAAGAAAAATATTAATTTTCAGATTAGTTTTTGTTATAAGAGATGTTGGTTGAATTTTACCCCAGTGGCGTACCTAGGGGGGTGCGGTGGGTGCGGTCCGCACCGGGCGGCACTTATCTTGGGGCGGCATTTTTTATATTTAGTTATAGTTGTAAAAAGCAACTTATTCATTTCATATTTATTTTTTTTTCTTTCTTGAATAATAAATGATTATTATGATTATTATAAGTTTACTATTTGATTTATATAAATTATGATTAACTATATGATTTCGAATATTATTCCTCGGTGTATATAAATGCATTTTAGTGTAAATTTTGAATTCTAATTCCAAGAACAGGATAATAATTTTATTTTATTGTATTCATTAAAATTCGTTGAATTCGTAAACGCATCTTTACGATTTTGTTCAGCAATTTTTCCTAACTAAAATTTTTTGATATCAGTTTATAAATGTCATTTCTTTTGAAAAGTTTATATGATTACTTTGAAGTGATATACCAATATTTTTTTAAATCATCGATTTTTCTTTTGAAAAGCAGGGCCGGCGGAAAAAATATAAATATAAATTTTGAGAGCATTATACACGATTTTTCTAGTATGAAAGCTAGAAGAGTAAATATTATATTAATATGTTTACGAGTGCATACAAATATGTGTAAATAAATTTACTCTGTGTATTAATTAATATTGATTAAATAACTTAATAATTTATTTATGTGCATTAATTTATAAATACCACTATTTGATTGACTTATAATAAAAAGGGCGGCAAACTGGAGATCGCCCCGGGCGGCAAAAGTTCTAGGTACGCCACTGTTTTACCCCTAATATAACTATCTAAATAGAGTATCTCAAATTGCAGATTTAGATAGAAGTATTTATTATATTCTATTTAAATAAAATTCAGAACATATCTTTTCTTGATCATCACTTTTTGAGAATATAGATTTATATATAGGTATAATAACTGAGTAATAAAAGAGATGTTCCTCAACCAATTAATTTTTATTTATTTTTCTTAATTTTTAAATCAACTTCTGAGAGAGATTACGATTTAAAATAGATATATCACTAATCGATCTAATCAATTTTGAGCCAAAAACTTCACACTTTCCCGGACAGACAGACAGACAGATAGAAAGACACAAACCCACACACACACACATATGAAAAATACCATGTTTGGATTCTCCAGGTCATGAAAAGTGAAAATTTGCAAAAATTTTTAAATTCTGCACTATGCGATCTGTATGGCGACAACATGCAATAAATTTAAAATTTGGAAATTGAAAATTGTATTAATTTTGGAAATTTTTTTACTATAAGCGAATACAAGCGATATTTCAGAAATAAAATGTACAATTTGACGGGTTTGGTTGACCTACTTGTAAGATGGATAAAAAATGTCTAGTTCTACAAATTTATATTATAAATTATAATTTTAGTCTGGATTGTTAAATTTTAATTCATTTTTCATTTTTTTAGACTACTTTAAATGTTAATAAATTATTAAAAAACAAAAAACAAAAAGTAAACAATAATAAGTAGACCTGTGGCCAGGCGCAGAACCGACTGACGGTTTGAAATAAATTAATTTCCAGCAATATCAAATAATTCCAAATAATTTAAATATAACTATTAATGCAATAAAAAACAGATATGGATATAATAAATATTTTTAATTTTATTTTATTTATAATCTATAAGTAGAAGCTGGCTGTGACGTCATGAAGGGCTGGGTGACGACATATAATTTTAAATTAAGATGTGGCCAGGCGCAGAACCGACAGACGGTTTAAAGTAAATTATTTTCAGCTTCAGAAACAATTTCAAATAATTTAAATATATCTATTAATGCAATAAAAAACAGATATGGATAGAGCATAAATATTTTTAATTTTATTTTATTTATAATATCTAAGAAAGAGCTGGCTGTGACTTCATGAAGGGCTGGGCGACGTCATATAATTTTAAAATAAGAAAAAACTAATGAAGATGATTTTCCAGAGGATAAAACCAATACAAAGTGCATGATTTGTGGAGATATATAAAAAAAATCTCCTCATATGAAATTTGGTGTGAAAATAACCCTTCCCTTCCTATTGTCGATCGCTAATACTACTACTTCCGGTTTCCGAATTTGCACCAAAAGTTTATCAATTCATCATACTTATGCATTAAGTAAATCTACCAAATTTCATCAAAATCCGTTGATCTGTTCAAGCTGTACACATCTATACGGACGGACGGAGGATAGACACACATGATACTAAAAATATTTTTTTCTGTTAAGAAAATGCATGTTTAGTGGAGATATGTAAAAATCTCCACATGTGAAATTTGGTGTGAAAACAATACCTCCCTTACTATCATCGGTCGGTAAAAAATTCAATGAATGCCTTAAACTGAAATAGTAAAAGAACAAGAAAATATATGTAACATAGTATAAGTAGATCGAGTGAGTATATTTAATAAAATTTTTAAGAAATCGCCATCATGTGCTTGGTTGTTTTCTTGTTAAGAATAATATATAGTTTCTATTCCAGTAGATTTACCTTCCGACAAGTGATAAATTCTTTTATAAAGAGACCCTGGTGGCGTTTTAATCATACACTCCCCTCTCCAACCACCTTCCTTTACATTCAACCTGAATTAACAGGCTTTTGTAATGAATAAATTCACCGAGTATATTGTTCTTTTTTTTATTTAAGGATGTTTCTTTATTAAAGTAATTAAGATAATAGGCTCGTAAAGAGGCAAACTCCCATTAAAAAAAAAAAACTCTCTCTCGAATCGATTGAAATAGCAGCACTGAAGATGCTTTTGCTCATCTTCATTGCACTCAACCCGAAATGAGAAGAGAATTAGAAAGAGAATCCTTCACCTTTCACGTTCCTATTATCTGTCTTTGTAGTTTTGAGAGGGTCACAGTTGACCAATCGAAAAAACAACAACAAAAACATCATTCACTTCACCACAACCTTTTTCCTTTAATGACATCTTTTGAACTTTATTTATTAATAAATATTTAAAAATCATAATTATATAATTAATGATTCTTCCAAATTTGATTGGTGAAGACTTTTTTATTTTGAATGGATAGATTTGTAATGAGTCCCCAGCATCAACAAACTGAAATAGCAGTATTAACTTTAATAGTTATAATTCCATGAATCGATTCCCAAATGCTACTAGAGTCGTGGATCATCATCGATAAAATACAATTGATAAATATATTAATATGCGTTTCCTTTCGCAATTTACATGTTTTATATATATAATTACCCTTGGTGATTTATATATATATACTAGCTGATCAGAGCGCCTTCGGCGCTCTTCTCACCTAGACGGAGGCTCCGCCCCCTGTACCCCCGAAGTAATACATAGTATTACGTTGGAAGTCTGTATGTAAAAGGTTTTCATCCATTTTGTTTCAATTAGTATATTACATTATATTATCATTTCTGTTTGTGTTCTTCTTTAAAAGATATTTTAATTTAATCAGTAAATTAATTATATATTACTATTGTATTTTTATATCTATCTATCTCTGTGCCTCTACGGATCTCGAAAGCAACCCCATTTTTCCAAGTATCCCAATTCTGAGCTATAACCATCTAACTCCTACCCTGTCCCATCTGTCCACGTCCCTACATTGTCCACTCACTGCGTCCTTGATCTTCCCAATCCCACCAGACGTTTCCCAATATTTTTCGCCGATCTTTAATCTACCATTCTAGCCATGACCCCTTCCCATCCCAGCAAAAAAGTAAACAAATTACATAAATACAAACAAACACGAAACTTCTTAGTCGCAGAATCCATATTTCTTCTTTCGTGAGCTTCTCCCAACCAATTCCTATTTTCTGCCATCTCCCTCACCTTCCTTCCAAAATTGTCTGTACATCACGTCCTAAGTTTACCAATCGGTAGTTTCCCAAAAAGTCTCCTTGCAAATATGTTTCTTGTCAGTCTCCCTCTCCACTCTCTCCCATTCCAATCACGTGTCCCTCCAATCGCAACCTAATCGACTTTATGGCCTTAACTAAGTCAAATAATTAATTATAAGTTTTGAATAATATCTACCATCTATAAAAATTTTGTATTTTTTTAAAATATTCTGTGATTTAAAAAAAAAATACTTTCTTTGAAAATAAACCTCAAGAATTATTATTATGTTTTCGGACCAATTTATTTATTTTGGTTTGTAGAATATAAGCCACTTGTTAGGTGCAACAAGTAATGTATAAACGCGTTCCGCTTTTTTTTTGAAGATAACTGATTTTTTTAGAATTCAAAAACAACAATACTCTTTAATAATAAACTTTTGAGAAACAATCGAATGTGAAATTTAAATTCTGTGTACAATGCGATTTATAAATTGAGTGTGTATAGGTGAATGCGTATTATTAACTCTCAATTTTTTTTATAAAAGATAAATTAATATTAGATAATATCAAAAATAAATTAGCAAATTCTAATTAATTAAATTATTATTTTATAGATTTATGATTTTAAATTTTTATTTTCTTAAAAACAAAAAAGTATAATTGATTTATATCATATTTATAAATATTGTATATATATATGGCGGAGGTTTTACAGCTGGTGCCGTTTCCCGCATCCAAACGCTATTTTATCCTATTCTTGATATCATCCTCTTGAAGTCTACTTTCCATTGCCTCATCCACTCCTTGTTTTTACATCCGCCTTGGTCTTCCCCTCATTTTACGTCTTTCGCTGGATGTCTAATTCCAGAACCTTAATTGGCCATCTATTTTCTGGAATTCTTTTTAGGTGTCCGTACCAAGTTAGTCTTTTCCTTTCTAGTCGGTCTATTATATCTTCTTTCATGTGCATGTTAACTTTGATATTTGTGTTAGGGAAGTTATACCTAGTTCGATATTCTACAGCTTCGTCTTTGTTCATTTCATTTATTTATTTATCATGTTTCTGAATTATACATCTTGTCTTCTATAATCTATCTCTGTAACTTTATTGGGTATCTATTATATTACATTACAATAGATAATTTGTGTTTTAAAACTTACATAATATAGGAGAAAAATAAAATTTGGTTATAAAAATATTGTAGTTTCGTAGTTAAATCTACATATACTTGAAAAAGGCCAGGTTGAATTTAAATTTTGAGCCTAAATTATTCTTAAATGACATTGTAGCTGTGAAGTGCATCCTGTTCGATTTTATTCTGACATTATAGAGATTTAATACTTTATTTAATTATGAATAACACTATTTATTTATTTAAATTATTAAATACATACTATCTTTCCAAAAGGTTCGGGTTTTAAAATGAATTTTATATTTCAGATATGTTGACTTTTCTTTTTTTCCCTTTTCCTGTCCATCTACTAGGTTCAATTGATTATTAAAAAGGCTATTGTCTGATTAATCCATATCAGTCGGATATATGACATTCAACCACTTCTATCGAATACCAAATTAAAGTGTATTTACTTTACTTTATCTATATATATAAAAATGAATGTGTGTCTGTCTGTTCATTATGGGTTCAAAAACCATACATCCAATCACCGTGAAAATTTGGGAAATTATTAGGTATAACCCTTGAAAGGTTTTTGCAAATTTTGATTAAAATCACGAGCTGGAGTTTCAGGTGTATTTAATTTAATATTCATAATTTTTTGAATTCTTATTAAATGCTAATCACTAATTATTATCAATTTATATAGTTATATTTGTGTTAATAAAATTTAATTATTTTTATAATTAAATTTCTGTTAAATAACTAATATTCAATTTCTCCCCTCTCTGTCCTATAAGTATTAATTCATTATTAAATTATATTCAAGACAGATTTTTTTTTCATCATATCTAAATTCTTCAATGATCCATCGGCAGAAATATATATATTTTCCGAACAATTACTAGATATTGGTAACGGTAAAATAGAACTGCAACCAAATACGCAATTCATTAAACTACCAAACATTTACAGAATAATAATTTAGATTTGGTGTTGATTTCTCATGGGCAACTTTATGTTGCATGTTCACGTGTAGGGAAACCGTCGAATATACAATATTTGTGTTAGCTAAAGACAGGTTCACCAAAAATATTGTGAACCGATTAGTGCTTAATTAAATTGAAATTAAAAGTATTTATAATTCAAAATAATAAATATTAATAATTATTAAGGGAATTTTTATTAAAAGACCACATTATTTGTATAAAATTATTTATTAAATTAAAATAATTGTACAACGTTTCAAATGCTTATTCTGCAGTCGTTTTCAAGTAACCGTACGCACTATCATACTTCTTGATTGTAAACGCTTGCTTTGACAATTGCTGCTGACTTCATGTTGAGATTAAGAATTGGCGGCAAAAATTTGAGCCAAAAATTGGCGCCAATATCACTGCCTATATAAGAGGTGACGTGTCCCAACATGCATCAGTCCGCTTGAATCGGAGCAAGCGTACGGTTACTTGAAAACGACTGCAGAATAAGCATTTGAAACGTACAATTATTTTAATTTAATAAATAATTTTATACAAATAATGTGGTCTTTTAATAAAAATTCCCTTAATAATTATCAAAATAACCACAAAAGCTTTAATAAATAAATATTTATGTTAAAGATTTAAGACTAACGGTCATACCCTCCCAGCAACGCGTGACTGGGTCAGCTAGTTATATGATATTATTGAAATAGATGTTTTCTTGAGAGTGCATGGTTATACTCATTATTAATTTATTTAATTAAGTAATATCTCGTATTCTCGGAGACACCTATATATACCTTGATATAAAGAATGAATTGAATAATATTGGAGTTTGATTCTATAGAAATTCTTCTCGATCTTTTGAAAAAAAAAAATCTGAGTGGATTAAGTTGAAGGACTTTTCTTCAATTGAGAAGAAAAACAACTCATTTTAGATGGGAAGTTTTTAGAAACTAAGCCAATAAGCTTGGAAAGAAGTTCGGATTTTGCAAATTTTATTTTATTTTTTTGGACATTTTGTTATTCAATTCGTATTATGGTGTGTCGATTCATCAAATATTCAAGGGTGCCCTGCCCCAAGAGAGAGAGAAAGAGAATGAGTCTGACGGGCTTTTTGGGCAGGACAGAGACTTGTTGCCGATCGATAGGCACCACCTACCTCTAGGGCGTTAGAGAATTGTTAACTCGCTGAATGGGTGCCTATTGAACTCATATATTTTACCCTCTTGCGTTATTTTCAATATTATTATAGTATTATTTATACGTACGATTTTTTAAAACAAAAAATACAATATCTAGGATTTTTTTTTGTTTTTAGGGAGAGAGTGTTGGTTTTGAAATAAAAATCAAACTCAAGTAGAAATAATGATAGATAATAAAAATTTTCAAAATATAAAAGAATATTTATGTATAGTCAAGATAAAATACAATAGAAAAAAAATATATTTTAAAGATATTCTTTGTTTAAGAATATTTTGTCCTCGTTAATTCTTGTTAATTATTATTCACGTGATGTGAATTTTAAAACAATAAAATAGATTGTTTTGGTGATAATAAATAAAATTAATTTTTTTTTTTATATTTCTTAAAATTCAAAAATTGTAAAGAAACCAGAATATTATATTAACAGAGAGTTCTGTCAGTGAAATGCTAATTCAAGAATATAATGTTTTAGAAATAGTCAAGTCTAGAATTTGATGCTAATTGGTTGGAACAATTGGTATGAAAATTTTCAATACAAATTGTATAGTATGAATCTACATAAAGAAATGTCAATTTCAAACCACTTATTTTAAAGAAGCATATCTTTAAATGAAAGGACTTTTTTTTTAATTTTTACTATCTCGTAAGAAATAGTATTGCGATCACGAAAATTTTCGATGTTGAGATTTTGATGTTTTTATACGTTTTGAAGGTTTCTGAATCATTTTCACTAAGGTTGAGAAAAATGTCTGTGTGTGTGTGTATATATATGTGCGTGTGTATGTATGTAACCAAGATTACGCAAAAACGGTTTGAGCTAGAATGATGAAATTTGGTACAAGGGCATTATTCAAAATTCATAGTTTTCTATCAACTTTTGAGAAATGTAGCTCAACCGGAAGAGGGTCATTACCTACAACGTTTAGATTTTTTTTCTTCTAAAGTGACCGTATAAATAAAGATATATGTTTGATAATTTTTCACATAATTAATAATTGTATAAAACTGCTATATCTAGAATTTCAGCTTGATTGAATCGCTGAAAAAAACAGAATTAATTTTTTAACACTGCAAATCTCACGCGCCAACACGTGACGTGGTGCCATCAGCAAAGAGCCAAACATGCGCTGGTTTAATAAATATTATTTATTAATTTTAATTTATAATTTAATTAATTAAATTTAATTTAAATATAATATATGTTATTTAATCCAATTCAAATTTGCGAGATAGTCGAGTGGAGACACTCCAGATTTTTTTAATAAATAAAACCATAATTTTTCTTTGACAACAAGGATCATCTACACCGTTTCCAAATGAATTCAAAATTTGGTATTTGAAATTTTACTAGTCTAGAATTAATAATGCCATTTTTCAGTTTATTTTAAATTTTTGTTATATGTCTAAATAAAACATAACATATAACATTGATTTAATATTAATTTCCTAATTTTAGTTTTCTTAAGAAAAAAATAGAAAGGTACCTTGAATAAAATCATTGACAAACTTTTGAATACTCTACCTATAGTTGATTAGGACAATAAACGTAATTATAACTTATATATATTATACTTCTATATTTATATTCCCATTTTATTTAAAATTTATACTATACTATTATAATTTATTTAGGTTTTTTTTAACATAACATATAAGTTAATTTTGGATGAAAAATAATAAAGTATTAATCATAAGAATTGAGAATAGAGCATAAATAATGTCTAATATATGACTTGGTTATACAATAATAACTCATTGGAATTGATACAATGTATAATTTCAATATTTTAAGAACTTCATCATTATATAATTTTATTATTCTTTTCATTTCAATTTTTATGATAATCCGATAAGAAAAGAAAATATTTTCTAAGTTCAAATGATGCACGAGATATCATTCACATCAATATTCTTGAAAAAAGAAAAATTATCACGAGGAATATTATTCAGAGCTGTTGATATTGATTTGAAGAGATTTGATATTGATTGAAAAGCAAAAAAAAAATGATAAAGTGTTTTTCCACCAAGACACACAAGTGAAGTCATGGCACAAATTTAATTGGGCTAGGAACCATATCAAGCATATTCGTCAGATTTAGTTCTCTGAAGCTATTTCCTGTTTTCAAATCCAAAATATAGGGAGAATAGGGTCATCACGGAAACAAACGCCTATTTTGCGGATCTTGAGAAAAGCCATTTTTTATATGGAAGGGTTAAAAAAAATTGAAAAAACGTTAGACTAAATGTATCAAACTAACTTGTGAATAAATGCCTGTTAACATACAATGAGTTTTTTCGACATTATTTGATTCGAACTTGTATGTGATAATGCTTGCTGTCAAATTCCATTACATTTTACTGGTGAGACGCTCTCTTTATTTCGACCTTAAGAGGAAAATTTCCCACATGAATCTAATTTATTTCATTATATTAATATTTATTAATTACAATATTTGATTTTTAATATGTATATAAATAACCATATTTGTTATAATTAGGTATAAATCTATTATTTTTAAAACTTTATTCAGTACCACAATTTGTTTTTCTAAGTATAGATTTAGATATCGTATGCCTCGAGGGGAAATTAAGAAATTATTTATAATTGAAAATAATATAAATATAAAATTTTTTTTATAAAATAACGTTTTTTTTAATGGACTAAAATGAATAAGATAATTTTTCTATACTTATCCCTGAAAAAGTTTATGGATGAATGCTTCATATACAACGAAAAACGTTGGGCGCATTTAGTTTTATTTATTTGTATGCAACATCAAGTCAAATTTTTGTAATATTAATAATAAAAATTGTATTGTATTGACAAATTTTTTTATTATGAAATAAAATTGCTAATAAGAGCTAAGAAATTAATCTTTGTAATATACTTATATCAAAGTATGTAACAAATTTTAAAAGAATTATTATTTTCTTAAATTTACATATTATCAATCAAATCCAAAACAGTTGATTAAATTAGAATACTGTTACTTATTAATCAAGTGTTTTAGTGTGGTATGAAAGTATGCAAAGAAGGTAAGTTGAGTTCATTACTTTATATTATGTTTTTATGTATTTATGTTTTTTTTTTTGAAAAATTAATGTTTAAAAGTCAACTAGGTTAAAATTATAAGATTATAAAAAGTTGCATCAAGACTTATTTATTAAAATTATTTAAAATTGCGGCTTTGGTGGGTGTGACCGCTTTGTGGACACCAAAAGATAATGTTACCCAAAAGAGGACACCCTGTGTATGTTAATGCTAATATTTTTGTACGTTTAATAATAATAAATATAATAATACATCTAATATATAAAAAAAGTTAATACTGTTACCTTAGGCGGAAATTCACTGGCAAAGGTTAAAAAAATAATGCTCAAATTAACGATGAGAGAAAAAATGCTTAAGGTGTCCGCTTTTGGGTCAGTTACTTTATATAATCCTAGAGAATAATCCTATCTAAATTATATAATCAAATAACAAAATAAATAAAATAATTAATAAAATATAAATTAAAATTTAATTAAGAGAATCTAAATTAAAAAATTTTATTATGATATCAATTATATAGAGAGATACATTTCAATATATCAATAAAACAAACATGCGCAAAAAAATTAATAAATCAATTTAGTATTATTATTAAGTAAATGATGAACTCTCATGGATTTTTACTCAGACACATTCTATTGTAGACTTTTCAAGAATCTGAGTCTTCACTCTCTCTAGATAAATCAGGGATGAAGTTAACAGGGCAAATGTTGGAGCAGTAAAGGCAACCTTATTACAGTACCTTCTAACCCTACAAAAGATTTTCAAAACACTTCTAGAGATCATATCTCCTCTCGAGGAGATTCTTTTGATTAAAAATTTTTTAATTAGAATCATTAATTCAGGGAGTCAATAAAAAAAATCTTGAAACTTTCTTTGCATCCTTTCAATCAGTTTTATTTTAGATTTTATTTAAGAAAAATATTTCTGTCACATTGATATTAAATATCTTCTTCTCAATTTCTTAAGACATCACATATTTAGATAATATATGATTTGATTATATCTCTTTAAAAAAAATTTTTTTTATTTGATAATGTACAGGGTGTCTCAAAAAAATATATATCTGAAAAAACAAAAAAGTCAACATGTTATGAGCAGTCAAAGGGTTAGTACATTTTTTGCAAACGTAATTATTTTAATCTTTAATTAAATCTTTTCTCAGTAATTCAAGTATTTAAACTTGTCTTTATGTTCATAAATAATGTTTTTAGTCATTCAAAGTGTTAGTACATTTTGAGACACCCTGTATTATAAGAAAATTTTAAAAATTATTGGAAATTGGAATCGTAACCCCTTTTTAATCAGATAATTTTTAATTTTTATATGTAATATCTTTTTTTTGGAAATTTAGAAAGATATGATTTATTATACTCAAAGATCATATTAACAATAAGGAGAAGTTAATCTAATATAATATTAAATTGGGTATATTTTTTAAATTTATTAAAATGTTTTTTATTATCTATATATATAAAAAAAGGTTTTTGTCTGCACATTGCTCAGAATTTAAAATTTTTTGCAGACCTTTCATGATCTTTGGAAGCCAAAAGTGAGTTTAGAATTTTTTATTTTTGTCTGTCTGACCGAAAAATTTTGACGTTAATTATATCACAGTATTCTTACATATCTCTATGAATGTTTTATGTAATATACTGATTGAAACAAAATGGATGAAAACCTTTTACTACTGTCAAGCAAATACTATGTACCACTCGGGGGTACAGGGGGCGGAGCCCCCGTCTAGGTGTGAAGAGCGCCGAAGGCGCTCTGAGCAGCTAGTATAATATAAATTTATATACCAGAAAATGATTTTTAACTATGGAAACCAATTTGAATCAATTTGATTTTTATTCATTACTTTTTGCAAATAAATTGTCATTCTATGATGGGAGGTGTACGGATACAAGAGGAATTAGGGACTTCACCAAGTTTCCTTAGCTTTCCTTATTCCGGCTCCATATTTAAATGAAAGTAATAATCAAATCGTTTAGAAATTCACCATGTATTAATAAGAATCTATTGATTTTGTGAATTAAACTCGTCGGTATTGACTTCATTAAACTATAAAGATTTCACGCTATTCAATTGGAATACAATGAATCTGAATAATCAAAAGGAGAACCAATCAAACAAATACAATGAATCCAATTCACAATCCCTAATCTATAAAATCAGTGATATGATAATACATTCAACACAAAGAGAATTCAAAATGTGAAAATATCCATCGTTGAATATTAAAAACAATCATTGATAAGGATACATTCTAAGTATAATTGAATAAATCCATGTTTTTATAATTATAATTATTATAACGTTTTTATCAACTTCGCTTCATGTCTGTATGTCTGTTTGTCAGTTCGCTCTTATGACAAATTGGAATCGATTTTTCATCAATTTTAAATTGAGATAGACTTTTGAAAATTTTTATAGATATTTCAATGGATCCCTAGAAGGTATGGATGAAATATAATTGAATTAATTAATTGTGAAGTAATTAGCGATTAATTTCCTTTAGTATTGAATTTTATAGAAGAATGATATACAAGGAGATGTCAAGAATTGTAAAATCGCTTTTTAAACGAGTCATAGTTCATTCGATAGAGTAAGTTGAGGAATAAAAATATAAATATAACAAAAATTTTATAAAATAATGTTTTTCTCATGGACTAAAAAGAATAAAATAATTTTTCTATAAGCCTGACAAATTTTATGGATGAATTGCTTCTTATACAACGAAAAACGTTTGGCGCATTTAGTTTTCATTCGCTTTCTATTCAAATAAATTCCTTTATAGAACTCTTAGTAAAAGCAGCAAGAGGAAAGAAAAATTTTGCCAATTTCTAAAACCTATTTGTTAAAAATAACAAAAAAAATATTTGGAAACAAATGTGGGCTTTTTATTCATATCTACTAGGTTCACTAATATATAATGTAGTGTTAATAACATAAAATATTGATTGGGTGCAAGATTTAAACTTATTAAACAAAATAATATTTTTAGGTGACCGCTTTAGGGTCACTTATTTTATTGTAAATGATAATAATAATATTAGATTATATATCTTGAATAGAATAGAAAAATATATTTAATTTCTATATCATTAAAAAATTTGCATCCATATTCACCCAGTCTCCGAATGATTTTCAATAGCATGTTTGTTCTATTAACATCATGAACCGAACATTATGAACATCCTTTGGCAATTAAACCATCAACACATAGCACGTTTAAAATTATATATATGATCTGATTGGGAAAATATGTTTTAATCAATCATTGCTAACGCAAATGAAAATAATTTTTAATTCTTAAAATTTGTTGATAAATTAAATGAAAATAAATATTAATATTTTTCTTAAGATTTAAAAAAATTAAAATTTTTTTTTTATAATTTATGATATGTGAAATTTTCTCTTAACAATGATAAATTATAATTAAAATTTTTAAATTTCAATATCGAAGTTACCTATCTGCTACCATAAGTTCATAATTTGCGTTTAGAGGTTCTAAGAAAAGTTACATATTCATGACTTATGTACCACGATAATATCGATTTTTCGTGAATTTTGAATAAAAACAACACTATAATGAGATCAATGTTCATTTTAATTTTCGCTTACTATGTAGTATGAAAGTAAATAAGAGAAAAAATATATTCAAAGGTATGAAAAAGTGGGCAAGCTGGTGGGAAGCGATTCCTATGAAATTTGGAAATATTTTTTTTAAATTCACCTGATTACGTTTCAAAACATTTAACTCATTTTAAACAATTCTTGGAACATTAGAGCACAAGGAGCAAACTTTAATAATATTCCTCTGTCACCAAATTCATTAGACATGGACTGGAACTGTTTCCTGTTCTCATAAACAAAAAGAAACTATTTTCTTTTGAAATAATAAAGAAAATTATTATTGAATAGAAAAAAATGAAAAAATTTAAATTTTTTTAATAATTAAAAATTATTTATATAATTAATAATTAAAAATTCTTGATATTAAAATAAATTTTTTAAAAGAATATCCATTTGTATAAATTTAAATAAATTAATTAGAATAAAAGTTAAATTACTAATTGAATTATTTTTTCTATCACGTAAGAGATAGTATTGCGATCACGACAATTTTCGATGTTGAGATTTTGATGTTTTTATACGTTTTGAAGGTTCTTGAATCATTTTCACTAAGGTTGAGAAAAATGTCTGTGTGTGTATGTATGTAACCAAGATTACGCAAAAACGGTTTGAGCTAGAATGATGAAATTTGGTACATGGACATTATTCAAAATTCATAGTTTTCTATCAACTTTTTAGAAATGTAGCTCAACCGGAAGAGGATCATTACCTACAACGTTTTTATTTTTTTTTTCTTCTAAAGTGACCGTAAAAATAAAGATATATGTTTGATAATTTTTCATATGATTAATAATTGTATAAAACTGCTATATATAGAATTTCACTTTGATTGATTGAAAGTACCAGAATTAATTTTTTAACACTTCAAATCTCAAGCGCGAACACGTTACGTGGTGCCATCAACAAAGAGCCAAACATGCGCTGGTTTAATAAATATGATTTATTAATTTTAATTTATAATTTAATTAATTAAATTTAATTTAAATATAATATATGTTATTTAATCCAATTCAAATTTGCGAGATAGTCGAGTGGAGACACTCCAGCTAATTTTTTTTATCATTGTCAATTTTTAAAATTTTATTTTAATTAAGAAATTCCTTTTGGATTGTTCATTTAACAATGAATTTTAGTTTTTTAAATTATTTGTATTTTGTTAGAAAGGATAGATACAATTTGTAATAGAAAAATAATAAATTATAACAATAGATAAGAAATTGAACAAAGTCATAAATATTACAAAATGTCAAAATTTTAAAAATAGCCTAAACATTTTCAATTATATTTATGAAATTATATGAAAGAAAAAAATATTTTTTTTTTCAAATTTTTGTTTATTTTGAATTGAAAAGATTTACCTGAAAATGTTGGCTATTCAAAGGGTCAAAACAAAATAACAATACAAAAGGTACCTGTATGACCCATGCAAATCGGATTTCTTTGTTAAAAAGGGAGTATATATACAGAAAATTTGTGTTGAGACTCATTCAGTGTTCAGTTCTCTTAGCAAGCAGTTGCTCTCAAGAAATTTTCTGATCTACACAACCAAACAATCTTCAATATTGCTTCCCTCATCGGTCCTCTTCATTTTATTATATTTTATCATATATCATTAATTATTTTTGTTTTTTGATTTCAGAATGGATTTAAAACAGGAGTGGAATGTTCTTCACAATATCATAGAAGAAGGACTCAATTACTATCATCATAGACGATATTTCGACGTTTTCCACGATGAATCAATAAGAATTGAAACCCCGGAAAGGTTAGTTGGTGGTGACATCAATTTTTTAGATATAATGGCAAATAAAGAAAATATTCCGCCGAACGAGGATGACATCGAGACGGTAATCAATCACCCGATTAATCGTCGGCGGACCAGGAGAAGAAATCTGGACTTAACAAGTAATGTAGTCAATAGAAAAAGAAATTACTATTATTTATAATATCTAATTTTTTTTTATTTTGTTATAAATAAGGTAAAATGTATATAATATTACTATTCTCCAATCCTATGTAAATATTATATTATATTAATATAATTGTATTCTTAATTTTATATTTTAATAAATATTTTTGTATATAAGTAAATTAATTTTTGAATTTTTCATTAAAACTCCTTATATTCCTTTCCTCAACCTTATTGGATATTTTAACTTTATAAAAAAAAACAATTATATATAATATTAAAATTAAATAAATTAAATAATTAAAATATTAATTTTAAATATTAAAAAATATATTTGATATATCCTAGCAAACAATAAACTTTTTTAATCCTCTATAAAATAGATTTTATAAAATTAATTTAATTTTTCTTTTTTCATATGGGAAACATGTATATTAAAATTTACATTCAATTAAATTATATATCAATTAACTTTGATTTTAAATAACCTATATTTCGTGGTGCCATCAACAAAGAGCCAAACATCTTATTTATTAATTTTAATTTATAATTTTATTAATTTAATTTAAATTAATATATGTTATTTAATCCAATTCAAATTGCGAGATAGTCGAGTGGAGACACTCCAGCTTATTTAAATTTTCTTCTTTAAATGTACATTTCTTAGGTTAATTTTTATAATAGTAATTTCTAGTTGTATTAAAGTTAATATTATCTACAATAATATAAATAGCTTTCTTTTAATAAAATTATTAAAGGAAAGGAATTATATATATATATATGTATATTATCATTACAAGAATGAATAAGTATATTCCTTTCTCAATATGTATTATTATTATTTGATTTTCGAAATGTTCCCAAGCGGTCACTTGACCAAACCTCAGACCCACCACCTGTTGCTTAACTCAGGATAATGGGCGAGATGGTAGTGGTTGCGGGGATTGGGTAGACGAGAAAGAGAGAGACAGAAGGCCAGTCAGGCAGAGATTTTACGAGTTCTGATATTTTCAATACGTCAAAATTTTTACTAAAAAAAATATCTGGAGTGTCTCCACTCGACTATCTCGCAAATTTGAATTGGATTAAATAACATATATTAATTTAAATTAAATTTAATTAATTAAATTATAAATTAAAATTAATAAATAATATTTATTAAACCAGCGCATGTTTGGCTCTTTGTTGATGACACCTCTTCACGTGCTGGCGATTCAATCAAGCTGAAATTCTAGATATAGCAGTTTTATACAATTATTAATCATGTGAAAAATTATCAAATTTTTACGGTCACCTTAGAAGAAAAAATATCAAAAATTCTTCTGGTTGAGCTACATTTCTCAAAAGTTGATAGAAAACTACGAATTTTGAATAATGCCCAATAATACCAAATTTCATCATTCTAGCTCAAACCGTTTTTGCGTAATCTTGGTTACATACATACACACATACACACATACACATACACACACACACACACATTTTTCTCAACCTTAGTGAAAATGATTCAGAA
This sequence comes from Labia minor, assembly GCA_963082975.1. Classification (NCBI taxonomy): domain Eukaryota; kingdom Metazoa; phylum Arthropoda; class Insecta; order Dermaptera; family Spongiphoridae; genus Labia; species Labia minor. The sequence continues at coordinate 66,628,106 of OY720347.1, forward strand.
ACCTTCAAAACGTATAAAAACATCAAAATCTCAACATCGAAAATTTTCGTGATCGCAATAATCTCTAGCGAGATGGTAATAACAATTTAAATAGAGAGAGTTCTTTAATTAATTTGTAAAATATAAATTCTTATCTTCTCAATTTAAGGGATTCTTTTTAGAATTTCAATTTAATCTATTTATTAACCTAACATTAAGTGTATGAATGAAGGAGACATAAAAAATTCTAAAAGCAAATTTCGCTCTTTCACTTAATCAAACGAAAATTATGAATTCTAAGCATTATAATCAAAAATGAATAAAATCAGCTTATTTCATACAATGAATAAATAAAATTTTATGTTAAAATATAAATTTCTTTTCTTTTTTTCTTGAGTAAAAATTTATAATTTCTTAGGTATAAATAGAAGTGTTTGTTGGTATAAAGAAAATTGTTTAAGTTGAAAAAAAATGTTTATACTATATATAGCAATAATTTAAAAAAATATTTTTAATAATAAATTATAAATATTCCATGTGAGTTCTACAAGTTTGCTGAGCTAGTAGTAAAGCCACAAGTTTAAAATGAATATAAAGAACTGCATATTTTTTTCTATTAACATTCAGCATTAAATATCAGATTAAATTTTTAAAGAACCGAAAACCCTTTCGTTACTCTGAAAATTTATATATTGCATTGAATTTAAAATTAAAGTTTCATGAACAGGTGAATCTTTCCTATCTAACTAGGGATATTGTGATACCATAGTATGTATATTAGATTCATAATTAATGGACTAAGCTAATTATTATGAATATCCTTCATAGTGTTCTTATCATATATATACAGTGCTGCGTATAGCCAGGCGAAAAATTGAACATCCATTTTATAAATATGAAACTAATTTTAAATAACAGATTCAAAACCGAGAATCAAATTTATTCAATCAATTTTTTAATAAATTTATGTTTATTTACTGTAACTATTATACAATTCTATTATATCCTATTAATTTCTAAGTAAAACTTAAAATCAAAAATTATTAATGAATAGGAGATTTTTCTATAACTCAATAAAAGTTTGAGCCCTTTGTTGTGTGTTATTTTTCAATTTCAACATATATTTAAAAAATCTGGAGTTTCTCCACTCTACTATCTCGCAAATTTGAATTGGATTAATTAACATATATTATATTTAAATTAAATTAAATTATAAATAATATTTATTAAACCACCGCGTGTTTGGCTCTTTGTTGATGGCATCACGTTATTTACAGTCGTGTTAAAAAATTCAGGGATTCAATCAAAATTCTATATATAGCAGTTTTATACAATTTTTAGTCATGTGAAAAACTATCAAACATATATCTTTATTTTTACGTTCAGTTTATGGGAAAAAAAAAATGAAATCGTGCTCCTCTTCCGAATGAGCTACATTTCTCAAAAGTTGATAGAAAACCATGAATTTTGAATAATGTCCGTGTACCAAATTTCATTATTAGCTCAAACCGTTTTTGCGTAACACACACACGCATACCCACAGTCATTTTTCACAACCTTACATTAGTGAAAATGATTAAGGGACCTTCAAAACGTATAAAAATATCAAAATCTCGACATAAACGATGCTTCATTTGACCTTTACCATTGAATACAAAATTATTTTAATTTAAGTAATTCATTGATATTTATTTATTTATTCATTATTATTTTTTCATATATAAATTGTTTTTTAAAAATTTATATTTAAAATTAATTTAGATGTGAAATGAAAAAGAAATGAATAATGAAAATGGCAGTAGTAACAATGCCAGTATTTGTAATTACTTGTATAAGAACTAACGTAAGTAATTATTTAATATTAATCTTAGAGTTTCACAAGAATTATAAATTACTCGAGAATATGAGAAGATATTTCCTTTAGATTTTAGAATATCCATATAAAAAGCAATCTATTTTTCGTTTGTTTATTTATTATATACAGTTGACCAATAGAATTATTTAATTATTTAATTTGCAAATCTTTTCAAAATAGACACTTAGACCAGGCATATTTTGCTTCGATTGTCTATCTAAAAATCCGGTCCTGTTTAAATTAAAGAGTAAATATATATATATATATATATTATTATTATCAGATTTATCAGGGATATGATCACGTATTTTTGTGAGATTGTTTTCTCGACGTTTCGGCACCCATTTTGGCGCCATTTTCAAGAGATTATTTAGGTGGGAATATTTTTGGGATTCTGGGTCTTAGTCTGTGTGACCAAGGGTTAATATCGGGATTTTGGGTTGATAGGTTGGGTGGTTTTGTACTCACTGCGTTGCTGTAGAGCTCCGAAGAATCCTGGGCAATCCTGAGACCAGCACACGTCCGCACTGGACAACAGTCCGAGGCCAACTCTTAAAATGGCGCCAAAATGGGTGCCGAAACGTCGAGAAAACAATCTCACAAAAATACGTGATCATATCCCTGATAAATCTGATAATAATAATAACAATAAAATTCACGGAAACCTAAACCAACATATATATATATATATATATATATTGAATAAAATTGCCTAATTTAAAATAATAGATAATTAAAATACATTTGTTTTTTCACCTCCACGATGAACAGATAAATAAAGAATGTTTCAAATATCAATTGTTCCTGCTTTGCCAACAACTATACATAGATCTTTTTCTAGATCCATTTGTAACTTCTTTATTGGTTTGTTCTCTATCGTTTTCAATAGGGTTCTTTATTCCTTTTTGAATAGATTGAGAAAAACCAAATCTCCTGATCGATGTATAATATACTCATATGTCAAAGGGTTAGATTCTGGGTTACTTTTAATGAAATGACCATTACCAATAGAAAGTATTTGATAACTTATACCAGACATGTTAAATAAGGAAAAAAAACATTCAATGGCCAACGCTACTGTTTCATCGTTTATTTTAATATAAATTGAACCATTTCTGTTTTTTTTGTTTAATGTCCGCTAATTCATCAATAACTCATAGTACATCCTCGATTTAGCAATTACGTTTTTCCTTCCCGAAAAAATAAACTTGATGTTACTTCACAATGCTAAGGCGCTTGAACCTCTTCAAAAATATTTGTATTATTTTTCACACTATTTCAAAATAAGTTGACCTGTGGCCAGGTCCGAACCGACCGACGGTTTGAAGTAAATTAATTTCTAGCTACAGAAACAATTTCAAATAATTTTAATATATCTATTAATGTAATAAAAAACAGATAGGCATATAACATAAATATTTTTAATTTTATTTTATTTATAATATATATGTAAGACCAGGCTGTGACGTCATGAATGGCTGGATGACGTCATATAATTTTAAATCAAGAAAAAACTAATAAATATGATTTTCCCGAGGATAAAACCAATACAAAGTGTATGATTCGTGGTGATATATAAAAAAATCTCCTCATGTGAAATTTGGTGTGAAAATAACCCTTCCCTTCGTATCGTCGATCGCTAATACTACCACTTCCGGTTTCCGGATTTGCACCAAAAGTTGATCAATTCATCCCACTGATGCATTAAGTAAATATACCAAATTTCATCAAAATCCGTTGAGCCGTTCAGGCTGTACACATCTATACGAACGGACAGACGGACAGACGGACAGACGGACGGACAGACATCATGCTAAAAATACTTTTTTCTGTTAAGAAAATGCATGATTCGTGGAGATATGTAAAAATCTCCACATGTGAAATTTGGTGTGAAAACAATACCTCCCTTAATATCGTCGGTCGGTAAAAAGACTAACTCTCATTTTGTAATTCAAAGTTGGTAATATTAATTATATATTTGTTATCTTTAATGGGTCTTTATCAGTCTTTTTACTCATCTTTTGGCTTATTAGTTTCTAAGGACCTTTGGTTGATATCCCCGGAAAATTTTCATATTAAATTATATAGAATCTTATCTTATTATGCTAGCTAAAATTGTATATATGTATTTATCTATATATATTGGTTCTCAAAAACCGCTCTAACGATTTTTTTCAAATTCACACTAGATATAGTATTTATAAAGAAAAATTAAGTTTTATTGATGATATCTCTTGAAACATACAGCTTCATTATTAATTTCTTAATTGAAAATTATATATGGAAAACGTCAAAATTTTTAATACTGCCTGCTAAGACAGTAAAAAAATGACAATTTTTTATCTAAATACATATAGTCCAGCGGTTGGACTGATGTTTTAACGAGTGGATTTCGTCGGTTCGAAACTCGCCGGGTGAATCGTTATTTAAAAATGAAAATAATGATTTTGTTATTTTTTTTTCTTTTTATCTATTGTTTACTTTTTAATAAATTACTATTCTATATTTATTTATTCATTGTTCTTTTATTAATAAAGTTTTAGATAGTTTTATAAGTTTTAATATTTTTTCAATAAAATATTATTCAATATATTTATTAATATTATTTTATTTATTATTATTGAGTACCCGAAGTTCCATTCATTTTAATCAGATTGATGCAATGATGCAACAGTTAATAATTGTAATATTGTAATAAATTTCTATCTTGAAAATTGTTACATATTATTCAGGATATTTTAAAAACTATTTCTTTCTTTAATTAATATTCATTTTTTCTATAAGTCAGATATATTTCCAAATATTAAATAATTTTTGAAGTGAAAACTTCTTTAGCGGCGTTGAGCACTTTTGCGGGATGGGGAAAAAGTATAGAACTCGCGTGATCGTGACCAACACCATGAAACCATCTGCTTTCAAATTTCTTATAACAGAGCGCGAAATTTGAATTGTCATTAGAACTGTTTTATAAATTATCTCTAACATATAAATATATATTTATTATGTAAAGTTCATTTCATATATACATATATAATCAAAATTATACGAAATGAACTTCACATAATAAATATATATTTTATGTTAGAGATAAGAATTATAAAACAGTTCGTATTGCAATATTTTAAACAAAGTTGTGTATTTATATATATATAAATATAAGTTACAAATTTGTTTAAAATATATGTTTAAAATAATATATAAGTTATATATATATACATGCATATGAAATTCATCTTTCTCGTGAAATAGCGCGAATTTCGTCTGTTTTAAAATTTCTTACGCAGAAGTTTTCACTTCTGTCGGCCAGTCCCACGACTGCCAATTTTGCTTTTTTAATTCCGAAAAGCTGCAAAGCACGTTTTTTTGTCTTTAGTTTGTTTTATAACCACTTGGGGCGCTAAACAGTTTTTCAAAAAAACACTATAGAAAAAAAATATATGTACCTATATATTATATATTTATGTATTATTGAGGAGCACAAGTTCATTAATTTTAATCAGATTGATGCAAATGTGTAACATTTAATAATTGTAATAAATAATTAAAGAATTGTGTATCAATATTTTTTAAAGGGTAGAGCGAGAGCTCGGTGTCCCAGGTATTAATATTACCAGCCAAATCCAATAATAATGAATCATTTTTTTTAACTTAAGTACCGAGCCGAGGCTCGGGGTCCCGGTACTTCTTGTTATTTGTTCTATTCACAAGATTTTTAAGTTTCAAATAATTGTTTTAAAAACTTATAAAACTTGTATTTTATTAATCCATTTCATTGGCAGTCTTTTATTTTTTCTATGTTTGAATGATTAGTTAAGTATATATTAGCTAAATAAAATAAGTAAAAGAATCATTTTATAACGTTTTTTATTTTAATAATGATGGTACCTTGAGAATCTCTTTCCCAGGAATACTTCACTTTAATTGTTACAATATAGTCATATGTAAAAACTTCAATATTTTTCAAAATGGAATCAACAATTAAACTTTTATAATTATTTCAAAACTTCTTTGATGTTTTTGATATTGAGTAAAACTAAAATGTTTTTATGTTTTTTCTTTTTATATTTTGAGTGAATAGCATTTTACTCCATTTCCAAGATTCCAATTTTCTTTTTACGATTTCTTCAGCAACAGAATATTTAAAATTATTCTTTACGTATCAACATTAAAATGAACATAATTCTATTAAGATTAAGTGTAGATATCTTGTGTTATCAATAATTTCAATATTCGTTTCGTCATCAGAATCATCATCAGAATTCACTGAAAATGTCATCAGTAAGAAAAATATTAATGACCTCAACACATTTCTTGGTTGGTTAGTTGTCATGTTGACTTCTCAAAATACCAGAAATTTTTTTTTTATGATGTCATGTGAAACAATTCACGATACATAAATTGGCCCTTCTAATTCAAAGACACTAGAGAACTGTTATATAAATATTTGTTTAAGTATTTAAAATAATAATAATAAATAAAGAATACACATTAATTTAAATTATAATTATGAATTAGAAAATGAAAAAACTTAACTAATATATTTACATAAAAGACAGATAGAATTATAAATTCTCTAATAAATTAACAAAGAATCATAACTAAAACTTGTATCTGGAAAAGCGGCAACTAAAGAAAAAATATGATTGTGCAGTCTATAAAAGCAAAAAAGAAAGATTAAAAGTAAATTATTATTAAAATTAAATAAGGTATATTTGTCAGTTAAGCGCGTTATCTGAAAGGATAAAAATTCGCTTGAATCATTGCAATATTTTAATTTTGATATTCTTTGATATTTATTGACACATTTTTGTTAATTAAATTACTTTTTTACAGAAAAAAAAAACAATTAAAAATATTTCTAGTAGATGAAACATTAGCAGATAAATTTTTCAAATCGAAATCTCTTAAATTTATTTTTTTTTTTAAATTTTATGTATTTCTGTTAATTTACGATTTAAATAATTAATTTAATAAATATTTAATTTTATTTATTTTATTAATCACTTAATTATTTTTTTAATGAAAATTAATTTATAATTATAAAAATTTTATTTTCTTATAATATCACAGAAATTTTTGAAAATACTAGTTTAGTCGCTTTTGTGAATTTAAAGATATTATTAAAGTAAATTTTTTAAATCAAGCAAACTATTAATTATAATTATTTCTTTTAGTGTTAAAGTATATCATTTATACAAATTTTTTTTTTTCTTTATCAATTGTCATAATATCTTTTAATGTTATTTATTTATTTAAAGATCAGATCCTCTTTTTCTGTTTCCTTTTGTCGTCTAAGTTATTTTATTTTGGACTTTGATTTTTTTTTAATCCGAACTTGAAACAGCAACTACAAATGATATCAAATAATGATATATAAATAATAAAATAAAATAAATTATAAAATTATAATAATCATTTGTTTAAATTTTATAATTTTAGAAGAAGAATGTGTGGTGTAATATATATTATTGCACCTCTTCATTAATCTATTTTATAAATCTTCGTTTAAAAAAATATTAATTATATATAGGTAGGTTGGGCACAATTAGCACTTTAAATTAAAATAATAATGTATTTATTAATCAATGAGCATGACTATTCAAAAAAAAAGAAGAGATCGCTCTTTATATTTAAAAAATATTTAATTAACATTTCCCATTTAAAATAATTTATTCAATATAGCTTTAATGAATAATTTAAAAATTTGTTTTACATGATTTGTAAATGTGAATACTTGTTTTATATATATATAAATATCGAAGTTAATTAATAATAATAATTTTGATTTTATTTGATAAGAAAGAGAATGAGGAAGGAGAGGTGAATAAAATAATAAAAAAAAAATGAATGTCAATTGTATTTTACCTTGATTTCAAATGGCCAAGTGTCCGTATGTGATGTTGTCAATAAGAAATCCGTTGCCGTTTATTTTTCAATTGTAAAAATCACAATTGCCACGGCACGGCATGCAATTATAGCCACCAAGATCGGATGTTCTTCGCGAAATAATCAACTCGCACGCGGTCCGAGACGGACTCGACCTTTAGTACAAGTGGCGACCGAAAGAGGCGCACATCCCCTGCGCGAGCGGACACCGAAAATTGATCCCCCTACCTCTCCCCCGACTACCAACGCCCCCGCTAAGGTATATCACATATATATACGTTTCCCATACCCCGTTAACAACTCTTCATTTAAAACATATGAACGAGAATCCATCCAGTGTCATTTTCATTTTGTTTTATAATCAAACCTGCTGGGGAAATGGAGAACAAAAATATGTATATACATCTCTATTTTTTTTTAAAAATACATAAGTAATTTTTATATTAATTTATTATTTATTTGTATGTGTTAATTTGAAAAGGCTATGGTTATTTAAAGTGGGAATTTTTTTCTTATGGGGAAGCATACGTTTATAGACACAAGACTCATTTGACAATCTCTGGCGAGATAGTATTGCGATCACGAAAATTTTCGATGTTGAGATTTTGATGTTTTTATACGTTTTGAAGGTTCCTGAATCATTTTCACTAAGGTTGAGAAAAATGTCTGTGTGTGTGTATGTATGTAACCAAGATTACGCAAAAACGGTTTCAGCTAGAATGATGAAATTTGGTATATGGGCATTATTCAAAATTCATAATTTTCTATCAACTTTTGAGAAATGTAGCTCAACCGGAAGAGGATCATTACCTACAACGTTTTTATTTTTTTCTTCTTCTAAAGTGACCGTAAAAATAAAGATATATGTTTGATAATTTTTCATATGATTAATAATTGTATAAAACTGCTATATATAGAATTTCACTTTGATTGATTGAAAGTACCAGAATTAATTTTTTAACACTGCAAATCTCACGCGCCAACACGCGACGTGGTGCCATCAACAAAGAGCCAAACATGCGCTGATTTAATAAATATGATTTATTAATTTTAATTTATAATTTAATTAATTCAATTTAATTTAAATTAATATATGTTATTTAATTCAATTGAAATTTGCGAGATAGTGGAGACACTCCAGATTTTTTCGTACTGTTTTAGATTTTATTATAAATATTTTTCCATTTCTTCTGAACTCGAAAATTGTTGGCCGAACCTCGTTACTTCAACCGTTATGTTTTATTAGTTTCTTAAATCCAATTCTCTCCTAACTCTTTCATTTTTGATTTTTTTCGTTATCTTCCCTTTCTTGACTTCAGCATTAACTGGAAGTTTAAATTGTTTATAATATAAATAAAACTTTCAGTAGTCTTCCTTCTCCTATTCAAACTCAATATCTATCAACCTCATCTATCAACTACATGGCGTGCTTTGACCATTTTTCCAGGTTACAAGATTCATCACACTTTTAGAAAATATATTTATTTGATAATGGCCACAAACAATTTGATGGGATCATAAAGGAGTGGTGTACTATGAGCTGATAAAATCGATCGAGACTGTACGTTATCAACAACAATTAATAGATTGAAATCATGCTTACAACAAAAATCGTCCGGTTTTAGCCAACAAGCGTAAATTGATTTTGATTCAGGACAATACTCGACCACAAAACAAGTAAAAATTACGTTAGAAGTGTTTAAATTCTACCACATGCTCTCTATTCACCAGATTGTTCTCCATCAGATTACTACTTGTTTCGATTAATGCAAAGCGCCCTTCATAAACAGCACTTCAGAAACAACGAGGTAATGAAAAAATGGCTTAAAGACTGGATCGCATCGAAAGATAAACAATTTTTTTTTCAATGGAATCCATAGACTACCAGAAAGATGGTAAAAAGTCATAGTTGTTTTTTTAATAGATTTACAAGTTGTCAAAAAGATAACAATAAAAAAAATGGTTTGTTAATTATTAATATATCATGTAGGAAAGTTTATAATTAAATTGTTTGAGTCCCGATTTACAAACTTGGTATGGCATCACTGGGGAGGAACTTTTTTTGAGTCTACGCTCACTAGGCGAGATTAAAAGTATTTTTACTAAATCACTGGGGTGGTTTGCAAGTCTGTTAAAATATTTCTGGGAGTATCTTTTTATTTCGTTTTCGATTGATGGGTTAATATTTAAATCTCGTAGGATGACCCTCCGTTTTAGGCATAAAAAATAATTATGGATCAGAAATCTCAATAATATATTTTTTTAATATTTTTATGATAGAAAATGAACGAATTTATTAGTTATTTTTAAAAATTTCATTTTTTAATTTTACCGTAAAAATTATGAAAGGTCATGTAGGATGACCCTAGGTTTTCGGCATAAAAAAATATTTTTTAGTAAGAAATATGAATAATATATTTTTTTAATATTTTTATGATGTAAAATGAACGAATTTATTATTTATTTTTAAAAATTTCATATTTTAATTTTCCCGTAAAAATTATGAAAGGTCATCGTAGGATGACCCTAGGTTTTCGGCATAATAAAATAATTATTCATCAGAAATATCAATAATATATTTTTTTTAATATTTTTATGATGTAAAATGAACGAATTTATTATTTTTTTTAAAACATTTCATTTTTTAATTTTACCGTAAAAATTATGAAAGGTCATCGTAGGATGACCCTAGGTTTTCGGCATAATAAAATAATTATTCATCAGAAATATCAATAATATATTTTTTTTAATATTTTTATGATGTAAAATGAACGAATTTATTATTTTTTTTAAAACATTTCATTTTTTAATTTTACCAAAACAATTATGAAAGGTCATCGTAGGATGACCCTAGGTTTTCGGTATAAAAAAATAATTTTTAGTAAGAAATATGAATAATATATTTTTTTAATATTTTTATGATGTAAAATGAACGAATTTATTATTTATTTTTAAAAATTTCGTATTTTAATTTTCCCGTAAAAATTATGAAAGGTCATCGTGGGATGACCCTAGGTTTTCGGCATAATAAAATAATTATTCATCAGAAATATCAATAATATATTTTTTTATATTTTTATGATGTAAAATGAACGTATTTATTATTTATTTTTAAAAATTTCATATTTTAATTTTCCCGTAAAAATTATGAAAGGTCATCGTGGGATGACCCTAGGTTTTGGGCATAAAAAAATAACTATTCATAAGAAATATCAATAATATATTTTTTTATATTTTTATGATGTAAAATGAACGAATTTATTATTTTTTTTAAAAAATTTCATTTTTTTATTTTACCAAAAAAATTATGAAAGGTCATCGTAGGATGACCCTAGATTTTCGGCATAAAAAAATAATTATTCATCAGAAATATCAATAATATATTTTTTTAATATTTTTATGATGTAAAATGAACGAATTTATTATTTATTTTTAAAAATTTCATATTTTAATTTTCCCGTAAAAATTATGAAAGGTCATCGTGGGATGACCCTAGGTTTTGGGCATAAAAAAATAACTATTCATAAGAAATATCAATAATATATTTTTTTATATTTTTATGATGTAAAATGAACGAATTTATTATTTTTTTTAAAACATTTCATTTTTTAATTTTACCAAAAAATTTATGAAAGGTCATCGTAGGATGACCCTAGGGTTTCGGCATAAAAAAATATATATACATCAGAAATATCAATAATATATTTTTTTAATATTTTTATGATGTAAAATGAACGAATTTATTATTTTTTTTAAAACATTTCATTTTTTAATTTTACCAAAAAAATTATGAAAGGTCATCGTAGGATGACCCTGGGTTTTCGGCATAATAAAATAATTATTCATCAGAAATATCAATAATATATTTTTTTAATATTTTTATGATGTAAAATGAACGAATTTATTATTTTTTTTAAAACATTTCATTTTTTAATTTTACCAAAAAAATTATGAAAGGTCATCGTAGGATGACCCTAAATTTTCGGCATAAAATAATAATTTTTAGTAAGAAATATGAATAATATATTTTTTTAATATTTTTATGATGTAAAATGAACGAATTTATTATTATTTTTAAAACATTTCATTTTTTAATTTTACCAAAAAAATTATGAAAGGTCATCGTAGGATGACCCTAGGTTTTCGGCATAATAAAATAATTATTCATCAGAAATATCAATAATATATTTTTTTATATTTTTATGATGTAAAATGAACGAATTTATTATTTATATTTAAAAATTTCATATTTTAATTTTCCCGTAAAAATTATGAAAGGTCATCGTAGGATGACCCTGGGTTTTCGGCATAATAAAATAATTATTCATCAGAAATATCAATAATATATTTTTTTAATATTTTTATGATGTAAAATGAACGAATTTATTATTTTTTTTAAAACATTTCATTTTTTAATTTTACCAAAAAAATTATGAAAGGTCATCGTAGGATGACCCTAAATTTTCGGCATAAAATAATAATTTTTAGTAAGAAATATGAATAATATATTTTTTTAATATTTTTATGATGTAAAATGAACGAATTTATTATTATTTTTAAAACATTTCATTTTTTAATTTTACCAAAAAAATTATGAAAGGTCATCGTAGGATGACCCTAGGTTTTCGGCATAAAAAAATAATTATTCATCAGAAATATCAATAATATATTTTTTTTATATTTTTATGATGTAAAATGAACGAATTTATTATTTATTTTTAAAAATTTCATATTTTAATTTTCCCGTAAAAATTATGAAAGGTCATCGTGGGATGACCCTAGGTTTTGGGCATTAAAAAATAACTATTCATAAGAAATATCAATAATATATTTTTTTATATTTTTATGATGTAAAATGAACGAATTTATTATTTTTTTTTAAAAAATTTCATTTTTTTATTTTACCAAAAAAATTATGAAAGGTCATCGTAGGATGACCCTAGATTTTCGGCATAAAAAAATAATTATTCATCAGAAATATCAATAATATATTTTTTTAATATTTTTATGATGTAAAATGAACGAATTTATTATTTATTTTTAAAAATTTCATATTTTAATTTTCCCGTAAAAATTATGAAAGGTCATCGTAGGATGACCCTAGGTTTTCGGCATAATAAAATAATTATTCATCAGAAATATCAATAATATATTTTTTTAATATTTTTATGATGTAAAATGAACGAATTTATTATTTTTTTTAAAACATTTCATTTTTTAATTTTACCAAAAAAATTATGAAAGGTCATCGTAGGATGACCCTGGGTTTTCGGCATAATAAAATAATTATTCATCAGAAATATTAATAATATATTTTTTTAATATTTTTATGATGTAAAATGAACGAATTTATTATTTTTTTTAAAACATTTCATTTTTTAATTTTACCAAAAAAATTATGAAAGGTCATCGTAGGATGACCCTAAAGTTTCGGCATAAAAAAATAATTTTTAGTAAGAAATATGAATAATATATTTTTTTAATATTTTTATGATGTAAAATGAACGAATTTATTATTATTTTTAAAACATTTCATTTTTTAATTTTACCGAAAAAATTATGAAAGGTCATCGTAGGATGACCCTAGGTTTTCGGCATAAAAACATAATTATTCATCAGAAATATCAATAATATATTTTTTTTAATATTTTTATGATGTAAAATGAACGAATTTATTATTTTTTTTAAAACATTTCATTTTTTAATTTTACCAAAAAATTTATGAAAGGTCATCGTAGGATGACCCTAGGTTTTCGGCATAATAAAATATATATACATCAGAAATATCAATAATATATTTTTTTAATATTTTTATGATGTAAAATGAACGAATTTATTATTTTTTTTAAAACATTTCATTTTTTAATTTTACCAAAAAAATTATGAAAGGTCATCGTAGGATGACCCTGGGTTTTCGGCATAATAAAATAATTATTCATCAGAAATATCAATAATATATTTTTTTAATATTTTTATGATGTAAAATGAACGAATTTATTATTATTTTTAAAACATTTCATTTTTTAATTTTACCAAAAAAATTATGAAAGGTCATCGTAGGATGACCCTGGGTTTTCGGCATAATAAAATATATATACATCAGAAATATCAATAATATATTTTTTTAATATTTTTATGATGTAAAATGAACGAATTTATTATTTTTTTTAAAACATTTCATTTTTTTATTTTACCAAAAAAATTATGAAAGGTCATCGTAGGATGACCCTAGATTTTCGGCATAAAAAAATAATTATTCATCAGAAATATCAATAATATATTTTTTTAATATTTTTATGATGTAAAATGAACGAATTTATTATTTTTTTTAAAACATTTCATTTTTTAATTTTACCAAAAAAATTATGAAAGGTCATCGTAGGATGACCCTAAATTTTCGGCATAAAATAATAATTTTTAGTAAGAAATATGAATAATATATTTTTTTAATATTTTTATGATGTAAAATGAACGAATTTATTATTAATTTTAAAACATTTCATTTTTTAATTTTACCAAAAAAATTATGAAAGGTCATCGTAGGATGACCCTAGGTTTTCGGCATAATAAAATAATTATTCATCAGAAATATCAATAATATATTTTTTTATATTTTTATGATGTAAAATGAACGAATTTATTATTTATATTTAAAAATTTCATATTTTAATTTTCCCGTAAAAATTATGAAAGGTCATCGTAGGATGACCCTGGGTTTTCGGCATAATAAAATAATTATTCATCAGAAATATCAATAATATATTTTTTTAATATTTTTATGATGTAAAATGAACGAATTTATTATTTTTTTTAAAACATTTCATTTTTTAATTTTACCAAAAAAATTATGAAAGGTCATCGTAGGATGACCCTAAATTTTCGGCATAAAATAATAATTTTTATTAAGAAATATGAATAATATATTTTTTTAATATTTTTATGATGTAAAATGAACGAATTTATTATTATTTTTAAAACATTTCAGTTTTTAATTATACCAAAAAAATTATGAAAGGTCATCGTAGGATGACCCTAGGTTTTCGGCATAAAAAAATAATTATTCATCAGAAATATCAATAATATATTTTTTTTATATTTTTATGATGTAAAATGAACGAATTTATTATTTATTTTTAAAAATTTCATATTTTAATTTTCCCGTAAAAATTATGAAAGGTCATCGTGGGATGACCCTAGGTTTTGGGCATAAAAAAATAACTATTCATAAGAAATATCAATAATATATTTTTTTATATTTTTATGATGTAAAATGAACGAATTTATTATTTTTTTTTAAAAAATTTCATTTTTTTATTTTACCAAAAAAATTATGAAAGGTCATCGTAGGATGACCCTAGATTTTCGGCATAAAAAAATAATTATTCATCAGAAATATCAATAATATATTTTTTTAATATTTTTATGATGTAAAATGAACGAATTTATTATTTATTTTTAAAAATTTCATATTTTAATTTTCCCGTAAAAATTATGAAAGGTCATCGTAGGATGACCCTAGGTTTTCGGCATAATAAAATAATTATTCATCAGAAATATCAATAATATATTTTTTTAATATTTTTATGATGTAAAATGAACGAATTTATTATTTTTTTTAAAACATTTCATTTTTTAATTTTACCAAAAAAATTATGAAAGGTCATCGTAGGATGACCCTAAAGTTTCGGCATAAAAAAATAATTTTTAGTAAGAAATATGAATAATATATTTTTTTAATATTTTTATGATGTAAAATGAACGAATTTATTATTATTTTTAAAACATTTCATTTTTTAATTTTACCGAAAAAATTATGAAAGGTCATCGTAGGATGACCCTAGGTTTTCGGCATAAAAACATAATTATTCATCAGAAATATCAATAATATATTTTTTTAATATTTTTATGATGTAAAATGAACCAATTTATTATTTATTTTTAAAAATTTCATATTTTAATTTTCCCGTAAAAATTATGAAAGGTCATCGTAGGATGACCCTAGGTTTTCGGCATAATAAAATATTTATTCATCAGAAATATCAATAATATATTTTTTTAATATTTTTATGATGTAAAATGAACGAATTTATTATTTTTTTTAAAACATTTCATTTTTTAATTTTACCAAAAAAATTATGAAAGGTCATCGTAGGATGACCCTGGGTTTTCGGCATAATAAAATAATTATTCATCAGAAATATTAATAATATATTTTTTTAATATTTTTATGATGTAAAATGAACGTATTTATTATTTTTTTTAAAACATTTCATTTTTTAATTTTACCAAAAAAATTATGAAAGGTCATCGTAGGATGACCCTAAAGTTTCGGCATAAAAAAATAATTTTTAGTAAGAAATATGAATAATATATTTTTTTAATATTTTTATGATGTAAAATGAACGAATTTATTATTATTTTTAAAACATTTCATTTTTTAATTTTACCGAAAAAATTATGAAAGGTCATCGTAGGATGACCCTAGGTTTTCGGCATAAAAACATAATTATTCATCAGAAATATCAATAATATATTTTTTTAATATTTTTATGATGTAAAATGAACCAATTTATTATTTTTTTTTAAAAATTTCATATTTTAATTTTCCCGTAAAAATTATGAAAGGTCATCGTAGGATGACCCTAGGTTTTCGGCATAATAAAATAATTATTCATCAGAAATATCAATAATATATTTTTTTTAATATTTTTATGATGTAAAATGAACGAATTTATTATTTTTTTTAAAACATTTCATTTTTTAATTTTACCAAAAAATTTATGAAAGGTCATCGTAGGATGACCCTAGGTTTTCGGCATAATAAAATATATATACATCAGAAATATCAATAATATATTTTTTTAATATTTTTATGATGTAAAATGAACGAATTTATTATTTTTTTTAAAACATTTCATTTTTTAATTTTACCAAAAAAATTATGAAAGGTCATCGTAGGATGACCCTGGGTTTTCGGCATAATAAAATAATTATTCATCAGAAATATCAATAATATATTTTTTTAATATTTTTATGATGTAAAATGAACGAATTTATTATTTTTTTTAAAACATTTCATTTTTTAATTTTACCAAAAAAATTATGAAAGGTCATCGTAGGATGACCCTGGGTTTTCGGCATAATAAAATATATATACATCAGAAATATCAATAATATATTTTTTTAATATTTTTATGATGTAAAATGAACGAATTTATTATTTTTTTTAAAACATTTCATTTTTTTATTTTACCAAAAAAATTATGAAAGGTCATCGTAGGATGACCCTAGATTTTCGGCATAAAAAAATAATTATTCATCTGAAATATCAATAATATATTTTTTTAATATTTTTATGATGTAAAATGAACGAATTTATTATTTATTTTTAAAAATTTCATATTTTAATTTTCCCGTAAAAATTATGAAAGGTCATCCTAGGATGACCCTAGGTTTTCGGCATAATAAAATAATTATTCATCAGAAATATCAATAATATATTTTTTTTAATATTTTTATGATGTAAAATGAACGAATTTATTATTTTTTTTAAAACATTTCATTTTTTAATTTTACCAAAAAATTTATGAAAGGTCATCGTAGGATGACCCTAGGGTTTCGGCATAAAAAAATATATATACATCAGAAATATCAATAATATATTTTTTTAATATTTTTATGATGTAAAATGAACGAATTTATTATTTTTTTTAAAACATTTCATTTTTTAATTTTACCAAAAAAATTATGAAAGGTCATCGTAGGATGACCCTGGGTTTTCGGCATAATAAAATAATTATTCATCAGAAATATCAATAATATATTTTTTTAATATTTTTATGATGTAAAATGAACGAATTTATTATTTTTTTTAAAACATTTCATTTTTTAATTTTACCAAAAAAATTATGAAAGGTCATCGTAGGATGACCCTAAATTTTCGGCATAAAATAATAATTTTTAGTAAGAAATATGAATAATATATTTTTTTAATATTTTTATGATGTAAAATGAACGAATTTATTATTATTTTTAAAACATTTCATTTTTTAATTTTACCAAAAAAATTATGAAAGGTCATCGTAGGATGACCCTAGGTTTTCGGCATAATAAAATAATTATTCATCAGAAATATCAATAATATATTTTTTTATATTTTTATGATGTAAAATGAACGAATTTATTATTTATATTTAAAAATTTCATATTTTAATTTTCCCGTAAAAATTATGAAAGGTCATCGTAGGATGACCCTGGGTTTTCGGCATAATAAAATAATTATTCATCAGAAATATCAATAATATATTTTTTTAATATTTTTATGATGTAAAATGAACGAATTTATTATTTTTTTTAAAACATTTCATTTTTTAATTTTACCAAAAAAATTATGAAAGGTCATCGTAGGATGACCCTAAATTTTCGGCATAAAATAATAATTTTTAGTAAGAAATATGAATAATATATTTTTTTAATATTTTTATGATGTAAAATGAACGAATTTATTATTATTTTTAAAACATTTCATTTTTTAATTTTACCAAAAAAATTATGAAAGGTCATCGTAGGATGACCCTAGGTTTTCGGCATTAAAAAATAATTATTCATCAGAAATATCAATAATATATTTTTTTTATATTTTTATGATGTAAAATGAACGAATTTATTATTTATTTTTAAAAATTTCATATTTTAATTTTCCCGTAAAAATTATGAAAGGTCATCGTGGGATGACACTAGGTTTTGGGCATAAAAAAATAACTATTCATAAGAAATATCAATAATATATTTTTTTATATTTTTATGATGTAAAATGAACGAATTTATTATTTTTTTTTAAAAAATTTCATTTTTTTATTTTACCAAAAAAATTATGAAAGGTCATCGTAGGATGACCCTAGATTTTCGGCATAAAAAAATAATTATTCATCAGAAATATCAATAATATATTTTTTTAATATTTTTATGATGTAAAATGAACGAATTTATTATTTATTTTTAAAAATTTCATATTTTAATTTTCCCGTAAAAATTATGAAAGGTCATCGTAGGATGACCCTAGGTTTTCGGCATAATAAAATAATTATTCATCAGAAATATCAATAATATATTTTTTTAATATTTTTATGATGTAAAATGAACGAATTTATTATTTTTTTTAAAACATTTCATTTTTTAATTTTACCAAAAAAATTATGAAAGGTCATCGTAGGATGACCCTAAAGTTTCGGCATAAAATAATAATTTTTAGTAAGAAATATGAATAATATATTTTTTTAATATTTTTATGATGTAAAATGAACGAATTTATTATTATTTTTAAAACATTTCATTTTTTAATTTTACCGAAAAAATTATGAAAGGTCATCGTAGGATGACCCTAGGTTTTCGGCATAAAAACATAATTATTCATCAGAAATATCAATAATATATTTTTTTAATATTTTTATGATGTAAAATGAACCAATTTATTATTTTTTTTTAAAAATTTCATATTTTAATTTTCCCGTAAAAATTATGAAAGGTCATCGTAGGATGACCCTAGGTTTTCGGCATAATAAAATAATTATTCATCAGAAATATCAATAATATATTTTTTTTAATATTTTTATGATGTAAAATGAACGAATTTATTATTTTTTTTAAAACATTTCATTTTTTAATTTTACCAAAAAATTTATGAAAGGTCATCGTAGGATGACCCTAGGTTTTCGGCATAATAAAATATATATACATCAGAAATATCAATAATATATTTTTTTAATATTTTTATGATGTAAAATGAACGAATTTATTATTTTTTTTAAAACATTTCATTTTTTAATTTTACCAAAAAAATTATGAAAGGTCATCGTAGGATGACCCTGGGTTTTCGGCATAATAAAATAATTATTCATCAGAAATATCAATAATATATTTTTTTAATATTTTTATGATGTAAAATGAACGAATTTATTATTTTTTTTAAAACATTTCATTTTTTAATTTTACCAAAAAAATTATGAAAGGTCATCGTAGGATGACCCTGGGTTTTCGGCATAATAAAATATATATACATCAGAAATATCAATAATATATTTTTTTAATATTTTTATGATGTAAAATGAACGAATTTATTATTTTTTTTAAAACATTTCATTTTTTAATTTTACCAAAAAAATTATGAAAGGTCATCGTAGGGTGACCCTAAATTTTCGGCATAAAATAATAATTTTTAGTAAGAAATATGAATAATATATTTTTTTAATATTTTTATGATGTAAAATGAACGAATTTATTATTTTTTTTAAAACATTTCATTTTTTAATTTTACCAAAAAAATTATGAAAGGTCATCGTAGGATGACCCTAGGTTTTCTGAATAATAAAATAATTATTCATCAGAAATATCAATAATATATTTTTTTATATTTTTATGATGTAAAATGAACGAATTTATTATTTATTTTTAAAAATTTCATATTTTAATTTTCCCGTAAAAATAATGAAAGGTCATCGTAGGATGACCCTGGGTTTTCGGCATAATAAAATAATTATTCATCAGTAATATCAATAATATATTTTTTTAATATTTTTATGATGTAAAATGAACGAATTTATTATTGTTTTAAAAACATTTCATTTTTTAATTTTACCAAAACAATTATGAAAGGTCATCGTAGGATGACCCTAAATTTTCGGCATAAAATAATAATTTTTAGTAAGAAATATGAATAATATATTTTTTTAATATTTTTATGATGTAAAATGAACGAATTTATTATTATTTTTAAAACATTTCATTTTTTAATTTTACCAAAAAAATTATGAAAGGTCATCGTAGGATGACCCTAGGTTTTCGGCATAAAAAAATAATTATTCATCAGAAATATCAATAATTTATTTTTTTATATTTTTATGATGTAAAATGAACGAATTTATTATTTATTTTTAAAAATTTCATATTTTAATTTTCCCGTAAAAATTATGAAAGGTCATCGTGGGATGACCCTAGGTTTTGGGCATTAAAAAATAATTATTCATCAGAAATATCAATAATATATTTTTTTAATATTTTTATGATGTAAAATGAACGAATTTATTATTTATTTTTAAAAATTTCATATTTTAATTTTCCCGTAAAAATTATGAAAGGTTATCGTAGGATGACCCTAGGTTTTCGGCATAATAAAATAATTATTCATCAGAATTATCAATAATCTATTTTTTTAATATTTTTATGATGTAAAATGAACGAATTTATTATTTTTTTTAAAACATTTCATTTTTTAATTTTACCAAAAAAATTATGAAAGGTCATCGTAGGATGACCCTGGGTTTTCGGCATAATAAAATAATTATTCATCAGAAATATCAATAATATATTTTTTTAATATTTTTATGATGTAAAATGAACGAATTTATTATTTTTTTTAAAACATTTCATTTTTTAATTTTACCAAAAAATTTATGAAAGGTCATCGTAGGATGACCCTAGGTTTTCGGCATAAAAAAATATATATACATCAGAAATATCAATAATATATTTTTTTAATATTTTTATGATGTAAAATGAACGAATTTATTATTTTTTTTAAAACATTTCATTTTTTAATTTTACCAAAAAAATTATGAAAGGTCATCGTAGGATGACCCTGGGTTTTCGGCATAATAAAATAATTATTCATCAGAAATATCAATAATATATTTTTTTAATATTTTTATGATGTAAAATGAACGAATTTATTATTTTTTTTAAAACATTTTATTTTTTAATTTTACCAAAAAAATTATGAAAGGTCATCGTAGGATGACCCTAAATTTTCGGCATAAAATAATAATTTTTAGTAAGAAATATGAATAATATATTTTTTTAATATTTTTATGATGTAAAATGAACGAATTTATTATTATTTTTAAAACATTTCATTTTTTAATTTTACCAAAAAAATTATGAAAGGTCATCGTAGGATGACCCTAGGTTTTCGGCATAAAAAAATAATTATTCATCAGAAATATCAATAATATATTTTTTTATATTTTTATGATGTAAAATGAACGAATTTATTATTTTTTTTAAAACATTTCATTTTTTAATTTTACCAAAAAAATTATGAAAGGTCATCGTAGGATGACCCTGGGTTTTCGGCATAATAAAATAATTATTCATCAGAAATATCAATAATATATTTTTTTAATATTTTTATGATGTAAAATGAACGAATTTATTATTTTTTTTAAAACATTTCATTTTTTAATTTTACCAAAAAAATTATGAAAGGTCATCGTAGGATGACCCTAAATTTTCGGCATAAAATAATAATTTTTAGTAAGAAATATGAATAATATATTTTTTTAATATTTTTATGATGTAAAATGAACGAATTTATTATTATTTTTAAAACATTTCATTTTTTAATTTTACCAAAAAAATTATGAAAGGTCATCGTAGGATGACCCTAGGTTTTCGGCATAAAAAAATATATATTCATCAGAAATATCAATAATATATTTTTTTAATATTTTTATGATGTAAAATGAACGAATTTATTATTTTTTTTAAAACATTTCATTTTTTAATTTTACCAAAAAAATTATGAAAGGTCATCGTAGGATGACCCTGGGTTTTCGGCATAATAAAATAATTATTCATCAGAAATATCAATAATATATTTTTTTAATATTTTTATGATGTAAAATGAACGAATTTATTATTTTTTTTAAAACATTTCATTTTTTAATTTTACCAAAAAAATTATGAAAGGTCATCGTAGGATGACCCTAAATTTTCGGCATAAAATAATAATTTAGAGTAAGAAATATGAATAATATATTTTTTTAATATTTTTATGATGTAAAATGAACGAATTTATTATTATTTTTAAAACATTTCATTTTTTAATTTTACCAAAAAAATTATGAAAGGTCATCGTAGGATGACCCTAGGTTTTCGGCATAATAAAATAATTATTCATCAGAAATATCAATAATATATTTTTTTATATTTATATGATGTAAAATGAACGAATTTATTATTTATATTTAAAAATTTCATATTTTAATTTTCCCGTAAAAATTATGAAAGGTCATCGTAGGATGACCCTGGGTTTTCGGCATAATAAAATAATTATTCATCAGAAATATCAATAATATATTTTTTTAATATTTTTATGATGTAAAATGAACGAATTTATTATTTTTTTTAAAACATTTCATTTTTTAATTTTACCAAAAAAATTATGAAAGGTCATCGTAGGATGACCCTAAATTTTCGGCATAAAATAATAATTTTTAGTAAGAAATATGAATAATATATTTTTTTAATATTTTTATGATGTAAAATGAACGAATTTATTATTATTTTTAAAACATTTCATTTTTTAATTTTACCAAAAAAATTATGAAAGGTCATCGTAGGATGACCCTAGGTTTTCGGCATAAAAAAATAATTATTCATCAGAAATATCAATAATATATTTTTTTTATATTTTTATGATGTAAAATGAACGAATTTATTATTTATTTTTAAAAATTTCATATTTTAATTTTCCCGTAAAAATTATGAAAGGTCATCGTGGGATGACACTAGGTTTTGGGCATAAAAAAATAACTATTCATAAGAAATATCAATAATATATTTTTTTATATTTTTATGATGTAAAATGAACGAATTTATTATTTTTTTTTAAAAAATTTCATTTTTTTATTTTACCAAAAAAATTATGAAAGGTCATCGTAGGATGACCCTAGATTTTCGGCATAAAAAAATAATTATTCATCAGAAATATCAATAATATATTTTTTTAATATTTTTATGATGTAAAATGAACGAATTTATTATTTATTTTTAAAAATTTCATATTTTAATTTTCCCGTAAAAATTATGAAAGGTCATCGTAGGATGACCCTAGGTTTTCGGCATAATAAAATAATTATTCATCAGAAATATCAATAATATATTTTTTTAATATTTTTATGATGTAAAATGAACGAATTTATTATTTTTTTTAAAACATTTCATTTTTTAATTTTACCAAAAAAATTATGAAAGGTCATCGTAGGATGACCCTGGGTTTTCGGCATAATAAAATAATTATTCATCAGAAATATCAATAATATATTTTTTTAATATTTTTATGATGTAAAATGAACGAATTTATTATTTTTTTTAAAACATTTCATTTTTTAATTTTACCAAAAAAATTATGAAAGGTCATCGTAGGATGACCCTGGGTTTTCGGCATAATAAAATATATATACATCAGAAATATCAATAATATATTTTTTTAATATTTTTATGATGTAAAATGAACGAATTTATTATTTTTTTTAAAACATTTCATTTTTTAATTTTACCAAAAAAATTATGAAAGGTCATCTTAGGGTGACCCTAAATTTTCGGCATAAAATAATAATTTTTAGTAAGAAATATGAATAATATATTTTTTTAATATTTTTATGATGTAAAATGAACGAATTTATTATTTTTTTTAAAACATTTCATTTTTTAATTTTACCAAAAAAATTATGAAAGGTCATCGTAGGATGACCCTAGGTTTTCTGAATAATAAAATAATTATTCATCAGAAATATCAATAATATATTTTTTTATATTTTTATGATGTAAAATGAACGAATTTATTATTTATTTTTAAAAATTTCATATTTTAATTTTCCCGTAAAAATAATGAAAGGTCATCGTAGGATGACCCTGGGTTTTCGGCATAATAAAATAATTATTCATCAGTAATATCAATAATATATTTTTTTAATATTTTTATGATGTAAAATGAACGAATTTATTATTTTTTTAAAAACATTTCATTTTTTAATTTTACCAAAACAATTATGAAAGGTCATCGTAGGATGACCCTAAATTTTCGGCATAATATAATAATTTTTAGTAAGAAATATGAATAATATATTTTTTTAATATTTTTATGATGTAAAATGAACGAATTTATTATTATTTTTAAAACATTTCATTTTTTAATTTTACCAAAAAAATTATGAAAGGTCATCGTAGGATGACCCTAGGTTTTCGGCATAAAAAAATAATTATTCATCAGAAATATCAATAATTTATTTTTTTATATTTTTATGATGTAAAATGAACGAATTTATTATTTATTTTTAAAAATTTCATATTTTAATTTTCCCGTAAAAATTATGAAAGGTCATCGTGGGATAACCCTAGGTTTTGGGCATTAAAAAATAATTATTCATCAGAAATATCAATAATATATTTTTTTAATATTTTTATGATGTAAAATGAACGAATTTATTATTTATTTTTAAAAATTTCATATTTTAATTTTCCCGTAAAAATTATGAAAGGTTATCGTAGGATGACCCTAGGTTTTCGGCATAATAAAATAATTATTCATCAGAATTATCAATAATCTATTTTTTTAATATTTTTATGATGTAAAATGAACGAATTTATTATTTTTTTTAAAACATTTCATTTTTTAATTTTACCAAAAAAATTATGAAAGGTCATCGTAGGATGACCCTGGGTTTTCGGCATAATAAAATAATTATTCATCAGAAATATCAATAATATATTTTTTTAATATTTTTATGATGTAAAATGAACGAATTTATTATTTTTTTTAAAACATTTCATTTTTTAATTTTACCAAAAAATTTATGAAAGGTCATCGTAGGATGACCCTAGGTTTTCGGCATAAAAAAATATATATACATCAGAAATATCAATAATATATTTTTTTAATATTTTTATGATGTAAAATGAACGAATTTATTATTTTTTTTAAAACATTTCATTTTTTAATTTTACCAAAAAAATTATGAAAGGTCATCGTAGGATGACCCTGGGTTTTCGGCATAATAAAATAATTATTCATCAGAAATATCAATAATATATTTTTTTAATATTTTTATGATGTAAAATGAACGAATTTATTATTTTTTTTAAAACATTTTATTTTTTAATTTTACCAAAAAAATTATGAAAGGTCATCGTAGGATGACCCTAAATTTTCGGCATAAAATAATAATTTTTAGTAAGAAATATGAATAATATATTTTTTTAATATTTTTATGATGTAAAATGAACGAATTTATTATTATTTTTAAAACATTTCATTTTTTAATTTTACCAAAAAAATTATGAAAGGTCATCGTAGGATGACCCTAGGTTTTCGGCATAAAAAAATAATTATTCATCAGAAATATCAATAATATATTTTTTTATATTTTTATGATGTAAAATGAACGAATTTATTATTTTTTTTAAAACATTTCATTTTTTAATTTTACCAAAAAAATTATGAAAGGTCATCGTAGGATGACCCTGGGTTTTCGGCATAATAAAATAATTATTCATCAGAAATATCAATAATATATTTTTTTAATATTTTTATGATGTAAAATGAACGAATTTATTATTTTTTTTAAAACATTTCATTTTTTAATTTTACCAAAAAAATTATGAAAGGTCATCGTAGGATGACCCTAAATTTTCGGCATAAAATAATAATTTTTAGTAAGAAATATGAATAATATATTTTTTTAATATTTTTATGATGTAAAATGAACGAATTTATTATTATTTTTAAAACATTTCATTTTTTAATTTTACCAAAAAAATTATGAAAGGTCATCGTAGGATGACCCTAGGTTTTCGGCATAAAAAAATATATATACATCAGAAATATCAATAATATATTTTTTTAATATTTTTATGATGTAAAATGAACGAATTTATTATTTTTTTTAAAACATTTCATTTTTTAATTTTACCAAAAAAATTATGAAAGGTCATCGTAGGATGACCTTGGGTTTTCGGCATAATAAAATAATTATTCATCAGAAATATCAATAATATATTTTTTTATATTTTTATGATGTAAAATGAACGAATTTATTATTTATTTTTAAAAATTTCATATTTTAATTTTCCCGTAAAAATAATGAAAGGTCATCGTAGGATGACCCTGGGTTTTCGGCATAATAAAATAATTATTCATCAGTAATATCAATAATATATTTTTTTAATATTTTTATGATGTAAAATGAACGAATTTATTATTTTTTTAAAAACATTTCATTTTTTAATTTTACCAAAACAATTATGAAAGGTCATCGTAGGATGACCCTAAATTTTCGGCATAAAATAATAATTTTTAGTAAGAAATATGAATAATATATTTTTTTAATATTTTTATGATGTAAAATGAACGAATTTATTATTATTTTTAAAACATTTCATTTTTTAATTTTACCAAAAAAATTATGAAAGGTCATCGTAGGATGACCCTAGGTTTTCGGCATAAAAAAATAATTATTCATCAGAAATATCAATAATTTATTTTTTTATATTTTTATGATGTAAAATGAACGAATTTATTATTTATTTTTAAAAATTTCATATTTTAATTTTCCCGTAAAAATTATGAAAGGTCATCGTGGGATGACCCTAGGTTTTGGGCATAAAAAAATAATTATTCATCAGAAATATCAATAATATATTTTTTTAATATTTTTATGATGTAAAATGAACGAATTTATTATTTATTTTTAAAAATTTCATATTTTAATTTT
Source organism: Labia minor (assembly GCA_963082975.1). Lineage (NCBI taxonomy): Eukaryota > Metazoa > Arthropoda > Insecta > Dermaptera > Spongiphoridae > Labia > Labia minor. The sequence goes on from OY720347.1 coordinate 66,655,373, forward strand.
CCCGTAAAAATTATGAAAGGTTATCGTAGGATGACACTAGGTTTTCGGCATAATAAAATAATTATTCATCAGAATTATCAATAATCTATTTTTTTAATATTTTTATGATGTAAAATGAACGAATTTATTATTTTTTTTAAAAAATTTCATTTTTTTATTTTACCAAAAAAATTATGAAAGGTCATCGTAGGATGACCCTAGATTTTCGGCATAAAAAAATAATTATTCATCAAAAATATCAATAATATATTTTTTTAATATTTTTATGATGTAAAATGAACGAATTTATTATTTATTTTTAAAAATTTCATATTTTAATTTTCCCGTAAAAATTATGAAAGGTCATCGTAGGATGACCCTAGGTTTTCGGCATAATAAAATAATTATTCATCAGAAATATCAATAATATATTTTTTTAATATTTTTATGATGTAAAATGAACGAATTTATTATTTTTTTTAAAACATTTCATTTTTTAATTTTACCAAAAAAATTATGAAAGGTCATCGTAGGATGACCCTAAATTTTCGGCATAAAATAATAATTTTTAGTAAGAAATATGAATAATATATTTTTTTAATATTTTTATGATGTAAAATGAACGAATTTATTATTATTTTTACATTTCATTTTTTAATTTTACCAAAAAAATTATGAAAGGTCATCGTAGGATGACCCTAGGTTTTCGGCATAAAAAAATAATTATTCATCAGAAATATCAATAATATATTTTTTTATATTTTTATGATGTAAAATGAACGAATTTATTATTTATTTTTAAAAATTTCATATTTTAATTTTCCCGTAAAAATTATGAAAGGTCATCGTAGGATGACCCTGGGTTTTCGGCATAATAAAATAATTATTCATCAGAAATATCAATAATATATTTTTTTAATATTTTTATGATGTAAAATGAACGAATTTATTATTTTTTTTAAAACATTTCATTTTTTAATTTTACCAAAAAAATTATGAAAGGTCATCTTAGGGTGACCCTAAATTTTCGGCATAAAATAATAATTTTTAGTAAGAAATATGAATAATATATTTTTTTAATATTTTTATGATGTAAAATGAACGAATTTATATTTTTAAAACATTTCATTTTTTAATTTTACCAAAAAAATTATGAAAGGTCATCGTAGGATGACCCTAGGTTTTCGGCATAAAAAAATAATTATTCATCAGAAATATCAATAATATATTTTTTTTATATTTTTATGATGTAAATAGAACGAATTTATTATTTATTTTTAAAAATTTCATATTTTAATTTTCCCGTAAAAATTATGAAAGGTCATCGTGGGATGACCCTAGGTTTTGGGCATAAAAAAATAACTATTCATAAGAAATATCAATAATATATTTTTTTATATTTTTATGATGTAAAATGAACGAATTTATTATTTTTTTTAAAAAATTTCATTTTTTTATTTTACCAAAAAAATTATGAAAGGTCATCGTAGGATGACCCTAGGTTTTCGGCATAAAAAAATATATATACATCAGAAATATCAATAATATATTTTTTTAATATTTTTATGATGTAAAATGAACGAATTTATTATTTTTTTTAAAACATTTCATTTTTTAATTTTACCAAAAAAATTATGAAAGGTCATCGTAGGATGACCTTGGGTTTTCGGCATAATAAAATAATTATTCATCAGAAATATCAATAATATATTTTTTTATATTTTTATGATGTAAAATGAACGAATTTATTATTTATTTTTAAAAATTTCATATTTTAATTTTCCCGTAAAAATAATGAAAGGTCATCGTAGGATGACCCTGGGTTTTCGGCATAATAAAATAATTATTCATCAGTAATATCAATAATATATTTTTTTAATATTTTTATGATGTAAAATGAACGAATTTATTATTTTTTTAAAAACATTTCATTTTTTAATTTTACCAAAACAATTATGAAAGGTCATCGTAGGATGACCCTAAATTTTCGGCATAAAATAATAATTTTTAGTAAGAAATATGAATAATATATTTTTTTAATATTTTTATGATGTAAAATGAACGAATTTATTATTATTTTTAAAACATTTCATTTTTTAATTTTACCAAAAAAATTATGAAAGGTCATCGTAGGATGACCCTAGGTTTTCGGCATAAAAAAATAATTATTCATCAGAAATATCAATAATTTATTTTTTTATATTTTTATGATGTAAAATGAACGAATTTATTATTTATTTTTAAAAATTTCATATTTTAATTTTCCCGTAAATATTATGAAAGGTCATCGTGGGATGACCCTAGGTTTTGGGCATAAAAAAATAATTATTCATCAGAAATATCAATAATATATTTTTTTAATATTTTTATGATGTAAAATGAACGAATTTATTATTTATTTTTAAAAATTTCATATTTTAATTTTCCCGTAAAAATTATGAAAGGTTATCGTAGGATGACCCTAGGTTTTCGGCATAATAAAATAATTATTCATCAGAATTATCAATAATATATTTTTTTATATTTTTATGATGTAAAATGAACGAATTTATTATTTTTTTTAAAAAATTTCATTTTTTTATTTTACCAAAAAAATTATGAAAGGTCATCGTAGGATGACCCTGGGTTTTCGGCATAATAAAATAATTATTCATCAGAAATATCAATAATATATTTTTTTAATATTTTTATGATGTAAAATGAACGAATTTATTATTTTTTTTAAAACATTTTATTTTTTAATTTTACCAAAAAATTTATGAAAGGTCATCGTAGGATGACCCTAGGTTTTCGGCATAAAAAAATATATATACATCAGAAATATCAATAATATATTTTTTTAATATTTTTATGATGTAAAATGAACGAATTTATTATTTTTTTTAAAACATTTCATTTTTTAATTTTACCAAAAAAATTATGAAAGGTCATCGTAGGATGACCCTAAATTTTCGGCATAAAATAATAATTTTTAGTAATAAATATGAATAATATATTTTTTTAATATTTTTATGATGTAAAATGAACGAATTTATTATTATTTTTACATTTCATTTTTTAATTTTACCAAAAAAATTATGAAAGGTCATCGTAGGATGACCCTAGGTTTTCGGCATAAAAAAATAATTATTCATCAGAAATATCAATAATATATTTTTTTATATTTTTATGATGTAAAATGAACGAATTTATTATTTATTTTTAAAAATTTCATATTTTAATTTTCCCGTAAAAATTATGAAAGGTCATCGTAGGATGACCCTGGGTTTTCGGCATAATAAAATAATTATTCATCAGAAATATCAATAATATATTTTTTTAATATTTTTATGATGTAAAATGAACGAATTTATTATTTTTTTTAAAACATTTCATTTTTTAATTTTACCAAAAAAATTATGAAAGGTCATCGTAGGATGACCCTAAATTTTCGGCATAAAATAATAATTTTTAGTAAGAAATATGAATAATATATTTTTTTAATATTTTTATGATGTAAAATGAACGAATTTATTATTATTTTTAAAACATTTCATTTTTTAATTTTACCAAAAAAATTATGAAAGGTCATCGTAGGATGACCCCAGGTTTTCGGCATAAAAAAATAATTATTCATCAGAAATATCAATAATATATTTTTTTTATATTTTTATGATGTAAATAGAACGAATTTATTATTTATTTTTAAAAATTTCATATTTTAATTTTCCCGTAAAAATTATGAAAGGTCATCGTGGGATGACCCTAGGTTTTGGGCATAAAAAAATAACTATTCATAAGAAATATCAATAATATATTTTTTTATATTTTTATGATGTAAAATGAACGAATTTATTATTTTTTTTAAAAAATTTCATTTTTTTATTTTACCAAAAAAATTATGAAAGGTCATCGTAGGATGACCCTAGATTTTCGGCATAAAAAAATAATTATTCATCAGAAATATCAATAATATTTTTTTTTAATATTTTTATGATGTAAAATGAACGAATTTATTATTTATTTTTAAAAATTTCATATTTTAATTTTCCCGTAAAAATTATGAAAGGTCATCGTAGGATGACCCTAGGTTTTCGGCATAATAAAATAATTATTCATCAGAAATATCAATAATATATTTTTTTAATATTTTTATGATGTAAAATGAACGAATTTATTATTTTTTTTAAAACATTTCATTTTTTAATTTTACCAAAAAAATTATGAAAGGTCATCGTAGGATGACCCTAGGTTTTCGGCATAAAAAAATAATTATTCATCAGAAATATCAATAATATATTTTTTTATATTTTTATGATGTAAAATGAACGAATTTATTATTTATTTTTAAAAATTTCATATTTTAATTTTCCCGTAAAAATTATGAAAGGTCATCGTGGGATGACCCTAGGTTTTGGGCATAAAAAAATAACTATTCATAAGAAATATCAATAATATATTTTTTTATATTTTTATGATGTAAAATGAACGAATTTTTATTTTTTTTAAAAAATTTCATTTTTTTATTTTACCAAAAAAATTATGAAAGGTCATCGTAGGATGACCCTAGATTTTCGGCATAAAAAAATATATATATATCAGAAATATCAATAATATATTTTTTTAATATTTTTATGATGTAAAATGAACGAATTTATTATTTATTTTTAAAAATTTCATATTTTAATTTTCCCGTAAAAATTATGAAAGGTCATCGTAGGATGACCCTAGGTTTTCGGCATAATAAAATAATTATTCATCAGAAATATCAATAATATATTTTTTTAATATTTTTATGATGTAAAATGAACGAATTTATTATTTTTTTTAAAACATTTCATTTTTTAATTTTACCAAAAAAATTATGAAAGGTCATCGTAGGATGACCCTAGGTTTTCGGCATAAAAAAATAATTATTCATCAGAAATATCAATTTTTTTATATTTTTATGATGTAAAATGAACGAATTTATTATTTATTTTTAAAAATTTCATATTTTAATTTTCCCGTAAAAATTATGAAAGGTCATCGTGGGATGACCCTAGGTTTTGGGCATAAAAAAATAACTATTCATAAGAAATATCAATAATATATTTTTTTATATTTTTATGATGTAAAATGAACGAATTTATTATTTTTTTTAAAAAATTTCATTTTTTTATTTTCCCAAAAAAATTATGAAAGGTCATCGTAGGATGACCCTAGATTTTCGGCATAAAAAAATAATTATTCATCAGAAATATCAATAATATATTTTTTTAATATTTTTATGATGTAAAATGAACGAATTTATTATTTATTTTTAAAAATTTCATATTTTAATTTTCCCGTAAAAATTATGAAAGGTTATCGTAGGATGACCCTAGGTTTTCGGCATAATAAAATAATTATTCATCAGAAATATCAATAATATATTTTTTTAATATTTTTATGATGTAAAATGAACGAATTTATTATTTTTTTTAAAACATTTCATTTTTTAATTTTACCAAAAAATTTATGAAAGGTCATCGTAGGATGACCCTAGGTTTTCGGCATAAAAAAATATATATACATCAGAAATATCAATAATATATTTTTTTAATATTTTTATGATGTAAAATGAACGAATTTATTATTTTTTTTAAAACATTTCACTTTTTAATTTTACCAAAAAAATTATGAAAGGTCATCGTAGGATGACCCTGGGTTTTCGGCATAATAAAATAATTATTCATCAGTAATATCAATAATATATTTTTTTAATATTTTTATGATGTAAAATGAACGAATTTATTATTTTTTTTAAAACATTTCATTTTTTAATTTTACCAAAACAATTATGAAAGGTCATCGTAGGATGACCCTAAATTTTCGGCATAAAATAATAATTTTTAGTAAGAAATATGAATAATATATTTTTTTAATATTTTTATGATGTAAAATGAACGAATTTATTATTATTTTTAAAACATTTCATTTTTTAATTTTACCAAAAAAATTATGAAAGGTCATCGTAGGATGACCCTAGGTTTTCGGCATAAAAAAATAATTATTCATCAGAAATATCAATAATATATTTTTTTATATTTTTATGATGTAAAATGAACGAATTTATTATTTATTTTTAAAAATTTCATATTTTAATTTTCCCGTAAAAATTATGAAAGGTCATCGTGGGATGACCCTAGGTTTTGGGCATAAAAAAATAACTATTCATAAGAAATATCAATAATATATTTTTTTATATTTTTATGATGTAAAATGAACGAATTTATTATTTTTTTTAAAAAATTTCATTTTTTTATTTTACCAAAAAAATTATGAAAGGTCATCGTAGGATGACCCTAGATTTTCGGCATAAAAAAATAATTATTCATCAGAAATATCAATAATATATTTTTTTAATATTTTTATGATGTAAAATGAACGAATTTATTATTTATTTTTAAAAATTTCATATTTTAATTTTCCCGTAAAAATTATGAAAGGTCATCGTAGGATGACCCTAGGTTTTCGGCATAATAAAATAATTATTCATCAGAAATATCAATAATATATTTTTTTAATATTTTTATGATGTAAAATGAACGAATTTATTATTTTTTTTAAAACATTTCATTTTTTAATTTTACCAAAAAAATTATGAAAGGTCATCGTAGGATGACCCTAGGTTTTCGGCATAAAAAAATAATTATTCATCAGAAATATCAATAATATATTTTTTTAATATTTTTATGATGTAAAATGAACGAATTTATTATTTTTTTTAAAACATTTCATTTTTTAATTTTACCAAAAAAATTATGAAAGGTCATCTTAGGGTGACCCTAAATTTTCGGCATAAAATAATAATTTTTAGTAAGAAATATGAATAATATATTTTTTTAATATTTTTATGATGTAAAATGAACGAATTTATATTTTTAAAACATTTCATTTTTTAATTTTACCAAAAAAATTATGAAAGGTCATCGTAGGATGACCCTAGGTTTTCGGCATAAAAAAATAATTATTCATCAGAAATATCAATAATATATTTTTTTTATATTTTTATGATGTAAATAGAACGAATTTATTATTTATTTTTAAAAATTTCATATTTTAATTTTCCCGTAAAAATTATGAAAGGTCATCGTGGGATGACCCTAGGTTTTGGGCATAAAAAAATAACTATTCATAAGAAATATCAATAATATATTTTTTTATATTTTTATGATGTAAAATGAACGAATTTATTATTTTTTTTAAAAAATTTCATTTTTTTATTTTACCAAAAAAATTATGAAAGGTCATCGTAGGATGACCCTAGGTTTTCGGCATAAAAAAATATATATACATCAGAAATATCAATAATATATTTTTTTAATATTTTTATGATGTAAAATGAACGAATTTATTATTTTTTTTAAAACATTTCATTTTTTAATTTTACCAAAAAAATTATGAAAGGTCATCGTAGGATGACCTTGGGTTTTCGGCATAATAAAATAATTATTCATCAGAAATATCAATAATATATTTTTTTATATTTTTATGATGTAAAATGAACGAATTTATTATTTATTTTTAAAAATTTCATATTTTAATTTTCCCGTAAAAATAATGAAAGGTCATCGTAGGATGACCCTGGGTTTTCGGCATAATAAAATAATTATTCATCAGTAATATCAATAATATATTTTTTTAATATTTTTATGATGTAAAATGAACGAATTTATTATTTTTTTAAAAACATTTCATTTTTTAATTTTACCAAAACAATTATGAAAGGTCATCGTAGGATGACCCTAAATTTTCGGCATAAAATAATAATTTTTAGTAAGAAATATGAATAATATATTTTTTTAATATTTTTATGATGTAAAATGAACGAATTTATTATTATTTTTAAAACATTTCATTTTTTAATTTTACCAAAAAAATTATGAAAGGTCATCGTAGGATGACCCTAGGTTTTCGGCATAAAAAAATAATTATTCATCAGAAATATCAATAATTTATTTTTTTATATTTTTATGATGTAAAATGAACGAATTTATTATTTATTTTTAAAAATTTCATATTTTAATTTTCCCGTAAATATTATGAAAGGTCATCGTGGGATGACCCTAGGTTTTGGGCATAAAAAAATAATTATTCATCAGAAATATCAATAATATATTTTTTTAATATTTTTATGATGTAAAATGAACGAATTTATTATTTATTTTTAAAAATTTCATATTTTAATTTTCCCGTAAAAATTATGAAAGGTTATCGTAGGATGACCCTAGGTTTTCGGCATAATAAAATAATTATTCATCAGAATTATCAATAATATATTTTTTTATATTTTTATGATGTAAAATGAACGAATTTATTATTTTTTTTAAAAAATTTCATTTTTTTATTTTACCAAAAAAATTATGAAAGGTCATCGTAGGATGACCCTGGGTTTTCGGCATAATAAAATAATTATTCATCAGAAATATCAATAATATATTTTTTTAATATTTTTATGATGTAAAATGAACGAATTTATTATTTTTTTTAAAACATTTTATTTTTTAATTTTACCAAAAAATTTATGAAAGGTCATCGTAGGATGACCCTAGGTTTTCGGCATAAAAAAATATATATACATCAGAAATATCAATAATATATTTTTTTAATATTTTTATGATGTAAAATGAACGAATTTATTATTTTTTTTAAAACATTTCATTTTTTAATTTTACCAAAAAAATTATGAAAGGTCATCGTAGGATGACCCTAAATTTTCGGCATAAAATAATAATTTTTAGTAATAAATATGAATAATATATTTTTTTAATATTTTTATGATGTAAAATGAACGAATTTATTATTATTTTTACATTTCATTTTTTAATTTTACCAAAAAAATTATGAAAGGTCATCGTAGGATGACCCTAGGTTTTCGGCATAAAAAAATAATTATTCATCAGAAATATCAATAATATATTTTTTTATATTTTTATGATGTAAAATGAACGAATTTATTATTTATTTTTAAAAATTTCATATTTTAATTTTCCCGTAAAAATTATGAAAGGTCATCGTAGGATGACCCTAGGTTTTCGGCATAATAAAATAATTATTCATCAGAAATATCAATAATATATTTTTTTAATATTTTTATGATGTAAAATGAACGAATTTATTATTTTTTTTAAAACATTTCATTTTTTAATTTTACCAAAAAAATTATGAAAGGTCATCGTAGGATGACCCTAGGTTTTCGGCATAAAAAAATAATTATTCATCAGAAATATCAATAATATATTTTTTTATATTTTTATGATGTAAAATGAACGAATTTATTATTTATTTTTAAAAATTTCATATTTTAATTTTCCCGTAAAAATTATGAAAGGTCATCGTGGGATGACCCTAGGTTTTGGGCATAAAAAAATAACTATTCATAAGAAATATCAATAATATATTTTTTTATATTTTTATGATGTAAAATGAACGAATTTTTATTTTTTTTAAAAAATTTCATTTTTTTATTTTACCAAAAAAATTATGAAAGGTCATCGTAGGATGACCCTAGATTTTCGGCATAAAAAAATATATATATATCAGAAATATCAATAATATATTTTTTTAATATTTTTATGATGTAAAATGAACGAATTTATTATTTATTTTTAAAAATTTCATATTTTAATTTTCCCGTAAAAATTATGAAAGGTCATCGTAGGATGACCCTAGGTTTTCGGCATAATAAAATAATTATTCATCAGAAATATCAATAATATATTTTTTTAATATTTTTATGATGTAAAATGAACGAATTTATTATTTTTTTTAAAACATTTCATTTTTTAATTTTACCAAAAAAATTATGAAAGGTCATCGTAGGATGACCCTAGGTTTTCGGCATAAAAAAATAATTATTCATCAGAAATATCAATTTTTTTATATTTTTATGATGTAAAATGAACGAATTTATTATTTATTTTTAAAAATTTCATATTTTAATTTTCCCGTAAAAATTATGAAAGGTCATCGTGGGATGACCCTAGGTTTTGGGCATAAAAAAATAACTATTCATAAGAAATATCAATAATATATTTTTTTATATTTTTATGATGTAAAATGAACGAATTTATTATTTTTTTTAAAAAATTTCATTTTTTTATTTTCCCAAAAAAATTATGAAAGGTCATCGTAGGATGACCCTAGATTTTCGGCATAAAAAAATAATTATTCATCAGAAATATCAATAATATATTTTTTTAATATTTTTATGATGTAAAATGAACGAATTTATTATTTATTTTTAAAAATTTCATATTTTAATTTTCCCGTAAAAATTATGAAAGGTTATCGTAGGATGACCCTAGGTTTTCGGCATAATAAAATAATTATTCATCAGAAATATCAATAATATATTTTTTTAATATTTTTATGATGTAAAATGAACGAATTTATTATTTTTTTTAAAACATTTCATTTTTTAATTTTACCAAAAAATTTATGAAAGGTCATCGTAGGATGACCCTAGGTTTTCGGCATAAAAAAATATATATACATCAGAAATATCAATAATATATTTTTTTAATATTTTTATGATGTAAAATGAACGAATTTATTATTTTTTTTAAAACATTTCACTTTTTAATTTTACCAAAAAAATTATGAAAGGTCATCGTAGGATGACCCTGGGTTTTCGGCATAATAAAATAATTATTCATCAGTAATATCAATAATATATTTTTTTAATATTTTTATGATGTAAAATGAACGAATTTATTATTTTTTTTAAAACATTTCATTTTTTAATTTTACCAAAACAATTATGAAAGGTCATCGTAGGATGACCCTAAATTTTCGGCATAAAATAATAATTTTTAGTAAGAAATATGAATAATATATTTTTTTAATATTTTTATGATGTAAAATGAACGAATTTATTATTATTTTTAAAACATTTCATTTTTTAATTTTACCAAAAAAATTATGAAAGGTCATCGTAGGATGACCCTAGGTTTTCGGCATAAAAAAATAATTATTCATCAGAAATATCAATAATATATTTTTTTATATTTTTATGATGTAAAATGAACGAATTTATTATTTATTTTTAAAAATTTCATATTTTAATTTTCCCGTAAAAATTATGAAAGGTCATCGTGGGATGACCCTAGGTTTTGGGCATAAAAAAATAACTATTCATAAGAAATATCAATAATATATTTTTTTATATTTTTATGATGTAAAATGAACGAATTTATTATTTTTTTTAAAAAATTTCATTTTTTTATTTTACCAAAAAAATTATGAAAGGTCATCGTAGGATGACCCTAGATTTTCGGCATAAAAAAATAATTATTCATCAGAAATATCAATAATATATTTTTTTAATATTTTTATGATGTAAAATGAACGAATTTATTATTTATTTTTAAAAATTTCATATTTTAATTTTCCCGTAAAAATTATGAAAGGTCATCGTAGGATGACCCTAGGTTTTCGGCATAATAAAATAATTATTCATCAGAAATATCAATAATATATTTTTTTAATATTTTTATGATGTAAAATGAACGAATTTATTATTTTTTTTAAAACATTTCATTTTTTAATTTTACCAAAAAAATTATGAAAGGTCATCGTAGGATGACCCTAGGTTTTCGGCATAAAAAAATAATTATTCATCAGAAATATCAATAATATATTTTTTTATATTTTTATGATGTAAAATGAACGAATTTATTATTTATTTTTAAAAATTTCATATTTTAATTTTCCCGTAAAAATTATGAAAGGTCATCGTGGGATGACCCTAGGTTTTGGGCATAAAAAAATAACTATTCATAAGAAATATCAATAATATATTTTTTTATATTTTTATGATGTAAAATGAACGAATTTATTATTTATTTTTAAAAATTTCATATTTTAATTTTCCCGTAAAAATTATGAAAGGTCATCGTGGGATGACCCTAGGATTTGGGCATAAAAAAATAACTATTCATAAGAAATATCAATAATATATTTTTTTATATTTTTATGATGTAAAATGAACGAATTTATTATTTTTTTTAAAAAATTTCATTTTTTTATTTTCCCAAAAAAATTATGAAAGGTCATCGTAGGATGACCCTAGATTTTCGGCATAAAAAAATAATTATTCATCAGAAATATCAATAATATATTTTTTTAATATTTTTATGATGTAAAATGAACGAATTTATTATTTATTTTTAAAAATTTCATATTTTAATTTTCCCGTAAAAATTATGAAAGGTTATCGTAGGATGACCCTAGGTTTTCGGCATAATAAAATAATTATTCATCAGAAATATCAATAATATATTTTTTTAATATTTTTATGATGTAAAATGAACGAATTTATTATTTTTTTTAAAACATTTCATTTTTTAATTTTACCAAAAAAATTATGAAAGGTCATCGTAGGATGACCCTGGGTTTTCGGCATAATAAAATAATTATTCATCAGAAATATCAATAATAGATTTTTTTAATATTTTTATGATGTAAAATGAACGAATTTATTATTTTTTTTAAAACATTTCATTTTTTAATTTTACCAAAAAATTTATGAAAGGTCATCGTAGGATGACCCTAGGTTTTCGGCATAAAAAAATATATATACATCAGAAATATCAATAATATATTTTTTTAATATTTTTATGATGTAAAATGAACGAATTTATTATTTTTTTTAAAACATTTCATTTTTTAATTTTACCAAAAAAATTATGAAAGGTCATCGTAGGATGACCCTGGGTTTTCGGCATAATAAAATAATTATTGATCAGAAATATCAATAATATATTTTTTTAATATTTTTATGATGTAAAATGAACGAATTTATTATTTTTTTTAAAACATTTTATTTTTTAATTTTACCAAAAAAATTATGAAAGGTCATCGTAGGATGACCCTAAATTTTCGGCATAAAATAATAATTTTTAGTAAGAAATATGAATAATATATTTTTTTAATATTTTTATGATGTAAAATGAACGAATTTATTATTATTTTTAAAACATTTCATTTTTTAATTTTACCAAAAAAATTATGAAAGGTCATCGTAGGATGACCCTAGGTTTTCGGCATAAAAAAATAATTATTCATCAGAAATATCAATAATATATTTTTTTATATTTTTATGATGTAAAATGAACGAATTTATTATTTATTTTTAAAAATTTCATATTTTAATTTTCCCGTAAAAATTATGAAAGGTCATCCTAGGATGACCCTAGGTTTTCGGCATAATAAAATAATTATTCATCAGAAATATCAATAATATATTTTTTTTAATATTTTTATGATGTAAAATGAACGAATTTATTATTTTTTTTAAAACATTTCATTTTTTAATTTTACCAAAAAATTTATGAAAGGTCATCGTAGGATGACCCTAGGGTTTCGGCATAAAAAAATATATATACATCAGAAATATCAATAATATATTTTTTTAATATTTTTATGATGTAAAATGAACGAATTTATTATTTTTTTTAAAACATTTCATTTTTTAATTTTACCAAAAAAATTATGAAAGGTCATCGTAGGATGACCCTGGGTTTTCGGCATAATAAAATAATTATTCATCAGAAATATCAATAATATATTTTTTTAATATTTTTATGATGTAAAATGAACGAATTTATTATTTTTTTTAAAACATTTCATTTTTTAATTTTACCAAAAAAATTATGAAAGGTCATCGTAGGATGACCCTAAATTTTCGGCATAAAATAATAATTTTTAGTAAGAAATATGAATAATATATTTTTTTAATATTTTTATGATGTAAAATGAACGAATTTATTATTATTTTTAAAACATTTCATTTTTTAATTTTACCAAAAAAATTATGAAAGGTCATCGTAGGATGACCCTAGGTTTTCGGCATAATAAAATAATTATTCATCAGAAATATCAATAATATATTTTTTTATATTTTTATGATGTAAAATGAACGAATTTATTATTTATATTTAAAAATTTCATATTTTAATTTTCCCGTAAAAATTATGAAAGGTCATCGTAGGATGACCCTGGGTTTTCGGCATAATAAAATAATTATTCATCAGAAATATCAATAATATATTTTTTTAATATTTTTATGATGTAAAATGAACGAATTTATTATTTTTTTTAAAACATTTCATTTTTTAATTTTACCAAAAAAATTATGAAAGGTCATCGTAGGATGACCCTAAATTTTCGGCTTAAAATAATAATTTTTAGTAAGAAATATGAATAATATATTTTTTTAATATTTTTATGATGTAAAATGAACGAATTTATTATTATTTTTAAAACATTTCATTTTTTAATTTTACCAAAAAAATTATGAAAGGTCATCGTAGGATGACCCTAGGTTTTCGGCATAAAAAAATAATTATTCATCAGAAATATCAATAATATATTTTTTTTATATTTTTATGATGTAAAATGAACGAATTTATTATTTATTTTTAAAAATTTCATATTTTAATTTTCCCGTAAAAATTATGAAAGGTCATCGTGGGATGACCCTAGGTTTTGGGCATAAAAAAATAACTATTCATAAGAAATATCAATAATATATTTTTTTATATTTTTATGATGTAAAATGAACGAATTTATTATTTTTTTTTAAAAAATTTCATTTTTTTATTTTACCAAAAAAATTATGAAAGGTCATCGTAGGATGACCCTAGATTTTCGGCATAAAAAAATAATTATTCATCAGAAATATCAATAATATATTTTTTTAATATTTTTATGATGTAAAATGAACGAATTTATTATTTATTTTTAAAAATTTCATATTTTAATTTTCCCGTAAAAATTATGAAAGGTCATCGTAGGATGACCCTAGGTTTTCGGCATAATAAAATAATTATTCATCAGAAATATAAATAATATATTTTTTTAATATTTTTATGATGTAAAATGAACGAATTTATTATTTTTTTTAAAACATTTCATTTTTTAATTTTTCAAAAAAATTATGAAAGGTCATCGTAGGATGACCCTAAAGTTTCGGCATAAAAAAATAATTTTTAGTAAGAAATATGAATAATATATTTTTTTAATATTTTTATGATGTAAAATGAACGAATTTATTATTATTTTTAAAACATTTCATTTTTTAATTTTACCGAAAAAATTATGAAAGGTCATCGTAGGATGACCCTAGGTTTTCGGCATAAAAACATAATTATTCATCAGAAATATCAATAATATATTTTTTTAATATTTTTATGATGTAAAATGAACCAATTTATTATTTTTTTTTAAAAATTTCATATTTTAATTTTCCCGTAAAAATTATGAAAGGTCATCGTAGGATGACCCTAGGTTTTCGGCATAATAAAATAATTATTCATCAGAAATATCAATAATATATTTTTTTTAATATTTTTATGATGTAAAATGAACGAATTTATTATTTTTTTTAAAACATTTCATTTTTTAATTTTACCAAAAAATTTATGAAAGGTCATCGTAGGATGACCCTAGGGTTTCGGCATAAAAAAATATATATACATCAGAAATATCAATAATATATTTTTTTAATATTTTTATGATGTAAAATGAACGAATTTATTATTTTTTTTAAAACATTTCATTTTTTAATTTTACCAAAAAAATTATGAAAGGTCATCGTAGGATGACCCTGGGTTTTCGGCATAATAAAATAATTATTCATCAGAAATATCAATAATATATTTTTTTAATATTTTTATGATGTAAAATGAACGAATTTATTATTTTTTTTAAAACATTTCATTTTTTAATTTTACCAAAAAAATTATGAAAGGTCATCGTAGGATGACCCTAAATTTTCGGCATAAAATAATAATTTTTAGTAAGAAATATGAATAATATATTTTTTTAATATTTTTATGATGTAAAATGAACGAATTTATTATTATTTTTAAAACATTTCATTTTTTAATTTTACCAAAAAAATTATGAAAGGTCATCGTAGGATGACCCTAGGTTTTCGGCATAAAAAAATAATTATTCATCAGAAATATCAATAATATATTTTTTTATATTTTTATGATGTAAAATGAACGAATTTATTATTTATTTTTAAAAATTTCATATTTTAATTTTCCCGTAAAAATTATGAAAGGTCATCCTAGGATGACCCTAGGTTTTCGGCATAATAAAATAATTATTCATCAGAAATATCAATAATATATTTTTTTTAATATTTTTATGATGTAAAATGAACGAATTTATTATTTTTTTTAAAACATTTCATTTTTTAATTTTACCAAAAAATTTATGAAAGGTCATCGTAGGATGACCCTAGGGTTTCGGCATAAAAAAATATATATACATCAGAAATATCAATAATATATTTTTTTAATATTTTTATGATGTAAAATGAACGAATTTATTATTTTTTTTAAAACATTTCATTTTTTAATTTTACCAAAAAAATTATGAAAGGTCATCGTAGGATGACCCTGGGTTTTCGGCATAATAAAATAATTATTCATCAGAAATATCAATAATATATTTTTTTAATATTTTTATGATGTAAAATGAACGAATTTATTATTTTTTTTAAAACATTTCATTTTTTAATTTTACCAAAAAAATTATGAAAGGTCATCGTAGGATGACCCTAAATTTTCGGCATAAAATAATAATTTTTAGTAAGAAATATGAATAATATATTTTTTTAATATTTTTATGATGTAAAATGAACGAATTTATTATTATTTTTAAAACATTTCATTTTTTAATTTTACCAAAAAAATTATGAAAGGTCATCGTAGGATGACCCTAGGTTTTCGGCATAATAAAATAATTATTCATCAGAAATATCAATAATATATTTTTTTATATTTTTATGATGTAAAATGAACGAATTTATTATTTATATTTAAAAATTTCATATTTTAATTTTCCCGTAAAAATTATGAAAGGTCATCGTAGGATGACCCTGGGTTTTCGGCATAATAAAATAATTATTCATCAGAAATATCAATAATATATTTTTTTAATATTTTTATGATGTAAAATGAACGAATTTATTATTTTTTTTAAAACATTTCATTTTTTAATTTTACCAAAAAAATTATGAAAGGTCATCGTAGGATGACCCTAAATTTTCGGCATAAAATAATAATTTTTAGTAAGAAATATGAATAATATATTTTTTTAATATTTTTATGATGTAAAATGAACGAATTTATTATTATTTTTAAAACATTTCATTTTTTAATTTTACCAAAAAAATTATGAAAGGTCATCGTAGGATGACCCTAGGTTTTCGGCATAAAAAAATAATTATTCATCAGAAATATCAATAATATATTTTTTTTATATTTTTATGATGTAAAATGAACGAATTTATTATTTATTTTTAAAAATTTCATATTTTAATTTTCCCGTAAAAATTATGAAAGGTCATCGTGGGATGACCCTAGGTTTTGGGCATAAAAAAATAACTATTCATAAGAAATATCAATAATATATTTTTTTATATTTTTATGATGTAAAATGAACGAATTTATTATTTTTTTTTAAAAAATTTCATTTTTTTATTTTACCAAAAAAATTATGAAAGGTCATCGTAGGATGACCCTAGATTTTCGGCATAAAAAAATAATTATTCATCAGAAATATCAATAATATATTTTTTTAATATTTTTATGATGTAAAATGAACGAATTTATTATTTATTTTTAAAAATTTCATATTTTAATTTTCCCGTAAAAATTATGAAAGGTCATCGTAGGATGACCCTAGGTTTTCGGCATAATAAAATAATTATTCATCAGAAATATAAATAATATATTTTTTTAATATTTTTATGATGTAAAATGAACGAATTTATTATTTTTTTTAAAACATTTCATTTTTTAATTTTACCAAAAAAATTATGAAAGGTCATCGTAGGATGACCCTAAAGTTTCGGCATAAAAAAATAATTTTTAGTAAGAAATATGAATAATATATTTTTTTAATATTTTTATGATGTAAAATGAACGAATTTATTATTATTTTTAAAACATTTCATTTTTTAATTTTACCGAAAAAATTATGAAAGGTCATCGTAGGATGACCCTAGGTTTTCGGCATAAAAACATAATTATTCATCAGAAATATCAATAATATATTTTTTTAATATTTTTATGATGTAAAATGAACGAATTTATTATTTTTTTTAAAACATTTCATTTTTTAATTTTACCAAAAAAATTATGAAAGGTCATCGTAGGATGACCCTGGGTTTTCGGCATAATAAAATAATTATTCATCAGAAATATCAATAATATATTTTTTTAATATTTTTATGATGTAAAATGAACGAATTTATTATTTTTTTTAAAACATTTCATTTTTTAATTTTACCAAAAAAATTATGAAAGGTCATCGTAGGATGACCCTAGGTTTTCTGAATAATAAAATAATTATTCATCAGAAATATCAATAATATATTTTTTTATATTTTTATGATGTAAAATGAACGAATTTATTATTTATTTTTAAAAATTTCATATTTTAATTTTCCCGTAAAAATAATGAAAGGTCATCGTAGGATGATCCTGGGTTTTCGGCATAATAAAATAATTATTCATCAGTAATATCAATAATATATTTTTTTAATATTTTTATGATGTAAAATGAACGAATTTATTATTTTTTTAAAAACATTTCATTTTTTAATTTTACCAAAACAATTATGAAAGGTCATCGTAGGATGACCCTAAATTTTCGGCATAAAATAATAATTTTTAGTAAGAAATATGAATAATATATTTTTTTAATATTTTTATGATGTAAAATGAACGAATTTATTATTATTTTTAAAACATTTCATTTTTTAATTTTACCAAAAAAATTATGAAAGGTCATCGTAGGATGACCCTAGGTTTTCGGCATAAAAAAATAATTATTCATCAGAAATATCAATAATTTATTTTTTTATATTTTTATGATGTAAAATGAACGAATTTATTATTTATTTTTAAAAATTTCATATTTTAATTTTCCCGTAAAAATTATGAAAGGTCATCGTGGGATGACCCTAGGTTTTGGGCATTAAAAAATAATTATTCATCAGAAATATCAATAATATATTTTTTTAATATTTTTATGATGTAAAATGAACGAATTTATTATTTATTTTTAAAAATTTCATATTTTAATTTTCCCGTAAAAATTATGAAAGGTCATCGTAGGATGACCCTAGGTTTTCGGCATAAAAACATAATTATTCATCAGAAATATCAATAATATATTTTTTTAATATTTTTATGATGTAAAATGAACGAATTTATTATTTTTTTTAAAACATTTCATTTTTTAATTTTACCAAAAAAATTATGAAAGGTCATCGTAGGATGACCCTGGGTTTTCGGCATAATAAAATAATTATTCATCAGAAATATCAATAATATATTTTTTTAATATTTTTATGATGTAAAATGAACGAATTTATTATTTTTTTTAAAACATTTCATTTTTTAATTTTACCAAAAAAATTATGAAAGGTCATCGTAGGATGACCCTAGGTTTTCTGAATAATAAAATAATTATTCATCAGAAATATCAATAATATATTTTTTTATATTTTTATGATGTAAAATGAACGAATTTATTATTTATTTTTAAAAATTTCATATTTTAATTTTCCCGTAAAAATAATGAAAGGTCATCGTAGGATGATCCTGGGTTTTCGGCATAATAAAATAATTATTCATCAGTAATATCAATAATATATTTTTTTAATATTTTTATGATGTAAAATGAACGAATTTATTATTTTTTTAAAAACATTTCATTTTTTAATTTTACCAAAACAATTATGAAAGGTCATCGTAGGATGACCCTAAATTTTCGGCATAAAATAATAATTTTTAGTAAGAAATATGAATAATATATTTTTTTAATATTTTTATGATGTAAAATGAACGAATTTATTATTATTTTTAAAACATTTCATTTTTTAATTTTACCAAAAAAATTATGAAAGGTCATCGTAGGATGACCCTAGGTTTTCGGCATAAAAAAATAATTATTCATCAGAAATATCAATAATTTATTTTTTTATATTTTTATGATGTAAAATGAACGAATTTATTATTTATTTTTAAAAATTTCATATTTTAATTTTCCCGTAAAAATTATGAAAGGTCATCGTGGGATGACCCTAGGTTTTGGGCATTAAAAAATAATTATTCATCAGAAATATCAATAATATATTTTTTTAATATTTTTATGATGTAAAATGAACGAATTTATTATTTATTTTTAAAAATTTCATATTTTAATTTTCCCGTAAAAATTATGAAAGGTTATCGTAGGATGACCCTAGGTTTTCGGCATAATAAAATAATTATTCATCAGAATTATCAATAATCTATTTTTTTAATATTTTTATGATGTAAAATGAACGAATTTATTATTTTTTTTAAAACATTTCATTTTTTAATTTTACCAAAACAATTATGAAAGGTCATCGTAGGATGACCCTGGGTTTTCGGCATAATAAAATAATTATTCATCAGAAATATCAATAATATATTTTTTTAATATTTTTATGATGTAAAATGAACGAATTTATTATTTTTTTTAAAACATTTCATTTTTTAATTTTACCAAAAAATTTATGAAAGGTCATCGTAGGATGACCCTAGGTTTTCGGCATAAAAAAATATATATTCATCAGAAATATCAATAATATATTTTTTTAATATTTTTATGATGTAAAATGAACGAATTTATTATTTTTTTTAAAACATTTCATTTTTTAATTTTACCAAAAAAATTATGAAAGGTCATCGTAGGATGACCCTGGGTTTTCGGCATAATAAAATAATTATTCATCAGAAATATCAATAATATATTTTTTTAATATTTTTATGATGTAAAATGAACGAATTTATTATTTTTTTTAAAACATTTTATTTTTTAATTTTACCAAAAAAATTATGAAAGGTCATCGTAGGATGACCCTAAATTTTCGGCATAAAATAATAATTTTTAGTAAGAAATATGAATAATATATTTTTTTAATATTTTTATGATGTAAAATGAACGAATTTATTATTATTTTTAAAACATTTCATTTTTTAATTTTACCAAAAAAATTATGAAAGGTCATCGTAGGATGACCCTAGGTTTTCGGCATAAAAAAATAATTATTCATCAGAAATATCAATAATATATTTTTTTATATTTTTATGATGTAAAATGAACGAATTTATTATTTATTTTTAAAAATTTCATATTTTAATTTTCCCGTAAAAATTATGAAAGGTCATCCTAGGATGACCCTGGGTTTTCGGCATAATAAAATAATTATTCATCAGAAATATCAATAATATATTTTTTTAATATTTTTATGATGTAAAATGAACGAATTTATTATTTTTTTTAAAACATTTCATTTTTTAATTTTACCAAAAAAATTATGAAAGGTCATCGTAGGATGACCCTGGGTTTTCGGCATAATAAAATAATTATTCATCAGAAATATCAATAATATATTTTTTTAATATTTTTATGATGTAAAATGAACGAATTTATTATTTTTTTTAAAACATTTCATTTTTTAATTTTACCAAAAAAATTATGAAAGGTCATCGTAGGATGACCCTAAATTTTCGGCATAAAATAATAATTTTTAGTAAGAAATATGAATAATATATTTTTTTAATATTTTTATGATGTAAAATGAACGAATTTATTATTATTTTTAAAACATTTCATTTTTTAATTTTACCAAAAAAATTATGAAAGGTCATCGTAGGATGACCCTAGGTTTTCGGCATAAAAAAATATATATACATCAGAAATATCAATAATATATTTTTTTAATATTTTTATGATGTAAAATGAACGAATTTATTATTTTTTTTAAAACATTTCATTTTTTAATTTTACCAAAAAAATTATGAAAGGTCATCGTAGGATGACCTTGGGTTTTCGGAATAATAAAATAATTATTCATCAGAAATATCAATAATATATTTTTTTATATTTTTATGATGTAAAATGAACGAATTTATTATTTATTTTTAAAAATTTCATATTTTAATTTTCCCGTAAAAATAATGAAAGGTCATCGTAGGATGACCCTGGGTTTTCGGCATAATAAAATAATTATTCATCAGTAATATCAATAATATATTTTTTTAATATTTTTATGATGTAAAATGAACGAATTTATTATTTTTTTAAAAACATTTCATTTTTTAATTTTACCAAAACAATTATGAAAGGTCATCGTAGGATGACCCTAAATTTTCGGCATAAAATAATAATTTTTAGTAAGAAATATGAATAATATATTTTTTTAATATTTTTATGATGTAAAATGAACGAATTTATTAGTATTTTTAAAACATTTCATTTTTTAATTTTACCAAAAAAATTATGAAAGGTCATCGTAGGATGACCCTAGGTTTTGGGCATAAAAAAATAATTATTCATCAGAAATATCAATAATATATTTTTTTAATATTTTTATGATGTAAAATGAACGAATTTATTATTTATTTTTAAAAATTTCATATTTTAATTTTCCCGTAAAAATTATGAAAGGTTATCGTAGGATGACCCTAGGTTTTCGGCATAATAAAATAATTATTCATCAGAATTATCAATAATCTATTTTTTTAATATTTTTATGATGTAAAATGAACGAATTTATTATTTTTTTTAAAACATTTCATTTTTTAATTTTACCAAAAAAATTATGAAAGGTCATCGTAGGATGACCCTGGGTTTTCGGCATAATAAAATAACTATTCATAAGAAATATCAATAATATATTTTTTTATATTTTTATGATGTAAAATGAACGAATTTATTATTTTTTTTAAAAAATTTCATTTTTTTATTTTACCAAAAAAATTATGAAAGGTCATCGTAGGATGACCCTAGATTTTCGGCATAAAAAAATAATTATTCATCAAAAATATCAATAATATATTTTTTTAATATTTTTATGATGTAAAATGAACGAATTTATTATTTATTTTTAAAAATTTCATATTTTAATTTTCCCGTAAAAATTATGAAAGGTCATCGTAGGATGACCCTAGGTTTTCGGCATAATAAAATAATTATTCATCAGAAATATCAATAATATATTTTTTTAATATTTTTATGATGTAAAATGAACGAATTTATTATTTTTTTTAAAACATTTCATTTTTTAATTTTACCAAAAAAATTATGAAAGGTCATCGTAGGATGACCCTAAATTTTCGACATAAAATAATAATTTTTAGTAAGAAATATGAATAATATATTTTTTTAATATTTTTATGATGTAAAATGAACGAATTTATTATTATTTTTACATTTCATTTTTTAATTTTACCAAAAAAATTATGAAAGGTCATCGTAGGATGACCCTAGGTTTTCGGCATAAAAAAATAATTATTCATCAGAAATATCAATAATATATTTTTTTATATTTTTATGATGTAAAATGAACGAATTTATTATTTATTTTTAAAAATTTCATATTTTAATTTTCCCGTAAAAATTATGAAAGGTCATCGTAGGATGACCCTGGGTTTTCGGCATAATAAAATAATTATTCATCAGAAATATCAATAATATATTTTTTTAATATTTTTATGATGTAAAATGAACGAATTTATTATTTTTTTTAAAACATTTCATTTTTTAATTTTACCAAAAAAATTATGAAAGGTCATCGTAGGATGACCCTAAATTTTCGGCATAAAATAATAATTTTTAGTAAGAAATATGAATAATATATTTTTTTAATATTTTTATGATGTAAAATGAACGAATTTATTATTTTTTTTAAAACATTTCATTTTTTAATTTTACCAAAACAATTATGAAAGGTCATCGTAGGATGACCCTAGGTTTTCGGCATAAAAAAATAATTATTCATCAGAAATATCAATAATATATTTTTTTTATATTTTTATGATGTAAATAGAACGAATTTATTATTTATTTTTAAAAATTTCATATTTTAATTTTCCCGTAAAAATTATGAAAGGTCATCGTGGGATGACCCTAGGTTTTGGGCATAAAAAAATAACTATTCATAAGAAATATCAATAATATATTTTTTTATATTTTTATGATGTAAAATGAATGAATTTATTATTTATTTTTAAAAATTTCATATTTTAATTTTCCCGTAAATATTATGAAAGGTCATCGTGGGATGACCCTAGGTTTTGGGCATAAAAATATAATTATTCATCAGAAATATCAATAATATATTTTTTTAATATTTTTATGATGTAAAATGAACGAATTTATTATTTATTTTTAAAAATTTCATATTTTAATTTTCCCGTAAAAATTATGAAAGGTTATCGTAGGATGACCCTAGGTTTTCGGCATAATAAAATAATTATTCATCAGAATTATCAATAATATATTTTTTTATATTTTTATGATGTAAAATGAACGAATTTATTATTTTTTTTAAAAAATTTCATTTTTTTATTTTACCAAAAAAATTATGAAAGGTCATCGTAGGATGACCCTAGGTTTTCGGCATAAAAAAATATATATACATTAGAAATATCAATAATATATTTTTTTAATATTTTTATGATGTAAAATGAAAGAATTTATTATTTTTTTTAAAACATTTCATTTTTTAATTTTACCAAAAAAATTATGAAAGGTCATCGTAGGATGACCTTGGGTTTTCGGCATAATAAAATAATTATTCATCAGAAATATCAATAATATATTTTTTTATATTTTTATGATGTAAAATGAACGAATTTATTATTTATTTTTAAAAATTTCATATTTTAATTTTCCCGTAAAAATAATGAAAGGTCATCGTAGGATGACCCTGGGTTTTCGGCATAATAAAATAATTATTCATCAGTAATATCAATAATATATTTTTTTAATATTTTTATGATGTAAAATGAACGAATTTATTATTTTTTTAAAAACATTTCATTTTTTAATTTTACCAAAACAATTATGAAAGGTCATCGTAGGATGACCCTAAATTTTCGGCATAAAATAATAATTTTTAGTAAGAAATATGAATAATATATTTTTTTAATATTTTTATGATGTAAAATGAACGAATTTATTATTATTTTTAAAACATTTCATTTTTTAATTTTACCAAAAAAATTATGAAAGGTCATCGTAGGATGACCCTAGGTTTTCGGCATAAAAAAATAATTATTCATCAGAAATATCAATAATTTATTTTTTTATATTTTTATGATGTAAAATGAACGAATTTATTATTTATTTTTAAAAATTTCATATTTTAATTTTCCCGTAAATATTATGAAAGGTCATCGTGGGATGACCCTAGGTTTTGGGCATAAAAAAATAATTATTCATCAGAAATATCAATAATATATTTTTTTAATATTTTTATGATGTAAAATGAACGAATTTATTATTTATTTTTAAAAATTTCATATTTTAATTTTCCCGTAAAAATTATAAAAGGTTATCGTAGGATGACCCTAGGTTTTCGGCATAATAAAATAATTATTCATCAGAATTATCAATAATATATTTTTTTATATTTTTATGATGTAAAATGAACGAATTTATTATTTTTTTTAAAAAATTTCATTTTTTTATTTTACCAAAAAAATTATGAAAGGTCATCGTAGGATGACCCTGGGTTTTCGGCATAATAAAATAATTATTCATCAGAAATATCAATAATATATTTTTTTAATATTTTTATGATGTAAAATGAACGAATTTATTATTTTTTTTAAAACATTTTATTTTTTAATTTTACCAAAAAATTTATGAAAGGTCATCGTAGGATGACCCTAGGTTTTCGGCATAAAAAAATATATATACATCAGAAATATCAATAATATATTTTTTTAATATTTTTATGATGTAAAATGAACGAATTTATTATTTTTTTTAAAACATTTCATTTTTTAATTTTACCAAAAAAATTATGAAAGGTCATTGTAGGATGACCCTAAATTTTCGGCATAAAATAATAATTTTTAGTAATAAATATGAATAATATATTTTTTTAATATTTTTATGATGTAAAATGAACGAATTTATTATTATTTTTACATTTCATTTTTTAATTTTACCAAAAAAATTATGAAAGGTCATCGTAGGATGACCCTAGGTTTTCGGCATAAAAAAATAATTATTCATCAGAAATATCAATAATATATTTTTTTATATTTTTATGATGTAAAATGAACGAATTTATTATTTATTTTTAAAAATTTCATATTTTAATTTTCCCGTAAAAATTATGAAAGGTCATCGTAGGATGACCCTGGGTTTTCGGCATAATAAAATAATTATTCATCAGAAATATCAATAATATATTTTTTTAATATTTTTATGATGTAAAATGAACGAATTTATTATTTTTTTTAAAACATTTCATTTTTTAATTTTACCAAAAAAATTATGAAAGGTCATCGTAGGATGACCCTAAATTTTCGGCATAAAATAATAATTTTTAGTAAGAAATATGAATAATATATTTTTTTAATATTTTTATGATGTAAAATGAACGAATTTATTATTATTTTTAAAACATTTCATTTTTTAATTTTACCAAAAAAATTATGAAAGGTCATCGTAGGATGACCCTAGGTTTTCGGCATAAAAAAATAATTATTCATCAGAAATATCAATAATATATTTTTTTTATATTTTTATGATGTAAAATGAACGAATTTATTATTTTTTTTAAAAAATTTCATTTTTTTATTTTCCCAAAAAAATTATGAAAGGTCATCGTGGGATGACCCTAGGTTTTGGGCATAAAAAAATAACTATTCATAAGAAATATCAATAATATATTTTTTTATATTTTTATGATGTAAAATGAATGAATTTATTATTTATTTTTAAAAATTTCATATTTTAATTTTCCCGTAAATATTATGAAAGGTCATCGTGGGATGACCCTAGGTTTTGGGCATAAAAATATAATTATTCATCAGAAATATCAATAATATATTTTTTTAATATTTTTATGATGTAAAATGAACGAATTTATTATTTATTTTTAAAAATTTCATATTTTAATTTTCCCGTAAAAATTATGAAAGGTTATCGTAGGATGACCCTAGGTTTTCGGCATAATAAAATAATTATTCATCAGAATTATCAATAATATATTTTTTTATATTTTTATGATGTAAAATGAACGAATTTATTATTTTTTTTAAAACATTTCATTTTTTAATTTTACCAAAAAAATTATGAAAGGTCATCGTAGGATGACCCTAGGTTTTCGGCATAAAAAAATATATATACATTAGAAATATCAATAATATATTTTTTTAATATTTTTATGATGTAAAATGAAAGAATTTATTATTTTTTTTAAAACATTTCATTTTTTAATTTTACCAAAAAAATTATGAAAGGTCATCGTAGGATGACCTTGGGTTTTCGGCATAATAAAATAATTATTCATCAGAAATATCAATAATATATTTTTTTATATTTTTATGATGTAAAATGAACGAATTTATTATTTATTTTTAAAAATTTCATATTTTAATTTTCCCGTAAAAATAATGAAAGGTCATCGTAGGATGACCCTGGGTTTTCGGCATAATAAAATAATTATTCATCAGTAATATCAATAATATATTTTTTTAATATTTTTATGATGTAAAATGAACGAATTTATTATTTTTTTAAAAACATTTCATTTTTTAATTTTACCAAAACAATTATGAAAGGTCATCGTAGGATGACCCTAAATTTTCGGCATAAAATAATAATTTTTAGTAAGAAATATGAATAATATATTTTTTTAATATTTTTATGATGTAAAATGAACGAATTTATTATTATTTTTAAAACATTTCATTTTTTAATTTTACCAAAAAAATTATGAAAGGTCATCGTAGGATGACCCTAGGTTTTCGGCATAAAAAAATAATTATTCATCAGAAATATCAATAATTTATTTTTTTATATTTTTATGATGTAAAATGAACGAATTTATTATTTATTTTTAAAAATTTCATATTTTAATTTTCCCGTAAATATTATGAAAGGTCATCGTGGGATGACCCTAGGTTTTGGGCATAAAAAAATAATTATTCATCAGAAATATCAATAATATATTTTTTTAATATTTTTATGATGTAAAATGAACGAATTTATTATTTATTTTTAAAAATTTCATATTTTAATTTTCCCGTAAAAATTATAAAAGGTTATCGTAGGATGACCCTAGGTTTTCGGCATAATAAAATAATTATTCATCAGAATTATCAATAATATATTTTTTTATATTTTTATGATGTAAAATGAACGAATTTATTATTTTTTTTAAAAAATTTCATTTTTTTATTTTACCAAAAAAATTATGAAAGGTCATCGTAGGATGACCCTGGGTTTTCGGCATAATAAAATAATTATTCATCAGAAATATCAATAATATATTTTTTTAATATTTTTATGATGTAAAATGAACGAATTTATTATTTTTTTTAAAACATTTCATTTTTTAATTTTACCAAAAAAATTATGAAAGGTCATCGTAGGATGACCCTAAATTTTCGGCATAAAATAATAATTTTTAGTAATAAATATGAATAATATATTTTTTTAATATTTTTATGATGTAAAATGAACGAATTTATTATTATTTTTACATTTCATTTTTTAATTTTACCAAAAAAATTATGAAAGGTCATCGTAGGATGACCCTAGGTTTTCGGCATAAAAAAATAATTATTCATCAGAAATATCAATAATATATTTTTTTATATTTTTATGATGTAAAATGAACGAATTTATTATTTATTTTTAAAAATTTCATATTTTAATTTTCCCGTAAAAATTATGAAAGGTCATCGTAGGATGACCCTGGGTTTTCGGCATAATAAAATAATTATTCATCAGAAATATCAATAATATATTTTTTTAATATTTTTATGATGTAAAATGAACGAATTTATTATTTTTTTTAAAACATTTCATTTTTTAATTTTACCAAAAAAATTATGAAAGGTCATCGTAGGATGACCCTAAATTTTCGGCATAAAATAATAATTTTTAGTAAGAAATATGAATAATATATTTTTTTAATATTTTTATGATGTAAAATGAACGAATTTATTATTATTTTTAAAACATTTCATTTTTTAATTTTACCAAAAAAATTATGAAAGGTCATCGTAGGATGACCCTAGGTTTTCGGCATAAAAAAATAATTATTCATCAGAAATATCAATAATATATTTTTTTTATATTTTTATGATGTAAATAGAACGAATTTATTATTTATTTTTAAAAATTTCATATTTTAATTTTCCCGTAAAAATTATGAAAGGTCATCGTGGGATGACCCTAGGTTTTGGGCATAAAAATATAACTATTCATAAGAAATATCAATAATATATTTTTTTATATTTTTATGATGTAAAATGAACGAATTTATTATTTTTTTTAAAAAATTTCATTTTTTTATTTTACCAAAAAAATTATGAAAGGTCATCGTAGGATGACCCTAGATTTTCGGCATAAAAAAATAATTATTCATCAGAAATATCAATAATATTTTTTTTTAATATTTTTATGATGTAAAATGAACGAATTTATTATTTATTTTTAAAAATTTCATATTTTAATTTTCCCGTAAAAATTATGAAAGGTCATCGTAGGATGACCCTAGGTTTTCGGCATAATAAAATAATTATTCATCAGAAATATCAATAATATATTTTTTTAATATTTTTATGATGTAAAATGAACGAATTTATTATTTTTTTTAAAACATTTCATTTTTTAATTTTACCAAAAAAATTATGAAAGGTCATCGTAGGATGACCCTAGGTTTTCGGCATAAAAAAATAATTATTCATCAGAAATATCAATAATATATTTTTTTATATTTTTATGATGTAAAATGAACGAATTTATTATTTATTTTTAAAAATTTCATATTTTAATTTTCCCGTAAAAATTATGAAAGGTCATCGTGGGATGACCCTAGGTTTTGGGCATAAAAAAATAACTATTCATAAGAAATATCAATAATATATTTTTTTATATTTTTATGATGTAAAATGAACGAATTTATTATTTTTTTTAAAAAATTTCATTTTTTTATTTTACCAAAAAAATTATGAAAGGTCATCGTAGGATGACCCTAGATTTTCGGCATAAAAAAATATATATATATCAGAAATATCAATAATATATTTTTTTAATATTTTTATGATGTAAAATGAACGAATTTATTATTTATTTTTAAAAATTTCATATTTTAATTTTCCCGTAAAAATTATGAAAGGTCATCGTAGTATGACCCTAGGTTTTCGGCATAATAAAATAATTATTCATCAGAAATATCAATAATATATTTTTTTAATATTTTTATGATGTAAAATGAACGAATTTATTATTTTTTTTAAAACATTTCATTTTTTAATTTTACCAAAAAAATTATGAAAGGTCATCGTAGGATGACCCTAGGTTTTCGGCATAAAAAAATAATTATTCATCAGAAATATCAATTTTTTTATATTTTTATGATGTAAAATGAACGAATTTATTATTTATTTTTAAAAATTTCATATTTTAATTTTCCCGTAAAAATTATGAAAGGTCATCGTGGGATGACCCTAGGTTTTGGGCATAAAAAAATAACTATTCATAAGAAATATCAATAATATATTTTTTTATATTTTTATGATGTAAAATGAACGAATTTATTATTTTTTTTAAAAAATTTCATTTTTTTATTTTCCCAAAAAAATTATGAAAGGTCATCGTAGGATGACCCTAGATTTTCGGCATAAAAAAATAATTATTCATCAGAAATATCAATAATATATTTTTTTAATATTTTTATGATGTAAAATGAACGAATTTATTATTTATTTTTAAAAATTTCATATTTTAATTTTCCCGTAAAAATTATGAAAGGTTATCGTAGGATGACCCTAGGTTTTCGGCATAATAAAATAATTATTCATCAGAAATATCAATAATATATTTTTTTAATATTTTTATGATGTAAAATGAACGAATTTATTATTTTTTTTAAAACATTTCATTTTTTAATTTTACCAAAAAATTTATGAAAGGTCATCGTAGGATGACCCTAGGTTTTCGGCATAAAAAAATATATATACATCAGAAATATAAATAATATATTTTTTTAATATTTTTATGATGTAAAATGAACGAATTTATTATTTTTTTTAAAACATTTCATTTTTTAATTTTACCAAAAAAATTATGAAAGGTCATCGTAGGATGACCCTGGGTTTTCGGCATAATAAAATAATTATTCATCAGTAATATCAATAATATATTTTTTTAATATTTTTATGATGTAAAATGAACGAATTTATTATTTTTTTTAAAACATTTCATTTTTTAATTTTACCAAAACAATTATGAAAGGTCATCGTAGGATGACCCTAAATTTTCGGCATAAAATAATAATTTTTAGTAAGAAATATGAATAATATATTTTTTTAATATTTTTATGATGTAAAATGAACGAATTTATTATTATTTTTAAAACATTTCATTTTTTAATTTTACCAAAAAAATTATGAAAGGTCATCGTAGGATGACCCTAGGTTTTCGGCATAAAAAAATAATTATTCATCAGAAATATCAATAATATATTTTTTTATATTTTTATGATGTAAAATGAACGAATTTATTATTTATTTTTAAAAATTTCATATTTTAATTTTCCCGTAAAAATTATGAAAGGTCATCGTGGGATGACCCTAGGTTTTGGGCATAAAAAAATAACTATTCATAAGAAATATCAATAATATATTTTTTTATATTTTTATGATGTAAAATGAACGAATTTATTATTTTTTTTAAAAAATTTCATTTTTTTATTTTACCAAAAAAATTATGAAAGGTCATCGTAGGATGACCCTAGATTTTCGGCATAAAAAAAAATTATTCATCAGAAATATCAATAATATATTTTTTTAATATTTTTATGATGTAAAATGAACGAATTTATTATTTATTTTTAAAAATTTCATATTTTAATTTTCCCGTAAAAATTATGAAAGGTCATCGTAGGATGACCCTAGGTTTTCGGCATAATAAAATAATTATTCATCAGAAATATCAATAATATATTTTTTTAATATTTTTATGATGTAAAATGAACGAATTTATTATTTTTTTTAAAACATTTCATTTTTTAATTTTACCAAAAAAATTATGAAAGGTCATCGTAGGATGACCCTAGGTTTTCGGCATAAAAAAATAATTATTCATCAGAAATATCAATTTTTTTATATTTTTATGATGTAAAATGAACGAATTTATTATTTATTTTTAAAAATTTCATATTTTAATTTTCCCGTAAAAATTATGAAAGGTCATCGTGGGATGACCCTAGGTTTTGGGCATAAAAAAATAACTATTCATAAGAAATATCAATAATATATTTTTTTATATTTTTATGATGTAAAATGAACGAATTTATTATTTTTTTTAAAAAATTTCATTTTTTTATTTTCCCAAAAAAATTGTGAAAGGTCATCGTAGGATGACCCTAGATTTTCGGCATAAAAAAATAATTATTCATCAGAAATATCAATAATATATTTTTTTAATATTTTTATGATGTAAAATGAACGAATTTATTATTTATTTTTAAAAATTTCATATTTTAATTTTCCCGTAAAAATTATGAAAGGTTATCGTAGGATGACCCTAGGTTTTCGGCATAATAAAATAATTATTCATCAGAAATATCAATAATATATTTTTTTAATATTTTTATGATGTAAAATGAACGAATTTATTATTTTTTTTAAAACATTTCATTTTTTAATTTTACCAAAAAATTTATGAAAGGTCATCGTAGGATGACCCTAGGTTTTCGGCATAAAAAAATATATATACATCAGAAATATCAATAATATATTTTTTTAATATTTTTATGATGTAAAATGAACGAATTTATTATTTTTTTTAAAACATTTCATTTTTTAATTTTACCAAAAAAATTATGAAAGGTCATCGTAGGATGACCCTGGGTTTTCGGCATAATAAAATAATTATTCATCAGTAATATCAATAATATATTTTTTTAATATTTTTATGATGTAAAATGAACGAATTTATTATTTTTTTTAAAACATTTCATTTTTTAATTTTACCAAAACAATTATGAAAGGTCATCGTAGGATGACCCTAAATTTTCGGCATAAAATAATAATTTTTAGTATGAAATATGAATAATATATTTTTTTAATATTTTTATGATGTAAAATGAACGAATTTATTATTATTTTTAAAACATTTCATTTTTTAATTTTACCAAAAAAATTATGAAAGGTCATCGTAGGATGACCCTAGGTTTTCGGCATAAAAAAATAATTATTCATCAGAAATATCAATAATATATTTTTTTATATTTTTATGATGTAAAATGAACGAATTTATTATTTATTTTTAAAAATTTCATATTTTAATTTTCCCGTAAAAATTATGAAAGGTCATCGTGG
Organism: Labia minor; assembly: GCA_963082975.1. Classification (NCBI taxonomy): domain Eukaryota; kingdom Metazoa; phylum Arthropoda; class Insecta; order Dermaptera; family Spongiphoridae; genus Labia; species Labia minor. The sequence goes on from OY720347.1 coordinate 66,688,774, forward strand.
GATGACCCTAGGTTTTGGGCATAAAAAAATAACTATTCATAAGAAATATCAATAATATATTTTTTTATATTTTTATGATGTAAAATGAACGAATTTATTATTTTTTTTAAAACATTTCATTTTTTAATTTTACCAAAAAAATTATGAAAGGTCATCGTAGGATGACCCTAAATTTTCGGCATAAAATAATAATTTTTAGTAAGAAATATGAATAATATATTTTTTTAATATTTTTATGATGTAAAATGAACGAATTTATTATTATTTTTAAAACATTTCATTTTTTAATTTTACCAAAAAAATTATGAAAGGTCATCGTAGGATGACCCTAGGTTTTCGGCATAAAAAAATAATTATTCATCAGAAATATCAATAATATATTTTTTTATATTTTTATGATGTAAAATGAACGAATTTATTATTTATTTTTAAAATTTTCATATTTTAATTTTCCCGTAAAAATTATGAAAGGTCATCGTAGGATGACCCTGGGTTTTCGGCATAATAAAATAATTATTCATCAGAAATATCAATAATATATTTTTTTAATATTTTTATGATGTAAAATGAACGAATTTATTATTTTTTTTAAAACATTTCATTTTTTAATTTTACCAAAAAAATTATGAAAGGTCATCTTCGGATGACCCTAAATTTTCGGCATAAAATAATAATTTTTAGTAAGAAATATGAATAATATATTTTTTTAATATTTTTATGATGTAAAATGAACGAATTTATTATTTTTTTTAAAACATTTCATTTTTTAATTTTACCAAAAAATTTATGAAAGGTCATCGTAGGATGACCCTAGGTTTTCGGCATAAAAAAATATATATACATCAGAAATATCAATAATATATTTTTTTAATATTTTTATGATGTAAAATGAACGAATTTATTATTTTTTTTAAAACATTTCATTTTTTAATTTTACCAAAAAAATTATGAAAGGTCGTCGTAGGATGACCCTGTGTTTTCGGCATAATAAAATAATTATTCATCAGAAATATCAATAATATATTTTTTTATATTTTTATGATGTAAAATGAACGAATTTATTATTTATTTTTAAAAATTTCATATTTTAATTTTCCCGTAAAAATAATGAAAGGTCATCGTAGGATGACCCTGGGTTTTCGGCATAATAAAATAATTATTCATCAGTAATATCAATAATATATTTTTTTAATATTTTTATGATGTAAAATGAACGAATTTATTATTTTTTTTAAAACATTTCATTTTTTAATTTTACCAAAACAATTATGAAAGGTCATCGTAGGATGACCCTAAATTTTCGGCATAAAATAATAATTTTTAGTAAGAAATATGAATAATATATTTTTTTAATATTTTTATGATGTAAAATGAACGAATTTATTATTATTTTTAAAACATTTCATTTTTTAATTTTACCAAAAAAATTATGAAAGGTCATCGTAGGATGACCCTAGGTTTTCGGCATAAAAAAATAATTATTCATCAGAAATATCAATAATATATTTTTTTAATATTTTTATGATGTAAAATGAACGAATTTATTATTTTTTTTAAAACATTTCATTTTTTAATTTTACCAAAAAAATTATGAAAGGTCATCGTAGGATGACCCTAGGTTTTCGGCATAAAAAAATAATTATTCATCAGAAATATCAATAATATATTTTTTTATATTTTTATGATGTAAAATGAACGAATTTATTATTTATTTTTAAAAATTTCATATTTTAATTTTCCCGTAAAAATTATGAAAGGTCATCGTGGGATGACCCTAGGTTTTGGGCATAAAAAAATAACTATTCATAAGAAATATCAATAATATATTTTTTTATATTTTTATGATGTAAAATGAACGAATTTATTATTTTTTTTAAAAAATTTCATTTTTTTATTTTCCCAAAAAAATTATGAAAGGTCATCGTAGGATGACCCTAGATTTTCGGCATAAAAAAATAATTATTCATCAGAAATATCAATAATATATTTTTTTAATATTTTTATGATGTAAAATGAACGAATTTATTATTTGTTAAAGTATATTAAAGTTGGTAACCCTGCACCTTCTTACCTGTATATATATTTATAGTATGACCTTAGAGTAAATGTTCACCTTGTATTAAAAACACATTCAAACTCGAACAGTGCATTTTCATTAAACACATTTAAAACTCCAACAGGTTATGGGCCCAGGTAAACACTGCGGGTAATTGGGTGATAATTGGAAATATTTTTTAATCTTAAAACGATTTTTTTTTAAAAAATGGAATTTCTTAAAATTGAACCACTACACCGACACAACTATGATACCTGGAAGATTCAGATGGAAGCCATCCTAGTAAAAAATGGATATTGGACCATAGTCTCCGGAAACCAAAAAAGGTCACATATTGATGAAAAGGATACGAAAGGGATTGAAAAATGGGATCTCCTGGACCAAAAAGCTAAGTCTGATCTAATTTTATCAATAACACCTAGAGAATTAAGGATAGTTAAAAATTTAAATAGCTCAAGTGAAATATGGAATAAATTAAAGGAAACCTTTGAAAGTAAAGGTCCAGCCAAAAAGGCTTATTTGTTAAAGAAACTAATTTTAAGTAAAATGAATATAAGTGATAATATGGATGACTATTTAAATACATTTTGTGAAATTATAGAAAAATTAAAAGATATTGAATTTATAATAAATGATGAACTATTATGTATAATATTATTATATAGTCTACCAGACGAATATGAAAATTTTAGATGTGCTATAGAAACAAGGGACACTTTGCCATCTTTAGATAATTTAAAAATAAAATTATTGGAAGAGTTTGAATGTCGGGGAAGTCAAGGCGATTCCTCAAATCAAAGTAACTTTATTAAAAATAGAAATAAAAATAGACCTATTAATAAAAATTATAATTTTAAAAATAATCCTTACAAAAATAATTCTTTAAATAAATATAATGAAAATAATAATAATAAATATAATACGAATAAAAAACATAATTTTTTCAACAGGGATAAAAGGTCAACTGATTATAATAAATTTAGTAATTCAAATAATGAAATTAAAAATAAAATTATATGTTTCCGTTGTAAGGGAGAAGGCCATAAAATTTCTCAATGTCCATCTAAGTCGACTCATATGTTAGCCCTAAAAGTCACTGATGATAAAAATGATTGGATTTTAGATTCTGGCTGTACAAATCACATGATAAATAATAAAGAATTACTGGAAAATATAAGACATCCAAAACTAAATTGTTTAACACTAGCCGATAACAGTAAAATAAATATTGATTGTATTGGTGATATGATTATTAACATAAATAATAGACAAATTGAATTAACAGATGTACTATATGTTCCCAAATTAAAAACGAATTTATTATCTGTCGGGTCATTTACTGATAAGAATTTTGAAGTTTTATTTAAAAATCATAATGCATTTATAACGAATAATGACGAACTAATGTTTACAGCTAAGAAAAAGGAGAACGGATTATATTATTTAAATGAAAATATTAAAAATAAAGATAAAAATGATTTTTCATATTATTTAAATAAAAATAAATTATCAAAATTAGACATATGGCATAAAAGATACGGACATTTAAATGAAAGAGATTTAAAACTAATAACCAAATCAGATCAAGTTTTCGGTTTAGACCAAAGTATATTAAATGAAAATTTAAATAATTGTGAAATATGCATTAAAGGAAAATTATCTCAAACACCTTTTAAAAATTCAAATTCACAGAAAAATTTAGAAATATTGGAAATAATCCATACAGATATTTGTGGACCATTTAGAACCACGTCTATCGGTGGAAATAAATATTTCATTACTTTTATAGACGAAGCAAGCAGATATTGCGAAGTTAAATTTCTAAAATACAAAAGTCAAGCTTTTGAAGCATTTGTTGAATATAAAAATTATATTGAAAACATGACAGATAAAAGGATTAAATATTTGCAATCAGATAATGGAAAAGAATACATTAATAATAGATTTAATAATTTTTTAAAAAAATCAGGAATTAAGCGAAGATTAACAGTTCCTTATACGCCCCAACAAAATGGATTATCTGAACGTATGAACAAGACTCTATTGGAGATGACGAGATGTATGTTAATACAAGCAAATCTAGAACATTCCTTTTGGGCAGAAGCAGTAATAACTGCATGTTATTTGAGGAACAGAAGCCCAACATCATCTTTAAAAGGACAAATACCTTATAACATCCTTACAAACAAAAAATTTAATGTCTCACATTTAAGAACTTTTGGTATGAGAGTACATTTTTTAAATAAAAATAATAAAAATAAATTAAATTCAAGAACAATTGAAGGAATTTTTATAGGTTATTGCGAGGAAAGCAAAGCTTATAGAGTATATGATCCCATGACCAGAAGGGTACATATTACTCGAGATATTAAATTTATAAACGAATTTCATAATAAAAATGGAGATAATTTAAAATATAATGATTTATTAGAAGAAAATTCAAAATACAACAGCTTGGACATAATGATTGATAAACATAATAATGATGCATCTTTAGAAAGTGATATAGACGAAAATAACATTGACCAACAGAGAGGAAGAGGACGTCCTAAAATGATTAAAAGTGGAAATAGGGGAAGACCCAGAAAAGTCTATCAATACAAAAAATCCGAAAGTGAAAATGATGAAGAAACAATTCCCAGCTCTAGAGACAGTGATGTCTTAAGTTCAGAAGATGAACTCTCGATAGAAACGACCGAAGGAGAGGTCCAAGGACTTAATGTAGAACTGAAAATTAAAGATGCACTATTGCAAGAAGACTCGAACTTATGGAAAACAGCCATGAGGAAAGAAATGATTACATTAATTAAAAACGATACTTGGACAATGGTCAGGAAACACGAAAATCAAAATATAGTGGGTAGTCGTTTTGTCTTAACGACCAAAAATGATAATACTAAAAAGGCCAGGTTAGTCGCCAAGGGATATAGCCAAACTTATTCTATAGATTATTTTGATACTTATTCACCTGTCGCCAGAATGAGCAGCGTGAGGACACTAATGGCTAAGTCTATAGAAGAAAAGTGTTACATTGAACAAATGGACGTGGAGGCAGCGTATTTAAATGGTGAACTGGAAGAGAACATTTACATGGAATGTCCTGAAGGGTTTAACGACATATTGAAAGATTTAGTCGAAAATGAAAATGAAAATATAAAAAAGATTGCATTAAAAATGATAAAAGACTTTAAAAAAGGGAAAAATATATTAAAATTAAAAAAGGCTATATATGGATTGAAACAATCCGGACGCCAATGGTACAAAAAATTAGACATAAAATTAAAAAATTTAGGAATGTCTCCATTGGAGAGTGATCCATGCATATATATTAAAAATAATAATAATAATAATAAAAACGTATTAATATTAATCATTTACGTGGATGATATAATCATAATAGGATCAAATAAAAAGGATATTAATGAATTTAAAAAGAATTTGTCTAATGATTTTAACATGAAAGACATGGGAGAAATAAATCAATTTTTAGGCATAAAGTTTGAATACGATAGAGATAAAAACGTCTTAAGTATGCCTGCTGATTTTCTCACGAAAACCGTCTCAAAGGTCAAGCAAGAAGATTGTATGAGAAGACTCAAGCAAATGAATTAATTAAAAAAAAAAATGTTTATATTGTAAAATTGTATTTATTTATATTTTAATTATTCACTTGAAGGGGGTGTGTTAAAGTATATTAAAGTTGGTAACCCTGCACCTTCTTACCTGTATATATATTTATAGTATGACCTTAGAGTAAATGTTCACCTTGTATTAAAAACACATTCAAACTCGAACAGTGCATTTTCATTAAACACATTTAAAACTTACCAAAAAAATTATGAAAGGTCATCGTAGGATGACCCTAGGTTTTCGGCATAAAAAAATAATTATTCATCAGAAATATCAATAATATATTTTTTTATATTTTTATGATGTAAAATGAACGAATTTATTATTTATTTTTAAAAATTTCATATTTTAATTTTCCCGTAAAAATTATGAAAGGTCATCGTGGGATGACCCTAGGTTTTGGGCATAAAAAAATAACTATTCATAAGAAATATCAATAATATATTTTTTTATATTTTTATGATGTAAAATGAACGAATTTATTATTTTTTTTAAAAAATTTCATTTTTTTATTTTCCCAAAAAAATTATGAAAGGTCATCGTAGGATGACCCTAGATTTTCGGCATAAAAAAATAATTATTCATCAGAAATATCAATAATATATTTTTTTAATATTTTTATGATGTAAAATGAACGAATTTATTATTTATTTTTAAAAATTTCATATTTTAATTTTCCCGTAAAAATTATGAAAGGTTATCGTAGGATGACCCTAGGTTTTCGGCATAATAAAATAATTATTCATCAGAAATATCAATAATATATTTTTTTAATATTTTTATGATGTAAAATGAACGAATTTATTATTTTTTTTAAAACATTTCATTTTTTAATTTAACCAAAAAAATTATGAAAGGTCATCGTAGGATGACCCTGGGTTTTCGGCATAATAAAATAATTATTCATCAGAAATATCAATAATATATTTTTTTAATATTTTTATGATGTAAAATGAACGAATTTATTATTTTTTTTAAAACATTTCATTTTTTAATTTTACCAAAAAATTTATGAAAGGTCATCGTAGGATGACCCTAGGTTTTCGGCATAAAAAAATATATATACATCAGAAATATAAATAATATATTTTTTTAATATTTTTATGATGTAAAATGAACGAATTTATTATTTTTTTTAAAACATTTCATTTTTTAATTTTACCAAAAAAATTATGAAAGGTCATCGTAGGATGACCCTGGGTTTTCGGCATAATAAAATAATTATTCATCAGTAATATCAATAATATATTTTTTTAATATTTTTATGATGTAAAATGAACGAATTTATTATTTTTTTTAAAACATTTCATTTTTTAATTTTACCAAAACAATTATGAAAGGTCATCGTAGGATGACCCTAAATTTTCGGCATAAAATAATAATTTTTAGTAAGAAATATGAATAATATATTTTTTTAATATTTTTATGATGTAAAATGAACGAATTTATTATTATTTTTAAAACATTTCATTTTTTAATTTTACCAAAAAAATTATGAAAGGTCATCGTAGGATGACCCTAGGTTTTGGGCATAAAAAAATAACTATTCATAAGAAATATCAATAATATATTTTTTTATATTTTTATGATGTAAAATGAACGAATTTATTATTTTTTTTTAAAAAATTTCATTTTTTTATTTTACCAAAAAAATTATGAAAGGTCATCGTTGGATGACCCTAGATTTTCGGCATAAAAAAATAATTATTCATCAGAAATATCAATAATATATTTTTTTAATATTTTTATGATGTAAAATGAACGAATTTATTATTTATTTTTAAAAATTTCATATTTTAATTTTCCCGTAAAAATTATGAAAGGTCATCGTAGGATGACCCTAGGTTTTCGGCATAATAAAATAATTATTCATCAGAAATATCAATAATATATTTTTTTAATATTTTTATGATGTAAAATGAACGAATTTATTATTTTTTTTAAAACATTTCATTTTTTAATTTTACCAAAAAAATTATGAAAGGTCATCGTAGGATGACCCTGGGTTTTCGGCATAATAAAATAATTATTCATCAGAAATATTAATAATATATTTTTTTAATATTTTTATGATGTAAAATGAACGAATTTATTATTTTTTTTAAAACATTTCATTTTTTAATTTTACCAAAAAAATTATGAAAGGTCATCGTAGGATGACCCTAAAGTTTCGGCATAAAAAAATAATTTTTAGTAAGAAATATGAATAATATAATTTTTTAATATTTTTATGATGTAAAATGAACGAATTTATTATTATTTTTAAAACATTTCATTTTTTAATTTTACCGAAAAAATTATGAAAGGTCATCGTAGGATGACCCTAGGTTTTCGGCATAAAAAAATAATTATTCATCAGAAATATCAATAATATATTTTTTTAATATTTTTATGATGTAAAATGAACGAATTTATTATTTTTTTTTAAAAATTTCATATTTTAATTTTCCCGTAAAAATTATGAAAGGTCATCGTAGGATGACCCTAGGTTTTCGGCATAATAAAATAATTATTCATCAGAAATATCAATAATATATTTTTTTTAATATTTTTATGATGTAAAATGAACGAATTTATTATTTTTTTTAAAACATTTCATTTTTTAATTTTACCAAAAAATTTATGAAAGGTCATCGTAGGATGACCCTAGGTTTTCGGCATAAAAAAATATATATACATCAGAAATATCAATAATATATTTTTTTAATATTTTTATGATGTAAAATGAACGAATTTATTATTTTTTTTAAAACATTTCATTTTTTAATTTTACCAAAAAAATTATGAAAGGTCATCGTAGGATGACCCTGGGTTTTCGGCATAATAAAATAATTATTCATCAGAAATATCAATAATATATTTTTTTAATATTTTTTTGATGTAAAATGAACGAATTTATTATTTTTTTTAAAACATTTCATTTTTTAATTTTACCAAAAAAATTATGAAAGGTCATCGTAGGATGACCCTGGGTTTTCGGCATAATAAAATAATTATTCATCAGAAATATCAATAATATATTTTTTTAATATTTTTATGATGTAAAATGAACGAATTTATTATTTTTTTTTAAAACATTTCATTTTTTAATTTTACCAAAAAAATTATGAAAGGTCATCGTACGATGACCCTAAATTTTCGGCATAAAATAATAATTTTTAGTAAGAAATATGAATAATATATTTTTTTAATATTTTTATGATGTAAAATGAACGAATTTATTATTATTTTTAAAACATTTCATTTTTTAATTTTACCAAAAAAATTATGAAAGGTCATCGTAGGATGACCCTAGGTTTTCGGCATAAAAAAATAATTATTCATCAGAATTATCAATAATATATTTTTTTATATTTTTATGATGTAAAATGAACGAATTTATTATTTATTTTTAAAAATTTCATATTTTAATTTTCTCGTAAAAATTATGAAAGGTCATCGTAGGATGACCCTGGGTTTTCGGCATAATAAAATAATTATTCATCAGAAATATCAATAATATATTTTTTTAATATTTTTATGATGTAAAATGAACGAATTTATTATTTTTTTTAAAACATTTCATTTTTTAATTTTACCAAAAAAATTATGAAAGGTCATCGTAGGATGACCCTAAATTTTCGGCATAAAATAATAATTTTTAGTAAGAAATATGAATAATATATTTTTTTAATATTTTTATGATGTAAAATGAACGAATTTATTATTTTTTTTAAAACATTTCATTTTTTAATTTTACCAAAAAATTTATGAAAGGTCATCGTAGGATGACCCTAGGTTTTCGGCATAAAAAAATATATATACATCAGAAATATCAATAATATATTTTTTTAATATTTTTATGATGTAAAATGAACGAATTTATTATTTTTTTTAAAACATTTCATTTTTTAATTTTACCAAAAAAATTATGAAAGGTCATCGTAGGATGACCCTAAATTTTCGGCATAAAATAATAATTTTTAGTAAGAAATATGAATAATATATTTTTTTAATATTTTTATGATGTAAAATGAACGAATTTATTATTATTTTTAAAACATTTCATTTTTTAATTTTACCAAAAAAATTATGAAAGGTCATCGTAGGATGACCCTAGGTTTTCGGCATAAAAAAATAATTATTCATCAGAAATATCAATAATATATTTTTTTATATTTTTATGATGTAAAATGAACGAATTTATTATTTATTTTTAAAAATTTCATATTTTAATTTTCCCGTAAAAATTATGAAAGGCCATCGTAGGATGACCCTGGGTTTTCGGCATAATAAAATAATTATTCATCAGAAATATCAATAATATATTTTTTTAATATTTTTATGATGTAAAATGAACGAATTTATTATTTTTTTTTAAAACATTTCATTTTTTAATTTTACCAAAAAAATTATGAAAGGTCATCGTAGGATGACCCTAAATTTTCGGCATAAAATAATAATTTTTAGTAAGAAATATGAATAATATATTTTTTTAATATTTTTATGATGTAAAATGAACGAATTTATTATTATTTTTAAAACATTTCATTTTTTAATTTTACCAAAAAAATTATGAAAGGTCATCGTAGGATGACCCTAGGTTTTCGGCATAAAAAAATAATTATTCATCAGAAATATCAATAATATATTTTTTTTATATTTTTATGATGTAAAATGAACGAATTTATTATTTATTTTTAAAAATTTCATATTTTAATTTTCCCGTAAAAATTATGAAAGGTCATCGTGGGATGACCCTAGGTTTTGGGCATAAAAAAATAACTATTCATAAGAAATATCAATAATATATTTTTTTATATTTTTATGATGTAAAATGAACGAATTTATTATTTTTTTTAAAAAATTTCATTTTTTTATTTTACCAAAAAAATTATGAAAGGTCATCGTAGGATGACCCTAGATTTTCGGCATAAAAAAATAATTATTCATCAAAAATATCAATAATATATTTTTTTAATATTTTTATGATGTAAAATGAACGAATTTATTATTTATTTTTAAAAATTTCATATTTTAATTTTCCCGTAAAAATTATGAAAGGTCATCGTAGGATGACCCTAGGTTTTCGGCATAATAAAATAATTATTCATCAGAAATATCAATAATATATTTTTTTAATATTTTTATGATGTAAAATGAACGAATTTATTATTTTTTTTAAAACATTTCATTTTTTAATTCTACCAAAAAAATTATGAAAGGTCATCGTAGGATGACCCTAGGTTTTCGGCATAAAAAAATAATTATTCATCAGAAATATCAATAATATATTTTTTTATATTTTTATGATGTAAAATGAACGAATTTATTATTTATTTTTAAAAATTTCATATTTTAATTTTCCCGTAAAAATTATGAAAGGTCATCGTGGGATGACCCTAGGTTTTGGGCATAAAAAAATAACTATTCATAAGAAATATCAATAATATATTTTTTTATATATTTATGATGTAAAATGAACGAATTTATTATTTTTTTTAAAAAATTTCATTTTTTTATTTTCCCAAAAAAATTTATGAAAGGTCATCGTAGGATGACCCCAGATTTTCGGCATAAAAAAATAATTATTCATCAGAAATATCAATAATATATTTTTTTAATATTTTTATGATGTAAAATGAACGAATTTATTATTTATTTTTAAAAATTTCATATTTTAATTTTCCCGTAAAAATTATGAAAGGTTATCGTAGGATGACCCTAGGTTTTCGGCATAATAAAATAATTATTCATCAGAAATATCAATAATATATTTTTTTAATATTTTTATGATGTAAAATGAACGAATTTATTATTTTTTTTAAAACATTTCATTTTTTAATTTTACCAAAAAAATTATGAAAGGTCATCGTAGGATGACCCTGGGTTTTCGGCATAATAAAATAATTATTCATCAGAAATATCAATAATATATTTTTTTAATATTTTTATGATGTAAAATGAACGAATTTTTTATTTTTTTTAAAACATTTCATTTTTTAATTTTACCAAAAAATTTATGAAAGGTCATCGTAGGATGACCCTAGGTTTTCGGCATAAAAAAATATATATACATCAGAAATATCAATAATATATTTTTTTAATATTTTTATGATGTAAAATGAACGAATTTATTATTTTTTTTAAAACATTTCATTTTTTAATTTTACCAAAAAAATTATGAAAGGTCATCGTAGGATGACCCTGGGTTTTCGGCATAATAAAATAATTATTCATCAGTAATATCAATAATATATTTTTTTAATATTTTTATGATGTAAAATGAACGAATTTATTATTTTTTTTAAAACATTTCATTTTTTAATTTTACCAAAACAATTATGAAAGGTCATCGTAGGATGACCCTAAATTTTCGGCATAAAATAATAATTTTTAGTAAGAAATATGAATAATATATTTTTTTAATATTTTTATGATGTAAAATGAACGAATTTATTATTATTTTTAAAACATTTCATTTTTTAATTTTACCAAAAAAATTATGAAAGGTCATCGTAGGATGACCCTAGGTTTTCGGCATAAAAAAATAATTATTCATCAGAAATATCAATAATATATTTTTTTATATTTTTATGATGTAAAATGAACGAATTTATTATTTATTTTTAAAAATTTCATATTTTAATTTTCCCGTAAAAATTATGAAAGGTCATCGTGGGATGACCCTAGGTTTTGGGCATAAAAAAATAACTATTCATAAGAAATATCAATAATATATTTTTTTATATTTTTATGATGTAAAATGAACGAATTTATTATTTTTTTTAAAAAATTTCATTTTTTTATTTTCCCAAAAAAATTATGAAAGGTCATCGTAGGATGACCCTAGGTTTTCGGCATAAAAAAATAATTATTCATCAGAAATATCAATAATATATTTTTTTAATATTTTTATGATGTAAAATGAACGAATTTATTATTTATTTTTAAAAATTTCATATTTTAATTTTCCCGTAAAAATTATGAAAGGTTATCGTAGGATGACCCTAGGTTTTCGGCATAATAAAATAATTATTCATCAGAAATATCAATAATATATTTTTTTAATATTTTTATGATGTAAAATGAACGAATTTATTATTTTTTTTAAAACATTTCATTTTTTAATTTTACCAAAAAAATTATGAAAGGTCATCGTAGGATGACCCTGGGTTTTCGGCATAATAAAATAATTATTCATCAGAAATATCAATAATAGATTTTTTTAATATTTTTATGATGTAAAATGAACGAATTTATTATTATTTTTAAAACATTTCATTTTTTAATTTTACCAAAAAAATTATGAAAGGTCATCGTAGGATGACCCTAGGTTTTCGGCATAAAAAAATAATTATTCATCAGAAATATCAATAATATATTTTTTTATATTTTTATGATGTAAAATGAACGAATTTATTATTTATTTTTAAAAATTTCATATTTTAATTTTCCCGTAAAAATTATGAAAGGCCATCGTAGGATGACCCTGGGTTTTCGGCATAATAAAATAATTATTCATCAGAAATATCAATAATATATTTTTTTAATATTTTTATGATGTAAAATGAACGAATTTATTATTTTTTTTTAAAACATTTCATTTTTTAATTTTACCAAAAAAATTATGAAAGGTCATCGTAGGATGACCCTAAATTTTCGGCATAAAATAATAATTTTTAGTAAGAAATATGAATAATATATTTTTTTAATATTTTTATGATGTAAAATGAACGAATTTATTATTATTTTTAAAACATTTCATTTTTTAATTTTACCAAAAAAATTATGAAAGGTCATCGTAGGATGACCCTAGGTTTTCGGCATAAAAAAATAATTATTCATCAGAAATATCAATAATATATTTTTTTTATATTTTTATGATGTAAAATGAACGAATTTATTATTTATTTTTAAAAATTTCATATTTTAATTTTCCCGTAAAAATTATGAAAGGTCATCGTGGGATGACCCTAGGTTTTGGGCATAAAAAAATAACTATTCATAAGAAATATCAATAATATATTTTTTTATATTTTTATGATGTAAAATGAACGAATTTATTATTTTTTTTAAAAAATTTCATTTTTTTATTTTACCAAAAAAATTATGAAAGGTCATCGTAGGATGACCCTAGATTTTCGGCATAAAAAAATAATTATTCATCAAAAATATCAATAATATATTTTTTTAATATTTTTATGATGTAAAATGAACGAATTTATTATTTATTTTTAAAAATTTCATATTTTAATTTTCCCGTAAAAATTATGAAAGGTCATCGTAGGATGACCCTAGGTTTTCGGCATAATAAAATAATTATTCATCAGAAATATCAATAATATATTTTTTTAATATTTTTATGATGTAAAATGAACGAATTTATTATTTTTTTTAAAACATTTCATTTTTTAATTTTACCAAAAAAATTATGAAAGGTCATCGTAGGATGACCCTAGGTTTTCGGCATAAAAAAATAATTATTCATCAGAAATATCAATAATATATTTTTTTATATTTTTATGATGTAAAATGAACGAATTTATTATTTATTTTTAAAAATTTCATATTTTAATTTTCCCGTAAAAATTATGAAAGGTCATCGTGGGATGACCCTAGGTTTTGGGCATAAAAAAATAACTATTCATAAGAAATATCAATAATATATTTTTTTATATATTTATGATGTAAAATGAACGAATTTATTATTTTTTTTAAAAAATTTCATTTTTTTATTTTCCCAAAAAAATTTATGAAAGGTCATCGTAGGATGACCCCAGATTTTCGGCATAAAAAAATAATTATTCATCAGAAATATCAATAATATATTTTTTTAATATTTTTATGATGTAAAATGAACGAATTTATTATTTATTTTTAAAAATTTCATATTTTAATTTTCCCGTAAAAATTATGAAAGGTTATCGTAGGATGACCCTAGGTTTTCGGCATAATAAAATAATTATTCATCAGAAATATCAATAATATATTTTTTTAATATTTTTATGATGTAAAATGAACGAATTTATTATTTTTTTTAAAACATTTCATTTTTTAATTTTACCAAAAAAATTATGAAAGGTCATCGTAGGATGACCCTGGGTTTTCGGCATAATAAAATAATTATTCATCAGAAATATCAATAATATATTTTTTTAATATTTTTATGATGTAAAATGAACGAATTTTTTATTTTTTTTAAAACATTTCATTTTTTAATTTTACCAAAAAATTTATGAAAGGTCATCGTAGGATGACCCTAGGTTTTCGGCATAAAAAAATATATATACATCAGAAATATCAATAATATATTTTTTTAATATTTTTATGATGTAAAATGAACGAATTTATTATTTTTTTTAAAACATTTCATTTTTTAATTTTACCAAAAAAATTATGAAAGGTCATCGTAGGATGACCCTGGGTTTTCGGCATAATAAAATAATTATTCATCAGTAATATCAATAATATATTTTTTTAATATTTTTATGATGTAAAATGAACGAATTTATTATTTTTTTTAAAACATTTCATTTTTTAATTTTACCAAAACAATTATGAAAGGTCATCGTAGGATGACCCTAAATTTTCGGCATAAAATAATAATTTTTAGTAAGAAATATGAATAATATATTTTTTTAATATTTTTATGATGTAAAATGAACGAATTTATTATTATTTTTAAAACATTTCATTTTTTAATTTTACCAAAAAAATTATGAAAGGTCATCGTAGGATGACCCTAGGTTTTCGGCATAAAAAAATAATTATTCATCAGAAATATCAATAATATATTTTTTTATATTTTTATGATGTAAAATGAACGAATTTATTATTTATTTTTAAAAATTTCATATTTTAATTTTCCCGTAAAAATTATGAAAGGTCATCGTGGGATGACCCTAGGTTTTGGGCATAAAAAAATAACTATTCATAAGAAATATCAATAATATATTTTTTTATATTTTTATGATGTAAAATGAACGAATTTATTATTTTTTTTAAAAAATTTCATTTTTTTATTTTCCCAAAAAAATTATGAAAGGTCATCGTAGGATGACCCTAGGTTTTCGGCATAAAAAAATAATTATTCATCAGAAATATCAATAATATATTTTTTTAATATTTTTATGATGTAAAATGAACGAATTTATTATTTATTTTTAAAAATTTCATATTTTAATTTTCCCGTAAAAATTATGAAAGGTTATCGTAGGATGACCCTAGGTTTTCGGCATAATAAAATAATTATTCATCAGAAATATCAATAATATATTTTTTTAATATTTTTATGATGTAAAATGAACGAATTTATTATTTTTTTTAAAACATTTCATTTTTTAATTTTACCAAAAAAATTATGAAAGGTCATCGTAGGATGACCCTGGGTTTTCGGCATAATAAAATAATTATTCATCAGAAATATCAATAATAGATTTTTTTAATATTTTTATGATGTAAAATGAACGAATTTATTATTTTTTTTAAAACATTTCATTTTTTAATTTTACCAAAAAATTTATGAAAGGTCATCGTAGGATGACCCTAGGTTTTCGGCATAAAAAAATATATATACATCAGAAATATCAATAATATATTTTTTTAATATTTTTATGATGTAAAATGAACGAATTTATTATTTTTTTTAAAACATTTCATTTTTTAATTTTACCAAAAAAATTATGAAAGGTCATCGTAGGATGACCCTGGGTTTTCGGCATAATAAAATAATTATTGATCAGAAATATCAATAATATATTTTTTTAATATTTTTATGATGTAAAATGAACGAATTTATTATTTTTTTTAAAACATTTCATTTTTTAATTTTACCAAAAAAATTATGAAAGGTCATCGTAGGATGACCCTGGGTTTTCGGCATAATAAAATAATTATTCATCAGAAATATCAATAATAGATTTTTTTAATATTTTTATGATGTAAAATGAACGAATTTATTATTTTTTTTAAAACATTTCATTTTTTAATTTTACCAAAAAAATTATGAAAGGTCATCGTAGGATGACCCTAGGTTTTCGGCATAAAAAAATAATTATTCATCAGAAATATCAATAATATATTTTTTTATATTTTTATGATGTAAAATGAACGAATTTATTATTTATTTTTAAAAATTTCATATTTTAATTTTCCCGTAAAAATTATGAAAGGTCATCGTGGGATGACCCTAGGTTTTGGGCATAAAAAAATAACTATTCATAAGAAATATCAATAATATATTTTTTTATATATTTATGATGTAAAATGAACGAATTTATTATTTTTTTTAAAAAATTTCATTTTTTTATTTTCCCAAAAAAATTTATGAAAGGTCATCGTAGGATGACCCCAGATTTTCGGCATAAAAAAATAATTATTCATCAGAAATATCAATAATATATTTTTTTAATATTTTTATGATGTAAAATGAACGAATTTATTATTTATTTTTAAAAATTTCATATTTTAATTTTCCCGTAAAAATTATGAAAGGTTATCGTAGGATGACCCTAGGTTTTCGGCATAATAAAATAATTATTCATCAGAAATATCAATAATATATTTTTTTAATATTTTTATGATGTAAAATGAACGAATTTATTATTTTTTTTAAAACATTTCATTTTTTAATTTTACCAAAAAAATTATGAAAGGTCATCGTAGGATGACCCTGGGTTTTCGGCATAATAAAATAATTATTCATCAGAAATATCAATAATATATTTTTTTAATATTTTTATGATGTAAAATGAACGAATTTTTTATTTTTTTTAAAACATTTCATTTTTTAATTTTACCAAAAAATTTATGAAAGGTCATCGTAGGATGACCCTAGGTTTTCGGCATAAAAAAATATATATACATCAGAAATATCAATAATATATTTTTTTAATATTTTTATGATGTAAAATGAACGAATTTATTATTTTTTTTAAAACATTTCATTTTTTAATTTTACCAAAAAAATTATGAAAGGTCATCGTAGGATGACCCTGGGTTTTCGGCATAATAAAATAATTATTCATCAGAAATATCAATAATAGATTTTTTTAATATTTTTATGATGTAAAATGAACGAATTTATTATTATTTTTAAAACATTTCATTTTTTAATTTTACCAAAAAAATTATGAAAGGTCATCGTAGGATGACCCTAGGTTTTCGGCATAAAAAAATAATTATTCATCAGAAATATCAATAATATATTTTTTTATATTTTTATGATGTAAAATGAACGAATTTATTATTTATTTTTAAAAATTTCATATTTTAATTTTCCCGTAAAAATTATGAAAGGCCATCGTAGGATGACCCTGGGTTTTCGGCATAATAAAATAATTATTCATCAGAAATATCAATAATATATTTTTTTAATATTTTTATGATGTAAAATGAACGAATTTATTATTTTTTTTTAAAACATTTCATTTTTTAATTTTACCAAAAAAATTATGAAAGGTCATCGTAGGATGACCCTAAATTTTCGGCATAAAATAATAATTTTTAGTAAGAAATATGAATAATATATTTTTTTAATATTTTTATGATGTAAAATGAACGAATTTATTATTATTTTTAAAACATTTCATTTTTTAATTTTACCAAAAAAATTATGAAAGGTCATCGTAGGATGACCCTAGGTTTTCGGCATAAAAAAATAATTATTCATCAGAAATATCAATAATATATTTTTTTTATATTTTTATGATGTAAAATGAACGAATTTATTATTTATTTTTAAAAATTTCATATTTTAATTTTCCCGTAAAAATTATGAAAGGTCATCGTGGGATGACCCTAGGTTTTGGGCATAAAAAAATAACTATTCATAAGAAATATCAATAATATATTTTTTTATATTTTTATGATGTAAAATGAACGAATTTATTATTTTTTTTAAAAAATTTCATTTTTTTATTTTACCAAAAAAATTATGAAAGGTCATCGTAGGATGACCCTAGATTTTCGGCATAAAAAAATAATTATTCATCAAAAATATCAATAATATATTTTTTTAATATTTTTATGATGTAAAATGAACGAATTTATTATTTATTTTTAAAAATTTCATATTTTAATTTTCCCGTAAAAATTATGAAAGGTCATCGTAGGATGACCCTAGGTTTTCGGCATAATAAAATAATTATTCATCAGAAATATCAATAATATATTTTTTTAATATTTTTATGATGTAAAATGAACGAATTTATTATTTTTTTTAAAACATTTCATTTTTTAATTTTACCAAAAAAATTATGAAAGGTCATCGTAGGATGACCCTAGGTTTTCGGCATAAAAAAATAATTATTCATCAGAAATATCAATAATATATTTTTTTATATTTTTATGATGTAAAATGAACGAATTTATTATTTATTTTTAAAAATTTCATATTTTAATTTTCCCGTAAAAATTATGAAAGGTCATCGTGGGATGACCCTAGGTTTTGGGCATAAAAAAATAACTATTCATAAGAAATATCAATAATATATTTTTTTATATATTTATGATGTAAAATGAACGAATTTATTATTTTTTTTAAAAAATTTCATTTTTTTATTTTCCCAAAAAAATTTATGAAAGGTCATCGTAGGATGACCCCAGATTTTCGGCATAAAAAAATAATTATTCATCAGAAATATCAATAATATATTTTTTTAATATTTTTATGATGTAAAATGAACGAATTTATTATTTATTTTTAAAAATTTCATATTTTAATTTTCCCGTAAAAATTATGAAAGGTTATCGTAGGATGACCCTAGGTTTTCGGCATAATAAAATAATTATTCATCAGAAATATCAATAATATATTTTTTTAATATTTTTATGATGTAAAATGAACGAATTTATTATTTTTTTTAAAACATTTCATTTTTTAATTTTACCAAAAAAATTATGAAAGGTCATCGTAGGATGACCCTGGGTTTTCGGCATAATAAAATAATTATTCATCAGAAATATCAATAATATATTTTTTTAATATTTTTATGATGTAAAATGAACGAATTTTTTATTTTTTTTAAAACATTTCATTTTTTAATTTTACCAAAAAATTTATGAAAGGTCATCGTAGGATGACCCTAGGTTTTCGGCATAAAAAAATATATATACATCAGAAATATCAATAATATATTTTTTTAATATTTTTATGATGTAAAATGAACGAATTTATTATTATTTTTAAAACATTTCATTTTTTAATTTTACCAAAAAAATTATGAAAGGTCATCGTAGGATGACCCTGGGTTTTCGGCATAATAAAATAATTATTCATCAGTAATATCAATAATATATTTTTTTAATATTTTTATGATGTAAAATGAACGAATTTATTATTTTTTTTAAAACATTTCATTTTTTAATTTTACCAAAACAATTATGAAAGGTCATCGTAGGATGACCCTAAATTTTCGGCATAAAATAATAATTTTTAGTAAGAAATATGAATAATATATTTTTTTAATATTTTTATGATGTAAAATGAACGAATTTATTATTATTTTTAAAACATTTCATTTTTTAATTTTACCAAAAAAATTATGAAAGGTCATCGTAGGATGACCCTAGGTTTTCGGCATAAAAAAATAATTATTCATCAGAAATATCAATAATATATTTTTTTATATTTTTATGATGTAAAATGAACGAATTTATTATTTATTTTTAAAAATTTCATATTTTAATTTTCCCGTAAAAATTATGAAAGGTCATCGTGGGATGACCCTAGGTTTTGGGCATAAAAAAATAACTATTCATAAGAAATATCAATAATATATTTTTTTATATTTTTATGATGTAAAATGAACGAATTTATTATTTTTTTTAAAAAATTTCATTTTTTTATTTTCCCAAAAAAATTATGAAAGGTCATCGTAGGATGACCCTAGGTTTTCGGCATAAAAAAATAATTATTCATCAGAAATATCAATAATATATTTTTTTAATATTTTTATGATGTAAAATGAACGAATTTATTATTTATTTTTAAAAATTTCATATTTTAATTTTCCCGTAAAAATTATGAAAGGTTATCGTAGGATGACCCTAGGTTTTCGGCATAATAAAATAATTATTCATCAGAAATATCAATAATATATTTTTTTAATATTTTTATGATGTAAAATGAACGAATTTATTATTTTTTTTAAAACATTTCATTTTTTAATTTTACCAAAAAAATTATGAAAGGTCATCGTAGGATGACCCTGGGTTTTCGGCATAATAAAATAATTATTCATCAGAAATATCAATAATAGATTTTTTTAATATTTTTATGATGTAAAATGAACGAATTTATTATTTTTTTTAAAACATTTCATTTTTTAATTTTACCAAAAAATTTATGAAAGGTCATCGTAGGATGACCCTAGGTTTTCGGCATAAAAAAATATATATACATCAGAAATATCAATAATATATTTTTTTAATATTTTTATGATGTAAAATGAACGAATTTATTATTTTTTTTAAAACATTTCATTTTTTAATTTTACCAAAAAAATTATGAAAGGTCATCGTAGGATGACCCTGGGTTTTCGGCATAATAAAATAATTATTGATCAGAAATATCAATAATATATTTTTTTAATATTTTTATGATGTAAAATGAACGAATTTATTATTTTTTTTAAAACATTTCATTTTTTAATTTTACCAAAAAAATTATGAAAGGTCATCGTAGGATGACCCTAGGTTTTCGGCATAAAAAAATAATTATTCATCAGAAATATCAATAATATATTTTTTTATATTTTTATGATGTAAAATGAACGAATTTATTATTTATTTTTAAAATTTTCATATTTTAATTTTCCCGTAAAAATTATGAAAGGTCATCGTAGGATGACCCTGGGTTTTCGGCATAATAAAATAATTATTCATCAGAAATATCAATAATATATTTTTTTAATATTTTTATGATGTAAAATGAACGAATTTATTATTTTTTTTAAAACATTTCATTTTTTAATTTTACCAAAAAAATTATGAAAGGTCATCTTCGGATGACCCTAAATTTTCGGCATAAAATAATAATTTTTAGTAAGAAATATGAATAATATATTTTTTTAATATTTTTATGATGTAAAATTAACGAATTTATTATTTTTTTTAAAACATTTCATTTTTTAATTTTACCAAAAAATTTATGAAAGGTCATCGTAGGATGACCCTAGGTTTTCGGCATAAAAAAATATATATACATCAGAAATATCAATAATATATTTTTTTAATATTTTTATGATGTAAAATGAACGAATTTATTATTTTTTTTAAAACATTTCATTTTTTAATTTTACCAAAAAAATTATGAAAGGTCATCGTAGGATGACCCTGGGTTTTCGGCATAATAAAATAATTATTCATCAGAAATATCAATAATATATTTTTTTAATATTTTTATGATATAAAATGAACGAATTTATTATTTTTTTTAAAACATTTCATTTTTTAATTTTACCAAAAAAATTATGAAAGGTCATCGTAGGATGACCCTAAATTTTCGGCATAAAAAAATAATTTTTAGTAAGAAATATGAATAATATATTTTTTTAATATATTTATGATGTAAAATGAACGAATTTATTATTATTTTTAAAACATTTCATTTTTTAATTTTACCGAAAAAATTATGAAAGGTCATCGTAGGATGACCCTAGGTTTTCGGCATAAAAAAATAATTATTCATCAGAAATATCAATAATATATTTTTTTAATATTTTTATGATGTAAAATGAACGAATTTATTATTTTTTTTAAAACATTTCATTTTTTAATTTTACCAAAAAAATTATGAAAGGTCATCGTAGGATGACCCTAAATTTTCGGCATAAAATAATAATTTTTAGTAAGAAATATGAATAATATATTTTTTTAATATTTTTATGATGTAAAATGAACGAATTTATTATTATTTTTAAAACATTTCATTTTTTAATTTTACCAAAAAAATTATGAAAGGTCATCGTAGGATGACCCTAGGTTTTCGGCATAAAAAAATAATTATTCATCAGAAATATCAATAATATATTTTTTTATATTTTTATAATGTAAAATGAACGAATTTATAATTTATTTTTAAAAATTTCATATTTTAATTTTCCCGTAAAAATTATGAAAGGTCATCGTGGGATGACCCTGGGTTTTGGGCATAAAAAAATAACTATTCATAAGAAATATCAATAATATATTTTTTTATATTTTTTTATGTAAAATGAACGAATTTATTATTTTTTTTTAAAAATTTCATTTTTTTATTTTACCAAAAAAATTATGAAAGGTCATCGTAGGATGACCCTAGATTTTCGGCATAAAAAAATAATTATTCATCAGAAATATCAATAATATATTTTTTTAATATTTTTATGATGTAAAATGAACGAATTTATTATTTATTTTTAAAAATTTCATATTTTAATTTTCCCGTAAAAATTATGAAAGGTCATCGTAGGATGACCCTGGGTTTTCGGCATAATAAAATAATTATTCATCAGAAATATCAATAATATATTTTTTTAATATTTTTATGATGTAAAATGAACGAATTTATTATTTTTTTTAAAACATTTCATTTTTTAATTTTACCAAAAAAATTATGAAAGGTCATCCTAGGATGACCCTAAAGTTTCGGCATAAAAAAATAATTTTTAGTAAGAAATATGAATAATATATTTTTTTAATATTTTTATGATGTAAAATGAACGAATTTATTATTCTTTTTAAAACATTTCATTTTTTAATTTTACCGAAAAAATTATGAAAGGTCATCGTAGGATGACCCTAGGTTTTCGGCATAAAAAAATAATTATTCATCAGAAATATCAATAATATATTTTTTTAATATTTTTATGATGTAAAATGAACGAATTTATTATTTATTTTTAAAAATTTCATATTTTAATTTTCCCGTAAAAATTATGAAAGGTCATCGTAGGATGACCCTAGGTTTTCGGCATAATAAAATAATTATTCATCAGAAATATCAATAATATATTTTTTTTAATATTTTTATGATGTAAAATGAACGAATTTATTATTTTTTTTAAAACATTTCATTTTTTAATTTTACCAAAAAATTTATGAAAGGTCATCGTAGGATGACCCTAGGTTTTCGGCATAAAAAAATATATATACATCAGAAATATCAATAATATAATTTTTTAATATTTTTATGATGTAAAATGAACGAATTTATTATTTTTTTTAAAACATTTCATTTTTTAATTTTACCAAAAAAATTATGAAAGGTCATCGTAGGATGACCCTGGGTTTTCGGCATAATAAAATAATTATTCATCAGAAATATCAATAATATATTTTTTTAATATTTTTATGATGTAAAATGAACGAATTTATTATTTTTTTTAAAACATTTCATTTTTTAATTTTACCAAAAAAATTATGAAAGGTCATCGTAGGATGACCCTAAATTTTCGGCATAAAATAATAATTTTTAGTAAGAAATATGAATAATATATTTTTTTAATATTTTTATGATGTAAAATGAACGAATTTATTATTATTTTTAAAACATTTCATTTTTTAATTTTACCAAAAAAATTATGAAAGGTCATCGTAGGATGACCCTAGGTTTTCGGCATAAAAAAATATATATACATCAGAAATATCAATAATATATTTTTTTAATATTTTTATGATGTAAAATGAACGAATTTATTATTTTTTTTAAAACATTTCATTTTTTAATTTTACCAAAAAAATTATGAAAGGTCATCGTAGGATGACCCTGGGTTTTCGGCATAATAAAATAATTATTCATCAGAAATATCAATAATATATTTTTTTATATTTTTATGATGTAAAATGAACGAATTTATTATTTATTTTTAAAAATTTCATATTTTAATTTTCCCTTAAAAATAATGAAAGGTCATCGTAGGATGACCCTGGGTTTTCGGCATAATAAAATAATTATTCATCAGTAATATCAATAATATATTTTTTTAATATTTTTATGATGTAAAATGAACGAATTTATTATTTATTTTTAAAAATTTCATATTTTAATTTTCCCGTAAAAATTATGAAAGGTTATCGTAGGATGACCCTAGGTTTTCGGCATAATAAAATAATTATTCATCAGAAATATCAATAATATATTTTTTTAATATTTTTATGATGTAAAATGAACGAATTTATTATTTTTTTTAAAACATTTCATTTTTTAATTTTACCAAAAAAATTATGAAAGGTCATCGTAGGATGACCCTGGGTTTTCGGCATAATAAAATAATTATTCATCAGAAATATCAATAATATATTTTTTTAATATTTTTATGATGTAAAATGAACGAATTTATTATTTTTTTTAAAACATTTCATTTTTTAATTTTACCAAAAAATTTATGAAAGGTCATCGTAGGATGACCCTAGGTTTTCGGCATAAAAAAATATATATACATCAGTAATATCAATAATATATTTTTTTAATATTTTTATGATGTAAAATGAACGAATTTATTATTTTTTTTAAAACATTTCATTTTTTAATTTTACCAAAAAAATTATGAAAGGTCATCGTAGGATGACCCTGGGTTTTCGGCATAATAAAATAATTATTCATCAGAAATATCAATAATATATTTTTTTAATATTTTTATGATGTAAAATGAACGAATTTATTATTTTTTTTAAAACATTTCATTTTTTAATTTTACCAAAAAAATTATGAAAGGTCATCGTAGGATGACCCTAAATTTTCGGCATAAAATAATAATTTTTAGTAAGAAATATGAATAATATATTTTTTTAATATTTTTATCATGTAAAATGAACGAATTTATTATTATTTTTAAAACATTTCATTTTTTAATTTTACCAAAAAAATTATGAAAGGTCATCGTAGGATGACCCTAGGTTTTCGGCATAAAAAAATAATTATTCATCAGAAATATCAATAATATATTTTTTTATATTTTTATGATGTAAAATGAACGAATTTATTATTTATTTTTAAAAATTTCATATTTTAATTTTCCCGTAAAAATTATGAAAGGTCATCGTAGGATGACCCTGGGTTTTCGGCATAATAAAATAATTATTCATCAGAAATATCAATAATATATTTTTTTAATATTTTTATGATGTAAAATGAACGAATTTATTATTTTTTTTAAAACATTTCATTTTTTAATTTTACCAAAAAAATTATGAAAGGTCATCGTAGGATGACCCTGGGTTTTCGGCATAATAAAATAATTATTCATCAGAAATATCAATAATATATTTTTTTAATATTTTTATGATGTAAAATGAACGAATTTATTATTTTTTTTAAAACATTTCATTTTTTAATTTTACCAAAAAATTTATGAAAGGTCATCGTAGGATGACCCTAGGTTTTCGGCATAAAAAAATATATATACATCAGAAATATCAATAATATATTTTTTTAATATTTTTATGATGTAAAATGAACGAATTTATTATTTTTTTTAAAACATTTCATTTTTTAATTTTACCAAAAAAATTATGAAAGGTCATCGTAGGATGACCCTGGGTTTTCGGCATAATAAAATAATTATTCATCAGAAATATCAATAATATATTTTTTTAATATTTTTATGATGTAAAATGAACGAATTTATTATTTTTTTTAAAACATTTCATTTTTTAATTTTACCAAAAAAATTATGAAAGGTCATCGTAGGATGACCCTAAATTTTCGGCATAAAATAATAATTTTTAGTAAGAAATATGAATAATATATTTTTTTAATATTTTTATCATGTAAAATGAACGAATTTATTATTATTTTTAAAACATTTCATTTTTTAATTTTACCAAAAAAATTATGAAAGGTCATCGTAGGATGACCCTAGGTTTTCGGCATAAAAAAATAATTATTCATCAGAAATATCAATAATATATTTTTTTAATATTTTTATGATGTAAAATGAACGAATTTATTATTTATTTTTAAAAATTTCATATTTTAATTTTCCCGTAAAAATTATGAAAGGTCATCGTAGGCGACCCTAGGTTTTCGGCATAATAAAATAATTATTCATCAGAAATATCAATAATATATTTTTTTTAATATTTTTATGATGTAAAATGAACGAATTTATTATTTTTTTTAAAACATTTCATTTTTTAATTTTACCAAAAAATTTATGAAAGGTCATCGTAGGATGACCCTAGGTTTTCGGCATAAAAAAATATATATACATCAGAAATATCAATAATATATTTTTTTAATATTTTTATGATGTAAAATGAACGAATTTATTATTTTTTTTAAAACATTTCATTTTTTAATTTTACCAAAAAAATTATGAAAGGTCATCGTAGGATGACCCTGGGTTTTCGGCATAATAAAATAATTATTCATCAGAAATATCAATAATATATTTTTTTATATTTTTATGATGTAAAATGAACGAATTTATTATTTATTTTTAAAAATTTCATATTTTAATTTTCCCTTAAAAATAATGAAAGGTCATCGTAGGATGACCCTGGGTTTTCGGCATAATAAAATAATTATTCATCAGTAATATCAATAATATATTTTTTTAATATTTTTATGATGTAAAATGAACGAATTTATTATTTTTTTTAAAACATTTCATTTTTTAATTTTACCAAAACAATTATGAAAGGTCATCGTAGGATGACCCTAAATTTTCGGCATAAAATAATAATTTTTAGTAAGAAATATGAATAATATATTTTTTTAATATTTTTATGATGTAAAATGAACGAATTTATTATTTATTTTTAAAAATTTCATATTTTAATTTTCCCGTAAAAATTATGAAAGGTTATCGTAGGATGACCCTAGGTTTTCGGCATAATAAAATAATTATTCATCAGAAATATCAATAATATATTTTTTTAATATTTTTATGATGTAAAATGAACGAATTTATTATTTTTTTTAAAACATTTCATTTTTTAATTTTACCAAAAAAATTATGAAAGGTCATCGTAGGATGACCCTGGGTTTTCGGCATAATAAAATAATTATTCATCAGAAATATCAATAATAGATTTTTTTAATATTTTTATGATGTAAAATGAACGAATTTATTATTTTTTTTAAAACATTTCATTTTTTAATTTTACCAAAAAATTTATGAAAGGTCATCGTAGGATGACCCTAGGTTTTCGGCATAAAAAAATATATATACATCAGAAATATCAATAATATATTTTTTTAATATTTTTATGATGTAAAATGAACGAATTTATTATTTTTTTTAAAACATTTCATTTTTTAATTTTACCAAAAAAATTATGAAAGGTCATCGTAGGATGACCCTGGGTTTTCGGCATAATAAAATAATTATTGATCAGAAATATCAATAATATATTTTTTTAATATTTTTATGATGTAAAATGAACGAATTTATTATTTTTTTTAAAACATTTCATTTTTTAATTTTACCAAAAAAATTATGAAAGGTCATCGTAGGAAGACCCTAGGTTTTCGGCATAAAAAAATAATTATTCATCAGAAATATCAATAATATATTTTTTTATATTTTTATGATGTAAAATGAACGAATTTATTATTTATTTTTAAAATTTTCATATTTTAATTTTCCCGTAAAAATTATGAAAGGTCATCGTAGGATGACCCTGGGTTTTCGGCATAATAAAATAATTATTCATCAGAAATATCAATAATATATTTTTTTAATATTTTTATGATGTAAAATGAACGAATTTATTATTTTTTTTAAAACATTTCATTTTTTAATTTTACCAAAAAAATTATGAAAGGTCATCTTCGGATGACCCTAAATTTTCGGCATAAAATAATAATTTTTAGTAAGAAATATGAATAATATATTTTTTTAATATATTTATGATGTAAAATGAACGAATTTATTATTATTTTTAAAACATTTCATTTTTTAATTTTACCGAAAAAATTATGAAAGGTCATCGTAGGATGACCCTAGGTTTTCGGCATAAAAAAATAATTATTCATCAGAAATATCAATAATATATTTTTTTAATATTTTTATGATGTAAAATGAACGAATTTATTATTTTTTTTAAAACATTTCATTTTTTAATTTTACCAAAAAAATTATGAAAGGTCATCGTAGGATGACCCTAAATTTTCGGCATAAAATAATAATTTTTAGTAAGAAATATGAATAATATATTTTTTTAATATTTTTATGATGTAAAATGAACGAATTTATTATTATTTTTAAAACATTTCATTTTTTAATTTTACCAAAAAAATTATGAAAGGTCATCGTAGGATGACCCTAGGTTTTCGGCATAAAAAAATAATTATTCATCAGAAATATCAATAATATATTTTTTTATATTTTTATAATGTAAAATGAACGAATTTATAATTTATTTTTAAAAATTTCATATTTTAATTTTCCCGTAAAAATTATGAAAGGTCATCGTGGGATGACCCTTGGTTTTGGGCATAAAAAAATAACTATTCATAAGAAATATCAATAATATATTTTTTTATATTTTTTTATGTAAAATGAACGAATTTATTATTTTTTTTTAAAAATTTCATTTTTTTATTTTACCAAAAAAATTATGAAAGGTCATCGTAGGATGACCCTAGATTTTCGGCATAAAAAAATAATTATTCATCAGAAATATCAATAATATATTTTTTTAATATTTTTATGATGTAAAATGAACGAATTTATTATTTATTTTTAAAAATTTCATATTTTAATTTTCCCGTAAAAATTATGAAAGGTCATCATAGGATGACCCTAGGTTTTCGGCATAATAAAATAATTATTCATCAGAATTATCAATAATATATTTTTTTAATATTTTTATGATGTAAAATGAACGAATTTATTATTTTTTTTAAAACATTTCATTTTTTAATTTTACCAAAAAAATTATGAAAGGTCATCCTAGGATGACCCTAAAGTTTCGGCATAAAAAAATAATTTTTAGTAAGAAATATGAATAATATATTTTTTTAATATTTTTATGATGTAAAATGAACGAATTTATTATTCTTTTTAAAACATTTCATTTTTTCATTTTACCGAAAAAATTATGAAAGGTCATCGTAGGATGACCCTAGGTTTTCGGCATAAAAAAATAATTATTCATCAGAAATATCAATAATATATTTTTTTAATATTTTTATGATGTAAAATGAACGAATTTATTATTTATTTTTAAAAATTTCATATTTTAATTTTCCCGTAAAAATTATGAAAGGTCATCGTAGGATGACCCTAGGTTTTCGGCATAATAAAATAATTATTCATCAGAAATATCAATAATATATTTTTTTTAATATTTTTATGATGTAAAATGAACGAATTTATTATTTTTTTTAAAACATTTCATTTTTTAATTTTACCAAAAAATTTATGAAAGGTCATCGTATGATGACCCTAGGTTTTCGGCATAAAAAAATATATATACATCAGAAATATCAATAATATAATTTTTTAATATTTTTATGATGTAAAATGAACGAATTTATTATTTTTTTTAAAACATTTCATTTTTTAATTTTACCAAAAAAATTATGAAAGGTCATCGTAGGATGACCCTGGGTTTTCGGCATAATAAAATAATTATTCATCAGAAATATCAATAATATATTTTTTTAATATTTTTATGATGTAAAATGAACGAATTTATTATTTTTTTTAAAACATTTCATTTTTTAATTTTACCAAAAAAATTATGAAAGTTCATCGTAGGATGACCCTAAATTTTCGGCATAAAATAATAATTTTTAGTAAGAAATATGAATAATATATTTTTTTAATATTTTTATGATGTAAAATGAACGAATTTATTATTATTTTTAAAACATTTCATTTTTTAATTTTACCAAAAAAATTATGAAAGGTCATCGTAGGATGACCCTAGGTTTTCGGCATAAAAAAATATATATACATCAGAAATATCAATAATATATTTTTTTAATATTTTTATGATGTAAAATGAACGAATTTATTATTTTTTTTAAAACATTTCATTTTTTAATTTTACCAAAAAAATTATGAAAGGTCATCGTAGGATGACCCTGGGTTTTCGGCATAATAAAATAATTATTCATCAGAAATATCAATAATATATTTTTTTATATTTTTATGATGTAAAATGAACGAATTTATTATTTATTTTTAAAAATTTCATATTTTAATTTTCCCTTAAAAATAATGAAAGGTCATCGTAGGATGACCCTGGGTTTTCGGCATAATAAAATAATTATTCATCAGTAATATCAATAATATATTTTTTTAATATTTTTATGATGTAAAATGAACGAATTTATTATTTTTTTTAAAACATTTCATTTTTTAATTTTACCAAAACAATTATGAAAGGTCATCGTAGGATGACCCTAAATTTTCGGCATAAAATAATAATTTTTAGTAAGAAATATGAATAATATATTTTTTTAATATTTTTATGATGTAAAATGAACGAATTTATTATTATTTTTAAAACATTTCATTTTTTAATTTTACCAAAAAAATTATGAAAGGTCATCGTAGGATGTCCCTAGGTTTTCGGCATAAAAAAATAATTATTCATCAGAAATATCAATAATATATTTTTTTATATTTTTATGATGTAAAATGAACGAATTTATTATTTATTTTTAAAAATTTCATATTTTAATTTTCCCGTGAAAATTATGAAAGGTCATCGTGGGATGACCCTAGGTTTTGGGCATAAAAAAATAACTATTCATAAGAAATATCAATAATATATTTTTTTATATTTTTATGATGTAAAATGAACGAATTTATTATTTTTTTTAAAAAATTTCATTTTTTTATTTTCCCAAAAAAATTATGAAAGGTCATCGTAGGATGACCCTAGATTTTCGGCATAAAAAAATAATTATTCATCAGAAATATCAATAATATATTTTTTTAATATTTTTATGATGTAAAATGAACGAATTTATTATTTATTTTTAAAAATTTCATATTTTAATTTTCCCGTAAAAATTATGAAAGGTTATCGTAGGATGACCCTAGGTTTTCGGCATAATAAAATAATTATTCATCAGAAATATCAATAATATATTTTTTTAATATTTTTATGATGTAAAATGAACGAATTTATTATTTTTTTTAAAACATTTCATTTTTTAATTTTACCAAAAAAATTATGAAAGGTCATCGTAGGATGACCCTGGGTTTTCGGCATAATAAAATAATTATTCATCAGAAATATCAATAATATATTTTTTTAATATTTTTATGATGTAAAATGAACGAATTTATTATTTTTTTTAAAACATTTCATTTTTTAATTTTACCAAAAAATTTATGAAAGGTCATCGTAGGATGACCCTAGGTTTTCGGCATAAAAAAATATATATACATCAGTAATATCAATAATATATTTTTTTAATATTTTTATGATGTAAAATGAACGAATTTATTATTTTTTTTAAAACATTTCATTTTTTAATTTTACCAAAAAAATTATGAAAGGTCATCGTAGGATGACCCTGGGTTTTCGGCATAATAAAATAATTATTCATCAGAAATATCAATAATATATTTTTTTAATATTTTTATGATGTAAAATGAACGAATTTATTATTTTTTTTAAAACATTTCATTTTTTAATTTTACCAAAAAAATTATGAAAGGTCATCGTAGGATGACCCTAAATTTTCGGCATAAAATAATAATTTTTAGTAAGAAATATGAATAATATATTTTTTTAATATTTTTATCATGTAAAATGAACGAATTTATTATTATTTTTAAAACATTTCATTTTTTAATTTTACCAAAAAAATTATGAAAGGTCATCGTAGGATGACCCTAGGTTTTCGGCATAAAAAAATAATTATTCATCAGAAATATCAATAATATATTTTTTTATATTTTTATGATGTAAAATGAACGAATTTATTATTTATTTTTAAAAATTTCATATTTTAATTTTCCCGTAAAAATTATGAAAGGTCATCGTAGGATGACCCTGGGTTTTCGGCATAATAAAATAATTATTCATCAGAAATATCAATAATATATTTTTTTAATATTTTTATGATGTAAAATGAACGAATTTATTATTTTTTTTAAAACATTTCATTTTTTAATTTTACCAAAAAAATTATGAAAGGTCATCGTAGGATGACCCTGGGTTTTCGGCATAATAAAATAATTATTCATCAGAAATATCAATAATATATTTTTTTAATATTTTTATGATGTAAAATGAACGAATTTATTATTTTTTTTAAAACATTTCATTTTTTAATTTTACCAAAAAATTTATGAAAGGTCATCGTAGGATGACCCTAGGTTTTCGGCATAAAAAAATATATATACATCAGAAATATCAATAATATATTTTTTTAATATTTTTATGATGTAAAATGAACGAATTTATTATTTTTTTTAAAACATTTCATTTTTTAATTTTACCAAAAAAATTATGAAAGGTCATCGTAGGATGACCCTGGGTTTTCGGCATAATAAAATAATTATTCATCAGAAATATCAATAATATATTTTTTTAATATTTTTATGATGTAAAATGAACGAATTTATTATTTTTTTTAAAACATTTCATTTTTTAATTTTACCAAAAAAATTATGAAAGGTCATCGTAGGATGACCCTAAATTTTCGGCATAAAATAATAATTTTTAGTAAGAAATATGAATAATATATTTTTTTAATATTTTTATCATGTAAAATGAACGAATTTATTATTATTTTTAAAACATTTCATTTTTTAATTTTACCAAAAAAATTATGAAAGGTCATCGTAGGATGACCCTAGGTTTTCGGCATAAAAAAATAATTATTCATCAGAAATATCAATAATATATTTTTTTAATATTTTTATGATGTAAAATGAACGAATTTATTATTTATTTTTAAAAATTTCATATTTTAATTTTCCCGTAAAAATTATGAAAGGTCATCGTAGGCGACCCTAGGTTTTCGGCATAATAAAATAATTATTCATCAGAAATATCAATAATATATTTTTTTTAATATTTTTATGATGTAAAATGAACGAATTTATTATTTTTTTTAAAACATTTCATTTTTTAATTTTACCAAAAAATTTATGAAAGGTCATCGTAGGATGACCCTAGGTTTTCGGCATAAAAAAATATATATACATCAGAAATATCAATAATATAATTTTTTAATATTTTTATGATGTAAAATGAACGAATTTATTATTTTTTTTAAAACATTTCATTTTTTAATTTTACCAAAAAAATTATGAAAGGTCATCGTAGGATGACCCTGGGTTTTCGGCATAATAAAATAATTATTCATCAGAAATATCAATAATATATTTTTTTAATATTTTTATGATGTAAAATGAACGAATTTATTATTTTTTTTAAAACATTTCATTTTTTAATTTTACCAAAAAAATTATGAAAGGTCATCGTAGGATGACCCTGGGTTTTCGGCATAATAAAATAATTATTCATCAGAAATATCAATAATATATTTTTTTAATATTTTTATGATGTAAAATGAACGAATTTATTATTTTTTTTAAAACATTTCATTTTTTAATTTTACCAAAAAATTTATGAAAGGTCATCGTAGGATGACCCTAGGTTTTCGGCATAAAAAAATATATATACATCAGTAATATCAATAATATATTTTTTTAATATTTTTATGATGTAAAATGAACGAATTTATTATTTTTTTTAAAACATTTCATTTTTTAATTTTACCAAAAAAATTATGAAAGGTCATCGTAGGATGACCCTGGGTTTTCGGCATAATAAAATAATTATTCATCAGAAATATCAATAATATATTTTTTTAATATTTTTATGATGTAAAATGAACGAATTTATTATTTTTTTTAAAACATTTCATTTTTTAATTTTACCAAAAAAATTATGAAAGGTCATCGTAGGATGACCCTAAATTTTCGGCATAAAATAATAATTTTTAGTAAGAAATATGAATAATATATTTTTTTAATATTTTTATCATGTAAAATGAACGAATTTATTATTATTTTTAAAACATTTCATTTTTTAATTTTACCAAAAAAATTATGAAAGGTCATCGTAGGATGACCCTAGGTTTTCGGCATAAAAAAATAATTATTCATCAGAAATATCAATAATATATTTTTTTATATTTTTATGATGTAAAATGAACGAATTTATTATTTATTTTTAAAAATTTCATATTTTAATTTTCCCGTAAAAATTATGAAAGGTCATCGTAGGATGACCCTGGGTTTTCGGCATAATAAAATAATTATTCATCAGAAATATCAATAATATATTTTTTTAATATTTTTATGATGTAAAATGAACGAATTTATTATTTTTTTTTAAAACATTTCATTTTTTAATTTTACCAAAAAAATTATGAAAGGTCATCGTAGGATGACCCTGGGTTTTCGGCATAATAAAATAATTATTCATCAGAAATATCAATAATATATTTTTTTAATATTTTTATGATGTAAAATGAACGAATTTATTATTTTTTTTAAAACATTTCATTTTTTAATTTTACCAAAAAATTTATGAAAGGTCATCCTAGGATGACCCTAGGTTTTCGGCATAAAAAAATATATATACATCAGAAATATCAATAATATATTTTTTTAATATTTTTATGATGTAAAATGAACGAATTTATTATTTTTTTTAAAACATTTCATTTTTTAATTTTACCAAAAAAATTATGAAAGGTCATCGTAGGATGACCCTGGGTTTTCGGCATAAAATAATAATTTTTAGTAAGAAATATGAATAATATATTTTTTTAATATTTTTATCATGTAAAATGAACGAATTTATTATTATTTTTAAAACATTTCATTTTTTAATTTTACCAAAAAAATTATGAAAGGTCATCGTAGGATGACCCTAGGTTTTCGGCATAAAAAAATAATTATTCATCAGAAATATCAATAATATATTTTTTTATATTTTTATGATGTAAAATGAACGAATTTATTATTTATTTTTAAAAATTTCATATTTTAATTTTCCCGTAAAAATTATGAAAGGTCATCGTAGGATGACCCTGGGTTTTCGGCATAATAAAATAATTATTCATCAGAAATATCAATAATATATTTTTTTAATATTTTTATGATGTAAAATGAACGAATTTATTATTTTTTTTAAAACATTTCATTTTTTAATTTTACCAAAAAAATTATGAAAGGTCATCGTAGGATGACCCTGGGTTTTCGGCATAATAAAATAATTATTCATCAGAAATATCAATAATATATTTTTTTAATATTTTTATGATGTAAAATGAACGAATTTATTATTTTTTTTAAAACATTTCATTTTTTAATTTTACCAAAAAAATTATGAAAGGTCATCGTAGGATGACCCTAAATTTTCGGCATAAAATAATAATTTTTAGTAAGAAATATGAATAATATATTTTTTTAATATTTTTATCATGTAAAATGAACGAATTTATTATTATTTTTAAAACATTTCATTTTTTAATTTTACCAAAAAAATTATGAAAGGTCATCGTAGGATGACCCTAGGTTTTCGGCATAAAAAAATAATTATTCATCAGAAATATCAATAATATATTTTTTTAATATTTTTATGATGTAAAATGAACGAATTTATTATTTATTTTTAAAAATTTCATATTTTAATTTTCCCGTAAAAATTATGAAAGGTCATCGTAGGATGACCCTAGGTTTTCGGCATAATAAAATAATTATTCATCAGAAATATCAATAATATATTTTTTTTAATATTTTTATGATGTAAAATGAACGAATTTATTATTTATTTTTAAAAATTTCATATTTTAATTTTCCCGTAAAAATTATGAAAGGTCATCGTAGGATGACCCTGGGTTTTCGGCATAATAAAATAATTATTCATCAGAAATATGAATAATATATTTTTTTAATATTTTTATCATGTAAAATGAACGAATTTATTATTATTTTTAAAACATTTCATTTTTTAATTTTACCAAAAAAATTATGAAAGGTCATCGTAGGATGACCCTAGGTTTTCGGCATAAAAAAATAATTATTCATCAGAAATATCAATAATATATTTTTTTATATTTTTATGATGTAAAATGAACGAATTTATTATTTATTTTTAAAAATTTCATATTTTAATTTTCCCGTAAAAATTATGAAAGGTCATCGTAGGATGACCCTGGGTTTTCGGCATAATAAAATAATTATTCATCAGAAATATCAATAATATATTTTTTTAATATTTTTATGATGTAAAATGAACGAATTTATTATTTTTTTTAAAACATTTCATTTTTTAATTTTACCAAAAAAATTATGAAAGGTCATCGTAGGATGACCCTGGGTTTTCGGCATAATAAAATAATTATTCATCAGAAATATCAATAATATATTTTTTTAATATTTTTATGATGTAAAATGAACGAATTTATTATTTTTTTTAAAACATTTCATTTTTTAATTTTACCAAAAAATTTATGAAAGGTCATCCTAGGATGACCCTAGGTTTTCGGCATAAAAAAATATATATACATCAGAAATATCAATAATATATTTTTTTAATATTTTTATGATGTAAAATGAACGAATTTATTATTTTTTTTAAAACATTTCATTTTTTAATTTTACCAAAAAAATTATGAAAGGTCATCGTAGGATGACCCTGGGTTTTCGGCATAATAAAATAATTATTCATCAGAAATATCAATAATATATTTTTTTAATATTTTTATGATGTAAAATGAACGAATTTATTATTTTTTTTAAAACATTTCATTTTTTAATTTTACCAAAAAAATTATGAAAGGTCATCGTAGGATGACCCTAAATTTTCGGCATAAAATAATAATTTTTAGTAAGAAATATGAATAATATATTTTTTTAATATTTTTATCATGTAAAATGAACGAATTTATTATTATTTTTAAAACATTTCATTTTTTAATTTTACCAAAAAAATTATGAAAGGTCATCGTAGGATGACCCTAGGTTTTCGGCATAAAAAAATAATTATTCATCAGAAATATCAATAATATATTTTTTTAATATTTTTATGATGTAAAATGAACGAATTTATTATTTATTTTTAAAAATTTCATATTTTAATTTTCCCGTAAAAATTATGAAAGGTCATCGTAGGATGACCCTAGGTTTTCGGCATAATAAAATAATTATTCATCAGAAATATCAATAATATATTTTTTTTAATATTTTTATGATGTAAAATGAACGAATTTATTATTTATTTTTAAAAATTTCATATTTTAATTTTCCCGTAAAAATTATGAAAGGTCATCGTAGGATGACCCTGGGTTTTCGGCATAATAAAATAATTATTCATCAGAAATATGAATAATATATTTTTTTAATATTTTTATCATGTAAAATGAACGAATTTATTATTATTTTTAAAACATTTCATTTTTTAATTTTACCAAAAAAATTATGAAAGGTCATCGTAGGATGACCCTAGGTTTTCGGCATAAAAAAATAATTATTCATCAGAAATATCAATAATATATTTTTTTATATTTTTATGATGTAAAATGAACGAATTTATTATTTATTTTTAAAAATTTCATATTTTAATTTTCCCGTAAAAATTATGAAAGGTCATCGTAGGATGACCCTGGGTTTTCGGCATAATAAAATAATTATTCATCAGAAATATCAATAATATATTTTTTTAATATTTTTATGATGTAAAATGAACGAATTTATTATTTTTTTTAAAACATTTCATTTTTTAATTTTACCAAAAAAATTATGAAAGGTCATCGTAGGATGACCCTGGGTTTTCGGCATAATAAAATAATTATTCATCAGAAATATCAATAATATATTTTTTTAATATTTTTATGATGTAAAATGAACGAATTTATTATTTTTTTTAAAACATTTCATTTTTTAATTTTACCAAAAAATTTATGAAAGGTCATCCTAGGATGACCCTAGGTTTTCGGCATAAAAAAATATATATACATCAGAAATATCAATAATATATTTTTTTAATATTTTTATGATGTAAAATGAACGAATTTATTATTTTTTTTAAAACATTTCATTTTTTAATTTTACCAAAAAAATTATGAAAGGTCATCGTAGGATGACCCTGGGTTTTCGGCATAATAAAATAATTATTCATCAGAAATATCAATAATATATTTTTTTAATATTTTTATGATGTAAAATGAACGAATTTATTATTTTTTTTAAAACATTTCATTTTTTAATTTTACCAAAAAAATTATGAAAGGTCATCGTAGGATGACCCTAAATTTTCGGCATAAAATAATAATTTTTAGTAAGAAATATGAATAATATATTTTTTTAATATTTTTATCATGTAAAATGAACGAATTTATTATTATTTTTAAAACATTTCATTTTTTAATTTTACCAAAAAAATTATGAAAGGTCATCGTAGGATGACCCTAGGTTTTCGGCATAAAAAAATAATTATTCATCAGAAATATCAATAATATATTTTTTTAATATTTTTATGATGTAAAATGAACGAATTTATTATTTATTTTTAAAAATTTCATATTTTAATTTTCCCGTAAAAATTATGAAAGGTCATCGTAGGATGACCCTAGGTTTTCGGCATAATAAAATAATTATTCATCAGAAATATCAATAATATATTTTTTTTAATATTTTTATGATGTAAAATGAACGAATTTATTATTTATTTTTAAAAATTTCATATTTTAATTTTCCCGTAAAAATTATGAAAGGTTATCGTAGGATGACCCTAGGTTTTCGGCATAATAAAATAATTATTCATCAGAAATATCAATAATATATTTTTTTAATATTTTTATGATGTAAAATGAACGAATTTATTATTTTTTTTAAAACATTTCATTTTTTAATTTTACCAAAAAAATTATGAAAGGTCATCGTAGGATGACCCTGGGTTTTCGGCATAATAAAATAATTATTCATCAGAAATATCAATAATATATTTTTTTAATATTTTTATGATGTAAAATGAACGAATTTATTATTTTTTTTAAAACATTTCATTTTTTAATTTTACCAAAAAATTTATGAAAGGTCATCGTAGGATGACCCTAGGTTTTCGGCATAAAAAAATATATATACATCAGTAATATCAATAATATATTTTTTTAATATTTTTATGATGTAAAATGAACGAATTTATTATTTTTTTTAAAACATTTCATTTTTTAATTTTACCAAAAAAATTATGAAAGGTCATCGTAGGATGACCCTGGGTTTTCGGCATAATAAAATAATTATTCATCAGAAATATCAATAATATATTTTTTTAATATTTTTATGATGTAAAATGAACGAATTTATTATTTTTTTTAAAACATTTCATTTTTTAATTTTACCAAAAAAATTATGAAAGGTCATCGTAGGATGACCCTAAATTTTCGGCATAAAATAATAATTTTTAGTAAGAAATATGAATAATATATTTTTTTAATATTTTTATCATGTAAAATGAACGAATTTATTATTATTTTTAAAACATTTCATTTTTTAATTTTACCAAAAAAATTATGAAAGGTCATCGTAGGATGACCCTAGGTTTTCGGCATAAAAAAATAATTATTCATCAGAAATATCAATAATATATTTTTTTATATTTTTATGATGTAAAATGAACGAATTTATTATTTATTTTTAAAAATTTCATATTTTAATTTTCCCGTAAAAATTATGAAAGGTCATCGTAGGATGACCCTGGGTTTTCGGCATAATAAAATAATTATTCATCAGAAATATCAATAATATATTTTTTTAATATTTTTATGATGTAAAATGAACGAATTTATTATTTTTTTTAAAACATTTCATTTTTTAATTTTACCAAAAAAATTATGAAAGGTCATCGTAGGATGACCCTGGGTTTTCGGCATAATAAAATAATTATTCATCAGAAATATCAATAATATATTTTTTTAATATTTTTATGATGTAAAATGAACGAATTTATTATTTTTTTTAAAACATTTCATTTTTTAATTTTACCAAAAAATTTATGAAAGGTCATCGTAGGATGACCCTAGGTTTTCGGCATAAAAAAATATATATACATCAGAAATATCAATAATATATTTTTTTAATATTTTTATGATGTAAAATGAACGAATTTATTATTTTTTTTAAAACATGTCATTTTTTAATTTTACCAAAAAAATTATGAAAGGTCATCGTAGGATGACCCTGGGTTTTCGGCATAATAAAATAATTATTCATCAGAAATATCAATAATATATTTTTTTAATATTTTTATGATGTAAAATGAACGAATTTATTATTTTTTTTAAAACATTTCATTTTTTAATTTTACCAAAAAAATTATGAAAGGTCATCGTAGGATGTCCCTAGGTTTTCGGCATAAAAAAATAATTATTCATCAGAAATATCAATAATATATTTTTTTATATTTTTATGATGTAAAATGAACGAATTTATTATTTATTTTTAAAAATTTCATATTTTAATTTTCCCGTGAAAATTATGAAAGGTCATCGTGGGATGACCCTAGGTTTTGGGCATAAAAAAATAACTATTCATAAGAAATATCAATAATATATTTTTTTATATTTTTATGATGTAAAATGAACGAATTTATTATTTTTTTTAAAAAATTTCATTTTTTTATTTTCCCAAAAAAATTATGAAAGGTCATCGTAGGATGACCCTAGATTTTCGGCATAAAAAAATAATTATTCATCAGAAATATCAATAATATATTTTTTTAATATTTTTATGATGTAAAATGAACGAATTTATTATTTATTTTTAAAAATTTCATATTTTAATTTTCCCGTAAAAATTATGAAAGGTTATCGTAGGATGACCCTAGGTTTTCGGCATAATAAAATAATTATTCATCAGAAATATCAATAATATATTTTTTTAATATTTTTATGATGTAAAATGAACGAATTTATTATTTTTTTTAAAACATTTCATTTTTTAATTTTACCAAAAAAATTATGAAAGGTCATCGTAGGATGACCCTGGGTTTTCGGCATAATAAAATAAATATTCATCAGAAATATCAATAATATATTTTTTTAATATTTTTATGATGTAAAATGAACGAATTTATTATTTTTTTTAAAACATTTCATTTTTTAATTTTACCAAAAAATTTATGAAAGGTCATCGTAGGATGACCCTAGGTTTTCGGCATAAAAAAATATATATACATCAGTAATATCAATAATATATTTTTTTAATATTTTTATGATGTAAAATGAACGAATTTATTATTTTTTTTAAAACATTTCATTTTTTAATTTTACCAAAAAAATTATGAAAGGTCATCGTAGGATGACCCTGGGTTTTCGGCATAATAAAATAATTATTCATCAGAAATATCAATAATATATTTTTTTAATATTTTTATGATGTAAAATGAACGAATTTATTATTTTTTTTAAAACATTTCATTTTTTAATTTTACCAAAAAAATTATGAAAGGTCATCGTAGGATGACCCTAAATTTTCGGCATAAAATAATAATTTTTAGTAAGAAATATGAATAATATATTTTTTTAATATTTTTATCATGTAAAATGAACGAATTTATTATTATTTTTAAAACATTTCATTTTTTAATTTTACCAAAAAAATTATGAAAGGTCATCGTAGGATGACCCTAGGTTTTCGGCATAAAAAAATAATTATTCATCAGAAATATCAATAATATATTTTTTTAATATTTTTATGATGTAAAATGAACGAATTTATTATTTATTTTTAAAAATTTCATATTTTAATTTTCCCGTAAAAATTATGAAAGGTCATCGTAGGCGACCCTAGGTTTTCGGCATAATAAAATAATTATTCATCAGAAATATCAATAATATATTTTTTTTAATATTTTTATGATGTAAAATGAACGAATTTATTATTTTTTTTAAAACATTTCATTTTTTAATTTTACCAAAAAATTTATGAAAGGTCATCGTAGGATGACCCTAGGTTTTCGGCATAAAAAAATATATATACATCAGAAATATCAATAATATAATTTTTTAATATTTTTATGATGTAAAATGAACGAATTTATTATTTTTTTTAAAACATTTCATTTTTTAATTTTACCAAAAAAATTATGAAAGGTCATCGTAGGATGACCCTGGGTTTTCGGCATAATAAAATAATTATTCATCAGAAATATCAATAATATATTTTTTTAATATTTTTATGATGTAAAATGAACGAATTTATTATTTTTTTTAAAACATTTCATTTTTTAATTTTACCAAAAAAATTATGAAAGGTCATCGTAGGATGACCCTAAATTTTCGGCATAAAATAATAATTTTTAGTAAGAAATATGAATAATATATTTTTTTAATATTTTTATGATGTAAAATGAACGAATTTATTATTATTTTTAAAACATTTCATTTTTTAATTTTACCAAAAAAATTATGAAAGGTCATCGTAGGATGACCCTAGGTTTTCGGCATAAAAAAATATATATACATCAGAAATATCAATAATATATTTTTTTAATATTTTTATGATGTAAAATGAACGAATTTATTATTTTTTTTAAAACATTTCATTTTTTAATTTTACCAAAAAAATTATGAAAGGTCATCGTAGGATGACCCTGGGTTTTCGGCATAATAAAATAATTATTCATCAGAAATATCAATAATATATTTTTTTATATTTTTATGATGTAAAATGAACGAATTTATTATTTATTTTTAAAAATTTCATATTTTAATTTTCCCTTAAAAATAATGAAAGGTCATCGTAGGATGACCCTGGGTTTTCGGCATAATAAAATAATTATTCATCAGTAATATCAATAATATATTTTTTTAATATTTTTATGATGTAAAATGAACGAATTTATTATTTTTTTTAAAACATTTCATTTTTTAATTTTACCAAAACAATTATGAAAGGTCATCGTAGGATGACCCTAA
Source organism: Labia minor (assembly GCA_963082975.1). Lineage (NCBI taxonomy): Eukaryota > Metazoa > Arthropoda > Insecta > Dermaptera > Spongiphoridae > Labia > Labia minor. Next base: position 66,732,339 of record OY720347.1, read on the forward strand.
ATTTTCGGCATAAAATAATAATTTTTAGTAAGAAATATGAATAATATATTTTTTTAATATTTTTATGATGTAAAATGAACGAATTTATTATTATTTTTAAAACATTTCATTTTTTAATTTTACCAAAAAAATTATGAAAGGTCATCGTAGGATGACCCTAGGTTTTCGGCATAAAAAAATAATTATTCATCAGAAATATCAATAATATATTTTTTTATATTTTTATGATGTAAAATGAACGAATTTATTATTTATTTTTAAAAATTTCATATTTTAATTTTCCCTTAAAAATAATGAAAGGTCATCGTAGGATGACCCTGGGTTTTCGGCATAATAAAATAATTATTCATCAGTAATATCAATAATATATTTTTTTAATATTTTTATGATGTAAAATGAACGAATTTATTATTTTTTTTAAAACATTTCATTTGTTAATTTTACCAAAAAAATTATGAAAGGTCATCGTAGGATGACCCTGGGTTTTCGGCATAATAAAATAATTATTCATCAGAAATATCAATAATATATTTTTTTAATATTTTTATGATGTAAAATGAACGAATTTATTATTTTTTTTAAAACATTTCATTTTTTAATTTTACCAAAAAAATTATGAAAGGTCATCGTAGGATGACCCTAAATTTTCGGCATAAAATAATAATTTTTAGTAAGAAATATGAATAATATATTTTTTTAATATTTTTATGATGTAAAATGAACGAATTTATTATTATTTTTAAAACATTTCATTTTTTAATTTTACCAAAAAAATTATGAAAGGTCATCGTAGGATGACCCTAAATTTTCGGCATAAAATAATAATTTTTAGTAAGAAATATGAATAATATATTTTTTTAATATTTTTATCATGTAAAATGAACGAATTTATTATTATTTTTAAAACATTTCATTTTTTAATTTTACCAAAAAAATTATGAAAGGTCATCGTAGGATGACCCTAGGTTTTCGGCATAAAAAAATAATTATTCATCAGAAATATCAATAATATATTTTTTTATATTTTTATGATGTAAAATGAACGAATTTATTATTTATTTTTAAAAATTTCATATTTTAATTTTCCCGTAAAAATTATGAAAGGTCATCGTAGGATGACCCTGGGTTTTCGGCATAATAAAATAATTATTCATCAGAAATATCAATAATATATTTTTTTAATATTTTTATGATGTAAAATGAACGAATTTATTATTTTTTTTAAAACATTTCATTTTTTAATTTTACCAAAAAAATTATGAAAGGTCATCGTAGGATGACCCTAAATTTTCGGCATAAAATAATAATTTTTAGTAAGAAATATGAATAATATATTTTTTTAATATTTTTATCATGTAAAATGAACGAATTTATTATTATTTTTAAAACATTTCATTTTTTAATTTTACCAAAAAAATTATGAAAGGTCATCGTAGGATGACCCTAGGTTTTCGGCATAAAAAAATAATTATTCATCAGAAATATCAATAATATATTTTTTTATATTTTTATGATGTAAAATGAACGAATTTATTATTTATTTTTAAAAATTTCATATTTTAATTTTCCCGTAAAAATTATGAAAGGTCATCGTAGGATGACCCTGGGTTTTCGGCATAATAAAATAATTATTCATCAGAAATATCAATAATATATTTTTTTAATATTTTTATGATGTAAAATGAACGAATTTATTATTATTTTTAAAACATTTCATTTTTTAATTTTACCAAAAAAATTATGAAAGGTCATCGTAGGATGACCCTGGGTTTTCGGCATAATAAAATAATTATTCATCAGAAATATCAATAATATATTTTTTTATATTTTTATGATGTAAAATGAACGAATTTATTATTTATTTTTAAAAATTTCATATTTTAATTTTCCCTTAAAAATAATGAAAGGTCATCGTAGGATGACCCTGGGTTTTCGGCATAATAAAATAATTATTCATCAGTAATATCAATAATATATTTTTTTAATATTTTTATGATGTAAAATGAACGAATTTATTATTTTTTTTAAAACATTTCATTTTTTAATTTTACCAAAACAATTATGAAAGGTCATCGTAGGATGACCCTGGGTTTTCGGCATAATAAAATAATTATTCATCAGAAATATCAATAATATATTTTTTTAATATTTTTATGATGTAAAATGAACGAATTTATTATTTTTTTTAAAACATTTCATTTTTTAATTTTACCAAAAAAATTATGAAAGGTCATCGTAGGATGACCCTAAATTTTCGGCATAAAATAATAATTTTTAGTAAGAAATATGAATAATATATTTTTTTAATATTTTTATGATGTAAAATGAACGAATTTATTATTATTTTTAAAACATTTCATTTTTTAATTTTACCAAAAAAATTATGAAAGGTCATCGTAGGATGACCCTAAATTTTCGGCATAAAATAATAATTTTTAGTAAGAAATATGAATAATATATTTTTTTTACAATTTCTATCATGTAAAATGAACGAATTTATTATTATTTTTAAAACATTTCATTTTTTAATTTTACCAAAAAAATTATGAAAGGTCATCGTAGGATGACCCTAAATTTTCGGCATAAAATAATAATTTTTAGTAAGAAATATGAATAATATATTTTTTTAATATTTTTATGATGTAAAATGAACGAATTTATTATTATTTTTAAAACATTTCATTTTTTAATTTTACCAAAAAAATTATGAAAGGTCATCGTAGGATGACCCTAGGTTTTCGGCATAAAAAAATAATTATTCATCAGAAATATCAATAATATATTTTTTTATATTTTTATGATGTAAAATGAACGAATTTATTATTTATTTTTAAAAATTTCATATTTTAATTTTCCCTTAAAAATAATGAAAGGTCATCGTAGGATGACCCTGGGTTTTCGGCATAATAAAATAATTATTCATCAGTAATATCAATAATATATTTTTTTAATATTTTTATGATGTAAAATGAACGAATTTATTATTTTTTTTAAAACATTTCATTTTTTAATTTTACCAAAAAAATTATGAAAGGTCATCGTAGGATGACCCTGGGTTTTCGGCATAATAAAATAATTATTCATCAGAAATATCAATAATATATTTTTTTAATATTTTTATGATGTAAAATGAACGAATTTATTATTTTTTTTAAAACATTTCATTTTTTAATTTTACCAAAAAAATTATGAAAGGTCATCGTAGGATGACCCTAAATTTTCGGCATAAAATAATAATTTTTAGTAAGAAATATGAATAATATATTTTTTTAATATTTTTATCATGTAAAATGAACGAATTTATTATTATTTTTAAAACATTTCATTTTTTAATTTTACCAAAAAAATTATGAAAGGTCATCGTAGGATGACCCTAGGTTTTCGGCATAAAAAAATAATTATTCATCAGAAATATCAATAATATATTTTTTTAATATTTTTATGATGTAAAATGAACGAATTTATTATTTATTTTTAAAAATTTCATATTTTAATTTTCCCGTAAAAATTATGAAAGGTCATCGTAGGATGACCCTGGGTTTTCGGCATAATAAAATAATTATTCATCAGAAATATCAATAATATATTTTTTTTAATATTTTTATGATGTAAAATGAACGAATTTATTATTTTTTTTAAAACATTTCATTTTTTAATTTTACCAAAAAATTTATGAAAGGTCATCGTAGGATGACCCTAGGTTTTCGGCATAAAAAAATATATATACATCAGAAATATCAATAATATAATTTTTTAATATTTTTATGATGTAAAATGAACGAATTTATTATTTTTTTTAAAACATTTCATTTTTTAATTTTACCAAAAAAATTATGAAAGGTCATCGTAGGATGACCCTGGGTTTTCGGCATAATAAAATAATTATTCATCAGAAATATCAATAATATATTTTTTTAATATTTTTATGATGTAAAATGAACGAATTTATTATTTTTTTTAAAACATTTCATTTTTTAATTTTACCAAAAAAATTATGAAAGGTCATCGTAGGATGACCCTAAATTTTCGGCATAAAATAATAATTTTTAGTAAGAAATATGAATAATATATTTTTTTAATATTTTTATGATGTAAAATGAACGAATTTATTATTATTTTTAAAACATTTCATTTTTTAATTTTACCAAAAAAATTATGAAAGGTCATCGTAGGATGACCCTAGGTTTTCGGCATAAAAAAATATATATACATCAGAAATATCAATAATATATTTTTTTAATATTTTTATGATGTAAAATGAACGAATTTATTATTTTTTTTAAAACATTTCATTTTTTAATTTTACCAAAAAAATTATGAAAGGTCATCGTAGGATGACCCTGGGTTTTCGGCATAATAAAATAATTATTCATCAGAAATATCAATAATATATTTTTTTATATTTTTATGATGTAAAATGAACGAATTTATTATTTATTTTTAAAAATTTCATATTTTAATTTTCCCGTAAAAATTATGAAAGGTCATCGTAGGATGACCCTGGGTTTTCGGCATAATAAAATAATTATTCATCAGAAATATCAATAATATATTTTTTTAATATTTTTATGATGTAAAATGAACGAATTTATTATTTTTTTTAAAACATTTCATTTTTTAATTATACCAAAAAAATTATGAAAGGTCATCGTAGGATGACCCTAAATTTTCGGCATAAAATAATAATTTTTAGTAAGAAATATGAATAATATATTTTTTTAATATTTTTATCATGTAAAATGAACGAATTTATTATTATTTTTAAAACATTTCATTTTTTAATTTTACCAAAAAAATTATGAAAGGTCATCGTAGGATGACCCTAGGTTTTCGGCATAAAAAAATAATTATTCATCAGAAATATCAATAATATATTTTTTTATATTTTTATGATGTAAAATGAACGAATTTATTATTTATTTTTAAAAATTTCATATTTTAATTTTCCCTTAAAAATAATGAAAGGTCATCGTAGGATGACCCTGGGTTTTCGGCATAATAAAATAATTATTCATCAGTAATATCAATAATATATTTTTTTAATATTTTTATGATGTAAAATGAACGAATTTATTATTTTTTTTAAAACATTTCATTTGTTAATTTTACCAAAAAAATTATGAAAGGTCATCGTAGGATGACCCTGGGTTTTCGGCATAATAAAATAATTATTCATCAGAAATATCAATAATATATTTTTTTAATATTTTTATGATGTAAAATGAACGAATTTATTATTTTTTTTAAAACATTTCATTTTTTAATTTTACCAAAAAAATTATGAAAGGTCATCGTAGGATGACCCTAAATTTTCGGCATAAAATAATAATTTTTAGTAAGAAATATGAATAATATATTTTTTTAATATTTTTATGATGTAAAATGAACGAATTTATTATTATTTTTAAAACATTTCATTTTTTAATTTTACCAAAAAAATTATGAAAGGTCATCGTAGGATGACCCTAAATTTTCGGCATAAAATAATAATTTTTAGTAAGAAATATGAATAATATATTTTTTTAATATTTTTATCATGTAAAATGAACGAATTTATTATTATTTTTAAAACATTTCATTTTTTAATTTTACCAAAAAAATTATGAAAGGTCATCGTAGGATGACCCTAGGTTTTCGGCATAAAAAAATAATTATTCATCAGAAATATCAATAATATATTTTTTTATATTTTTATGATGTAAAATGAACGAATTTATTATTTATTTTTAAAAATTTCATATTTTAATTTTCCCGTAAAAATTATGAAAGGTCATCGTAGGATGACCCTGGGTTTTCGGCATAATAAAATAATTATTCATCAGAAATATCAATAATATATTTTTTTAATATTTTTATGATGTAAAATGAACGAATTTATTATTTTTTTTAAAACATTTCATTTTTTAATTTTACCAAAAAAATTATGAAAGGTCATCGTAGGATGACCCTAAATTTTCGGCATAAAATAATAATTTTTAGTAAGAAATATGAATAATATATTTTTTTAATATTTTTATCATGTAAAATGAACGAATTTATTATTATTTTTAAAACATTTCATTTTTTAATTTTACCAAAAAAATTATGAAAGGTCATCGTAGGATGACCCTAGGTTTTCGGCATAAAAAAATAATTATTCATCAGAAATATCAATAATATATTTTTTTATATTTTTATGATGTAAAATGAACGAATTTATTATTTATTTTTAAAAATTTCATATTTTAATTTTCCCGTAAAAATTATGAAAGGTCATCGTAGGATGACCCTGGGTTTTCGGCATAATAAAATAATTATTCATCAGAAATATCAATAATATATTTTTTTAATATTTTTATGATGTAAAATGAACGAATTTATTATTATTTTTAAAACATTTCATTTTTTAATTTTACCAAAAAAATTATGAAAGGTCATCGTAGGATGACCCTGGGTTTTCGGCATAATAAAATAATTATTCATCAGAAATATCAATAATATATTTTTTTATATTTTTATGATGTAAAATGAACGAATTTATTATTTATTTTTAAAAATTTCATATTTTAATTTTCCCTTAAAAATAATGAAAGGTCATCGTAGGATGACCCTGGGTTTTCGGCATAATAAAATAATTATTCATCAGTAATATCAATAATATATTTTTTTAATATTTTTATGATGTAAAATGAACGAATTTATTATTTTTTTTAAAACATTTCATTTTTTAATTTTACCAAAACAATTATGAAAGGTCATCGTAGGATGACCCTGGGTTTTCGGCATAATAAAATAATTATTCATCAGAAATATCAATAATATATTTTTTTAATATTTTTATGATGTAAAATGAACGAATTTATTATTTTTTTTAAAACATTTCATTTTTTAATTTTACCAAAAAAATTATGAAAGGTCATCGTAGGATGACCCTAAATTTTCGGCATAAAATAATAATTTTTAGTAAGAAATATGAATAATATATTTTTTTAATATTTTTATGATGTAAAATGAACGAATTTATTATTATTTTTAAAACATTTCATTTTTTAATTTTACCAAAAAAATTATGAAAGGTCATCGTAGGATGACCCTAAATTTTCGGCATAAAATAATAATTTTTAGTAAGAAATATGAATAATATATTTTTTTTACAATTTCTATCATGTAAAATGAACGAATTTATTATTATTTTTAAAACATTTCATTTTTTAATTTTACCAAAAAAATTATGAAAGGTCATCGTAGGATGACCCTAAATTTTCGGCATAAAATAATAATTTTTAGTAAGAAATATGAATAATATATTTTTTTAATATTTTTATGATGTAAAATGAACGAATTTATTATTATTTTTAAAACATTTCATTTTTTAATTTTACCAAAAAAATTATGAAAGGTCATCGTAGGATGACCCTAGGTTTTCGGCATAAAAAAATAATTATTCATCAGAAATATCAATAATATATTTTTTTATATTTTTATGATGTAAAATGAACGAATTTATTATTTATTTTTAAAAATTTCATATTTTAATTTTCCCTTAAAAATAATGAAAGGTCATCGTAGGATGACCCTGGGTTTTCGGCATAATAAAATAATTATTCATCAGTAATATCAATAATATATTTTTTTAATATTTTTATGATGTAAAATGAACGAATTTATTATTTTTTTTAAAACATTTCATTTTTTAATTTTACCAAAAAAATTATGAAAGGTCATCGTAGGATGACCCTGGGTTTTCGGCATAATAAAATAATTATTCATCAGAAATATCAATAATATATTTTTTTAATATTTTTATGATGTAAAATGAACGAATTTATTATTTTTTTTAAAACATTTCATTTTTTAATTTTACCAAAAAAATTATGAAAGGTCATCGTAGGATGACCCTAAATTTTCGGCATAAAATAATAATTTTTAGTAAGAAATATGAATAATATATTTTTTTAATATTTTTATCATGTAAAATGAACGAATTTATTATTATTTTTAAAACATTTCATTTTTTAATTTTACCAAAAAAATTATGAAAGGTCATCGTAGGATGACCCTAGGTTTTCGGCATAAAAAAATAATTATTCATCAGAAATATCAATAATATATTTTTTTAATATTTTTATGATGTAAAATGAACGAATTTATTATTTATTTTTAAAAATTTCATATTTTAATTTTCCCGTAAAAATTATGAAAGGTCATCGTAGGATGACCCTGGGTTTTCGGCATAATAAAATAATTATTCATCAGAAATATCAATAATATATTTTTTTTAATATTTTTATGATGTAAAATGAACGAATTTATTATTTTTTTTAAAACATTTCATTTTTTAATTTTACCAAAAAATTTATGAAAGGTCATCGTAGGATGACCCTAGGTTTTCGGCATAAAAAAATATATATACATCAGAAATATCAATAATATAATTTTTTAATATTTTTATGATGTAAAATGAACGAATTTATTATTTTTTTTAAAACATTTCATTTTTTAATTTTACCAAAAAAATTATGAAAGGTCATCGTAGGATGACCCTGGGTTTTCGGCATAATAAAATAATTATTCATCAGAAATATCAATAATATATTTTTTTAATATTTTTATGATGTAAAATGAACGAATTTATTATTTTTTTTAAAACATTTCATTTTTTAATTTTACCAAAAAAATTATGAAAGGTCATCGTAGGATGACCCTAAATTTTCGGCATAAAATAATAATTTTTAGTAAGAAATATGAATAATATATTTTTTTAATATTTTTATGATGTAAAATGAACGAATTTATTATTATTTTTAAAACATTTCATTTTTTAATTTTACCAAAAAAATTATGAAAGGTCATCGTAGGATGACCCTAGGTTTTCGGCATAAAAAAATATATATACATCAGAAATATCAATAATATATTTTTTTAATATTTTTATGATGTAAAATGAACGAATTTATTATTTTTTTTAAAACATTTCATTTTTTAATTTTACCAAAAAAATTATGAAAGGTCATCGTAGGATGACCCTGGGTTTTCGGCATAATAAAATAATTATTCATCAGAAATATCAATAATATATTTTTTTATATTTTTATGATGTAAAATGAACGAATTTATTATTTATTTTTAAAAATTTCATATTTTAATTTTCCCGTAAAAATTATGAAAGGTCATCGTAGGATGACCCTGGGTTTTCGGCATAATAAAATAATTATTCATCAGAAATATCAATAATATATTTTTTTAATATTTTTATGATGTAAAATGAACGAATTTATTATTTTTTTTAAAACATTTCATTTTTTAATTATACCAAAAAAATTATGAAAGGTCATCGTAGGATGACCCTAAATTTTCGGCATAAAATAATAATTTTTAGTAAGAAATATGAATAATATATTTTTTTAATATTTTTATCATGTAAAATGAACGAATTTATTATTATTTTTAAAACATTTCATTTTTTAATTTTACCAAAAAAATTATGAAAGGTCATCGTAGGATGACCCTAGGTTTTCGGCATAAAAAAATAATTATTCATCAGAAATATCAATAATATATTTTTTTAATATTTTTATGATGTAAAATGAACGAATTTATTATTTATTTTTAAAAATTTCATATTTTAATTTTCCCGTAAAAATTATGAAAGGTCATCGTAGGATGACCCTGGGTTTTCGGCATAATAAAATAATTATTCATCAGAAATATCAATAATATATTTTTTTTAATATTTTTATGATGTAAAATGAACGAATTTATTATTTTTTTTAAAACATTTCATTTTTTAATTTTACCAAAAAATTTATGAAAGGTCATCGTAGGATGACCCTAGGTTTTCGGCATAAAAAAATATATATACATCAGAAATATCAATAATATAATTTTTTAATATTTTTATGATGTAAAATGAACGAATTTATTATTTTTTTTAAAACATTTCATTTTTTAATTTTACCAAAAAAATTATGAAAGGTCATCGTAGGATGACCCTGGGTTTTCGGCATAATAAAATAATTATTCATCAGAAATATCAATAATATATTTTTTTAATATTTTTATGATGTAAAATGAACGAATTTATTATTTTTTTAAAACATTTCATTTTTAATTTTACCAAAAAAATTATGAAAGGTCATCGTAGGATGACCCTAAATTTTCGGCATAAAATAATAATTTTTAGTAAGAAATATGAATAATATATTTTTTTAATATTTTTATGATGTAAAATGAACGAATTTATTATTATTTTTAAAACATTTCATTTTTTAATTTTACCAAAAAAATTATGAAAGGTCATCGTAGGATGACCCTAGGTTTTCGGCATAAAAAAATATATATACATCAGAAATATCAATAATATATTTTTTTAATATTTTTATGATGTAAAATGAACGAATTTATTATTTTTTTTAAACATTTCATTTTTTAATTTTACCAAAAAAATTATGAAAGGTCATCGTAGGATGACCCTGGGTTTTCGGCATAATAAAATAATTATTCATCAGAAATATCAATAATATATTTTTTTATATTTTTATGATGTAAAATGAACGAATTTATTATTTATTTTTAAAAATTTCATATTTTAATTTTCCCTTAAAAATAATGAAAGGTCATCGTAGGATGACCCTGGGTTTTCGGCATAATAAAATAATTATTCATCAGTAATATCAATAATATATTTTTTTAATATTTTTATGATGTAAAATGAACGAATTTATTATTTTTTTTAAAACATTTCATTTTTTAATTTTACCAAAAAAATTATGAAAGGTCATCGTAGGATGACCCTGGGTTTTCGGCATAATAAAATAATTATTCATCAGAAATATCAATAATATATTTTTTTAATATTTTTATGATGTAAAATGAACGAATTTATTATTTTTTTTAAAACATTTCATTTTTTAATTTTACCAAAAAAATTATGAAAGGTCATCCTAGGATGACCCTAAAGTTTCGGCATAAAAAAATAATTTTTAGTAAGAAATATGAATAATATATTTTTTTAATATTTTTATGATGTAAAATGAACGAATTTATTATTATTTTTAAAACATTTCATTTTTTAATTTTACCAAAAAAATTATGAAAGGTCATCGTAGGATGACCCTAAATTTTCGGCATAAAATAATAATTTTTAGTAAGAAATATGAATAATATATTTTTTTAATATTTTTATCTGTAAAATGAACGAATTTATTATTATTTTTAAAACATTTCATTTTTTAATTTTACCAAAAAAATTATGAAAGGTCATCGTAGGATGACCCTAGGTTTTCGGCATAAAAAAAATAATTATTCATCAGAAATATCAATAATATATTTTTTTATATTTTTATGATGTAAAATGAACGAATTTATTATTTATTTTTAAAAATTTCATATTTTAATTTTCCCGTAAAAATTATGAAAGGTCATCGTAGGATGACCCTGGGTTTTCGGCATAATAAAATAATTATTCATCAGAAATATCAATAATATATTTTTTTTAATATTTTTATGATGTAAAATGAACGAATTTATTATTTTTTTTAAAACATTTCATTTTTTAATTTTACCAAAAAATTTATGAAAGGTCATCGTAGGATGACCCTAGGTTTTCGGCATAAAAAAATATATATACATCAGAAATATCAATAATATAATTTTTTAATATTTTTATGATGTAAAATGAACGAATTTATTATTTTTTTTAAAACATTTCATTTTTTAATTTTACCAAAAAAATTATGAAAGGTCATCGTAGGATGACCCTGGGTTTTCGGCATAATAAAATAATTATTCATCAGAAATATCAATAATATATTTTTTTAATATTTTTATGATGTAAAATGAACGAATTTATTATTTTTTTTAAAACATTTCATTTTTTAATTTTACCAAAAAAATTATGAAAGGTCATCGTAGGATGACCCTAAATTTTCGGCATAAAATAATAATTTTTAGTAAGAAATATGAATAATATATTTTTTTAATATTTTTATGATGTAAAATGAACGAATTTATTATTATTTTTAAAACATTTCATTTTTTAATTTTACCAAAAAAATTATGAAAGGTCATCGTAGGATGACCCAAGGTTTTCGGCATAAAAAAATATATATACATCAGAAATATCAATAATATATTTTTTTAATATTTTTATGATGTAAAATGAACGAATTTATTATTTTTTTTAAAACATTTCATTTTTTAATTTTACCAAAAAAATTATGAAAGGTCATCGTAGGATGACCCTGGGTTTTCGGCATAATAAAATAATTATTCATCAGAAATATCAATAATATATTTTTTTAATATTTTTATGATGTAAAATGAACGAATTTATTATTTTTTTTAAAACATTTCATTTTTTAATTTTACCAAAAAAATTATGAAAGGTCATCGTAGGATGACCCTAAATTTTCGGCATAAAATAATAATTTTTAGTAAGAAATATGAATAATATATTTTTTTAATATTTTTATCATGTAAAATGAACGAATTTATTATTATTTTTAAAACATTTCATTTTTTAATTTTACCAAAAAAATTATGAAAGGTCATCGTAGGATGACCCTAGGTTTTCGGCATAAAAAAATAATTATTCATCAGAAATATCAATGATATATTTTTTTATATTTTTATGATGTAAAATGAACGAATTTATTATTTATTTTTAAAAATTTCATATTTTAATTTTCCCGTAAAAATTATGAAAGGTCATCGTAGGATGACCCTGGGTTTTCGGCATAATAAAATAATTATTCATCAGAAATATCAATAATATATTTTTTTAATATTTTTATGATGTAAAATGAACGAATTTATTATTTTTTTTAAAACATTTCATTTTTTAATTTTACCAAAAAAATTATGAAGGGCATCGTAGGATGACCCTGGGTTTTCGGCATAATAAAATAATTATTCATCAGAAATATCAATAATATATTTTTTTAATATTTTTATGATGTAAAATGAACGAATTTATTATTTTTTTTAAAACATTTCATTTTTTAATTTTACCAAAAAAATTATGAAAGGTCATCGTAGGATGACCCTGGGTTTTCGGCATAATAAAATAATTATTCATCAGAAATATAAATAATATATTTTTTTAATATTTTTATGATGTAAAATGAACGAATTTATTATTTTTTTTAAAACATTTCATTTTTTAATTTTACCAAAAAAATTATGAAAGGTCATCGTAGGATGACCCTAAATTTTCGGCATAAAATAATAATTTTTAGTAAGAAATATGAATAATATATTTTTTTAATATTTTTATCATGTAAAATGAACGAATTTATTATTATTTTTAAAACATTTCATTTTTTAATTTTACCAAAAAAATTATGAAAGGTCATCGTAGGATGACCCTAGGTTTTCGGCATAAAAAAATAATTATTCATCAGAAATATCAATAATATATTTTTTTATATTTTTATGATGTAAAATGAACGAATTTATTATTTATTTTTAAAAATTTCATATTTTAATTTTACCAAAAAATTTATGAAAGGTCATCGTAGGATGACCCTAGGTTTTCGGCATAAAAAAATATATATACATCAGAAATATCAATAATATAATTTTTTAATATTTTTATGATGTAAAATGAACGAATTTATTATTTTTTTTAAAACATTTCATTTTTTAATTTTACCAAAAAAATTATGAAAGGTCATCGTAGGATGACCCTGGGTTTTCGGCATAATAAAATAATTATTCATCAGAAATATCAATAATATATTTTTTTAATATTTTTATGATGTAAAATGAACGAATTTATTATTTTTTTTAAAACATTTCATTTTTTAATTTTACCAAAAAAATTATGAAAGGTCATCGTAGGATGACCCTAAATTTTCGGCATAAAAAAATATATATACATCAGAAATATCAATAATATATTTTTTTAATATTTTTATGATGTAAAATGAACGAATTTATTATTTTTTTTAAAACATTTCATTTTTTAATTTTCCCTTAAAAATAATGAAAGGTCATCGTAGGATGACCCTGGGTTTTCGGCATAATAAAATAATTATTCATCAGTAATATCAATAATATATTTTTTTAATATTTTTATGATGTAAAATGAACGAATTTATTATTTTTTTTAAAACATTTCATTTTTTAATTTTACCAAAAAAATTATGAAAGGTCATCGTAGGATGACCCTGGGTTTTCGGCATAATAAAATAATTATTCATCAGAAATATCAATAATATATTTTTTTAATATTTTTATGATGTAAAATGAACGAATTTATTATTTTTTTTAAAACATTTCATTTTTTAATTTTACCAAAAAAATTATGAAAGGTCATCGTAGGATGACCCTAAATTTTCGGCATAAAATAATAATTTTTAGTAAGAAATATGAATAATATATTTTTTTAATATTTTTATGATGTAAAATGAACGAATTTATTATTATTTTTAAAACATTTCATTTTTTAATTTTACCAAAAAAATTATGAAAGGTCATCGTAGGATGACCCTAAATTTTCGGCATAAAATAATAATTTTTAGTAAGAAATATGAATAATATATTTTTTTAATATTTTTATCATGTAAAATGAACGAATTTATTATTATTTTTAAAACATTTCATTTTTTAATTTTACCAAAAAAATTATGAAAGGTCATCGTAGGATGACCCTAGGTTTTCGGCATAAAAAAATAATTATTCATCAGAAATATCAATAATATATTTTTTTATATTTTTATGATGTAAAATGAACGAATTTATTATTTATTTTTAAAAATTTCATATTTTAATTTTCCCGTAAAAATTATGAAAGGTCATCGTAGGATGACCCTGGGTTTTCGGCATAATAAAATAATTATTCATCAGAAATATCAATAATATATTTTTTTAATATTTTTATGATGTAAAATGAACGAATTTATTATTTTTTTTAAAACATTTCATTTTTTAATTTTACCAAAAAAATTATGAAAGGTCATCGTAGGATGACCCTGTGTTTTCGGCATAATAAAATAATTATTCATCAGAAATATCAATAATATATTTTTTTAATATTTTTATGATGTAAAATGAACGAATTTATTATTTTTTTTAAAACATTTCATTTTTTAATTTTACCAAAAAATTTATGAAAGGTCATCGTAGGATGACCCTAGGTTTTCGGCATAAAAAAATATATATACATCAGAAATATCAATAATATATTTTTTTAATATTTTTATGATGTAAAATGAACGAATTTATTATTTTTTTTAAAACATTTCATTTTTTAATTTTACCAAAAAAATTATGAAAGGTCATCGTAGGATGACCCTGGGTTTTCGGCATAATAAAATAATTATTCATCAGAAATATAAATAATATATTTTTTTAATATTTTTATGATGTAAAATGAACGAATTTATTATTTTTTTTAAAACATTTCATTTTTTAATTTTACCAAAAAAATTATGAAAGGTCATCGTAGGATGACCCTAAATTTTCGGCATAAAATAATAATTTTTAGTAAGAAATATGAATAATATATTTTTTTAATATTTTTATCATGTAAAATGAACGAATTTATTATTATTTTTAAAACATTTCATTTTTTAATTTTACCAAAAAAATTATGAAAGGTCATCGTAGGATGACCCTAGGTTTTCGGCATAAAAAAATAATTATTCATCAGAAATATCAATAATATATTTTTTTATATTTTTATGATGTAAAATGAACGAATTTATTATTTATTTTTAAAAATTTCATATTTTAATTTTCCCTTAAAAATAATGAAAGGTCATCGTAGGATGACCCTGGGTTTTCGGCATAATAAAATAATTATTCATCAGTAATATCAATAATATATTTTTTTAATATTTTTATGATGTAAAATGAACGAATTTATTATTTTTTTTAAAACATTTCATTTTTTAATTTTACCAAAAAATTTATGAAAGGTCATCGTAGGATGACCCTAGGTTTTCGGCATAAAAAAATATATATACATCAGAAATATCAATAATATAATTTTTTAATATTTTTATGATGTAAAATGAACGAATTTATTATTTTTTTTAAAACATTTCATTTTTTAATTTTACCAAAAAAATTATGAAAGGTCATCGTAGGATGACCCTGGGTTTTCGGCATAATAAAATAATTATTCATCAGAAATATCAATAATATATTTTTTTAATATTTTTATGATGTAAAATGAACGAATTTATTATTTTTTTTAAAACATTTCATTTTTTAATTTTACCAAAAAAATTATGAAAGGTCATCGTAGGATGACCCTAAATTTTCGGCATAAAATAATAATTTTTAGTAAGAAATATGAATAATATATTTTTTTAATATTTTTATGATGTAAAATGAACGAATTTATTATTATTTTTAAAACATTTCATTTTTTAATTTTACCAAAAAAATTATGAAAGGTCATCGTAGGATGACCCTAGGTTTTCGGCATAAAAAAATATATATACATCAGAAATATCAATAATATATTTTTTTAATATTTTTATGATGTAAAATGAACGAATTTATTATTTTTTTTAAAACATTTCATTTTTTAATTTTACCAAAAAAATTATGAAAGGTCATCGTAGGATGACCCTGGGTTTTCGGCATAATAAAATAATTATTCATCAGAAATATCAATAATATATTTTTTTATATTTTTATGATGTAAAATGAACGAATTTATTATTTATTTTTAAAAATTTCATATTTTAATTTTCCCGTAAAAATTATGAAAGGTCATCGTAGGATGACCCTGGGTTTTCGGCATAATAAAATAATTATTCATCAGAAATATCAATAATATATTTTTTTAATATTTTTATGATGTAAAATGAACGAATTTATTATTTTTTTTAAAACATTTCATTTTTTAATTATACCAAAAAAATTATGAAAGGTCATCGTAGGATGACCCTAAATTTTCGGCATAAAATAATAATTTTTAGTAAGAAATATGAATAATATATTTTTTTAATATTTTTATCATGTAAAATGAACGAATTTATTATTATTTTTAAAACATTTCATTTTTTAATTTTACCAAAAAAATTATGAAAGGTCATCGTAGGATGACCCTAGGTTTTCGGCATAAAAAAATAATTATTCATCAGAAATATCAATAATATATTTTTTTAATATTTTTATGATGTAAAATGAACGAATTTATTATTTATTTTTAAAAATTTCATATTTTAATTTTCCCGTAAAAATTATGAAAGGTCATCGTAGGATGACCCTGGGTTTTCGGCATAATAAAATAATTATTCATCAGAAATATCAATAATATATTTTTTTTAATATTTTTATGATGTAAAATGAACGAATTTATTATTTTTTTTAAAACATTTCATTTTTTAATTTTACCAAAAAATTTATGAAAGGTCATCGTAGGATGACCCTAGGTTTTCGGCATAAAAAAATATATATACATCAGAAATATCAATAATATAATTTTTTAATATTTTTATGATGTAAAATGAACGAATTTATTATTTTTTTTAAAACATTTCATTTTTTAATTTTACCAAAAAAATTATGAAAGGTCATCGTAGGATGACCCTGGGTTTTCGGCATAATAAAATAATTATTCATCAGAAATATCAATAATATATTTTTTTAATATTTTTATGATGTAAAATGAACGAATTTATTATTTTTTTTAAAACATTTCATTTTTTAATTTTACCAAAAAAATTATGAAAGGTCATCGTAGGATGACCCTAAATTTTCGGCATAAAATAATAATTTTTAGTAAGAAATATGAATAATATATTTTTTTAATATTTTTATGATGTAAAATGAACGAATTTATTATTATTTTTAAAACATTTCATTTTTTAATTTTACCAAAAAAATTATGAAAGGTCATCGTAGGATGACCCTAGGTTTTCGGCATAAAAAAATATATATACATCAGAAATATCAATAATATATTTTTTTAATATTTTTATGATGTAAAATGAACGAATTTATTATTTTTTTTAAAACATTTCATTTTTTAATTTTACCAAAAAAATTATGAAAGGTCATCGTAGGATGACCCTGGGTTTTCGGCATAATAAAATAATTATTCATCAGAAATATCAATAATATATTTTTTTATATTTTTATGATGTAAAATGAACGAATTTATTATTTATTTTTAAAAATTTCATATTTTAATTTTCCCTTAAAAATAATGAAAGGTCATCGTAGGATGACCCTGGGTTTTCGGCATAATAAAATAATTATTCATCAGTAATATCAATAATATATTTTTTTAATATTTTTATGATGTAAAATGAACGAATTTATTATTTTTTTTAAAACATTTCATTTTTTAATTTTACCAAAAAAATTATGAAAGGTCATCGTAGGATGACCCTGGGTTTTCGGCATAATAAAATAATTATTCATCAGAAATATCAATAATATATTTTTTTAATATTTTTATGATGTAAAATGAACGAATTTATTATTTTTTTTAAAACATTTCATTTTTTAATTTTACCAAAAAAATTATGAAAGGTCATCCTAGGATGACCCTAAAGTTTCGGCATAAAAAAATAATTTTTAGTAAGAAATATGAATAATATATTTTTTTAATATTTTTATGATGTAAAATGAACGAATTTATTATTATTTTTAAAACATTTCATTTTTTAATTTTACCAAAAAAATTATGAAAGGTCATCGTAGGATGACCCTAGGTTTTCGGCATAAAAAAATAATTATTCATCAGAAATATCAATAATATATTTTTTTATATTTTTATGATGTAAAATGAACGAATTTATTATTTATTTTTAAAAATTTCATATTTTAATTTTCCCGTAAAAATTATGAAAGGTCATCGTAGGATGACCCTGGGTTTTCGGCATAATAAAATAATTATTCATCAGAAATATCAATAATATATTTTTTTTAATATTTTTATGATGTAAAATGAACGAATTTATTATTTTTTTTAAAACATTTCATTTTTTAATTTTACCAAAAAATTTATGAAAGGTCATCGTAGGATGACCCTAGGTTTTCGGTATAAAAAAATATATATACATCAGAAATATCAATAATATAATTTTTTAATATTTTTATGATGTAAAATGAACGAATTTATTATTTTTTTTAAAACATTTCATTTTTTAATTTTACCAAAAAAATTATGAAAGGTCATCGTAGGATGACCCTGGGTTTTCGGCATAATAAAATAATTATTCATCAGAAATATCAATAATATATTTTTTTAATATTTTTATGATGTAAAATGAACGAATTTATTATTTTTTTTAAAACATTTCATTTTTTAATTTTACCAAAAAAATTATGAAAGGTCATCGTAGGATGACCCTAAATTTTCGGCATAAAATAATAATTTTTAGTAAGAAATATGAATAATATATTTTTTTAATATTTTTATGATGTAAAATGAACGAATTTATTATTATTTTTAAAACATTTCATTTTTTAATTTTACCAAAAAAATTATGAAAGGTCATCGTAGGATGACCCAAGGTTTTCGGCATAAAAAAATATATATACATCAGAAATATCAATAATATATTTTTTTAATATTTTTATGATGTAAAATGAACGAATTTATTATTTTTTTTAAAACATTTCATTTTTTAATTTTACCAAAAAAATTATGAAAGGTCATCGTAGGATGACCCTGGGTTTTCGGCATAATAAAATAATTATTCATCAGAAATATCAATAATATATTTTTTTAATATTTTTATGATGTAAAATGAACGAATTTATTATTTTTTTTAAAACATTTCATTTTTTAATTTTACCAAAAAAATTATGAAAGGTCATCGTAGGATGACCCTAAATTTTCGGCATAAAATAATAATTTTTAGTAAGAAATATGAATAATATATTTTTTTAATATTTTTATCATGTAAAATGAACGAATTTATTATTATTTTTAAAACATTTCATTTTTTAATTTTACCAAAAAAATTATGAAAGGTCATCGTAGGATGACCCTAGGTTTTCGGCATAAAAAAATAATTATTCATCAGAAATATCAATGATATATTTTTTTATATTTTTATGATGTAAAATGAACGAATTTATTATTTATTTTTAAAAATTTCATATTTTAATTTTCCCGTAAAAATTATGAAAGGTCATCGTAGGATGACCCTGGGTTTTCGGCATAATAAAATAATTATTCATCAGAAATATCAATAATATATTTTTTTAATATTTTTATGATGTAAAATGAACGAATTTATTATTTTTTTTAAAACATTTCATTTTTTAATTTTACCAAAAAAATTATGAAGGGCATCGTAGGATGACCCTGGGTTTTCGGCATAATAAAATAATTATTCATCAGAAATATCAATAATATATTTTTTTAATATTTTTATGATGTAAAATGAACGAATTTATTATTTTTTTTAAAACATTTCATTTTTTAATTTTACCAAAAAAATTATGAAAGGTCATCGTAGGATGACCCTGGGTTTTCGGCATAATAAAATAATTATTCATCAGAAATATAAATAATATATTTTTTTAATATTTTTATGATGTAAAATGAACGAATTTATTATTTTTTTTAAAACATTTCATTTTTTAATTTTACCAAAAAAATTATGAAAGGTCATCGTAGGATGACCCTAAATTTTCGGCATAAAATAATAATTTTTAGTAAGAAATATGAATAATATATTTTTTTAATATTTTTATCATGTAAAATGAACGAATTTATTATTATTTTTAAAACATTTCATTTTTTAATTTTACCAAAAAAATTATGAAAGGTCATCGTAGGATGACCCTAGGTTTTCGGCATAAAAAAATAATTATTCATCAGAAATATCAATAATATATTTTTTTATATTTTTATGATGTAAAATGAACGAATTTATTATTTATTTTTAAAAATTTCATATTTTAATTTTCCCGTAAAAATTATGAAAGGTCATCGTAGGATGACCCTGGGTTTTCGGCATAATAAAATAATTATTCATCAGAAATATCAATAATATATTTTTTTTAATATTTTTATGATGTAAAATGAACGAATTTATTATTTTTTTTAAAACATTTCATTTTTTAATTTTACCAAAAAATTTATGAAAGGTCATCGTAGGATGACCCTAGGTTTTCGGCATAAAAAAATATATATACATCAGAAATATCAATAATATAATTTTTTAATATTTTTATGATGTAAAATGAACGAATTTATTATTTTTTTTAAAACATTTCATTTTTTAATTTTACCAAAAAAATTATGAAAGGTCATCGTAGGATGACCCTGGGTTTTCGGCATAATAAAATAATTATTCATCAGAAATATCAATAATATATTTTTTTAATATTTTTATGATGTAAAATGAACGAATTTATTATTTTTTTTAAAACATTTCATTTTTTAATTTTACCAAAAAAATTATGAAAGGTCATCGTAGGATGACCCTAAATTTTCGGCATAAAAAAATATATATACATCAGAAATATCAATAATATATTTTTTTAATATTTTTATGATGTAAAATGAACGAATTTATTATTTTTTTTAAAACATTTCATTTTTTAATTTTCCCTTAAAAATAATGAAAGGTCATCGTAGGATGACCCTGGGTTTTCGGCATAATAAAATAATTATTCATCAGTAATATCAATAATATATTTTTTTAATATTTTTATGATGTAAAATGAACGAATTTATTATTTTTTTTAAAACATTTCATTTTTTAATTTTACCAAAAAAATTATGAAAGGTCATCGTAGGATGACCCTGGGTTTTCGGCATAATAAAATAATTATTCATCAGAAATATCAATAATATATTTTTTTAATATTTTTATGATGTAAAATGAACGAATTTATTATTTTTTTTAAAACATTTCATTTTTTAATTTTACCAAAAAAATTATGAAAGGTCATCGTAGGATGACCCTAAATTTTCGGCATAAAATAATAATTTTTAGTAAGAAATATGAATAATATATTTTTTTAATATTTTTATGATGTAAAATGAACGAATTTATTATTATTTTTAAAACATTTCATTTTTTAATTTTACCAAAAAAATTATGAAAGGTCATCGTAGGATGACCCTAAATTTTCGGCATAAAATAATAATTTTTAGTAAGAAATATGAATAATATATTTTTTTAATATTTTTATCATGTAAAATGAACGAATTTATTATTATTTTTAAAACATTTCATTTTTTAATTTTACCAAAAAAATTATGAAAGGTCATCGTAGGATGACCCTAGGTTTTCGGCATAAAAAAATAATTATTCATCAGAAATATCAATAATATATTTTTTTATATTTTTATGATGTAAAATGAACGAATTTATTATTTATTTTTAAAAATTTCATATTTTAATTTTCCCGTAAAAATTATGAAAGGTCATCGTAGGATGACCCTGGGTTTTCGGCATAATAAAATAATTATTCATCAGAAATATCAATAATATATTTTTTTAATATTTTTATGATGTAAAATGAACGAATTTATTATTTTTTTTAAAACATTTCATTTTTTAATTTTACCAAAAAAATTATGAAAGGTCATCGTAGGATGACCCTGTGTTTTCGGCATAATAAAATAATTATTCATCAGAAATATCAATAATATATTTTTTTAATATTTTTATGATGTAAAATGAACGAATTTATTATTTTTTTTAAAACATTTCATTTTTTAATTTTACCAAAAAATTTATGAAAGGTCATCGTAGGATGACCCTAGGTTTTCGGCATAAAAAAATATATATACATCAGAAATATCAATAATATATTTTTTTAATATTTTTATGATGTAAAATGAACGAATTTATTATTTTTTTTAAAACATTTCATTTTTTAATTTTACCAAAAAAATTATGAAAGGTCATCGTAGGATGACCCTGGGTTTTCGGCATAATAAAATAATTATTCATCAGAAATATAAATAATATATTTTTTTAATATTTTTATGATGTAAAATGAACGAATTTATTATTTTTTTTAAAACATTTCATTTTTTAATTTTACCAAAAAAATTATGAAAGGTCATCGTAGGATGACCCTAAATTTTCGGCATAAAATAATAATTTTTAGTAAGAAATATGAATAATATATTTTTTTAATATTTTTATCATGTAAAATGAACGAATTTATTATTATTTTTAAAACATTTCATTTTTTAATTTTACCAAAAAAATTATGAAAGGTAATCGTAGGATGACCCTAGGTTTTCGGCATAAAAAAATAATTATTCATCAGAAATATCAATAATATATTTTTTTAATATTTTTATGATGTAAAATGAACGAATTTATTATTTATTTTTAAAAATTTCATATTTTAATTTTCCCGTAAAAATTATGAAAGGTCATCGTAGGATGACCCTAGGTTTTCGGCATAATAAAATAATTATTCATCAGAAATATCAATAATATATTTTTTTTAATATTTTTATGATGTAAAATGAACGAATTTATTATTTTTTTTAAAACATTTCATTTTTTAATTTTACCAAAAAATTTATGAAAGGTCATCGTAGGATGACCCTAGGTTTTCGGCATAAAAAAATATATATACATCAGAAATATCAATAATATAATTTTTTAATATTTTTATGATGTAAAATGAACGAATTTATTATTTTTTTTAAAACATTTCATTTTTTAATTTTACCAAAAAAATTATGAAAGGTCATCGTAGGATGACCCTGGGTTTTCGGCATAATAAAATAATTATTCATCAGAAATATCAATAATATATTTTTTTAATATTTTTATGATGTAAAATGAACGAATTTATTATTTTTTTTAAAACATTTCATTTTTTAATTTTACCAAAAAAATTATGAAAGGTCATCGTAGGATGACCCTGGGTTTTCGGCATAATAAAATAATTATTCATCAGAAATATCAATAATATATTTTTTTAATATTTTTATGATGTAAAATGAACGAATTTATTATTTTTTTTAAAACATTTCATTTTTTAATTTTACCAAAAAAATTATGAAAGGTCATCGTAGGATGACCCTAAATTTTCGGCATAAAATAATAATTTTTAGTAAGAAATATGAATAATATATTTTTTTAATATTTTTATGATGTAAAATGAACGAATTTATTATTATTTTTAAAACATTTCATTTTTTAATTTTACCAAAAAAATTATGAAAGGTCATCGTAGGATGACCCTAAATTTTCGGCATAAAATAATAATTTTTAGTAAGAAATATGAATAATATATTTTTTTAATATTTTTATCATGTAAAATGAACGAATTTATTATTATTTTTAAAACATTTCATTTTTTAATTTTACCAAAAAAATTATGAAAGGTCATCGTAGGATGACCCTAGGTTTTCGGCATAAAAAAATAATTATTCATCAGAAATATCAATAATATATTTTTTTATATTTTTATGATGTAAAATGAACGAATTTATTATTTATTTTTAAAAATTTCATATTTTAATTTTCCCGTAAAAATTATGAAAGGTCATCGTAGGATGACCCTGGGTTTTCGGCATAATAAAATAATTATTCATCAGAAATATCAATAATATATTTTTTTAATATTTTTATGATGTAAAATGAACGAATTTATTATTTTTTTTAAAACATTTCATTTTTTAATTTTACCAAAAAAATTATGAAAGGTCATCGTAGGATGACCCTGTGTTTTCGGCATAATAAAATAATTATTCATCAGAAATATCAATAATATATTTTTTTAATATTTTTATGATGTAAAATGAACGAATTTATTATTTTTTTTAAAACATTTCATTTTTTAATTTTACCAAAAAATTTATGAAAGGTCATCGTAGGATGACCCTAGGTTTTCGGCATAAAAAAATATATATACATCAGAAATATCAATAATATATTTTTTTAATATTTTTATGATGTAAAATGAACGAATTTATTATTTTTTTTAAAACATTTCATTTTTTAATTTTACCAAAAAAATTATGAAAGGTCATCGTAGGATGACCCTGGGTTTTCGGCATAATAAAATAATTATTCATCAGAAATATAAATAATATATTTTTTTAATATTTTTATGATGTAAAATGAACGAATTTATTATTTTTTTTAAAACATTTCATTTTTTAATTTTACCAAAAAAATTATGAAAGGTCATCGTAGGATGACCCTAAATTTTCGGCATAAAATAATAATTTTTAGTAAGAAATATGAATAATATATTTTTTTAATATTTTTATCATGTAAAATGAACGAATTTATTATTATTTTTAAAACATTTCATTTTTTAATTTTACCAAAAAAATTATGAAAGGTAATCGTAGGATGACCCTAGGTTTTCGGCATAAAAAAATAATTATTCATCAGAAATATCAATAATATATTTTTTTAATATTTTTATGATGTAAAATGAACGAATTTATTATTTATTTTTAAAAATTTCATATTTTAATTTTCCCGTAAAAATTATGAAAGGTCATCGTAGGATGACCCTAGGTTTTCGGCATAATAAAATAATTATTCATCAGAAATATCAATAATATATTTTTTTTAATATTTTTATGATGTAAAATGAACGAATTTATTATTTTTTTTAAAACATTTCATTTTTTAATTTTACCAAAAAATTTATGAAAGGTCATCGTAGGATGACCCTAGGTTTTCGGCATAAAAAAATATATATACATCAGAAATATCAATAATATAATTTTTTAATATTTTTATGATGTAAAATGAACGAATTTATTATTTTTTTTAAAACATTTCATTTTTTAATTTTACCAAAAAAATTATGAAAGGTCATCGTAGGATGACCCTGGGTTTTCGGCATAATAAAATAATTATTCATCAGAAATATCAATAATATATTTTTTTAATATTTTTATGATGTAAAATGAACGAATTTATTATTTTTTTTAAAACATTTCATTTTTTAATTTTACCAAAAAAATTATGAAAGGTCATCGTAGGATGACCCTAAATTTTCGGCATAAAATAATAATTTTTAGTAAGAAATATGAATAATATATTTTTTTAATATTTTTATGATGTAAAATGAACGAATTTATTATTATTTTTAAAACATTTCATTTTTTAATTTTACCAAAAAAATTATGAAAGGTCATCGTAGGATGACCCTAGGTTTTCGGCATAAAAAAATATATATACATCAGAAATATCAATAATATATTTTTTTAATATTTTTATGATGTAAAATGAACGAATTTATTATTTTTTTTAAAACATTTCATTTTTTAATTTTACCAAAACAATTATGAAAGGTCATCGTAGGATGACCCTAAATTTTCGGCATAAAATAATAATTTTTAGTAAGAAATATGAATAATATATTTTTTTAATATTTTTATGATGTAAAATGAACGAATTTATTATTATTTTTAAAACATTTCATTTTTTAATTTTACCAAAAAAATTATGAAAGGTCATCGTAGGATGACCCTAGGTTTTCGGCATAAAAAAATAATTATTCATCAGAAATATCAATAATATATTTTTTTATATTTTTATGATGTAAAATGAACGAATTTATTATTTATTTTTAAAAATTTCATATTTTAATTTTCCCGTGAAAATTATGAAAGGTCATCGTGGGATGACCCTAGGTTTTGGGCATAAAAAAATAACTATTCATAAGAAATATCAATAATATATTTTTTTATATTTTTATGATGTAAAATGAACGAATTTATTATTTTTTTTAAAAAATTTCATTTTTTTATTTTCCCAAAAAAATTATGAAAGGTCATCGTAGGATGACCCTAGATTTTCGGCATAAAAAAATAATTATTCATCAGAAATATCAATAATATATTTTTTTAATATTTTTATGATGTAAAATGAACGAATTTATTATTTTTTTTAAAACATTTCATTTTTTAATTTTACCAAAAAAATTATGAAAGGTCATCGTAGGATGACCCAAGGTTTTCGGCATAAAAAAATATATATACATCAGAAATATCAATAATATATTTTTTTAATATTTTTATGATGTAAAATGAACGAATTTATTATTTTTTTTAAAACATTTCATTTTTTAATTTTACCAAAAAAATTATGAAAGGTCATCGTAGGATGACCCTGGGTTTTCGGCATAATAAAATAATTATTCATCAGAAATATCAATAATATATTTTTTTAATATTTTTATGATGTAAAATGAACGAATTTATTATTTTTTTTAAAACATTTCATTTTTTAATTTTACCAAAAAAATTATGAAAGGTCATCGTAGGATGACCCTAAATTTTCGGCATAAAATAATAATTTTTAGTAAGAAATATGAATAATATATTTTTTTAATATTTTTATCATGTAAAATGAACGAATTTATTATTATTTTTAAAACATTTCATTTTTTAATTTTACCAAAAAAATTATGAAAGGTCATCGTAGGATGACCCTAGGTTTTCGGCATAAAAAAATAATTATTCATCAGAAATATCAATGATATATTTTTTTATATTTTTATGATGTAAAATGAACGAATTTATTATTTATTTTTAAAAATTTCATATTTTAATTTTCCCGTAAAAATTATGAAAGGTCATCGTAGGATGACCCTGGGTTTTCGGCATAATAAAATAATTATTCATCAGAAATATCAATAATATATTTTTTTAATATTTTTATGATGTAAAATGAACGAATTTATTATTTTTTTTAAAACATTTCATTTTTTAATTTTACCAAAAAAATTATGAAGGGCATCGTAGGATGACCCTGGGTTTTCGGCATAATAAAATAATTATTCATCAGAAATATCAATAATATATTTTTTTAATATTTTTATGATGTAAAATGAACGAATTTATTATTTTTTTTAAAACATTTCATTTTTTAATTTTACCAAAAAAATTATGAAAGGTCATCGTAGGATGACCCTGGGTTTTCGGCATAATAAAATAATTATTCATCAGAAATATAAATAATATATTTTTTTAATATTTTTATGATGTAAAATGAACGAATTTATTATTTTTTTTAAAACATTTCATTTTTTAATTTTACCAAAAAAATTATGAAAGGTCATCGTAGGATGACCCTAAATTTTCGGCATAAAATAATAATTTTTAGTAAGAAATATGAATAATATATTTTTTTAATATTTTTATCATGTAAAATGAACGAATTTATTATTATTTTTAAAACATTTCATTTTTTAATTTTACCAAAAAAATTATGAAAGGTAATCGTAGGATGACCCTAGGTTTTCGGCATAAAAAAATAATTATTCATCAGAAATATCAATAATATATTTTTTTAATATTTTTATGATGTAAAATGAACGAATTTATTATTTATTTTTAAAAATTTCATATTTTAATTTTCCCGTAAAAATTATGAAAGGTCATCGTAGGATGACCCTAGGTTTTCGGCATAATAAAATAATTATTCATCAGAAATATCAATAATATATTTTTTTTAATATTTTTATGATGTAAAATGAACGAATTTATTATTTTTTTTAAAACATTTCATTTTTTAATTTTACCAAAAAATTTATGAAAGGTCATCGTAGGATGACCCTAGGTTTTCGGCATAAAAAAATATATATACATCAGAAATATCAATAATATAATTTTTTAATATTTTTATGATGTAAAATGAACGAATTTATTATTTTTTTTAAAACATTTCATTTTTTAATTTTACCAAAAAAATTATGAAAGGTCATCGTAGGATGACCCTGGGTTTTCGGCATAATAAAATAATTATTCATCAGAAATATCAATAATATATTTTTTTAATATTTTTATGATGTAAAATGAACGAATTTATTATTTTTTTTAAAACATTTCATTTTTTAATTTTACCAAAAAAATTATGAAAGGTCATCGTAGGATGACCCTAAATTTTCGGCATAAAATAATAATTTTTAGTAAGAAATATGAATAATATATTTTTTTAATATTTTTATGATGTAAAATGAACGAATTTATTATTATTTTTAAAACATTTCATTTTTTAATTTTACCAAAAAAATTATGAAAGGTCATCGTAGGATGACCCTAGGTTTTCGGCATAAAAAAATATATATACATCAGAAATATCAATAATATATTTTTTTAATATTTTTATGATGTAAAATGAACGAATTTATTATTTTTTTTAAAACATTTCATTTTTTAATTTTACCAAAACAATTATGAAAGGTCATCGTAGGATGACCCTAAATTTTCGTCATAAAATAATAATTTTTAGTAAGAAATATGAATAATATATTTTTTTAATATTTTTATCATGTAAAATGAACGAATTTATTATTATTTTTAAAACATTTCATTTTTTAATTTTACCAAAAAAATTATGAAAGGTAATCGTAGGATGACCCTAGGTTTTCGGCATAAAAAAATAATTATTCATCAGAAATATCAATAATATATTTTTTTAATATTTTTATGATGTAAAATGAACGAATTTATTATTTATTTTTAAAAATTTCATATTTTAATTTTCCCGTAAAAATTATGAAAGGTCATCGTAGGATGACCCTAGGTTTTCGGCATAATAAAATAATTATTCATCAGAAATATCAATAATATATTTTTTTTAATATTTTTATGATGTAAAATGAACGAATTTATTATTTTTTTTAAAACATTTCATTTTTTAATTTTACCAAAAAATTTATGAAAGGTCATCGTAGGATGACCCTAGGTTTTCGGCATAAAAAAATATATATACATCAGAAATATCAATAATATAATTTTTTAATATTTTTATGATGTAAAATGAACGAATTTATTATTTTTTTTAAAACATTTCATTTTTTAATTTTACCAAAAAAATTATGAAAGGTCATCGTAGGATGACCCTGGGTTTTCGGCATAATAAAATAATTATTCATCAGAAATATCAATAATATATTTTTTTAATATTTTTATGATGAAAAATGAACGAATTTATTATTTTTTTTAAAACATTTCATTTTTTAATTTTACCAAAAAAATTATGAAAGGTCATCGTAGGATGACCCTAAATTTTCGGCATAAAATAATAATTTTTAGTAAGAAATATGAATAATATATTTTTTTAATATTTTTATGATGTAAAATGAACGAATTTATTATTATTTTTAAAACATTTCATTTTTTAATTTTACCAAAAAAATTATGAAAGGTCATCGTAGGATGACCCTAGGTTTTCGGCATAAAAAAATATATATACATCAGAAATATCAATAATATATTTTTTTAATATTTTTATGATGTAAAATGAACGAATTTATTATTTTTTTTAAAACATTTCATTTTTTAATTTTACCAAAACAATTATGAAAGGTCATCGTAGGATGACCCTAAATTTTCGGCATAAAATAATAATTTTTAGTAAGAAATATGAATAATATATTTTTTTAATATTTTTATGATGTAAAATGAACGAATTTATTATTATTTTTAAAACATTTCATTTTTTAATTTTACCAAAAAAATTATGAAAGGTCATCGTAGGATGACCCTAGGTTTTCGGCATAAAAAAATAATTATTCATCAGAAATATCAATAATATATTTTTTTATATTTTTATGATGTAAAATGAACGAATTTATTATTTTTTTTAAAAAATTTCATTTTTTTATTTTCCCAAAAAAATTATGAAAGGTCATCGTAGGATGACCCTAGATTTTCGGCATAAAAAAATAATTATTCATCAGAAATATCAATAATATATTTTTTTAATATTTTTATGATGTAAAATGAACGAATTTATTATTTATTTTTAAAAATTTCATATTTTAATTTTCCCGTAAAAATTATGAAAGGTTATCGTAGGATGACCCTAGGTTTTCGGCATAATAAAATAATTATTCATCAGAAATATCAATAATATATTTTTTTAATATTTTTATGATGTAAAATGAACGAATTTATTATTTTTTTTAAAACATTTCATTTTTTAATTTTACCAAAAAAATTATGAAAGGTCATCGTAGGATGACCCAAGGTTTTCGGCATAAAAAAATATATATACATCAGAAATATCAATAATATATTTTTTTAATATTTTTATGATGTAAAATGAACGAATTTATTATTTTTTTTAAAACATTTCATTTTTTAATTTTACCAAAAAAATTATGAAAGGTCATCGTAGGATGACCCTGGGTTTTCGGCATAATAAAATAATTATTCATCAGAAATATCAATAATATATTTTTTTAATATTTTTATGATGTAAAATGAACGAATTTATTATTTTTTTTAAAACATTTCATTTTTTAATTTTACCAAAAAAATTATGAAAGGTCATCGTAGGATGACCCTAAATTTTCGGCATAAAATAATAATTTTTAGTAAGAAATATGAATAATATATTTTTTTAATATTTTTATCATGTAAAATGAACGAATTTATTATTATTTTTAAAACATTTCATTTTTTAATTTTACCAAAAAAATTATGAAAGGTCATCGTAGGATGACCCTAGGTTTTCGGCATAAAAAAATAATTATTCATCAGAAATATCAATGATATATTTTTTTATATTTTTATGATGTAAAATGAACGAATTTATTATTTATTTTTAAAAATTTCATATTTTAATTTTCCCGTAAAAATTATGAAAGGTCATCGTAGGATGACCCTGGGTTTTCGGCATAATAAAATAATTATTCATCAGAAATATCAATAATATATTTTTTTAATATTTTTATGATGTAAAATGAACGAATTTATTATTTTTTTTAAAACATTTCATTTTTTAATTTTACCAAAAAAATTATGAAGGGCATCGTAGGATGACCCTGGGTTTTCGGCATAATAAAATAATTATTCATCAGAAATATCAATAATATATTTTTTTAATATTTTTATGATGTAAAATGAACGAATTTATTATTTTTTTTAAAACATTTAATTTTTTAATTTTACCAAAAAATTTATGAAAGGTCATCGTAGGATGACCCTAGGTTTTCGGCATAAAAAAATATATATACATCAGAAATATCAATAATATATTTTTTTAATATTTTTATGATGTAAAATGAACGAATTTATTATTTTTTTTAAAACATTTCATTTTTTAATTTTACCAAAAAAATTATGAAAGGTCATCGTAGGATGACCCTGGGTTTTCGGCATAATAAAATAATTATTCATCAGAAATATCAATAATATATTTTTTTAATATTTTTATGATGTAAAATGAACGAATTTATTATTTTTTTTAAAACATTTCATTTTTTAATTTTACCAAAACAATTATGAAAGGTCATCGTAGGATGACCCTAAATTTTCGGCATAAAATAATAATTTTTAGTAAGAAATATGAATAATATATTTTTTTAATATTTTTATGATGTAAAATGAACGAATTTATTATTATTTTTAAAACATTTCATTTTTTAATTTTACCA
This sequence comes from Labia minor, assembly GCA_963082975.1. Classification (NCBI taxonomy): domain Eukaryota; kingdom Metazoa; phylum Arthropoda; class Insecta; order Dermaptera; family Spongiphoridae; genus Labia; species Labia minor. The sequence goes on from OY720347.1 coordinate 66,764,640, forward strand.
AAAAAATTATGAAAGGTCATCGTAGGATGACCCTAGGTTTTCGGCATAAAAAAATAATTATTCATCAGAAATATCAATAATATATTTTTTTATATTTTTATGATGTAAAATGAACGAATTTATTATTTATTTTTAAAAATTTCATATTTTAATTTTCCCGTGAAAATTATGAAAGGTCATCGTGGGATGACCCTAGGTTTTGGGCATAAAAAAATAACTATTCATAAGAAATATCAATAATATATTTTTTTATATTTTTATGATGTAAAATGAACGAATTTATTATTTTTTTTAAAAAATTTCATTTTTTTATTTTCCCAAAAAAATTATGAAAGGTCATCGTAGGATGACCCTAGATTTTCGGCATAAAAAAATAATTATTCATCAGAAATATCAATAATATATTTTTTTAATATTTTTATGATGTAAAATGAACGAATTTATTATTTATTTTTAAAAATTTCATATTTTAATTTTCCCGTAAAAATTATGAAAGGTTATCGTAGGATGACCCTAGGTTTTCGGCATAATAAAATAATTATTCATCAGAAATATCAATAATATATTTTTTTAATATTTTTATGATGTAAAATGAACGAATTTATTATTTTTTTTAAAACATTTCATTTTTTAATTTTACCAAAAAAATTATGAAAGGTCATCGTAGGATGACCCAAGGTTTTCGGCATAAAAAAATATATATACATCAGAAATATCAATAATATATTTTTTTAATATTTTTATGATGTAAAATGAACGAATTTATTATTTTTTTTAAAACATTTCATTTTTTAATTTTACCAAAAAAATTATGAAAGGTCATCGTAGGATGACCCTGGGTTTTCGGCATAATAAAATAATTATTCATCAGAAATATCAATAATATATTTTTTTAATATTTTTATGATGTAAAATGAACGAATTTATTATTTTTTTTAAAACATTTCATTTTTTAATTTTACCAAAAAAATTATGAAAGGTCATCGTAGGATGACCCTAAATTTTCGGCATAAAATAATAATTTTTAGTAAGAAATATGAATAATATATTTTTTTAATATTTTTATCATGTAAAATGAACGAATTTATTATTATTTTTAAAACATTTCATTTTTTAATTTTACCAAAAAAATTATGAAAGGTCATCGTAGGATGACCCTAGGTTTTCGGCATAAAAAAATAATTATTCATCAGAAATATCAATGATATATTTTTTTATATTTTTATGATGTAAAATGAACGAATTTATTATTTATTTTTAAAAATTTCATATTTTAATTTTCCCGTAAAAATTATGAAAGGTCATCGTAGGATGACCCTGGGTTTTCGGCATAATAAAATAATTATTCATCAGAAATATCAATAATATATTTTTTTAATATTTTTATGATGTAAAATGAACGAATTTATTATTTTTTTTAAAACATTTCATTTTTTAATTTTACCAAAAAAATTATGAAGGGCATCGTAGGATGACCCTGGGTTTTCGGCATAATAAAATAATTATTCATCAGAAATATCAATAATATATTTTTTTAATATTTTTATGATGTAAAATGAACGAATTTATTATTTTTTTTAAAACATTTCATTTTTTAATTTTACCAAAAAAATTATGAAAGGTCATCGTAGGATGACCCTGGGTTTTCGGCATAATAAAATAATTATTCATCAGAAATATAAATAATATATTTTTTTAATATTTTTATGATGTAAAATGAACGAATTTATTATTTTTTTTAAAACATTTCATTTTTTAATTTTACCAAAAAAATTATGAAAGGTCATCGTAGGATGACCCTAAATTTTCGGCATAAAATAATAATTTTTAGTAAGAAATATGAATAATATATTTTTTTAATATTTTTATCATGTAAAATGAACGAATTTATTATTATTTTTAAAACATTTCATTTTTTAATTTTACCAAAAAAATTATGAAAGGTAATCGTAGGATGACCCTAGGTTTTCGGCATAAAAAAATAATTATTCATCAGAAATATCAATAATATATTTTTTTAATATTTTTATGATGTAAAATGAACGAATTTATTATTTATTTTTAAAAATTTCATATTTTAATTTTCCCGTAAAAATTATGAAAGGTCATCGTAGGATGACCCTAGGTTTTCGGCATAATAAAATAATTATTCATCAGAAATATCAATAATATATTTTTTTTAATATTTTTATGATGTAAAATGAACGAATTTATTATTTTTTTTAAAACATTTCATTTTTTAATTTTACCAAAAAATTTATGAAAGGTCATCGTAGGATGACCCTAGGTTTTCGGCATAAAAAAATATATATACATCAGAAATATCAATAATATAATTTTTTAATATTTTTATGATGTAAAATGAACGAATTTATTATTTTTTTTAAAACATTTCATTTTTTAATTTTACCAAAAAAATTATGAAAGGTCATCGTAGGATGACCCTGGGTTTTCGGCATAATAAAATAATTATTCATCAGAAATATCAATAATATATTTTTTTAATATTTTTATGATGTAAAATGAACGAATTTATTATTTTTTTTAAAACATTTCATTTTTTAATTTTACCAAAAAAATTATGAAAGGTCATCGTAGGATGACCCTAAATTTTCGGCATAAAATAATAATTTTTAGTAAGAAATATGAATAATATATTTTTTTAATATTTTTATGATGTAAAATGAACGAATTTATTATTATTTTTAAAACATTTCATTTTTTAATTTTACCAAAAAAATTATGAAAGGTCATCGTAGGATGACCCTAGGTTTTCGGCATAAAAAAATATATATACATCAGAAATATCAATAATATATTTTTTTAATATTTTTATGATGTAAAATGAACGAATTTATTATTTTTTTTAAAACATTTCATTTTTTAATTTTACCAAAACAATTATGAAAGGTCATCGTAGGATGACCCTAAATTTTCGTCATAAAATAATAATTTTTAGTAAGAAATATGAATAATATATTTTTTTAATATTTTTATCATGTAAAATGAACGAATTTATTATTATTTTTAAAACATTTCATTTTTTAATTTTACCAAAAAAATTATGAAAGGTAATCGTAGGATGACCCTAGGTTTTCGGCATAAAAAAATAATTATTCATCAGAAATATCAATAATATATTTTTTTAATATTTTTATGATGTAAAATGAACGAATTTATTATTTATTTTTAAAAATTTCATATTTTAATTTTCCCGTAAAAATTATGAAAGGTCATCGTAGGATGACCCTAGGTTTTCGGCATAATAAAATAATTATTCATCAGAAATATCAATAATATATTTTTTTTAATATTTTTATGATGTAAAATGAACGAATTTATTATTTTTTTTAAAACATTTCATTTTTTAATTTTACCAAAAAATTTATGAAAGGTCATCGTAGGATGACCCTAGGTTTTCGGCATAAAAAAATATATATACATCAGAAATATCAATAATATAATTTTTTAATATTTTTATGATGTAAAATGAACGAATTTATTATTTTTTTTAAAACATTTCATTTTTTAATTTTACCAAAAAAATTATGAAAGGTCATCGTAGGATGACCCTGGGTTTTCGGCATAATAAAATAATTATTCATCAGAAATATCAATAATATATTTTTTTAATATTTTTATGATGAAAAATGAACGAATTTATTATTTTTTTTAAAACATTTCATTTTTTAATTTTACCAAAAAAATTATGAAAGGTCATCGTAGGATGACCCTAAATTTTCGGCATAAAATAATAATTTTTAGTAAGAAATATGAATAATATATTTTTTTAATATTTTTATGATGTAAAATGAACGAATTTATTATTATTTTTAAAACATTTCATTTTTTAATTTTACCAAAAAAATTATGAAAGGTCATCGTAGGATGACCCTAGGTTTTCGGCATAAAAAAATATATATACATCAGAAATATCAATAATATATTTTTTTAATATTTTTATGATGTAAAATGAACGAATTTATTATTTTTTTTAAAACATTTCATTTTTTAATTTTACCAAAACAATTATGAAAGGTCATCGTAGGATGACCCTAAATTTTCGGCATAAAATAATAATTTTTAGTAAGAAATATGAATAATATATTTTTTTAATATTTTTATGATGTAAAATGAACGAATTTATTATTATTTTTAAAACATTTCATTTTTTAATTTTACCAAAAAAATTATGAAAGGTCATCGTAGGATGACCCTAGGTTTTCGGCATAAAAAAATAATTATTCATCAGAAATATCAATAATATATTTTTTTATATTTTTATGATGTAAAATGAACGAATTTATTATTTTTTTTAAAAAATTTCATTTTTTTATTTTCCCAAAAAAATTATGAAAGGTCATCGTAGGATGACCCTAGATTTTCGGCATAAAAAAATAATTATTCATCAGAAATATCAATAATATATTTTTTTAATATTTTTATGATGTAAAATGAACGAATTTATTATTTTTTTTAAAACATTTCATTTTTTAATTTTACCAAAAAAATTATGAAAGGTCATCGTAGGATGACCCTGGGTTTTCGGCATAATAAAATAATTATTCATCAGAAATATCAATAATATATTTTTTTAATATTTTTATGATGTAAAATGAACGAATTTATTATTTTTTTTAAAACATTTCATTTTTTAATTTTACCAAAAAAATTATGAAAGGTCATCGTAGGATGACCCTAAATTTTCGGCATAAAATAATAATTTTTAGTAAGAAATATGAATAATATATTTTTTTAATATTTTTATCATGTAAAATGAACGAATTTATTATTATTTTTAAAACATTTCATTTTTTAATTTTACCAAAAAAATTATGAAAGGTCATCGTAGGATGACCCTAGGTTTTCGGCATAAAAAAATAATTATTCATCAGAAATATCAATGATATATTTTTTTATATTTTTATGATGTAAAATGAACGAATTTATTATTTATTTTTAAAAATTTCATATTTTAATTTTCCCGTAAAAATTATGAAAGGTCATCGTAGGATGACCCTGGGTTTTCGGCATAATAAAATAATTATTCATCAGAAATATCAATAATATATTTTTTTAATATTTTTATGATGTAAAATGAACGAATTTATTATTTTTTTTAAAACATTTCATTTTTTAATTTTACCAAAAAAATTATGAAGGGCATCGTAGGATGACCCTGGGTTTTCGGCATAATAAAATAATTATTCATCAGAAATATCAATAATATATTTTTTTAATATTTTTATGATGTAAAATGAACGAATTTATTATTTTTTTTAAAACATTTAATTTTTTAATTTTACCAAAAAATTTATGAAAGGTCATCGTAGGATGACCCTAGGTTTTCGGCATAAAAAAATATATATACATCAGAAATATCAATAATATATTTTTTTAATATTTTTATGATGTAAAATGAACGAATTTATTATTTTTTTTAAAACATTTCATTTTTTAATTTTACCAAAAAAATTATGAAAGGTCATCGTAGGATGACCCTGGGTTTTCGGCATAATAAAATAATTATTCATCAGAAATATCAATAATATATTTTTTTAATATTTTTATGATGTAAAATGAACGAATTTATTATTTTTTTTAAAACATTTCATTTTTTAATTTTACCAAAACAATTATGAAAGGTCATCGTAGGATGACCCTAAATTTTCGTCATAAAATAATAATTTTTAGTAAGAAATATGAATAATATATTTTTTTAATATTTTTATCATGTAAAATGAACGAATTTATTATTATTTTTAAAACATTTCATTTTTTAATTTTACCAAAAAAATTATGAAAGGTAATCGTAGGATGACCCTAGGTTTTCGGCATAAAAAAATAATTATTCATCAGAAATATCAATAATATATTTTTTTAATATTTTTATGATGTAAAATGAACGAATTTATTATTTATTTTTAAAAATTTCATATTTTAATTTTCCCGTAAAAATTATGAAAGGTCATCGTAGGATGACCCTAGGTTTTCGGCATAATAAAATAATTATTCATCAGAAATATCAATAATATATTTTTTTTAATATTTTTATGATGTAAAATGAACGAATTTATTATTTTTTTTAAAACATTTCATTTTTTAATTTTACCAAAAAATTTATGAAAGGTCATCGTAGGATGACCCTAGGTTTTCGGCATAAAAAAATATATATACATCAGAAATATCAATAATATAATTTTTTAATATTTTTATGATGTAAAATGAACGAATTTATTATTTTTTTTAAAACATTTCATTTTTTAATTTTACCAAAAAAATTATGAAAGGTCATCGTAGGATGACCCTGGGTTTTCGGCATAATAAAATAATTATTCATCAGAAATATCAATAATATATTTTTTTAATATTTTTATGATGAAAAATGAACGAATTTATTATTTTTTTTAAAACATTTCATTTTTTAATTTTACCAAAAAAATTATGAAAGGTCATCGTAGGATGACCCTAAATTTTCGGCATAAAATAATAATTTTTAGTAAGAAATATGAATAATATATTTTTTTAATATTTTTATGATGTAAAATGAACGAATTTATTATTATTTTTAAAACATTTCATTTTTTAATTTTACCAAAAAAATTATGAAAGGTCATCGTAGGATGACCCTAGGTTTTCGGCATAAAAAAATATATATACATCAGAAATATCAATAATATATTTTTTTAATATTTTTATGATGTAAAATGAACGAATTTATTATTTTTTTTAAAACATTTCATTTTTTAATTTTACCAAAACAATTATGAAAGGTCATCGTAGGATGACCCTAAATTTTCGGCATAAAATAATAATTTTTAGTAAGAAATATGAATAATATATTTTTTTAATATTTTTATGATGTAAAATGAACGAATTTATTATTATTTTTAAAACATTTCATTTTTTAATTTTACCAAAAAAATTATGAAAGGTCATCGTAGGATGACCCTAGGTTTTCGGCATAAAAAAATAATTATTCATCAGAAATATCAATAATATATTTTTTTATATTTTTATGATGTAAAATGAACGAATTTATTATTTTTTTTAAAAAATTTCATTTTTTTATTTTCCCAAAAAAATTATGAAAGGTCATCGTAGGATGACCCTAGATTTTCGGCATAAAAAAATAATTATTCATCAGAAATATCAATAATATATTTTTTTAATATTTTTATGATGTAAAATGAACGAATTTATTATTTATTTTTAAAAATTTCATATTTTAATTTTCCCGTAAAAATTATGAAAGGTTATCGTAGGATGACCCTAGGTTTTCGGCATAATAAAATAATTATTCATCAGAAATATCAATAATATATTTTTTTAATATTTTTATGATGTAAAATGAACGAATTTATTATTTTTTTTAAAACATTTCATTTTTTAATTTTACCAAAAAAATTATGAAAGGTCATCGTAGGATGACCCAAGGTTTTCGGCATAAAAAAATATATATACATCAGAAATATCAATAATATATTTTTTTAATATTTTTATGATGTAAAATGAACGAATTTATTATTTTTTTTAAAACATTTCATTTTTTAATTTTACCAAAAAAATTATGAAAGGTCATCGTAGGATGACCCTGGGTTTTCGGCATAATAAAATAATTATTCATCAGAAATATCAATAATATATTTTTTTAATATTTTTATGATGTAAAATGAACGAATTTATTATTTTTTTTAAAACATTTCATTTTTTAATTTTACCAAAAAAATTATGAAAGGTCATCGTAGGATGACCCTAAATTTTCGGCATAAAATAATAATTTTTAGTAAGAAATATGAATAATATATTTTTTTAATATTTTTATGATGTAAAATGAACGAATTTATTATTATTTTTAAAACATTTCATTTTTTAATTTTACCAAAAAAATTATGAAAGGTCATCGTAGGATGACCCTAGGTTTTCGGCATAAAAAAATATATATACATCAGAAATATCAATAATATATTTTTTTAATATTTTTATGATGTAAAATGAACGAATTTATTATTTTTTTTAAAACATTTCATTTTTTAATTTTACCAAAACAATTATGAAAGGTCATCGTAGGATGACCCTAAATTTTCGTCATAAAATAATAATTTTTAGTAAGAAATATGAATAATATATTTTTTTAATATTTTTATCATGTAAAATGAACGAATTTATTATTATTTTTAAAACATTTCATTTTTTAATTTTACCAAAAAAATTATGAAAGGTAATCGTAGGATGACCCTAGGTTTTCGGCATAAAAAAATAATTATTCATCAGAAATATCAATAATATATTTTTTTAATATTTTTATGATGTAAAATGAACGAATTTATTATTTATTTTTAAAAATTTCATATTTTAATTTTCCCGTAAAAATTATGAAAGGTCATCGTAGGATGACCCTAGGTTTTCGGCATAATAAAATAATTATTCATCAGAAATATCAATAATATATTTTTTTTAATATTTTTATGATGTAAAATGAACGAATTTATTATTTTTTTTAAAACATTTCATTTTTTAATTTTACCAAAAAATTTATGAAAGGTCATCGTAGGATGACCCTAGGTTTTCGGCATAAAAAAATATATATACATCAGAAATATCAATAATATAATTTTTTAATATTTTTATGATGTAAAATGAACGAATTTATTATTTTTTTTAAAACATTTCATTTTTTAATTTTACCAAAAAAATTATGAAAGGTCATCGTAGGATGACCCTGGGTTTTCGGCATAATAAAATAATTATTCATCAGAAATATCAATAATATATTTTTTTAATATTTTTATGATGAAAAATGAACGAATTTATTATTTTTTTTAAAACATTTCATTTTTTAATTTTACCAAAAAAATTATGAAAGGTCATCGTAGGATGACCCTAAATTTTCGGCATAAAATAATAATTTTTAGTAAGAAATATGAATAATATATTTTTTTAATATTTTTATGATGTAAAATGAACGAATTTATTATTATTTTTAAAACATTTCATTTTTTAATTTTACCAAAAAAATTATGAAAGGTCATCGTAGGATGACCCTAGGTTTTCGGCATAAAAAAATATATATACATCAGAAATATCAATAATATATTTTTTTAATATTTTTATGATGTAAAATGAACGAATTTATTATTTTTTTTAAAACATTTCATTTTTTAATTTTACCAAAACAATTATGAAAGGTCATCGTAGGATGACCCTAAATTTTCGGCATAAAATAATAATTTTTAGTAAGAAATATGAATAATATATTTTTTTAATATTTTTATGATGTAAAATGAACGAATTTATTATTATTTTTAAAACATTTCATTTTTTAATTTTACCAAAAAAATTATGAAAGGTCATCGTAGGATGACCCTAGGTTTTCGGCATAAAAAAATAATTATTCATCAGAAATATCAATAATATATTTTTTTATATTTTTATGATGTAAAATGAACGAATTTATTATTTTTTTTAAAAAATTTCATTTTTTTATTTTCCCAAAAAAATTATGAAAGGTCATCGTAGGATGACCCTAGATTTTCGGCATAAAAAAATAATTATTCATCAGAAATATCAATAATATATTTTTTTAATATTTTTATGATGTAAAATGAACGAATTTATTATTTATTTTTAAAAATTTCATATTTTAATTTTCCCGTAAAAATTATGAAAGGTTATCGTAGGATGACCCTAGGTTTTCGGCATAATAAAATAATTATTCATCAGAAATATCAATAATATATTTTTTTAATATTTTTATGATGTAAAATGAACGAATTTATTATTTTTTTTAAAACATTTCATTTTTTAATTTTACCAAAAAAATTATGAAAGGTCATCGTAGGATGACCCAAGGTTTTCGGCATAAAAAAATATATATACATCAGAAATATCAATAATATATTTTTTTAATATTTTTATGATGTAAAATGAACGAATTTATTATTTTTTTTAAAACATTTCATTTTTTAATTTTACCAAAAAAATTATGAAAGGTCATCGTAGGATGACCCTGGGTTTTCGGCATAATAAAATAATTATTCATCAGAAATATCAATAATATATTTTTTTAATATTTTTATGATGTAAAATGAACGAATTTATTATTTTTTTTAAAACATTTCATTTTTTAATTTTACCAAAAAAATTATGAAAGGTCATCGTAGGATGACCCTAAATTTTCGGCATAAAATAATAATTTTTAGTAAGAAATATGAATAATATATTTTTTTAATATTTTTATCATGTAAAATGAACGAATTTATTATTATTTTTAAAACATTTCATTTTTTAATTTTACCAAAAAAATTATGAAAGGTCATCGTAGGATGACCCTAGGTTTTCGGCATAAAAAAATAATTATTCATCAGAAATATCAATGATATATTTTTTTATATTTTTATGATGTAAAATGAACGAATTTATTATTTATTTTTAAAAATTTCATATTTTAATTTTCCCGTAAAAATTATGAAAGGTCATCGTAGGATGACCCTGGGTTTTCGGCATAATAAAATAATTATTCATCAGAAATATCAATAATATATTTTTTTAATATTTTTATGATGTAAAATGAACGAATTTATTATTTTTTTTAAAACATTTCATTTTTTAATTTTACCAAAAAAATTATGAAGGGCATCGTAGGATGACCCTGGGTTTTCGGCATAATAAAATAATTATTCATCAGAAATATCAATAATATATTTTTTTAATATTTTTATGATGTAAAATGAACGAATTTATTATTTTTTTTAAAACATTTAATTTTTTAATTTTACCAAAAAATTTATGAAAGGTCATCGTAGGATGACCCTAGGTTTTCGGCATAAAAAAATATATATACATCAGAAATATCAATAATATATTTTTTTAATATTTTTATGATGTAAAATGAACGAATTTATTATTTTTTTTAAAACATTTCATTTTTTAATTTTACCAAAAAAATTATGAAAGGTCATCGTAGGATGACCCTGGGTTTTCGGCATAATAAAATAATTATTCATCAGAAATATCAATAATATATTTTTTTAATATTTTTATGATGTAAAATGAACGAATTTATTATTTTTTTTAAAACATTTCATTTTTTAATTTTACCAAAACAATTATGAAAGGTCATCGTAGGATGACCCTGGGTTTTCGGCATAATAAAATAATTATTCATCAGAAATATCAATAATATATTTTTTTAATATTTTTATGATGAAAAATGAACGAATTTATTATTTTTTTTAAAACATTTCATTTTTTAATTTTACCAAAAAAATTATGAAAGGTCATCGTAGGATGACCCTAAATTTTCGGCATAAAATAATAATTTTTAGTAAGAAATATGAATAATATATTTTTTTAATATTTTTATGATGTAAAATGAACGAATTTATTATTATTTTTAAAACATTTCATTTTTTAATTTTACCAAAAAAATTATGAAAGGTCATCGTAGGATGACCCTAGGTTTTCGGCATAAAAAAATATATATACATCAGAAATATCAATAATATATTTTTTTAATATTTTTATGATGTAAAATGAACGAATTTATTATTTTTTTTAAAACATTTCATTTTTTAATTTTACCAAAACAATTATGAAAGGTCATCGTAGGATGACCCTAAATTTTCGGCATAAAATAATAATTTTTAGTAAGAAATATGAATAATATATTTTTTTAATATTTTTATGATGTAAAATGAACGAATTTATTATTATTTTTAAAACATTTCATTTTTTAATTTTACCAAAAAAATTATGAAAGGTCATCGTAGGATGACCCTAGGTTTTCGGCATAAAAAAATAATTATTCATCAGAAATATCAATAATATATTTTTTTATATTTTTATGATGTAAAATGAACGAATTTATTATTTTTTTTAAAAAATTTCATTTTTTTATTTTCCCAAAAAAATTATGAAAGGTCATCGTAGGATGACCCTAGATTTTCGGCATAAAAAAATAATTATTCATCAGAAATATCAATAATATATTTTTTTAATATTTTTATGATGTAAAATGAACGAATTTATTATTTATTTTTAAAAATTTCATATTTTAATTTTCCCGTAAAAATTATGAAAGGTTATCGTAGGATGACCCTAGGTTTTCGGCATAATAAAATAATTATTCATCAGAAATATCAATAATATATTTTTTTAATATTTTTATGATGTAAAATGAACGAATTTATTATTTTTTTTAAAACATTTCATTTTTTAATTTTACCAAAAAAATTATGAAAGGTCATCGTAGGATGACCCAAGGTTTTCGGCATAAAAAAATATATATACATCAGAAATATCAATAATATATTTTTTTAATATTTTTATGATGTAAAATGAACGAATTTATTATTTTTTTTAAAACATTTCATTTTTTAATTTTACCAAAAAAATTATGAAAGGTCATCGTAGGATGACCCTGGGTTTTCGGCATAATAAAATAATTATTCATCAGAAATATCAATAATATATTTTTTTAATATTTTTATGATGTAAAATGAACGAATTTATTATTTTTTTTAAAACATTTCATTTTTTAATTTTACCAAAAAAATTATGAAAGGTCATCGTAGGATGACCCTGGGTTTTCGGCATAATAAAATAACTATTCATAAGAAATATCAATAATATATTTTTTTAATATTTTTATCATGTAAAATGAACGAATTTATTATTATTTTTAAAACATTTCATTTTTTAATTTTACCAAAAAAATTATGAAAGGTCATCGTAGGATGACCCTAGGTTTTCGGCATAAAAAAATAATTATTCATCAGAAATATCAATGATATATTTTTTTATATTTTTATGATGTAAAATGAACGAATTTATTATTTATTTTTAAAAATTTCATATTTTAATTTTCCCGTAAAAATTATGAAAGGTCATCGTAGGATGACCCTGGGTTTTCGGCATAATAAAATAATTATTCATCAGAAATATCAATAATATATTTTTTTAATATTTTTATGATGTAAAATGAACGAATTTATTATTTTTTTTAAAACATTTCATTTTTTAATTTTACCAAAAAAATTATGAAGGGCATCGTAGGATGACCCTGGGTTTTCGGCATAATAAAATAATTATTCATCAGAAATATCAATAATATATTTTTTTAATATTTTTATGATGTAAAATGAACGAATTTATTATTTTTTTTAAAACATTTAATTTTTTAATTTTACCAAAAAATTTATGAAAGGTCATCGTAGGATGACCCTAGGTTTTCGGCATAAAAAAATATATATACATCAGAAATATCAATAATATATTTTTTTAATATTTTTATGATGTAAAATGAACGAATTTATTATTTTTTTTAAAACATTTCATTTTTTAATTTTACCAAAAAAATTATGAAAGGTCATCGTAGGATGACCCTGGGTTTTCGGCATAATAAAATAATTATTCATCAGAAATATCAATAATATATTTTTTTAATATTTTTATGATGTAAAATGAACGAATTTATTATTTTTTTTAAAACATTTCATTTTTTAATTTTACCAAAACAATTATGAAAGGTCATCGTAGGATGACCCTAAATTTTCGTCATAAAATAATAATTTTTAGTAAGAAATATGAATAATATATTTTTTTAATATTTTTATCATGTAAAATGAACGAATTTATTATTATTTTTAAAACATTTCATTTTTTAATTTTACCAAAAAAATTATGAAAGGTAATCGTAGGATGACCCTAGGTTTTCGGCATAAAAAAATAATTATTCATCAGAAATATCAATAATATATTTTTTTAATATTTTTATGATGTAAAATGAACGAATTTATTATTTATTTTTAAAAATTTCATATTTTAATTTTCCCGTAAAAATTATGAAAGGTCATCGTAGGATGACCCTAGGTTTTCGGCATAATAAAATAATTATTCATCAGAAATATCAATAATATATTTTTTTTAATATTTTTATGATGTAAAATGAACGAATTTATTATTTTTTTTAAAACATTTCATTTTTTAATTTTACCAAAAAATTTATGAAAGGTCATCGTAGGATGACCCTAGGTTTTCGGCATAAAAAAATATATATACATCAGAAATATCAATAATATAATTTTTTAATATTTTTATGATGTAAAATGAACGAATTTATTATTTTTTTTAAAACATTTCATTTTTTAATTTTACCAAAAAAATTATGAAAGGTCATCGTAGGATGACCCTGGGTTTTCGGCATAATAAAATAATTATTCATCAGAAATATCAATAATATATTTTTTTAATATTTTTATGATGAAAAATGAACGAATTTATTATTTTTTTTAAAACATTTCATTTTTTAATTTTACCAAAAAAATTATGAAAGGTCATCGTAGGATGACCCTAAATTTTCGGCATAAAATAATAATTTTTAGTAAGAAATATGAATAATATATTTTTTTAATATTTTTATGATGTAAAATGAACGAATTTATTATTATTTTTAAAACATTTCATTTTTTAATTTTACCAAAAAAATTATGAAAGGTCATCGTAGGATGACCCTAGGTTTTCGGCATAAAAAAATATATATACATCAGAAATATCAATAATATATTTTTTTAATATTTTTATGATGTAAAATGAACGAATTTATTATTTTTTTTAAAACATTTCATTTTTTAATTTTACCAAAACAATTATGAAAGGTCATCGTAGGATGACCCTAAATTTTCGGCATAAAATAATAATTTTTAGTAAGAAATATGAATAATATATTTTTTTAATATTTTTATGATGTAAAATGAACGAATTTATTATTATTTTTAAAACATTTCATTTTTTAATTTTACCAAAAAAATTATGAAAGGTCATCGTAGGATGACCCTAGGTTTTCGGCATAAAAAAATAATTATTCATCAGAAATATCAATAATATATTTTTTTATATTTTTATGATGTAAAATGAACGAATTTATTATTTTTTTTAAAAAATTTCATTTTTTTATTTTCCCAAAAAAATTATGAAAGGTCATCGTAGGATGACCCTAGATTTTCGGCATAAAAAAATAATTATTCATCAGAAATATCAATAATATATTTTTTTAATATTTTTATGATGTAAAATGAACGAATTTATTATTTATTTTTAAAAATTTCATATTTTAATTTTCCCGTAAAAATTATGAAAGGTTATCGTAGGATGACCCTAGGTTTTCGGCATAATAAAATAATTATTCATCAGAAATATCAATAATATATTTTTTTAATATTTTTATGATGTAAAATGAACGAATTTATTATTTTTTTTAAAACATTTCATTTTTTAATTTTACCAAAAAAATTATGAAAGGTCATCGTAGGATGACCCAAGGTTTTCGGCATAAAAAAATATATATACATCAGAAATATCAATAATATATTTTTTTAATATTTTTATGATGTAAAATGAACGAATTTATTATTTTTTTTAAAACATTTCATTTTTTAATTTTACCAAAAAAATTATGAAAGGTCATCGTAGGATGACCCTGGGTTTTCGGCATAATAAAATAATTATTCATCAGAAATATCAATAATATATTTTTTTAATATTTTTATGATGTAAAATGAACGAATTTATTATTTTTTTTAAAACATTTCATTTTTTAATTTTACCAAAAAAATTATGAAAGGTCATCGTAGGATGACCCTAAATTTTCGGCATAAAATAATAATTTTTAGTAAGAAATATGAATAATATATTTTTTTAATATTTTTATCATGTAAAATGAACGAATTTATTATTATTTTTAAAACATTTCATTTTTTAATTTTACCAAAAAAATTATGAAAGGTCATCGTAGGATGACCCTAGGTTTTCGGCATAAAAAAATAATTATTCATCAGAAATATCAATGATATATTTTTTTATATTTTTATGATGTAAAATGAACGAATTTATTATTTATTTTTAAAAATTTCATATTTTAATTTTCCCGTAAAAATTATGAAAGGTCATCGTAGGATGACCCTGGGTTTTCGGCATAATAAAATAATTATTCATCAGAAATATCAATAATATATTTTTTTAATATTTTTATGATGTAAAATGAACGAATTTATTATTTTTTTTAAAACATTTCATTTTTTAATTTTACCAAAAAAATTATGAAGGGCATCGTAGGATGACCCTGGGTTTTCGGCATAATAAAATAATTATTCATCAGAAATATCAATAATATATTTTTTTAATATTTTTATGATGTAAAATGAACGAATTTATTATTTTTTTTAAAACATTTAATTTTTTAATTTTACCAAAAAATTTATGAAAGGTCATCGTAGGATGACCCTAGGTTTTCGGCATAAAAAAATATATATACATCAGAAATATCAATAATATATTTTTTTAATATTTTTATGATGTAAAATGAACGAATTTATTATTTTTTTTAAAACATTTCATTTTTTAATTTTACCAAAAAAATTATGAAAGGTCATCGTAGGATGACCCTGGGTTTTCGGCATAATAAAATAATTATTCATCAGAAATATCAATAATATATTTTTTTAATATTTTTATGATGTAAAATGAACGAATTTATTATTTTTTTTAAAACATTTCATTTTTTAATTTTACCAAAAAAATTATGAAAGGTCATCGTAGGATGACCCTAAATTTTCGGCATAAAATAATAATTTTTAGTAAGAAATATGAATAATATATTTTTTTAATATTTTTATCATGTAAAATGAACGAATTTATTATTATTTTTAAAACATTTCATTTTTTAATTTTACCAAAAAAATTATGAAAGGTCATCGTAGGATGACCCTAGGTTTTCGGCATAAAAAAATAATTATTCATCAGAAATATCAATAATATATTTTTTTATATTTTTATGATGTAAAATGAACGAATTTATTATTTATTTTTAAAAATTTCATATTTTAATTTTCCCGTAAAAATTATGAAAGGTCATCGTAGGATGACCCTGGGTTTTCGGCATAATAAAATAATTATTCATCAGAAATATCAATAATATATTTTTTTAATATTTTTATGATGTAAAATGAACGAATTTATTATTTTTTTTAAATCATTTCATTTTTTAATTTTACCAAAAAAATTATGAAAGGTCATCGTAGGATAACCCTAAATTTTCGGCATAAAATAATAATTTTTAGTAAGAAATATGAATAATATATTTTTTTAATATTTTTATGATGTAAAATGAACGAATTTATTATTTTTTTTAAAACATTTCATTTTTTAATTTTACCGAAAAATTTATGAAAGGTCATCGTAGGATGACCCTAGGTTTTCGGCATAAAAAAATATATATACATCAGAAATATCAATAATATATTTTTTTAATATTTTTATGATGTAAAATGAACGAATTTATTATTTTTTTTAAAACATTTCATTTTTTAATTTTACCAAAAAAATTATGAAAGGTCATCGTAGGATGACCCTAAATTTTCGGCATAAAATAATAATTTTTAGTAAGAAATATGAATAATATATTTTTTTAATATTTTTATGATGTAAAATGAACGAATTTATTATTTTTTTTAAAACATTTCATTTTTTAATTTTACCAAAAAAATTATGAAAGGTTATCGTAGGATGACCCTGGGTTTTCGGCATAAAAAAATATATATACATCAGAAATATCAATAATATATTTTTTTAATATTTTTATGATGTAAAATGAACGAATTTATTATTTTTTTTAAAACATTTCATTTTTTAATTTTACCAAAACAATTATGAAAGGTCATCGTAGGATGACCCTAAATTTTCGGCATAAAATAATAATTTTTAGTAAGAAATATGAATAATATATTTTTTTAATATTTTTATGATGTAAAATGAACGAATTTATTATTATTTTTAAAACATTTCATTTTTTAATTTTACCAAAAAAATTATGAAAGGTCATCGTAGGATGACCCTAGGTTTTCGGCATAAAAAAATAATTATTCATCAGAAATATCAATAATATATTTTTTTATATTTTTATGATGTAAAATGAACGAATTTATTATTTATTTTTAAAAATTTCATATTTTAATTTTCCCGTGAAAATTATGAAAGGTCATCGTGGGATGACCCTAGGTTTTGGGCATAAAAAAATAACTATTCATAAGAAATATCAATAATATATTTTTTTATATTTTTATGATGTAAAATGAACGAATTTATTATTTTTTTTAAAAAATTTCATTTTTTTATTTTCCCAAAAAAATTATGAAAGGTCATCGTAGGATGACCCTAGATTTTCGGCATAAAAAAATAATTATTCATCAGAAATATCAATAATATATTTTTTTAATATTTTTATGATGTAAAATGAACGAATTTATTATTTATTTTTAAAAATTTCATATTTTAATTTTCCCGTAAAAATTATGAAAGGTTATCGTAGGATGACCCTAGGTTTTCGGCATAATAAAATAATTATTCATCAGAAATATCAATAATATATTTTTTTAATATTTTTATGATGTAAAATGAACGAATTTATTATTTTTTTTAAAACATTTCATTTTTTAATTTTACCAAAAAAATTATGAAAGGTCATCGTAGGATGACCCAAGGTTTTCGGCATAAAAAAATATATATACATCAGAAATATCAATAATATATTTTTTTAATATTTTTATGATGTAAAATGAACGAATTTATTATTTTTTTTAAAACATTTCATTTTTTAATTTTACCAAAAAAATTATGAAAGGTCATCGTAGGATGACCCTGGGTTTTCGGCATAATAAAATAATTATTCATCAGAAATATCAATAATATATTTTTTTAATATTTTTATGATGTAAAATGAACGAATTTATTATTTTTTTTAAATCATTTCATTTTTTAATTTTACCAAAAAAATTATGAAAGGTCATCGTAGGATGACCCTAAATTTTCGGCATAAAATAATAATTTTTAGTAAGAAATATGAATAATATATTTTTTTAATATTTTTATCATGTAAAATGAACGAATTTATTATTATTTTTAAAACATTTCATTTTTTAATTTTACCAAAAAAATTATGAAAGGTCATCGTAGGATGACCCTAGGTTTTCGGCATAAAAAAATAATTATTCATCAGAAATATCAATGATATATTTTTTTATATTTTTATGATGTAAAATGAACGAATTTATTATTTATTTTTAAAAATTTCATATTTTAATTTTCCCGTAAAAATTATGAAAGGTCATCGTAGGATGACCCTGGGTTTTCGGCATAATAAAATAATTATTCATCAGAAATATCAATAATATATTTTTTTAATATTTTTATGATGTAAAATGAACGAATTTATTATTTTTTTTAAAACATTTCATTTTTTAATTTTACCAAAAAAATTATGAAGGGCATCGTAGGATGACCCTGGGTTTTCGGCATAATAAAATAATTATTCATCAGAAATATCAATAATATATTTTTTTAATATTTTTATGATGTAAAATGAACGAATTTATTATTTTTTTTAAAACATTTCATTTTTTAATTTTACCAAAAAAATTATGAAAGGTCATCGTAGGATGACCCTGGGTTTTCGGCATAATAAAATAATTATTCATCAGAAATATAAATAATATATTTTTTTAATATTTTTATGATGTAAAATGAACGAATTTATTATTTTTTTTAAAACATTTCATTTTTTAATTTTACCAAAAAAATTATGAAAGGTCATCGTAGGATGACCCTAAATTTTCGGCATAAAATAATAATTTTTAGTAAGAAATATGAATAATATATTTTTTTAATATTTTTATCATGTAAAATGAACGAATTTATTATTATTTTTAAAACATTTCATTTTTTAATTTTACCAAAAAAATTATGAAAGGTAATCGTAGGATGACCCTAGGTTTTCGGCATAAAAAAATAATTATTCATCAGAAATATCAATAATATATTTTTTTAATATTTTTATGATGTAAAATGAACGAATTTATTATTTATTTTTAAAAATTTCATATTTTAATTTTCCCGTAAAAATTATGAAAGGTCATCGTAGGATGACCCTAGGTTTTCGGCATAATAAAATAATTATTCATCAGAAATATCAATAATATATTTTTTTTAATATTTTTATGATGTAAAATGAACGAATTTATTATTTTTTTTAAAACATTTCATTTTTTAATTTTACCAAAAAATTTATGAAAGGTCATCGTAGGATGACCCTAGGTTTTCGGCATAAAAAAATATATATACATCAGAAATATCAATAATATAATTTTTTAATATTTTTATGATGTAAAATGAACGAATTTATTATTTTTTTTAAAACATTTCATTTTTTAATTTTACCAAAAAAATTATGAAAGGTCATCGTAGGATGACCCTGGGTTTTCGGCATAATAAAATAATTATTCATCAGAAATATCAATAATATATTTTTTTAATATTTTTATGATGTAAAATGAACGAATTTATTATTTTTTTTAAAACATTTCATTTTTTAATTTTACCAAAAAAATTATGAAAGGTCATCGTAGGATGACCCTAAATTTTCGGCATAAAATAATAATTTTTAGTAAGAAATATGAATAATATATTTTTTTAATATTTTTATGATGTAAAATGAACGAATTTATTATTATTTTTAAAACATTTCATTTTTTAATTTTACCAAAAAAATTATGAAAGGTCATCGTAGGATGACCCTAGGTTTTCGGCATAAAAAAATATATATACATCAGAAATATCAATAATATATTTTTTTAATATTTTTATGATGTAAAATGAACGAATTTATTATTTTTTTTAAAACATTTCATTTTTTAATTTTACCAAAACAATTATGAAAGGTCATCGTAGGATGACCCTAAATTTTCGTCATAAAATAATAATTTTTAGTAAGAAATATGAATAATATATTTTTTTAATATTTTTATCATGTAAAATGAACGAATTTATTATTATTTTTAAAACATTTCATTTTTTAATTTTACCAAAAAAATTATGAAAGGTAATCGTAGGATGACCCTAGGTTTTCGGCATAAAAAAATAATTATTCATCAGAAATATCAATAATATATTTTTTTAATATTTTTATGATGTAAAATGAACGAATTTATTATTTATTTTTAAAAATTTCATATTTTAATTTTCCCGTAAAAATTATGAAAGGTCATCGTAGGATGACCCTAGGTTTTCGGCATAATAAAATAATTATTCATCAGAAATATCAATAATATATTTTTTTTAATATTTTTATGATGTAAAATGAACGAATTTATTATTTTTTTTAAAACATTTCATTTTTTAATTTTACCAAAAAATTTATGAAAGGTCATCGTAGGATGACCCTAGGTTTTCGGCATAAAAAAATATATATACATCAGAAATATCAATAATATAATTTTTTAATATTTTTATGATGTAAAATGAACGAATTTATTATTTTTTTTAAAACATTTCATTTTTTAATTTTACCAAAAAAATTATGAAAGGTCATCGTAGGATGACCCTGGGTTTTCGGCATAATAAAATAATTATTCATCAGAAATATCAATAATATATTTTTTTAATATTTTTATGATGTAAAATGAACGAATTTATTATTTTTTTTAAAACATTTCATTTTTTAATTTTACCAAAAAAATTATGAAAGGTCATCGTAGGATGACCCTAAATTTTCGGCATAAAATAATAATTTTTAGTAAGAAATATGAATAATATATTTTTTTAATATTTTTATGATGTAAAATGAACGAATTTATTATTATTTTTAAAACATTTCATTTTTTAATTTTACCAAAAAAATTATGAAAGGTCATCGTAGGATGACCCTAGGTTTTCGGCATAAAAAAATATATATACATCAGAAATATCAATAATATATTTTTTTAATATTTTTATGATGTAAAATGAACGAATTTATTATTTTTTTTAAAACATTTCATTTTTTAATTTTACCAAAACAATTATGAAAGGTCATCGTAGGATGACCCTAAATTTTCGGCATAAAATAATAATTTTTAGTAAGAAATATGAATAATATATTTTTTTAATATTTTTATGATGTAAAATGAACGAATTTATTATTATTTTTAAAACATTTCATTTTTTAATTTTACCAAAAAAATTATGAAAGGTCATCGTAGGATGACCCTAGGTTTTCGGCATAAAAAAATAATTATTCATCAGAAATATCAATAATATATTTTTTTATATTTTTATGATGTAAAATGAACGAATTTATTATTTATTTTTAAAAATTTCATATTTTAATTTTCCCGTGAAAATTATGAAAGGTCATCGTGGGATGACCCTAGGTTTTGGGCATAAAAAAATAACTATTCATAAGAAATATCAATAATATATTTTTTTATATTTTTATGATGTAAAATGAACGAATTTATTATTTTTTTTAAAAAATTTCATTTTTTTATTTTCCCAAAAAAATTATGAAAGGTCATCGTAGGATGACCCTAGATTTTCGGCATAAAAAAATAATTATTCATCAGAAATATCAATAATATATTTTTTTAATATTTTTATGATGTAAAATGAACGAATTTATTATTTATTTTTAAAAATTTCATATTTTAATTTTCCCGTAAAAATTATGAAAGGTTATCGTAGGATGACCCTAGGTTTTCGGCATAATAAAATAATTATTCATCAGAAATATCAATAATATATTTTTTTAATATTTTTATGATGTAAAATGAACGAATTTATTATTTTTTTTAAAACATTTCATTTTTTAATTTTACCAAAAAAATTATGAAAGGTCATCGTAGGATGACCCAAGGTTTTCGGCATAAAAAAATATATATACATCAGAAATATCAATAATATATTTTTTTAATATTTTTATGATGTAAAATGAACGAATTTATTATTTTTTTTAAAACATTTCATTTTTTAATTTTACCAAAAAAATTATGAAAGGTCATCGTAGGATGACCCTGGGTTTTCGGCATAATAAAATAATTATTCATCAGAAATATCAATAATATATTTTTTTAAAATTTTTATGATGTAAAATGAACGAATTTATTATTTTTTTTAAAACATTTCATTTTTTAATTTTACCAAAAAAATTATGAAAGGTCATCGTAGGATGACCCTAAATTTTCGGCATAAAATAATAATTTTTAGTAAGAAATATGAATAATATATTTTTTTAATATTTTTATCATGTAAAATGAACGAATTTATTATTATTTTTAAAACATTTCATTTTTTAATTTTACCAAAAAAATTATGAAAGGTCATCGTAGGATGACCCTAGGTTTTCGGCATAAAAAAATAATTATTCATCAGAAATATCAATGATATATTTTTTTATATTTTTATGATGTAAAATGAACGAATTTATTATTTATTTTTAAAAATTTCATATTTTAATTTTCCCGTAAAAATTATGAAAGGTCATCGTAGGATGACCCTGGGTTTTCGGCATAATAAAATAATTATTCATCAGAAATATCAATAATATATTTTTTTAATATTTTTATGATGTAAAATGAACGAATTTATTATTTTTTTTAAAACATTTCATTTTTTAATTTTACCAAAAAAATTATGAAGGGCATCGTAGGATGACCCTGGGTTTTCGGCATAATAAAATAATTATTCATCAGAAATATCAATAATATATTTTTTTAATATTTTTATGATGTAAAATGAACGAATTTATTATTTTTTTTAAAACATTTCATTTTTTAATTTTACCAAAAAATTTATGAAAGGTCATCGTAGGATGACCCTAGGTTTTCGGCATAAAAAAATATATATACATCAGAAATATCAATAATATATTTTTTTAATATTTTTATGATGTAAAATGAACGAATTTATTATTTTTTTTAAAACATTTCATTTTTTAATTTTACCAAAAAAATTATGAAAGGTCATCGTAGGATGACCCTGGGTTTTCGGCATAATAAAATAATTATTCATCAGAAATATCAATAATATATTTTTTTAATATTTTTATGATGTAAAATGAACGAATTTATTATTTTTTTTAAAACATTTCATTTTTTAATTTTACCAAAAAAATTATGAAAGGTCATCGTAGGATGACCCTAAATTTTCGGCATAAAATAATAATTTTTAGTAAGAAATATGAATAATATATTTTTTTAATATTTTTATCATGTAAAATGAACGAATTTATTATTATTTTTAAAACATTTCATTTTTTAATTTTACCAAAAAAATTATGAAAGGTCATCGTAGGATGACCCTAGGTTTTCGGCATAAAAAAATAATTATTCATCAGAAATATCAATAATATATTTTTTTATATTTTTATGATGTAAAATGAACGAATTTATTATTTATTTTTAAAAATTTCATATTTTAATTTTCCCGTAAAAATTATGAAAGGTCATCGTAGGATGACCCTGGGTTTTCGGCATAATAAAATAATTATTCATCAGAAATATCAATAATATATTTTTTTAATATTTTTATGATGTAAAATGAACGAATTTATTATTTTTTTTAAAACATTTCATTTTTTAATTTTACCAAAAAAATTATGAAAGGTCATCGTAGGATAACCCTAAATTTTCGGCATAAAATAATAATTTTTAGTAAGAAATATGAATAATATATTTTTTTAATATTTTTATGATGTAAAATGAACGAATTTATTATTTTTTTTAAAACATTTCATTTTTTAATTTTACCGAAAAATTTATGAAAGGTCATCGTAGGATGACCCTAAATTTTCGGCATAAAATAATAATTTTTAGTAAGAAATATGAATAATATATTTTTTTAATATTTTTATGATGTAAAATGAACGAATATATTATTATTTTTAAAACATTTCATTTTTTAATTTTACCAAAAAAATTATGAAAGGTCATCGTAGGATGACCCTAGGTTTTCGGCATAAAAAAATAATTATTCATCAGAAATATCAATAATATATTTTTTTATATTTTTATGATGTAAAATGAACGAATTTATTATTTATTTTTAAAAATTTCATATTTTAATTTTCCCGTAAAAATTATGAAAGGTCATCGTGGGATGACCCTAGGTTTTGGGCATAAAAAAATAACTATTCATAAGAAATATCAATAATATATTTTTTTATATTTTTATGATGTAAAATGAACGAATTTATTATTTTTTTTAAAAAATTTCATTTTTTTATTTTACCAAAAAAATTATCGAAAGGTCATCGTAGGATGACCCTAGATTTTCGGCATAAAAAAATAATTATTCATCAGAAATATCAATAATATATTTTTTTAATATTTTTATGATGTAAAATGAACGAATTTATTATTTATTTTTAAAAATTTCATATTTTAATTTTCCCGTAAAAATTATGAAAGTTCATCGTAGGATGACCCTAGGTTTTCGGCATAATAAAATAATTATTCATCAGAAATATCAATAATATATTTTTTTAATATATTTATGATGTTAAATGAACGAATTTATTATTTTTTTTAAAACATTTCATTTTTTAATTTTACCAAAAAAATTATGAAAGGTTATCGTAGGATGACCCTGGGTTTTCGGCATAATAAAATAAGTATTCATCAGAAATATCAATAATATATTTTTTTAATATTTTTATGATGTAAAATGAACAAATTTATTATTTTTTTTAAAACATTTCATTTTTTAATTTTACCAAAAAAATTATGAAAGGTCATCGTAGGATGACCCTAAATTTTCGGCATAAAAAAATAATTTTTAGTAAGAAATATGAATAATATATTTTTTTAATATTTTTATGATGTAAAATGAACGAATTTATTATTATTTTTAAAACTTTTCATTTTTTAATTTTACCGAAAAAATTATGAAAGTTCATCGTAGGATGACCCTAGGTTTTCGGCATAAAAAAATAATTATTCATCAGAAATATCAATAATATATTTTTTTAATATTTTTATGATGTAAAATGAACGAATTTATTATTTATTTTTAAAAATTTCATATTTTAATTTTCCCGTAAAAATTATGAAAGGTCATCGTAGGATGACCCTAGGTTTTCGGCATAATAAAATAATTATTCATCAGAAATATCAATTATATATTTTTTTAATATTTTTATGATGTAAAATGAACGAATTTATTATTTTTTTTAAAACATTTCATTTTTTAATTTTACCAAAAAATTTATGAAAGGTCATCGTAGGATGACCCTAGGTTTTCGGCATAAAAAAATATATATACATCAGAAATATCAATAATATATTTTTTTAATATTTTTATGATGTAAAATGAACGAATTTATTATTTTTTTTAAAACATTTCATTTTTTAATTTTACCAAAAAAATTATGAAAGGTCATCGTAGGATGACCCTGGGTTTTCGGCATAATAAAATAATTATTCATCAGAAATATCAATAATATATTTTTTTAATATTTTTATGATGTAAAATGAACGAATTTATTATTTTTTTTAAAACATTTCATTTTTTAATTTTACCAAAAAATTTATGAAAGGTCATCGTAGGATGACCCTAGGTTTTCGGCATAAAAAAATATATATACATCAGAAATATCAATAATATATTTTTTTAATATTTTTATGATGTAAAATGAACGAATTTATTATTTTTTTTAAAACATTTCATTTTTTAATTTTAACAAAAAAATTATGAAAGGTCATCGTTGGATGACCCTAAATTTTCGGCATAAAATAATAATTTTTAGTAAGAAATATGAATAATATATTTTTTTAATATTTTTATGATGTAAAATGAACGAATTTATTATTATTTTTAAAACATTTAATTTTTTAATTTTACCAAAAAAATTATGAAAGGTCATCGTAGGATGACCCTATGTTTTCGGCATAAAAAAATATATATACATCAGAAATATCAATAATATATTTTTTTAATATTTTTATGATGTAAAATGAACGAATTTATTATTTTTTTTAAAACATTTCATTTTTTAATTTTACCAAAAATATTATGAAAGGTCATCGTAGGATGACCCTGGGTTTTCGGCATAATAAAATAACTATTCATAAGAAATATCAATAATATATTTTTTTATATTTTTATGATGTAAAATGAACGAATTTATTATTTTTTTTAAAAAATTTCATTTTTTTATTTTCCCAAAAAAATTATGAAAGGTCATCGTAGGATGACCCTAGATTTTCGGCATAAAAAAATAATTATTCATCAGAAATATCAATAATATATTTTTTTAATATTTTTATGATGTAAAATGAACGAATTTATTATTTATTTTTAAAAATTTCATATTTTAATTTTCCCGTAAAAATTATGAAAGGTCATCGTAGGATGACCCTAGGTTTTCGGCATAATAAAATAATTATTCATCAGAAATATCAATAATATATTTTTTTAATATTTTTATGATGTAAAATGAACGAATTTATTATTTTTTTTAAAACATTTCATTTTTTAATTTTACCAAAAAATTTATGAAAGGTCATCGTAGGATGACCCTAGGTTTTCGGCATAAAAAAATATATATACATCAGAAATATCAATAATATATTTTTTTAATATTTTTATGATGTAAAATGAACGAATTTATTATTTTTTTTAAAACATTTCATTTTTTAATTTTACCAAAAAAATTATGAAAGGTCATCGTAGGATGACCCTGGGTTTTCGGCATAATAAAATAATTATTCATCAGAAATATCAATAATATATTTTTTTAATATTTTTATGATGTAAAATGAACGAATTTATTATTTTTTTTAAAACATTTCATTTTTTAATTTTACCAAAAAATTTATGAAAGGTCATCGTAGGATGACCCTAGGTTTTCGGCATAAAAAAATATATATACATCAGAAATATCAATAATATATTTTTTTAATATTTTTATGATGTAAAATGAACGAATTTATTATTTTTTTTAAAACATTTAATTTTTTAATTTTACCAAAAAAATTATGAAAGGTCATCGTAGGATGACCCTATGTTTTCGGCATAAAAAAATATATATACATCAGAAATATCAATAATATATTTTTTTAATATTTTTATGATGTAAAATGAACGAATTTATTATTTTTTTTAAAACATTTCATTTTTTAATTTTACCAAAAAAATTATGAAAGGTCATCGTAGGATGACCCTGGGTTTTCGGCATAATAAAATAACTATTCATAAGAAATATCAATAATATATTTTTTTATATTTTTATGATGTAAAATGAACGAATTTATTATTTTTTTTAAAAAATTTCATTTTTTTATTTTCCCAAAAAAATTATGAAAGGTCATCGTAGGATGACCCTAGATTTTCGGCATAAAAAAATAATTATTCATCAGAAATATCAATAATATATTTTTTTAATATTTTTATGATGTAAAATGAACGAATTTATTATTTATTTTTAAAAATTTCATATTTTAATTTTCCCGTAAAAATTATGAAAGGTCATCGTAGGATCACCCTAGGTTTTCGGCATAATAAAATAATTATTCATCAGAAATATCAATAATATATTTTTTTAATATTTTTATGATGTAAAATGAACGAATTTATTATTTTTTTTAAAACATTTCATTTTTTAATTTTACCAAAAAAATTATGAAAGGTCATCGTAGGATGACCCTGGGTTTTCGGCATAATAAAATAATTATTCATCAGAAATATCAATAATATATTTTTTTATATTTTTATGATGTAAAATGAACGAATTTATTATTTTTTTTAAAACATTTCATTTTTTAATTTTACCAAAAAAATTATGAAAGGTCATCGTAGGATGACCCTAAATTTTCGGCATAAAAAATTAATTTTTAGTAAGAAATATGAATAATATATTTTTTTAATATTTTTATGATGTAAAATGAACGAATTTATTATTATTTTTAAAACATTTCATTTTTTAATTTTACCGAAAAAATTATGAAAGGTTATCGTAGGATGACCCTAGGTTTTCGGCATAATAAAATAATTATTCATCAGAAATATCAATAATATATTTTTTTAATATTTTTATGATGTAAAATGAACGAATTTATTATTATTTTTAAAACATTTCATTTTTTAATTTTACCAAAAAAATTATGAAAGGTCATCGTAGGATGACCCTGGGTTTTCGGCATAATAAAATAATTATTCATCAGAAATATCAATAATATATTTTTTTAATATTTTTATGATGTAAAATGAACGAATTTATTATTTTTTTTAAAACATTTCATTTTTTAATTTTACCAAAACAATTATGAAAGGTCATCGTCGGATGACCCTAAATTTTCGGCATAAAATAATAATTTTTAGTAAGAAATATGAATAATATATTTTTTTAATATTTTTATGATGTAAAATGAACGAATTTATTATTATTTTTAAAACATTTCATTTTTTAATTTTACCAAAAAAATTATGAAAGGTCATCGTAGGATGACCCTGGGTTTTCGGCATAATAAAATAACTATTCATAAGAAATATCAATAATATATTTTTTTATATTTTTATGATGTAAAATGAACGAATTTATTATTTTTTTTAAAAAATTTCATTTTTTTATTTTCCCAAAAAAATTATGAAAGGTCATCGTAGGATGACCCTAGATTTTCGGCATAAAAAAATAATTATTCATCAGAAATATCAATAATATATTTTTTTAATATTTTTATGATGTAAAATGAACGAATTTATTATTTATTTTTAAAAATTTCATATTTTAATTTTCCCGTAAAAATTATGAAAGGTCATCGTAGGATCACCCTAGGTTTTCGGCATAATAAAATAATTATTCATCAGAAATATCAATAATATATTTTTTTAATATTTTTATGATGTAAAATGAACGAATTTATTATTTTTTTTAAAACATTTCATTTTTTAATTTTACCAAAAAAATTATGAAAGGTCATCGTAGGATGACCCTGGGTTTTCGGCATAATAAAATAATTATTCATCAGAAATATCAATAATATATTTTTTTATATTTTTATGATGTAAAATGAACGAATTTATTATTTTTTTTAAAACATTTCATTTTTTAATTTTACCAAAAAAATTATGAAAGGTCATCGTAGGATGACCCTAAATTTTCGGCATAAAAAATTAATTTTTAGTAAGAAATATGAATAATATATTTTTTTAATATTTTTATGATGTAAAATGAACGAATTTATTATTATTTTTAAAACATTTCATTTTTTAATTTTACCGAAAAAATTATGAAAGGTTATCGTAGGATGACCCTAGGTTTTCGGCATAATAAAATAATTATTCATCAGAAATATCAATAATATATTTTTTTAATATTTTTATGATGTAAAATGAACGAATTTATTATTATTTTTAAAACATTTCATTTTTTAATTTTCCCGAAAAAATTATGAAAGGTCATCGTAGGATGACCCTAGGTTTTCGGCATAATAAAATAATTATTCATCAGAAATATCAATAATATATTTTTTTTAATATTTTTATGATGTAAAATGAACGAATTTATTATTTTTTTTAAAACATTTCATTTTTTAATTTTACCAAAAAATTTATGAAAGGTCATCGTAGGATGACCCTAGGTTTTCGGCATAAAAAAATATATATACATCAGAAATATCAATAATATAATTTTTTAATATTTTTATGATGTAAAATGAACGAATTTATTATTTTTTTTAAAACATTTCATTTTTTAATTTTACCAAAAAAATTATGAAAGGTCATCGTAGGATGACCCTAGGTTTTCGGCATAAAAAAATATATATACATCAGAAATATCAATAATATATTTTTTTAATATTTTTATGATGTAAAATGAACGAATTTATTATTATTTTTAAAACATTTCATTTTTTAATTTTACCAAAAAAATTATGAAAGGTCATCGTAGGATGACCCTAGGTTTTCGGCATAAAAAAATATATATACATCAGAAATATCAATAATATATTTTTTTAATATTTTTATGATGTAAAATGAACGAATTTATTATTTTTTTTAAAACATTTCATTTTTTAATTTTACCAAAAAAATTATGAAAGGTCATCGTAGGATGACCCTGGGTTTTCGGCATAATAAAATAATTATTCATCAGAAATATCAATAATATATTTTTTTATATTTTTATGATGTAAAATGAACGAATTTATTATTTATTTTTAAAAATTTCATATTTTAATTTTCCCTTAAAAATAATGAAAGGTCATCGTAGGATGACCCTGGGTTTTCGGCATAATAAAATAATTATTCATCAGTAATATCAATAATATATTTTTTTAATATTTTTATGATGTAAAATGAACGAATTTATTATTTTTTTTAAAACATTTCATTTTTTAATTTTACCAAAACAATTATGAAAGGTCATCGTAGGATGACCCTAAATTTTCGGCATAAAATAATAATTTTTAGTAAGAAATATGAATAATATATTTTTTTAATATTTTTATGATGTAAAATGAACGAATTTATTATTATTTTTAAAACATTTCATTTTTTAATTTTACCAAAAAAATTATGAAAGGTCATCGTAGGATGACCCTAGGTTTTCGGCATAAAAAAATAATTATTCATCAGAAATATCAATAATATATTTTTTTATATTTTTATGATGTAAAATGAACGAATTTATTATTTATTTTTAAAAATTTCATATTTTAATTTTCCCGTGAAAATTATGAAAGGTCATCGTGGGATGACCCTAGGTTTTGGGCATAAAAAAATAACTATTCATAAGAAATATCAATAATATATTTTTTTATATTTTTATGATGTAAAATGAACGAATTTATTATTTTTTTTAAAAAATTTCATTTTTTTATTTTCCCAAAAAAATTATGAAAGGTCATCGTAGGATGACCCTAGATTTTCGGCATAAAAAAATAATTATTCATCAGAAATATCAATAATATATTTTTTTAATATTTTTATGATGTAAAATGAACGAATTTATTATTTATTTTTAAAAATTTCATATTTTAATTTTCCCGTAAAAATTATGAAAGGTTATCGTAGGATGACCCTAGGTTTTCGGCATAATAAAATAATTATTCATCAGAAATATCAATAATATATTTTTTTAATATTTTTATGATGTAAAATGAACGAATTTATTATTTTTTTTAAAACATTTCATTTTTTAATTTTACCAAAAAAATTATGAAAGGTCATCGTAGGATGACCCTGGGTTTTCGGCATAATAAAATAATTATTCATCAGAAATATCAATAATATATTTTTTTAATATTTTTATGATGTAAAATGAAGGAATTTATTATTTTTTTTAAAACATTTCATTTTTTAATTTTACCAAAAAATTTATGAAAGGTCATCGTAGGATGACCCTAGGTTTTCGGCATAAAAAAATATATATACATCAGAAATATCAATAATATATTTTTTTAATATTTTTATGATGTAAAATGAACGAATTTATTATTTTTTTTAAAACATTTCATTTTTTAATTTTACCAAAAAAATTATGAAAGGTCATCGTAGGATGACCCTGGGTTTTCGGCATAATAAAATAATTATTCATCAGAAATATCAATAATATATTTTTTTAATATTTTTATGATGTAAAATGAACGAATTTATTATTTTTTTTAAAACATTTCATTTTTTAATTTTACCAAAAAAATTATGAAAGGTCATCGTAGGATGACCCTAAATTTTCGGCATAAAATAATAATTTTTAGTAAGAAATATGAATAATATATTTTTTTAATATTTTTATCATGTAAAATGAACGAATTTATTATTATTTTTAAAACATTTCATTTTTTAATTTTACCAAAAAAATTATGAAAGGTCATCGTAGGATGACCCTAGGTTTTCGGCATAAAAAAATAATTATTCATCAGAAATATCAATAATATATTTTTTTATATTTTTATGATGTAAAATGAACGAATTTATTATTTATTTTTAAAAATTTCATATTTTAATTTTCCCGTAAAAATTATGAAAGGTCATCGTAGGATGACCCTGGGTTTTCGGCATAATAAAATAATTATTCATCAGAAATATCAATAATATATTTTTTTAATATTTTTATGATGTAAAATGAACGAATTTATTATTTTTTTTAAAACATTTCATTTTTTAATTTTACCAAAAAAATTATGAAAGGTCATCGTAGGATGACCCTGGGTTTTCGGCATAATAAAATAATTATTCATCAGAAATATCAATAATATATTTTTTTAATATTTTTATGATGTAAAATGAACGAATTTATTATTTTTTTTAAAACATTTCATTTTTTAATTTTACCAAAAAATTTATGAAAGGTCATCGTAGGATGACCCTAGGTTTTCGGCATAAAAAAATATATATACATCAGAAATATCAATAATATATTTTTTTAATATTTTTATGATGTAAAATGAACGAATTTATTATTTTTTTTTAAAACATTTCATTTTTTAATTTTACCAAAAAAATTATGAAAGGTCATCGTAGGATGACCCTGGGTTTTCGGCATAATAAAATAATTATTCATCAGAAATATCAATAATATATTTTTTTAATATTTTTATGATGTAAAATGAACGAATTTATTATTTTTTTTAAAACATTTCATTTTTTAATTTTACCAAAAAAATTATGAAAGGTCATCGTAGGATGACCCTAAATTTTCGGCATAAAATAATAATTTTTAGTAAGAAATATGAATAATATATTTTTTTAATATTTTTATCATGTAAAATGAACGAATTTATTATTATTTTTAAAACATTTCATTTTTTAATTTTACCAAAAAAATTATGAAAGGTCATCGTAGGATGACCCTAGGTTTTCGGCATAAAAAAATAATTATTCATCAGAAATATCAATAATATATTTTTTTATATTTTTATGATGTAAAATGAACGAATTTATTATTTATTTTTAAAAATTTCATATTTTAATTTTCCCGTAAAAATTATGAAAGGTCATCGTAGGATGACCCTGGGTTTTCGGCATAATAAAATAATTATTGATCAGAAATATCAATAATATATTTTTTTAATATTTTTATGATGTAAAATGAACGAATTTATTATTTTTTTTAAAACATTTCATTTTTTAATTTTACCAAAAAAATTATGAAAGGTCATCGTAGGATAACCCTAAATTTTCGGCATAAAATAATAATTTTTAGTAAGAAATATGAATAATATATTTTTTTAATATTTTTATGATGTAAAATGAACGAATTTATTATTTTTTTTAAAACATTTCATTTTTTAATTTTACCGAAAAATTTATGAAAGGTCATCGTAGGATGACCCTAGGTTTTCGGCATAAAAAAATATATATACATCAGAAATATCAATAATATATTTTTTTAATATTTTTATGATGTAAAATGAACGAATTTATTATTTTTTTTAAAACATTTCATTTTTTAATTTTACCAAAAAAATTATGAAAGGTCATCGTAGGATGACCCTAAATTTTCGGCATAAAATAATAATTTTTAGTAAGAAATATGAATAATATATTTTTTTAATATTTTTATGATGTAAAATGAACGAATATATTATTATTTTTAAAACATTTCATTTTTTAATTTTACCAAAAAAATTATGAAAGGTCATCGTAGGATGACCCTAGGTTTTCGGCATAAAAAAATAATTATTCATCAGAAATATCAATAATATATTTTTTTATATTTTTATGATGTAAAATGAACGAATTTATTATTTATTTTTAAAAATTTCATATTTTAATTTTCCCGTAAAAATTATGAAAGGTCATCGTGGGATGACCCTAGGTTTTGGGCATAAAAAAATAACTATTCATAAGAAATATCAATAATATATTTTTTTATATTTTTATGATGTAAAATGAACGAATTTATTATTTTTTTTAAAAAATTTCATTTTTTTATTTTACCAAAAAAATTATCGAAAGGTCATCGTAGGATGACCCTAGATTTTCGGCATAAAAAAATAATTATTCATCAGAAATATCAATAATATATTTTTTTAATATTTTTATGATGTAAAATGAACGAATTTATTATTTATTTTTAAAAATTTCATATTTTAATTTTCCCGTAAAAATTATGAAAGGTCATCGTAGGATGACCCTAGGTTTTCGGCATAATAAAATAATTATTCATCAGAAATATCAATAATATATTTTTTTAATATATTTATGATGTTAAATGAACGAATTTATTATTTTTTTTAAAACATTTCATTTTTTAATTTTACCAAAAAAATTATGAAAGGTTATCGTAGGATGACCCTGGGTTTTCGGCATAATAAAATAATTATTCATCAGAAATATCAATAATATATTTTTTTAATATTTTTATGATGTAAAATGAACAAATTTATTATTTTTTTTAAAACATTTCATTTTTTAATTTTACCAAAAAAATTATGAAAGGTCATCGTAGGATGACCCTAAATTTTCGGCATAAAAAAATAATTTTTAGTAAGAAATATGAATAATATATTTTTTTAATATTTTTATGATGTAAAATGAACGAATTTATTATTATTTTTAAAACATTTCATTTTTTAATTTTACCGAAAAAATTATGAAAGTTCATCGTAGGATGACCCTAGGTTTTCGGCATAAAAAAATAATTATTCATCAGAAATATCAATAATATATTTTTTTAATATTTTTATGATGTAAAATGAACGAATTTATTATTTATTTTTAAAAATTTCATATTTTAATTTTCCCGTAAAAATTATGAAAGGTCATCGTAGGATGACCCTCGGTTTTCGGCATAAAAAAATATATATACATCAGAAATATCAATAATATATTTTTTTAATATTTTTATGATGTAAAATGAACGAATTTATTATTTTTTTTAAAACATTTCATTTTTTAATTTTACCAAAAAAATTATGAAAGGTCATCGTAGGATGACCCTGGGTTTTCGGCATAATAAAATAATTATTCATCAGAAATATCAATAATATATTTTTTTAATATTTTTATGATGTAAAATGAACGAATTTATTATTTTTTTTAAAACATTTCATTTTTTAATTTTACCAAAAAATTTATGAAAGGTCATCGTAGGATGACCCTAGGTTTTCGGCATAAAAAAATATATATACATCAGAAATATCAATAATATATTTTTTTAATATTTTTATGATGTAAAATGAACGAATTTATTATTTTTTTTAAAACATTTCATTTTTTAATTTTAACAAAAAAATTATGAATGGTCATCGTTGGATGACCCTAAATTTTCGGCATAAAATAATAATTTTTAGTAAGAAATATGAATAATATATTTTTTTAATATTTTTATGATGTAAAATGAACGAATTTATTATTATTTTTAAAACATTTAATTTTTTAATTTTACCAAAAAAATTATGAAAGGTCATCGTAGGATGACCCTATGTTTTCGGCATAAAAAAATATATATACATCAGAAATATCAATAATATATTTTTTTAATATTTTTATGATGTAAAATGAACGAATTTATTATTTTTTTTAAAACATTTCATTTTTTAATTTTACCAAAAAAATTATGAAAGGTCATCGTAGGATGACCCTGGGTTTTCGGCATAATAAAATAACTATTCATAAGAAATATCAATAATATATTTTTTTATATTTTTATGATGTAAAATGAACGAATTTATTATTTTTTTTAAAAAATTTCATTTTTTTATTTTCCCAAAAAAATTATGAAAGGTCATCGTAGGATGACCCTAGATTTTCGGCATAAAAAAATAATTATTCATCAGAAATATCAATAATATATTTTTTTAATATTTTTATGATGTAAAATGAACGAATTTATTATTTATTTTTAAAAATTTCATATTTTAATTTTCCCGTAAAAATTATGAAAGGTCATCGTAGGATGACCCTAGGTTTTCGGCATAATAAAATAATTATTCATCAGAAATATCAATAATATATTTTTTTAATATTTTTATGATGTAAAATGAACGAATTTATTATTTTTTTTAAAACATTTCATTTTTTAATTTTACCAAAAAAATTATGAAAGGTCATCGTAGGATGACCCTGGGTTTTCGGCATAATAAATTAATTATTCATCAGAAATATCAATAATATATTTTTTTAATATTTTTATGATGTAAAATGAACGAATTTATTATTTTTTTTAAAACATTTCATTTTTTAATTTTACCAAAAAATTTATGAAAGGTCATCGTAGGATGACCCTAGGTTTTCGGCATAAAAAAATATATATACATCAGAAATATCAATAATATATTTTTTTAATATTTTTATGATGTAAAATGAACGAATTTATTATTTTTTTTAAAACATTTAATTTTTTAATTTTACCAAAAAAATTATGAAAGGTCATCGTAGGATGACCCTATGTTTTCGGCATAAAAAAATATATATACATCAGAAATATCAATAATATATTTTTTTAATATTTTTATGATGTAAAATGAACGAATTTATTATTTTTTTTAAAACATTTCATTTTTTAATTTTACCAAAAAAATTATGAAAGGTCATCGTAGGATGACCCTGGGTTTTCGGCATAATAAAATAACTATTCATAAGAAATATCAATAATATATTTTTTTATATTTTTATGATGTAAAATGAACGAATTTATTATTTTTTTTAAAAAATTTCATTTTTTTATTTTCCCAAAAAAATTATGAAAGGTCATCGTAGGATGACCCTAGATTTTCGGCATAAAAAAATAATTATTCATCAGAAATATCAATAATATATTTTTTTAATATTTTTATGATGTAAAATGAACGAATTTATTATTTATTTTTAAAAATTTCATATTTTAATTTTCCCGTAAAAATTATGAAAGGTCATCGTAGGATCACCCTAGGTTTTCGGCATAATAAAATAATTATTCATCAGAAATATCAATAATATATTTTTTTAATATTTTTATGATGTAAAATGAACGAATTTATTATTTTTTTTAAAACATTTCATTTTTTAATTTTACCAAAAAAATTATGAAAGGTCATCGTAGGATGACCCTGGGTTTTCGGCATAATAAAATAATTATTCATCAGAAATATCAATAATATATTTTTTTATATTTTTATGATGTAAAATGAACGAATTTATTATTTTTTTTAAAACATTTCATTTTTTAATTTTACCAAAAAAATTATGAAAGGTCATCGTAGGATGACCCTAAATTTTCGGCATAAAAAATTAATTTTTAGTAAGAAATATGAATAATATAATTTTTTAATATTTTTATGATGTAAAATGAACGAATTTATTATTTTTTTTAAAACATTTCATTTTTTAATTTTACCGAAAAAATTATGAAAGGTTATCGTAGGATGACCCTAGGTTTTCGGCATAATAAAATAATTATTCATCAGAAATATCAATAATATATTTTTTTAATATTTTTATGATGTAAAATGAACAAATTTATTATTTTTTTTAAAACATTTCATTTTTTAATTTTACCAAAAAAATTATGAAAGGTCATCGTAGGATGACCCTAAATTTTCGGCATAAAAAAATAATTTTTAGTAAGAAATATGAATAATATATTTTTTTAATATTTTTATGATGTAAAATGAACGAATTTATTATTATTTTTAAAACATTTCATTTTTTAATTTTACCGAAAAAATTATGAAAGTTCATCGTAGGATGACCCTAGGTTTTCGGCATAAAAAAATAATTATTCATCAGAAATATCAATAATATATTTTTTTAATATTTTTATGATGTAAAATGAACGAATTTATTATTTATTTTTAAAAATTTCATATTTTAATTTTCCCGTAAAAATTATGAAAGGTCATCGTAGGATGACCCTAGGTTTTCGGCATAATAAAATAATTATTCATCAGAAATATCAATTATATATTTTTTTAATATTTTTATGATGTAAAATGAACGAATTTATTATTTTTTTTAAAACATTTCATTTTTTAATTTTACCAAAAAATTTATGAAAGGTCATCGTAGGATGACCCTCGGTTTTCGGCATAAAAAAATATATATACATCAGAAATATCAATAATATATTTTTTTAATATTTTTATGATGTAAAATGAACGAATTTATTATTTTTTTTAAAACATTTCATTTTTTAATTTTACCAAAAAAATTATGAAAGGTCATCGTAGGATGACCCTGGGTTTTCGGCATAATAAAATAATTATTCATCAGAAATATCAATAATATATTTTTTTAATATTTTTATGATGTAAAATGAACGAATTTATTATTTTTTTTAAAACATTTCATTTTTTAATTTTACCAAAAAATTTATGAAAGGTCATCGTAGGATGACCCTAGGTTTTCGGCATAAAAAAATATATATACATCAGAAATATCAATAATATATTTTTTTAATATTTTTATGATGTAAAATGAACGAATTTATTATTTTTTTTAAAACATTTCATTTTTTAATTTTAACAAAAAAATTATGAATGGTCATCGTTGGATGACCCTAAATTTTCGGCATAAAATAATAATTTTTAGTAAGAAATATGAATAATATATTTTTTTAATATTTTTATGATGTAAAATGAACGAATTTATTATTATTTTTAAAACATTTAATTTTTTAATTTTACCAAAAAAATTATGAAAGGTCATAGTAGGATGACCCTATGTTTTCGGCATAAAAAAATATATATACATCAGAAATATCAATAATATATTTTTTTAATATTTTTATGATGTAAAATGAACGAATTTATTATTTTTTTTAAAACATTTCATTTTTTAATTTTACCAAAAAAATTATGAAAGGTCATCGTAGGATGACCCTGGGTTTTCGGCATAATAAAATAACTATTCATAAGAAATATCAATAATATATTTTTTTATATTTTTATGATGTAAAATGAACGAATTTATTATTTTTTTTAAAAAATTTCATTTTTTTATTTTCCCAAAAAAATTATGAAAGGTCATCGTAGGATGACCCTAGATTTTCGGCATAAAAAAATAATTATTCATCAGAAATATCAATAATATATTTTTTTAATATTTTTATGATGTAAAATGAACGAATTTATTATTTTTTTTAAAACATTTCATTTTTTAATTTTACCAAAAAATTTATGAAAGGTCATCGTAGGATGACCCTAGGTTTTCGGCATAAAAAAATATATATACATCAGAAATATCAATAATATATTTTTTTAATATTTTTATGATGTAAAATGAACGAATTTATTATTTTTTTTAAAACATTTCATTTTTTAATTTTACCAAAAAAATTATGAAAGGTCATCGTAGGATGACCCTGGGTTTTCGGCATAATAAAATAATTATTCATCAGAAATATCAATAATATATTTTTTTAATATTTTTATGATGTAAAATGAACGAATTTATTATTTTTTTTAAAACATTTCATTTTTTAATTTTACCAAAAAAATTATGAAAGGTCATCGTAGGATGACCCTAAATTTTCGGCATAAAATAATAATTTTTAGTAAGAAATATGAATAATATATTTTTTTAATATTTTTATCATGTAAAATGAAC
The DNA here is from genome assembly GCA_963082975.1 of Labia minor. Classification (NCBI taxonomy): domain Eukaryota; kingdom Metazoa; phylum Arthropoda; class Insecta; order Dermaptera; family Spongiphoridae; genus Labia; species Labia minor. Next base: position 66,804,972 of record OY720347.1, read on the forward strand.
GAATTTATTATTATTTTTAAAACATTTCATTTTTTAATTTTACCAAAAAAATTATGAAAGGTCATCGTAGGATGACCCTAGGTTTTCGGCATAAAAAAATAATTATTCATCAGAAATATCAATAATATATTTTTTTATATTTTTATGATGTAAAATGAACGAATTTATTATTTATTTTTAAAAATTTCATATTTTAATTTTCCCGTAAAAATTATGAAAGGTCATCGTAGGATGACCCTGGGTTTTCGGCATAATAAAATAATTATTGATCAGAAATATCAATAATATATTTTTTTAATATTTTTATGATGTAAAATGAACGAATTTATTATTTTTTTTAAAACATTTCATTTTTTAATTTTACCAAAAAAATTATGAAAGGTCATCGTAGGATAACCCTAAATTTTCGGCATAAAATAATAATTTTTAGTAAGAAATATGAATAATATATTTTTTTAATATTTTTATGATGTAAAATGAACGAATTTATTATTTTTTTTAAAACATTTCATTTTTTAATTTTACCGAAAAATTTATGAAAGGTCATCGTAGGATGACCCTAGGTTTTCGGCATAAAAAAATATATATACATCAGAAATATCAATAATATATTTTTTTAATATTTTTATGATGTAAAATGAACGAATTTATTATTTTTTTTAAAACATTTCATTTTTTAATTTTACCAAAAAAATTATGAAAGGTCATCGTAGGATGACCCTAAATTTTCGGCATAAAATAATAATTTTTAGTAAGAAATATGAATAATATATTTTTTTAATATTTTTATGATGTAAAATGAACGAATATATTATTATTTTTAAAACATTTCATTTTTTAATTTTACCAAAAAAATTATGAAAGGTCATCGTAGGATGACCCTAGGTTTTCGGCATAAAAAAATAATTATTCATCAGAAATATCAATAATATATTTTTTTATATTTTTATGATGTAAAATGAACGAATTTATTATTTATTTTTAAAAATTTCATATTTTAATTTTCCCGTAAAAATTATGAAAGGTCATCGTGGGATGACCCTAGGTTTTGGGCATAAAAAAATAACTATTCATAAGAAATATCAATAATATATTTTTTTATATTTTTATGATGTAAAATGAACGAATTTATTATTTTTTTTAAAAAATTTCATTTTTTTATTTTACCAAAAAAATTATCGAAAGGTCATCGTAGGATGACCCTAGATTTTCGGCATAAAAAAATAATTATTCATCAGAAATATCAATAATATATTTTTTTAATATTTTTATGATGTAAAATGAACGAATTTATTATTTATTTTTAAAAATTTCATATTTTAATTTTCCCGTAAAAATTATGAAAGGTCATCGTAGGATGACCCTAGGTTTTCGGCATAATAAAATAATTATTCATCAGAAATATCAATAATATATTTTTTTAATATATTTATGATGTTAAATGAACGAATTTATTATTTTTTTTAAAACATTTCATTTTTTAATTTTACCAAAAAAATTATGAAAGGTTATCGTAGGATGACCCTGGGTTTTCGGCATAATAAAATAATTATTCATCAGAAATATCAATAATATATTTTTTTAATATTTTTATGATGTAAAATGAACAAATTTATTATTTTTTTTAAAACATTTCATTTTTTAATTTTACCAAAAAAATTATGAAAGGTCATCGTAGGATGACCCTAAATTTTCGGCATAAAAAAATAATTTTTAGTAAGAAATATGAATAATATATTTTTTTAATATTTTTATGATGTAAAATGAACGAATTTATTATTATTTTTAAAACATTTCATTTTTTAATTTTACCGAAAAAATTATGAAAGTTCATCGTAGGATGACCCTAGGTTTTCGGCATAAAAAAATAATTATTCATCAGAAATATCAATAATATATTTTTTTAATATTTTTATGATGTAAAATGAACGAATTTATTATTTATTTTTAAAAATTTCATATTTTAATTTTCCCGTAAAAATTATGAAAGGTCATCGTAGGATGACCCTCGGTTTTCGGCATAAAAAAATATATATACATCAGAAATATCAATAATATATTTTTTTAATATTTTTATGATGTAAAATGAACGAATTTATTATTTTTTTTAAAACATTTCATTTTTTAATTTTACCAAAAAAATTATGAAAGGTCATCGTAGGATGACCCTGGGTTTTCGGCATAATAAAATAATTATTCATCAGAAATATCAATAATATATTTTTTTAATATTTTTATGATGTAAAATGAACGAATTTATTATTTTTTTTAAAACATTTCATTTTTTAATTTTACCAAAAAATTTATGAAAGGTCATCGTAGGATGACCCTAGGTTTTCGGCATAAAAAAATATATATACATCAGAAATATCAATAATATATTTTTTTAATATTTTTATGATGTAAAATGAACGAATTTATTATTTTTTTTAAAACATTTCATTTTTTAATTTTAACAAAAAAATTATGAATGGTCATCGTTGGATGACCCTAAATTTTCGGCATAAAATAATAATTTTTAGTAAGAAATATGAATAATATATTTTTTTAATATTTTTATGATGTAAAATGAACGAATTTATTATTATTTTTAAAACATTTAATTTTTTAATTTTACCAAAAAAATTATGAAAGGTCATCGTAGGATGACCCTATGTTTTCGGCATAAAAAAATATATATACATCAGAAATATCAATAATATATTTTTTTAATATTTTTATGATGTAAAATGAACGAATTTATTATTTTTTTTAAAACATTTCATTTTTTAATTTTACCAAAAAAATTATGAAAGGTCATCGTAGGATGACCCTGGGTTTTCGGCATAATAAAATAACTATTCATAAGAAATATCAATAATATATTTTTTTATATTTTTATGATGTAAAATGAACGAATTTATTATTTTTTTTAAAAAATTTCATTTTTTTATTTTCCCAAAAAAATTATGAAAGGTCATCGTAGGATGACCCTAGATTTTCGGCATAAAAAAATAATTATTCATCAGAAATATCAATAATATATTTTTTTAATATTTTTATGATGTAAAATGAACGAATTTATTATTTATTTTTAAAAATTTCATATTTTAATTTTCCCGTAAAAATTATGAAAGGTCATCGTAGGATGACCCTAGGTTTTCGGCATAATAAAATAATTATTCATCAGAAATATCAATAATATATTTTTTTAATATTTTTATGATGTAAAATGAACGAATTTATTATTTTTTTTAAAACATTTCATTTTTTAATTTTACCAAAAAAATTATGAAAGGTCATCGTAGGATGACCCTGGGTTTTCGGCATAATAAATTAATTATTCATCAGAAATATCAATAATATATTTTTTTAATATTTTTATGATGTAAAATGAACGAATTTATTATTTTTTTTAAAACATTTCATTTTTTAATTTTACCAAAAAATTTATGAAAGGTCATCGTAGGATGACCCTAGGTTTTCGGCATAAAAAAATATATATACATCAGAAATATCAATAATATATTTTTTTAATATTTTTATGATGTAAAATGAACGAATTTATTATTTTTTTTAAAACATTTAATTTTTTAATTTTACCAAAAAAATTATGAAAGGTCATCGTAGGATGACCCTATGTTTTCGGCATAAAAAAATATATATACATCAGAAATATCAATAATATATTTTTTTAATATTTTTATGATGTAAAATGAACGAATTTATTATTTTTTTTAAAACATTTCATTTTTTAATTTTACCAAAAAAATTATGAAAGGTCATCGTAGGATGACCCTGGGTTTTCGGCATAATAAAATAACTATTCATAAGAAATATCAATAATATATTTTTTTATATTTTTATGATGTAAAATGAACGAATTTATTATTTTTTTTAAAAAATTTCATTTTTTTATTTTCCCAAAAAAATTATGAAAGGTCATCGTAGGATGACCCTAGATTTTCGGCATAAAAAAATAATTATTCATCAGAAATATCAATAATATATTTTTTTAATATTTTTATGATGTAAAATGAACGAATTTATTATTTATTTTTAAAAATTTCATATTTTAATTTTCCCGTAAAAATTATGAAAGGTCATCGTAGGATCACCCTAGGTTTTCGGCATAATAAAATAATTATTCATCAGAAATATCAATAATATATTTTTTTAATATTTTTATGATGTAAAATGAACGAATTTATTATTTTTTTTAAAACATTTCATTTTTTAATTTTACCAAAAAAATTATGAAAGGTCATCGTAGGATGACCCTGGGTTTTCGGCATAATAAAATAATTATTCATCAGAAATATCAATAATATATTTTTTTATATTTTTATGATGTAAAATGAACGAATTTATTATTTTTTTTAAAACATTTCATTTTTTAATTTTACCAAAAAAATTATGAAAGGTCATCGTAGGATGACCCTAAATTTTCGGCATAAAAAATTAATTTTTAGTAAGAAATATGAATAATATAATTTTTTAATATTTTTATGATGTAAAATGAACGAATTTATTATTTTTTTTAAAACATTTCATTTTTTAATTTTACCGAAAAAATTATGAAAGGTTATCGTAGGATGACCCTAGGTTTTCGGCATAATAAAATAATTATTCATCAGAAATATCAATAATATATTTTTTTAATATTTTTATGATGTAAAATGAACAAATTTATTATTTTTTTTAAAACATTTCATTTTTTAATTTTACCAAAAAAATTATGAAAGGTCATCGTAGGATGACCCTAAATTTTCGGCATAAAAAAATAATTTTTAGTAAGAAATATGAATAATATATTTTTTTAATATTTTTATGATGTAAAATGAACGAATTTATTATTATTTTTAAAACATTTCATTTTTTAATTTTACCGAAAAAATTATGAAAGTTCATCGTAGGATGACCCTAGGTTTTCGGCATAAAAAAATAATTATTCATCAGAAATATCAATAATATATTTTTTTAATATTTTTATGATGTAAAATGAACGAATTTATTATTTATTTTTAAAAATTTCATATTTTAATTTTCCCGTAAAAATTATGAAAGGTCATCGTAGGATGACCCTAGGTTTTCGGCATAATAAAATAATTATTCATCAGAAATATCAATTATATATTTTTTTAATATTTTTATGATGTAAAATGAACGAATTTATTATTTTTTTTAAAACATTTCATTTTTTAATTTTACCAAAAAATTTATGAAAGGTCATCGTAGGATGACCCTCGGTTTTCGGCATAAAAAAATATATATACATCAGAAATATCAATAATATATTTTTTTAATATTTTTATGATGTAAAATGAACGAATTTATTATTTTTTTTAAAACATTTCATTTTTTAATTTTACCAAAAAAATTATGAAAGGTCATCGTAGGATGACCCTGGGTTTTCGGCATAATAAAATAATTATTCATCAGAAATATCAATAATATATTTTTTTAATATTTTTATGATGTAAAATGAACGAATTTATTATTTTTTTTAAAACATTTCATTTTTTAATTTTACCAAAAAATTTATGAAAGGTCATCGTAGGATGACCCTAGGTTTTCGGCATAAAAAAATATATATACATCAGAAATATCAATAATATATTTTTTTAATATTTTTATGATGTAAAATGAACGAATTTATTATTTTTTTTAAAACATTTCATTTTTTAATTTTAACAAAAAAATTATGAATGGTCATCGTTGGATGACCCTAAATTTTCGGCATAAAATAATAATTTTTAGTAAGAAATATGAATAATATATTTTTTTAATATTTTTATGATGTAAAATGAACGAATTTATTATTATTTTTAAAACATTTAATTTTTTAATTTTACCAAAAAAATTATGAAAGGTCATAGTAGGATGACCCTATGTTTTCGGCATAAAAAAATATATATACATCAGAAATATCAATAATATATTTTTTTAATATTTTTATGATGTAAAATGAACGAATTTATTATTTTTTTTAAAACATTTCATTTTTTAATTTTACCAAAAAAATTATGAAAGGTCATCGTAGGATGACCCTGGGTTTTCGGCATAATAAAATAACTATTCATAAGAAATATCAATAATATATTTTTTTATATTTTTATGATGTAAAATGAACGAATTTATTATTTTTTTTAAAAAATTTCATTTTTTTATTTTCCCAAAAAAATTATGAAAGGTCATCGTAGGATGACCCTAGATTTTCGGCATAAAAAAATAATTATTCATCAGAAATATCAATAATATATTTTTTTAATATTTTTATGATGTAAAATGAACGAATTTATTATTTATTTTTAAAAATTTCATATTTTAATTTTCCCGTAAAAATTATGAAAGGTCATCGTAGGATGACCCTAGGTTTTCGGCATAATAAAATAATTATTCATCAGAAATATCAATAATATATTTTTTTAATATTTTTATGATGTAAAATGAACGAATTTATTATTTTTTTTAAAACATTTCATTTTTTAATTTTACCAAAAAAATTATGAAAGGTCATCGTAGGATGACCCTGGGTTTTCGGCATAATAAATTAATTATTCATCAGAAATATCAATAATATATTTTTTTAATATTTTTATGATGTAAAATGAACGAATTTATTATTTTTTTTAAAACATTTCATTTTTTAATTTTACCAAAAAATTTTTGAAAGGTCATCGTAGGATGACCCTAGGTTTTCGGCATAAAAAAATATATATACATCAGAAATATCAATAATATATTTTTTTAATATTTTTATGATGTAAAATGAACGAATTTATTATTTTTTTTAAAACATTTAATTTTTTAATTTTACCAAAAAAATTATGAAAGGTCATCGTAGGATGACCCTATGTTTTCGGCATAAAAAAATATATATACATCAGAAATATCAATAATATATTTTTTTAATATTTTTATGATGTAAAATGAACGAATTTATTATTTTTTTTAAAACATTGCATTTTTTAATTTTACCAAAAAAATTATGAAAGGTCATCGTAGGATGACCCTGGGTTTTCGGCATAATAAAATAACTATTCATAAGAAATATCAATAATATATTTTTTTATATTTTTATGATGTAAAATGAACGAATTTATTATTTTTTTTAAAAAATTTCATTTTTTTATTTTCCCAAAAAAATTATGAAAGGTCATCGTAGGATGACCCTAGATTTTCGGCATAAAAAAATAATTATTCATCAGAAATATCAATAATATATTTTTTTAATATTTTTATGATGTAAAATGAACGAATTTATTATTTATTTTTAAAAATTTCATATTTTAATTTTCCCGTAAAAATTATGAAAGGTCATCGTAGGATCACCCTAGGTTTTCGGCATAATAAAATAATTATTCATCAGAAATATCAATAATATATTTTTTTAATATTTTTATGATGTAAAATGAACGAATTTATTATTTTTTTTAAAACATTTCATTTTTTAATTTTACCAAAAAAATTATAAAAGGTCATCGTAGGATGACCCTGGGTTTTCGGCATAATAAAATAATTATTCATCAGAAATATCAATAATATATTTTTTTATATTTTTATGATGTAAAATGAACGAATTTATTATTTTTTTTAAAACATTTCATTTTTTAATTTTACCAAAAAAATTATGAAAGGTCATCGTAGGATGACCCTAAATTTTCGGCATAAAAAATTAATTTTTAGTAAGAAATATGAATAATATATTTTTTTAATATTTTTATGATGTAAAATGAACGAATTTATTATTTTTTTTAAAACATTTCATTTTTTAATTTTACCGAAAAATTTATGAAAGGTCATCGTAGGATGACCCTAGGTTTTCGGCATAAAAAAATATATATACATCAGAAATATCAATAATATATTTTTTTAATATTTTTATGATGTAAAATGAACGAATTTATTATTTTTTTTAAAACATTTCATTTTTTAATTTTACCAAAAAAATTATGAAAGGTCATCGTAGGATGACCCTAAATTTTCGGCATAAAATAATAATTTTTAGTAAGAAATATGAATAATATATTTTTTTAATATTTTTATGATGTAAAATGAACGAATATATTATTATTTTTAAAACATTTCATTTTTTAATTTTACCAAAAAAATTATGAAAGGTCATCGTAGGATGACCCTAGGTTTTCGGCATAAAAAAATAATTATTCATCAGAAATATCAATAATATATTTTTTTATATTTTTATGATGTAAAATGAACGAATTTATTATTTATTTTTAAAAATTTCATATTTTAATTTTCCCGTAAAAATTATGAAAGGTCATCGTGGGATGACCCTAGGTTTTGGGCATAAAAAAATAACTATTCATAAGAAATATCAATAATATATTTTTTTATATTTTTATGATGTAAAATGAACGAATTTATTATTTTTTTTAAAAAATTTCATTTTTTTATTTTACCAAAAAAATTATCGAAAGGTCATCGTAGGATGACCCTAGATTTTCGGCATAAAAAAATAATTATTCATCAGAAATATCAATAATATATTTTTTTAATATTTTTATGATGTAAAATGAACGAATTTATTATTTATTTTTAAAAATTTCATATTTTAATTTTCCCGTAAAAATTATGAAAGGTCATCGTAGGATGACCCTAGGTTTTCGGCATAATAAAATAATTATTCATCAGAAATATCAATAATATATTTTTTTAATATATTTATGATGTTAAATGAACGAATTTATTATTTTTTTTAAAACATTTCATTTTTTAATTTTACCAAAAAAATTATGAAAGGTTATCGTAGGATGACCCTGGGTTTTCGGCATAATAAAATAATTATTCATCAGAAATATCAATAATATATTTTTTTAATATTTTTATGATGTAAAATGAACAAATTTATTATTTTTTTTAAAACATTTCATTTTTTAATTTTACCAAAAAAATTATGAAAGGTCATCGTAGGATGACCCTAAATTTTCGGCATAAAAAAATAATTTTTAGTAAGAAATATGAATAATATATTTTTTTAATATTTTTATGATGTAAAATGAACGAATTTATTATTATTTTTAAAACATTTCATTTTTTAATTTTACCGAAAAAATTATGAAAGTTCATCGTAGGATGACCCTAGGTTTTCGGCATAAAAAAATAATTATTCATCAGAAATATCAATAATATATTTTTTTAATATTTTTATGATGTAAAATGAACGAATTTATTATTTATTTTTAAAAATTTCATATTTTAATTTTCCCGTAAAAATTATGAAAGGTCATCGTAGGATGACCCTAGGTTTTCGGCATAATAAAATAATTATTCATCAGAAATATCAATTATATATTTTTTTAATATTTTTATGATGTAAAATGAACGAATTTATTATTTTTTTTAAAACATTTCATTTTTTAATTTTACCAAAAAATTTATGAAAGGTCATCGTAGGATGACCCTCGGTTTTCGGCATAAAAAAATATATATACATCAGAAATATCAATAATATATTTTTTTAATATTTTTATGATGTAAAATGAACGAATTTATTATTTTTTTTAAAACATTTCATTTTTTAATTTTACCAAAAAAATTATGAAAGGTCATCGTAGGATGACCCTGGGTTTTCGGCATAATAAAATAATTATTCATCAGAAATATCAATAATATATTTTTTTAATATTTTTATGATGTAAAATGAACGAATTTATTATTTTTTTTAAAACATTTCATTTTTTAATTTTACCAAAAAATTTATGAAAGGTCATCGTAGGATGACCCTAGGTTTTCGGCATAAAAAAATATATATACATCAGAAATATCAATAATATATTTTTTTAATATTTTTATGATGTAAAATGAACGAATTTATTATTTTTTTTAAAACATTTCATTTTTTAATTTTAACAAAAAAATTATGAATGGTCATCGTTGGATGACCCTAAATTTTCGGCATAAAATAATAATTTTTAGTAAGAAATATGAATAATATATTTTTTTAATATTTTTATGATGTAAAATGAACGAATTTATTATTATTTTTAAAACATTTAATTTTTTAATTTTACCAAAAAAATTATGAAAGGTCATCGTAGGATGACCCTATGTTTTCGGCATAAAAAAATATATATACATCAGAAATATCAATAATATATTTTTTTAATATTTTTATGATGTAAAATGAACGAATTTATTATTTTTTTTAAAACATTTCATTTTTTAATTTTACCAAAAAAATTATGAAAGGTCATCGTAGGATGACCCTGGGTTTTCGGCATAATAAAATAACTATTCATAAGAAATATCAATAATATATTTTTTTATATTTTTATGATGTAAAATGAACGAATTTATTATTTTTTTTAAAAAATTTCATTTTTTTATTTTCCCAAAAAAATTATGAAAGGTCATCGTAGGATGACCCTAGATTTTCGGCATAAAAAAATAATTATTCATCAGAAATATCAATAATATATTTTTTTAATATTTTTATGATGTAAAATGAACGAATTTATTATTTATTTTTAAAAATTTCATATTTTAATTTTCCCGTAAAAATTATGAAAGGTCATCGTAGGATGACCCTAGGTTTTCGGCATAATAAAATAATTATTCATCAGAAATATCAATAATATATTTTTTTAATATTTTTATGATGTAAAATGAACGAATTTATTATTTTTTTTAAAACATTTCATTTTTTAATTTTACCAAAAAAATTATGAAAGGTCATCGTAGGATGACCCTGGGTTTTCGGCATAATAAATTAATTATTCATCAGAAATATCAATAATATATTTTTTTAATATTTTTATGATGTAAAATGAACGAATTTATTATTTTTTTTAAAACATTTCATTTTTTAATTTTACCAAAAAATTTATGAAAGGTCATCGTAGGATGACCCTAGGTTTTCGGCATAAAAAAATATATATACATCAGAAATATCAATAATATATTTTTTTAATATTTTTATGATGTAAAATGAACGAATTTATTATTTTTTTTAAAACATTTAATTTTTTAATTTTACCAAAAAAATTATGAAAGGTCATCGTAGGATGACCCTATGTTTTCGGCATAAAAAAATATATATACATCAGAAATATCAATAATATATTTTTTTAATATTTTTATGATGTAAAATGAACGAATTTATTATTTTTTTTAAAACATTTCATTTTTTAATTTTACCAAAAAAATTATGAAAGGTCATCGTAGGATGACCCTGGGTTTTCGGCATAATAAAATAACTATTCATAAGAAATATCAATAATATATTTTTTTATATTTTTATGATGTAAAATGAACGAATTTATTATTTTTTTTAAAAAATTTCATTTTTTTATTTTCCCAAAAAAATTATGAAAGGTCATCGTAGGATGACCCTAGATTTTCGGCATAAAAAAATAATTATTCATCAGAAATATCAATAATATATTTTTTTAATATTTTTATGATGTAAAATGAACGAATTTATTATTTATTTTTAAAAATTTCATATTTTAATTTTCCCGTAAAAATTATGAAAGGTCATCGTAGGATCACCCTAGGTTTTCGGCATAATAAAATAATTATTCATCAGAAATATCAATAATATATTTTTTTAATATTTTTATGATGTAAAATGAACGAATTTATTATTTTTTTTAAAACATTTCATTTTTTAATTTTACCAAAAAAATTATGAAAGGTCATCGTAGGATGACCCTGGGTTTTCGGCATAATAAAATAATTATTCATCAGAAATATCAATAATATATTTTTTTATATTTTTATGATGTAAAATGAACGAATTTATTATTTTTTTTAAAACATTTCATTTTTTAATTTTACCAAAAAAATTATGAAAGGTCATCGTAGGATGACCCTAAATTTTCGGCATAAAAAATTAATTTTTAGTAAGAAATATGAATAATATAATTTTTTAATATTTTTATGATGTAAAATGAACGAATTTATTATTTTTTTTAAAACATTTCATTTTTTAATTTTACCAAAAAAATTATGAAAGGTCATCGTAGGATGACCCTGGGTTTTCGGCATAATAAAATAATTATTCATCAGAAATATCAATAATATATTTTTTTATATTTTTATGATGTAAAATGAACGAATTTATTATTATTTTTAAAACATTTCATTTTTTAATTTTACCGAAAAAATTATGAAAGGTTATCGTAGGATGACCCTAGGTTTTCGGCATAATAAAATAATTATTCATCAGAAATATCAATAATATATTTTTTTAATATTTTTATGATGTAAAATGAACAAATTTATTATTTTTTTTAAAACATTTCATTTTTTAATTTTACCAAAAAAATTATGAAAGGTCATCGTAGGATGACCCTAAATTTTCGGCATAAAAAAATAATTTTTAGTAAGAAATATGAATAATATATTTTTTTAATATTTTTATGATGTAAAATGAACGAATTTATTATTATTTTTAAAACATTTCATTTTTTAATTTTACCGAAAAAATTATGAAAGTTCATCGTAGGATGACCCTAGGTTTTCGGCATAAAAAAATAATTATTCATCAGAAATATCAATAATATATTTTTTTAATATTTTTATGATGTAAAATGAACGAATTTATTATTTATTTTTAAAAATTTCATATTTTAATTTTCCCGTAAAAATTATGAAAGGTCATCGTAGGATGACCCTAGGTTTTCGGCATAATAAAATAATTATTCATCAGAAATATCAATTATATATTTTTTTAATATTTTTATGATGTAAAATGAACGAATTTATTATTTTTTTTAAAACATTTCATTTTTTAATTTTACCAAAAAATTTATGAAAGGTCATCGTAGGATGACCCTCGGTTTTCGGCATAAAAAAATATATATACATCAGAAATATCAATAATATATTTTTTTAATATTTTTATGATGTAAAATGAACGAATTTATTATTTTTTTTAAAACATTTCATTTTTTAATTTTACCAAAAAAATTATGAAAGGTCATCGTAGGATGACCCTGGGTTTTCGGCATAATAAAATAATTATTCATCAGAAATATCAATAATATATTTTTTTAATATTTTTATGATGTAAAATGAACGAATTTATTATTTTTTTTAAAACATTTCATTTTTTAATTTTACCAAAAAATTTATGAAAGGTCATCGTAGGATGACCCTAGGTTTTCGGCATAAAAAAATATATATACATCAGAAATATCAATAATATATTTTTTTAATATTTTTATGATGTAAAATGAACGAATTTATTATTTTTTTTAAAACATTTCATTTTTTAATTTTAACAAAAAAATTATGAATGGTCATCGTTGGATGACCCTAAATTTTCGGCATAAAATAATAATTTTTAGTAAGAAATATGAATAATATATTTTTTTAATATTTTTATGATGTAAAATGAACGAATTTATTATTATTTTTAAAACATTTAATTTTTTAATTTTACCAAAAAAATTATGAAAGGTCATAGTAGGATGACCCTATGTTTTCGGCATAAAAAAATATATATACATCAGAAATATCAATAATATATTTTTTTAATATTTTTATGATGTAAAATGAACGAATTTATTATTTTTTTTAAAACATTTCATTTTTTAATTTTACCAAAAAAATTATGAAAGGTCATCGTAGGATGACCCTGGGTTTTCGGCATAATAAAATAACTATTCATAAGAAATATCAATAATATATTTTTTTATATTTTTATGATGTAAAATGAACGAATTTATTATTTTTTTTAAAAAATTTCATTTTTTTATTTTCCCAAAAAAATTATGAAAGGTCATCGTAGGATGACCCTAGATTTTCGGCATAAAAAAATAATTATTCATCAGAAATATCAATAATATATTTTTTTAATATTTTTATGATGTAAAATGAACGAATTTATTATTTATTTTTAAAAATTTCATATTTTAATTTTCCCGTAAAAATTATGAAAGGTCATCGTAGGATGACCCTAGGTTTTCGGCATAATAAAATAATTATTCATCAGAAATATCAATAATATATTTTTTTAATATTTTTATGATGTAAAATGAACGAATTTATTATTTTTTTTAAAACATTTCATTTTTTAATTTTACCAAAAAAATTATGAAAGGTCATCGTAGGATGACCCTGGGTTTTCGGCATAATAAATTAATTATTCATCAGAAATATCAATAATATATTTTTTTAATATTTTTATGATGTAAAATGAACGAATTTATTATTTTTTTTAAAACATTTCATTTTTTAATTTTACCAAAAAATTTTTGAAAGGTCATCGTAGGATGACCCTAGGTTTTCGGCATAAAAAAATATATATACATCAGAAATATCAATAATATATTTTTTTAATATTTTTATGATGTAAAATGAACGAATTTATTATTTTTTTTAAAACATTTAATTTTTTAATTTTACCAAAAAAATTATGAAAGGTCATCGTAGGATGACCCTATGTTTTCGGCATAAAAAAATATATATACATCAGAAATATCAATAATATATTTTTTTAATATTTTTATGATGTAAAATGAACGAATTTATTATTTTTTTTAAAACATTTCATTTTTTAATTTTACCAAAAAAATTATGAAAGGTCATCGTAGGATGACCCTGGGTTTTCGGCATAATAAAATAACTATTCATAAGAAATATCAATAATATATTTTTTTATATTTTTATGATGTAAAATGAACGAATTTATTATTTTTTTTAAAAAATTTCATTTTTTTATTTTCCCAAAAAAATTATGAAAGGTCATCGTAGGATGACCCTAGATTTTCGGCATAAAAAAATAATTATTCATCAGAAATATCAATAATATATTTTTTTAATATTTTTATGATGTAAAATGAACGAATTTATTATTTATTTTTAAAAATTTCATATTTTAATTTTCCCGTAAAAATTATGAAAGGTCATCGTAGGATCACCCTAGGTTTTCGGCATAATAAAATAATTATTCATCAGAAATATCAATAATATATTTTTTTAATATTTTTATGATGTAAAATGAACGAATTTATTATTTTTTTTAAAACATTTCATTTTTTAATTTTACCAAAAAAATTATAAAAGGTCATCGTAGGATGACCCTGGGTTTTCGGCATAATAAAATAATTATTCATCAGAAATATCAATAATATATTTTTTTATATTTTTATGATGTAAAATGAACGAATTTATTATTTTTTTTAAAACATTTCATTTTTTAATTTTACCAAAAAAATTATGAAAGGTCATCGTAGGATGACCCTAAATTTTCGGCATAAAAAATTAATTTTTAGTAAGAAATATGAATAATATAATTTTTTAATATTTTTATGATGTAAAATGAACGAATTTATTATTTTTTTTAAAACATTTCATTTTTTAATTTTACCAAAAAAATTATGAAAGGTCATCGTAGGATGACCCTGGGTTTTCGGCATAATAAAATAATTATTCATCAGAAATATCAATAATATATTTTTTTATATTTTTATGATGTAAAATGAACGAATTTATTATTATTTTTAAAACATTTCATTTTTTAATTTTACCGAAAAAATTATGAAAGGTTATCGTAGGATGACCCTAGGTTTTCGGCATAATAAAATAATTATTCATCAGAAATATCAATAATATATTTTTTTAATATTTTTATGATGTAAAATGAACGAATTTATTATTATTTTTAAA
The DNA here is from genome assembly GCA_963082975.1 of Labia minor. Lineage (NCBI taxonomy): Eukaryota > Metazoa > Arthropoda > Insecta > Dermaptera > Spongiphoridae > Labia > Labia minor. The sequence continues at coordinate 66,820,593 of OY720347.1, forward strand.
ACATTTCATTTTTTAATTTTACCAAAAAAATTATGAAAGGTCATCGTAGGATGACCCTGGGTTTTCGGCATAATAAAATAATTATTCATCAGAAATATCAATAATATATTTTTTTAATATTTTTATGATGTAAAATGAACGAATTTATTATTTTTTTTAAAACATTTCATTTTTTAATTTTACCAAAACAATTATGAAAGGTCATCGTCGGATGACCCTAAATTTTCGGCATAAAATAATAATTTTTAGTAAGAAATATGAATAATATATTTTTTTAATATTTTTATGATGTAAAATGAACGAATTTATTATTATTTTTAAAACATTTCATTTTTTAATTTTACCAAAAAAATTATGAAAGGTCATCGTAGGATGACCCTGGGTTTTCGGCATAATAAAATAACTATTCATAAGAAATATCAATAATATATTTTTTTATATTTTTATGATGTAAAATGAACGAAATTATTATTTTTTTTAAAAAATTTCATTTTTTTATTTTCCCAAAAAAATTATGAAAGGTCATCGTAGGATGACCCTAGATTTTCGGCATAAAAAAATAATTATTCATCAGAAATATCAATAATATATTTTTTTAATATTTTTATGATGTAAAATGAACGAATTTATTATTTATTTTTAAAAATTTCATATTTTAATTTTCCCGTAAAAATTATGAAAGGTCATCGTAGGATCACCCTAGGTTTTCGGCATAATAAAATAATTATTCATCAGAAATATCAATAATATATTTTTTTAATATTTTTATGATGTAAAATGAACGAATTTATTATTTTTTTTAAAACATTTCATTTTTTAATTTTACCAAAAAAATTATGAAAGGTCATCGTAGGATGACCCTGGGTTTTCGGCATAATAAAATAATTATTCATCAGAAATATCAATAATATATTTTTTTATATTTTTATGATGTAAAATGAACGAATTTATTATTTTTTTTAAAACATTTCATTTTTTAATTTTACCAAAAAAATTATGAAAGGTCATCGTAGGATGACCCTAAATTTTCGGCATAAAAAATTAATTTTTAGTAAGAAATATGAATAATATATTTTTTTAATATTTTTATGATGTAAAATGAACGAATTTATTATTATTTTTAAAACATTTCATTTTTTAATTTTACCGAAAAAATTATGAAAGGTTATCGTAGGATGACCCTAGGTTTTCGGCATAATAAAATAATTATTCATCAGAAATATCAATAATATATTTTTTTAATATTTTTATGATGTAAAATGAACGAATTTATTATTATTTTTAAAATATTTCATTTTTTAATTTTACCAAAAAAATTATGAAAGGTCATCGTAGGATGACCCTGGGTTTTCGGCATAATAAAATAATTATTCATCAGAAATATCAATAATATATTTTTTTAATATTTTTATGATGTAAAATGAACGAATTTATTATTTTTTTTAAAACATTTCATTTTTTAATTTTACCAAAACAATTATGAAAGGTCATCGTCGGATGACCCTAAATTTTCGGCATAAAATAATAATTTTTAGTAAGAAATATGAATAATATATTTTTTTAATATTTTTATGATGTAAAATGAACGAATTTATTATTATTTTTAAAACATTTCATTTTTTAATTTTACCAAAAAAATTATGAAAGGTCATCGTAGGATGACCCTAGGTTTTCGGCATAAAAAAATAATTATTCATCAGAAATATCAATAATAAATTTTTTTATATTTTTATGATGTAAAATCAACGAATTTATTATTTATTTTTAAAAATTTCATATTTTAATTTTCCCGTAAAAATTATGAAAGGTCATCGTGGGATGACCCTAGGTTTTGGGCATAAAAAAATAACTATTCATAAGAAATATCAATAATATATTTTTTTATATTTTTATGATGTAAAATGAACGAATTTATTATTTTTTTTAAAAAATTTCATTTTTTTATTTTCCCAAAAAAATTATGAAAGGTCATCGTAGGATGACCCTAGATTTTCGGCATAAAAAAATAATTATTCATCAGAAATATCAATAATATATTTTTTTAATATTTTTATGATGTAAAATGAACGAATTTATTATTTATTTTTAAAAATTTCATATTTTAATTTTGCCGTAAAAATTATGAAAGGTTATCGTAGGATGACCCTAGGTTTTCGGCATAATAAAATAATTATTCATCAGAAATATCAATAATATATTTTTTTAATATTTTTATGATGTAAAATGAACGAATTTATTATTTTTTTTAAAACATTTCATTTTTTAATTTTACCAAAAAAATTATGAAAGGTCATCGTAGGATGACCCTGGGTTTTCGGCATAATAAAATAATTATTCATCAGAAATATCATTAATATATTTTTTTAATATTTTTATGATGTGTAATGAACGAATTTATTATTTTTTTTAAAACATTTCATTTTTTAATTTTACCAAAAAATTTATGAAAGGTCATCGTAGGATGACCCTAGGTTTTCGGCATAAAAAAATAATTATACATCAGAAATATCAATAATATATTTTTTTAATATTTTTATGATGTAAAATGAACGAATTTATTATTTTTTTTAAAACATTTCATTTTTTAATTTTAACAAAAAAATTATGAAAGGTCATCGTTGGATGACCCTAAATTTTCGGCATAAAATAATAATTTTTAGTAAGAAATATGAATAATATATTTTTTTAATATTTTTATGATGTAAAATGAACGAATTTATTATTATTTTTAAAACATTTAATTTTTTAATTTTACCAAAAAAATTATGAAAGGTCATCGTAGGATGACCCTATGTTTTCGGCATAAAAAAATATATATACATCAGAAATATCAATAATATATTTTTTTAATATTTTTATGATGTAAAATGAACGAATTTATTATTTTTTTTAAAACATTTCATTTTTTAATTTTACCAAAAAAATTATGAAAGGTCATCGTAGGATGACCCTGGGTTTTCGGCATAATAAAATAACTATTCATAAGAAATATCAATAATATATTTTTTTATATTTTTATGATGTAAAATGAACGAATTTATTATTTTTTTTAAAAAATTTCATTTTTTTATTTTCCCAAAAAAATTATGAAAGGTCATCGTAGGATGACCCTAGATTTTCGGCATAAAAAAATAATTATTCATCAGAAATATCAATAATATATTTTTTTAATATTTTTATGATGTAAAATGAACGAATTTATTATTTATTTTTAAAAATTTCATATTTTAATTTTCCCGTAAAAATTATGAAAGGTCATCGTAGGATCACCCTAGGTTTTCGGCATAATAAAATAATTATTCATCAGAAATATCAATAATATATTTTTTTAATATTTTTATGATGTAAAATGAACGAATTTATTATTTTTTTTAAAACATTTCATTTTTTAATTTTACCAAAAAAATTATAAAAGGTCATCGTAGGATGACCCTGGGTTTTCGGCATAATAAAATAATTATTCATCAGAAATATCAATAATATATTTTTTTATATTTTTATGATGTAAAATGAACGAATTTATTATTTTTTTTAAAACATTTCATTTTTTAATTTTACCAAAAAAATTATGAAAGGTCATCGTAGGATGACCCTAAATTTTCGGCATAAAAAATTAATTTTTAGTAAGAAATATGAATAATATATTTTTTTAATATTTTTATGATGTAAAATGAACGAATTTATTATTATTTTTAAAACATTTCATTTTTTAATTTTACCGAAAAAATTATGAAAGGTTATCGTAGGATGACCCTAGGTTTTCGGCATAATAAAATAATTATTCATCAGAAATATCAATAATATATTTTTTTAATATTTTTATGATGTAAAATGAACGAATTTATTATTATTTTTAAAACATTTCATTTTTTAATTTTACCAAAAAAATTATGAAAGGTCATCGTAGGATGACCCTAGGTTTTCGGCATAAAAAAATAATTATTCATCAGAAATATCAATAATATATTTTTTTATATTTTTATGATGTAAAATGAACGAATTTATTATTTATTTTTAAAAATTTCATATTTTAATTTTCCCGTAAAAATTATGAAAGGTCATCGTGGGATGACCCTAGGTTTTGGGCATAAAAAAATAACTATTCATAAGAAATATCAATAATATATTTTTTTATATTTTTATGATGTAAAATGAACGAATTTATTATTTTTTTTAAAAAATTTCATTTTTTTATTTTCCCAAAAAAATTATGAAAGGTCATCGTAGGATGACCCTAGATTTTCGGCATAAAAAAATAATTATTCATCAGAAATATCAATAATATATTTTTTTAATATTTTTATGATGTAAAATGAACGAATTTATTATTTATTTTTAAAAATTTCATATTTTAATTTTGCCGTAAAAATTATGAAAGGTTATCGTAGGATGACCCTAGGTTTTCGGCATAATAAAATAATTATTCATCAGAAATATCAATAATATATTTTTTTAATATTTTTATGATGTAAAATGAACGAATTTATTATTTTTTTTAAAACATTTCATTTTTTAATTTTACCAAAAAAATTATGAAAGGTCATCGTAGGATGACCCTGGGTTTTCGGCATAATAAAATAATTATTCATCAGAAATATCATTAATATATTTTTTTAATATTTTTATGATGTAAAATGAACGAATTTATTATTTTTTTTAAAACATTTCATTTTTTAATTTTACCAAAAAATTTATGAAAGGTCATCGTAGGATGACCCTAGGTTTTCCGCATAAAAAAATATATATACATCAGAAATATCAATAATATATTTTTTTAATATTTTTATGATGTAAAATGAACGAATTTATTATTTATTTTTAAAAATTTCATATTTTAATTTTCCCGTAAAAATTATGAAAGGTCATCGTAGGATGACCCTGGGTTTTCGGCATAATAAAATAATTATTCATCAGAAATATCAATAATATATTTTTTTATATTTTTATGATGTAAAATGAACGAATTTATTATTTATTTTTAAAAATTTCATATTTTAATTTTCCCGTAAAAATTATGAAAGGTCATCGTAGGATGACCCTGGGTTTTCGGCATAATAAAATAATTATTCATCAGAAATATCAATAATATATTTTTTTAATATTTTTATGATGTAAAATGAACGAATTTATTATTTTTTTTAAAACATTTCATTTTTTAATTTTACCAAAAAAATTATGAAAGGTCATCGTAGGATGACCCTAAATTTTCGGCATAAAATAATAATTTTTAGTAAGAAATATGAATAATATATTTTTTTAATATTTTTATGATGTAAAATGAACGAATTTATTATTTTTTTTAAAATATTTCATTTTTTAATTTTACCAAAAAATTTATGAAAGGTCATCGTAGGATGACCCTAGGTTTTCGGCATAAAAAAATAATTATACATCAGAAATATCAATAATATATTTTTTTAATATTTTTATGATGTAAAATGAACGAATTTATTATTTTTTTTAAAACATTTCATTTTTTAATTTTAACAAAAAAATTATGAAAGGTCATCGTTGGATGACCCTAAATTTTCTGCATAAAATAATAATTTTTAGTAAGAAATATGAATAATATATTTTTTTAATATTTTTATGATGTAAAATGAACGAATTTATTATTATTTTTAAAACATTTAATTTTTTAATTTTACCAAAAAAATTATGAAAGGTGATCGTAGGATGACCCTATGTTTTCGGCATAAAAAAATATATATACATCAGAAATATCAATAATATATTTTTTTAATATTTTTATGATGTAAAATGAACGAATTTATTATTTTTTTTAAAACATTTCATTTTTTAATTTTACCAAAAAAATTATGAAAGGTCATCGTAGGATGACCCTATGTTTTCGGCATAAAAAAATATATATACATCAGAAATATCAATAATATATTTTTTTAATATTTTTATGATGTAAAATGAACGAATTTATTATTATTTTTAAAACATTTAATTTTTTAATTTTACCAAAAAAATTATGAAAGGTCATCGTAGGATGACCCTATGTTTTCGGCATAAAAAAATATATATACATCAGAAATATCAATAATATATTTTTTTAATATTTTTATGATGTAAAATGAACGAATTTATTATTATTTTTAAAACATTTAATTTTTTAATTTTACCAAAAAAATTATGAAAGGTCATCGTAGGATGACCCTATGTTTTCGGCATAAAAAAATAATTATTCATCAGAAATATCAATAATATATTTTTTTAATATTTTTATGATGTAAAATGAACGAATTTATTATTTATTTTTAAAAATTTCATATTTTAATTTTCCCGTAAAAATTATGAAAGGTTATCGTAGGATGACCCTAGGTTTTCGGCATAATAAAATAATTATTCATCAGAAATATCAATAATCTATTTTTTTAATATTTTTATGATGTAAAATGAACGAATTTATTATTATTTTTAAAACATTTCATTTTTTAATTTTAGCAAAAAAATTATGAAAGGTCATCGTAGGATGACCCTAGGTTTTCGGCATAAAAAAATAATTATTCATCAGAAATATCAATAATATATTTTTTTATATTTTTATGATGTAAAATGAACGAATTTATTATTTATTTTTAAAAATTTCATATTTTAATTTTCCCGTAAAAATTATGAAAGGCCATCGTAGGATGACCCTGGGTTTTCGGCATAATAAAATAATTATTCATCAGAAATATCAATAATATATTTTTTTAATATTTTTATGATGTAAAATGAACGAATTTATTATTTTTTTTAAAACATTTCATTTTTTAATTTTACCAAAAAAATTATGAAAGGTCATCGTAGGATGACCCTAAATTTTCGGCATAAAATAATAATTTTTAGTAAGAAATATGAATAATATATTTTTTTAATATTTTTATGATGTAAAATGAACGAATTTATTATTATTTTTAAAACATTTCATTTTTTAATTTTACCAAAAAAATTATGAAAGGTCATCGTAGGATGACCCTAGGTTTTCGGCATAAAAAAATAATTATTCATCAGAAATATCAATAATATATTTTTTTTATATTTTTATGATGTAAAATGAACGAATTTATTATTTATTTTTAAAAATTTCATATTTTAATTTTCCCGTAAAAATTATGAAAGGTCATCGTGGGATGACCCTAGGTTTTGGGCATAAAAAAATAACTATTCATAAGAAATATCAATAATATATTTTTTTATATTTTTATGATGTAAAATGAACGAATTTATTATTTTTTTTAAAAAATTTCATTTTTTTATTTTACCAAAAAAATTATGAAAGGTCATCGTAGGATGACCCTAGATTTTCGGCATAAAATAATAATTTTTAGTAAGAAATATGAATAATATATTTTTTTAATATTTTTATGATGTAAAATGAACGAATTTATTATTTTTTTTAAAACATTTCATTTTTTAATTTTACCAAAAAAATTATGAAAGGTCATCGTAGGATGACCCTAGGTTTTCGGCATAAAAAAATAATTATTCATCAGAAATATCAATAATATATTTTTTTTATATTTTTATGATGTAAAATGAACGAATTTATTATTTATTTTTAAAAATTTCATATTTTAATTTTACCGTAAAAATTATTAAAGGTCATCGTGGGATGACCCTAGGTTTTGGGCATAAAAAAATAACTATTCATAAGAAATATCAATAATATATTTTTTTATATTTTTATGATGTAAAATGAACGAATTTATTATTTTTTTTAAAAAATTTCATTTTTTTATTTTACCAAAAAAATTATGAAAGGTCATCGTAGGATGACCCTAGATTTTCGGCATAAAATAATAATTTTTAGTAAGAAATATGAATAATATATTTTTTTAATATTTTTATGATGTAAAATGAACGAATTTATTATTTTTTTTAAAACATTTCATTTTTTAATTTTACCAAAAAAATTATGAAAGGTCATCGTAGGATGACCCTAGGTTTTCGGCATAAAAAAATAATTATTCATCAGAAATATCAATAATATATTTTTTTATATTTTTATGATGTAAAATGAACGAATTTATTATTTATTTTTAAAAATTTCATATTTTAATTTTCCCGTAAAAATTATGAAAGGTCATCGTGGGATGACCCTAGGTTTTGGGCATAAAAAAATAACTATTCGTAAGAAATATCAATAATATATTTTTTTATATATTTATGATGTAAAATGAACGAATTTATTATTTATTTTTAAAAATTTCATATTTTAATTTTCCCGTAAAAATTATGAAAGGTTATCGTAGGATGACCCTAGGTTTTCGGCATAATAAAATAATTATTCATCAGAAATATCAATAATATATTTTTTTAATATTTTTATGATGTAAAATGAACGAATTTATTATTTTTTTTAAAACATTTCATTTTTTAATTTTACCAAAAAAATTATGAAAGGTCATCGTAGGATGACCCTGGGTTTTCGGCATAATAAAATAATTATTCATCAGAAATATCAATAATAGATTTTTTTAATATTTTTATGATGTAAAATGAACGAATTTATTATTTTTTTTAAAACATTTCATTTTTTAATTTTACCAAAAAATTTATGAAAGGTCATCGTAGGATGACCCTAGGTTTTCGGCATAAAAAAATATATATACATCAGAAATATCAATAATATATTTTTTTAATATTTTTATGATGTAAAATGAACGAATTTATTATTTTTTTTAAAACATTTCATTTTTTAATTTTACCAAAAAAATTATGAAAGGTCATCGTAGGATGACCCTGGGTTTTCGGCATAATAAAATAATTATTGATCAGAAATATCAATAATATATTTTTTTAATATTTTTATGATGTAAAATGAACGAATTTATTATTTTTTTTAAAACATTTCATTTTTTAATTTTACCAAAAAAATTATGAAAGGTCATCGTAGGATGACCCTGAATTTTCGGCATAAAATAATAATTTTTAGTAAGAAATATGAATAATATATTTTTTTAATATTTTTATGATGTAAAATGAACGAATTTATTATTATTTTTAAAACATTTCATTTTTTAATTTTACCAAAAAAATTATGAAAGGTCATCGTAGGATGACCCTAGGTTTTCGGCATAAAAAAATAATTATTCATCAGAAATATCAATAATATATTTTTTTATATTTTTATGATGTAAAATGAACGAATTTATTATTTATTTTTAAAAATTTCATATTTTAATTTTCCCGTAAAAATTATGAAAGGTCATCGTAGGATGACCCTGGGTTTTCGGCATAATAAAATAATTATTCATCAGAAATATCAATAATATATTTTTTTAATATTTTTATGATGTAAAATGAACGAATTTATTATTATTTTTAAAACATTTCATTTTTTAATTTTACCAAAAAAATTATGAAAGGTCATCGTAGGATGACCCTAGGTTTTCGGCATAAAAAAATAATTATTCATCAGAAATATCAATAATATATTTTTTTATATTTTTATGATGTAAAATGAACGAATTTATTATTTATTTTTAAAAATTTCATATTTTAATTTTCCCGTAAAAATTATGAAAGGCCATCGTAGGATGACCCTGGGTTTTCGGCATAATAAAATAATTATTCATCAGAAATATCAATAATATATTTTTTTTAATATTTTTATGATGTAAAATGAACGAATTTATTATTTTTTTTAAAACATTTCATTTTTTAATTTTACCAAAAAAATTATTTAAGGTCATCGTAGGATGACCCTAAATTTTCGGCATAAAATAATAATTTTTAGTAAGAAATATGAATAATATATTTTTTTAATATTTTTATGATGTAAAATGAACGAATTTATTATTATTTTTAAAACATTTCATTTTTTAATTTTACCAAAAAAATTATGAAAGGTCATCGTAGGATGACCCTAGGTTTTCGGCATAAAAAAATAATTATTCATCAGAAATATCAATAATATATTTTTTTTATATTTTTATGATGTAAAATGAACGAATTTATTATTTATTTTTAAAAATTTCATATTTTAATTTTCCCGTAAAAATTATGAAAGGTCATCGTGGGATGACCCTAGGTTTTGGTCATAAAAAAATAACTATTCATAAGAAATATCAATAATATATTTTTTTATATTTTTATGATGTAAAATGAACGAATTTATTATTTTTTTTAAAAAATTTCATTTTTTTATTTTACCAAAAAAATTATGAAAGGTCATCGTAGGATGACCCTAGATTTTCGGCATAAAAAAATAATTATTCATCAGAAATATCAATAATATATTTTTTTAATATTTTTATGATGTAAAATGAACGAATTTATTATTTATTTTTAAAAATTTCATATTTTAATTTTCCCGTAAAAATTATGAAAGGTTATCGTAGGATGACCCTAGGTTTTCGGCATAATAAAATAATTATTCATCAGAAATATCAATAATATATTTTTTTAATATTTTTATGATGTAAAATGAACGAATTTATTATTTTTTTTAAAACATTTCATTTTTTAATTTTACCAAAAAAATTATGAAAGGTCATCGTAGGATGACCCTGGGTTTTCGGCATAATAAAATAATTATTCATCAGAAATATCATTAATATATTTTTTTAATATTTTTATGATGTAAAATGAACGAATTTATTATTTTTTTTAAAACATTTCATTTTTTAATTTTACCAAAAAATTTATGAAAGGTCATCGTAGGATGACCCTAGGTTTTCGGCATAAAAAAATATATATACATCAGAAATATAAATAATATATTTTTTTAATATTTTTATGATGTAAAATGAACGAATTTATTATTTTTTTTAAAACATTTCATTTTTTAATTTTACCAAAAAAATTATGAAAGGTCATCGTAGGATGACCCTGGGTTTTCGGCATAATAAAATAATTATTCATCAGAAATATCAATAATATATTTTTTTAATATTTTTATGATGTAAAATGAACGAATTTATTATTTTTTTTAAAACATTTCATTTTTTAATTTTACCAAAAAAATTATGAAAGGTCATCGTAGGATGACCCTAAATTTTCGGCATAAAATAATAATTTTTAGTAAGAAATAAGAATAATATATTTTTTTAATATTTTTATGATGTAAAATGAACGAATTTATTATTATTTTTAAAACATTTCATTTTTTAATTTTACCAAAAAAATTATGAAAGGTCATCGTAGGATGACCCTAGGTTTTCGGCATAAAAAAATAATTATTCATCAGAAATATCAATAATATATTTTTTTATATTTTTATGATGTAAAATGAACGAATTTATTATTTATTTTTAAAAATTTCATATTTTAATTTTCCCGTAAAAATTATGAAAGGTCATCGTGGGATGACCCTAGGTTTTGGGCATAAAAAAATAACTATTCATAAGAAATATCAATAATATATTTTTTTATATTTTTATGATGTAAAATGAACGAATTTATTATTTTTTTTAAAAAATTTCATTTTTTTATTTTCCCAAAAAAATTATGAAAGGTCATCGTAGGATGACCCTAGATTTTCGGCATAAAAAAATAATTATTCATCAGAAATATCAATAATATATTTTTTTAATATTTTTATGATGTAAAATGAACGAATTTATTATTTATTTTTAAAAATTTCATATTTTAATTTTCCCGTAAAAATTATGAAAGGTTATCGTAGGATGACCCTAGGTTTTCGGCATAATAAAATAATTATTCATCAGAAATATCAATAATATATTTTTTTAATATTTTTATGATGTAAAATGAACGAATTTATTATTTTTTTTAAAACATTTCATTTTTTAATTTTACCAAAAAAATTATGAAAGGTCATCGTAGGATGACCCTGGGTTTTCGGCATAATAAAATAATTATTCATCAGAAATATCATTAATATATTTTTTTAATATTTTTATGATGTAAAATGAACGAATTTATTATTTTTTTTAAAACATTTCATTTTTTAATTTTACCAAAAAATTTATGAAAGGTCATCGTAGGATGACCCTAGGTTTTCGGCATAAAAAAATATATATACATCAGAAATATAAATAATATATTTTTTTAATATTTTTATGATGTAAAATGAACGAATTTATTATTTTTTTTAAAACATTTCATTTTTTAATTTTACCAAAAAAATTATGAAAGGTCATCGTAGGATGACCCTGGGTTTTCGGCATAATAAAATAATTATTCATCAGAAATATCAATAATATATTTTTTTAATATTTTTATGATGTAAAATGAACGAATTTATTATTTTTTTTAAAACATTTCATTTTTTAATTTTACCAAAAAAATTATGAAAGGTCATCGTAGGATGACCCTGGGTTTTCGGCATAATAAAATAATTATTCATCAGAAATATCAATAATATATTTTTTTAATATTTTTATGATGTAAAATGAACGAATTTATTATTTTTTTTAAAACATTTCATTTTTTAATTTTACCAAAAAAATTATGAAAGGTCATCGTAGGATGACCCTAAATTTTCGGCATAAAATAATAATTTTTAGTAAGAAATATGAATAATATAATTTTTTAATATTTTTATGATGTAAAATGAACGAATTTATTATTTTTTTTAAAACATTTCATTTTTTAATTTTACCAAAAAATTTATGAAAGGTCATCGTAGGATGACCCTAGGTTTTCGGCATAAAAAAATATATATACATCAGAAATATCAATAATATATTTTTTTAATATTTTTATGATGTAAAATGAACGAATTTATTATTTTTTTTAAAACATTTCATTTTTTAATTTTACCAAAAAAATTATGAAAGGTCATCGTAGGATGACCCTAAATTTTCGGCATAAAATAATAATTTTTAGTAAGAAATAAGAATAATATATTTTTTTAATATTTTTATCATGTAAAATGAACGAATTTATTATTATTTTTAAAACATTTCATTTTTTAATTTTACCAAAAAAATTATGAAAGGTCATCGTAGGATGACCCTAGGTTTTCGGCATAAAAAAATAATTATTCATCAGAAATATCAATAATATATTTTTTTATATTTTTATGATGTAAAATGAACGAATTTATTATTTATTTTTAAAAATTTCATATTTTAATTTTCCCGTAAAAATTATGAAAGGTCATCGTAGGATGACCCTGGGTTTTCGGCATAATAAAATAATTATTCATCAGAAATATCAATAATATATTTTTTTAATATTTTTATGATGTAAAATGAACGAATTTATTATTTTTTTTAAAACATTTCATTTTTTAATTTTACCAAAAAAATTATGAAAGGTCATCGTAGGATGACCCTAAATTTTCGGCATAAAATAATAATTTTTAGTAAGAAATATGAATAATATAATTTTTTAATATTTTTATGATGTAAAATGAACGAATTTATTATTTTTTTTAAAACATTTCATTTTTTAATTTTACCAAAAAATTTATGAAAGGTCATCGTAGGATGACCCTAGGTTTTCGGCATAAAAAAATATATATACATCAGAAATATCAATAATATATTTTTTTAATATTTTTATGATGTAAAATGAACGAATTTATTATTTTTTTTAAAACATTTCATTTTTTAATTTTACCAAAAAAATTATGAAAGGTCATCGTAGGATGACCCTAAATTTTCGGCTTAAAATAATAATTTTTAGTAAGAAATATGAATAATATATTTTTTTAATATTTTTATGATGTAAAATGAACGAATTTATTATTATTTTTAAAACATTTCATTTTTTAATTTTACCAAAAAAATTATGAAAGGTCATCGTAGGATGACCCTAGGTTTTCGGCATAAAAAAATAATTATTCATCAGAAATATCAATAATATATTTTTTTATATTTTTATGATGTAAAATGAACGAATTTATTATTTATTTTTAAAAATTTCATATTTTAATTTTCCCGTAAAAATTATGAAAGGTCATCGTGGGATGACCCTAGGTTTTGGGCATAAAAAAATAACTATTCATAAGAAATATCAATAATATATTTTTTTATATTTTTATGATGTAAAATGAACGAATTTATTATTTTTTTAAAAAATTTCATTTTTTTATTTTACCAAAAAAATTATGAAAGGTCATCGTAGGATGACCCTAGATTTTCGGCATAAAAAAATAATTATTCATCAGAAATATCAATAATATATTTTTTTAATATTTTTATGATGTAAAATGAACGAATTTATTATTTATTTTTAAAAATTTCATATTTTAATTTTCCCGTAAAAATTATGAAAGGTTATCGTAGGATGACCCTAGGTTTTCGGCATAATAAAATAATTATTCATCAGAAATATCAATAATCTATTTTTTTAATATTTTTATGATGTAAAATGAACGAATTTATTATTTTTTTTAAAACATTTCATTTTTTAATTTTACCAAAAAAATTATGAAAGGTCATCGTAGGATGACCCTGGGTTTTCGGCATAATAAAATAATTATTCATCAGAAATATCAATAATATATTTTTTTAATATTTTTATGATGTAAAATGAACGAATTTATTATTTTTTTTAAAACATTTCATTTTTTAATTTTACCAAAAAAATTATGAAAGGTCATCGTAGGATGACCCTAGGTTTTCGGCATAAAAAAATATATATACATCAGAAATATCAATAATATATTTTTTTAATATTTTTATGATGTAAAATGAACGAATTTATTATTTTTTTTAAAACATTTCATTTTTTAATTTTACCAAAAAAATTATGAAAGGTCATCGTAGGATGACCCTGGGTTTTCGGCATAATAAAATAATTATTCATCAGAAATATCAATAATATATTTTTTTAATATTTTTATGATGTAAAATGAACGAATTTATTATTTTTTTTAAAACATTTCATTTTTTAATTTTACCAAAAAAATTATGAAAGGTCATCGTAGGATGACCCTAAATTTTCGGCATAAAATAATAATTTTTAGTAAGAAATATGAATAATATATTTTTTTAATATTTTTATCATGTAAAATGAACGAATTTATTATTAGTTTTAAAACATTTCATTTTTTAATTAAACCAAAAAAATTATGAAAGGTCATCGTAGGATGACCCTAGGTTTTCGGCATAAAAAAATAATTATTCATCAGAAATATCAATAATATATTTTTTTATATTTTTATGATGTAAAATGAACGAATTTATTATTTATTTTTAAAAATTTCATATTTTAATTTTCCCGTAAAAATTATGAAAGGTCATCGTAGGATGACCCTGGGTTTTCGGCATAATAAAATAATTATTCATCAGAAATATCAATAATATATTTTTTTAATATTTTTATGATGTAAAATGAACGAATTTATTATTTTTTTTAAAACATTTCATTTTTTAATTTTACCAAAAAAATTATGAAAGGTCATCGTAGGATGACCCTAAATTTTCGACATAAAATAATAATTTTTAGTAAGAAATATGAATAATATATTTTTTAATATTTTTATGATGTAAAATGAACGAATTTATTATTTTTTTTAAAACATTTCATTTTTTAATTTTACCAAAAAATTTATGAAAGGTCATCGTAGGATGACCCTAGGTTTTCGGCATAAAAAAATATATATACATCAGAAATATCAATAATATATTTTTTTAATATTTTTATGATGTAAAATGAACGAATTTATTATTTTTTTTAAAACATTTCATTTTTTAATTTTCCCGTAAAAATTATGAAAGGTCATCGTGGGATGACCCTAGGTTTTGGGCATAAAAAAATAACTATTCATAAGAAATATCAATAATATATTTTTTTATATTTTTATGATGTAAAATGAACGAATTTATTATTTTTTTTAAAAAATTTCATTTTTTTATTTTACCAAAAAAATTATGAAAGGTCATCGTAGGATGACCCTAGATTTTCGGCATAAAAAAATAATTATTCATCAGAAATATCAATAATATATTTTTTTAATATTTTTATGATGTAAAATGAACGAATTTATTATTTATTTTTAAAAATTTCATATTTTAATTTTCCCGTAAAAATTATGAAAGGTTATCGTAGGATGACCCTAGGTTTTCGGCATAATAAAATAATTATTCATCAGAAATATCAATAATCTATTTTTTTAATATTTTTATGATGTAAAATGAACGAATTTATTATTTTTTTTAAAACATTTCATTTTTTAATTTTACCAAAAAAATTATGAAAGGTCATCGTAGGATGACCCTGGGTTTTCGGCATAATAAAATAATTATTCATCAGAAATATCAATAATATATTTTTTTAATATTTTTATGATGTAAAATGAACGAATTTATTATTTTTTTTAAAACATTTCATTTTTTAATTTTACCAAAAAATTTATGAAAGGTCATCGTAGGATGACCCTAGGTTTTCGGCATAAAATAATAATCTTTAGTAAGAAATATGAATAATATATTTTTTTAATATTTTTATGATGTAAAATGAACGAATTTATTATTATTTTTAAAACATTTCATTTTTTAATTTTACCAAAAAAATTATGAAAGGTCATCGTAGGATGACCCTAGGTTTTCGGCATAAAAAAATAATTATTCATCAGAAATATCAATAATATATTTTTTTTATATTTTTATGATGTAAAATGAACGAATTTATTATTTATTTTTAAAAATTTCATATTTTAATTTTCCCGTAAAAATTATGAAAGGTCATCGTGGGATGACCCTAGGTTTTGGGCATAAAAAAATAACTATTCATAAGAAATATGAATAATATATTTTTTTATATTTTTATGATGTAAAATGAACGAATTTATTATTTTTTTTAAAAAATTTCATTTTTTTATTTTACCAAAAAAATTATGAAAGGTCATCGTAGGATGACCCTAGATTTTCGGCATAAAATAATAATTTTTAGTAAGAAATATGAATAATATATTTTTTTAATATTTTTATGATGTAAAATGAACGAATTTATTATTTTTTTTAAAACATTTCATTTTTTAATTTTACCAAAAAAATTATGAAAGGTCATCGTAGGATGACCCTAGGTTTTCGGCATAAAAAAATAATTATTCATCAGAAATATCAATAATATATTTTTTTATATTTTTATGATGTAAAATGAACGAATTTATTATTTATTTTTAAAAATTTCATATTTTAATTTTCCCGTAAAAATTATGAAAGGTCATCGTGGGATGACCCTAGGTTTTGGGCATAAAAAAATAACTATTCGTAAGAAATATCAATAATATATTTTTTTATATATTTATGATGTAAAATGAACGAATTTATTATTTATTTTTAAAAATTTCATATTTTAATTTTCCCGTAAAAATTATGAAAGGTTATCGTAGGATGACCCTAGGTTTTCGGCATAATAAAATAATTATTCATCAGAAATATCAATAATATATTTTTTTAATATTTTTATGATGTAAAATGAACGAATTTATTATTTTTTTTAAAACATTTAATTTTTTAATTTTACCAAAAAAATTATGAAAGGTCATCGTAGGATGACCCTGGGTTTTCGGCATAATAAAATAATTATTCATCAGAAATATCAATAATATATTTTTTTAATATTTTTATGATGTAAAATGAACGAATTTATTATTTTTTTTAAAACATTTCATTTTTTAATTTTACCAAAAAATTTATGAAAGGTCATCGTAGGATGACCCTAGGTTTTCGGCATAAAAAAATATATATACATCAGAAATATCAATAATATATTTTTTTAATATTTTTATGATGTAAAATGAACGAATTTATTATTTTTTTTAAAACATTTCATTTTTTAATTTTACCAAAAAAATTATGAAAGGTCATCGTAGGATGACCCTGGGTTTTCGGCATAATAAAATAATTATTCATCAGTAATATCAATAATATATTTTTTTAATATTTTTATGATGTAAAATGAACGAATTTATTATTTTTTTTAAAACATTTCATTTTTTAATTTTACCAAAACAATTATGAAAGGTCATCGTAGGATGACCCTAAATTTTCGGCATAAAATAATAATTTTTAGTAAGAAATATGAATAATATATTTTTTTAATATTTTTATGATGTAAAATGAACGAATTTATTATTATTTTTAAAACATTTCATTTTTTAATTTTACCAAAAAAATTATGAAAGGTCATCGTAGGATGACCCTAGGTTTTCGGCATAAAAAAATAATTATTCATCAGAAATATCAATAATATATTTTTTTATATTTTTATGATGTAAAATGAACGAATTTATTATTTATTTTTAAAAATTTCATATTTTAATTTTCCCGTAAAAATTATGAAAGGTCATCGTGGGATGACCCTAGGTTTTGGGCATAAAAAAATAACTATTCATAAGAAATATCAATAATATATTTTTTTATATTTTTATGATGTAAAATGAACGAATTTATTATTTTTTTTAAAAAATTTCATTTTTTTATTTTCCCAAAAAAATTATGAAAGGTCATCGTAGGATGACCCTAGATTTTCGGCATAAAAAAATAATTATTCATCAGAAATATCAATAATATATTTTTTTAATATTTTTATGATGTAAAATGAACGAATTTATTATTTATTTTTAAAAATTTCATATTTTAATTTTCCCGTAAAAATTATGAAAGGTTATCGTAGGATGACCCTAGGTTTTCGGCATAATAAAATAATTATTCATCAGAAATATCAATAATATATTTTTTTAATATTTTTATGATGTAAAATGAACGAATTTATTATTTTTTTAAAACATTTCATTTTTTAATTTTACCAAAAAAATTATGAAAGGTCATCGTAGGATGACCCTGGGTTTTCGGCATAATAAAATAATTATTCATCAGAAATATAAATAATAGATTTTTTTAATATTTTTATGATGTAAAATGAACGAATTTATTATTTTTTTTAAAACATTTCATTTTTTAATTTTACCAAAAAATTTATGAAAGGTCATCGTAGGATGACCCTAGGTTTTCGGCATAAAAAAATATATATACATCAGAAATATCAATAATATATTTTTTTAATATTTTTATGATGTAAAATGAACGAATTTATTATTTTTTTTAAAACATTTCATTTTTTAATTTTACCAAAAAAATTATGAAAGGTCATCGTAGGATGACCCTGGGTTTTCGGCATAATAAAATAATTATTGATCAGAAATATCAATAATATATTTTTTTAATATTTTTATGAAGTAAAATGAACGAATTTATTATTTTTTTTAAAACATTTCATTTTTTAATTTTACCAAAAAAATTATGAAAGGTCATCGTAGGATGACCCTGAATTTTCGGCATAAAATAATAATTTTTAGTAAGAAATATGAATAATATATTTTTTTAATATTTTTATGATGTAAAATGAACGAATTTATTATTATTTTTAAAACATTTCATTTTTTAATTTTACCAAAAAAATTATGAAAGGTCATCGTAGGATGACCCTAGGTTTTCGGCATAAAAAAATAATTATTCATCAGAAATATCAATAATATATTTTTTTATATTTTTATGATGTAAAATGAACGAATTTATTATTTATTTTTAAAAATTTCATATTTTAATTTTCCCGTAAAAATTATGAAAGGTCATCGTAGGATGACCCTGGGTTTTCGGCATAATAAAATAATTATTAATCAGAAATATCAATAATAAATTTTTTTAATATTTTTATGATGTAAAATGAACAATTTATTATTATTTTTAAAACATTTCATTTTTTAATTTTACCAAAAAAATTATGAAAGGTCATCGTAGGATGACCCTAGGTTTTCGGCATAAAAAAATAATTATTCATCAGAAATATCAATAATATATTTTTTTATATTTTTATGATGTAAAATGAACGAATTTATTATTTATTTTTAAAAATTTCATATTTTAATTTTCCCGTAAAAATTATGAAAGGCCATCGTAGGATGACCCTGGGTTTTCGGCATAATAAAATAATTATTCATCAGAAATATCAATAATATATTTTTTTAATATTTTTATGATGTAAAATGAACGAATTTATTATTTTTTTTAAAACATTTAATTTTTTAATTTTACCAAAAAAATTATGAAAGGTCATCGTAGGATGACCCTGGGTTTTCGGCATAATAAAATAATTATTCATCAGAAATATCAATAATATATTTTTTTAATATTTTTATGATGTAAAATGAACGAATTTATTATTTTTTTTAAAACATTTCATTTTTTAATTTTACCAAAAAATTTATGAAAGGTCATCGTAGGATGACCCTAGGTTTTCGGCATAAAATAATAATCTTTAGTAAGAAATATGAATAATATATTTTTTTAATATTTTTATGATGTAAAATGAACGAATTTATTATTATTTTTAAAACATTTCATTTTTTAATTTTACCAAAAAAATTATGAAAGGTCATCGTAGGATGACCCTAGGTTTTCGGCATAAAAAAATAATTATTCATCAGAAATATCAATAATATATTTTTTTTATATTTTTATGATGTAAAATGAACGAATTTATTATTTATTTTTAAAAATTTCATATTTTAATTTTCCCGTAAAAATTATGAAAGGTCATCGTGGGATGACCCTAGGTTTTGGGCATAAAAAAATAACTATTCATAAGAAATATGAATAATATATTTTTTTATATTTTTATGATGTAAAATGAACGAATTTATTATTTTTTTTAAAAAATTTCATTTTTTTATTTTACCAAAAAAATTATGAAAGGTCATCGTAGGATGACCCTAGATTTTCGGCATAAAATAATAATTTTTAGTAAGAAATATGAATAATATATTTTTTTAATATTTTTATGATGTAAAATGAACGAATTTATTATTTTTTTTAAAACATTTCATTTTTTAATTTTACCAAAAAAATTATGAAAGGTCATCGTAGGATGACCCTAGGTTTTCGGCATAAAAAAATAATTATTCATCAGAAATATCAATAATATATTTTTTTATATTTTTATGATGTAAAATGAACGAATTTATTATTTATTTTTAAAAATTTCATATTTTAATTTTCCCGTAAAAATTATGAAAGGTCATCGTGGGATGACCCTAGGTTTTGGGCATAAAAAAATAACTATTCGTAAGAAATATCAATAATATATTTTTTTATATATTTATGATGTAAAATGAACGAATTTATTATTTATTTTTAAAAATTTCATATTTTAATTTTCCCGTAAAAATTATGAAAGGTTATCGTAGGATGACCCTAGGTTTTCGGCATAATAAAATAATTATTCATCAGAAATATCAATAATATATTTTTTTAATATTTTTATGATGTAAAATGAACGAATTTATTATTTTTTTTAAAACATTTAATTTTTTAATTTTACCAAAAAAATTATGAAAGGTCATCGTAGGATGACCCTGGGTTTTCGGCATAATAAAATAATTATTCATCAGAAATATCAATAATATATTTTTTTAATATTTTTATGATGTAAAATGAACGAATTTATTATTTTTTTTAAAACATTTCATTTTTTAATTTTACCAAAAAATTTATGAAAGGTCATCGTAGGATGACCCTAGGTTTTCGGCATAAAAAAATATATATACATCAGAAATATCAATAATATATTTTTTTAATATTTTTATGATGTAAAATGAACGAATTTATTATTTTTTTTAAAACATTTCATTTTTTAATTTTACCAAAAAAATTATGAAAGGTCATCGTAGGATGACCCTGGGTTTTCGGCATAATAAAATAATTATTCATCAGTAATATCAATAATATATTTTTTTAATATTTTTATGATGTAAAATGAACGAATTTATTATTTTTTTTAAAACATTTCATTTTTTAATTTTACCAAAACAATTATGAAAGGTCATCGTAGGATGACCCTAAATTTTCGGCATAAAATAATAATTTTTAGTAAGAAATATGAATAATATATTTTTTTAATATTTTTATGATGTAAAATGAACGAATTTATTATTATTTTTAAAACATTTCATTTTTTAATTTTACCAAAAAAATTATGAAAGGTCATCGTAGGATGACCCTAGGTTTTCGGCATAAAAAAATAATTATTCATCAGAAATATCAATAATATATTTTTTTATATTTTTATGATGTAAAATGAACGAATTTATTATTTATTTTTAAAAATTTCATATTTTAATTTTCCCGTAAAAATTATGAAAGGTCATCGTGGGATGACCCTAGGTTTTGGGCATAAAAAAATAACTATTCATAAGAAATATCAATAATATATTTTTTTATATTTTTATGATGTAAAATGAACGAATTTATTATTTTTTTTAAAAAATTTCATTTTTTTATTTTCCCAAAAAAATTATGAAAGGTCATCGTAGGATGACCCTAGATTTTCGGCATAAAAAAATAATTATTCATCAGAAATATCAATAATATATTTTTTTAATATTTTTATGATGTAAAATGAACGAATTTATTATTTATTTTTAAAAATTTCATATTTTAATTTTCCCGTAAAAATTATGAAAGGTTATCGTAGGATGACCCTAGGTTTTCGGCATAATAAAATAATTATTCATCAGAAATATCAATAATATATTTTTTTAATATTTTTATGATGTAAAATGAACGAATTTATTAATTTTTTTAAAACATTTCATTTTTTAATTTTACCAAAAAAATTATGAAAGGTCATCGTAGGATGACCCTGGGTTTTCGGCATAATAAAATAATTATTCATCAGAAATATAAATAATAGATTTTTTTAATATTTTTATGATGTAAAATGAACGAATTTATTATTTTTTTTAAAACATTTCATTTTTTAATTTTACCAAAAAATTTATGAAAGGTCATCGTAGGATGACCCTAGGTTTTCGGCATAAAAAAATATATATACATCAGAAATATCAATAATATATTTTTTTAATATTTTTATGATGTAAAATGAACGAATTTATTATTTTTTTTAAAACATTTCATTTTTTAATTTTACCAAAAAAATTATGAAAGGTCATCGTAGGATGACCCTGGGTTTTCGGCATAATAAAATAATTATTGATCAGAAATATCAATAATATATTTTTTTAATATTTTTATGATGTAAAATGAACGAATTTATTATTTTTTTTAAAACATTTCATTTTTTAATTTTACCAAAAAAATTATGAAAGGTCATCGTAGGATGACCCTGAATTTTCGGCATAAAATAATAATTTTTAGTAAGAAATATGAATAATATATTTTTTTAATATTTTTATGATGTAAAATGAACGAATTTATTATTATTTTTAAAACATTTCATTTTTTAATTTTACCAAAAAAATTATGAAAGGTCATCGTAGGATGACCCTAGGTTTTCGGCATAAAAAAATAATTATTCATCAGAAATATCAATAATATATTTTTTTATATTTTTATGATGTAAAATGAACGAATTTATTATTTATTTTTAAAAATTTCATATTTTAATTTTCCCGTAAAAATTATGAAAGGTCATCGTAGGATGACCCTGGGTTTTCGGCATAATAAAATAATTATTAATCAGAAATATCAATAATAAATTTTTTTAATATTTTTATGATGTAAAATGAACGAATTTATTATTATTTTTAAAACATTTCATTTTTTAATTTTACCAAAAAAATTATGAAAGGTCATCGTAGGATGACCCTAGGTTTTCGGCATAAAAAAATAATTATTCATCAGAAATATCAATAATATATTTTTTTATATTTTTATGATGTAAAATGAACGAATTTATTATTTATTTTTAAAAATTTCATATTTTAATTTTCCCGTAAAAATTATGAAAGGCCATCGTAGGATGACCCTGGGTTTTCGGCATAATAAAATAATTATTCATCAGAAATATCAATAATATATTTTTTTAATATTTTTATGATGTAAAATGAACGAATTTATTATTTTTTTTAAAACATTTCATTTTTTAATTTTACCAAAAAAATTATTTAAGGTCATCGTAGGATGACCCTAAATTTTCGGCATAAAATAATAATTTTTAGTAAGAAATATGAATAATATATTTTTTTAATATTTTTATGATGTAAAATGAACGAATTTATTATTATTTTTAAAACATTTCATTTTTTAATTTTACCAAAAAAATTATGAAAGGTCATCGTAGGATGACCCTATGTTTTCGGCATAAAAAAATAATTATTCATCAGAAATATCAATAATATATTTTTTTAATATTTTTATGATGTAAAATGAACGAATTTATTATTTATTTTTAAAAATTTCATATTTTAATTTTCCCGTAAAAATTATGAAAGGTCATCGTGGGATGACCCTAGGTTTTGGGCATAAAAAAATAACTATTCATAAGAAATATCAATAATATATTTTTTTATATTTTTATTATGTAAAATGAACGAATTTATTATTTTTTTTAAAAAATTTCATTTTTTTATTTTACCAAAAAAATTATGAAAGGTCATCGTAGGATGACCCTAGATTTTCGGCATAAAAAAATAATTATTCATCAAAAATATCAATAATATATTTTTTTAATATTTTTATGATGTAAAATGAACGAATTTATTATTTATTTTTAAAAATTTCATATTTTAATTTTCCCGTAAAAATTATGAAAGGTCATCGTAGGATGACCCTAGGTTTTCGGCATAATAAAATAATTATTCATCAGAAATATCAATAATATATTTTTTTAATATTTTTATGATGTAAAATGAACGAATTTATTATTTTTTTTAAAACATTTCATTTTTTAATTTTACCAAAAAAATTATGAAAGGTCATCGTAGGATGACCCTAGGAGTTCGGCATAAAAAAATAATTATTCATCAGAAATATCAATAATATATTTTTTTATATTTTTATGATGTAAAATGAACGAATTTATTATTTATTTTTAAAAATTTCATATTTTAATTTTCCCGTAAAAATTTTGAAAGGTCATCGTGGGATGACCCTAGGTTTTGGGCATAAAAAAATAACTATTCATAAGAAATATCAATAATATATTTTTTTATATATTTATGATGTAAAATGAACGAATTTATTATTTTTTTTAAAAAATTTCATTTTTTTATTTTCCCAAAAAAATTATGAAAGGTCATCGTAGGATGACCCCAGATTTTCGGCATAAAAAAATAATTATTCATCAGAAATATCAATAATATATTTTTTTAATATTTTTATGATGTAAAATGAACGAATTTATTATTTTTTTTAAAACATTTCATTTTTTAATTTTACCAAAAAAATTATGAAAGGTCATCGTAGGATGACCCTAAATTTTCGGCATAAAATAATAATTTTTAGTAAGAAATATGAATAATATATTTTTTTAATATTTTTATGATGTAAAATGAACGAATTTATTATTTTTTTTAAAACATTTCATTTTTTAATTTTACCAAAAAATTTATGAAAGGTCATCGTAGGATGACCCTAGGTTTTCGGCATAAAAAAATATATATACATCAGAAATATCAATAATATATTTTTTTAATATTTTTATGATGTAAAATGAACGAATTTATTATTTTTTTTAAAACATTTCATTTTTTAATTTTATCAAAAAAATTATGAATGGTCATCGTAGGATGACCCTAAATTTTCGGCATAAAATAATAATTTTTAGTAAGAAATATGAATAATATATTTTTTTAATATTTTTATGATGTAAAATGAACGAATTTATTATTATTTTTAAAACATTTCATTTTTTAATTTTACCAAAAAAATTATGAAAGGTCATCGTAGGATGACCCTAGGTTTTCGGCATAAAAAAATAATTATTCATCAGAAATATCAATAATATATTTTTTTATATTTTTATGATGTAAAATGAACGAATTTATTATTTATTTTTAAAAATTTCATATTTTAATTTTCCCGTAAAAATTATGAAAGGTCATCGTGGGATGACCCTAGGTTTTGGGCATAAAAAAATAACTATTCATAAGAAATATCAATAATATATTTTTTTATATTTTTATGATGT
This sequence comes from Labia minor, assembly GCA_963082975.1. Taxonomy (NCBI): domain Eukaryota; kingdom Metazoa; phylum Arthropoda; class Insecta; order Dermaptera; family Spongiphoridae; genus Labia; species Labia minor. The sequence continues at coordinate 66,846,438 of OY720347.1, forward strand.
AAAATGAACGAATTTATTATTTTTTTTAAAAAATTTCATTTTTTTATTTTACCAAAAAAATTATGAAAGGTCATCGTAGGATGACCATAGATTTTCGGCATAAAAAAATAATTATTCATCAGAAATATCAATAATATATTTTTTTAATATTTTTATGATGTAAAATGAACGAATTTATTATTTATTTTTAAAAATTTCATATTTTAATTTTCCCGTAAAAATTATGAAAGGTTATCGTAGGATGACCCTAGGTTTTCGGCATAATAAAATAATTATTCATCAGAAATATCAATAATCTATTTTTTTAATATTTTTATGATGTAAAATGAACGAATTTATTATTTTTTTTAAAACATTTCATTTTTTAATTTTACCAAAAAAATTATTAAAGGTCATCGTAGGATGACCCTGGGTTTTCGGCATAATAAAATAATTATTCATCAGAAATATCAATAATATATTTTTTTAATATTTTTATGATGTAAAATGAACGAATTTATTATTTTTTTTAAAACATTTCATTTTTTAATTTTACCAAAAAATTTATGAAAGGTCATCGTAGGATGACCCTAGGTTTTCGGCATAAAAAAATATATATACATCAGAAATATCAATAATATATTTTTTTAATATTTTTATGATGTAAAATGAACGAATTTATTATTTTTTTTAAAACATTTCATTTTTTAATTTTACCAAAAAAATTATGAAAGGTCATCGTAGGATGACCCTGGGTTTTCGGCATAATAAAATAATTATTCATCAGTAATATCAATAATATATTTTTTTAATATTTTTATCATGTAAAATGAACGAATTTATTATTATTTTTAAAACATTTCATTTTTTAATTAAACCAAAAAAATTATGAAAGGTCATCGTAGGATGACCCTAGGTTTTCGGCATAAAAAAATAATTATTCATCAGAAATATCAATAATATATTTTTTTATATTTTTATGATGTAAAATGAACGAATTTATTATTTATTTTTAAAACATTTCATTTTTTAATTTTACCAAAAAAATTATGAAAGGTCATCGTAGGATGACCCTAGGTTTTCGGCATAAAAACATAATTATTCATCAGAAATATCAATAATATATTTTTTTATATTTTTATGATGTAAAATGAACGAATTTATTATTTATTTTTAAAAATTTCATATTTTAATTTTCCCGTAAAAATTATGAAAGGTCATCGTGGGATGACCCTAGGTTTTGGGCATAAAAAAATAACTATTCATAAGAAATATCAATAATATATTTTTTTATATTTTTATGATGTAAAATGAACGAATTTATTATTTTTTTTAAAAAATTTCATTTTTTTATTTTCCCAAAAAAATTATGAAAGGTCATCGTAGGATGACCCTAGATTTTCGGCATAAAAAAATAATTATTCATCAGAAATATCAATAATATATTTTTTTAATATTTTTATGATGTAAAATGAACGAATTTATTATTTATTTTTAAAAATTTCATATTTTAATTTTCCCGTAAAAATTATGAAAGGTTATCGTAGGATGACCCTAGGTTTTCGGCATAATAAAATAATTATTCATCAGAAATATCAATAATATATTTTTTTAATATTTTTATGATGTAAAATGAACGAATTTATTATTTTTTTTAAAACATTTCATTTTTTAATTTTACCAAAAAAATTATGAAAGGTCATCCTAGGATGACCCTGGGTTTTCGGCATAATAAAATAATTATTCATCAGAAATATCAACAATAGATTTTTTTAATATTTTTATGATGTAAAATGAACGAATTTATTATTTTTTTTAAAACATTTCATTTTTTAATTTTACCAAAAAAATTATGAAAGGTCATCGTAGGATGACCCTGAATTTTCGGCATAAAATAATAATTTTTAGTAAGAAATATGAATAATATATTTTTTTAATATTTTTATGATGTAAAATGAACGAATTTATTATTATTTTTAAAACATTTCATTTTTTAATTTTACCAAAAAAATTATGAAAGGTCATCGTAGGATGACCCTAGGTTTTCGGCATAAAAAAATAATTATTCATCAGAAATATCAATAATATATTTTTTTATATTTTTATGATGTAAAATGAACGAATTTATTATTTATTTTTAAAAATTTCATATTTTAATTTTCCCGTAAAAATTATGAAAGGTCATCGTAGGATGACCCTGGGTTTTCGGCATAATAAAATAATTATTCATCAGAAATATCAATAATATATTTTTTTAATATTTTTATGATGTAAAATGAACGAATTTATTATTTTTTTTAAAACATTTCATTTTTTAATTTTACCAAAAAAATTATGAAAGGTCATCGTAGGATGACCCTAAATTTTCGGCATAAAATAATAATTTTTAGTAAGAAATATGAATAATATATTTTTTTAATATTTTTATGATGTAAAATGAACGAATTTATTATTTTTTTTAAAACATTTCATTTTTTAATTTTACCAAAAAATTTATGAAAGGTCATCGTAGGATGACCCTAGGTTTTCGGCATAAAAAAATATATATACATCATAAATATCAATAATATATTTTTTTAATATTTTTATGATGTAAAATGAACGAATTTATTATTTTTTTTAAAACATTTCATTTTTTAATTTTACCAAAAAAATTATGAAAGGTCATCGTAGGATGACCCTGGGTTTTCGGCATAATAAAATAATTATTCATCAGAAATATCAATAATATATTTTTTTAATATTTTTATGATGTAAAATGAACGAATTTATTATTTTTTTTAAAACATTTCATTTTTTAATTTTACCAAAAAAATTATGAAAGGTCATCGTAGGATGACCCTAAATTTTCGGCATAAAAAAATAATTTTTAGTAAGAAATATGAATAATATATTTTTTTAATATATTTATGATGTAAAATGAACGAATTTATTATTATTTTTAAAACATTTCATTTTTTAATTTTACCGAAAAAATTATGAAAGGTCATCGTAGGATGACCCTAGGTTTTCGGCATAAAAAAATAATTATTCATCAGAAATATCAATAATATATTTTTTTAATATTTTTATGATGTAAAATGAACGAATTTATTATTTTTTTTAAAACATTTCATTTTTTAATTTTACCAAAAAAATTTTGAAAGGTCATCGTAGGATGACCCTAAATTTTCGGCATAAATTAATAATTTTTAGTAAGAAATATGAATAATATATTTTTTTAATATTTTTATGATGTAAAATGAACGAATTTATTATTATTTTTAAAACATTTCATTTTTTAATTTTACCAAAAAAATTATGAAAGGTCATCGTAGGATGACCCTAGGTTTTCGGCATAAAAAAATAATTATTCATCAGAAATATCAATAATATATTTTTTTAATATTTTTATGATGTAAAATGAACGAATTAATTATTTATTTTTAAAAATTTCATATTTTAATTTTCCCGTAAAAATTATGAAAGGTCATCGTAGGATGACCCTAGGTTTTCGGCATAATAAAATAATTATTCATCAGAAATATCAATAATATATTTTTTTTAATATTTTTATGATGTAAAATGAACGAATTTATTATTTTTTTTAAAACATTTCATTTTTTAATTTTACCAAAAAATTTATGAAAGGTCATCGTAGGATGACCCTAGGTTTTCGGCATAAAAAAATATATATACATCAGAAATATAAATAATATATTTTTTTAATATTTTTATGATGTAAAATGAACGAATTTATTATTTTTTTTAAAACATTTCATTTTTTAATTTTACCAAAAAAATTATGAAAGGTCATCGTAGGATGACCCTGGGTTTTCGGCATAATAAAATAATTATTCATCAGAAATATCAATAATATATTTTTTTAATATTTTTATGATGTAAAATGAACGAATTTATTATTTTTTTTAAAACATTTCATTTGTTAATTTTACCAAAAAAATTATGAAAGGTCATCGTAGGATGACCCTAAATTTTCGGCATAAAATAATAATTTTTAGTAAGAAATATGAATAATATATTTTTTTAATATTTTTATGATGTAAAATGAACGAATTTATTATTATTTTTAAAACATTTCATTTTTTAATTTTACCAAAAAAATTATGAAAGGTCATCGTAGGATGACCCTAGGTTTTCGGCATAAAAAAATATATATACATCAGAAATATCAATAATATATTTTTTTAATATTTTTATGATGTAAAATGAACGAATTTATTATTTTTTTTAAAACATTTCATTTTTTAATTTTACCAAAAAAATTATGAAAGGTCATCGTAGGATGACCCTGGGTTTTCGGCATAATAAAATAATTATTCATCAGAAATATCAATAATATATTTTTTTATATTTTTATGATGTAAAATGAACGAATTTATTATTTATTTTTAAAAATTTCATATTTTAATTTTCCCGTAAATATAATGAAAGGTCATCGTAGGATGACCCTGGGTTTTCGGCATAATAAAATAATTATTCATCAGTAATATCAATAATATATTTTTTTAATATTTTTATGATGTAAAATGAACGAATTTATTATTTTTTTTAAAACATTTCATTTTTTAATTTTACCAAAACAATTATGAAAGGTCATCGTAGGATGACCCTAAATTTTCGGCATAAAATAATAATTTTTAGTAAGAAATATGAATAATATATTTTTTTAATATTTTTATGATGTAAAATGAACGAATTTATTATTATTTTTAAAACATTTCATTTTTTAATTTTACCAAAAAAATTATGAAAGGTCATCGTAGGATGACCCTAGGTTTTCGGCATAAAAAAATAATTATTCATCAGAAATATCAATAATATATTTTTTTATATTTTTATGATGTAAAATGAACGAATTTATTATTTATTTTTAAAAATTTCATATTTTAATTTTCCCGTGAAAATTATGAAAGGTCATCGTGGGATGACCCTAGGTTTTGGGCATAAAAAAATAACTATTCATAAGAAATATCAATAATATATTTTTTTATATTTTTATGATGTAAAATGAACGAATTTATTATTTTTTTTAAAAAATTTCATTTTTTTATTTTCCCAAAAAAATTATGAAAGGTCATCGTAGGATGACCCTGGGTTTTCGGCATAATAAAATAATTATTCATCAGAAATATCAATAATATATTTTTTTAATATTTTTATGATGTAAAATGAACGAATTTATTATTTTTTTTAAAACATTTCATTTTTTAATTTTACCAAAAAATTGTAGGATGACCCTAGGTTTTCGGCATAAAAAAATATATATACATCAGAAATATCAATAATATATTTTTTTAATATTTTTATGATGTAAAATGAACTAATTTATTATTTTTTTTAAAACATTTCATTTTTTAATTTTACCAAAAAAATTATGAAAGGTCATCGTAGTATGACCCTGGGTTTTCGGCATAATAAAATAATTATTCATCAGAAATATCAATAATATATTTTTTTAATATTTTTATGATGTAAAATGAACGAATTTATTATTTTTTTTAAAACATTTCATTTTTTAATTTTACCAAAAAAATTATGAAAGGTCATCGTAGGATGACCCTAAATTTTCGGCATAAAATAATAATTTTTTAGTAAGAAATATGAATAATATATTTTTTTAATATTTTTATCATGTAAAATGAACGAATTTATTATTATTTTTAAAACATTTCATTTTTTAATTTTACCAAAAAAATTATGAAAGGTCATCGTAGGATGACCCTAGGTTTTCGGCATAAAAAAATAATTATTCATCAGAAATATCAATAATATATTTTTTTATATTTTTATGATGTAAAATGAACGAATTTATTATTTATTTTTAAAACATTTCATTTTTTAATTTTACCAAAAAAATTATGAAAGGTCATCGTAGGATGACCCTAGGTTTTCGGCATAAAAACATAATTATTCATCAGAAATATCAATAATATATTTTTTTATATTTTTATGATGTAAAATGAACGAATTTATTATTTATTTTTAAAAATTTCATATTTTAATTTTCCCGTAAAAATTATGAAAGGTCATCGTGGGATGACCCTAGGTTTTGGGCATAAAAAAATAACTATTCATAAGAAATATCAATAATATATTTTTTTATATTTTTATGATGTAAAATGAACGAATTTATTATTTTTTTTAAAAAATTTCATTTTTTTATTTTCCCAAAAAAATTATGAAAGGTCATCGTAGGATGACCCTAGATTTTCGGCATAAAAAAATAATTATTCATCAGAAATATCAATAATATATTTTTTTAATATTTTTATGATGTAAAATGAACGAATTTATTATTTATTTTTAAAAATTTCATATTTTAATTTTCCCGTAAAAATTATGAAAGGTTATCGTAGGATGACCCTAGGTTTTCGGCATAATAAAATAATTATTCATCAGAAATATCAATAATATATTTTTTTAATATTTTTATGATGTAAAATGAACGAATTTATTATTTTTTTTAAAACATTTCATTTTTTAATTTTACCAAAAAAATTATGAAAGGTCATCCTAGGATGACCCTGGGTTTTCGGCATAATAAAATAATTATTCATCAGAAATATCAATAATAGATTTTTTTAATATTTTTATGATGTAAAATGAACGAATTTATTATTTTTTTTAAAACATTTCATTTTTTAATTTTACCAAAAAAATTATGAAAGGTCATCGTAGGATGACCCTGAATTTTCGGCATAAAATAATAATTTTTAGTAAGAAATATGAATAATATATTTTTTTAATATTTTTATGATGTAAAATGAACGAATTTATTATTATTTTTAAAACATTTCATTTTTTAATTTTACCAAAAAAATTATGAAAGGTCATCGTAGGATGACCCTAGGTTTTCGGCATAAAAAAATAATTATTCATCAGAAATATCAATAATATATTTTTTTATATTTTTATGATGTAAAATGAACGAATTTATTATTTATTTTTAAAAATTTCATATTTTAATTTTCCCGTAAAAATTATGAAAGGTCATCGTAGGATGACCCTGGGTTTTCGGCATAATAAAATAATTATTCATCAGAAATATCAATAATATATTTTTTTAATATTTTTATGATGTAAAATGAACGAATTTATTATTTTTTTTAAAACATTTCATTTTTTAATTTTACCAAAAAAATTATGAAAGGTCATCGTAGGATGACCCTAAATTTTCGGCATAAAATAATAATTTTTAGTAAGAAATATGAATAATATATTTTTTTAATATTTTTATGATGTAAAATGAACGAATTTATTATTTTTTTTAAAACATTTCATTTTTTAATTTTACCAAAAAATTTATGAAAGGTCATCGTAGGATGACCCTAGGTTTTCGGCATAAAAAAATATATATACATCATAAATATCAATAATATATTTTTTTAATATTTTTATGATGTAAAATGAACGAATTTATTATTTTTTTTAAAACATTTCATTTTTTAATTTTACCAAAAAAATTATGAAAGGTCATCGTAGGATGACCCTGGGTTTTCGGCATAATAAAATAATTATTCATCAGAAATATCAATAATATATTTTTTTAATATTTTTATGATGTAAAATGAACGAATTTATTATTTTTTTTAAAACATTTCATTTTTTAATTTTACCAAAAAAATTATGAAAGGTCATCGTAGGATGACCCTAAATTTTCGGCATAAAAAAATAATTTTTAGTAAGAAATATGAATAATATATTTTTTTAATATATTTATGATGTAAAATGAACGAATTTATTATTATTTTTAAAACATTTCATTTTTTAATTTTACCGAAAAAATTATGAAAGGTCATCGTAGGATGACCCTAGGTTTTCGGCATAAAAAAATAATTATTCATCAGAAATATCAATAATATATTTTTTTAATATTTTTATGATGTAAAATGAACGAATTTATTATTTTTTTTAAAACATTTCATTTTTTAATTTTACCAAAAAAATTTTGAAAGGTCATCGTAGGATGACCCTAAATTTTCGGCATAAAATAATAATTTTTAGTAAGAAATATGAATAATATATTTTTTTAATATTTTTATGATGTAAAATGAACGAATTTATTATTATTTTTAAAACATTTCATTTTTTAATTTTACCAAAAAAATTATGAAAGGTCATCGTAGGATGACCCTAGGTTTTCGGCATAAAAAAATAATTATTCATCAGAAATATCAATAATATATTTTTTTATATTTTTATAATGTAAAATGAACGAATTTATAATTTATTTTTAAAAATTTCATATTTTAATTTTCCCGTAAAAATTATGAAAGGTCATCGTGGGATGACCCTAGGTTTTGGGCATAAAAAAATAACTATTTATAAGAAATATCAATAATATATTTTTTTATATTTTTTTATGTAAAATGAACGAATTTATTATTTATTTTTAAAAATTTCATATTTTAATTTTCCCGTAAAAATTATGAAAGGTTATCGTAGGATGACCCTAGGTTTTCGGCATAATAAAATAATTATTCATCAGAAATATCAATAATATATTTTTTTAATATTTTTATGATGTAAAATGAACGAATTTATTATTTTTTTTAAAACATTTCATTTTTTAATTTTACCAAAAAAATTATGAAAGGTCATCCTAGGATGACCCTGGGTTTTCGGCATAATAAAATAATTATTCATCAGAAATATCAACAATAGATTTTTTTAATATTTTTATGATGTAAAATGAACGAATTTATTATTTTTTTTAAAACATTTCATTTTTTAATTTTACCAAAAAAATTATGAAAGGTCATCGTAGGATGACCCTGAATTTTCGGCATAAAATAATAATTTTTAGTAAGAAATATGAATAATATATTTTTTTAATATTTTTATGATGTAAAATGAACGAATTTATTATTATTTTTAAAACATTTCATTTTTTAATTTTACCAAAAAAATTATGAAAGGTCATCGTAGGATGACCCTAGGTTTTCGGCATAAAAAAATAATTATTCATCAGAAATATCAATAATATATTTTTTTATATTTTTATGATGTAAAATGAACGAATTTATTATTTATTTTTAAAAATTTCATATTTTAATTTTCCCGTAAAAATTATGAAAGGTCATCGTAGGATGACCCTGGGTTTTCGGCATAATAAAATAATTATTCATCAGAAATATCAATAATATATTTTTTTAATATTTTTATGATGTAAAATGAACGAATTTATTATTTTTTTTAAAACATTTCATTTTTTAATTTTACCAAAAAAATTATGAAAGGTCATCGTAGGATGACCCTAAATTTTCGGCATAAAATAATAATTTTTAGTAAGAAATATGAATAATATATTTTTTTAATATTTTTATGATGTAAAATGAACGAATTTATTATTTTTTTTAAAACATTTCATTTTTTAATTTTACCAAAAAATTTATGAAAGGTCATCGTAGGATGACCCTAGGTTTTCGGCATAAAAAAATATATATACATCATAAATATCAATAATATATTTTTTTAATATTTTTATGATGTAAAATGAACGAATTTATTATTTTTTTTAAAACATTTCATTTTTTAATTTTACCAAAAAAATTATGAAAGGTCATCGTAGGATGACCCTGGGTTTTCGGCATAATAAAATAATTATTCATCAGAAATATCAATAATATATTTTTTTAATATTTTTATGATGTAAAATGAACGAATTTATTATTTTTTTTAAAACATTTCATTTTTTAATTTTACCAAAAAAATTATGAAAGGTCATCGTAGGATGACCCTAAATTTTCGGCATAAAAAAATAATTTTTAGTAAGAAATATGAATAATATATTTTTTTAATATATTTATGATGTAAAATGAACGAATTTATTATTATTTTTAAAACATTTCATTTTTTAATTTTACCGAAAAAATTATGAAAGGTCATCGTAGGATGACCCTAGGTTTTCGGCATAAAAAAATAATTATTCATCAGAAATATCAATAATATATTTTTTTAATATTTTTATGATGTAAAATGAACGAATTTATTATTTTTTTTAAAACATTTCATTTTTTAATTTTACCAAAAAAATTTTGAAAGGTCATCGTAGGATGACCCTAAATTTTCGGCATAAATTAATAATTTTTAGTAAGAAATATGAATAATATATTTTTTTAATATTTTTATGATGTAAAATGAACGAATTTATTATTATTTTTAAAACATTTCATTTTTTAATTTTACCAAAAAAATTATGAAAGGTCATCGTAGGATGACCCTAGGTTTTCGGCATAAAAAAATAATTATTCATCAGAAATATCAATAATATATTTTTTTAATATTTTTATGATGTAAAATGAACGAATTAATTATTTATTTTTAAAAATTTCATATTTTAATTTTCCCGTAAAAATTATGAAAGGTCATCGTAGGATGACCCTAGGTTTTCGGCATAATAAAATAATTATTCATCAGAAATATCAATAATATATTTTTTTTAATATTTTTATGATGTAAAATGAACGAATTTATTATTTTTTTTAAAACATTTCATTTTTTAATTTTACCAAAAAATTTATGAAAGGTCATCGTAGGATGACCCTAGGTTTTCGGCATAAAAAAATATATATACATCAGAAATATAAATAATATATTTTTTTAATATTTTTATGATGTAAAATGAACGAATTTATTATTTTTTTTAAAACATTTCATTTTTTAATTTTACCAAAAAAATTATGAAAGGTCATCGTAGGATGACCCTGGGTTTTCGGCATAATAAAATAATTATTCATCAGAAATATCAATAATATATTTTTTTAATATTTTTATGATGTAAAATGAACGAATTTATTATTTTTTTTAAAACATTTCATTTGTTAATTTTACCAAAAAAATTATGAAAGGTCATCGTAGGATGACCCTAAATTTTCGGCATAAAATAATAATTTTTAGTAAGAAATATGAATAATATATTTTTTTAATATTTTTATGATGTAAAATGAACGAATTTATTATTATTTTTAAAACATTTCATTTTTTAATTTTACCAAAAAAATTATGAAAGGTCATCGTAGGATGACCCTAGGTTTTCGGCATAAAAAAATATATATACATCAGAAATATCAATAATATATTTTTTTAATATTTTTATGATGTAAAATGAACGAATTTATTATTTTTTTTAAAACATTTCATTTTTTAATTTTACCAAAAAAATTATGAAAGGTCATCGTAGGATGACCCTGGGTTTTCGGCATAATAAAATAATTATTCATCAGAAATATCAATAATATATTTTTTTATATTTTTATGATGTAAAATGAACGAATTTATTATTTATTTTTAAAAATTTCATATTTTAATTTTCCCGTAAATATAATGAAAGGTCATCGTAGGATGACCCTGGGTTTTCGGCATAATAAAATAATTATTCATCAGTAATATCAATAATATATTTTTTTAATATTTTTATGATGTAAAATGAACGAATTTATTATTTTTTTTAAAACATTTCATTTTTTAATTTTACCAAAACAATTATGAAAGGTCATCGTAGGATGACCCTAAATTTTCGGCATAAAATAATAATTTTTAGTAAGAAATATGAATAATATATTTTTTTAATATTTTTATGATGTAAAATGAACGAATTTATTATTATTTTTAAAACATTTCATTTTTTAATTTTACCAAAAAAATTATGAAAGGTCATCGTAGGATGACCCTAGGTTTTCGGCATAAAAAAATAATTATTCATCAGAAATATCAATAATATATTTTTTTATATTTTTATGATGTAAAATGAACGAATTTATTATTTATTTTTAAAAATTTCATATTTTAATTTTCCCGTGAAAATTATGAAAGGTCATCGTGGGATGACCCTAGGTTTTGGGCATAAAAAAATAACTATTCATAAGAAATATCAATAATATATTTTTTTATATTTTTATGATGTAAAATGAACGAATTTATTATTTTTTTTAAAAAATTTCATTTTTTTATTTTCCCAAAAAAATTATGAAAGGTCATCGTAGGATGACCCTGGGTTTTCGGCATAATAAAATAATTATTCATCAGAAATATCAATAATATATTTTTTTAATATTTTTATGATGTAAAATGAACGAATTTATTATTTTTTTTAAAACATTTCATTTTTTAATTTTACCAAAAAATTGTAGGATGACCCTAGGTTTTCGGCATAAAAAAATATATATACATCAGAAATATCAATAATATATTTTTTTAATATTTTTATGATGTAAAATGAACTAATTTATTATTTTTTTTAAAACATTTCATTTTTTAATTTTACCAAAAAAATTATGAAAGGTCATCGTAGTATGACCCTGGGTTTTCGGCATAATAAAATAATTATTCATCAGAAATATCAATAATATATTTTTTTAATATTTTTATGATGTAAAATGAACGAATTTATTATTTTTTTTAAAACATTTCATTTTTTAATTTTACCAAAAAAATTATGAAAGGTCATCGTAGGATGACCCTAAATTTTCGGCATAAAATAATAATTTTTTAGTAAGAAATATGAATAATATATTTTTTTAATATTTTTATCATGTAAAATGAACGAATTTATTATTATTTTTAAAACATTTCATTTTTTAATTTTACCAAAAAAATTATGAAAGGTCATCGTAGGATGACCCTAGGTTTTCGGCATAAAAAAATAATTATTCATCAGAAATATCAATAATATATTTTTTTATATTTTTATGATGTAAAATGAACGAATTTATTATTTATTTTTAAAACATTTCATTTTTTAATTTTACCAAAAAAATTATGAAAGGTCATCGTAGGATGACCCTAGGTTTTCGGCATAAAAACATAATTATTCATCAGAAATATCAATAATATATTTTTTTATATTTTTATGATGTAAAATGAACGAATTTATTATTTATTTTTAAAAATTTCATATTTTAATTTTCCCGTAAAAATTATGAAAGGTCATCGTGGGATGACCCTAGGTTTTGGGCATAAAAAAATAACTATTCATAAGAAATATCAATAATATATTTTTTTATATTTTTATGATGTAAAATGAACGAATTTATTATTTTTTTTAAAAAATTTCATTTTTTTATTTTCCCAAAAAAATTATGAAAGGTCATCGTAGGATGACCCTAGATTTTCGGCATAAAAAAATAATTATTCATCAGAAATATCAATAATATATTTTTTTAATATTTTTATGATGTAAAATGAACGAATTTATTATTTATTTTTAAAAATTTCATATTTTAATTTTCCCGTAAAAATTATGAAAGGTTATCGTAGGATGACCCTAGGTTTTCGGCATAATAAAATAATTATTCATCAGAAATATCAATAATATATTTTTTTAATATTTTTATGATGTAAAATGAACGAATTTATTATTTTTTTTAAAACATTTCATTTTTTAATTTTACCAAAAAAATTATGAAAGGTCATCCTAGGATGACCCTGGGTTTTCGGCATAATAAAATAATTATTCATCAGAAATATCAATAATAGATTTTTTTAATATTTTTATGATGTAAAATGAACGAATTTATTATTTTTTTTAAAACATTTCATTTTTTAATTTTACCAAAAAAATTATGAAAGGTCATCGTAGGATGACCCTGAATTTTCGGCATAAAATAATAATTTTTAGTAAGAAATATGAATAATATATTTTTTTAATATTTTTATGATGTAAAATGAACGAATTTATTATTATTTTTAAAACATTTCATTTTTTAATTTTACCAAAAAAATTATGAAAGGTCATCGTAGGATGACCCTAGGTTTTCGGCATAAAAAAATAATTATTCATCAGAAATATCAATAATATATTTTTTTATATTTTTATGATGTAAAATGAACGAATTTATTATTTATTTTTAAAAATTTCATATTTTAATTTTCCCGTAAAAATTATGAAAGGTCATCGTAGGATGACCCTGGGTTTTCGGCATAATAAAATAATTATTCATCAGAAATATCAATAATATATTTTTTTAATATTTTTATGATGTAAAATGAACGAATTTATTATTTTTTTTAAAACATTTCATTTTTTAATTTTACCAAAAAAATTATGAAAGGTCATCGTAGGATGACCCTAAATTTTCGGCATAAAATAATAATTTTTAGTAAGAAATATGAATAATATATTTTTTTAATATTTTTATGATGTAAAATGAACGAATTTATTATTTTTTTTAAAACATTTCATTTTTTAATTTTACCAAAAAATTTATGAAAGGTCATCGTAGGATGACCCTAGGTTTTCGGCATAAAAAAATATATATACATCATAAATATCAATAATATATTTTTTTAATATTTTTATGATGTAAAATGAACGAATTTATTATTTTTTTTAAAACATTTCATTTTTTAATTTTACCAAAAAAATTATGAAAGGTCATCGTAGGATGACCCTGGGTTTTCGGCATAATAAAATAATTATTCATCAGAAATATCAATAATATATTTTTTTAATATTTTTATGATGTAAAATGAACGAATTTATTATTTTTTTTAAAACATTTCATTTTTTAATTTTACCAAAAAAATTATGAAAGGTCATCGTAGGATGACCCTAAATTTTCGGCATAAAAAAATAATTTTTAGTAAGAAATATGAATAATATATTTTTTTAATATATTTATGATGTAAAATGAACGAATTTATTATTATTTTTAAAACATTTCATTTTTTAATTTTACCGAAAAAATTATGAAAGGTCATCGTAGGATGACCCTAGGTTTTCGGCATAAAAAAATAATTATTCATCAGAAATATCAATAATATATTTTTTTAATATTTTTATGATGTAAAATGAACGAATTTATTATTTTTTTTAAAACATTTCATTTTTTAATTTTACCAAAAAAATTTTGAAAGGTCATCGTAGGATGACCCTAAATTTTCGGCATAAAATAATAATTTTTAGTAAGAAATATGAATAATATATTTTTTTAATATTTTTATGATGTAAAATGAACGAATTTATTATTATTTTTAAAACATTTCATTTTTTAATTTTACCAAAAAAATTATGAAAGGTCATCGTAGGATGACCCTAGGTTTTCGGCATAAAAAAATAATTATTCATCAGAAATATCAATAATATATTTTTTTATATTTTTATAATGTAAAATGAACGAATTTATAATTTATTTTTAAAAATTTCATATTTTAATTTTCCCGTAAAAATTATGAAAGGTCATCGTGGGATGACCCTAGGTTTTGGGCATAAAAAAATAACTATTTATAAGAAATATCAATAATATATTTTTTTATATTTTTTTATGTAAAATGAACGAATTTATTATTTTTTTTTAAAAATTTCATTTTTTTATTTTACCAAAAAAATTATGAAAGGTCATCGTAGGATGACCCTAGATTTTCGGCATAAAAAAATAATTATTCATCAGAAATATCAATAATATATTTTTTTAATATTTTTATGATGTAAAATGAACGAATTAATTATTTATTTTTAAAAATTTCATATTTTAATTTTCCCGTAAAAATTATGAAAGGTCATCGTAGGATGACCCTAGGTTTTCGGCATAATAAAATAATTATTCATCAGAAATATCAATAATATATTTTTTTTAATATTTTTATGATGTAAAATGAACGAATTTATTATTTTTTTTAAAACATTTCATTTTTTAATTTTACCAAAAAATTTATGAAAGGTCATCGTAGGATGACCCTAGGTTTTCGGCATAAAAAAATATATATACATCAGAAATATCAATAATATATTTTTTTAATATTTTTATGATGTAAAATGAACTAATTTATTATTTTTTTTAAAACATTTCATTTTTTAATTTTACCAAAAAAATTATGAAAGGTCATCGTAGGATGACCCTGGGTTTTCGGCATAATAAAATAATTATTCATCAGAAATATCAATAATATATTTTTTTAATATTTTTATGATGTAAAATGAACGAATTTATTATTTTTTTTAAAACATTTCATTTGTTAATTTTACCAAAAAAATTATGAAAGGTCATCGTAGGATGACCCTAAATTTTCGGCATAAAATAATAATTTTTAGTAAGAAATATGAATAATATATTTTTTTAATATTTTTATGATGTAAAATGAACGAATTTATTATTATTTTTAAAACATTTCATTTTTTAATTTTACCAAAAAAATTATGAAAGGTCATCGTAGGATGACCCTAGGTTTTCGGCATAAAAAAATATATATACATCAGAAATATCAATAATATATTTTTTTAATATTTTTATGATGTAAAATGAACGAATTTATTATTTTTTTTAAAACATTTCATTTTTTAATTTTACCAAAAAAATTATGAAAGGTCATCGTAGGATGACCCTGGGTTTTCGGCATAATAAAATAATTATTCATCAGAAATATCAATAATATATTTTTTTATATTTTTATGATGTAAAATGAACGAATTTATTATTTATTTTTAAAAATTTCATATTTTAATTTTCCCGTAAAAATAATGAAAGGTCATCGTAGGATGACCCTGGGTTTTCGGCATAATAAAATAATTATTCATCAGTAATATCAATAATATATTTTTTTAATATTTTTATGATGTAAAATGAACGAATTTATTATTTTTTTTAAAACATTTCATTTTTTAATTTTACCAAAACAATTATGAAAGGTCATCGTAGGATGACCCTAAATTTTCGGCATAAAATAATAATTTTTAGTAAGAAATATGAATAATATATTTTTTTAATATTTTTATGATGTAAAATGAACGAATTTATTATTATTTTTAAAACATTTCATTTTTTAATTTTACCAAAAAAATTATGAAAGGTCATCGTAGGATGACCCTAGGTTTTCGGCATAAAAAAATAATTATTCATCAGAAATATCAATAATATATTTTTTTATATTTTTATGATGTAAAATGAACGAATTTATTATTTATTTTTAAAAATTTCATATTTTAATTTTCCCGTGAAAATTATGAAAGGTCATCGTGGGATGACCCTAGGTTTTGGGCATAAAAAAATAACTATTCATAAGAAATATCAATAATATATTTTTTTATATTTTTATGATGTAAAATGAACGAATTTATTATTTTTTTTAAAAAATTTCATTTTTTTATTTTCCCAAAAAAATTATGAAAGGTCATCGTAGGATGACCCTGGGTTTTCGGCATAATAAAATAATTATTCATCAGAAATATCAATAATATATTTTTTTAATATTTTTATGATGTAAAATGAACGAATTTATTATTTTTTTTAAAACATTTCATTTTTTAATTTTACCAAAAAATTTATGAAAGGTCATCGTAGGATGACCCTAGGTTTTCGGCATAAAAAAATATATATACATCAGAAATATCAATAATATATTTTTTTAATATTTTTATGATGTAAAATGAACTAATTTATTATTTTTTTTAAAACATTTCATTTTTTAATTTTACCAAAAAAATTATGAAAGGTCATCGTAGGATGACCCTGGGTTTTCGGCATAATAAAATAATTATTCATCAGAAATATCAATAATATATTTTTTTAATATTTTTATGATGTAAAATGAACGAATTTATTATTTTTTTTAAAACATTTCATTTTTTAATTTTACCAAAAAAATTATGAAAGGTCATCGTAGGATGACCCTAAATTTTCGGCATAAAATAATAATTTTTAGTAAGAAATATGAATAATATATTTTTTTAATATTTTTATCATGTAAAATGAACGAATTTATTATTATTTTTAAAACATTTCATTTTTTAATTTTACCAAAAAAATTATGAAAGGTCATCGTAGGATGACCCTAGGTTTTCGGCATAAAAAAATAATTATTCATCAGAAATATCAATAATATATTTTTTTATATTTTTATGATGTAAAATGAACGAATTTATTATTTATTTTTAAAAATTTCATATTTTAATTTTCCCGTAAAAATTATGAAAGGTCATCGTAGGATGACCCTGGGTTTTCGGCATAATAAAATAATTATTCATCAGAAATATCAATAATATATTTTTTTAATATTTTTATGATGTAAAATGAACGAATTTATTATTTTTTTTAAAACATTTCATTTTTTAATTTTACCAAAAAAATTATGAAAGGTCATCGTAGGATGACCCTGGGTTTTCGGCATAATAAAATAATTATTCATCAGAAATATCAATAATATATTTTTTTAATATTTTTATGATGTAAAATGAACGAATTTATTATTTTTTTTAAAACATTTCATTTTTTAATTTTACCAAAAAAATTTTGAAAGGTCATCGTAGGATGACCCTAAATTTTCGGCATAAAATAATAATTTTTAGTAAGAAATATGA
Source organism: Labia minor (assembly GCA_963082975.1). NCBI lineage: Eukaryota > Metazoa > Arthropoda > Insecta > Dermaptera > Spongiphoridae > Labia > Labia minor. The sequence goes on from OY720347.1 coordinate 66,864,712, forward strand.
ATAATATATTTTTTTAATATTTTTATGATGTAAAATGAACGAATTTATTATTATTTTTAAAACATTTCATTTTTTAATTTTACCAAAAAAATTATGAAAGGTCATCGTAGGATGACCCTAGGTTTTCGGCATAAAAAAATAATTATTCATCAGAAATATCAATAATATATTTTTTTATATTTTTATAATGTAAAATGAACGAATTTATAATTTATTTTTAAAAATTTCATATTTTAATTTTCCCGTAAAAATTATGAAAGGTCATCGTGGGATGACCCTAGGTTTTGGGCATAAAAAAATAACTATTCATAAGAAATATCAATAATATATTTTTTTATATTTTTTTATGTAAAATGAACGAATTTATTATTTTTTTTTAAAAATTTCATTTTTTTATTTTACCAAAAAAATTATGAAAGATCATCGTAGGATGACCCTAGATTTTCGGCATAAAAAAATAATTATTCATCAGAAATATCAATAATATATTTTTTTAATATTTTTATGATGTAAAATGAACGAATTAATTATTTATTTTTAAAAATTTCATATTTTAATTTTCCCGTAAAAATTATGAAAGGTCATCGTAGGATGACCCTAGGTTTTCGGCATAATAAAATAATTATTCATCAGAAATATCAATAATATATTTTTTTAATATTTTTATGATGTAAAATGAACGAATTTATTATTTTTTTTAAAACATTTCATTTTTTAATTTTACCAAAAAAATTATGAGAGGTCATCGTAGGATGACCCTGGGTTTTCGGCATAATAAAATAATTATTCATCAGAAATATCAATAATATATTTTTTTAATATTTTTATGATGTAAAATGAACGAATTTATTATTTTTTTTAAAACATTTCATTTTTTAATTTTACCAAAAAAATTATGAAAGGTCATCCTAGGATGACCCTAAAGTTTCGGCATAAAAAAATAATTTTTAGTAAGAAATATGAATAATATATTTTTTTTAATATTTTTATGATGTAAAATGAACGTTATTATTATTATTTTTAAAACATTTCATTTTTTAATTTTACCGAAAAAATTATGAAAGGTCATCGTAGGATGACCCTAGGTTTTCGGCATAAAAAAATAATTATTCATCAGAAATATCAATAATATATTTTTTTAATATTTTTATGATGTAAAATGAACGAATTTATTATTTTTTTTAAAAATTTCATATTTTAATTTTCCCGTAAAAATTATGAAAGGTCATCGTAGGATGACCCTAGGTTTTCGGCATAATAAAATAATTATTCATCAGAAATATCAATAATATATTTTTTTTAATATTTTTATGATGTAAAATGAACGAATTTATTATTTTTTTTAAAACATTTCATTTTTTAATTTTACCAAAAAATTTATGAAAGTTCATCGTAGGATGACCCTAGGTTTTCGGCATAAAAAAATATATATACATCAGAAATATCAATAATATATTTTTTTAATATTTTTATGATGTAAAATGAACTAATTTATTATTTTTTTTAAAACATTTCATTTTTTAATTTTACCAAAAAAATTATGAAAGGTCATCGTAGGATGACCCTGGGTTTTCGGCATAATAAAATAATTATTCATCAGAAATATCAATAATATATTTTTTTAATATTTTTATGATGTAAAATGAACGAATTTATTATTTTTTTTAAAACATTTCATTTTTTAATTTTACCAAAAAAATTATGAAAGGTCATCGTAGGATGACCCTAAATTTTCGGCATAAAATAATAATTTTTAGTAAGAAATATGAATAATATATTTTTTTAATATTTTTATGATGTAAAATGAACGAATTTATTATTATTTTTAAAACATTTCATTTTTTAATTTGTTGGAGTTTTAAATGTGTTTAATGAAAATGCACTGTTCGAGTTTGAATGTGTTTTTAATACAAGGTGAACATTTACTCTAAGGTCATACTATAAATATATATACAGGTAAGAAGGTGCAGGGTTACCAACTTTAATATACTTTAACACACCCCCTTCAAGTGAATAATTAAAATATAAATAAATACAATTTTACAATATAAACATTTTTTTTTTTTAATTAATTCATTTGCTTGAGTCTTCTCATACAATCTTCTTGTTTGACCTTTGAGACGGTTTTCGTGAGAAAATCAGCAGGCATACTTAAGACGTTTTTATCTCTATCGTATTCAAACTTTATGCCTAAAAATTGATTTATTTCTCCCATGTCTTTCATGTTAAAATCATTAGACAAATTCTTTTTAAATTCATTAATATCCTTTTTATTTGATCCTATTACGATTATATCATCCACGTAAATGATTAATATTAATACGTTTTTATTATTATTATTATTATTTTTAATATATATGCATGGATCACTCTCCAATGGAGACATTCCTAAATTTTTTAATTTTATGTCTAATTTTTTGTACCATTGGCGTCCGGATTGTTTCAATCCGTATATAGCCTTTTTTTAATTTTAATATATTTTTCCCTTTTTTAAAGTCTTTTATCATTTTTAATGCAATCTTTTTTATATTTTCATTTTCATTTTCGACTAAATCTTTCAATATGTCGTTAAACCCTTCAGGACATTCCATGTAAATGTTCTCTTCCAGTTCACCATTTAAATACGCTGCCTCCACGTCCATTTGTTCAATGTACCACTTTTCTTCTATAGACTTAGCCATTAGTGTCCTCACGCTGCTCATTCTGGCGACAGGTGAATAAGTATCAAAATAATCTATAGAATAAGTTTGGCTATATCCCTTGGCGACTAACCTGGCCTTTTTAGTATTATCATTTTTGGTCGTTAAGACAAAACGACTACCCACTATATTTTGATTTTCGTGTTTCCTGACCATTGTCCAAGTATCGTTTTTAATTAATGTAATCATTTCTTTCCTCATGGCTGTTTTCCATAAGTTCGAGTCTTCTTGCAATAGTGCATCTTTAATTTTCAGTTCTACATTAAGTCCTTGGACCTCTCCTTCGGTCGTTTCTATCGAGAGTTCATCTTCTGAACTTAAGACATCACTGTCTCTAGAGCTGGGAATTGTTTCTTCATCATTTTCACTTTCGGATTTTTTGTATTGATAGACTTTTCTGGGTCTTCCCCTATTTCCACTTTTAATCATTTTAGGACGTCCTCTTCCTCTCTGTTGGTCAATGTTATTTTCGTCTATATCACTTTCTAAAGATGCATCATTATTATGTTTATCAATCATTATGTCCAAGCTGTTGTATTTTGAATTTTCTTCTAATAAATCATTATATTTTAAATTATCTCCATTTTTATTATGAAATTCGTTTATAAATTTAATATCTCGAGTAATATGTACCCTTCTGGTCATGGGATCATATACTCTATAAGCTTTGCTTTCCTCGCAATAACCTATAAAAATTCCTTCAATTGTTCTTGAATTTAATTTATTTTTATTATTTTTATTTAAAAAATGTACTCTCATACCAAAAGTTCTTAAATGTGAGACATTAAATTTTTTGTTTGTAAGGATGTTATAAGGAATTTGTCCCTTTAAAGATGATGTTGGGCTTCTGTTCCTCAAATAACATGCAGTTATTACTGCTTCTGCCCAAAAGGAATGTTCTAGATTTGCTTGTATTAACATACATCTCGTCATCTCCAATAGAGTCTTGTTCATACGTTCAGATAATCCATTTTGTTGGGGCATATAAGGAACTGTTAATCTTCGCTTAATTCCTGATTTTTTTAAAAAGTTATTAAATCTATTATTAATGTATTCTTTTCCATTATCTGATTGCAAATATTTAATCCTTTTATCTGTCATGTTTTCAATATAATTTTTATATTCAATAAATGCTTCAAAAGCTTGACTTTTGTGTTTTAGAAATTTAACTTCGCAATATCTGCTTGCTTCGTCTATAAAAGTAATGAAATATTTATTTCCACCGATAGACGTGGTTCTAAATGGTCCACAAATATCTGTATGGATTATTTCCAATATTTCTAAATTTTTCTGTGAATTTGAATTTTTAAAAGGTGATTGAGATAATTTTCCTTTAATGCATATTTCACAATTATCTAAATTTTCATTTAATATACTTTGGTCTAAACCGAAAACTTGATCTGATTTGGTTATTAGTTTTAAATCTCTTTCATTTAAATGTCCGTATCTTTTATGCCATATGTCTAATTTTGATAATTTATTTTTATTTAAATAATATGAAAAATCATTTTTATCTTTATTTTTAATATTTTCATTTAAATAATATAATCCGTTCTCCTTTTTCTTAGCTGTAAACATTAGTTCGTCATTATTCGTTATAAATGCATTATGATTTTTAAATAAAACTTCAAAATTCTTATCAGTAAATGACCCGACAGATAATAAATTCGTTTTTAATTTGGGAACATATAGTACATCTGTTAATTCAATTTGTCTATTATTTATGTTAATAATCATATCACCAATACAATCAATATTTATTTTACTGTTATCGGCTAGTGTTAAACAATTTAGTTTTGGATGTCTTATATTTTCCAGTAATTCTTTATTATTTATCATGTGATTTGTACAGCCAGAATCTAAAATCCAATCATTTTTATCATCAGTGACTTTTAGGGCTAACATATGAGTCGACTTAGATGGACATTGAGAAATTTTATGGCCTTCTCCCTTACAACGGAAACATATAATTTTATTTTTAATTTCATTATTTGAATTACTAAATTTATTATAATCAGTTGACCTTTTATCCCTGTTGAAAAAATTATGTTTTTTATTCGTATTATATTTATTATTATTATTTTCATTATATTTATTTAAAGAATTATTTTTGTAAGGATTATTTTTAAAATTATAATTTTTATTAATAGGTCTATTTTTATTTCTATTTTTAATAAAGTTACTTTGATTTGAGGAATCGCCTTGACTTCCCCGACATTCAAACTCTTCCAATAATTTTATTTTTAAATTATCTAAAGATGGCAAAGTGTCCCTTGTTTCTATAGCACATCTAAAATTTTCATATTCGTCTGGTAGACTATATAATAATATTATACATAATAGTTCATCATTTATTATAAATTCAATATCTTTTAATTTTTCTATAATTTCACAAAATGTATTTAAATAGTCATCCATATTATCACTTATATTCATTTTACTTAAAATTAGTTTCTTTAACAAATAAGCCTTTTTGGCTGGACCTTTACTTTCAAAGGTTTCCTTTAATTTATTCCATATTTCACTTGAGCTATTTAAATTTTTAACTATCCTTAATTCTCTAGGTGTTATTGATAAAATTAGATCAGACTTAGCTTTTTGGTCCAGGAGATCCCATTTTTCAATCCCTTTCGTATCCTTTTCATCAATATGTGACCTTTTTTGGTTTCCGGAGACTATGGTCCAATATCCATTTTTTACTAGGATGGCTTCCATCTGAATCTTCCAGGTATCATAGTTGTGTCGGTGTAGTGGTTCAATTTTAAGAAATTCCATTTTTTAAAAAAAAATCGTTTTAAGATTAAAAAATATTTCCAATTATCACCCAATTACCCGCAGTGTTTACCTGGGCCCATAACCTGTTGGAGTTTTAAATGTGTTTAATGAAAATGCACTGTTCGAGTTTGAATGTGTTTTTAATACAAGGTGAACATTTACTCTAAGGTCATACTATAAATATATATACAGGTAAGAAGGTGCAGGGTTACCAACTTTAATATACTTTTAAAACTCCAACAGGTTATGGGCCCAGGTAAACACTGCGGGTAATTGGGTGATAATTGGAAATATTTTTTAATCTTAAAAGGATTTTTTTAAAAAATGGAATTTCTTAAAATTGAACCACTACACCGACACAACTATGATACCTGGAAGATTCAGATGGAAGCCATCCTAGTAAAAAATGGATATTGGAACATAGTCTCCGGAAACCAAAAAAGGTCAAATATTGATGAAAAAGATACGAAAGGGATTGAAAAATGGGATCTCCTGGACCAAAAAGCTAAGTCTGATCTAATTTTATCAATAACACCTAGAGAATTAAGGATAGTTAAAAATTTAAATAGCTCAAGTGAAATATGGAATAAATTAAAGGAAACCTTTGAAAGTAAAGGTCCAGCCAAAAAGGCTTATTTGTTAAAGAAACTAATTTTAAGTAAAATGAATATAAGTGATAATATGGATGACTATTTAAATACATTTTGTGAAATTATAGAAAAATTAAAAGATATTGAATTTATAATAAATGATGAACTATTATGTATAATATTATTATATAGTCTACCAGACGAATATGAAAATTTTAGATGTGCTATAGAAACAAGGGACACTTTGCCATCTTTAGATAATTTAAAAATAAAATTATTGGAAGAGTTTGAATGTCGGGGAAGTCAAGGCGATTCCTCAAATCAAAGTAACTTTATTAAAAATAGAAATAAAAATAGACCTATTAATAAAAATTATAATTTTAAAAATAATCCTTACAAAAATAATTCTTTAAATAAATATAATGAAAATAATAATAATAAATATAATACGAATAAAAAACATAATTTTTTCAACAGGGATAAAAGGTCAACTGATTATAATAAATTTAGTAATTCAAATAATGAAATTAAAAATAAAATTATATGTTTCCGTTGTAAGGGAGAAGGCCATAAAATTTCTCAATGTCCATCTAAGTCGACTCATATGTTAGCCCTAAAAGTCACTGATGATAAAAATGATTGGATTTTAGATTCTGGCTGTACAAATCACATGATAAATAATAAAGAATTACTGGAAAATATAAGACATCCAAAACTAAATTGTTTAACACTAGCCGATAACAGTAAAATAAATATTGATTGTATTGGTGATATGATTATTAACATAAATAATAGACAAATTGAATTAACAGATGTACTATATGTTCCCAAATTAAAAACGAATTTATTATCTGTCGGGTCATTTACTGATAAGAATTTTGAAGTTTTATTTAAAAATCATAATGCATTTATAACGAATAATGACGAACTAATGTTTACAGCTAAGAAAAAGGAGAACGGATTATATTATTTAAATGAAAATATTAAAAATAAAGATAAAAATGATTTTTCATATTATTTAAATAAAAATAAATTATCAAAATTAGACATATGGCATAAAAGATACGGACATTTAAATGAAAGAGATTTAAAACTAATAACCAAATCAGATCAAGTTTTCGGTTTAGACCAAAGTATATTAAATGAAAATTTAGATAATTGTGAAATATGCATTAAAGGAAAATTATCTCAATCACCTTTTAAAAATTCAAATTCACAGAAAAATTTAGAAATATTGGAAATAATCCATACAGATATTTGTGGACCATTTAGAACCACGTCTATCGGTGGAAATAAATATTTCATTACTTTTATAGACGAAGCAAGCAGATATTGCGAAGTTAAATTTCTAAAACACAAAAGTCAAGCTTTTGAAGCATTTATTGAATATAAAAATTATATTGAAAACATGACAGATAAAAGGATTAAATATTTGCAATCAGATAATGGAAAAGAATACATTAATAATAGATTTAATAACTTTTTAAAAAAATCAGGAATTAAGCGAAGATTAACAGTTCCTTATATGCCCCAACAAAATGGATTATCTGAACGTATGAACAAGACTCTATTGGAGATGACGAGATGTATGTTAATACAAGCAAATCTAGAACATTCCTTTTGGGCAGAAGCAGTAATAACTGCATGTTATTTGAGGAACAGAAGCCCAACATCATCTTTAAAGGGACAAATTCCTTATAACATCCTTACAAACAAAAAATTTAATGTCTCACATTTAAGAACTTTTGGTATGAGAGTACATTTTTTAAATAAAAATAATAAAAATAAATTAAATTCAAGAACAATTGAAGGAATTTTTATAGGTTATTGCGAGGAAAGCAAAGCTTATAGAGTATATGATCCCATGACCAGAAGGGTACATATTACTCGAGATATTAAATTTATAAACGAATTTCATAATAAAAATGGAGATAATTTAAAATATAATGATTTATTAGAAGAAAATTCAAAATACAACAGCTTGGACATAATGATTGATAAACATAATAATGATGCATCTTTAGAAAGTGATATAGACGAAAATAACATTGACCAACAGAGAGGAAGAGGACGTCCTAAAATGATTAAAAGTGGAAATAGGGGAAGACCCAGAAAAGTCTATCAATACAAAAAATCCGAAAGTGAAAATGATGAAGAAACAATTCCCAGCTCTAGAGACAGTGATGTCTTAAGTTCAGAAGATGAACTCTCGATAGAAACGACCGAAGGAGAGGTCCAAGGACTTAATGTAGAACTGAAAATTAAAGATGCACTATTGCAAGAAGACTCGAACTTATGGAAAACAGCCATGAGGAAAGAAATGATTACATTAATTAAAAACGATACTTGGACAATGGTCAGGAAACACGAAAATCAAAATATAGTGGGTAGTCGTTTTGTCTTAACGACCAAAAATGATAATACTAAAAAGGCCAGGTTAGTCGCCAAGGGATATAGCCAAACTTATTCTATAGATTATTTTGATACTTATTCACCTGTCGCCAGAATGAGCAGCGTGAGGACACTAATGGCTAAGTCTATAGAAGAAAAGTGGTACATTGAACAAATGGACGTGGAGGCAGCGTATTTAAATGGTGAACTGGAAGAGAACATTTACATGGAATGTCCTGAAGGGTTTAACGACATATTGAAAGATTTAGTCGAAAATGAAAATGAAAATATAAAAAAGATTGCATTACAAATGATAAAAGACTTAAAAAAGGGGAAAAATATATTAAAATTAAAAAAGGCTATATACGGATTGAAACAATCCGGACGCCAATGGTACAAAAAATTAGACATAAAATTAAAAAATTTAGGAATGTCTCCATTGGAGAGTGATCCATGCATATATATTAAAAATAATAATAATAATAATAAAAACGTATTAATATTAATCATTTACGTGGATGATATAATCATAATAGGATCAAATAAAAAGGATATTAATGAATTTAAAAAGAATTTGTCTAATGATTTTAACATGAAAGACATGGGAGAAATAAATCAATTTTTAGGCATAAAGTTTGAATACGATAGAGATAAAAACGTCTTAAGTATGAATCAAACCAAATATATTGATGAATTGTTAAAAAGGTTTAACATGGAAGATTGCAAAACAATTTCAACTCCGATTGAGAAAAATTTGAAATTGTATAAATCCGAAAATAAAGAAAACTTAAATAAATATCCTTATCAATCATTAATAGGATCATTGAATTATATATCAATCAGCACAAGACCAGATATAACGTATGCGGTGAACTTTTTAAGTCAATTTAACAACTGTTACGATAAAGAACATTTCATAGCGGCAAAAAGAGTTTTAAGGTACTTAAAAGGATCCAAAAATATTGGTTTAAAATTTGACGGGTCGAGTACTCCATTATGTGGATATGTTGATTCTGATTGGGGGAACTCAATAATAGATCGAAAATCCATAACAGGTTACGCTTTTACGTTTAAAGGGGGTGTGATCCAATGGAACTCCAAAAAGCAGAACACAGTCGCACTCTCAAGCACGGAGGCAGAGTACATGGCTATGGGCGAAGCAGCCAAAGAAGCCATATATTTGCAAAATTTTCTAAAAGAAATAAATATCGAGAAAAATAATAAATGCACGACAATATATTGTGATAACCAAGGTGCTAAGTTCATTGCAGAAAACAATGCTTATAAAAATAGAACTAAACATATTGACATTAAACATCATTTTATAAAAAATCTAATAAAAGAAAATAGAATAAAATTAAAGTATTTAAGCACTGAAAATATGCCTGCTGATTTTCTCACGAAAACCGTCTCAAAGGTCAAGCAAGAAGATTGTATGAGAAGACTCAAGCAAATGAATTAATTAAAAAAAAAAAATGTTTATATTGTAAAATTGTAATTATTTATATTTTTTAATTATTCACTTGAAGGGGGTGTGTTAAAGTATATTAAAGTTGGTAACCCTGCACCTTCTTACCTGTATATATATTTATAGTATGACCTTAGAGTAAATGTTCACCTTGTATTAAAAACACATTCAAACTCAAACAGTGCATTTTCATTAAACACATTTAAAACTCCAACAATTTTTAAAAATTTCATATTTTAATTTTCCCGTAAAAATAATGAAAGGTCATCGTAGGATGACCCTGGGTTTTTGGCATAATAAAATAATTATTCATCAGTAATATCAATAATATATTTTTTTAATATTTTTTTGATGTAAAATGAACGAATTTATTATTTTTTTTAAAACATTTCATTTTTTAATTTTACCAAAACAATTATGAAAGGTCATCGTAGGATGACCCTAAATTTTCGGCATAAAATAATAATTTTTAGTAAGAAATATGAATAATATATTTTTTTAATATTTTTATGATGTAAAATGAACGAATTTATTATTATTTTTAAAACATTTCATTTTTTAATTTTACCAAAAAAATTATGAAAGGTCATCGTAGGATGACCCTAGGTTTTCGGCATAAAAAAATAATTATTCATCAGAAATATCAATAATATATTTTTTTATATTTTTATGATGTAAAATGAACGAATTTATTATTTATTTTTAAAAATTTCATATTTTAATTTTCCCGTGAAAATTATGAAAGGTCATCGTGGGATGACCCTAGGTTTTGGGCATAAAAAAATAACTATTCATAAGAAATATCAATAATATATTTTTTTATATTTTTATGATGTAAAATGAACGAATTTATTATTTTTTTTAAAAAATTTCATTTTTTTATTTTCCCAAAAAAATTATGAAAGGTCATCGTAGGATGACCCTGGGTTTTCGGCATAATAAAATAATTATTCATCAGAAATATCAATAATATATTTTTTTAATATTTTTATGATGTAAAATGAACGAATTTATTATTTTTTTTAAAACATTTCATTTTTTAATTTTACCAAAAAATTTATGAAAGGTCATCGTAGGATGACCCTAGGTTTTCGGCATAAAAAAATATATATACATCAGAAATATCAATAATATATTTTTTTAATATTTTTATGATGTAAAATGAACTAATTTATTATTTTTTTTAAAACATTTCATTTTTTAATTTTACCAAAAAAATTATGAAAGGTCATCGTAGGATGACCCTGGGTTTTCGGCATAATAAAATAATTATTCATCAGAAATATCAATAATATATTTTTTTAATATTTTTATGATGTAAAATGAACGAATTTATTATTTTTTTTAAAACATTTCATTTTTTAATTTTACCAAAAAAATTATGAAAGGTCATCGTAGGATGACCCTAAATTTTCGGCATAAAATAATAATTTTTAGTAAGAAATATGAATAATATATTTTTTTAATATTTTTATCATGTAAAATGAACGAATTTATTATTATTTTTAAAACATTTCATTTTTTAATTTTACCAAAAAAATTATGAAAGGTCATCGTAGGATGACCCTAGGTTTTCGGCATAAAAAAATAATTATTCATCAGAAATATCAATAATATATTTTTTTATATTTTTATGATGTAAAATGAACGAATTTATTATTTATTTTTAAAAATTTCATATTTTAATTTTCCCGTAAAAATTATGAAAGGTCATCGTAGGATGACCCTGGGTTTTCGGCATAATAAAATAATTATTCATCAGAAATATCAATAATATATTTTTTTAATATTTTTATGATGTAAAATGAACGAATTTATTATTTTTTTTAAAAAATTTCATTTTTTTATTTTCCCAAAAAAATTATGAAAGGTCATCGTAGGATGACCCCAGATTTTCGGCATAAAATAATAATTTTTAGTAAGAAATATGAATAATATATTTTTTTAATATTTTTATGATGTAAAATGAACGAATTTATTATTTTTTTTAAAACATTTCATTTTTTAATTTTACCGAAAAATTTATGAAAGGTCATCGTAGGATGACCCTGGGTTTTCGGCATAATAAATTAATTATTCATCAGTAATATCAATAATATATTTTTTTAATATTTTTATGATGTAAAATGAACGAATTTATTATTTTTTTTAAAACATTTCATTTTTTAATTTTACCAAAACAATTATGAAAGGTCATCGTAGGATGACCCTAAATTTTCGGCATAAAATAATAATTTTTAGTAAGAAATATGAATAATATATTTTTTTAATATTTTTATGATGTAAAATGAACGAATTTATTATTATTTTTAAAACATTTCATTTTTTAATTTTACCAAAAAAATTATGAAAGGTCATCGTAGGATTACCCTGGGTTTTCGGCATAATAAAATAATTATTCATCAGAAATATCAATAATATATTTTTTTATATTTTTATGATGTAAAATGAACGAATTTATTATTTATTTTTAAAAATTTCATATTTTAATTTTCCCGTAAAAATTATGAAAGGTCATCGTGGGATGACCCTAGGTTTTGGGCATAAAAAAATAACTATTCATAAGAAATATCAATAATATATTTTTTTATATTTTTATGATGTAAAATGAACGAATTTATTATTTTTTTTAAAAAATTTCATTTTTTTATTTTACCAAAAAAATTATGAAAGGTCATCGTAGGATGACCCTAGATTTTCGGCATAAAAAAATAATTATTCATCAGAAATATCAATAATATATTTTTTTAATATTTTTATGATGTAAAATGAACGAATTTATTATTTATTTTTAAAAATTTCATATTTTAATTTTCCCGTAAAAATTATGAAAGGTCATCGTAGGATGACCCTAGGTTTTCGGCATAATAAAATAATTATTCATCAGAAATATCAATAATATATTTTTTTAATATTTTTATGATGTTAAATGAACGAATTTATTATTTTTTTTAAAACATTTCATTTTTTAATTTTACCAAAAAAATTATGAAAGGTCATCGTAGGATGACCCTGGGTTTTCGGCATAATAAAATAATTATTCATCAGAAATATCAATAATATATTTTTTTAATATTTTTATGATTTAAAATGAACAAATTTATTATTTTTTTTAAAACATTTCATTTTTTAATTTTACCAAAAAAATTATGAAAGGTCATCGTAGGATGACCCTAAATTTTCGGCATAAAAAAATAATTTTTAGTAAGAAATATGAATAATATATTTTTTTAATATTTTTATGATGTAAAATGAACGAATTTATTATTATTTTTAAAACATTTCATTTTTTAATTTTACCGAAAAAATTATGAAAGTTCATCGTAGGATGACCCTAGGTTTTCGGCATAAAAAAATAATTATTCATCAGAAATATCAATAATATATTTTTTTAATATTTTTATGATGTAAAATGAACGAATTTATTATTTATTTTTAAAAATTTCATATTTTAATTTTCCCGTAAAAATTATGAAAGGTCATCGTAGGATGACCCTAGGTTTTCGGCATAATAAAATAATTATTCATCAGAAATATCAATAATATATTTTTTTAATATTTTTATGATGTAAAATGAACGAATTTATTATTTTTTTTAAAACATTTCATTTTTTAATTTTACCAAAAAAATTATGAAAGGTCATCGTAGGATGACCCTAAATTTTCGGCATAAAATAATAATTTTTAGTAAGAAATATGAATAATATATTTTTTTAATATTTTTATGATGTAAAATGAACGAATTTATTATTTTTTTTAAAACATTTCATTTTATAATTTTACCAAAAAATTTATGAAAGGTCATCGTAGGATGACCCTAGGTTTTCGGCATAAAAAAATATATATACATCAGAAATATCAATAATATATTTTTTTAATATTTTTATGATGTAAAATGAACGAATTTATTATTTTTTTTAAAACATTTCATTTTTTAATTTTATCAAAAAAATTATGAAAGGTCATCGTAGGATGACCCTAAATTTTCGGCATAAAATAATAATTTTTAGTAAGAAATATGAATAATATATTTTTTTAATATTTTTATGATGTAAAATGAACGAATTTATTATTATTTTTAAAACATTTCATTTTTTAATTTTACCAAAAAAATTATGAAAGGTCATCGTAGGATGACCCTAGGTTTTCGGCATAAAAAAATAATTATTCATCAGAAATATCAATAATATATTTTTTTATATTTTTATGATGTAAAATGAACGAATTTATTATTTATTTTTAAAAATTTCATATTTTAATTTTCCCGTAAAAATTATGAAAGGTCATCGTGGGATGACCCTAGGTTTTGGGCATAAAAAAATAACTATTCATAAGAAATATCAATAATATATTTTTTTATATTTTTATGATGTAAAATGAACGAATTTATTATTTTTTTTAAAAAATTTCATTTTTTTATTTTACCAAAAAAATTATGAAAGGTCATCGTAGGATGACCCTAGATTTTCGGCATAAAAAAATAATTATTCATCAGAAATATCAATAATCTATTTTTTTAATATTTTTATGATGTAAAATGAACGAATTTATTATTTTTTTTAAAACATTTCATTTTTTAATTTTACCAAAAAAATTATTAAAGGTCATCGTAGGATGACCCTGGGTTTTCGGCATAATAAAATAATTATTCATCAGAAATATCAATAATATATTTTTTTAATATTTTTATGATGTAAAATGAACGAATTTATTATTTATTTTTAAAAATTTCATATTTTAATTTTCCCGTAAAAATTATGAAAGGTTATCGTAGGATGACCCTAGGTTTTCGGCATAATAAAATAATTATTCATCAGAAATATCAATAATCTATTTTTTTAATATTTTTATGATGTAAAATGAACGAATTTATTATTTTTTTTAAAACATTTCATTTTTTAATTTTACCAAAAAAATTATTAAAGGTCATCGTAGGATGACCCTGGGTTTTCGGCATAATAAAATAATTATTCATCAGAAATATCAATAATATATTTTTTTAATATTTTTATGATGTAAAATGAACGAATTTATTATTTTTTTTAAAACATTTCATTTTTTAATTTTACCAAAAAAATTATGAAAGGTCATCGTAGGATGACCCTAGGTTTTCGGCATAAAAAAATATATATACATCAGAAATATCAATAATATATTTTTTTAATATTTTTATGATGTAAAATGAACGAATTTATTATTTTTTTTAAAACATTTCATTTTTTAATTTTACCAAAAAAATTATGAAAGGTCATCGTAGGATGACCCTGGGTTTTCGGCATAATAAAATAATTATTCATCAGAAATATCAATAATATATTTTTTTAATATTTTTATGATGTAAAATGAACGAATTTATTATTTTTTTTAAAACATTTCATTTTTTAATTTTACCAAAAAAATTAGGAAAGGTCATCGTAGGATGACCCTAAATTTTCGGCATAAAATAATAATTTTTAGTAAGAAATATGAATAATATATTTTTTTAATATTTTTATCATGTAAAATGAACGAATTTATTATTATTTTTAAAACATTTCATTTTTTAATTTTACCAAAAAAATTATGAAAGGTCATCGTAGGATGACCCTAGGTTTTCGGCATAAAAAAATAATTATTCATCAGAAATATCAATAATATATTTTTTTATATTTTTATGATGTAAAATGAACGAATTTATTATTTTTTTTAAAACATTTCATTTTTTAATTTTACCAAAAAAATTATGAAAGGTCATCGTAGGATGACCCTAAAAATTCGGCATAAAAAATTAACTTTTAGTAAGAAATATGAATAATATATTTTTTTAATATTTTTATGATGTAAAATGAACGAATTTATTATTATTTTTAAAACATTTCATTTTTTAATTTTACCGAAAAAATTATGAAAGGTTATCGTAGGATGACCCTAGGTTTTCGGCATAATAAAATAATTATTCATCAGAAATATCAATAATATATTTTTTTAATATTTTTATGATGTAAAATGAACGAATTTATTATTTTTTTTAAAACATTTCATTTTTTAATTTTACCAAAAAAATTATGAAAGGTCATCGTAGGATGACCCTGGGTTTTCGGCATAATAAAATAATTATTCATCAGAAATATCAATAATATATTTTTTTAATATTTTTATGATGTAAAATGAACGAATTTATTATTTTTTTTAAAACATTTCATTTTTTAATTTTACCAAAACAATTATGAAAGGTCATCGTAGGATGACCCTAAATTTTCGGCATAAAATAATAATTTTTAGTAAGAAATATGAATAATATATTTTTTTAATATTTTTATGATGTAAAATGAACGAATTTATTATTATTTTTAAAACATTTCATTTTTTAATTTTACCAAAAAAATTATGAAAGGTCATCGTAGGATGACCCTAGGTTTTCGGCATAAAAAAATAATTATTCATCAGAAATATCAATAATATATTTTTTTATATTTTTATGATGTAAAATGAACGAATTTATTATTTATTTTTAAAAATTTCATATTTTAATTTTCCCGTAAAAATTATGAAAGGTCATCGTGGGATGACCCTAGGTTTTGGGCATAAAAAAATAACTATTCATAAGAAATATCAATAATATATTTTTTTATATTTTTATGATGTAAAATGAACGAATTTATTATTTTTTTTAAAAAATTTCATTTTTTTATTTTACCAAAAAAATTATGAAAGGTCATCGTAGGATGACCCTAGATTTTCGGCATAAAAAAATAATTATTCATCAAAAATATCAATAATATATTTTTTTAATATTTTTATGATGTAAAATGAACGAATTTATTATTTATTTTTAAAAATTTCATATTTTAATTTTCCCGTAAAAATTATGAAAGGTCATCGTAGGATGACCCTAGGTTTTCGGCATAATAAAATAATTATTCATCAGAAATATCAATAATATATTTTTTTAATATTTTTATGATGTAAAATGAACGAATTTATGATTTTTTTTAAAACATTTCATTTTTTAATTTTACCAAAAAAATTATGAAAGGTCATCGTAGGATGACCCTAGGTTTTCGGCATAAAAAAATAATTATTCATCAGAAATATCAATAATATATTTTTTTATATTTTTATGATGTAAAATGAACGAATTTATTATTTATTTTTAAAAATTTCATATTTTAATTTTCCCGTAAAAATTATGAAAGGTCATCGTGGGATGACCCTAGGTTTTGGGCATAAAAAAATAACTATTCATAAGAAATATCAATAATATATTTTTTTATATATTTATGATGTAAAATGAACGAATTTATTATTTTTTTTAAAAAATTTCATTTTTTTATTTTCCCAAAAAAATTATGAAAGGTCATCGTAGGATGACCCCAGATTTTCGGCATAAAAAAATAATTATTCATCAGAAATATCAATAATATATTTTTTTAATATTTTTATGATGTAAAATGAACGAATTTATTATTTATTTTTAAAAATTTCATATTTTAATTTTCCCGTAAAAATTATGAAAGGTTATCGTTGGATGACCCTAGGTTTTCGGCATAATAAAATAATTATTCATCAGAAATATCAATAATATATTTTTTTAATATTTTTATGATGTAAAATGAACGAATTTATTATTTTTTTTAAAACATTTAATTTTTTAATTTTACCAAAAAAATTATGAAAGGTCATCGTAGGATGACCCTGGGTTTTCGGCATAATAAAATAATTATTCATCAGAAATATCAATAATATATTTTTTTAATATTTTTATGATGTAAAATGAACGAATTTATTATTTTTTTTAAAACATTTCATTTTTTAATTTTACCAAAACAATTATGAAAGGTCATCGTAGGATGACCCTAAATTTTCGGCATAATATAATAATTTTTAGTAAGAAATATGAATAATATATTTTTTTAATATTTTTATGATGTAAAATGAACGAATTTATTATTATTTTTAAAACATTTCATTTTTTAATTTTACCAAAAAAATTATGAAAGGTCATCGTAGGATGACCCTATGTTTTCGGCATAAAAAAATAATTATTCATCAGAAATATCAATAATATATTTTTTTATATTTTTATGATGTAAAATGAACGAATTTATTATTTATTTTTAAAAATTTCATATTTTAATTTTCCCGTAAAAATTATGAAAGGTCATCGTGGGATGACCCTAGGTTTTGGGCATAAAAAAATAACTATTCATAAGAAATATCAATAATATATTTTTTTATATTTTTATGATGTAAAATGAACGAATTTATTATTTTTTTTAAAAAATTTCATTTTTTTATTTTACCAAAAAAATTATGAAAGGTCATCGTAGGATGACCCTAGATTTTCGGCATAAAAAAATAATTATTCATCAGAAATATCAATAATATATTTTTTTAATATTTTTATGATGTAAAATGAACGAATTTATTATTTATTTTTAAAAATTTCATATTTTAATTTTCCCGTAAAAATTATGAAAGGTTATCGTAGGATGACCCTAGGTTTTCGGCATAATAAAATAATTATTCATCAGAAATATCAATAATCTATTTTTTTAATATTTTTATGATGTAAAATGAACGAATTTATTATTTATTTTTAAAAATTTCATATTTTAATTTTCCCGTAAAAATTATGAAAGGTCATCGTAGGATGACCCTAGGTTTTCGGCATAATAAAATAATTATTCATCAGAAATATCAATAATATATTTTTTTAATATTTTTATGATGTAAAATGAACGAATTTATTATTATTTTTAAAACATTTCATTTTTTAATTTTACCAAAAAAATTATGAAAGGTCATCGTAGGATGACCCTAAATTTTCGGCATAAAATAATAATTTTTAGTAAGAAATATGAATAATATATTTTTTTAATATTTTTATCATGTAAAATGAACGAATTTATTATTATTTTTAAAACATTTCATTTTTTAATTTTACCAAAAAAATTATGAAAGGTCATCGTAGGATGACCCTAGGTTTTCGGCATAAAAAAATAATTATTCATCAGAAATATCAATAATATATTTTTTTATATTTTTATGATGTAAAATGAACGAATTTATTATTTATTTTTAAAAATTTCATATTTTAATTTTCCCGTAAAAATTATGAAAGGTCATCGTAGGATGACCCTGGGTTTTCGGCATAATAAAATAATTATTCATCAGAAATATCAATAATATATTTTTTTAATATTTTTATGATGTAAAATGAACGAATTTATTATTTTTTTTAAAACATTTCATTTTTTAATTTTACCAAAAAAATTATGAAAGGTCATCGTAGGATGACCCTAAATTTTCGGCATAAAATAATAATTTTTAGTAAGAAATATGAATAATATATTTTTTTAATATTTTTATGATGTAAAATGAACGAATTTATTATTTTTTTTAAAACATTTCATTTTTTAATTTTACCAAAAAATTTATGAAAGGTCATCGTAGGATGACCCTAGGTTTTCGGCATAAAAAAATATATATACATCAGAAATATCAATAATATATTTTTTTAATATTTTTATGATGTAAAATGAACGAATTTATTATTTATTTTTAAAAATTTCATATTTTAATTTTCCCGTAAAAATTATGAAAGGTCATCGTAGGATGACCCTGGGTTTTCGGCATAATAAAATAATTATTCATCAGAAATATCAATAATATATTTTTTTATATTTTTATGATGTAAAATGAACGAATTTATTATTTATTTTTAAAAATTTCATATTTTAATTTTCCCGTAAAAATTATGAAAGGTCATCGTAGGATGACCCTGGGTTTTCGGCATAATAAAATAATTATTCATCAGAAATATCAATAATATATTTTTTTAATATTTTTATGATGTAAAATGAACGAATTTATTATTTTTTTTAAAACATTTCATTTTTTAATTTTACCAAAAAAATTATGAAAGGTCATCGTAGGATGACCCTAAATTTTCGGCATAAAATAATAATTTTTAGTAAGAAATATGAATAATATATTTTTTTAATATTTTTATGATGTAAAATGAACGAATTTATTATTTTTTTTAAAACATTTCATTTTTTAATTTTACCAAAAAAATTATGAAAGGTCATCGTAGGATGACCCTAGGTTTTCGGCATAAAAAAATAATTATTCATCAGAAATATCAATAATATATTTTTTTATATTTTTATGATGTAAAATGAACGAATTTATTATTTATTTTTAAAAATTTCATATTTTAATTTTCCCGTAAAAATTATGAAAGGTCATCGTGGGATGACCCTAGGTTTTGGGCATAAAAAAATAACTATTCATAAGAAATATCAATAATATATTTTTTTATATATTTATGATGTAAAATGAACGAATTTATTATTTTTTTTAAAAAATTTCATTTTTTTATTTTCCCAAAAAAATTATGAAAGGTCATCGTAGGATGACCCCAGATTTTCGGCATAAAAAAATAATTATTCATCAGAAATATCAATAATATATTTTTTTAATATTTTTATGATGTAAAATGAACGAATTTATTATTTATTTTTAAAAATTTCATATTTTAATTTTCCCGTAAAAATTATGAAAGGTTATCGTTGGATGACCCTAGGTTTTCGGCATAATAAAATAATTATTCATCAGAAATATCAATAATATATTTTTTTAATATTTTTATGATGTAAAATGAACGAATTTATTATTTTTTTTAAAACATTTAATTTTTTAATTTTACCAAAAAAATTATGAAAGGTCATCGTAGGATGACCCTGGGTTTTCGGCATAATAAAATAATTATTCATCAGAAATATCAATAATATATTTTTTTAATATTTTTATGATGTAAAATGAACGAATTTATTATTTTTTTTAAAACATTTCATTTTTTAATTTTACCAAAACAATTATGAAAGGTCATCGTAGGATGACCCTAAATTTTCGGCATAATATAATAATTTTTAGTAAGAAATATGAATAATATATTTTTTTAATATTTTTATGATGTAAAATGAACGAATTTATTATTATTTTTAAAACATTTCATTTTTTAATTTTACCAAAAAAATTATGAAAGGTCATCGTAGGATGACCCTATGTTTTCGGCATAAAAAAATAATTATTCATCAGAAATATCAATAATATATTTTTTTATATTTTTATGATGTAAAATGAACGAATTTATTATTTATTTTTAAAAATTTCATATTTTAATTTTCCCGTAAAAATTATGAAAGGTCATCGTGGGATGACCCTAGGTTTTGGGCATAAAAAAATAACTATTCATAAGAAATATCAATAATATATTTTTTTATATTTTTATGATGTAAAATGAACGAATTTATTATTTTTTTTAAAAAATTTCATTTTTTTATTTTACCAAAAAAATTATGAAAGGTCATCGTAGGATGACCCTAGATTTTCGGCATAAAAAAATAATTATTCATCAGAAATATCAATAATATATTTTTTTAATATTTTTATGATGTAAAATGAACGAATTTATTATTTATTTTTAAAAATTTCATATTTTAATTTTCCCGTAAAAATTATGAAAGGTTATCGTAGGATGACCCTAGGTTTTCGGCATAATAAAATAATTATTCATCAGAAATATCAATAATCTATTTTTTTAATATTTTTATGATGTAAAATGAACGAATTTATTATTTATTTTTAAAAATTTCATATTTTAATTTTCCCGTAAAAATTATGAAAGGTCATCGTAGGATGACCCTAGGTTTTCGGCATAATAAAATAATTATTCATCAGAAATATCAATAATATATTTTTTTAATATTTTTATGATGTAAAATGAACGAATTTATTATTATTTTTAAAACATTTCATTTTTTAATTTTACCAAAAAAATTATGAAAGGTCATCGTAGGATGACCCTAAATTTTCGGCATAAAATAATAATTTTTAGTAAGAAATATGAATAATATATTTTTTTAATATTTTTATCATGTAAAATGAACGAATTTATTATTATTTTTAAAACATTTCATTTTTTAATTTTACCAAAAAAATTATGAAAGGTCATCGTAGGATGACCCTAGGTTTTCGGCATAAAAAAATAATTATTCATCAGAAATATCAATAATATATTTTTTTATATTTTTATGATGTAAAATGAACGAATTTATTATTTATTTTTAAAAATTTCATATTTTAATTTTCCCGTAAAAATTATGAAAGGTCATCGTAGGATGACCCTGGGTTTTCGGCATAATAAAATAATTATTCATCAGAAATATCAATAATATATTTTTTTAATATTTTTATGATGTAAAATGAACGAATTTATTATTTTTTTTAAAACATTTCATTTTTTAATTTTACCAAAAAAATTATGAAAGGTCATCGTAGGATGACCCTAAATTTTCGGCATAAAATAATAATTTTTAGTAAGAAATATGAATAATATATTTTTTTAATATTTTTATGATGTAAAATGAACGAATTTATTATTTTTTTTAAAACATTTCATTTTTTAATTTTACCAAAAAATTTATGAAAGGTCATCGTAGGATGACCCTAGGTTTTCGGCATAAAAAAATATATATACATCAGAAATATCAATAATATATTTTTTTAATATTTTTATGATGTAAAATGAACGAATTTATTATTTATTTTTAAAAATTTCATATTTTAATTTTCCCGTAAAAATTATGAAAGGTCATCGTAGGATGACCCTGGGTTTTCGGCATAATAAAATAATTATTCATCAGAAATATCAATAATATATTTTTTTATATTTTTATGATGTAAAATGAACGAATTTATTATTTATTTTTAAAAATTTCATATTTTAATTTTCCCGTAAAAATTATGAAAGGTCATCGTAGGATGACCCTGGGTTTTCGGCATAATAAAATAATTATTCATCAGAAATATCAATAATATATTTTTTTAATATTTTTATGATGTAAAATGAACGAATTTATTATTTTTTTTAAAACATTTCATTTTTTAATTTTACCAAAAAAATTATGAAAGGTCATCGTAGGATGACCCTAAATTTTCGGCATAAAATAATAATTTTTAGTAAGAAATATGAATAATATATTTTTTTAATATTTTTATGATGTAAAATGAACGAATTTATTATTTTTTTTAAAACATTTCATTTTTTAATTTTACCAAAAAATTTATGAAAGGTCATCGTAGGATGACCCTAGGTTTTCGGCATAAAAAAATATATATACATCAGAAATATCAATAATATATTTTTTTAATATTTTTATGATGTAAAATGAACGAATTTATTATTATTTTTAAAACATTTCATTTTTTAATTTTACCAAAAAAATTATGAAAGGTCATCGTAGGATTACCCTGGGTTTTCGGCATAATAAAATAATTATTCATCAGAAATATCAATAATATATTTTTTTATATTTTTATGATGTAAAATGAACGAATTTATTATTTATTTTTAAAAATTTCATATTTTAATTTTCCCGTAAAAATTATGAAAGGTCATCGTGGGATGACCCTAGGTTTTGGGCATAAAAAAATAACTATTCATAAGAAATATCAATAATATATTTTTTTATATTTTTATGATGTAAAATGAACGAATTTATTATTTTTTTTAAAAAATTTCATTTTTTTATTTTACCAAAAAAATTATGAAAGGTCATCGTAGGATGACCCTAGATTTTCGGCATAAAAAAATAATTATTCATCAGAAATATCAATAATATATTTTTTTAATATTTTTATGATGTAAAATGAACGAATTTATTATTTATTTTTAAAAATTTCATATTTTAATTTTCCCGTAAAAATTATGAAAGGTCATCGTAGGATGACCCTAGGTTTTCGGCATAATAAAATAATTATTCATCAGAAATATCAATAATATATTTTTTTAATATTTTTATGATGTTAAATGAACGAATTTATTTTTTTTTTTAAAACATTTCATTTTTTAATTTTACCAAAAAAATTATGAAAGGTCATCGTAGGATGACCCTGGGTTTTCGGCATAATAAAATAATTATTCATCAGAAATATCAATAATATATTTTTTTAATATTTTTATGATTTAAAATGAACAAATTTATTATTTTTTTTAAAACATTTCATTTTTTAATTTTACCAAAAAAATTATGAAAGGTCATCGTAGGATGACCCTAAATTTTCGGCATAAAAAAATAATTTTTAGTAAGAAATATGAATAATATATTTTTTTAATATTTTTATGATGTAAAATGAACGAATTTATTATTATTTTTAAAACATTTCATTTTTTAATTTTACCGAAAAAATTATGAAAGTTCATCGTAGGATGACCCTAGGTTTTCGGCATAAAAAAATAATTATTCATCAGAAATATCAATAATATATTTTTTTAATATTTTTATGATGTAAAATGAACGAATTTATTATTTATTTTTAAAAATTTCATATTTTAATTTTCCCGTAAAAATTATGAAAGGTCATCGTAGGATGACCCTAGGTTTTCGGCATAATAAAATAATTATTCATCAGAAATATCAATAATATATTTTTTTAATATTTTTATGATGTAAAATGAACGAATTTATTATTTTTTTTAAAACATTTCATTTTTTAATTTTACCAAAAAAATTATGAAAGGTCATCGTAGGATGACCCTAAATTTTCGGCATAAAATAATAATTTTTAGTAAGAAATATGAATAATATATTTTTTTAATATTTTTATGATGTAAAATGAACGAATTTATTATTTTTTTTAAAACATTTCATTTTTTAATTTTACCAAAAAATTTATGAAAGGTCATCGTAGGATGACCCTAGGTTTTCGGCATAAAAAAATATATATACATCAGAAATATCAATAATATATTTTTTTAATATTTTTATGATGTAAAATGAACGAATTTATTATTTTTTTTAAAACATTTCATTTTTTAATTTTATCAAAAAAATTATGAAAGGTCATCGTAGGATGACCCTAAATTTTCGGCATAAAATAATAATTTTTAGTAAGAAATATGAATAATATATTTTTTTAATATTTTTATGATGTAAAATGAACGAATTTATTATTATTTTTAAAACATTTCATTTTTTAATTTTACCAAAAAAATTATGAAAGGTCATCGTAGGATGACCCTAGGTTTTCGGCATAAAAAAATAATTATTCATCAGAAATATCAATAATATATTTTTTTATATTTTTATGATGTAAAATGAACGAATTTATTATTTATTTTTAAAAATTTCATATTTTAATTTTCCCGTAAAAATTATGAAAGGTCATCGTGGGATGACCCTAGGTTTTGGGCATAAAAAAATAACTATTCATAAGAAATATCAATAATATATTTTTTTATATTTTTATGATGTAAAATGAACGAATTTATTATTTTTTTTAAAAAATTTCATTTTTTTATTTTACCAAAAAAATTATGAAAGGTCATCGTAGGATGACCCTAGATTTTCGGCATAAAAAAATAATTATTCATCAGAAATATCAATAATATATTTTTTTAATATTTTTATGATGTAAAATGAACGAATTTATTATTTATTTTTAAAAATTTCATATTTTAATTTTCCCGTAAAAATTATGAAAGGTTATCGTAGGATGACCCTAGGTTTTCGGCATAATAAAATAATTATTCATCAGAAATATCAATAATCTATTTTTTTAATATTTTTATGATGTAAAATGAACGAATTTATTATTTTTTTTAAAACATTTCATTTTTTAATTTTACCAAAAAAATTATTAAAGGTCATCGTAGGATGACCCTGGGTTTTCGGCATAATAAAATAATTATTCATCAGAAATATCAATAATATATTTTTTTAATATTTTTATGATGTAAAATGAACGAATTTATTATTTTTTTTAAAACATTTCATTTTTTAATTTTACCAAAAAAATTATGAAAGGTCATCGTAGGATGACCCTAGGTTTTCGGCATAAAAAAATATATATACATCAGAAATATCAATAATATATTTTTTTAATATTTTTATGATGTAAAATGAACGAATTTATTATTTTTTTTAAAACATTTCATTTTTTAATTTTACCAAAAAAATTATGAAAGGTCATCGTAGGATGACCCTGGGTTTTCGGCATAATAAAATAATTATTCATCAGAAATATCAATAATATATTTTTTTAATATTTTTATGATGTAAAATGAACGAATTTATTATTTTTTTTAAAACATTTCATTTTTTAATTTTACCAAAAAAATTAGGAAAGGTCATCGTAGGATGACCCTAAATTTTCGGCATAAAATAATAATTTTTAGTAAGAAATATGAATAATATATTTTTTTAATATTTTTATCATGTAAAATGAACGAATTTATTATTATTTTTAAAACATTTCATTTTTTAATTTTACCAAAAAAATTATGAAAGGTCATCGTAGGATGACCCTAGGTTTTCGGCATAAAAAAATAATTATTCATCAGAAATATCAATAATATATTTTTTTATATTTTTATGATGTAAAATGAACGAATTTATTATTTTTTTTTAAACATTTCATTTTTTAATTTTACCAAAAAAATTATGAAAGGTCATCGTAGGATGACCCTAAAAATTCGGCATAAAAAATTAACTTTTAGTAAGAAATATGAATAATATATTTTTTTAATATTTTTATGATGTAAAATGAACGAATTTATTATTATTTTTAAAACATTTCATTTTTTAATTTTACCGAAAAAATTATGAAAGGTTATCGTAGGATGACCCTAGGTTTTCGGCATAATAAAATAATTATTCATCAGAAATATCAATAATATATTTTTTTAATATTTTTATGATGTAAAATGAACGAATTTATTATTTTTTTTAAAACATTTCATTTTTTAATTTTACCAAAAAAATTATGAAAGGTCATCGTAGGATGACCCTGGGTTTTCGGCATAATAAAATAATTATTCATCAGAAATATCAATAATATATTTTTTTAATATTTTTATGATGTAAAATGAACGAATTTATTATTTTTTTTAAAACATTTCATTTTTTAATTTTACCAAAACAATTATGAAAGGTCATCGTAGGATGACCCTAAATTTTCGGCATAAAATAATAATTTTTAGTAAGAAATATGAATAATATATTTTTTTAATATTTTTATGATGTAAAATGAACGAATTTATTATTATTTTTAAAACATTTCATTTTTTAATTTTACCAAAAAAATTATGAAAGGTCATCGTAGGATGACCCTAGGTTTTCGGCATAAAAAAATAATTATTCATCAGAAATATCAATAATATATTTTTTTATATTTTTATGATGTAAAATGAACGAATTTATTATTTATTTTTAAAAATTTCATATTTTAATTTTCCCGTAAAAATTATGAAAGGTCATCGTGGGATGACCCTAGGTTTTGGGCATAAAAAAATAACTATTCATAAGAAATATCAATAATATATTTTTTTATATTTTTATGATGTAAAATGAACGAATTTATTATTTTTTTTAAAAAATTTCATTTTTTTATTTTACCAAAAAAATTATGAAAGGTCATCGTAGGATGACCCTAGATTTTCGGCATAAAAAAATAATTATTCATCAAAAATATCAATAATATATTTTTTTAATATTTTTATGATGTAAAATGAACGAATTTATTATTTATTTTTAAAAATTTCATATTTTAATTTTCCCGTAAAAATTATGAAAGGTCATCGTAGGATGACCCTAGGTTTTCGGCATAATAAAATAATTATTCATCAGAAATATCAATAATATATTTTTTTAATATTTTTATGATGTAAAATGAACGAATTTATGATTTTTTTTAAAACATTTCATTTTTTAATTTTACCAAAAAAATTATGAAAGGTCATCGTAGGATGACCCTAGGTTTTCGGCATAAAAAAATAATTATTCATCAGAAATATCAATAATATATTTTTTTATATTTTTATGATGTAAAATGAACGAATTTATTATTTATTTTTAAAAATTTCATATTTTAATTTTCCCGTAAAAATTATGAAAGGTCATCGTGGGATGACCCTAGGTTTTGGGCATAAAAAAATAACTATTCATAAGAAATATCAATAATATATTTTTTTATATATTTATGATGTAAAATGAACGAATTTATTATTTTTTTTAAAAAATTTCATTTTTTTATTTTCCCAAAAAAATTATGAAAGGTCATCGTAGGATGACCCCAGATTTTCGGCATAAAAAAATAATTATTCATCAGAAATATCAATAATATATTTTTTTAATATTTTTATGATGTAAAATGAACGAATTTATTATTTATTTTTAAAAATTTCATATTTTAATTTTCCCGTAAAAATTATGAAAGGTTATCGTTGGATGACCCTAGGTTTTCGGCATAATAAAATAATTATTCATCAGAAATATCAATAATATATTTTTTTAATATTTTTATGATGTAAAATGAACGAATTTATTATTTTTTTTAAAACATTTAATTTTTTAATTTTACCAAAAAAATTATGAAAGGTCATCGTAGGATGACCCTGGGTTTTCGGCATAATAAAATAATTATTCATCAGAAATATCAATAATATATTTTTTTAATATTTTTATGATGTAAAATGAACGAATTTATTATTTTTTTTAAAACATTTCATTTTTTAATTTTACCAAAACAATTATGAAAGGTCATCGTAGGATGACCCTAAATTTTCGGCATAATATAATAATTTTTAGTAAGAAATATGAATAATATATTTTTTTAATATTTTTATGATGTAAAATGAACGAATTTATTATTATTTTTAAAACATTTCATTTTTTAATTTTACCAAAAAAATTATGAAAGGTCATCGTAGGATGACCCTATGTTTTCGGCATAAAAAAATAATTATTCATCAGAAATATCAATAATATATTTTTTTATATTTTTATGATGTAAAATGAACGAATTTATTATTTATTTTTAAAAATTTCATATTTTAATTTTCCCGTAAAAATTATGAAAGGTCATCGTGGGATGACCCTAGGTTTTGGGCATAAAAAAATAACTATTCATAAGAAATATCAATAATATATTTTTTTATATTTTTATGATGTAAAATGAACGAATTTATTATTTTTTTTAAAAAATTTCATTTTTTTATTTTACCAAAAAAATTATGAAAGGTCATCGTAGGATGACCCTAGATTTTCGGCATAAAAAAATAATTATTCATCAGAAATATCAATAATATATTTTTTTAATATTTTTATGATGTAAAATGAACGAATTTATTATTTATTTTTAAAAATTTCATATTTTAATTTTCCCGTAAAAATTATGAAAGGTTATCGTAGGATGACCCTAGGTTTTCGGCATAATAAAATAATTATTCATCAGAAATATCAATAATCTATTTTTTTAATATTTTTATGATGTAAAATGAACGAATTTATTATTTATTTTTAAAAATTTCATATTTTAATTTTCCCGTAAAAATTATGAAAGGTCATCGTAGGATGACCCTAGGTTTTCGGCATAATAAAATAATTATTCATCAGAAATATCAATAATATATTTTTTTAATATTTTTATGATGTAAAATGAACGAATTTATTATTATTTTTAAAACATTTCATTTTTTAATTTTACCAAAAAAATTATGAAAGGTCATCGTAGGATGACCCTAAATTTTCGGCATAAAATAATAATTTTTAGTAAGAAATATGAATAATATATTTTTTTAATATTTTTATCATGTAAAATGAACGAATTTATTATTATTTTTAAAACATTTCATTTTTTAATTTTACCAAAAAAATTATGAAAGGTCATCGTAGGATGACCCTAGGTTTTCGGCATAAAAAAATAATTATTCATCAGAAATATCAATAATATATTTTTTTATATTTTTATGATGTAAAATGAACGAATTTATTATTTATTTTTAAAAATTTCATATTTTAATTTTCCCGTAAAAATTATGAAAGGTCATCGTAGGATGACCCTGGGTTTTCGGCATAATAAAATAATTATTCATCAGAAATATCAATAATATATTTTTTTAATATTTTTATGATGTAAAATGAACGAATTTATTATTTTTTTTAAAACATTTCATTTTTTAATTTTACCAAAAAAATTATGAAAGGTCATCGTAGGATGACCCTAAATTTTCGGCATAAAATAATAATTTTTAGTAAGAAATATGAATAATATATTTTTTTAATATTTTTATGATGTAAAATGAACGAATTTATTATTTTTTTTAAAACATTTCATTTTTTAATTTTACCAAAAAATTTATGAAAGGTCATCGTAGGATGACCCTAGGTTTTCGGCATAAAAAAATATATATACATCAGAAATATCAATAATATATTTTTTTAATATTTTTATGATGTAAAATGAACGAATTTATTATTTATTTTTAAAAATTTCATATTTTAATTTTCCCGTAAAAATTATGAAAGGTCATCGTAGGATGACCCTGGGTTTTCGGCATAATAAAATAATTATTCATCAGAAATATCAATAATATATTTTTTTATATTTTTATGATGTAAAATGAACGAATTTATTATTTATTTTTAAAAATTTCATATTTTAATTTTCCCGTAAAAATTATGAAAGGTCATCGTAGGATGACCCTGGGTTTTCGGCATAATAAAATAATTATTCATCAGAAATATCAATAATATATTTTTTTAATATTTTTATGATGTAAAATGAACGAATTTATTATTTTTTTTAAAACATTTCATTTTTTAATTTTACCAAAAAAATTATGAAAGGTCATCGTAGGATGACCCTAAATTTTCGGCATAAAATAATAATTTTTAGTAAGAAATATGAATAATATATTTTTTTAATATTTTTATGATGTAAAATGAACGAATTTATTATTTTTTTTAAAACATTTCATTTTTTAATTTTACCAAAAAATTTATGAAAGGTCATCGTAGGATGACCCTAGGTTTTCGGCATAAAAAAATATATATACATCAGAAATATCAATAATATATTTTTTTAATATTTTTATGATGTAAAATGAACGAATTTATTATTTTTTTTAAAACATTTCATTTTTTAATTTTACCAAAAAAATTATGAAAGGTCATCGTAGGATGACCCTAAATTTTCGGCATAAAATAATAATTTTTAGTAAGAAATATGAATAATATATTTTTTTAATATTTTTATGATGTAAAATGAACGAATTTATTATTATTTTTAAAACATTTCATTTTTTAATTTTACCGAAAAAATTATGAAAGGTCATCGTAGGATGACCCTAGGTTTTCGGCATAAAAAAATAATTATTCATCAGAAATATCAATAATATATTTTTTTAATATTTTTATGATGTAAAATGAACGAATTTATTATTTTTTTTAAAACATTTCATTTTTTAATTTTACCAAAAAAATTATGAAAGGTCATCGTAGGATGACCCTGGGTTTTCGGCATAATAAAATAATTATTCATCAGAAATATCAATAATATATTTTTTTAATATTTTTATGATGTAAAATGAACGAATTTATTATTTTTTTTAAAACATTTCATTTTTTAATTTTACCAAAAAAATTATGAAAGGTCATCGTAGGATGACCCTAGGTTTTCGGCATAAAAAAATATATATACATCAGAAATATCAATAATATATTTTTTTATATTTTTATGATGTAAAATGAACGAATTTATTATTTATTTTTAAAAATTTCATATTTTAATTTTCCCGTAAAAATTATGAAAGGTCATCGTAGGATGACCCTGGGTTTTCGGCATAATAAAATAATTATTCATCAGAAATATCAATAATATATTTTTTTAATATTTTAATGATGTAAAATGAACGAATTTATTATTTTTTTTAAAACATTTCATTTTTTAATTTTACCAAAAAAATTATGAAAGGTCATCGTAGGATGACCCTAAATTTTCGGCATAAAATAATAATTTTTAGTAAGAAATATGAATAATATATTTTTTTAATATTTTTATGATGTAAAATGAACGAATTTATTATTTTTTTTAAAACATTTCATTTTTTAATTTTACCAAAAAATTTATGAAAGGTCATCGTAGGATGACCCTAGGTTTTCGGCATAAAAAAATATATATACATCAGAAATATCAATAATATATTTTTTTAATATTTTTATGATGTAAAATGAACGAATTTATTATTTTTTTTAAAACATTTCATTTTTTAATTTTCCCGTAAAAATTATGAAAGGTCATCGTGGGATGACCCTAGGTTTTGGGCATAAAAAAATAACTATTCATAAGAAATATCAATAATATATTTTTTTATATTTTTATGATGTAAAATGAACGAATTTATTATTTTTTTTAAAAAATTTCATTTTTTTATTTTACCAAAAAAATTATGAAAGGTCATCGTAGGATGACCCTAGATTTTCGGCATAAAAAAATAATTATTCATCAGAAATATCAATAATATATTTTTTGAATATTTTTATGATGTAAAATGAACGAATTTATTATTTATTTTTAAAAATTTCATATTTTAATTTTCCCGTAAAAATTATGAAAGGTTATCGTAGGATGACCCTAGGTTTTCGGCATAATAAAATAATTATTCATCAGAAATATCAATAATCTATTTTTTTAATATTTTTATGATGTAAAATGAACGAATTTATTATTTTTTTTAAAACATTTCATTTTTTAATTTTACCAAAAAAATTATGAAAGGTCATCGTAGGATGACCCTGGGTTTTCGGCATAATAAAATAATTATTCATCAGAAATATCAATAATATATTTTTTTAATATTTTTATGATGTAAAATGAACGAATTTATTATTTTTTTTAAAACATTTCATTTTTTAATTTTACCAAAAAAATTATGAAAGGTCATCGTAGGATGACCCTAGGTTTTCGGCATAAAAAAATATATATACATCAGAAATATCAATAATATATTTTTTTAATATTTTTATGATGTAAAATGAACGAATTTATTATTTTTTTTAAAACATTTCATTTTTTAATTTTACCAAAAAAATTATGAAAGGTCATCGTAGGATGACCCTGGGTTTTCGGCATAATAAAATAATTATTCATCAGAAATATCAATAATATATTTTTTTAATATTTTTATGATGTAAAATGAACGAATTTATTATTTTTTTTAAAACATTTCATTTTTTAATTTTACCAAAAAAATTATGAAAGGTCATCGTAGGATGACCCTAAATTTTCGGCATAAAATAATAATTTTTAGTAAGAAATATGAATAATATATTTTTTTAATATTTTTATCATGTAAAATGAACGAATTTATTATTATTTTTAAAACATTTCATTTTTTAATTTTACTAAAAAAATTATGAAAGGTCATCGTAGGATGACCCTAGGTTTTCGGCATAAAAAAAATTATTCATCAGAAATATCAATAATATATTTTTTTATATTTTTATGATGTAAAATGAACGAATTTATTATTTATTTTTAAAAATTTCATATTTTAATTTTCCCGTAAAAATTATGAAAGGTCATCGTAGGATGACCCTGGGTTTTCGGCATAATAAAATAATTATTCATCAGAAATATCAATAATATATTTTTTTTAATATTTTTATGATGTAAAATGAACGAATTTATTATTTTTTTAAAACATTTCATTTTTTAATTTTACCAAAAAAATTATAAAAGGTCATCGTAGGATGACCCTAAATTTTCGGCATAAAATAATAATTTTTAGTAAGAAATATGAATAATATATTTTTTTAATATTTTTATGATGTAAAATGAACGAATTTATTATTTTTTTTAAAACATTTCATTTTTTAATTTTACCAAAAAATTTATGAAAGGTCATCGTAGGATGACCCTAGGTTTTCGGCATAAAAAAATATATATACATCAGAAATATCAATAATATATTTTTTTAATATTTTTATGATGTAAAATGAACGAATTTATTATTTTTTTTAAAACATTTCATTTTTTAATTTTACCAAAAAAATTATGAAAGGTCATCGTAGGATGACCCTAAATTTTCGGCATAAAATAATAATTTTTAGTAAGAAATATGAATAATATATTTTTTTAATATTTTTATGATGTAAAATGAACGAATTTATTATTATTTTTAAAACATTTCATTTTTTAATTTTACCGAAAAAATTATGAAAGGTCATCGTAGGATGACCCTAGGTTTTCGGCATAAAAAAATAATTATTCATCAGAAATATCAATAATATATTTTTTTAATATTTTTATGATGTAAAATGAACGAATTTATTATTTTTTTTAAAACATTTCATTTTTTAATTTTACCAAAAAAATTATGAAAGGTCATCGTAGGATGACCCTGGGTTTTCGGCATAATAAAATAATTATTCATCAGAAATATCAATAATATATTTTTTTAATATTTTTATGATGTAAAATGAACGAATTTATTATTTTTTTTAAAACATTTCATTTTTTAATTTTACCAAAAAAATTATGAAAGGTCATCGTAGGATGACCCTAGGTTTTCGGCATAAAAAAATATATATACATCAGAAATATCAATAATATATTTTTTTATATTTTTATGATGTAAAATGAACGAATTTATTATTTATTTTTAAAAATTTCATATTTTAATTTTCCCGTAAAAATTATGAAAGGTCATCGTAGGATGACCCTGGGTTTTCGGCATAATAAAATAATTATTCATCAGAAATATCAATAATATATTTTTTTAATATTTTAATGATGTAAAATGAACGAATTTATTATTTTTTTTAAAACATTTCATTTTTTAATTTTACCAAAAAAATTATGAAAGGTCATCGTAGGATGACCCTAAATTTTCGGCATAAAATAATAATTTTTAGTAAGAAATATGAATAATATATTTTTTTAATATTTTTATGATGTAAAATGAACGAATTTATTATTTTTTTTAAAACATTTCATTTTTTAATTTTACCAAAAAATTTATGAAAGGTCATCGTAGGATGACCCTAGGTTTTCGGCATAAAAAAATATATATACATCAGAAATATCAATAATATATTTTTTTAATATTTTTATGATGTAAAATGAACGAATTTATTATTTTTTTTAAAACATTTCATTTTTTAATTTTCCCGTAAAAATTATGAAAGGTCATCGTGGGATGACCCTAGGTTTTGGGCATAAAAAAATAACTATTCATAAGAAATATCAATAATATATTTTTTTATATTTTTATGATGTAAAATGAACGAATTTATTATTTTTTTTAAAAAATTTCATTTTTTTATTTTACCAAAAAAATTATGAAAGGTCATCGTAGGATGACCCTAGATTTTCGGCATAAAAAAATAATTATTCATCAGAAATATCAATAATATATTTTTTGAATATTTTTATGATGTAAAATGAACGAATTTATTATTTATTTTTAAAAATTTCATATTTTAATTTTCCCGTAAAAATTATGAAAGGTTATCGTAGGATGACCCTAGGTTTTCGGCATAATAAAATAATTATTCATCAGAAATATCAATAATCTATTTTTTTAATATTTTTATGATGTAAAATGAACGAATTTATTATTTTTTTTAAAACATTTCATTTTTTAATTTTACCAAAAAAATTATGAAAGGTCATCGTAGGATGACCCTGGGTTTTCGGCATAATAAAATAATTATTCATCAGAAATATCAATAATATATTTTTTTAATATTTTTATGATGTAAAATGAACGAATTTATTATTTTTTTTAAAACATTTCATTTTTTAATTTTACCAAAAAAATTATGAAAGGTCATCGTAGGATGACCCTAGGTTTTCGGCATAAAAAAATATATATACATCAGAAATATCAATAATATATTTTTTTAATATTTTTATGATGTAAAATGAACGAATTTATTATTTTTTTTAAAACATTTCATTTTTTAATTTTACCAAAAAAATTATGAAAGGTCATCGTAGGATGACCCTGGGTTTTCGGCATAATAAAATAATTATTCATCAGAAATATCAATAATATATTTTTTTAATATTTTTATGATGTAAAATGAACGAATTTATTATTTTTTTTAAAACATTTCATTTTTTAATTTTACCAAAAAAATTATGAAAGGTCATCGTAGGATGACCCTAAATTTTCGGCATAAAATAATAATTTTTAGTAAGAAATATGAATAATATATTTTTTTAATATTTTTATCATGTAAAATGAACGAATTTATTATTATTTTTAAAACATTTCATTTTTTAATTTTACTAAAAAAATTATGAAAGGTCATCGTAGGATGACCCTAGGTTTTCGGCATAAAAAAAATTATTCATCAGAAATATCAATAATATATTTTTTTATATTTTTATGATGTAAAATGAACGAATTTATTATTTATTTTTAAAAATTTCATATTTTAATTTTCCCGTAAAAATTATGAAAGGTCATCGTAGGATGACCCTGGGTTTTCGGCATAATAAAATAATTATTCATCAGAAATATCAATAATATATTTTTTTTAATATTTTTATGATGTAAAATGAACGAATTTATTATTTTTTTAAAACATTTCATTTTTTAATTTTACCAAAAAAATTATAAAAGGTCATCGTAGGATGACCCTAAATTTTCGGCATAAAATAATAATTTTTAGTAAGAAATATGAATAATATATTTTTTTAATATTTTTATGATGTAAAATGAACGAATTTATTATTTTTTTTAAAACATTTCATTTTTTAATTTTACCAAAAAATTTATGAAAGGTCATCGTAGGATGACCCTAGGTTTTCGGCATAAAAAAATATATATACATCAGAAATATCAATAATATATTTTTTTAATATTTTTATGATGTAAAATGAACGAATTTATTATTTTTTTTAAAAAATTTCATTTTTTTATTTTACCAAAAAAATTATGAAAGGTCATCGTAGGATGACCCTAGATTTTCGGCATAAAAAAATAATTATTCATCAGAAATATCAATAATATATTTTTTTAATATTTTTATGATGTAAAATGAACGAATTTATTATTTATTTTTAAAAATTTCATATTTTAATTTTCCCGTAAAAATTATGAAAGGTTATCGTAGGATGACCCTAGGTTTTCGGCATAATAAAATAATTATTCATCAGAAATATCAATAATCTATTTTTTTAATATTTTTATGATGTAAAATGAACGAATTTATTATTTTTTTTAAAACATTTCATTTTTTAATTTTACCAAAAAAATTATGAAAGGTCATCGTAGGATGACCCTGGGTTTTCGGCATAATAAAATAATTATTCATCAGAAATATCAATAATATATTTTTTTAATATTTTTATGATGTAAAATGAACGAATTTATTATTTTTTTTAAAACATTTCATTTTTTAATTTTACCAAAAAAATTATGAAAGGTCATCGTAGGATGACCCTAGGTTTTCGGCATAAAAAAATATATATACATCAGAAATATCAATAATATATTTTTTTAATATTTTTATGATGTAAAATGAACGAATTTATTATTTTTTTTAAAACATTTCATTTTTTAATTTTACCAAAAAAATTATGAAAGGTCATCGTAGGATGACCCTGGGTTTTCGGCATAATAAAATAATTATTCATCAGAAATATCAATAATATATTTTTTTAATATTTTTATGATGTTTAATGAACGAATTTATTATTTTTTTTAAAACATTTCATTTTTTAATTTTACCAAAAAAATTATGAAAGGTCATCGTAGGATGACCCTAAATTTTCGGCATAAAATAATAATTTTTAGTAAGAAATATGAATAATATATTTTTTTAATATTTTTATCATGTAAAATGAACGAATTTATTATTATTTTTAAAACATTTCTTTTTTTAATTTTACCAAAAAAATTATGAAAGGTCATCGTAGGATGACCCTAGGTTTTCGGCATAAAAAAAATTATTCATCAGAAATATCAATAATATATTTTTTTATATTTTTATGATGTAAAATGAACGAATTTATTATTTATTTTTAAAAATTTCATATTTTAATTTTCCCGTAAAAATTATGAAAGGTCATCGTAGGATGACCCTGGGTTTTCGGCATAATAAAATAATTATTCATCAGAAATATCAATAATATATTTTTTTAATATTTTTATGATGTAAAATGAACGAATTCATTATTTTTTTTAAAACATTTCATTTTTTAATTTTACCAAAAAAATTATGAAAGGTCATCGTAGGATGACCCTAAATTTTCGGCATAAAATAATAATTTTTAGTAAGAAATATGAATAATATATTTTTTTTATATTTTTATGATGTAAAATGAACGAATTTATTATTTTTTTTAAAACATTTCATTTTTTAATTTTACCAAAAAATTTATGAAAGGTCATCGTAGGATGACCCTAGGTTTTCGGCATAAAAAAATATATATACATCAGAAATATCAATAATATATTTTTTTAATATTTTTATGATGTAAAATGAACGAATTTATTATTTTTTTTAAAACATTTCATTTTTTAATTTTACCAAAAAAATTATGAAAGGTCATCGTAGGATGACCCTAAATTTTCGGCATAAAATAATAATTTTTAGTAAGAAATATGAATAATATATTTTTTTAATATTTTTATGATGTAAAATGAACGAATTTATTATTATTTTTAAAACATTTCATTTTTTAATTTTACCAAAAAAATTATGAAAGGTCATCGTAGGATGACCCTAGGTTTTCGGCATAAAAAAATAATTATTCATCAGAAATATCAATAATATATTTTTTTATATTTTTATGATGTAAAATGAACGAATTTATTATTTATTTTTAAAAATTTCATATTTTAATTTTCCCGTAAAAATTATGAAAGGTCATCGTGGGATGACCCTAGGTTTTGGGCATAAAAAAATAACTATTCATAAGAAATATCAATAATATATTTTTTTATATTTTTATGATGTAAAATGAACGAATTTATTATTTTTTTTAAAAAATTTCATTTTTTTATTTTACCAAAAAAATTATGAAAGGTCATCGTAGGATGACCCTAGATTTTCGGCATAAAAAAATAATTATTCATCAGAAATATCAATAATATATTTTTTTAATATTTTTATGATGTAAAATGAACGAATTTATTATTTATTTTTAAAAATTTCATATTTTAATTTTCCCGTAAAAATTATGAAAGGTCATCGTAGGATGACCCTAGGTTTTCGGCATAAAAAAATAATTTTTAGTAAGAAATATGAATAATATATTTTTTTAATATATTTATGATGTAAAATGAACGAATTTATTATTTTTTTTAAAACATTTCATTTTTTAATTTTACCAAAAAAATTATGAAAGGTCATCGTAGGATGACCCTGGGTTTTCGGCATAATAAAATAATTATTCATCAGAAATATCAATAATATATTTTTTTATATTTTTATGATGTAAAATGAACGAATTTATTATTTATTTTTAAAAATTTCATATTTTAATTTTCCCGTAAAAATAATGAAAGGTCATCGTAGGATGACCCTGGGTTTTCGGCATAATAAATTAATTATTCATCAGTAATATCAATAATATATTTTTTTAATATTTTTATGATGTAAAATGAACGAATTTATTATTTTTTTTAAAACATTTCATTTTTTAATTTTACCAAAACAATTATGAAAGGTCATCGTAGGATGACCCTAAA
Organism: Labia minor; assembly: GCA_963082975.1. Taxonomy (NCBI): domain Eukaryota; kingdom Metazoa; phylum Arthropoda; class Insecta; order Dermaptera; family Spongiphoridae; genus Labia; species Labia minor. Next base: position 66,904,171 of record OY720347.1, read on the forward strand.
TTTTCGGCATAAAATAATAATTTTTAGTAAGAAATATGAATAATATATTTTTTTAATATTTTTATGATGTAAAATGAACGAATTTATTATTTTTTTTAAAACATTTCATTTTTTAATTTTACCAAAAAATTTATGAAAGGTCATCGTAGGATGACCCTAGGTTTTCGGCATAAAAAAATATATATACATCAGAAATATCAATAATATATTTTTTTAATATTTTTATGATGTAAAATGAACGAATTTATTATTTTTTTTAAAACATTTCATTTTTTAATTTTACCAAAAAAATTATGAAAGGTCATCGTAGGATGACCCTAAATTTTCGGCATAAAATAATAATTTTTAGTAAGAAATATGAATAATATATTTTTTTAATATTTTTATGATGTAAAATGAACGAATTTATTATTATTTTTAAAAATTTCATATTTTAATTTTCCCGTAAAAATTATGAAAGGTCATCGTGGGATGACCCTAGGTTTTGGGCATAAAAAAATAATTATTCATCAGAAATATCAATAATATATTTTTTTAATATTTTTATGATGTAAAATGAACGAATTTATTATTTATTTTTAAAAATTTCATATTTTAATTTTCCCGTAAAAATTATGAAAGGTCATCGTAGGATGACCCTAGGTTTTCGGCATAATAAAATAATTATTCATCAGACATATCAATAATATATTTTTTTAATATTTTTATGATGTAAAATGAACGAATTTATTATTTTTTTTAAAACATTTCATTTTTTAATTTTACCAAAAAATTTATGAAAGGTCATCGTAGGATGACCCTAGGTTTTCGGCATAAAAAAATATATATACATCAGAAATATCAATAATATATTTTTTTAATATTTTTATGATGTAAAATGAACGAATTTATTATTTTTTTTAAAACATTTAATTTTTTAATTTTACCAAAAAATTTATGAAAGGTCATCGTAGGATGACCCTAGGTTTTCGGCATAAAAAAATATATATACATCAGAAATATCAATAATATATTTTTTTAATATTTTTATGATGTAAAATGAACGAATTTATTATTTTTTTTAAAACATTTCATTTTTTAATTTTACCAAAAAAATTAGGAAAGGTCATCGTAGGATGACCCTAAATTTTCGGCATAAAATAATAATTTTTAGTAAGAAATATGAATAATATATTTTTTTAATATTTTTATGATGTAAAATGAACGAATTTATTATTATTTTTAAAAATTTCATATTTTAATTTTCCCGTAAAAATTATGAAAGGTCATCGTGGGATGACCCTAGGTTTTGGGCATAAAAAAATAATTATTCATCAGAAATATCAATAATATATTTTTTTAATATTTTTATGATGTAAAATGAACGAATTTATTATTTATTTTTAAAAATTTCATATTTTAATTTTCCCGTAAAAATTATGAAAGGTCATCGTAGGATGACCCTAGGTTTTCGGCATAATAAAATAATTATTCATCAGACATATCAATAATATATTTTTTTAATATTTTTATGATGTAAAATGAACGAATTTATTATTTTTTTTAAAACATTTCATTTTTTAATTTTACCAAAAAATTTATGAAAGGTCATCGTAGGATGACCCTAGGTTTTCGGCATAAAAAAATATATATACATCAGAAATATCAATAATATATTTTTTTAATATTTTTATGATGTAAAATGAACGAATTTATTATTTTTTTTAAAACATTTAATTTTTTAATTTTACCAAAAAATTTATGAAAGGTCATCGTAGGATGACCCTAGGTTTTCGGCATAAAAAAATATATATACATCAGAAATATCAATAATATATTTTTTTAATATTTTTATGATGTAAAATGAACGAATTTATTATTTTTTTTAAAACATTTCATTTTTTAATTTTACCAAAAAAATTAGGAAAGGTCATCGTAGGATGACCCTAAATTTTCGGCATAAAATAATAATTTTTAGTAAGAAATATGAATAATATATTTTTTTAATATTTTTATGATGTAAAATGAACGAATTTATTATTATTTTTAAAAATTTCATATTTTAATTTTCCCGTAAAAATTATGAAAGGTCATCGTGGGATGACCCTAGGTTTTGGGCATAAAAAAATAATTATTCATCAGAAATATCAATAATATATTTTTTTAATATTTTTATGATGTAAAATGAACGAATTTATTATTTATTTTTAAAAATTTCATATTTTAATTTTCCCGTAAAAATTATGAAAGGTCATCGTAGGATGACCCTAGGTTTTCGGCATAATAAAATAATTATTCATCAGAAATATCAATAATATATTTTTTTAATATTTTTATGATGTAAAATGAACGAATTTATTATTTTTATTAAAACATTTCATTTTTTAATTTTACCAAAAAATTTATGAAAGGTCATCGTAGGATGACCCTAGGTTTTCGGCATAAAAAAATAATTTTTAGTAAGAAATATGAATAATATATTTTTTTAATATTTTTATGATGTAAAATGAACGAATTTATTATTATTTTTAAAACATTTCATTTTTTAATTTTACCGAAAAAATTATGAAAGTTCATCGTAGGATGACCCTAGGTTTTCGGCATAAAAAAATAATTATTCATCAGAAATATCAATAATATATATTTTTAATATTTTTATGATGTAAAATGAACGAATTTATTATTTATTTTTAAAAATTTCATATTTTAATTTTCCCGTAAAAATTATGAAAGGTCATCGTAGGATGACCCTAGGTTTTCGGCATAATAAAATAATTATTCATCAGAAATATCAATAATATATTTTTTTAATATTTTTATAATGTAAAATGAACGAATTTATTATTATTTTTAAAACATTTCATTTTTTAATTTTACCAAAAAAATTATGAAAGGTCATCGTAGGATGACCCTAGGTTTTCGGCATAAAAAAATATATATACATCAGAAATATCAATAATATATTTTTTTAATATTTTTATGATGTAAAATGAACGAATTTATTATTTTTTTTAAAACATTTCATTTTTTAATTTTACCAAAAAATTTATGAAAGGTCATCGTAGGATGACCCTGGGTTTTCGGCATAATAAAATAATTATTCATCAGAAATATCAATAATATATTTTTTTATATTTTTATGATGTAAAATGAACGAATTTATTATTTATTTTTAAAAATTTCATATTTTAATTTTCCCGTAAAAATAATGAAAGGTCATCGTAGGATGACCCTGGGTTTTCGGCATAATAAATTAATTATTCATCAGTAATATCAATAATATATTTTTTTAATATTTTTATGATGTAAAATGAACGAATTTATTATTTTTTTTAAAACATTTCATTTTTTAATTTTACCAAAACAATTATGAAAGGTCATCGTAGGATGACCCTAAATTTTCGGCATAAAATAATAATTTTTAGTAAGAAATATGAATAATATATTTTTTTAATATTTTTATGATGTAAAATGAACGAATTTATTATTATTTTTAAAACATTTCATTTTTTAATTTTACCAAAAAAATTATGAAAGGTCATCGTAGGATGACCCTATGTTTTCGGCATAAAAAAATAATTATTCATCAGAAATATCAATAATATATTTTTTTATATTTTTATGATGTAAAATGAACGAATTTATTATTTATTTTTAAAAATTTCATATTTTAATTTTCCCGTAAAAATTATGAAAGGTCATCGTGGGATGACCCTAGGTTTTGGGCATAAAAAAATAATTATTCATCAGAAATATCAATAATATATTTTTTTAATATTTTTATGATGTAAAATGAACGAATTTATTATTTATTTTTAAAAATTTCATATTTTAATTTTCCCGTAAAAATTATGAAAGGTCATCGTAGGATGACCATAGGTTTTCGGCATAATAAAATAATTATTCATCAGAAATATCAATAATATATTTTTTTAATATTTTTATGATGTAAAATGAACGAATTTATTATTTTTATTAAAACATTTCATTTTTTAATTTTACCAAAAAATTTATGAAAGGTCATCGTAGGATGACCCTAGGTTTTCGGCATAAAAAAATATATATACATATATATACATCAGAAATATCAATAATATATTTTTTTAATATTTTTAAAATGAACGAATTTATTATTTTTTTTAAAACATTTCATATTTTAATTTTCCCGTAAAAATAATGAAAGGTCATCGTAGGATGACCCTGGGTTTTCGGCATAATAAATTAATTATTCATCAGTAATATCAATAATATATTTTTTTAATATTTTTATGATGTAAAATGAACGAATTTATTATTTTTTTTAAAACATTTCATTTTTTAATTTTACCAAAACAATTATGAAAGGTCATCGTAGGATGACCCTAAATTTTCGGCATAAAATAATAATTTTTAGTAAGAAATATGAATAATATATTTTTTTAATATTTTTATGATGTAAAATGAACGAATTTATTATTATTTTTAAAACATTTCATTTTTTAATTTTACCAAAAAAATTATGAAAGGTCATCGTAGGATGACCCTATGTTTTCGGCATAAAAAAATAATTATTCATCAGAAATATCAATAATATATTTTTTTATATTTTTATGATGTAAAATGAACGAATTTATTATTTATTTTTAAAAATTTCATATTTTAATTTTCCCGTAAAAATTATGAAAGGTCATCGTGGGATGACCCTAGGTTTTGGGCATAAAAAAATAACTATTCATAAGAAATATCAATAATATATTTTTTTATATTTTTATGATGTAAAATGAACGAATTTATTATTTTTTTTAAAAAATTTCATTTTTTTATTTTACCAAAAAAATTATGAAAGGTCATCGTAGGATGACCCTAGATTTTCGGCATAAAAAAATAATTATTCATCAGAAATATCAATAATATATTTTTTTAATATTTTTATGATGTAAAATGAACGAATTTATTATTTTTTTTAAAACATTTCATTTTTTAATTTTACCAAAAAAATTATGAAAGGTCATCGTAGGATGACCCTAGGTTTTCGGCATAATAAAATAATTATTCATCAGAAATATCAATAATATATTTTTTTAATATTTTTATGATGTAAAATGAACGAATTTATTATTTTTTTTAAAACATTTCATTTTTTAATTTTACCAAAAAAATTATGAAAGGTCATCGTAGGATGACCCTGGGTTTTCGGCATAATTAAATAATTATTCATCAGAAATATCAATAATATATTTTTTTAATATTTTTATGATGTAAAATGAACGAATTTATTATTTTTTTTTAAACATTTCATTTTTTAATTTTACCAAAAAAATTATGAAAGGTCATCGTAGGATGACCCTAAATTTTCGGCATAAAATAATAATTTTTAGTAAGAAATATGAATAATATATTTTTTTAATATTTTTATGATGTAAAATGAACGAATTTATTATTATTTTTAAAACATTTCATTTTTTAATTTTACCGAAAAAATTATGAAAGGTCATCGTAGGATGACCCTTGGTTTTCGGCATAAAAAAATAATTATTCATCAGAAATATCAATAATATATTTTTTTAATATTTTTATGATGTAAAATGAACGAATTTATTATTTTTTTAAAAACATTTCATTTTTTAATTTTACCAAAAAAATTATGAAAGGTCATCGTTGGATGACCCTAAATTTTCGGCATAAAATAATAATTTTTAGTAAGAAATATGAATAATATATTTTTTTAATATTTTTATGATGTAAAATGAACGAATTTATTATTATTTTTAAAACATTTCATTTTTTAATTTTACCAAAAAAATTATGAAAGGTCATCGTAGGATGACCCTGAATTTTCGGCATAAAAAATAATTTTTAGTAAGAAATATGAATAATATATTTTTTTAATATTTTTATGATGTAAAATGAACGAATTTATTATTATTTTTAAAACATTTCATTTTTTAATTTTACCGAAAAAATTATGAAAGGTCATCGTAGGATGACCCTAGGTTTTCGTCTTAAAAAAATAATTATTCATCAGAAATATCAATAATATATTTTTTTAATATTTTTATGATGTAAAATGAACGAATTTATTATTTTTTTTAAAACATTTCATTTTTTAATTTTACCAAAACAATTATGAAAGGTCATCGTAGGATGACCCTAAATTTTCGGCATAAAATAATAATTTTTAGTAAGAAATATGAATAATATATTTTTTTAATATTTTTATGATGTAAAATGAACGAATTTATTATTATTTTTAAAACATTTCATTTTTTAATTTTACCAAAAAAATTATGAAAGGTCATCGTAGGATGACCCTATGTTTTCGGCATAAAAAAATAATTATTCATCAGAAATATCAATAATATATTTTTTAATATTTTTATGATGTAAAATGAACGAATTTATTATTTATTTTTAAAAATTTCATATTTTAATTTTCCCGTAAAAATTATGAAAGGTCATCGTAGGATGACCCTAGGTTTTCGGCATAATAAAATAATTATTCATCAGAAATATCAATAATATATTTTTTTAATATTTTTATGATGTAAAATGAACGAATTTATTATTTTTATTAAAACATTTCATTTTTTAATTTTACCAAAAAATTTATGAAAGGTCATCGTAGGATGACCCTAGGTTTTCGGCATAAAAAAATATATATACATCAGAAATATCAATAATATATTTTTTTAATATTTTTATGATGTAAAATGAACGAATTTATTATTTTTTTTAAAACATTTCATTTTTTAATTTTACCAAAAATATTATGAAAGGTCATCGTAGGATGACCCTGGGTTTTCGGCATAATAAAATAATTATTCATCAGAAATATCAATAATATATTTTTTTAATATTTTTATGATGTAAAATGAACGAATTTATTATTTTTTTTAAAACATTTCATATTTTAATTTTCCCGTAAAAATAATGAAAGGTCATCGTAGGATGACCCTGGGTTTTCGGCATAATAAATTAATTATTCATCAGTAATATCAATAATATATTTTTTTAATATTTTTATGATGTAAAATGAACGAATTTATTATTTTTTTTAAAACATTTCATTTTTTAATTTTACCAAAACAATTATGAAAGGTCATCGTAGGATGACCCTAAATTTTCGGCATAAAATAATAATTTTTAGTAAGAAATATGAATAATATATTTTTTTAATATTTTTATGATGTAAAATGAACGAATTTATTATTATTTTTAAAACATTTCATTTTTTAATTTTACCAAAAAAATTATGAAAGGTCATCGTAGGATTACCCTGGGTTTTCGGCATAATAAAATAATTATTCATCAGAAATATCAATAATATATTTTTTTATATTTTTATGATGTAAAATGAACGAATTTATTATTTATTTTTAAAAATTTCATATTTTAATTTTCCCGTAAAAATTATGAAAGGTCATCGTGGGATGACCCTAGGTTTTGGGCATAAAAAAATAACTATTCATAAGAAATATCAATATAATATTTTTTTATATTTTTATGATGTAAAATGAACGAATTTATTATTTTTTTTAAAAAATTTCATTTTTTTATTTTACCAAAAAAATTATGAAAGGTCATCGTAGGATGACCCTAGATTTTCGGCATAAAAAAATAATTATTCATCAGAAATATCAATAATATATTTTTTTAATATTTTTATGATGTTAAATGAACGAATTTATTATTTTTTTTAAAACATTTCATTTTTTAATTTTACCAAAAAAATTATGAAGGGTCATTGTAGGATGACCCTAGGTTTTCGGCATAATAAAATAATTATTCATCAGAAATATCAATAATATATTTTTTTAATATTTTTATGATGTAAAATGAACGAATTTATTATTTTTTTTAAAACATTTCATATTTTAATTTTCCCGTAAAAATAATGAAAGGTCATCGTAGGATGACCTTGGGTTTTCGGCATAATAAATTAATTATTCATCAGTAATATCAATAATATATTTTTTTAATATTTTTATGATGTAAAATTAACGAATTTATTATTTTTTTTAAAACATTTCATTTTTTAATTTTACCAAAACAATTATGAAAGGTCATCGTAGGATGACCCTAAATTTTCGGCATAAAATAATAATTTTTAGTAAGAAATATGAATAATATATTTTTTTAATATTTTTATGATGTAAAATGAACGAATTTATTATTTTTTTTAAAACATTTCATTTTTTAATTTTACCAAAAAATTTATGAAAGGTCATCGTAGGATGACCCTAGGTTTTCGGCATAAAAAAATATATATACATCAGAAATATCAATAATATATTTTTTTAATATTATTATGATGTAAAATGAACGAATTTATTATTTTTTTTAAAACATTTCATTTTTTAATTTTACCAAAAAAATTATGAAAGGTCATCGTAGGATGACCCTAAATTTTCGGCATAAAATAATAATTTTTAGTAAGAAATATGAATAATATATTTTTTTAATATTTTTATGATGTAAAATGAACGAATTTATTATTATTTTTAAAACATTTCATTTTTAAATTTTACCAAAAAAATTATGAAAGGTCATCGTAGGATGACCCTAGGTTTTCGGCATAAAAAAATAATTATTCATCAGAAATATCAATAATATATTTTTTTATATTTTTATGATGTAAAATGAACGAATTTATTATTTATTTTTAAAAATTTCATATTTTAATTTTCCCGTAAAAATTATGAAAGGTCATCGTGGGATGACCCTAGGTTTTGGGCATAAAAAAATAACTATTCATAAGAAATATCAATAATATATTTTTTTATATTTTTATGATGTAAAATGAACGAATTTATTATTTTTTTTAAAAAATTTCATTTTTTTATTTTACCAAAAAAATTATGAAAGGTCATCGTAGGATGACCCTAGATTTTCGGCATAAAAAAATAATTATTCATCAGAAATATCAATAATATATTTTTTTAATATTTTTATGATGTAAAATGAACGAATTTATTATTTATTTTTAAAAATTTCATATTTTAATTTTCCCGTAAAAATTATGAAAGGTCATCGTAGGATGACCCTAGGTTTTCGGCATAATAAAATAATTATTCATCAGAAATATCAATAATATATTTTTTTAATATTTTTATGATGTTAAATGAACGAATTTATTATTTTTTTTAAAACATTTCATTTTTTAATTTTACCAAAAAAATTATGAAAGGTCATCGTAGGATGACCCTGGGTTTTCGGCATAATAAAATAATTATTCATCAGAAATATCAATAATATATTTTTTTAATATTTTTATGATGTAAAATGAACAAATTTATTATTTTTTTTAAAACATTTCATTTTTTAATTTTACCAAAAAAATTATGAAAGGTCATCTTAGGATGACCCTAAATTTTCGGCATAAAAAAATAATTTTTAGTAAGAAATATGAATAATATATTTTTTTAATATTTTTATGATGTAAAATGAACGAATTTATTATTATTTTTAAAACATTTCATTTTTTAATTTTACCGAAAAAATTATGAAAGTTCATCGTAGGATGACCCTAGGTTTTCGGCATAAAAAAATAATTATTCATCAGAAATATCAATAATATATTTTTTTAATATTTTTATGATGTAAAATGAACGAATTTATTATTTATTTTTAAAAATTTCATATTTTAATTTTCCCGTAAAAATTATGAAAGGTCATCGTAGGATGACCCTAGGTTTTCGGCATAATAAAATAATTATTCATCAGAAATATCAATAATATATTTTTTTAATATTTTTATGATGTAAAATGAACGAATTTATTATTTTTTTTAAAACATTTCATTTTTTAATTTTACCAAAAAATTTATGAAAGGTCATCGTAGGATGACCCTAGGTTTTCGGCATAAAAAAATATATATACATCAGAAATATCAATAATATATTTTTTTAATATTTTTATGATGTAAAATGAACGAATTTATTATTTTTTTTAAAACATTTCATTTTTTAATTTTACCAAAAAAATTATGAAAGGTCATCGTAGGATGACCCTGGGTTTTCGGCATAATAAAATAATTATTCATCAGAAATATCAATAATATATTTTTTTAATATTTTTATGATGTAAAATGAACGAATTTATTATTTTTTTTAAAACATTTCATTTTTTAATTTTCCCGTAAAAATAATGAAAGGTCATCGTAGGATGACCCTAAATTTTCGGCATAAAATAATAATTTTTAGTAAGAAATATGAATAATATATTTTTTTAATATTTTTATGATGTAAAATGAACGAATTTATTATTTTTTTTAAAACATTTCATTTTTTAATTTTACCAAAAAATTTATGAAAAGTCATCGTAGGATGACCCTAGGTTTTCGGCATAAAAAAATATATATACATCAGAAATATCAATAATATATTTTTTTAATATTTTTATGATGTAAAATGAACGAATTTATTATTTTTTTTAAAACATTTCATTTTTTAATTTGACCAAAAAAATTATGAAAGGTCATCGTAGGATGACCCTAAATTTTCGGCATAAAATAATAATTTTTAGTAAGAAATATGAATAATATATTTTTTTAATATTTTTATGATGTAAAATGAACGAATTTATTATTATTTTTAAAACATTTCATTTTTAAATTTTACCAAAAAAATTATGAAAGGTCATCGTAGGATGACCCTAGGTTTTCGGCATAAAAAAATAATTATTCATCAGAAATATCAATAATATATTTTTTTATATTTTTATGATGTAAAATGAACGAATTTATTATTTATTTTTAAAAATTTCATATTTTAATTTTCCCGTAAAAATTATGAAAGGTCATCGTGGGATGACCCTAGGTTTTGGGCATAAAAAAATAACTATTCATAAGAAATATCAATAATATATTTTTTTATATTTTTATGATGTAAAATGAACGAATTTATTATTATTTTTAAAACATTTCATTTTTTAATTTTACCAAAAAAATTATGAAAGGTCATCGTAGGATGACCCTGGGTTTTCGGCATAATTAAATAATTATTCATCAGAAATATCAATAATATATTTTTTTAATATTTTTATGATGTAAAATGAACGAATTTATTATTTTTTTTAAAACATTTCATTTTTTAATTTTACCAAAAAAATTATGAAAGGTCATCGTAGGATGACCCTAAATTTTCGGCATAAAATAATAATTTTTAGTAAGAAATATGAATAATATATTTTTTTAATATTTTTATGATGTAAAATGAACGAATTTATTATTATTTTTAAAACATTTCATTTTTTAATTTTACCGAAAAAATTATGAAAGGTCATCGTAGGATGACCCTAGGTTTTCGGCATAAAAAAATAATTATTCATCAGAAATATCAATAATATATTTTTTTAATATTTTTATGATGTAAAATGAACGAATTTATTATTTTTTTTAAAACATTTCATTTTTTAATTTTACCAAAAAAATTATGAAAGGTCATCGTTGGATGACCCTAAATTTTCGGCATAAAATAATAATTTTTAGTAAGAAATATGAATAATATAATTTTTTTAATATTTTTATGATGTAAAATGAACGAATTTATTATTATTTTTAAAACATTTCATTTTTTAATTTTACCAAAAAAATTATGAAAGGTCATCGTAGGATGACCCTGAATTTTCGGCATAAAAAATAATTTTTAGTAAGAAATATGAATAATATATTTTTTTAATATTTTTATGATGTAAAATGAACGAATTTATTATTATTTTTAAAACATTTCATTTTTTAATTTTACCGAAAAAATTATGAAAGGTCATCGTAGGATGACCCTAGGTTTTCGTCTTAAAAAAATAATTATTCATCAGAAATATAAATAATATATTTTTTTAATATTTTTATGATGTAAAATGAACGAATTTATTATTTTTTTTAAAACATTTCATTTTTTAATTTTACCAAAACAATTATGAAAGGTCATCGTAGGATGACCCTAAATTTTCGGCATAAAATAATAATTTTTAGTAAGAAATATGAATAATATATTTTTTTAATATTTTTATGATGTAAAATGAACGAATTTATTATTATTTTTAAAACATTTCATTTTTTAATTTTACCAAAAAAATTATGAAAGGTCATCGTAGGATGACCCTATGTTTTCGGCATAAAAAAATAATTATTCATCAGAAATATCAATAATATATTTTTTAATATTTTTATGATGTAAAATGAACGAATTTATTATTTATTTTTAAAAATTTCATATTTTAATTTTCCCGTAAAAATTATGAAAGGTCATCGTAGGATGACCCTAGGTTTTCGGCATAATAAAATAATTATTCATCAGAAATATCAATAATATATTTTTTTAATATTTTTATGATGTAAAATGAACGAATTTATTATTTTTATTAAAACATTTCATTTTTTAATTTTACCAAAAAATTTATGAAAGGTCATCGTAGGATGACCCTAGGTTTTCGGCATAAAAAAATATATATACATCAGAAATATCAATAATATATTTTTTTAATATTTTTATGATGTAAAATGAACGAATTTATTATTTTTTTTAAAACATTTCATTTTTTAATTTTACCAAAAATATTATGAAAGGTCATCGTAGGATGACCCTGGGTTTTCGGCATAATAAAATAATTATTCATCAGAAATATCAATAATATATTTTTTTAATATTTTTATGATGTAAAATGAACGAATTTATTATTTTTTTTAAAACATTTCATATTTTAATTTTCCCGTAAAAATAATGAAAGGTCATCGTAGGATGACCCTGGGTTTTCGGCATAATAAATTAATTATTCATCAGTAATATCAATAATATATTTTTTTAATATTTTTATGATGTAAAATGAACGAATTTATTATTTTTTTTAAAACATTTCATTTTTTAATTTTACCAAAACAATTATGAAAGGTCATCGTAGGATGACCCTAAATTTTCGGCATAAAATAATAATTTTTAGTAAGAAATATGAATAATATATTTTTTTAATATTTTTATGATGTAAAATGAACGAATTTATTATTATTTTTAAAACATTTCATTTTTTAATTTTACCAAAAAAATTATGAAAGGTCATCGTAGGATGACCCTGGGTTTTCGGCATAATAAAATAATTATTCATCAGAAATATCAATAATATATTTTTTTATATTTTTATGATGTAAAATGAACGAATTTATTATTTTTTTTAAAAAATTTCATTTTTTTATTTTACCAAAAAAATTATGAAAGGTCATCGTGGGATGACCCTAGGTTTTGGGCATAAAAAAATAACTATTCATAAGAAATATCAATAATATATTTTTTTATATTTTTATGATGTAAAATGAACGAATTTATTATTTTTTTTAAAAAATTTCATTTTTTTATTTTACCAAAAAAATTATGAAAGGTCATCGTAGGATGACCCTAGATTTTCGGCATAAAAAAATAATTATTCATCAGAAATATCAATAATATATTTTTTTAATATTTTTATGATGTTAAATGAACGAATTTATTATTTTTTTTAAAACATTTCATTTTTTAATTTTACCAAAACAATTATGAAAGGTCATCGTAGGATGACCCTAGATTTTCGGCATAAAAAAATAATTATTCATCAGAAATATCAATAATATATTTTTTTAATATTTTTATGATGTAAAATGAACGAATTTATTATTTATTTTTAAAAATTTCATTTTTTAATTTTACCAAAAAAATTATGAAAGGTCATCGTAGGATGACCCTATGTTTTCGGCATAAAAAAATAATTATTCATCAGAAATATCAATAATATATTTTTTAATATTTTTATGATGTAAAATGAACGAATTTATTATTTATTTTTAAAAATTTCATATTTTAATTTTCCCGTAAAAATTATGAAAGGTCATCGTAGGATGACCCTAGGTTTTCGGCATAATAAAATAATTATTCATCAGAAATATCAATAATATATTTTTTTAATATTTTTATGATGTAAAATGAACGAATTTATTATTTTTATTAAAACATTTCATTTTTTAATTTTACCAAAAAATTTATGAAAGGTCATCGTAGGATGACCCTAGGTTTTCGGCATAAAAAAATATATATACATCAGAAATATCAATAATATATTTTTTTAATATTTTTATGATGTAAAATGAACGAATTTATTATTTTTTTTAAAACATTTCATTTTTTAATTTTACCAAAAATATTATGAAAGGTCATCGTAGGATGACCCTGGGTTTTCGGCATAATAAAATAATTATTCATCAGAAATATCAATAATATATTTTTTTAATATTTTTATGATGTAAAATGAACGAATTTATTATTTTTTTTAAAACATTTCATATTTTAATTTTCCCGTAAAAATAATGAAAGGTCATCGTAGGATGACCCTGGGTTTTCGGCATAATAAATTAATTATTCATCAGTAATATCAATAATATATTTTTTTAATATTTTTATGATGTAAAATGAACGAATTTATTATTTTTTTTAAAACATTTCATTTTTTAATTTTACCAAAACAATTATGAAAGGTCATCGTAGGATGACCCTAAATTTTCGGCATAAAATAATAATTTTTAGTAAGAAATATGAATAATATATTTTTTTAATATTTTTATGATGTAAAATGAACGAATTTATTATTATTTTTAAAACATTTCATTTTTTAATTTTACCAAAAAAATTATGAAAGGTCATCGTAGGATGACCCTGGGTTTTCGGCATAATAAAATAATTATTCATCAGAAATATCAATAATATATTTTTTTATATTTTTATGATGTAAAATGAACGAATTTATTATTTATTTTTAAAAATTTCATATTTTAATTTTCCCGTAAAAATTATGAAAGGTCATCGTGGGATGACCCTAGGTTTTGGGCATAAAAAAATAACTATTCATAAGAAATATCAATAATATATTTTTTTATATTTTTATGATGTAAAATGAACGAATTTATTATTTTTTTTAAAAAATTTCATTTTTTTATTTTACCAAAAAAATTATGAAAGGTCATCGTAGGATGACCCTAGATTTTCGGCATAAAAAAATAATTATTCATCAGAAATATCAATAATATATTTTTTTAATATTTTTATGATGTTAAATGAACGAATTTATTATTTTTTTTAAAACATTTCATTTTTTAATTTTACCAAAAAAATTATGAAGGGTCATTGTAGGATGACCCTAGGTTTTCGGCATAATAAAATAATTATTCATCAGAAATATCAATAATATATTTTTTTAATATTTTTATGATGTAAAATGAACGAATTTATTATTTTTTTTAAAACATTTCATATTTTAATTTTCCCGTAAAAATAATGAAAGGTCATCGTAGGATGACCTTGGGTTTTCGGCATAATAAATTAATTATTCATCAGTAATATCAATAATATATTTTTTTAATATTTTTATGATGTAAAATTAACGAATTTATTATTTTTTTTAAAACATTTCATTTTTTAATTTTACCAAAACAATTATGAAAGGTCATCGTAGGATGACCCTAAATTTTCGGCATAAAATAATAATTTTTAGTAAGAAATATGAATAATATATTTTTTTAATATTTTTATGATGTAAAATGAACGAATTTATTATTTTTTTTAAAACATTTCATTTTTTAATTTTACCAAAAAATTTATGAAAGGTCATCGTAGGATGACCCTAGGTTTTCGGCATAAAAAAATATATATACATCAGAAATATCAATAATATATTTTTTTAATATTTTTATGATGTAAAATGAACGAATTTATTATTTTTTTTAAAACATTTCATTTTTTAATTTTACCAAAAAAATTATGAAAGGTCATCGTAGGATGACCCTAAATTTTCGGCATAAAATAATAATTTTTAGTAAGAAATATGAATAATATATTTTTTTAATATTTTTATGATGTAAAATGAACGAATTTATTATTATTTTTAAAACATTTCATTTTTAAATTTTACCAAAAAAATTATGAAAGGTCATCGTAGGATGACCCTAGGTTTTCGGCATAAAAAAATAATTATTCATCAGAAATATCAATAATATATTTTTTTATATTTTTATGATGTAAAATGAACGAATTTATTATTTATTTTTAAAAATTTCATATTTTAATTTTCCCGTAAAAATTATGAAAGGTCATCGTGGGATGACCCTAGGTTTTGGGCATAAAAAAATAACTATTCATAAGAAATATCAATAATATATTTTTTTATATTTTTATGATGTAAAATGAACGAATTTATTATTTTTTTTAAAAAATTTCATTTTTTTATTTTACCAAAAAAATTATGAAAGGTCATCGTAGGATGACCCTAGATTTTCGGCATAAAAAAATAATTATTCATCAGAAATATCAATAATATATTTTTTTAATATTTTTATGATGTAAAATGAACGAATTTATTATTTATTTTTAAAAATTTCATATTTTAATTTTCCCGTAAAAATTATGAAAGGTCATCGTAGGATGACCCTAGGTTTTCGGCATAATAAAATAATTATTCATCAGAAATATCAATAATATATTTTTTTAATATTTTTATGATGTTAAATGAACGAATTTATTATTTTTTTTAAAACATTTCATTTTTTAATTTTACCAAAAAAATTATGAAAGGTCATCGTAGGATGACCCTGGGTTTTCGGCATAATAAAATAATTATTCATCAGAAATATCAATAATATATTTTTTTAATATTTTTATGATGTAAAATGAACAAATTTATTATTTTTTTTAAAACATTTCATTTTTTAATTTTACCAAAAAAATTATGAAAGGTCATCGTAGGATGACCCTAAATTTTCGGCATAAAAAAATAATTTTTAGTAAGAAATATGAATAATATATTTTTTTAATATTTTTATGATGTAAAATGAACGAATTTATTATTATTTTTAAAACATTTCATTTTTTAATTTTACCGAAAAAATTATGAAAGTTCATCGTAGGATGACCCTAGGTTTTCGGCATAAAAAAATAATTATTCATCAGAAATATCAATAATATATTTTTTTAATATTTTTATGATGTAAAATGAACGAATTTATTATTTATTTTTAAAAATTTCATATTTTAATTTTCCCGTAAAAATTATGAAAGGTCATCGTAGGATGACCCTAGGTTTTCGGCATAATAAAATAATTATTCATCAGAAATATCAATAATATATTTTTTTAATATTTTTATGATGTAAAATGAACGAATTTATTATTTTTTTTAAAACATTTCATTTTTTAATTTTACCAAAAAATTTATGAAAGGTCATCGTAGGATGACCCTAGGTTTTCGGCATAAAAAAATATATATACATCAGAAATATCAATAATATATTTTTTTAATATTTTTATGATGTAAAATGAACGAATTTATTATTTTTTTTAAAACATTTCATTTTTTAATTTTACCAAAAAAATTATGAAAGGTCATCGTAGGATGACCCTGGGTTTTCGGCATAATAAAATAATTATTCATCAGAAATATCAATAATATATTTTTTTAATATTTTTATGATGTAAAATGAACGAATTTATTATTTTTTTTAAAACATTTCATTTTTTAATTTTCCCGTAAAAATAATGAAAGGTCATCGTAGGATGACCCTAAATTTTCGGCATAAAATAATAATTTTTAGTAAGAAATATGAATAATATATTTTTTTAATATTTTTATGATGTAAAATGAACGAATTTATTATTTTTTTTAAAACATTTCATTTTTTAATTTTACCAAAAAATTTATGAAAAGTCATCGTAGGATGACCCTAGGTTTTCGGCATAAAAAAATATATATACATCAGAAATATCAATAATATATTTTTTTAATATTTTTATGATGTAAAATGAACGAATTTATTATTTTTTTTAAAACATTTCATTTTTTAATTTGACCAAAAAAATTATGAAAGGTCATCGTAGGATGACCCTAAATTTTCGGCATAAAATAATAATTTTTAGTAAGAAATATGAATAATATATTTTTTTAATATTTTTATGATGTAAAATGAACGAATTTATTATTATTTTTAAAACATTTCATTTTTAAATTTTACCAAAAAAATTATGAAAGGTCATCGTAGGATGACCCTAGGTTTTCGGCATAAAAAAATAATTATTCATCAGAAATATCAATAATATATTTTTTTATATTTTTATGATGTAAAATGAACGAATTTATTATTTATTTTTAAAAATTTCATATTTTAATTTTCCCGTAAAAATTATGAAAGGTCATCGTGGGATGACCCTAGGTTTTGGGCATAAAAAAATAACTATTCATAAGAAATATCAATAATATATTTTTTTATATTTTTATGATGTAAAATGAACGAATTTATTATTATTTTTAAAACATTTCATTTTTTAATTTTACCAAAAAAATTATGAAAGGTCATCGTAGGATGACCCTGGGTTTTCGGCATAATTAAATAATTATTCATCAGAAATATCAATAATATATTTTTTTAATATTTTTATGATGTAAAATGAACGAATTTATTATTTTTTTTAAAACATTTCATTTTTTAATTTTACCAAAAAAATTATGAAAGGTCATCGTAGGATGACCCTAAATTTTCGGCATAAAATAATAATTTTTAGTAAGAAATATGAATAATATATTTTTTTAATATTTTTATGATATAAAATGAACGAATTTATTATTTTTTTTAAAACATTTCATTTTTTAATTTTACCAAAAAAATTATGAAGGGTCATTGTAGGATGACCCTAGGTTTTCGGCATAATAAAATAATTATTCATCAGAAATATCAATAATATATTTTTTTAATATTTTTATGATGTAAAATGAACGAATTTATTATTTTTTTTAAAACATTTCATATTTTAATTTTCCCGTAAAAATAATGAAAGGTCATCGTAGGATGACCTTGGGTTTTCGGCATAATAAATTAATTATTCATCAGTAATATCAATAATATATTTTTTTAATATTTTTATGATGTAAAATTAACGAATTTATTATTTTTTTTAAAACATTTCATTTTTTAATTTTACCAAAACAATTATGAAAGGTCATCGTAGGATGACCCTAAATTTTCGGCATAAAATAATAATTTTTAGTAAGAAATATGAATAATATATTTTTTTAATATTTTTATGATGTAAAATGAACGAATTTATTATTTTTTTTAAAACATTTCATTTTTTAATTTTACCAAAAAATTTATGAAAGGTCATCGTAGGATGACCCTAGGTTTTCGGCATAAAAAAATATATATACATCAGAAATATCAATAATATATTTTTTTAATATTTTTATGATGTAAAATGAACGAATTTATTATTTTTTTTAAAACATTTCATTTTTTAATTTTACCAAAAAAATTATGAAAGGTCATCGTAGGATGACCCTAAATTTTCGGCATAAAATAATAATTTTTAGTAAGAAATATGAATAATATATTTTTTTAATATTTTTATGATGTAAAATGAACGAATTTATTATTATTTTTAAAACATTTCATTTTTAAATTTTACCAAAAAAATTATGAAAGGTCATCGTAGGATGACCCTAGGTTTTCGGCATAAAAAAATAATTATTCATCAGAAATATCAATAATATATTTTTTTATATTTTTATGATGTAAAATGAACGAATTTATTATTTATTTTTAAAAATTTCATATTTTAATTTTCCCGTAAAAATTATGAAAGGTCATCGTGGGATGACCCTAGGTTTTGGGCATAAAAAAATAACTATTCATAAGAAATATCAATAATATATTTTTTTATATTTTTATGATGTAAAATGAACGAATTTATTATTTTTTTTAAAAAATTTCATTTTTTTATTTTACCAAAAAAATTATGAAAGGTCATCGTAGGATGACCCTAGATTTTCGGCATAAAAAAATAATTATTCATCAGAAATATCAATAATATATTTTTTTAATATTTTTATGATGTAAAATGAACGAATTTATTATTTATTTTTAAAAATTTCATATTTTAATTTTCCCGTAAAAATTATGAAAGGTCATCGTAGGATGACCCTAGGTTTTCGGCATAATAAAATAATTATTCATCAGAAATATCAATAATATATTTTTTTAATATTTTTATGATGTTAAATGAACGAATTTATTATTTTTTTTAAAACATTTCATTTTTTAATTTTACCAAAAAAATTATGAAAGGTCATCGTAGGATGACCCTGGGTTTTCGGCATAATAAAATAATTATTCATCAGAAATATCAATAATATATTTTTTTAATATTTTTATGATGTAAAATGAACAAATTTATTATTTTTTTTAAAACATTTCATTTTTTAATTTTACCAAAAAAATTATGAAAGGTCATCGTAGGATGACCCTAAATTTTCGGCATAAAAAAATAATTTTTAGTAAGAAATATGAATAATATATTTTTTTAATATTTTTATGATGTAAAATGAACGAATTTATTATTATTTTTAAAACATTTCATTTTTTAATTTTACCGAAAAAATTATGAAAGTTCATCGTAGGATGACCCTAGGTTTTCGGCATAAAAAAATAATTATTCATCAGAAATATCAATAATATATTTTTTTAATATTTTTATGATGTAAAATGAACGAATTTATTATTTATTTTTAAAAATTTCATATTTTAATTTTCCCGTAAAAATTATGAAAGGTCATCGTAGGATGACCCTGGGTTTTCGGCATAATAAAATAATTATTCATCAGAAATATCAATAATATATTTTTTTAATATTTTTATGATGTAAAATGAACGAATTTATTATTTTTTTTAAAACATTTCATTTTTTAATTTTCCCGTAAAAATAATGAAAGGTCATCGTAGGATGACCCTAAATTTTCGGCATAAAATAATAATTTTTAGTAAGAAATATGAATAATATATTTTTTTAATATTTTTATGATGTAAAATGAACGAATTTATTATTTTTTTTAAAACATTTCATTTTTTAATTTTACCAAAAAATTTATGAAAAGTCATCGTAGGATGACCCTAGGTTTTCGGCATAAAAAAATATATATACATCAGAAATATCAATAATATATTTTTTTAATATTTTTATGATGTAAAATGAACGAATTTATTATTTTTTTTAAAACATTTCATTTTTTAATTTGACCAAAAAAATTATGAAAGGTCATCGTAGGATGACCCTAAATTTTCGGCATAAAATAATAATTTTTAGTAAGAAATATGAATAATATATTTTTTTAATATTTTTATGATGTAAAATGAACGAATTTATTATTATTTTTAAAACATTTCATTTTTAAATTTTACCAAAAAAATTATGAAAGGTCATCGTAGGATGACCCTAGGTTTTCGGCATAAAAAAATAATTATTCATCAGAAATATCAATAATATATTTTTTTATATTTTTATGATGTAAAATGAACGAATTTATTATTTATTTTTAAAAATTTCATATTTTAATTTTCCCGTAAAAATTATGAAAGGTCATCGTGGGATGACCCTAGGTTTTGGGCATAAAAAAATAACTATTCATAAGAAATATCAATAATATATTTTTTTATATTTTTATGATGTAAAATGAACGAATTTATTATTATTTTTAAAACATTTCATTTTTTAATTTTACCAAAAAAATTATGAAAGGTCATCGTAGGATGACCCTGGGTTTTCGGCATAATTAAATAATTATTCATCAGAAATATCAATAATATATTTTTTTAATATTTTTATGATGTAAAATGAACGAATTTATTATTTTTTTTAAAACATTTCATTTTTTAATTTTACCAAAAAAATTATGAAAGGTCATCGTAGGATGACCCTAAATTTTCGGCATAAAATAATAATTTTTAGTAAGAAATATGAATAATATATTTTTTAATATTTTTATGATGTAAAATGAACGAATTTATTATTATTTTTAAAACATTTCATTTTTTAATTTTACCGAAAAAATTATGAAAGTTCATCGTAGGATGACCCTAGGTTTTCGGCATAAAAAAATAATTATTCATCAGAAATATCAATAATATATTTTTTTAATATTTTTATGATGTAAAATGAACGAATTTATTATTTTTTTTAAAACATTTCATTTTTTAATTTTACCAAAAAAATTATGAAAGGTCATCGTTGGATGACCCTAAATTTTCGGCATAAAATAATAATTTTTAGTAAGAAATATGAATAATATAATTTTTTTAATATTTTTATGATGTAAAATGAACGAATTTATTATTATTTTTAAAACATTTCATTTTTTAATTTTACCAAAAAAATTATGAAAGGTCATCGTAGGATGACCCTAAATTTTCGGCATAAAAAATAATTTTTAGTAAGAAATATGAATAATATATTTTTTTAATATTTTTATGATGTAAAATGAACGAATTTATTATTATTTTTAAAACATTTCATTTTTTAATTTTACCGAAAAAATTATGAAAGGTCATCGTAGGATGACCCTAGGTTTTCGTCTTAAAAAAATAATTATTCATCAGAAATATCAATAATATATTTTTTTAATATTTTTATGATGTAAAATGAACGAATTTATTATTTTTTTTAAAACATTTCATTTTTTATTTTACCAAAACAATTATGAAAGGTCATCGTAGGATGACCCTAAATTTTCGGCATAAAATAATAATTTTTAGTAAGAAATATGAATAATATATTTTTTTAATATTTTTATGATGTAAAATGAACGAATTTATTATTATTTTTAAAACATTTCATTTTTTAATTTTACCAAAAAAATTATGAAAGGTCATCGTAGGATGACCCTATGTTTTCGGCATAAAAAAATAATTATTCATCAGAAATATCAATAATATATTTTTTAATATTTTTATGATGTAAAATGAACGAATTTATTATTTATTTTTAAAAATTTCATATTTTAATTTTCCCGTAAAAATTATGAAAGGTCATCGTAGGATGACCCTAGGTTTTCGGCATAATAAAATAATTATTCATCAGAAATATCAATAATATATTTTTTTAATATTTTTATGATGTAAAATGAACGAATTTATTATTTTTATTAAAACATTTCATTTTTTAATTTTACCAAAAAATTTATGAAAGGTCATCGTAGGATGACCCTAGGTTTTCGGCATAAAAAAATAATTTTTAGTAAGAAATATGAATAATATATTTTTTTAATATTTTTATGATGTAAAATGAACGAATTTATTATTATTTTTAAAACATTTCATTTTTTAATTTTACCGAAAAAATTATGAAAGTTCATCGTAGGATGACCCTAGGTTTTCGGCATAAAAAAATAATTATTCATCAGAAATATCAATAATATATTTTTTTAATATTTTTATGATGTAAAATGAACGAATTTATTATTTATTTTTAAAAATTTCATATTTTAATTTTCCCGTAAAAATTATGAAAGGTCATCGTAGGATGACCCTAGGTTTTCGGCATAATAAAATAATTATTCATCAGAAATATCAATAATATATTTTTTTAATATTTTTATAATGTAAAATGAACGAATTTATTATTATTTTTAAAACATTTCATTTTTTAATTTTACCAAAAAAATTATGAAAGGTCATCGTAGGATGACCCTAGGTTTTCGGCATAAAAAAATATATATACATCAGAAATATCAATAATATATTTTTTTAATATTTTTATGATGTAAAATGAACGAATTTATTATTTTTTTTAAAACATTTCATTTTTTAATTTTACCAAAAAATTTATGAAAGGTCATCGTAGGATGACCCTGGGTTTTCGGCATAATAAAATAATTATTCATCAGAAATATCAATAATATATTTTTTTATATTTTTATGATGTAAAATGAACGAATTTATTATTTATTTTTAAAAATTTCATATTTTAATTTTCCCGTAAAAATAATGAAAGGTCATCGTAGGATGACCCTGGGTTTTCGGCATAATAAATTAATTATTCATCAGTAATATCAATAATATATTTTTTTAATATTTTTATGATGTAAAATGAACGAATTTATTATTTTTTTTAAAACATTTCATTTTTTAATTTTACCAAAACAATTATGAAAGGTCATCGTAGGATGACCCTAAATTTTCGGCATAAAATAATAATTTTTAGTAAGAAATATGAATAATATATTTTTTTAATATTTTTATGATGTAAAATGAACGAATTTATTATTATTTTTAAAACATTTCATTTTTTAATTTTACCAAAAAAATTATGAAAGGTCATCGTAGGATGACCCTATGTTTTCGGCATAAAAAAATAATTATTCATCAGAAATATCAATAATATATTTTTTTATATTTTTATGATGTAAAATGAACGAATTTATTATTTATTTTTAAAAATTTCATATTTTAATTTTCCCGTAAAAATTATGAAAGGTCATCGTGGGATGACCCTAGGTTTTGGGCATAAAAAAATAATTATTCATCAGAAATATCAATAATATATTTTTTTAATATTTTTATGATGTAAAATGAACGAATTTATTATTTTTATTAAAACATTTCATTTTTTAATTTTACCAAAAAATTTATGAAAGGTCATCGTAGGATGACCCTAGGTTTTCGGCATAAAAAAATATATATACATCAGAAATATCAATAATATATTTTTTTAATATTTTTATGATGTAAAATGAACGAATTTATTATTTTTTTTAAAACATTTCATTTTTTAATTTTACCAAAAAAATTATGAAAGGTCATCGTAGGATGACCCTGGGTTTTCGGCATAATAAATTAATTATTCATCAGTAATATCAATAATATATTTTTTTAATATTTTTATGATGTAAAATGAACGAATTTATTATTTTTTTTAAAACATTTCATTTTTTAATTTTACCAAAACAATTATGAAAGGTCATCGTAGGATGACCCTAAATTTTCGGCATAATATAATAATTTTTAGTAAGAAATATGAATAATATATTTTTTTAATATTTTTATGATGTAAAATGAACGAATTTATTATTATTTTTAAAACATTTCATTTTTTAATTTTACCAAAAAAATTATGAAAGGTCATCGTAGGATGACCCTATGTTTTCGGCATAAAAAAATAATTATTCATCAGAAATATCAATAATATATTTTTTTATATTTTTATGATGTAAAATGAACGAATTTATTATTTATTTTTAAAAATTTCATATTTTAATTTTCCCGTAAAAATTATGAAAGGTCATCGTGGGATGACCCTAGGTTTTGGGCATAAAAAAATAATTATTCATCAGAAATATCAATAATATATTTTTTTAATATTTTTATGATGTAAAATGAACGAATTTATTATTTTTATTAAAACATTTCATTTTTTAATTTTACCAAAAAATTTATGAAAGGTCATCGTAGGATGACCCTAGGTTTTCGGCATAAAAAAATATATATACATCAGAAATATCAATAATATATTTTTTTAATATTTTTATGATGTAAAATGAACGAATTTATTATTTTTTTTAAAACATTTCATTTTTTAATTTTACCAAAAAAATTATGAAAGGTCATCGTAGGATGACCCTGGGTTTTCGGCATAATAAATTAATTATTCATCAGTAATATCAATAATATATTTTTTTAATATTTTTATGATGTAAAATGAACGAATTTATTATTTTTTTTAAAACATTTCATTTTTTAATTTTACCAAAACAATTATGAAAGGTCATCGTAGGATGACCCTAAATTTTCGACATAATATAATAATTTTTAGTAAGAAATATGAATAATATATTTTTTTAATATTTTTATGATGTAAAATGAACGAATTTATTATTATTTTTAAAACATTTCATTTTTTAATTTTACCAAAAAAATTATGAAAGGTCATCGTAGGATGACCCTATGTTTTCGGCATAAAAAAATAATTATTCATCAGAAATATCAATAATATATTTTTTTATATTTTTATGATGTAAAATGAACGAATTTATTATTTATTTTTAAAAATTTCATATTTTAATTTTCCCGTAAAAATTATGAAAGGTCATCGTGGGATGACCCTAGGTTTTGGGCATAAAAAAATAACTATTCATAAGAAATATCAATAATATATTTTTTTATATTTTTATGATGTAAAATGAACGAATTTATTATTTTTTTTAAAAAATTTCATTTTTTTATTTTACCAAAAAAATTATGAAAGGTCATCGTAGGATGACCCTAGATTTTCGGCATAAAAAAATAATTATTCATCAGAAATATCAATAATATATTTTTTTAGTATTTTTATGATGTAAAATGAACGAATTTATTATTTTTTTTAAAACATTTCATTTTTTAATTTTACCAAAAAAATTATGAAAGGTCATCGTAGGATGACCCTAGGTTTTCGGCATAATAAAATAATTATTCATCAGAAATATCAATAATATATTTTTTTAATATTTTTATGATGTAAAATGAACGAATTTATTATTTTTTTTAAAACATTTCATTTTTTAATTTTACCAAAAAAATTATGAAAGGTCATCGTAGGATGACCCTGGGTTTTCGGCATAATTAAATAATTATTCATCAGAAATATCAATAATATATTTTTTTAATATTTTTATGATGTAAAATGAACGAATTTATTATTTTTTTTAAAACATTTCATTTTTTAATTTTACCAAAACAATTATGAAAGGTCATCGTAGGATGACCCTAAATTTTCGGCATAAAATAATAATTTTTAGTAAGAAATATGAATAATATATTTTTTTAATATTTTTATGATGTAAAATGAACGAATTTATTATTATTTTTAAAACATTTCATTTTTTAATTTTACCAAAAAAATTATGAAAGGTCATCGTAGGATGACCCTATGTTTTCGGCATAAAAAAATAATTATTCATCAGAAATATCAATAATATATTTTTTAATATTTTTATGATGTAAAATGAACGAATTTATTATTTATTTTTAAAAATTTCATATTTTAATTTTCCCGTAAAAATTATGAAAGGTCATCGTGGGATGACCCTAGGTTTTGGGCATAAAAAAATAACTATTCATAAGAAATATCAATAATATATTTTTTTATATTTTTATGATGTAAAATGAACGAATTTATTATTATTTTTAAAACATTTCATTTTTTAATTTTACCAAAAAAATTATGAAAGGTCATCGTAGGATGACCCTGGGTTTTCGGCATAATTAAATAATTATTCATCAGAAATATCAATAATATATTTTTTTAATATTTTTATGATGTAAAATGAACGAATTTATTATTTTTTTTAAAACATTTCATTTTTTAATTTTACCAAAAAAATTATGAAAGGTCATCGTAGGATGACCCTAAATTTTCGGCATAAAATAATAATTTTTAGTAAGAAATATGAATAATATATTTTTTTAATATTTTTATGATATAAAATGAACGAATTTATTATTTTTTTTAAAACATTTCATTTTTTAATTTTACCAAAAAAATTATGAAGGGTCATTGTAGGATGACCCTAGGTTTTCGGCATAATAAAATAATTATTCATCAGAAATATCAATAATATATTTTTTTAATATTTTTATGATGTAAAATGAACGAATTTATTATTTTTTTTAAAACATTTCATATTTTAATTTTCCCGTAAAAATAATGAAAGGTCATCGTAGGATGACCTTGGGTTTTCGGCATAATAAATTAATTATTCATCAGTAATATCAATAATATATTTTTTTAATATTTTTATGATGTAAAATTAACGAATTTATTATTTTTTTTAAAACATTTCATTTTTTAATTTTTTCAAAACAATTATGAAAGGTCATCGTAGGATGACCCTAAATTTTCGGCATAAAATAATAATTTTTAGTAAGAAATATGAATAATATATTTTTTTAATATTTTTATGATGTAAAATGAACGAATTTATTATTTTTTTTAAAACATTTCATTTTTTAATTTTACCAAAAAATTTATGAAAGGTCATCGTAGGATGACCCTAGGTTTTCGGCATAAAAAAATATATATACATCAGAAATATCAATAATATATTTTTTTAATATTTTTATGATGTAAAATGAACGAATTTATTATTTTTTTTAAAACATTTCATTTTTTAATTTTACCAAAAAAATTATGAAAGGTCATCGTAGGATGACCCTAAATTTTCGGCATAAAATAATAATTTTTAGTAAGAAATATGAATAATATATTTTTTTAATATTTTTATGATGTAAAATGAACGAATTTATTATTATTTTTAAAACATTTCATTTTTAAATTTTACCAAAAAAATTATGAAAGGTCATCGTAGGATGACCCTAGGTTTTCGGCATAAAAAAATAATTATTCATCAGAAATATCAATAATATATTTTTTTATATTTTTATGATGTAAAATGAACGAATTTATTATTTATTTTTAAAAATTTCATATTTTAATTTTCCCGTAAAAATTATGAAAGGTCATCGTGGGATGACCCTAGGTTTTGGGCATAAAAAAATAACTATTCATAAGAAATATCAATAATATATTTTTTTATATTTTTATGATGTAAAATGAACGAATTTATTATTTTTTTTAAAAAATTTCATTTTTTTATTTTACCAAAAAAATTATGAAAGGTCATCGTAGGATGACCCTAGATTTTCGGCATAAAAAAATAATTATTCATCAGAAATATCAATAATATATTTTTTTAATATTTTTATGATGTAAAATGAACGAATTTATTATTTATTTTTAAAAATTTCATATTTTAATTTTCCCGTAAAAATTATGAAAGGTCATCGTAGGATGACCCTAGGTTTTCGGCATAATAAAATAATTATTCATCAGAAATATCAATAATATATTTTTTTAATATTTTTATGATGTTAAATGAACGAATTTATTATTTTTTTTAAAACATTTCATTTTTTAATTTTACCAAAAAAATTATGAAAGGTCATCGTAGGATGACCCTGGGTTTTCGGCATAATAAAATAATTATTCATCAGAAATATCAATAATATATTTTTTTAATATTTTTATGATGTAAAATGAACAAATTTATTATTTTTTTTAAAACATTTCATTTTTTAATTTTACCAAAAAAATTATGAAAGGTCATCGTAGGATGACCCTAAATTTTCGGCATAAAAAAATAATTTTTAGTAAGAAATATGAATAATATATTTTTTTAATATTTTTATGATGTAAAATGAACGAATTTATTATTATTTTTAAAACATTTCATTTTTTAATTTTACCGAAAAAATTATGAAAGTTCATCGTAGGATGACCCTAGGTTTTCGGCATAAAAAAATAATTATTCATCAGAAATATCAATAATATATTTTTTTAATATTTTTATGATGTAAAATGAACGAATTTATTATTTATTTTTAAAAATTTCATATTTTAATTTTCCCGTAAAAATTATGAAAGGTCATCGTAGGATGACCCTAGGTTTTCGGCATAATAAAATAATTATTCATCAGAAATATCAATAATATATTTTTTTAATATTTTTATGATGTAAAATGAACGAATTTATTATTTTTTTTAAAACATTTCATTTTTTAATTTTACCAAAAAATTTATGAAAGGTCATCGTAGGATGACCCTAGGTTTTCGGCATAAAAAAATATATATACATCAGAAATATCAATAATATATTTTTTTAATATTTTTATGATGTAAAATGAACGAATTTATTATTTTTTTTAAAACATTTCATTTTTTAATTTTACCAAAAAAATTATGAAAGGTCATCGTAGGATGACCCTGGGTTTTCGGCATAATAAAATAATTATTCATCAGAAATATCAATAATATATTTTTTTAATATTTTTATGATGTAAAATGAACGAATTTATTATTTTTTTTAAAACATTTCATTTTTTAATTTTCCCGTAAAAATAATGAAAGGTCATCGTAGGATGACCCTAAATTTTCGGCATAAAATAATAATTTTTAGTAAGAAATATGAATAATATATTTTTTTAATATTTTTATGATGTAAAATGAACGAATTTATTATTTTTTTTAAAACATTTCATTTTTTAATTTTACCAAAAAATTTATGAAAAGTCATCGTAGGATGACCCTAGGTTTTCGGCATAAAAAAATATATATACATCAGAAATATCAATAATATATTTTTTTAATATTTTTATGATGTAAAATGAACGAATTTATTATTTTTTTTAAAACATTTCATTTTTTAATTTGACCAAAAAAATTATGAAAGGTCATCGTAGGATGACCCTAAATTTTCGGCATAAAATAATAATTTTTAGTAAGAAATATGAATAATATATTTTTTTAATATTTTTATGATGTAAAATGAACGAATTTATTATTATTTTTAAAACATTTCATTTTTAAATTTTACCAAAAAAATTATGAAAGGTCATCGTAGGATGACCCTAGGTTTTCGGCATAAAAAAATAATTATTCATCAGAAATATCAATAATATATTTTTTTATATTTTTATGATGTAAAATGAACGAATTTATTATTTATTTTTAAAAATTTCATATTTTAATTTTCCCGTAAAAATTATGAAAGGTCATCGTGGGATGACCCTAGGTTTTGGGCATAAAAAAATAACTATTCATAAGAAATATCAATAATATATTTTTTTATATTTTTATGATGTAAAATGAACGAATTTATTATTATTTTTAAAACATTTCATTTTTTAATTTTACCAAAAAAATTATGAAAGGTCATCGTAGGATGACCCTGGGTTTTCGGCATAATTAAATAATTATTCATCAGAAATATCAATAATATATTTTTTTAATATTTTTATGATGTAAAATGAACGAATTTATTATTTTTTTTAAAACATTTCATTTTTTAATTTTACCAAAAAAATTATGAAAGGTCATCGTAGGATGACCCTAAATTTTCGGCATAAAATAATAATTTTTAGTAAGAAATATGAATAATATATTTTTTAATATTTTTATGATGTAAAATGAACGAATTTATTATTATTTTTAAAACATTTCATTTTTTAATTTTACCGAAAAAATTATGAAAGGTCATCGTAGGATGACCCTAGGTTTTCGGCATAAAAAAATAATTATTCATCAGAAATATCAATAATATATTTTTTTAATATTTTTATGATGTAAAATGAACGAATTTATTATTTTTTTTAAAACATTTCATTTTTTAATTTTACCAAAAAAATTATGAAAGGTCATCGTTGGATGACCCTAAATTTTCGGCATAAAATAATAATTTTTAGTAAGAAATATGAATAATATAATTTTTTTAATATTTTTATGATGTAAAATGAACGAATTTATTATTATTTTTAAAACATTTCATTTTTTAATTTTACCAAAAAAATTATGAAAGGTCATCGTAGGATGACCCTAAATTTTCGGCATAAAAAATAATTTTTAGTAAGAAATATGAATAATATATTTTTTTAATATTTTTATGATGTAAAATGAACGAATTTATTATTATTTTTAAAACATTTCATTTTTTAATTTTACCGAAAAAATTATGAAAGGTCATCGTAGGATGACCCTAGGTTTTCGTCTTAAAAAAATAATTATTCATCAGAAATATCAATAATATATTTTTTTAATATTTTTATGATGTAAAATGAACGAATTTATTATTTTTTTTAAAACATTTCATTTTTTATTTTACCAAAACAATTATGAAAGGTCATCGTAGGATGACCCTAAATTTTCGGCATAAAATAATAATTTTTAGTAAGAAATATGAATAATATATTTTTTTAATATTTTTATGATGTAAAATGAACGAATTTATTATTATTTTTAAAACATTTCATTTTTTAATTTTACCAAAAAAATTATGAAAGGTCATCGTAGGATGACCCTATGTTTTCGGCATAAAAAAATAATTATTCATCAGAAATATCAATAATATATTTTTTAATATTTTTATGATGTAAAATGAACGAATTTATTATTTATTTTTAAAAATTTCATATTTTAATTTTCCCGTAAAAATTATGAAAGGTCATCGTAGGATGACCCTAGGTTTTCGGCATAATAAAATAATTATTCATCAGAAATATCAATAATATATTTTTTTAATATTTTTATGATGTAAAATGAACGAATTTATTATTTTTATTAAAACATTTCATTTTTTAATTTTACCAAAAAATTTATGAAAGGTCATCGTAGGATGACCCTAGGTTTTCGGCATAAAAAAATAATTTTTAGTAAGAAATATGAATAATATATTTTTTTAATATTTTTATGATGTAAAATGAACGAATTTATTATTATTTTTAAAACATTTCATTTTTTAATTTTACCGAAAAAATTATGAAAGTTCATCGTAGGATGACCCTAGGTTTTCGGCATAAAAAAATAATTATTCATCAGAAATATCAATAATATATTTTTTTAATATTTTTATGATGTAAAATGAACGAATTTATTATTTATTTTTAAAAATTTCATATTTTAATTTTCCCGTAAAAATTATGAAAGGTCATCGTAGGATGACCCTAGGTTTTCGGCATAATAAAATAATTATTCATCAGAAATATCAATAATATATTTTTTTAATATTTTTATAATGTAAAATGAACGAATTTATTATTATTTTTAAAACATTTCATTTTTTAATTTTACCAAAAAAATTATGAAAGGTCATCGTAGGATGACCCTAGGTTTTCGGCATAAAAAAATATATATACATCAGAAATATCAATAATATATTTTTTTAATATTTTTATGATGTAAAATGAACGAATTTATTATTTTTTTTAAAACATTTCATTTTTTAATTTTACCAAAAAATTTATGAAAGGTCATCGTAGGATGACCCTGGGTTTTCGGCATAATAAAATAATTATTCATCAGAAATATCAATAATATATTTTTTTATATTTTTATGATGTAAAATGAACGAATTTATTATTTATTTTTAAAAATTTCATATTTTAATTTTCCCGTAAAAATAATGAAAGGTCATCGTAGGATGACCCTGGGTTTTCGGCATAATAAATTAATTATTCATCAGTAATATCAATAATATATTTTTTTAATATTTTTATGATGTAAAATGAACGAATTTATTATTTTTTTTAAAACATTTCATTTTTTAATTTTACCAAAAAATTTATGAAAGGTCATCGTAGGATGACCCTAGGTTTTCGGCATAAAAAAATATATATACATCAGAAATATCAATAATATATTTTTTTAATATTTTTATGATGTAAAATGAACGAATTTATTATTTTTTTTAAAACATTTCATTTTTTAATTTTACCAAAAAAATTATGAAAGGTCATCGTAGGATGACCCTGGGTTTTCGGCATAATAAATTAATTATTCATCAGTAATATCAATAATATATTTTTTTAATATTTTTATGATGTAAAATGAACGAATTTATTATTTTTTTTAAAACATTTCATTTTTTAATTTTACCAAAACAATTATGAAAGGTCATCGTAGGATGACCCTAAATTTTCGACATAATATAATAATTTTTAGTAAGAAATATGAATAATATATTTTTTTAATATTTTTATGATGTAAAATGAACGAATTTATTATTATTTTTAAAACATTTCATTTTTTAATTTTACCAAAAAAATTATGAAAGGTCATCGTAGGATGACCCTATGTTTTCGGCATAAAAAAATAATTATTCATCAGAAATATCAATAATATATTTTTTTATATTTTTATGATGTAAAATGAACGAATTTATTATTTATTTTTAAAAATTTCATATTTTAATTTTCCCGTAAAAATTATGAAAGGTCATCGTGGGATGACCCTAGGTTTTGGGCATAAAAAAATAACTATTCATAAGAAATATCAATAATATATTTTTTTATATTTTTATGATGTAAAATGAACGAATTTATTATTTTTTTTAAAAAATTTCATTTTTTTATTTTACCAAAAAAATTATGAAAGGTCATCGTAGGATGACCCTAGATTTTCGGCATAAAAAAATAATTATTCATCAGAAATATCAATAATATATTTTTTTAGTATTTTTATGATGTAAAATGAACGAATTTATTATTTTTTTTAAAACATTTCATTTTTTAATTTTACCAAAAAAATTATGAAAGGTCATCGTAGGATGACCCTAGGTTTTCGGCATAATAAAATAATTATTCATCAGAAATATCAATAATATATTTTTTTAATATTTTTATGATGTAAAATGAACGAATTTATTATTTTTTTTAAAACATTTCATTTTTTAATTTTACCAAAAAAATTATGAAAGGTCATCGTAGGATGACCCTGGGTTTTCGGCATAATTAAATAATTATTCATCAGAAATATCAATAATATATTTTTTTAATATTTTTATGATGTAAAATGAACGAATTTATTATTTTTTTTAAAACATTTCATTTTTTAATTTTACCAAAACAATTATGAAAGGTCATCGTAGGATGACCCTAAATTTTCGGCATAAAATAATAATTTTTAGTAAGAAATATGAATAATATATTTTTTTAATATTTTTATGATGTAAAATGAACGAATTTATTATTATTTTTAAAACATTTCATTTTTTAATTTTACCAAAAAAATTATGAAAGGTCATCGTAGGATGACCCTATGTTTTCGGCATAAAAAAATAATTATTCATCAGAAATATCAATAATATATTTTTTAATATTTTTATGATGTAAAATGAACGAATTTATTATTTATTTTTAAAAATTTCATATTTTAATTTTCCCGTAAAAATTATGAAAGGTCATCGTAGGATGACCCTAGGTTTTCGGCATAATAAAATAATTATTCATCAGAAATATCAATAATATATTTTTTTAATATTTTTATGATGTAAAATGAACGAATTTATTATTTTTATTAAAACATTTCATTTTTTAATTTTACCAAAAAATTTATGAAAGGTCATCGTAGGATGACCCTAGGTTTTCGGCATAAAAAAATATATATACATCAGAAATATCAATAATATATTTTTTTAATATTTTTATGATGTAAAATGAACGAATTTATTATTTTTTTTAAAACATTTCATTTTTTAATTTTACCAAAAATATTATGAAAGGTCATCATAGGATGACCCTGGGTTTTCGGCATAATAAAATAATTATTCATCAGAAATATCAATAATATATTTTTTTAATATTTTTATGATGTAAAATGAACGAATTTATTATTTTTTTTAAAACATTTCATATTTTAATTTTCCCGTAAAAATAATGAAAGGTCATCGTAGGATGACCCTGGGTTTTCGGCATAATAAATTAATTATTCATCAGTAATATCAATAATATATTTTTTTAATATTTTTATGATGTAAAATGAACGAATTTATTATTTTTTTTAAAACATTTCATTTTTTAATTTTACCAAAACAATTATGAAAGGTCATCGTAGGATG
The DNA here is from genome assembly GCA_963082975.1 of Labia minor. Lineage (NCBI taxonomy): Eukaryota > Metazoa > Arthropoda > Insecta > Dermaptera > Spongiphoridae > Labia > Labia minor. Next base: position 66,939,375 of record OY720347.1, read on the forward strand.
ACCCTAAATTTTCGGCATAAAATAATAATTTTTAGTAAGAAATATGAATAATATATTTTTTTAATATTTTTATGATGTAAAATGAACGAATTTATTAATATTTTTAAAACATTTCATTTTTTAATTTTACCAAAAAAATTATGAAAGGTCATCGTAGGATGACCCTGGGATTTCGGCATAATAAAATAATTATTCATCAGAAATATCAATAATATATTTTTTTATATTTTTATGATGTAAAATGAACGAATTTATTATTTATTTTTAAAAATTTCATATTTTAATTTTCCCGTAAAAATTATGAAAGGTCATCGTGGGATGACCCTAGGTTTTGGGCATAAAAAAATAACTATTCATAAGAAATATCAATAATATATTTTTTTATATTTTTATGATGTAAAATGAACGAATTTATTATTTTTTTTAAAAAATTTCATTTTTTTATTTTACCAAAAAAATTATGAAAGGTCATCGTAGGATGACCCTAGATTTTCGGCATAAAAAAATAATTATTCATCAGAAATATCAATAATATATTTTTTTAGTATTTTTATGATGTAAAATGAACGAATTTATTATTTTTTTTAAAACATTTCATTTTTTAATTTTACCAAAAAAATTATGAAAGGTCATCGTAGGATGACCCTAGGTTTTCGGCATAATAAAATAATTATTCATCAGAAATATCAATAATATATTTTTTTAATATTTTTATGATGTAAAATGAACGAATTTATTATTTTTTTTAAAACATTTCATTTTTTAATTTTACCAAAAAAATTATGAAAGGTCATCGTAGGATGACCCTGGGTTTTCGGCATAATTAAATAATTATTCATCAGAAATATCAATAATATATTTTTTTAATATTTTTATGATGTAAAATGAACGAATTTATTATTTTTTTTAAAACATTTCATTTTTTAATTTTACCAAAACAATTATGAAAGGTCATCGTAGGATGACCCTAAATTTTCGGCATAAAATAATAATTTTTAGTAAGAAATATGAATAATATATTTTTTTAATATTTTTATGATGTAAAATGAACGAATTTATTATTATTTTTAAAACATTTCATTTTTTAATTTTACCAAAAAAATTATGAAAGGTCATCGTAGGATGACCCTATGTTTTCGGCATAAAAAAATAATTATTCATCAGAAATATCAATAATATATTTTTTAATATTTTTATGATGTAAAATGAACGAATTTATTATTTATTTTTAAAAATTTCATATTTTAATTTTCCCGTAAAAATTATGAAAGGTCATCGTAGGATGACCCTAGGTTTTCGGCATAATAAAATAATTATTCATCAGAAATATCAATAATATATTTTTTTAATATTTTTATGATGTAAAATGAACGAATTTATTATTTTTATTAAAACATTTCATTTTTTAATTTTACCAAAAAATTTATGAAAGGTCATCGTAGGATGACCCTAGGTTTTCGGCATAAAAAAATATATATACATCAGAAATATCAATAATATATTTTTTTAATATTTTTATGATGTAAAATGAACGAATTTATTATTTTTTTTAAAACATTTCATTTTTTAATTTTACCAAAAATATTATGAAAGGTCATCGTAGGATGACCCTGGGTTTTCGGCATAATAAAATAATTATTCATCAGAAATATCAATAATATATTTTTTTAATATTTTTATGATGTAAAATGAACGAATTTATTATTTTTTTTAAAACATTTCATATTTTAATTTTCCCGTAAAAATAATGAAAGGTCATCGTAGGATGACCCTGGGTTTTCGGCATAATAAATTAATTATTCATCAGTAATATCAATAATATATTTTTTTAATATTTTTATGATGTAAAATGAACGAATTTATTATTTTTTTTAAAACATTTCATTTTTTAATTTTACCAAAACAATTATGAAAGGTCATCGTAGGATGACCCTAAATTTTCGGCATAAAATAATAATTTTTAGTAAGAAATATGAATAATATATTTTTTTAATATTTTTATGATGTAAAATGAACGAATTTATTAATATTTTTAAAACATTTCATTTTTTAATTTTACCAAAAAAATTATGAAAGGTCATCGTAGGATGACCCTGGGATTTCGGCATAATAAAATAATTATTCATCAGAAATATCAATAATATATTTTTTTATATTTTTATGATGTAAAATGAACGAATTTATTATTTATTTTTAAAAATTTCATATTTTAATTTTCCCGTAAAAATTATGAAAGGTCATCGTGGGATGACCCTAGGTTTTGGGCATAAAAAAATTTATATACATCAGAAATATCAATAATATATTTTTTTAATATTTTTATGATGTAAAATGAACGAATTTATTATTTTTTTTAAAACATTTCATTTTTTAATTTTACCAAAAAAATTATGAAAGGTCATCGTAGGATGACCCTAAATTTTCGGCATAAAATAATAATTTTTAGTAAGAAATATGAATAATATATTTTTTTAATATTTTTATGATGTAAAATGAACGAATTTATTATTATTTTTAAAACATTTCATTTTTAAATTTTACCAAAAAAATTATGAAAGGTCATCGTAGGATGACCCTAGGTTTTCGGCATAAAAAAATAATTATTCATCAGAAATATCAATAATATATTTTTTTATATTTTTATGATGTAAAATGAACGAATTTATTATTTATTTTTAAAAATTTCATATTTTAATTTTCCCGTAAAAATTATGAAAGGTCATCGTGGGATGACCCTAGGTTTTGGGCATAAAAAAATAACTATTCATAAGAAATATCAATAATATATTTTTTTATATTTTTATGATGTAAAATGAACGAATTTATTATTTTTTTTAAAAAATTTCATTTTTTTATTTTACCAAAAAAATTATGAAAGGTCATCGTAGGATGACCCTAGATTTTCGGCATAAAAAAATAATTATTCATCAGAAATATCAATAATATATTTTTTTAATATTTTTATGATGTAAAATGAACGAATTTATTATTTATTTTTAAAAATTTCATATTTTAATTTTCCCGTAAAAATTATGAAAGGTCATCGTAGGATGACCCTAGGTTTTCGGCATAATAAAATAATTATTCATCAGAAATATCAATAATATATTTTTTTAATATTTTTATGATGTTAAATGAACGAATTTATTATTTTTTTTAAAACATTTCATTTTTTAATTTTACCAAAAAAATTATGAAAGGTCATCGTAGGATGACCCTGGGTTTTCGGCATAATAAAATAATTATTCATCAGAAATATCAATAATATATTTTTTTAATATTTTTATGATGTAAAATGAACAAATTTATTATTTTTTTTAAAACATTTCATTTTTTAATTTTACCAAAAAAATTATGAAAGGTCATCGTAGGATGACCCTAAATTTTCGGCATAAAAAAATAATTTTTAGTAAGAAATATGAATAATATATTTTTTTAATATTCTTATGATGTAAAATGAACGAATTTATTATTATTTTTAAAACATTTCATTTTTTAATTTTACCGAAAAAATTATTAAAGGTCATCGTAGGATGACCCTAGGTTTTCGGCATAATAAAATAATTATTCATCAGAAATATCAATAATATATTTTTTTAATATTTTTATGATGTAAAATGAACGAATTTATTATTTATTTTTAAAAATTTCATATTTTAATTTTCCCGTAAAAATTATGAAAGGTCATCGTAGGATGACCCTAGGTTTTCGGCATAATAAAATAATTATTCATCAGAAATATCAATAATATATTTTTTTAATATTTTTATGATGTAAAATGAACGAATTTATTATTTTTTTTAAAACATTTCATTTTTTAATTTTACCAAAAAATTTATGAAAGGTCATCGTAGGATGACCCTAGGTTTTCGGCATAAAAAAATATATATACATCAGAAATATCAATAATATATTTTTTTAATATTTTTATGATGTAAAATGAACGAATTTATTATTTTTTTTAAAACATTTCATTTTTTAATTTTACCAAAAAAATTATGAAAGGTCATCGTAGGATGACCCTGGGTTTTCGGCATAATAAAATAATTATTCATCAGAAATATCAATAATATATTTTTTTAATATTTTTATGATGTAAAATGAACGAATTTATTATTTTTTTTAAAACATTTCATTTTTTAATTTTCCTGTAAAAATAATGAAAGGTCATCGTAGGATGACCCTAAATTTTCGGCATAAAATAATAATTTTTAGTAAGAAATATGAATAATATATTTTTTTAATATTTTTATGATGTAAAATGAACGAATTTATTATTTTTTTTAAAACATTTCATTTTTTAATTTTACCAAAAAATTTATGAAAAGTCATCGTAGGATGACCCTAGGTTTTCGGCATAAAAAAATATATATACATCAGAAATATCAATAATATATTTTTTTAATATTTTTATGATGTAAAATGAACGAATTTATTATTTTTTTTAAAACATTTCATTTTTTAATTTGACCAAAAAAATTATGAAAGGTCATCGTAGGATGACCCTAAATTTTCGGCATAAAATAATAATTTATAGTAAGAAATATGAATAATATATTTTTTTAATATTTTTATGATGTAAAATGAACGAATTTATTATTATTTTTAAAACATTTCATTTTTAAATTTTACCAAAAAAATATGAAAGGTCATCGTAGGATGACCCTAGGTTTTCGGCATAAAAAAATAATTATTCATCAGAAATATCAATAATATATTTTTTTATATTTTTATGATGTAAAATGAACGAATTTATTATTTATTTTTAAAAATTTCATATTTTAATTTTCCCGTAAAAATTATGAAAGGTCATCGTGGGATGACCCTAGGTTTTGGGCATAATAAAATAATTATTCATCAGAAATATCAATAATATATTTTTTTAATATTTTTATGATGTTAAATGAACGAATTTCAATTCAATTCAATTCAATTTCTCAATGTCCATCTAAGTCGACTCATATGTTAGCCCTAAAAGTCACTGATGATAAAAATGATTGGATTTTAGATTCTGGCTGTACAAATCACATGATAAATAATAAAGAATTACTGGAAAATATAAGACATCCAAAACTAAATTGTTTAACACTAGCCGATAACAGTAAAATAAATATTGATTGTATTGGTGATATGATTATTAACATAAATAATAGACAAATTGAATTAACAGATGTACTATATGTTCCCAAATTAAAAACGAATTTATTATCTGTCGGGTCATTTACTGATAAGAATTTTGAAGTTTTATTTAAAAATCATAATGCATTTATAACGAATAATGACGAACTAATGTTTACAGCTAAGAAAAAGGTGAACGGATTATATTATTTAAATGAAAATATTAAAAATAAAGATAAAAATGATTTTTCATATTATTTAAATAAAAATAAATTATCAAAATTAGACATATGGCATAAAAGATACGGACATTTAAATGAAAGAGATTTAAAACTAATAACCAAATCAGATCAAGTTTTCGGTTTAGACCAAAGTATATTAAATGAAAATTTAAATAATTGTGAAATATGCATTAAAGGAAAATTATCTCAAACACCTTTTAAAAATTCAAATTCACAGAAAAATTTAGAAATATTGGAAATAATCCATACAGATATTTGTGGACCATTTAGAACCACGTCTATCGGTGGAAATAAATATTTCATTACTTTTATAGACGAAGCAAGCAGATATTGCGAAGTTAAATTTCTAAAATACAAAAGTCAAGCTTTTGAAGCATTTATTGAATATAAAAATTATATTGAAAACATGACAGATAAAAGGATTAAATATTTGCAATCAGATAATGGAAAAGAATACATTAATAATAGATTTAATAATTTTTTAAAAAAATCAGGAATTAAGCGAAGATTAACAGTTCCTTATACGCCCCAACAAAATGGATTATCTGAACGTATGAACAAGACTCTATTGGAGATGACGAGATGTATGTTAATACAAGCAAATCTAGAACATTCCTTTTGGGCAGAAGCAGTAATAACTGCATGTTATTTGAGGAACAGAAGCCCAACATCATCTTTAAAGGGACAAATATTATATAAAAATATATATTTTTTTAATATTTTTATGATGTAAAATGAACGAATTTATTATTTTTTTTAAAACATTTCATTTTTTAATTTTACCAAAAAAATTATGAAAGGTCATCGTAGGATGACCCTAAATTTTCGGCATAAAATAATAATTTTTAGTAAGAAATATGAATAATATATTTTTTTAATATTTTTATGATGTAAAATGAACGAATTTATTATTTATTTTTAAAAATTTCATATTTTAATTTTCCCGTAAAAATAATGAAAGGTCATCGTAGGATGACCCTGGGTTTTCGGCATAATAAATTAATTATTCATCAGTAATATCAATAATATATTTTTTTAATATTTTTATGATGTAAAATGAACGAATTTATTATTTTTTTTAAAACATTTCATTTTTTAATTTTACCAAAACAATTATGAAAGGTCATCGTAGGATGACCCTAAATTTTCGGCATAAAATAATAATTTTTATTAAGAAATATGAATAATATATTTTTTTAATATTTTTATGATGTAAAATGAACGAATTTATTATTTTTTTTAAAACATTTCATTTTTTAATTTTACCAAAAAATTTATGAAAGGTCATCGTAGGATGACCCTAGGTTTTCGGCATAAAAAAATATATATACATCAGAAATATCAATAATATATTTTTTTAATATTTTTATGATGTAAAATGAACGAATTTATTATTTTTTTTAAAACATTTCATTTTTTAATTTTACCAAAAAAATTATGAAAGGTCATCGTAGGATGACCCTAAATTTTCGGCATAAAATAATAATTTTTAGTAAGAAATATGAATAATATATTTTTTTAATATTTTTATGATGTAAAATGAACGAATTTATTATTATTTTTAAAACATTTCATTTTTAAATTTTACCAAAAAAATTATGAAAGGTCATTGTAGGATGACCCTAGGTTTTCGGCATAAAAAAATAATTATTCATCAGAAATATCAATAATATATTTTTTTATATTTTTATGATGTAAAATGAACGAATTTATTATTTATTTTTAAAAATTTCATATTTTAATTTTCCCGTAAAAATTATGAAAGGTCATCGTGGGATGACCCTAGGTTTTGGGCATAAAAAAATAACTATTCATAAGAAATATCAATAATATATTTTTTTATATTTTTATGATGTAAAATGAACGAATTTATTATTTTTTTTAAAAAATTTCATTTTTTTATTTTACCAAAAAAATTATGAAAGGTCATCGTAGGATGACCCTAGATTTTCGGCATAAAAAAATAATTATTCATCAGAAATATCAATAATATATTTTTTTAATATTTTTATGATGTAAAATGAACGAATTTATTATTTATTTTTAAAAATTTCATATTTTAATTTTCCCGTAAAAATTATGAAAGGTCATCGTAGGATGACCCTAGGTTTTCGGCATAATAAAATAATTATTCATCAGAAATATCAATAATATATTTTTTTAATATTTTTATGATGTTAAATGAACGAATTTATTATTTTTTTTAAAACATTTCATTTTTTAATTTTACCAAAAAAATTATGAAAGGTCATCGTAGGATGACCCTGGATTTCGGCATAATAAAATAATTATTCATCAGAAATATCAATAATATATTTTTTTAATATTTTTATGATGTAAAATGAACAAATTTATTATTTTTTTTAAAACATTTCATTTTTTAATTTTACCAAAAAAATTATGAAAGGTCATCGTAGGATGACCCTAAATTTTCGGCATAAAAAAATAATTTTTAGTAAGAAATATGAATAATATATTTTTTTAATATTTTTATGATGTAAAATGAACGAATTTATTATTATTTTTAAAACATTTCATTTTTTAATTTTACCGAAAAAATTATGAAAGTTCATCGTAGGATGACCCTAGGTTTTCGGCATAAAAAAATAATTATTCATCAGAAATATCAATAATATATTTTTTTAATATTTTTATGATGTAAAATGAACGAATTTATTATTTATTTTTAAAAATTTCATATTTTAATTTTCCCGTAAAAATTATGAAAGGTCTTCGTAGGATGACCCTAGGTTTTCGGCATAATAAAATAATTATTCATCAGAAATATCAATAATATATTTTTTTATATTTTTATGATGTAAAATGAACGAATTTATTATTTTTAGGATGACCCTAGGTTTTCGGCATAAAAAAATATATATACATCAGAAATATCAATAATATATTTTTTTAATATTTTTATGATGTAAAATGAACGAATTTATTATTTTTTTTAAAACATTTCATTTTTTAATTTTACCAAAAAATTTATGAAAGGTCATCGTAGGATGACCCTGGGTTTTCGGCATAATAAAATAATTATTCATCTGAAATATCAATAATATATTTTTTTATATTTTTATGATGTAAAATGAACGAATTTATTATTTATTTTTAAAAATTTCATATTTTAATTTTCCCGTAAAAATAATGAAAGGTCATCGTAGGATGACCCTGGGTTTTCGGCATAATAAATTAATTATTCATCAGTAATATCAATAATATATTTTTTTAATATTTTTATGATGTAAAATGAACGAATTTATTATTTTTTTTAAAACATTTCATTTTTTAATTTTACCAAAACAATTATGAAAGGTCATCGTAGGATGACCCTAAATTTTCGGCATAAAATAATAATTTTTAGTAAGAAATATGAATAATATATTTTTTTAATATTTTTATGATGTAAAATGAACGAATTTATTATTATTTTTAAAACATTTCATTTTTTAATTTTACCAAAAAAATTATGAAAGGTCATCGTAGGATGACCCTAGGTTTTCGGCATAAAAAAATATATATACATCAGAAATATCAATAATATATTTTTTTAATATTTTTATGATGTAAAATGAACGAATTTATTATTTTTTTTAAAACATTTCATTTTTTAATTTTACCAAAAAATTTATGAAAGGTCATCGTAGGATGACCCTGGGTTTTCGGCATAATAAAATAATTATTCATCAGAAATATCAATAATATATTTTTTTATATTTTTATGATGTAAAATGAACGAATTTATTATTTATTTTTAAAAATTTCATATTTTAATTTTCCCGTAAAAATAATGAAAGGTCATCGTAGGATGACCCTGGGTTTTCGGCATAATAAATTAATTATTCATCAGTAATATCAATAATATATTTTTTTAATATTTTTATGATGTAAAATGAACGAATTTATTATTTTTTTTAAAACATTTCATTTTTTAATTTTACCAAAACAATTATGAAAGGTCATCGTAGGATGACCCTAAATTTTCGGCATAAAATAATAATTTTTAGTAAGAAATATGAATAATATATTTTTTTAATATTTTTATGATGTAAAATGAACGAATTTATTATTATTTTTAAAACATTTCATTTTTTAATTTTACCAAAAAAATTATGAAAGGTCATCGTAGGATGACCCTATGTTTTCGGCATAAAAAAATAATTATTCATCAGAAATATCAATAATATATTTTTTTATATTTTTATGATGTAAAATGAACGAATTTATTATTTATTTTTAAAAATTTCATATTTTAATTTTCCCGTAAAAATTATGAAAGGTCATCGTGGGATGACCCTAGGTTTTGGGCATAAAAAAATAATTATTCATCAGAAATATCAATAATATATTTTTTTAATATTTTTATGATGTAAAATGAACGAATTTATTATTTATTTTTAAAAATTTCATATTTTAATTTTCCCGTAAAAATTATGAAAGGTCATCGTAGGATGACCCTAGGTTTTCGGCATAATAAAATAATTATTCATCAGAAATATCAATAATATATTTTTTTAATATTTTTATGATGTAAAATGAACGAATTTATTATTTTTATTAAAACATTTCATTTTTTAATTTTACCAAAAAATTTATGAAAGGTCATCGTAGGATGACCCTAGGTTTTCGGCATAAAAAAATATATATACATCAGAAATATCAATAATATATTTTTTTAATATTTTTATGATGTAAAATGAACGAATTTATTATTTTTTTTAAAACATTTCATATTTTAATTTTCCCGTAAAAATAATGAAAGGTCATCGTAGGATGACCCTGGGTTTTCGGCATAATAAATTAATTATTCATCAGTAATATCAATAATATATTTTTTTAATATTTTTATGATGTAAAATGAACGAATTTATTATTTTTTTTAAAACATTTCATTTTTTAATTTTACCAAAACAATTATGAAAGGTCATCGTAGGATGACCCTAAATTTTCGGCATAAAATAATAATTTTTAGTAAGAAATATGAATAATATATTTTTTTAATATTTTTATGATGTAAAATGAACGAATTTATTATTATTTTTAAAACATTTCATTTTTTAATTTTACCAAAAAAATTATGAAAGGTCATCGTAGGATGACCCTATGTTTTCGGCATAAAAAAATAATTATTCATCAGAAATATCAATAATATATTTTTTTATATTTTTATGATGTAAAATGAACGAATTTATTATTTATTTTTAAAAATTTCATATTTTAATTTTCCCGTAAAAATTATGAAAGGTCATCGTGGGATGACCCTAGGTTTTGGGCATAAAAAAATAACTATTCATAAGAAATATCAATAATATATTTTTTTATATTTTTATGATGTAAAATGAACGAATTTATTATTTTTTTTAAAAAATTTCATTTTTTTATTTTACCAAAAAAATTATGAAAGGTCATCGTAGGATGACCCTAGATTTTCGGCATAAAAAAATAATTATTCATCAGAAATATCAATAATATATTTTTTTAATATTTTTATGATGTAAAATGAACGAATTTATTATTTTTTTTAAAACATTTCATTTTTTAATTTTACCAAAAAAATTATGAAAGGTCATCGTAGGATGACCCTAGGTTTTCGGCATAATAAAATAATTATTCATCAGAAATATCAATAATATATTTTTTTAATATTTTTATGATGTAAAATGAACGAATTTATTATTATTTTTAAAACATTTCATTTTTTAATTTTACCAAAAAAATTATGAAAGGTCATCGTAGGATGACCCTAAATTTTCGGCATAAAAAATAATTTTTAGTAAGAAATATGAATAATATATTTTTTTAATATTTTTATGATGTAAAATGAACGAATTTATTATTTATTTTTAAAAATTTCATATTTTAATTTTCCCGTAAAAATTATGAAAGGTCATCGTAGGATGACCCTAGGTTTTCGGCATAATAAAATAATTATTCATCAGAAATATCAATAATATATTTTTTTAATATTTTTATGATGTAAAATGAACGAATTTATTATTTTTTTTAAAACATTTCATTTTTTAATTTTACCAAAAAATTTATGAAAGGTCATCGTAGGATGACCCTAGGTTTTCGGCATAAAAAAATATATATACATCAGAAATATCAATAATATAATTTTTTAATATTTTTATGATGTAAAATGAACGATTTTATTATTTTTTTTAAAACATTTCATTTTTTAATTTTCCCGTAAAAATAATGAAAGGTCATCGTAGGATGACCCTAAATTTTCGGCATAAAATAATAATTTTTAGTAAGAAATATGAATAATATATTTTTTTAATATTTTTATGATGTAAAATGAACGAATTTATTATTTTTTTTAAAACATTTCATTTTTTAATTTGACCAAAAAAATTATGAAAGGTCATCGTAGGATGACCCTAGATTTTCGGCATAAAAAAATAATTATTCATCAGAAATATCAATAATATATTTTTTTAATATTTTTATGATGTAAAATGAACGAATTTATTATTTATTTTTAAAAATTTCATATTTTAATTTTCCCGTAAAAATTATGAAAGGTCATCGTAGGATGACCCTAGGTTTTCGGCATAATAAAATAATTATTCATCAGAAATATCAATAATATATTTTTTTAATATTTTTATGATGTTAAATGAACGAATTTATTATTTTTTTTAAAACATTTCATTTTTTAATTTTACCAAAAAAATTATGAAAGGTCATCGTAGGATGACCCTAAATTTTCGGCATAAAAAAATAATTTTTAGTAAGAAATATGAATAATATATTTTTTTAATATTTTTATGATGTAAAATGAACGAATTTATTATTATTTTTAAAACATTTCATTTTTTAATTTTACCGAAAAAATTATGAAAGTTCATCGTAGGATGACCCTAGGTTTTCGGCATAAAAAAATAATTATTCATCAGAAATATCAATAATATATTTTTTTAATATTTTTATGATGTAAAATGAACGAATTTATTATTTATTTTTAAAAATTTCATATTTTAATTTTCCCGTAAAAATTATGAAAGGTCATCGTAGGATGACCCTAGGTTTTCGGCATAATAAAATAATTATTCATCAGAAATATCAATAATATATTTTTTTAATATTTTTATGATGTAAAATGAACGAATTTATTATTATTTTTAAAACATTTCATTTTTTAATTTTACCAAAAAAATTATGAAAGGTCATCGTAGGATGACCCTAGGTTTTCGGCATAAAAAAATATATATACATCAGAAATATCAATAATATATTTTTTTAATATTTTTATGATGTAAAATGAACGAATTTATTATTTTTTTTAAAACATTTCATTTTTTAATTTTACCAAAAAATTTATGAAAGGTCATCGTAGGATGACCCTGGGTTTTCGGCATAATAAAATAATTATTCATCAGAAATATCAATAATATATTTTTTTATATTTTTATGATGTAAAATGAACGAATTTATTATTTATTTTTAAAAATTTCATATTTTAATTTTCCCGTAAAAATAATGAAAGGTCATCGTAGGATGACCCTGGGTTTTCGGCATAATAAATTAATTATTCATCAGTAATATCAATAATATATTTTTTTAATATTTTTATGATGTAAAATGAACGAATTTATTATTTTTTTTAAAACATTTCATTTTTTAATTTTACCAAAACAATTATGAAAGGTCATCGTAGGATGACCCTAAATTTTCGGCATAAAATAATAATTTTTAGTAAGAAATATGAATAATATATTTTTTTAATATTTTTATGATGTAAAATGAACGAATTTATTATTATTTTTAAAACATTTCATTTTTTAATTTTACCAAAAAAATTATGAAAGGTCATCGTAGGATGACCCTATGTTTTCGGCATAAAAAAATAATTATTCATCAGAAATATCAATAATATATTTTTTTATATTTTTATGATGTAAAATGAACGAATTTATTATTTATTTTTAAAAATTTCATATTTTAATTTTCCCGTAAAAATTATGAAAGGTCATCGTGGGATGACCCTAGGTTTTGGGCATAAAAAAATAATTATTCATCAGAAATATTAATAATATATTTTTTTAATATTTTTATGATGTAAAATGAACGAATTTATTATTTATTTTTAAAAATTTCATATTTTAATTTTCCCGTAAAAATTATGAAAGGTCATCGTAGGATGACCCTAGGTTTTCGGCATAATAAAATAATTATTCATCAGAAATATCAATAATATATTTTTTTAATATTTTTATGATGTAAAATGAACGAATTTATTATTTTTATTAAAACATTTCATTTTTTAATTTTACCAAAAAATTTATGAAAGGTCATCGTAGGATGACCCTAGGTTTTCGGCATAAAAAAATATATATACATCAGAAATATCAATAATATATTTTTTTAATATTTTTATGATGTAAAATGAACGAATTTATTATTTTTTTTAAAACATTTCATATTTTAATTTTCCCGTAAAAATAATGAAAGGTCATCGTAGGATGACCCTGGGTTTTCGGCATAATAAATTAATTATTCATCAGTAATATCAATAATATATTTTTTTAATATTTTTATGATGTAAAATGAACGAATTTATTATTTTTTTTAAAACATTTCATTTTTTAATTTTACCAAAACAATTATGAAAGGTCATCGTAGGATGACCCTGGGTTTTCGGCATAATTAAATAATTATTCATCAGAAATATCAATAATATATTTTTTTAATATTTTTATGATGTAAAATGAACGAATTTATTATTATTTTTAAAACATTTCATTTTTTAATTTTACCAAAAAAATTATGAAAGGTCATCGTAGGATGACCCTAAATTTTCGGCATAAAAAATAATTTTTAGTAAGAAATATGAATAATATATTTTTTTAATATTTTTATGATGTAAAATGAACGAATTTATTATTATTTTTAAAACATTTCATTTTTTAATTTTACCGAAAAAATTATGAAAGGTCATCGTAGGATGACCCTAGGTTTTCGTCTTAAAAAAATAATTATTCATCAGAAATATCAATAATATATTTTTTTAATATTTTTATGATGTAAAATGAACGAATTTATTATTTTTTTTAAAACATTTCATTTTTTAATTTTACCAAAACAATTATGAAAGGTCATCGTAGGATGACCCTAAATTTTCGGCATAAAATAATAATTTTTAGTAAGAAATATGAATAATATATTTTTTTAATATTTTTATGATGTAAAATGAACGAATTTATTATTATTTTTAAAACATTTCATTTTTTAATTTTACCAAAAAAATTATGAAAGGTCATCGTAGGATGACCCTATGTTTTCGGCATAAAAAAATAATTATTCATCAGAAATATCAATAATATATTTTTTTATATTTTTATGATGTAAAATGAACGAATTTATTATTTATTTTTAAAAATTTCATATTTTAATTTTCCCGTAAAAATTATGAAAGGTCATCGTGGGATGACCCTAGGTTTTGGGCATAAAAAAATAATTATTCATCAGAAATATCAATAATATATTTTTTTAATATTTTTATGATGTAAAATGAACGAATTTATTATTTATTTTTAAAAATTTCATATTTTAATTTTCCCGTAAAAATTATGAAAGGTCATCGTAGGATGACCCTAGGTTTTCGGCATAATAAAATAATTATTCATCAGAAATATCAATAATATATTTTTTTAATATTTTTATGATGTAAAATGAACGAATTTATTATTTTTATTAAAACATTTCATTTTTTAATTTTACCAAAAAATTTATGAAAGGTCATCGTAGGATGACCCTAGGTTTTCGGCATAAAAAAATATTTATACATCAGAAATATCAATAATATATTTTTTTAATATTTTTATGATGTAAAATGAACGAATTTATTATTTTTTTTAAAACATTTCATTTTTTAATTTTACCAAAAATATTATGAAAGGTCATCGTAGGATGACCCTGGGTTTTCGGCATAATAAAATAATTATTCATCAGAAATATCAATAATATATTTTTTTAATATTTTTATGATGTAAAATGAACGAATTTATTATTTTTTTTAAAACATTTCATATTTTAATTTTCCCGTAAAAATAATGAAAGGTCATCGTAGGATGACCCTGGGTTTTCGGCATAATAAATTAATTATTCATCAGTAATATCAATAATATATTTTTTTAATATTTTTATGATGTAAAATGAACGAATTTATTATTTTTTTTAAAACATTTCATTTTTTAATTTTACCAAAACAATTATGAAAGGTCATCGTAGGATGACCCTAAATTTTCGGCATAAAATAATAATTTTTAGTAAGAAATATGAATAATATATTTTTTTAATATTTTTATGATGTAAAATGAACGAATTTATTATTATTTTTAAAACATTTCATTTTTTAATTTTACCGAAAAAATTATGAAAGGTCATCGTAGGATGACCCTAGGTTTTCGGCATAAAAAAATAATTATTCATCAGAAATATCAATAATATATTTTTTTAATATTTTTATGATGTAAAATGAACGAATTTATTATTTATTTTTAAAAATTTCATATTTTAATTTTCCCGTAAAAATTATGAAAGGTCATCGTAAGATGACCCTAGGTTTTCGGCATAATAAAATAATTATTCATCAGAAATATCAATAATATATTTTTTTAATATTTTTATGATGTAAAATGAACGAATTTATTATTTTTTTTAAAACATTTCATTTTTTAATTTTACCAAAAAATTTATGAAAGGTCATCGTAGGATGACCCTAGGTTTTCGGCATAAAAAAATATATATACATCAGAAATATCAATAATATATTTTTTTAATATTTTTATGATGTAAAATGAACGAATTTATTATTTTTTTTAAAACATTTCATTTTTTAATTTTACCAAAAAAATTATGAAAGGTCATCGTAGGATGACCCTGGGTTTTCGGCATAATAAAATAATTATTCATCAGAAATATCAATAATATATTTTTTTAATATTTTTATGATGTAAAATGAACGAATTTATTATTTTTTTTAAAACATTTCATTTTTTAATTTTACCAAAAAAATTATGAAAGGTCATTGTTGGATGACCCTAAATTTTCGGCATAAAATAATAATTTTTAGTAAGAAATATGAATAATATATTTTTTTAATATTTTTATGATGTAAAATGAACGAATTTATTATTATTTTTAAAACATTTCATTTTTTAATTTTACCAAAAAAATTATGAAAGGTCATCGTAGGATGACCCTAGGTTTTCGGCATAAAAAAATATATATACATCAGAAATATCAATAATATATTTTATTAATATTTTTATGATGTAAAATGAACGAATTTATTATTTTTTTTAAAACATTTCATTTTTTAATTTTACCAAAAAAATTATGAAAGGTCATCGTAGGATGACCCTGGGTTTTCGGCATAATAAAATAATTATTCATCAGAAATATCAATAATATATTTTTTTATATTTTTATGATGTAAAATGAACGAATTTATTATTTATTTTTAAAAATTTCATATTTTAATTTTCCCGTAAAAATAATGAAAGGTCATCGTAGGATGACCCTGGGTTTTCGGCATAATAAATTAATTATTCTTCAGTAATATCAATAATATATTTTTTTAATATTTTTATGATGTAAAATGAACGAATTTATTATTTTTTTTAAAACATTTCATTTTTTAATTTTACCAAAACAATTATGAAAGGTCATCGTAGGATGACCCTAAATTTTCGGCATAAAATAATAATTTTTAGTAAGAAATATGAATAATATATTTTTTTAATATTTTTATGATGTAAAATGAACGAATTTATTATTATTTTTAAAACATTTCATTTTTTAATTTTACCAAAAAAATTATGAAAGGTCATCGTAGGATGACCCTAAATTTTCGGCATAAAAAATAATTTTTAGTAAGAAATATGAATAATATATTTTTTTAATATTTTTATGATGTAAAATGAACGAATTTATTATTATTTTTAAAACATTTCATTTTTTAATTTTACCGAAAAAATTATGAAAGGTCATCGTAGGATGACCCTAGGTTTTCGTCTTAAAAAAATAATTATTCATCAGAAATATCAATAATATATTTTTTTAATATTTTTATAATGTAAAATGAACGAATTTATTATTATTTTTAAAACATTTCATTTTTTAATTTTACCGAAAAAATTATGAAAGGTCATCGTAGGATGACCCTAGGTTTTCGGCATAAAAAAATAATTATTCATCAGAAATATCAATAATATATTTTTTTAATATTTTTATGATGTAAAATGAACGAATTTATTATTTATTTTTAAAAATTTCATATTTTAATTTTCCCGTAAAAATTATGAAAGGTTATCGTAAGATGACCCTAGGTTTTCGGCATAATAAAATAATTATTCATCAGAAATATCAATAATATATTTTTTTAATATTTTTATGATGTAAAATGAACGAATTTATTATTTTTTTTAAAACATTTCATTTTTTAATTTTACCAAAAAATTTATGAAAGGTCATCGTAGGATGACCCTAGCTTTTCGGCATAAAAAAATATATATACATCAGAAATATCAATAATATATTTTTTTAATATTTTTATGATGTAAAATGAACGAATTTATTATTTTTTTTAAAACATTTCATTTTTTAATTTTACCAAAAAAATTATGAAAGGTCATCGTAGGATGACCCTGGGTTTTCGGCATAATAAAATAATTATTCATCAGAAATATCAATAATATATTTTTTTAATATTTTTATGATGTAAAATGAACGAATTTATTATTTTTTTTAAAACATTTCATTTTTTAATTTTACCAAAAAAATTATGAAAGGTCATCGTAGGATGACCCTGGGTTTTCGGCATAATAAAATAATTATTCATCAGAAATATCAATAATATATTTTTTTATATTTTTATGATGTAAAATGAAGGAATTTATTATTTATTTTTAAAAATTTCATATTTTAATTTTCCCGTAAAAATAATGAAAGGTCATCGTAGGATGACCCTGGGTTTTCGGCATAATAAATTAATTATTCTTCAGTAATATCAATAATATATTTTTTTAATATTTTTATGATGTAAAATGAACGAATTTATTATTTTTTTTAAAACATTTCATTTTTTAATTTTACCAAAACAATTATGAAAGGTCATCGTAGGATGACCCTAAATTTTCGGCATAAAATAATAATTTTTAGTAAGAAATATGAATAATATATTTTTTTAATATTTTTATGATGTAAAATGAACGAATTTATTATTATTTTTAAAACATTTCATTTTTTAATTTTACCAAAAAAATTATGAAAGGTCATCGTAGGATGACCCTATGTTTTCGGCATAAAAAAATAATTATTCATCAGAAATATCAATAATATATTTTTTTAATATTTTTATGATGTAAAATGAACGAATTTATTATTTATTTTTAAAAATTTCATATTTTAATTTTCCCGTAAAAATTATGAAAGGTCATCGTGGGATGACCCTAGGTTTTGGGCATAAAAAAATAACTATTCATAAGAAATATCAATAATATATTTTTTTATATTTTTATGATGTAAAATGAACGAATTTATTATTTTTTTTAAAAAATTTCATTTTTTTATTTTACCAAAAAAATTATGAAAGGTCATCGTAGGATGACCCTAGATTTTCGGCATAAAAAAATAATTATTCATCAGAAATATCAATAATATATTTTTTTAATATTTTTATGATGTAAAATGAACGAATTTATTATTTTTTTTAAAACATTTCATTTTTTAATTTTACCAAAAAAATTATGAAAGGTCATCGTAGGATGACCCTAAATTTTCGGCATAAAATAATAATTTTTAGTAAGAAATATCAATAATATATTTTTTTAATATTTTTATGATGTAAAATGAACGAATTTATTATTTTTTTTAAAACATTTCATTTTTTAATTTTACCAAAAAAATTATGAAAGGTCATCGTTGGATGACCCTAAATTTTCGGCATAAAATAATAATTTTTAGTAAGAAATATGAATAATATATTTTTTTAATATTTTTATGATGTAAAATGAACGAATTTATTATTTATTTTTAAAAATTTAATATTTTAATTTTCCCGTAAAAATTATGAAAGGTTATCGTAGGATGACCCTAGGTTTTCGGCATAATAAAATAATTATTCATCAGAAATATCAATAATATATTTTTTTAATATTTTTATGATGTAAAATGAACGAATTTATTATTTTTTTTAAAACATTTCATTTTTTAATTTTACCAAAAAAATTATGAAAGGTCATCGTAGGATGACCCTGGGTTTTCGGCATAATTAAATAATTATTCATCAGAAATATCAATAATATATTTTTTTAATATTTTTATGATGTAAAATGAACGAATTTATTATTTTTTTTAAAACATTTCATTTTTTAATTTTACCAAAAAAATTATGAAAGGTCATCGTAGGATGACCCTAAATTTTCGGCATAAAAAAATAATTTTTAGTAAGAAATATGAATAATATATTTTTTTAATATTTTTATGATGTAAAATGAACGAATTTATTATTATTTTTAAAACATTTCATTTTTTAATTTTACCGAAAAAATTATGAAAGGTCATCGTAGGATGACCCTAGGTTTTCGGCATAAAAAAATAATTATTCATCAGAAATATCAATAATATATTTTTTTAATATTTTTATGATGTAAAATGAACGAATTTATTATTTTTTTTAAAACATTTCATTTTTTAATTTTACCAAAAAAATTATGAAAGGTCATCGTAGGATGACCCTAGGTTTTGGGCATAAAAAAATAACTATTCATAAGAAATATCAATAATATATTTTTTTATATTTTTATGATGTAAAATGAACGAATTTATTATTTTTTTTAAAAAATTTCATTTTTTTATTTTACCAAAAAAATTATGAAAGGTCATCGTAGGATGACCCTAGATTTTCGGCATAAAAAAATAATTATTCATCAGAAATATCAATAATATATTTTTTTAATATTTTTATGATGTAAAATGAACGAATTTATTATTTATTTTTAAAAATTTAATATTTTAATTTTCCCGTAAAAATTATGAAAGGTTATCGTAGGATGACCCTAGGTTTTCGGCATAATAAAATAATTATTCATCAGAAATATCAATAATATATTTTTTTTAATATTTTTATGATGTAATATGAACGAATTTATTATTTTTTTTAAAACATTTCATTTTTTAATTTTACCAAAAAATTTATGAAAGGTCATCGTAGGATGACCCTAGGTTTTCGGCATAAAAAAATATATATACATCAGAAATATCAATAATATATTTTTTTAATATTTTTATGATGTAAAATGAACGAATTTATTATTTTTTTTAAAACATTTCATTTTTTAATTTTACCAAAAAAATTATTAAAGGTCATCGTAGGATGACCCTGGGTTTTCGGCATAATAAAATAATTATTCATCAGAAATATCAATAATATATTTTTTTAATATTTTTATGATGTAAAATGAACGAATTTATTATTTTTTTTAAAACATTTCATTTTTTAATTTTACCAAAAAAATTATGAAAGGTCATCGTAGGATGACCCTAAATTTTCGGCATAAAATAATAATTTTTAGTAAAAAATATGAATAATATATTTTTTTTAATATTTTTATGATGTAAAATGAACGAATTTATTATTATTTTTAAAACATTTCATTTTTTAATTTTACCAAAAAAATTATGAAAGGTCATCGTAGGATGACCCTAGGTTTTCGGCATAAAAAAATATATATACATCAGAAATATCAATAATATATTTTTTTAATATTTTTATGATGTAAAATGAACGAATTTATTATTTTTTTTAAAACATTTCATTTTTTAATTTTACCAAAAAAATTATGAAAGGTCATCGTAGGATGACCCTGGGTTTTCGGCATAATAAAATAATTATTCATCAGAAATATCAATAATATATTTTTTTATATTTTTATGATGTAAAATGAACGAATTTATTATTTATTTTTAAAAATTTCATATTTTAATTTTCCCGTAAAAATAATGAAAGGTCATCGTAGGATGACCCTGGGTTTTCGGCATAATAAAATAATTATTCATCAGTAATATCAATAATATATTTTTTTAATATTTTTATGATGTAAAATGAACGAATTTATTATTTTTTTTAAAACATTTCATTTTTTAATTTTACCAAAACAATTATGAAAGGTCATCGTAGGATGACCCTAAATTTTCCGCATAAAATAATAATTTTTAGTAAGAAATATGAATAATATATTTTTTTAATATTTTTATGATGTAAAATGAACGAATTTATTATTATTTTTAAAACATTTCATTTTTTAATTTTACCAAAAAAATTATGAAAGGTCGTCGTAGGATGACCCTAGGTTTTCGGCATAAAAAAATAATTATTCATCAGAAATATCAATAATATATTTTTTTATATTTTTATGATGTAAAATGAACGAATTTATTATTTATTTTTAAAAATTTCATATTTTAATTTTCCCGTAAAAATTATGAAAGGTCATCGTGGGATGACCCTAGGTTTTGGGAATAAAAAAATAACTATTCATAAGAAATATCAATAATATATTTTTTTATATTTTTATGATGTAAAATGAACGAATTTATTATTTTTTTTAAAAAATTTCATTTTTTTATTTTCCCAAAAAAATTATGAAAGGTCATCGTAGGATGACCCTAGATTTTCGGCATAAAAAAATAATTATTCATCAGAAATATCAATAATATATTTTTTTAATATTTTTATGATGTAAAATGAACGAATTTATTATTTATTTTTAAAAATTTCATTTTTTAATTTTACCAAAAAAATTATGAAAGGTCATCGTAGGATGACCCTGGGTTTTCGGCATAATAAAATAATTATTCATCAGAAATATCAATAATATATTTTTTTAATATTTTTATGATGTAAAATGAACGAATTTATTATTTTTTTTAAAACATTTCATTTTTTAATTTTACCAAAAAATTTATAAAAGGTCATCGTAGGATGACCCTGGGTTTTCGGCATAATAAAATAATTATTCATCAGAAATATCAATAATATATTTTTTTAATATTTTTATGATGTAAAATGAACGAATTTATTATTTTTTTTAAAACATTTCATTTTTTAATTTTACCAAAAAAATTATGAAAGGTCATCGTAGGATGACCCTAAATTTTCGGCATAAAATAATAATTTTTAGTAAGAAATATGAATAATATATTTTTTTAATATTTTTATCATGTAAAATGAACGAATTTATTATTATTTTTAAAACATTTCATTTTTTAATTTTACCAAAAAAATTATGAAAGGTCATCGTAGGATGACCCTAGGTTTTCGGCATAAAAAAATAATTATTCATCAGAAATATCAATAATATATTTTTTTATATTTTTATGATGTAAAATGAACGAATTTATTATTTATTTTTAAAAATTTCGTATTTTAATTTTCCCGTAAAAATTATGAAAGGTCATCGTAGGATGACCCTAGGTTTTCGGCATAAAAAAATATATATACATCAGAAATATCAATAATATATTTTTTTAATATTTTTATGATGTAAAATGAACGAATTTATTATTTTTTTTAAAACATTTCATTTTTTAATTTTACCAAAAAAATTATGAAAGTTCATCGTAGGATGACCCTAAATTTTCGGCATAAAAAAATAATTTTTAGTAAGAAATATGAATAATATATTTTTTTAATATTTTTATGATGTAAAATGAACGAATTTATTATTATTTTTAAAACATTTCATTTTTTAATTTTACCGAAAAAATTATGAAAGGTCATCGTAGGATGACCCTGGGTTTTCGGCATAATAAAATAATTATTCATCAGAAATATCAATAATATATTTTTTTAATATTTTTATGATGTAAAATGAACGAATTTATTATTTTTTTTAAAACATTTCATTTTTTAATTTTACCAAAAAAATTATGAAAGGTCATCGTAGGATGACCCTGGGTTTTCGGCATAATAAAATAATTATTCATCAGAAATATCAATAATATATTTTTTTAATATTTTTATGATGTAAAATGAACGAATTTATTATTTTTTTTAAAACATTTCATTTTTTAATTTTACCAAAAAAATTATGAAAGGTCATCGTAGGATGACCCTAAATTTTCGGCATAAAATAATAATTTTTAGTAAGAAATATGAATAATATATTTTTTTAATATTTTTATGATGTAAAATGAACGAATATATTATTATTTTTAAAACATTTCATTTTTTAATTTTACCAAAAAAATTATGAAAGGTCATCGTAGGATGACCCTAAATTTTCGGCATAAAAAATAATTTTTAGTAAGAAATATGAATAATATATTTTTTTAATATTTTTATGATGTAAAATGAACGAATTTATTATTATTTTTAAAACATTTCATTTTTTAATTTTACCGAAAAAATTATGAAAGGTCATCGTAGGATGACCCTAGGTTTTCGGCATAAAAAAATAATTATTGATCAGAAATATCAATAATATATTTTTTTAATATTTTTATGATGTAAAATGAACGAATTTATTATTATTTTTAAAACATTTCATTTTTTAATTTTACCGAAAAAATTATGAAAGGTCATCGTAGGATGACCCTAGGTTTTCGTCATAAAAAAATAATTATTCATCAGAAATATCAATAATATATTTTTTTAATATTTTTATGATGTAAAATGAACGAATTTATTATTTATTTTTAAAAATTTCATATTTTAATTTTCCCGTAAAAATTATGAAAGGTCATCGTAGGATGACCCTAGGTTTTCGGCATAATAAAATAATTATTCATCAGAAATATCAATAATATATTTTTTTAATATTTTTATGATGTAAAATGAACGAATTTATTATTTTTATTAAAACATTTCATTTTTTAATTTTACCAAAAAATTTATGAAAGGTCATCGTAGGATGACCCTAGGTTTTCGGCATAAAAAAATATTTATACATCAGAAATATCAATAATATATTTTTTTAATATTTTTATGATGTAAAATGAACGAATTTATTATTTTTTTTAAAACATTTCATTTTTTAATTTTACCAAAAATATTATGAAAGGTCATCGTAGGATGACCCTGGGTTTTCGGCATAATAAAATAATTATTCATCAGAAATATCAATAATATATTTTTTTAATATTTTTATGATGTAAAATGAACGAATTTATTATTTTTTTTAAAACATTTCATATTTTAATTTTCCCGTAAAAATAATGAAAGGTCATCGTAGGATGACCCTGGGTTTTCGGCATAATAAATTAATTATTCATCAGTAATATCAATAATATATTTTTTTAATATTTTTATGATGTAAAATGAACGAATTTATTATTTTTTTTAAAACATTTCATTTTTTAATTTTACCAAAACAATTATGAAAGGTCATCGTAGGATGACCCTAAATTTTCGGCATAAAATAATAATTTTTAGTAAGAAATATGAATAATATATTTTTTTAATATTTTTATGATGTAAAATGAACGAATTTATTATTATTTTTAAAACATTTCATTTTTTAATTTTACCGAAAAAATTATGAAAGGTCATCGTAGGATGACCCTAGGTTTTCGGCATAAAAAAATAATTATTCATCAGAAATATCAATAATATATTTTTTTAATATTTTTATGATGTAAAATGAACGAATTTATTATTTATTTTTAAAAATTTCATATTTTAATTTTCCCGTAAAAATTATGAAAGGTCATCGTAAGATGACCCTAGGTTTTCGGCATAATAAAATAATTATTCATCAGAAATATCAATAATATATTTTTTTAATATTTTTATGATGTAAAATGAACGAATTTATTATTTTTTTTTAAACATTTCATTTTTTAATTTTACCAAAAAATTTATGAAAGGTCATCGTAGGATGACCCTAGGTTTTCGGCATAAAAAAATATATATACATCAGAAATATCAATAATATATTTTTTTAATATTTTTATGATGTAAAATGAACGAATTTATTATTTTTTTTAAAACATTTCATTTTTTAATTTTACCAAAAAAATTATGAAAGGTCATCGTAGGATGACCCTGGGTTTTCGGCATAATAAAATAATTATTCATCAGAAATATCAATAATATATTTTTTTAATATTTTTATGATGTAAAATGAACGAATTTATTATTTTTTTTAAAACATTTCATTTTTTAATTTTACCAAAAAAATTATGAAAGGTCATTGTTGGATGACCCTAAATTTTCGGCATAAAATAATAATTTTTAGTAAGAAATATGAATAATATATTTTTTTAATATTTTTATGATGTAAAATGAACGAATTTATTATTATTTTTAAAACATTTCATTTTTTAATTTTACCAAAAAAATTATGAAAGGTCATCGTAGGATGACCCTAGGTTTTCGGCATAAAAAAATATATATACATCAGAAATATCAATAATATATTTTATTAATATTTTTATGATGTAAAATGAACGAATTTATTATTTTTTTTAAAACATTTCATTTTTTAATTTTACCAAAAAAATTATGAAAGGTCATCGTAGGATGACCCTGGGTTTTCGGCATAATAAAATAATTATTCATCAGAAATATCAATAATATATTTTTTTATATTTTTATGATGTAAAATGAACGAATTTATTATTTATTTTTAAAAATTTCATATTTTAATTTTCCCGTAAAAATAATGAAAGGTCATCGTAGGATGACCCTGGGTTTTCGGCATAATAAATTAATTATTCTTCAGTAATATCAATAATATATTTTTTTAATATTTTTATGATGTAAAATGAACGAATTTATTATTTTTTTTAAAACATTTCATTTTTTAATTTTACCAAAACAATTATGAAAGGTCATCGTAGGATGACCCTAAATTTTCGGCATAAAATAATAATTTTTAGTAAGAAATATGAATAATATATTTTTTTAATATTTTTATGATGTAAAATGAACGAATTTATTATTATTTTTAAAACATTTCATTTTTTAATTTTACCAAAAAAATTATGAAAGGTCATCGTAGGATGACCCTAAATTTTCGGCATAAAAAATAATTTTTAGTAAGAAATATGAATAATATATTTTTTTAATATTTTTATGATGTAAAATGAACGAATTTATTATTATTTTTAAAACATTTCATTTTTTAATTTTACCGAAAAAATTATGAAAGGTCATCGTAGGATGACCCTAGGTTTTCGTCTTAAAAAAATAATTATTCATCAGAAATATCAATAATATATTTTTTTAATATTTTTATAATGTAAAATGAACGAATTTATTATTATTTTTAAAACATTTCATTTTTTAATTTTACCGAAAAAATTATGAAAGGTCATCGTAGGATGACCCTAGGTTTTCGGCATAAAAAAATAATTATTCATCAGAAATATCAATAATATATTTTTTTAATATTTTTATGATGTAAAATGAACGAATTTATTATTTATTTTTAAAAATTTCATTTTTTAATTTTACCAAAAAATTTATGAAAGGTCATCGTAGGATGACCCTAGCTTTTCGGCATAAAAAAATATATATACATCAGAAATATCAATAATATATTTTTTTAATATTTTTATGATGTAAAATGAACGAATTTATTATTTTTTTTAAAACATTTCATTTTTTAATTTTACCAAAAAAATTATGAAAGGTCATCGTAGGATGACCCTGGGTTTTCGGCATAATAAAATAATTATTCATCAGAAATATCAATAATATATTTTTTTAATATTTTTATGATGTAAAATGAACGAATTTATTATTTTTTTTAAAACATTTCATTTTTTAATTTTACCAAAAAAATTATGAAAGGTCATCGTAGGATGACCCTGGGTTTTCGGCATAATAAAATAATTATTCATCAGAAATATCAATAATATATTTTTTTATATTTTTATGATGTAAAATGAAGGAATTTATTATTTATTTTTAAAAATTTCATATTTTAATTTTCCCGTAAAAATAATGAAAGGTCATCGTAGGATGACCCTGGGTTTTCGGCATAATAAATTAATTATTCTTCAGTAATATCAATAATATATTTTTTTAATATTTTTATGATGTAAAATGAACGAATTTATTATTTTTTTTAAAACATTTCATTTTTTAATTTTACCAAAACAATTATGAAAGGTCATCGTAGGATGACCCTAAATTTTCGGCATAAAATAATAATTTTTAGTAAGAAATATGAATAATATATTTTTTTAATATTTTTATGATGTAAAATGAACGAATTTATTATTATTTTTAAAACATTTCATTTTTTAATTTTACCAAAAAAATTATGAAAGGTCATCGTAGGATGACCCTATGTTTTCGGCATAAAAAAATAATTATTCATCAGAAATATCAATAATATATTTTTTTAATATTTTTATGATGTAAAATGAACGAATTTATTATTTATTTTTAAAAATTTCATATTTTAATTTTCCCGTAAAAATTATGAAAGGTCATCGTGGGATGACCCTAGGTTTTGGGCATAAAAAAATAACTATTCATAAGAAATATCAATAATATATTTTTTTATATTTTTATGATGTAAAATGAACGAATTTATTATTTTTTTTAAAAAATTTCATTTTTTTATTTTACCAAAAAAATTATGAAAGGTCATCGTAGGATGACCCTAGATTTTCGGCATAAAAAAATAATTATTCATCAGAAATATCAATAATATATTTTTTTAATATTTTTATGATGTAAAATGAACGAATTTATTATTTTTTTTAAAACATTTCATTTTTTAATTTTACCAAAAAAATTATGAAAGGTCATCGTAGGATGACCCTAAATTTTCGGCATAAAATAATAATTTTTAGTAAGAAATATCAATAATATATTTTTTTAATATTTTTATGATGTAAAATGAACGAATTTATTATTTTTTTTAAAACATTTCATTTTTTAATTTTACCAAAAAAATTATGAAAGGTCATCGTTGGATGACCCTAAATTTTCGGCATAAAATAATAATTTTTAGTAAGAAATATGAATAATATATTTTTTTAATATTTTTATGATGTAAAATGAACGAATTTATTATTTATTTTTAAAAATTTAATATTTTAATTTTCCCGTAAAAATTATGAAAGGTTATCGTAGGATGACCCTAGGTTTTCGGCATAATAAAATAATTATTCATCAGAAATATCAATAATATATTTTTTTAATATTTTTATGATGTAAAATGAACGAATTTATTATTTTTTTTAAAACATTTCATTTTTTAATTTTACCAAAAAAATTATGAAAGGTCATCGTAGGATGACCCTGGGTTTTCGGCATAATTAAATAATTATTCATCAGAAATATCAATAATATATTTTTTTAATATTTTTATGATGTAAAATGAACGAATTTATTATTTTTTTTAAAACATTTCATTTTTTAATTTTACCAAAAAAATTATGAAAGGTCATCGTAGGATGACCCTAAATTTTCGGCATAAAAAAATAATTTTTAGTAAGAAATATGAATAATATATTTTTTTAATATTTTTATGATGTAAAATGAACGAATTTATTATTATTTTTAAAACATTTCATTTTTTAATTTTACCGAAAAAATTATGAAAGGTCATCGTAGGATGACCCTAGGTTTTCGGCATAAAAAAATAATTATTCATCAGAAATATCAATAATATATTTTTTTAATATTTTTATGATGTAAAATGAACGAATTTATTATTTTTTTTAAAACATTTCATTTTTTAATTTTACCAAAAAAATTATGAAAGGTCATCGTAGGATGACCCTAGGTTTTGGGCATAAAAAAATAACTATTCATAAGAAATATCAATAATATATTTTTTTATATTTTTATGATGTAAAATGAACGAATTTATTATTTTTTTTAAAAAATTTCATTTTTTTATTTTACCAAAAAAATTATGAAAGGTCATCGTAGGATGACCCTAGATTTTCGGCATAAAAAAATAATTATTCATCAGAAATATCAATAATATATTTTTTTAATATTTTTATGATGTAAAATGAACGAATTTATTATTTATTTTTAAAAATTTAATATTTTAATTTTCCCGTAAAAATTATGAAAGGTTATCGTAGGATGACCCTAGGTTTTCGGCATAATAAAATAATTATTCATCAGAAATATCAATAATATATTTTTTTTAATATTTTTATGATGTAAAATGAACGAATTTATTATTTTTTTTAAAACATTTCATTTTTTAATTTTACCAAAAAATTTATGAAAGGTCATCGTAGGATGACCCTAGGTTTTCGGCATAAAAAAATATATATACATCAGAAATATCAATAATATATTTTTTTAATATTTTTATGATGTAAAATGAACGAATTTATTATTTTTTTTAAAACATTTCATTTTTTAATTTTACCAAAAAAATTATTAAAGGTCATCGTAGGATGACCCTGGGTTTTCGGCATAATAAAATAATTATTCATCAGAAATATCAATAATATATTTTTTTAATATTTTTATGATGTAAAATGAACGAATTTATTATTTTTTTTAAAACATTTCATTTTTTAATTTTACCAAAAAAATTATGAAAGGTCATCGTAGGATGACCCTAAATTTTCGGCATAAAATAATAATTTTTAGTAAAAAATATGAATAATATATTTTTTTTAATATTTTTATGATGTAAAATGAACGAATTTATTATTATTTTTAAAACATTTCATTTTTTAATTTTACCAAAAAAATTATGAAAGGTCATCGTAGGATGACCCTAGGTTTTCGGCATAAAAAAATATATATACATCAGAAATATCAATAATATATTTTTTTAATATTTTTATGATGTAAAATGAACGAATTTATTATTTTTTTTAAAACATTTCATTTTTTAATTTTACCAAAAAAATTATGAAAGGTCATCGTAGGATGACCCTGGGTTTTCGGCATAATAAAATAATTATTCATCAGAAATATCAATAATATATTTTTTTATATTTTTATGATGTAAAATGAACGAATTTATTATTTATTTTTAAAAATTTCATATTTTAATTTTCCCGTAAAAATAATGAAAGGTCATCGTAGGATGACCCTGGGTTTTCGGCATAATAAAATAATTATTCATCAGTAATATCAATAATATATTTTTTTAATATTTTTATGATGTAAAATGAACGAATTTATTATTTTTTTTAAAACATTTCATTTTTTAATTTTACCAAAACAATTATGAAAGGTCATCGTAGGATGACCCTAAATTTTCCGCATAAAATAATAATTTTTAGTAAGAAATATGAATAATATATTTTTTTAATATTTTTATGATGTAAAATGAACGAATTTATTATTATTTTTAAAACATTTCATTTTTTAATTTTACCAAAAAAATTATGAAAGGTCGTCGTAGGATGACCCTAGGTTTTCGGCATAAAAAAATAATTATTCATCAGAAATATCAATAATATATTTTTTTATATTTTTATGATGTAAAATGAACGAATTTATTATTTATTTTTAAAAATTTCATATTTTAATTTTCCCGTAAAAATTATGAAAGGTCATCGTGGGATGACCCTAGGTTTTGGGAATAAAAAAATAACTATTCATAAGAAATATCAATAATATATTTTTTTATATTTTTATGATGTAAAATGAACGAATTTATTATTTTTTTTAAAAAATTTCATTTTTTTATTTTCCCAAAAAAATTATGAAAGGTCATCGTAGGATGACCCTAGATTTTCGGCATAAAAAAATAATTATTCATCAGAAATATCAATAATATATTTTTTTAATATTTTTATGATGTAAAATGAACGAATTTATTATTTATTTTTAAAAATTTCATTTTTTAATTTTACCAAAAAAATTATGAAAGGTCATCGTAGGATGACCCTGGGTTTTCGGCATAATAAAATAATTATTCATCAGAAATATCAATAATATATTTTTTTAATATTTTTATGATGTAAAATGAACGAATTTATTATTTTTTTTAAAACATTTCATTTTTTAATTTTACCAAAAAATTTATAAAAGGTCATCGTAGGATGACCCTGGGTTTTCGGCATAATAAAATAATTATTCATCAGAAATATCAATAATATATTTTTTTAATATTTTTATGATGTAAAATGAACGAATTTATTATTTTTTTTAAAACATTTCATTTTTTAATTTTACCAAAAAAATTATGAAAGGTCATCGTAGGATGACCCTAAATTTTCGGCATAAAATAATAATTTTTAGTAAGAAATATGAATAATATATTTTTTTAATATTTTTATCATGTAAAATGAACGAATTTATTATTATTTTTAAAACATTTCATTTTTTAATTTTACCAAAAAAATTATGAAAGGTCATCGTAGGATGACCCTAGGTTTTCGGCATAAAAAAATAATTATTCATCAGAAATATCAATAATATATTTTTTTATATTTTTATGATGTAAAATGAACGAATTTATTATTTATTTTTAAAAATTTCGTATTTTAATTTTCCCGTAAAAATTATGAAAGGTCATCGTAGGATGACCCTAGGTTTTCGGCATAAAAAAATATATATACATCAGAAATATCAATAATATATTTTTTTAATATTTTTATGATGTAAAATGAACGAATTTATTATTTTTTTTAAAACATTTCATTTTTTA
This sequence comes from Labia minor, assembly GCA_963082975.1. NCBI lineage: Eukaryota > Metazoa > Arthropoda > Insecta > Dermaptera > Spongiphoridae > Labia > Labia minor. Next base: position 66,971,350 of record OY720347.1, read on the forward strand.
ATTTTACCAAAAAAATTATGAAAGTTCATCGTAGGATGACCCTAAATTTTCGGCATAAAAAAATAATTTTTAGTAAGAAATATGAATAATATATTTTTTTAATATTTTTATGATGTAAAATGAACGAATTTATTATTATTTTTAAAACATTTCATTTTTTAATTTTACCGAAAAAATTATGAAAGGTCATCGTAGGATGACCCTGGGTTTTCGGCATAATAAAATAATTATTCATCAGAAATATCAATAATATATTTTTTTAATATTTTTATGATGTAAAATGAACGAATTTATTATTTTTTTTAAAACATTTCATTTTTTAATTTTACCAAAAAAATTATGAAAGGTCATCGTAGGATGACCCTGGGTTTTCGGCATAATAAAATAATTATTCATCAGAAATATCAATAATATATTTTTTTAATATTTTTATGATGTAAAATGAACGAATTTATTATTTTTTTTAAAACATTTCATTTTTTAATTTTACCAAAAAAATTATGAAAGGTCATCGTAGGATGACCCTAAATTTTCGGCATAAAATAATAATTTTTAGTAAGAAATATGAATAATATATTTTTTTAATATTTTTATGATGTAAAATGAACGAATATATTATTATTTTTAAAACATTTCATTTTTTAATTTTACCAAAAAAATTATGAAAGGTCATCGTAGGATGACCCTAAATTTTCGGCATAAAAAATAATTTTTAGTAAGAAATATGAATAATATATTTTTTTAATATTTTTATGATGTAAAATGAACGAATTTATTATTATTTTTAAAACATTTCATTTTTTAATTTTACCGAAAAAATTATGAAAGGTCATCGTAGGATGACCCTAGGTTTTCGGCATAAAAAAATAATTATTGATCAGAAATATCAATAATATATTTTTTTAATATTTTTATGATGTAAAATGAACGAATTTATTATTATTTTTAAAACATTTCATTTTTTAATTTTACCGAAAAAATTATGAAAGGTCATCGTAGGATGACCCTAGGTTTTCGTCATAAAAAAATAATTATTCATCAGAAATATCAATAATATATTTTTTTAATATTTTTATGATGTAAAATGAACGAATTTATTATTTATTTTTAAAAATTTCATATTTTAATTTTCCCGTAAAAATTATGAAAGGTCATCGTAGGATGACCCTAGGTTTTCGGCATAATAAAATAATTATTCATCAGAAATATCAATAATATATTTTTTTAATATTTTTATGATGTAAAATGAACGAATTTATTATTTTTTTTAAAACATTTCATTTTTTAATTTTACCAAAAAATTTATGAAAGGTCATCGTAGGATGACCCTAGGTTTTCGGCATAAAAAAATATATATACATCAGAAATATCAATAATATATTTTTTTAATATTTTTATGATGTAAAATGAACGAATTTATTATTTTTTTTAAAACATTTCATTTTTTAATTTTACCAAAAAAATTATGAAAGGTTATCGTAGGATGACCCTGTGTTTTCGGCATAATAAAATAATTAATCATCAGAAATATCAATAATATATTTTTTTATATTTTTATGATGTAAAATGAACGAATTTATTATTTATTGTTAAAGTATATTAAAGTTGGTAACCCTGCACCTTCTTACCTGTATATATATTTATAGTATGACCTTAGAGTAAATGTTCACCTTGTATTAAAAACACATTCAAACTCGAACAGTGCATTTTCATTAAACACATTTAAAACTCCAACAGGTTATGGGCCCAGGTAAACACTGCGGGTAATTGGGTGATAATTGGAAATATTTTTTTAATCTTAAAAGGATTTTTTAAAAAATGGAATTTCTTAAAATTGAACCACTACACCGACACAACTATGATACCTGGAAGATTCAGATGGAAGCCATCCTAGTAAAAAATGGATATTGGAACATAGTCTCCGGAAACCAAAAAAGGTCAAATATTGATTAAAAAGATACGAAAGGGATTGAAAAATGGGATCTCCTGGACCAAAAAGCTAAGTCTGATCTAATTTTATCAATAACACCTAGAGAATTAAGGATAGTTAAAAATTTAAATAGCTCAAGTGAAATATGGAATAAATTAAAGGAAACCTTTGAAAGTAAAGGTCCAGCCAAAAAGGCTTATTTGTTAAAGAAACTAATTTTAAGTAAAATGAATATAAGTGATAATATGGATGACTATTTAAATACATTTTGTGAAATTATAGAAAAATTAAAAGATATTGAATTTATAATAAATGATGAACTATTATGTATAATATTATTATATAGTCTACCAGACGAATATGAAAATTTTAGATGTGCTATAGAAACAAGGGACACTTTGCCATCTTTAGATAATTTAAAAATAAAATTATTGGAAGAGTTTGAATGTCGGGGAAGTCAAGGCGATTCCTCAAATCAAAGTAACTTTATTAAAAATAGAAATAAAAATAGACCTATTAATAAAAATTATAATTTTAAAAATAATCCTTACAAAAATAATTCTTTAAATAAATATAATGAAAATAATAATAATAAATATAATACGAATAAAAAACATAATTTTTTCAACAGAGATAAAAGGTCAACTGATTATAATAAATTTAGTAATTTAAATAATGAAATTAAAAATAAAATTATATGTTTCCGTTGTAAGGGCGAAGGCCATAAAATTTCTCAATGTCCATCTAAGTCGACTCATATGTTAGCCCTAAAAGTCACTGATGATAAAAATGATTGGATTTTAGATTCTGGCTGTACAAATCACATGATAAATAATAAAGAATTACTGGAAAATATAAGACATCCAAAACTAAATTGTTTAACACTAGCCGATAACAGTAAAATAAAAATTGATTGTATTGGTGATATGATTATTAACATAAATAATAGACAAATTGAATTAACAGATGTACTATATGTTCCCAAATTAAAAACGAATTTATTATCTGTCGGGTCATTTACTGATAAGAATTTTGAAGTTTTATTTAAAAATCATAATGCATTTATAACGAATAATGACGAACTAATGTTTACAGCTAAGAAAAAGGAGAACGGATTATATTATTTAAATGAAAATATTAAAAATAAAGATAAAAATGATTTTTCATATTATTTAAATAAAAATAAATTATCAAAATTAGACATATGGCATAAAAGATACGGACATTTAAATGAAAGAGATTTAAAACTAATAACCAAATCAGATCAAGTTTTCGGTTTAGACCAAAGTATATTAAATAAAAATTTAAATAATTGTGAAATATGCATTAAAGGAAAATTATCTCAAACACCTTTTAAAAATTCAAATTCACAGAAAAATTTAGAAATATTGGAAATAATCCATACAGATATTTGTGGACCATTTAGAACCACGTCTATCGGTGGAAATAAATATTTCATTACTTTTATAGACGAAGCAAGCAGATATTGCGAAGTTAAATTTCTAAAATACAAAAGTCAAGCTTTTGAAGCATTTATTGAATATAAAAATTATATTGAAAACATGACAGATAAAAGGATTAAATATTTGCAATCAGATAATGGAAAAGAATACATTAATAATAGATTTAATAATTTTTTAAAAAAATCAGGAATTAAGCGAAGATTAACAGTTCCTTATATGCCCCAACAAAATGGATTATCTGAACGTATGAACAAGACTCTATTGGAGATGACGAGATGTATGTTAATACAAGCAAATCTAGAACATTCCTTTTGGGCAGAAGCAGTAATAACTGCATGTTATTTGAGGAACAGAAGCCCAACATCATCTTTAAAGGGACAAATACCTTATAACATCCTTACAAACAAAAAATTTAATGTCTCACATTTAAGAACTTTTGGTATGAGAGTACATTTTTTAAATAAAAATAATAAAAATAAATTAAATTCAAGAACAATTGAAGGAATTTTTATAGGTTATTGCGAGGAAAGCAAAGCTTATAGAGTATATGATCCCATGACCAGAAGGGTACATATTACTCGAGATATTAAATTTATAAACGAATTTCATAATAAAAATGGAGATAATTTAAAATTTAATGATTTATTAGAAGAAAATTCAAAATACAACAGCTTGGACATAATGATTGATAAACATAATAATGATGCATCTTTAGAAAGTGATATAGACGAAAATAACATTGACCAACAGAGAGGAAGAGGACGTCCTAAAATGATTAAAAGTGGAAATAGGGGAAGACCCAGAAAAGTCTATCAATACAAAAAATCCGAAAGTGAAAATGATGAAGAAACAATTCCCAGCTCTAGAGACAGTGATGTCTTAAGTTCAGAAGATGAACTCTCGATAGAAACGACCGAAGGAGAGGTCCAAGGACTTAATGTAGAACTGAAAATTAAAGATGCACTATTGCAAGAAGACTCGAACTTATGGAAAACAGCCATGAGGAAAGAAATGATTACATTAATTAAAAACGATACTTGGACAATGGTCAGGAAACACGAAAATCAAAATATAGTGGGTAGTCGTTTTGTCTTAACGACCAAAAATGATAATACTAAAAAGGCCAGGTTAGTCGCCAAGGGATATAGCCAAACTTATTCTATAGATTATTTTGATACTTATTCACCTGTCGCCAGAATGAGCAGCGTGAGGACACTAATGGCTAAGTCTATAGAAGAAAAGTGGTACATTGAACAAATGGACGTGGAGGCAGCATATTTAAATGGTGAACTGGAAGAGAACATTTACATGGAATGTCCTGAAGGGTTTAACGACATATTGAAAGATTTAGTCGAAAATGAAAATGAAAATATAAAAAAGATTGCATTACAAATGATAAAAGACTTTAAAAAAGGGAAAAATATATTAAAATTAAAAAAGGCTATATACGGATTGAAACAATCCGGACGCCAATGGTACAAAAAATTAGACATAAAATTAAAAAATTTAGGAATGTCTCCATTGGAGAGTGATCCATGCATATATATTAAAAATAATAATAATAATAATAAAAACGTATTAATATTAATCATTTACGTGGATGATATAATCGTAATAGGATCAAATAAAAAGGATATTAATGAATTTAAAAAGAATTTGTCTAATGATTTTAACATGAAAGACATGGGAGAAATAAATCAATTTTTAGGCATAAAGTTTGAATACGATAGAGATAAAAACGTCTTAAGTATGCCTGCTGATTTTCTCACGAAAACCGTCTCAAAGATCAAGCAAGAAGATTGTATGAGAAGACTCAAGCAAATGAATTAATTAAAAAAAAAAAATGTTTATATTGTAAAATTGTAATTATTTATATTTTTTAATTATTCACTTGAAGGGGGTGTGTTAAAGTATATTAAAGTTGGTAACCCTGCACCTTCTTACCTGTATATATATTTATAGTATGACCTTAGAGTAAATGTTCACCTTGTATTAAAAACACATTCAAACTCGAACAGTGCATTTTCATTAAACACATTTAAAACTCCAACATTTATTTTTAAAAATTTCATATTTTAATTTTCCCGTAAAAATTATGAAAGGTCATCGTAGGATGACCCTGGGTTTTCGGCATAATAAAATAATTATTCATCAGAAATATCAATAATATATTTTTTTAATATTTTTATGATGTAAAATGAACGAATTTATTATTTTTTTTAAAACATTTCATTTTTTAATTTTACCAAAAAAATTATGAAAGGTCATCGTAGGATGACCCTAAATTTTCGGCATAAAATAATAATTTTTAGTAAGAAATATGAATAATATATTTTTTTAATATTTTTATGATGTAAAATGAACGAATTTATTATTTTTTTTAAAACATTTCATTTTTTAATTTTACCAAAAAATTTATGAAAGGTCATCGTAGGATGACCCTAGGTTTTCGGCATAAAAAAATATATATACATCAGAAATATCAATAATATATTTTTTTAATATTTTTATGATGTAAAATGAACGAATTTATTATTTTTTTTAAAACATTTCATTTTTTAATTTTACCAAAAAAATTATGAAAGGTCATCGTAGGATGACCCTAAATTTTCGGCATAAAATAATAATTTTTAGTAAGAAATATGAATAATATATTTTTTTAATATTTTTATGATGTAAAATGAACGAATTTATTATTATTTTTAAAACATTTCATTTTTTAATTTTACCAAAAAAATTATGAAAGGTCATCGTAGGATGACCCTAGGTTTTCGGCATAAAAAAATAATTATTCATCAGAAATATCAATAATATATTTTTTTAATATTTTTATGATGTAAAATGAACGAATTTATTATTTATTTTTAAAAATTTCATATTTTAATTTTCCCGTAAAAATTATGAAAGGTCATCGTAGGATGACCCTAGGTTTTCGGCATAATAAAATAATTATTCATCAGAAATATCAATAATATATTTTTTTAATATTTTTATGATGTTAAATGAACGAATTTATTATTTTTTTTAAAACATTTCATTTTTTAATTTTACCAAAAAAATTATGAAAGGTCATCGTAGGATGACCCTAAATTTTCGGCATAAAATAATAATTTTTAGTAAGAAATATGAATAATATATTTTTTTAATATTTTTATGATGTAAAATGAACGAATTTATTATTATTTTTAAAACATTTCATTTTTTAATTTTACCAAAAAAATTATGAAAGGTCATCGTAGGATGACCCTAGGTTTTCGGCATAAAAAAATATATATACATCAGAAATATCAATAATATATTTTTTTAATATTTTTATGATGTAAAATGAACGAATTTATTATTTTTTTTAAAACATTTCATTTTTTAATTTTACCAAAAAAATTATGAAAGGTCATCGTAGGATGACCCTGGGTTTTCGGCATAATAAAATAATTATTCATCAGAAATATCAATAATATATTTTTTTATATTTTTATGATGTAAAATGAACGAATTTATTATTTATTTTTAAAAATTTCATATTTTAATTTTCCCGTAAAAATTATGAAAGGTCATCGTGGGATGACCCTAGGTTTTGGGCATAAAAAAATAACTATTCATAAGAAATATCAATAATATATTTTTTTATATTTTTATGATGTAAAATGAACGAATTTATTATTTTTTTTAAAAAATTTCATTTTTTTATTTTACCAAAAAAATTATGAAAGGTCATCGTAGGATGACCCTAGATTTTCGGCATAAAAAAATAATTATTCATCAGAAATATCAATAATATATTTTTTTAATATTTTTATGATGTAAAATGAACGAATTTATTATTTATTTTTAAAAATTTCATATTTTAATTTTCCCGTAAAAATTATGAAAGGTTATCGTAGGATGACCCTAGGTTTTCGGCATAATAAAATAATTATTCATCAGAAATATCAATAATATATTTTTTTTAATATTTTTATGATGTAAAATGAACGAATTTATTATTTTTTTTAAAACATTTCATTTTTTAATTTTACCAAAAAATTTATGAAAGGTCATCGTAGGATGACCCTAGGTTTTCGGCATAAAAAAATATATATACATCAGAAATATCAATAATATATTTTTTTAATATTTTTATGATGTAAAATGAACGAATTTATTATTTTTTTTAAAACATTTCATTTTTTAATTTTACCAAAAAAATTATGAAAGGTCATCGTAGGATGACCCTGGGTTTTCGGCATAATAAAATAATTATTCATCAGAAATATCAATAATATATTTTTTTATATTTTTATGATGTAAAATGAACGAATTTATTATTTATTTTTAAAAATTTCATATTTTAATTTTCCCGTAAAAATTATGAAAGGTCATCGTAGGATGACCCTGGGTTTTCGGCATAATAAAATAATTATTCATCAGAAATATCAATAATATATTTTTTTGATATTTTTATGATGTAAAATGAACGAATTTATTATTTTTTTTAAAACATTTCATTTTTTAATTTTACCAAAAAATTTATGAAAGGTCATCGTAGGATGACCCTAGGTTTTCGGCATAAAAAAATATATATACATCAGAAATATCAATAATATATTTTTTTAATATTTTTATGATGTAAAATGAACGAATTTATTATTTTTTTTAAAACATTTCATTTTTTAATTTTACCAAAAAAATTATGAAAGGTCATCGTAGGATGACCCTAAATTTTCGGCATAAAATAATAATTTTTAGTAAGAAATATGAATAATATATTTTTTTAATATTTTTATGATGTAAAATGAACGAATTTATTATTATTTTTAAAACATTTCATTTTTTAATTTTACCAAAAAAATTATGAAAGGTCATCGTAGGATGACCCTAGGTTTTCGGCATAAAAAAATAATTATTCATCAGAAATATCAATAATATATTTTTTTATATTTTTATGATGTAAAATGAACGAATTTATTATTTATTTTTAAAAATTTCATATTTTAATTTTCCCGTAAAAATTATGAAAGGTCATCGTGGGATGACCCTAGGTTTTGGGCATAAAAAAATAACTATTCATAAGAAATATCAATAATATATTTTTTTATATTTTTATGATTTAAAATGAACGAATTTATTATTTTTTTTAAAAAATTTCATTTTTTTATTTTACCAAAAAAATTATGAAAGGTCATCGTAGGATGACCCTAGATTTTCGGCATAAAAAAAAAATTATTCATCAGAAATATCAATAATATATTTTTTTAATATTTTTATGATGTAAAATGAACGAATTTATTATTTATTTTTAAAAATTTCATATTTTAATTTTCCCGTAAAAATTATGAAAGGTCATCGTAGGATGACCCTAGGTTTTCGGCATAATAAAATAATTATTCATCAGAAATATCAATAATATATTTTTTTAATATTTTTATGATGTTAAATGAACGAATTTATTATTTTTTTTAAAACATTTCATTTTTTAATTTTACCAAAAAAATTATGAAAGGTCATCGTAGGATGACCCTAAATTTTCGGCATAAAATAATAATTTTTAGTAAGAAATATGAATAATATATTTTTTTAATATTTTTATGATGTAAAATGAACGAATTTATTATTATTTTTAAAACATTTCATTTTTTAATTTTACCAAAAAAATTATGAAAGGTCATCGTAGGATGACCCTAGGTTTTCGGCATAAAAAAATATATATACATCAGAAATATCAATAATATATTTTTTTAATATTTTTATGATGTAAAATGAACGAATTTATTATTTTTTTTAAAACATTTCATTTTTTAATTTTACCAAAAAAATTATGAAAGGTCATCGTAGGATGACCCTGGGTTTTCGGCATAATAAAATAATTATTCATCAGAAATATCAATAATATATTTTTTTATATTTTTATGATGTAAAATGAACGAATTTATTATTTATTTTTAAAAATTTCATATTTTAATTTTCCCGTAAAAATTATGAAAGGTCATCGTGGGATGACCCTAGGTTTTGGGCATAAAAAAATAACTATTCATAAGAAATATCAATAATATATTTTTTTATATTTTTATGATGTAAAATGAACGAATTTATTATTTTTTTTAAAAAATTTCATTTTTTTATTTTACCAAAAAAATTATGAAAGGTCATCGTAGGATGACCCTAGATTTTCGGCATAAAAAAATAATTATTCATCAGAAATATCAATAATATATTTTTTTAATATTTTTATGATGTAAAATGAACGAATTTATTATTTATTTTTAAAAATTTCATATTTTAATTTTCCCGTAAAAATTATGAAAGGTTATCGTAGGATGACCCTAGGTTTTCGGCATAATAAAATAATTATTCATCAGAAATATCAATAATATATTTTTTTTAATATTTTTATGATGTAAAATGAACGAATTTATTATTTTTTTTAAAACATTTCATTTTTTAATTTTACCAAAAAATTTATGAAAGGTCATCGTAGGATGACCCTAGGTTTTCGGCATAAAAAAATATATATACATCAGAAATATCAATAATATATTTTTTTAATATTTTTATGATGTAAAATGAACGAATTTATTATTTTTTTTAAAACATTTCATTTTTTAATTTTACCAAAAAAATTATGAAAGGTCATCGTAGGATGACCCTGGGTTTTCGGCATAATAAAATAATTATTCATCAGAAATATCAATAATATATTTTTTTATATTTTTATGATGTAAAATGAACGAATTTATTATTTATTTTTAAAAATTTCATATTTTAATTTTCCCGTAAAAATTATGAAAGGTCATCGTAGGATGACCCTGGGTTTTCGGCATAATAAAATAATTATTCATCAGAAATATCAATAATATATTTTTTTGATATTTTTATGATGTAAAATGAACGAATTTATTATTTTTTTTAAAACATTTCATTTTTTAATTTTACCAAAAAATTTATGAAAGGTCATCGTAGGATGACCCTAGGTTTTCGGCATAAAAAAATATATATACATCAGAAATATCAATAATATATTTTTTTAATATTTTTATGATGTAAAATGAACGAATTTATTATTTTTTTTAAAACATTTCATTTTTTAATTTTACCAAAAAAATTATGAAAGGTCATCGTAGGATGACCCTAAATTTTCGGCATAAAATAATAATTTTTAGTAAGAAATATGAATAATATATTTTTTTAATATTTTTATGATGTAAAATGAACGAATTTATTATTATTTTTAAAACATTTCATTTTTTAATTTTACCAAAAAAATTATGAAAGGTCATCGTAGGATGACCCTAGGTTTTCGGCATAAAAAAATAATTATTCATCAGAAATATCAATAATATATTTTTTTATATTTTTATGATGTAAAATGAACGAATTTATTATTTATTTTTAAAAATTTCATATTTTAATTTTCCCGTAAAAATTATGAAAGGTCATCGTGGGATGACCCTAGGTTTTGGGCATAAAAAAATAACTATTCATAAGAAATATCAATAATATATTTTTTTATATTTTTATGATTTAAAATGAACGAATTTATTATTTTTTTTAAAAAATTTCATTTTTTTATTTTACCAAAAAAATTATGAAAGGTCATCGTAGGATGACCCTAGATTTTCGGCATAAAAAAAAAATTATTCATCAGAAATATCAATAATATATTTTTTTAATATTTTTATGATGTAAAATGAACGAATTTATTATTTATTTTTAAAAATTTAATATTTTAATTTTCCCGTAAAAATTATGAAAGGTCATCGTAGGATGACCCTAGGTTTTCGGCATAATAAAATAATTATTCATCAGAAATATCAATAATATATTTTTTTAATATTTTTATGATGTTAAATGAACGAATTTATTATTTTTTTTAAAACATTTCATTTTTTAATTTTACCAAAAAAATTATGAAAGGTCATCGTAGGATGACCCTGGGTTTTCGGCATAATAAAATAATTATTCATCAGAAATATCAATAATATATTTTTTTAATATTTTTATGATTTAAAATGAACAAATTTATTATTTTTTTTAAAACATTTCATTTTTTAATTTTACCAAAAAAATTATGAAAGGTCATCGTAGGATGACCCTAAATTTTCGGCATAAAAAAATAATTTTTAGTAAGAAATATGAATAATATATTTTTTTATATTTTTATGATGTAAAATGAACGAATTTATTATTTTTTTTAAAAAATTTCATTTTTTTATTTTACCAAAAAAATTATGAAAGGTCATCGTAGGATGACCCTAGATTTTCGGCATAAAAAAATAATTATTCATCAGAAATATCAATAATATATTTTTTTAATATTTTTATGATGTAAAATGAACGAATTTATTATTTATTTTTAAAAATTTCATATTTTAATTTTCCCGTAAAAATTATGAAAGGTTATCGTAGGATGACCCTAGGTTTTCGGCATAATAAAATAATTATTCATCAGAAATATTAATAATATATTTTTTTAATATTTTTATGATGTAAAATGAACGAATTTATTATTTTTTTTAAAACATTTCATTTTTTAATTTTACCAAAAATATTATGAAAGGTCATCGTAGGATGACCCTGGGTTTTCGCCATAATTAAATAATTATTCATCAGAAATATCAATAATATATTTTTTTAATATTTTTATGATGTAAAATAAACGAATTTATTATTTTTTTTAAAACATTTCATTTTTTAATTTTACCAAAAAAATTTATGAAAGGTCATCGTAGGATGACCCTAAATTTTCGGCATAAATAAATAATTTTTAGTAAGAAATATGAATAATATATTTTTTTAATATTTTTATGATGTAAAATGAACGAATTTATTATTATTTTTAAAACATTTCATTTTTTAATTTTACCGAAAAAATTATGAAAGGTCATCGTAGGATGACCCTAGGTTTTCGGCATAAAAAAATAATTATTCATCAGAAATATCAATAATATATTTTTTTAATATTTTTATGATGTAAAATGAACGAATTTATTATTTTTTTTAAAACATTTCATTTTTTAATTTTACCAAAAAAATTATGAAAGGTCATCGTAGGATGACCCTGGGTTTTCGGCATAATAAAATAATTATTCAACAGAAATATCAATAATATATTTTTTAAATATTTTTATGATGTAAAATGAACGAATTTATTATTTTTTTTAAAACATTTCATTTTTTAATTTTACCAAAAAAATTATGAAAGGTCATCGTAGGATGACCCTAAATTTTCGGCATAAAATAATAATTTTTAGTAAGAAATATGAATAATATATTTTTTTAATATTTTTATGATGTAAAATGAACGAATTTATTATTATTTTTAAAACATTTCATTTTTTAATTTTACCAAAAAAATTATGAAAGGTCATCGTAGGATGACCCTAAATTTTCGGCATAAAAAATAATTTTTAGTAAGAAATATGAATAATATATTTTTTTAATATTTTTATGATGTAAAATGAACGAATTTATTATTATTTTTAAAACATTTCATTTTTTAATTTTACCGAAAAAATTATGAAAGGTCATCGTAGGATGACCCTAGGTTTTCGGCATAAAAAATTAATTATTCATCAGAAATATCAATAATATATTTTTTTAATATTTTTATGATGTAAAATGAACAAATTAATTATTTATTTTTAAAAATTTCATATTTTAATTTTCCCGTAAAAATTATGAAAGGTCATCGTAGGATGACCCTAGGTTTTCGGCATAATAAAATAATTATTCATCAGAAATATCAATAATATATTTTTTTTAATATTTTTATGATGTAAAATGAACGAATTTATTATTTTTTTTAAAACATTTCATTTTTTAATTTTACCAAAAAATTTATGAAAGGTCATCGTAGGATGACCCTAGGTTTTCGGCATGAAAAAATATATATACATCAGAAATATCAATAATATATTTTTTTAATATTTTTATGATGTAAAATGAACGAATTTATTATTTTTTTTAAAACATTTCATTTTTTAATTTTACCAAAAAAATTATGAAAGGTCATCGTAGGATGACCCTGGGTTTTCGGCATAATAAAATAATTATTCATCAGAAATATCAATAATATATTTTTTTATATTTTTATGATGTAAAATGAACGAATTTATTATTTATTTTTAAAAATTTCATATTTTAATTTTCCCGTAAAAATTATGAAAGGTCATCGTAGGATGACCCTGGGTTTTCGGCATAATAAAATAATTATTCATCAGAAATATCAATAATATATTTTTTTGATATTTTTATGATGTAAAATGAACGAATTTATTATTTTTTTTAAAACATTTCATTTTTTAATTTTACCAAAAAAATTATGAAAGGTCATCGTAGGATGACCCTAAATTTTCGGCATAAAATAATAATTTTTAGTAAGAAATATGAATAATATATTTTTTTAATATTTTTATGATGTAAAATGAACGAATTTATTATTATTTTTAAAACATTTCATTTTTTAATTTTACCAAAAAAATTATGAAAGGTCATCGTAGGATGACCCTAAATTTTCGGCATAAAAAATAATTTTTAGTAAGAAATATGAATAATATATTTTTTTAATATTTTTATGATGTAAAATGAACGAATTTATTATTATTTTTAAAACATTTCATTTTTTAATTTTACCGAAAAAATTATGAAAGGTCATCGTAGGATGACCCTAGGTTTTCGGCATAAAAAATTAATTATTCATCAAAAATATCAATAATATATTTTTTTAATATTTTTATGATGTAAAATGAACAAATTAATTATTTATTTTTAAAAATTTCATATTTTAATTTTCCCGTAAAAATTATGAAAGGTCATCGTAGGATGACCCTAGGTTTTCGGCATAATAAAATAATTATTCATCAGAAATATCAATAATATATTTTTTTTAATATTTTTATGATGTAAAATGAACGAATTTATTATTTTTTTTAAAACATTTCATTTTTTAATTTTACCAAAAAATTTATGAAAGGTCATCGTAGGATGACCCTAGGTTTTCGGCATGAAAAAATATATATACATCAGAAATATCAATAATATATTTTTTTAATATTTTTATGATGTAAAATGAACGAATTTATTATTTTTTTTAAAACATTTCATTTTTTAATTTTACCAAAAAAATTATGAAAGGTCATCGTAGGATGACCCTGGGTTTTCGGCATAATAAAATAATTATTCATCAGAAATATCAATAATATATTTTTTTATATTTTTATGATGTAAAATGAACGAATTTATTATTTATTTTTAAAAATTTCATATTTTAATTTTCCCGTAAAAATTATGAAAGGTCATCGTAGGATGACCCTGGGTTTTCGGCATAATAAAATAATTATTCATCAGAAATATCAATAATATATTTTTTTGATATTTTTATGATGTAAAATGAACGAATTTATTATTTTTTTTAAAACATTTCATTTTTTAATTTTACCAAAAAAATTATGAAAGGTCATCGTAGGATGACCCTAAATTTTCGGCATAAAATAATAATTTTTAGTAAGAAATATGAATAATATATTTTTTTAATATTTTTATGATGTAAAATGAACGAATTTATTATTTTTTTTAAAACATTTCATTTTTTAATTTTACCAAAAAATTTATGAAAGGTCATCGTAGGATGACCCTAGGTTTTCGGCATAAAAAAATATATATACATCAGAAATATCAATAATATATTTTTTTAATATTTTTATGATGTAAAATGAACGAATTTATTATTTTTTTTAAAACATTTCATTTTTTAATTTTACCAAAAAAATTATGAAAGGTCATCGTAGGATGACCCTAAATTTTCGGCATAAAATAATAATTTTTAGTAAGAAATATGAATAATATATTTTTTTAATATTTTTATGATGTAAAATGAACGAATTTATTATTATTTTTAAAACATTTCATTTTTTAATTTTACCAAAAAAATTATGAAAGGTCATCGTAGGATGACCCTAGGTTTTCGGCATAAAAAAATAATTATTCATCAGAAATATCAATAATATATTTTTTTATATTTTTATGATGTAAAATGAACGAATTTATTATTTATTTTTAAAAATTTCATATTTTAATTTTCCCGTAAAAATTATGAAAGGTCATTGTGGGATGACCCTAGGTTTTGGGCATAAAAAAATAACTATTCATAAGAAATATCAATAATATATTTTTTTATATTTTTATGATTTAAAATGAACGAATTTATTATTTTTTTTAAAAAATTTCATTTTTTTATTTTACCAAAAAAATTATGAAAGGTCATCGTAGGATGACCCTAGATTTTCGGCATAAAAAAATAATTATTCATCAGAAATATCAATAATATATTTTTTTAATATTTTTATGATGTAAAATGAACGAATTTATTATTTATTTTTAAAAATTTCATATTTTAATTTTCCCGTAAAAATTATGAAAGGTCATCGTAGGATGACCCTAGGTTTTCGGCATAATAAAATAATTATTCATCAGAAATATCAATAATATATTTTTTTAATATTTTTATGATGTTAAATGAACGAATTTATTATTTTTTTTAAAACATTTCATTTTTTAATTTTACCAAAAAAATTATGAAAGGTCATCGTAGGATGACCCTGGGTTTTCGGCATAATAAAATAATTATTCATCAGAAATATCAATAATATATTTTTTTAATATTTTTATGATTTAAAATGAACAAATTTATTATTTTTTTTAAAACATTTCATTTTTTAATTTTACCAAAAAAATTATGAAAGGTCATCGTAGGATGACCCTAAATTTTCGGCATAAAAAAATAATTTTTAGTAAGAAATATGAATAATATATTTTTTTAATATTTTTATGATGTAAAATGAACGAATTTATTATTATTTTTAAAACATTTCATTTTTTAATTTTACCGAAAAAATTATGAAAGTTCATCGTAGGATGACAATAGGTTTTCGGCATAAAAAAATATATATACTTCAGAAATATCAATAATATATTTTTTTAATATTTTTATGATGTTAAATGAACGAATTTATTATTTTTTTTAAAACATTTCATTTTTTAATTTTACCAAAAAAATTATGAAAGGTCATCGTAGGATGACCCTGGGTTTTCGGCATAATAAAATAATTATTCATCAGAAATATCAATAATATATTTTTTTAATATTTTTATGATGTAAAATGAACGAATTTATTATTTATTTTTAAAAATTTCATATTTTAATTTTCCCGTAAAAATTATGAAAGGTCATCGTAGGATGACCCTAGGTTTTCGGCATAAAAAAATATATATACTTCAGAAATATCAATAATATATTTTTTTAATATTTTTATGATGTAAAATGAACGAATTTATTATTTTTTTTAAAACATTTCATTTTTTAATTTTACCAAAAAAATTATGAAAGGTCATCGTAGGATGACCCTGGGTTTTCGGCATAATAAAATAATTATTCATCAGAAATATCAATAATATATTATTTTAATATTTTTATGATGTAAAATGAACGAATTTATTATTTTTTTTAAAACATTTCATTTTTTAATTTTACCAAAAAAATTATGAAAGGTCATCGTTGGATGACCCTAAATTTTCGGCATAAAATAATAATTTTTAGTAAGAAATATGAATAATATATTTTTTTAATATTTTTATGATGTAAAATGAACGAATTTATTATTATTTTTAAAACATTTCATTTTTTAATTTTACCAAAAAAATTATGAAAGGTCATCGTAGGATGACCCTAGGTTTTCGGCATAAAAAAATATATATACATCAGAAATATCAATAATATATTTTTTTAATATTTTTATGATGTAAAATGAACGAATTTATTATTTTTTTTAAAACATTTCATTTTTTAATTTTACCAAAAAAATTATGAAAGGTCATCGTAGGATGACCCTGGGTTTTCGGCATAATAAAATAATTATTCATCAGAAATATCAATAATATATTTTTTTATATTTTTATGATGTAAAATGAACGAATTTATTATTTATTTTTAAAAATTTCATATTTTAATTTTCCCGTAAAAATAATGAAAGGTCATCGTATGATGACCCTGGGTTTTCGGCATAATAAATTAATTATTCATCAGTAATATCAATAATATATTTTTTTAATATTTTTATGATGTAAAATGAACGAATTTATTATTTTTTTTAAAACATTTCATTTTTTAATTTTACCAAAACAATTATTAAAGGTCATCGTAGGATGACCCTAAATTTTCGGCATAAAATATTAATTTTTAGTAAGAAATATGAATAATATATTTTTTTAATATTTTTATGATGTAAAATGAACGAATTTATTATTATTTTTAAAACATTTCATTTTTTAATTTTACCAAAAAAATTATGAAAGGTCATCGTAGGATGACCCTATGTTTTCGGCATAAAAAAATAATTATTCATCAGAAATATCAATAATATATTTTTTTATATTTTTATGATGTAAAATGAACGAATTTATTATTTATTTTTAAAAATTTCATATTTTAATTTTCCCGTAAAAATTATGAAAGGTCATCGTGGGATGACCCTAGGTTTTGGGCATAAAAAAATAACTATTCATAAGAAATATCAATAATATATTTTTTTATATTTTTATGATGTAAAATGAACGAATTTATTATTTTTTTTAAAAAATTTCATTTTTTTATTTTACCAAAAAAATTATGAAAGGTCATCCTAGGTTTTCGGCATAAAAAAATATATATACATCAGAAATATCAATAATATATTTTTTTAATATTTTTATGATGTAAAATGAACGAATTTATTATTTTTTTTAAAACATTTCATTTTTTAATTTTACCGAAAAAATTATGAAAGGTCATCGTAGGATGACCCTAGGTTTTCGGCATAATAAAATAATTATTCATCAGAAATATCAATAATATATTTTTTTTAATATTTTTATGATGTAAAATGAACGAATTTATTATTTTTTTTAAAACATTTCATTTTTTAATTTTACCAAAAAATTTATGAAAGGTCATCGTAGGATGACCCTAGGTTTTCGGCATAAAAAAATATATATACATCAGAAATATCAATAATATATTTTTTTAATATTTTTATGATGTAAAATGAACGAATTTATTATTTTTTTTAAAACATTTCATTTTTTAATTTTACCAAAAAAATTATGAAAGGTCATCGTAGGATGACCCTGGGTTTTCGGCATAATAAAATAATTATTCATCAGAAATATCAATAATATATTTTTTTAATATTTTTATGATGTAAAATGAACGAATTTATTATTTTTTTTAAAACATTTCATTTTTTAATTTTACCAAAAAAATTATGAAAGGTCATCGTAGGATGACCCTAAATTTTCGGCATAAAATAATAATTTTTAGTAAGAAATATGAATAATATATTTTTTTAATATTTTTATGATGTAAAATGAACGAATTTATTATTATTTTTAAAACATTTCATTTTTTAATTTTACCAAAAAAATTATGAAAGGTCATCGTAGGATGACCCTAAATTTTCGGCATAAAAAATAATTTTTAGTAAGAAATATGAATAATATATTTTTTTAATATTTTTATGATGTAAAATGAACGAATTTATTATTATTTTTAAAACATTTCATTTTTTAATTTTACCGAAAAAATTATGAAAGGTCATCGTAGGATGACCCTAGGTTTTCGGCATAATAAAATAATTATTCATCAGAAATATCAATAATATATTTTTTTTAATATTTTTATGATGTAAAATGAACGAATTTATTATTTTTTTTAAAACATTTCATTTTTTAATTTTACCAAAAAATTTATGAAAGGTCATCCTAGGTTTTCGGCATAAAAAAATATATATACATCAGAAATATCAATAATATATTTTTTTAATATTTTTATGATGTAAAATGAACGAATTTATTATTTTTTTTAAAACATTTCATTTTTTAATTTTACCAAAAAATTTATGAAAGGTCATCGTAGGATGACCCTGGGTTTTCGGCATAATAAAATAATTATTCATCAGAAATATCAATAATATATTTTTTTGATATTTTTATGATGTAAAATGAACGAATTTATTATTTTTTTTAAAACATTTCATTTTTTAATTTTACCAAAAAATTTATGAAAGGTCATCGTAGGATGACCCTAGGTTTTCGGCATAAAAAAATATATATACATCAGAAATATCAATAATATATTTTTTTAATATTTTTATGATGTAAAATGAACGAATTTATTATTTTTTTTAAAACATTTCATTTTTTAATTTTACCAAAAAAATTATGAAAGGTCATCGTAGGATGACCCTAAATTTTCGGCATAAAATAATAATTTTTAGTAAGAAATATGAATAATATATTTTTTTAATATTTTTATGATGTAAAATGAACGAATTTATTATTATTTTTAAAACATTTCATTTTTTAATTTTACCAAAAAAATTATGAAAGGTCATCGTAGGATGACCCTAAATTTTCGGCATAAAAAATAATTTTTAGTAAGAAATATGAATAATATATTTTTTTAATATTTTTATGATGTAAAATGAACGAATTTATTATTATTTTTAAAACATTTCATTTTTTAATTTTACCGAAAAAATTATGAAAGGTCATCGTAGGATGACCCTAGGTTTTCGGCATAAAAAATTAATTATTCATCAGAAATATCAATAATATATTTTTTTAATATTTTTATGATGTAAAATGAACAAATTAATTATTTATTTTTAAAAATTTCATATTTTAATTTTCCCGTAAAAATTATGAAAGGTCATCGTAGGATGACCCTAGGTTTTCGGCATAATAAAATAATTATTCATCAGAAATATCAATAATATATTTTTTTTAATATTTTTATGATGTAAAATGAACGAATTTATTATTTTTTTTAAAACATTTCATTTTTTAATTTTACCAAAAAATTTATGAAAGGTCATCGTAGGATGACCCTAGGTTTTCGGCATAAAAAAATATATATACATCAGAAATATCAATAATATATTTTTTTAATATTTTTATGATGTAAAATGAACGAATTTATTATTTTTTTTAAAACATTTCATTTTTTAATTTTACCAAAAAAATTATGAAAGGTCATCGTAGGATGACCCTGGGTTTTCGGCATAATAAAATAATTATTCATCAGAAATATCAATAATATATTTTTTTATATTTTTATGATGTAAAATGAACGAATTTATTATTTATTTTTAAAAATTTCATATTTTAATTTTCCCGTAAAAATTATGAAAGGTCATCGTAGGATGACCCTGGGTTTTCGGCATAATAAAATAATTATTCATCAGAAATATCAATAATATATTTTTTTGATATTTTTATGATGTAAAATGAACGAATTTATTATTTTTTTTAAAACATTTCATTTTTTAATTTTACCAAAAAAATTATGAAAGGTCATCGTAGGATGACCCTAAATTTTCGGCATAAAATAATAATTTTTAGTAAGAAATATGAATAATATATTTTTTTAATATTTTTATGATGTAAAATGAACGAATTTATTATTTTTTTTAAAACATTTCATTTTTTAATTTTACCAAAAAAATTATGAAAGGTCATCGTAGGATGACCCTAAATTTTCGGCATAAAATAATAATTTTTAGTAAGAAATATGAATAATATATTTTTTTAATATTTTTATGATGTAAAATAAACGAATTTATTATTTTTTTTAAAACATTTCATTTTTTAATTTTACCAAAAAAATTTATGAAAGGTCATCGTAGGATGACCCTAAATTTTCGGCATAAATATATAATTTTTAGTAAGAAATATGAATAATATATTTTTTTAATATTTTTATGATGTAAAATGAACGAATTTATTATTATTTTTAAAACATTTCATTTTTTAATTTTACCGAAAAAATTATGAAAGGTCATCGTAGGATGACCCTAGGTTTTCGGCATAAAAAAATAATTATTCATCAGAAATATCAATAATATATTTTTTTAATATTTTTATGATGTAAAATGAACGAATTTATTATTTTTTTTAAAACATTTCATTTTTTAATTTTACCAAAAAAATTATGAAAGGTCATCGTAGGATGACCCTGGGTTTTCGGCATAATAAAATAATTATTCAACAGAAATATCAATAATATATTTTTTAAATATTTTTATGATGTAAAATGAACGAATTTATTATTTTTTTTAAAACATTTCATTTTTTAATTTTACCAAAAAAATTATGAAAGGTCATAGTAGGATGACCCTAAATTTTCGGCATAAAATAATAATTTTTAGTAAGAAATATGAATAATATATTTTTTTAATATTTTTATGATGTAAAATGAACGAATTTATTATTATTTTTAAAACATTTCATTTTTTAATTTTACCAAAAAAATTATGAAAGGTCATCGTAGGATGACCCTAAATTTTCGGCATAAAAAATAATTTTTAGTAAGAAATATGAATAATATATTTTTTTAATATTTTTATGATGTAAAATGAACGAATTTATTATTATTTTTAAAACATTTCATTTTTTAATTTTACCGAAAAAATTATGAAAGGTCATCGTAGGATGACCCTAGGTTTTCGGCATAAAAAATTAATTATTCATCAGAAATATCAATAATATATTTTTTTAATATTTTTATGATGTAAAATGAACAAATTAATTATTTATTTTTAAAAATTTCATATTTTAATTTTCCCGTAAAAATTATGAAAGGTCATCGTAGGATGACCCTAGGTTTTCGGCATAATAAAATAATTATTCATCAGAAATATCAATAATATATTTTTTTTAATATTTTTATGATGTAAAATGAACGAATTTATTATTTTTTTTAAAACATTTCATTTTTTAATTTTACCAAAAAATTTATGAAAGGTCATCGTAGGATGACCCTAGGTTTTCGGCATAAAAAAATATATATACATCAGAAATATCAATAATATATTTTTTTAATATTTTTATGATGTAAAATGAACGAATTTATTATTTTTTTTAAAACATTTCATTTTTTAATTTTACCAAAAAAATTATGAAAGGTCATCGTAGGATGACCCTGGGTTTTCGGCATAATAAAATAATTATTCATCAGAAATATCAATAATATATTTTTTTATATTTTTATGATGTAAAATGAACGAATTTATTATTTATTTTTAAAAATTTCATATTTTAATTTTCCCGTAAAAATTATGAAAGGTCATCGTAGGATGACCCTGGGTTTTCGGCATAATAAAATAATTATTCATCAGAAATATCAATAATATATTTTTTTGATATTTTTATGATGTAAAATGAACGAATTTATTATTTTTTTTAAAACATTTCATTTTTTAATTTTACCAAAAAAATTATGAAAGGTCATCGTAGGATGACCCTAAATTTTCGGCATAAAATAATAATTTTTAGTAAGAAATATGAATAATATATTTTTTTAATATTTTTATGATGTAAAATGAACGAATTTATTATTTTTTTTAAAACATTTCATTTTTTAATTTTACCAAAAAAATTATGAAAGGTCATCGTAGGATGACCCTAAATTTTCGGCATAAAATAATAATTTTTAGTAAGAAATATGAATAATATATTTTTTTAATATTTTTATGATGTAAAATAAACGAATTTATTATTTTTTTTAAAACATTTCATTTTTTAATTTTACCAAAAAAATTTATGAAAGGTCATCGTAGGATGACCCTAAATTTTCGGCATAAATATATAATTTTTAGTAAGAAATATGAATAATATATTTTTTTAATATTTTTATGATGTAAAATGAACGAATTTATTATTATTTTTAAAACATTTCATTTTTTAATTTTACCGAAAAAATTATGAAAGGTCATCGTAGGATGACCCTAGGTTTTCGGCATAAAAAAATAATTATTCATCAGAAATATCAATAATATATTTTTTTAATATTTTTATGATGTAAAATGAACGAATTTATTATTTTTTTTAAAACATTTCATTTTTTAATTTTACCAAAAAAATTATGAAAGGTCATCGTAGGATGACCCTGGGTTTTCGGCATAATAAAATAATTATTCAACAGAAATATCAATAATATATTTTTTAAATATTTTTATGATGTAAAATGAACGAATTTATTATTTTTTTTAAAACATTTCATTTTTTAATTTTACCAAAAAAATTATGAAAGGTCATAGTAGGATGACCCTAAATTTTCGGCATAAAATAATAATTTTTAGTAAGAAATATGAATAATATATTTTTTTAATATTTTTATGATGTAAAATGAACGAATTTATTATTATTTTTAAAACATTTCATTTTTTAATTTTACCAAAAAAATTATGAAAGGTCATCGTAGGATGACCCTAAATTTTCGGCATAAAAAATAATTTTTAGTAAGAAATATGAATAATATATTTTTTTAATATTTTTATGATGTAAAATGAACGAATTTATTATTATTTTTAAAACATTTCATTTTTTAATTTTACCGAAAAAATTATGAAAGGTCATCGTAGGATGACCCTAGGTTTTCGGCATAAAAAATTAATTATTCATCAGAAATATCAATAATATATTTTTTTAATATTTTTATGATGTAAAATGAACAAATTAATTATTTATTTTTAAAAATTTCATATTTTAATTTTCCCGTAAAAATTATGAAAGGTCATCGTAGGATGACCCTAGGTTTTCGGCATAATAAAATAATTATTCATCAGAAATATCAATAATATATTTTTTTTAATATTTTTATGATGTAAAATGAACGAATTTATTATTTTTTTTAAAACATTTCATTTTTTAATTTTACCAAAAAATTTATGAAAGGTCATCGTAGGATGACCCTAGGTTTTCGGCATAAAAAAATATATATACATCAGAAATATCAATAATATATTTTTTTAATATTTTTATGATGTAAAATGAACGAATTTATTATTTTTTTTAAAACATTTCATTTTTTAATTTTACCAAAAAAATTATGAAAGGTCATCGTAGGATGACCCTGGGTTTTCGGCATAATAAAATAATTATTCATCAGAAATATCAATAATATATTTTTTTATATTTTTATGATGTAAAATGAACGAATTTATTATTTATTTTTAAAAATTTCATATTTTAATTTTCCCGTAAAAATTATGAAAGGTCATCGTAGGATGACCCTGGGTTTTCGGCATAATAAAATAATTATTCATCAGAAATATCAATA
The DNA here is from genome assembly GCA_963082975.1 of Labia minor. NCBI lineage: Eukaryota > Metazoa > Arthropoda > Insecta > Dermaptera > Spongiphoridae > Labia > Labia minor. Next base: position 66,995,870 of record OY720347.1, read on the forward strand.
ATATATTTTTTTGATATTTTTATGATGTAAAATGAACGAATTTATTATTTTTTTTAAAACATTTCATTTTTTAATTTTACCAAAAAAATTATGAAAGGTCATCGTAGGATGACCCTAAATTTTCGGCATAAAATAATAATTTTTAGTAAGAAATATGAATAATATATTTTTTTAATATTTTTATGATGTAAAATGAACGAATTTATTATTTTTTTTAAAACATTTCATTTTTTAATTTTACCAAAAAAATTATGAAAGGTCATCGTAGGATGACCCTAAATTTTCGGCATAAAATAATAATTTTTAGTAAGAAATATGAATAATATATTTTTTTAATATTTTTATGATGTAAAATGAACGAATTTATTATTATTTTTAAAACATTTCATTTTTTAATTTTACCAAAAAAATTATGAAAGGTCATCGTAGGATGACCCTAGGTTTTCGGCATAAAAAAATAATTATTCATCAGAAATATCAATAATATATTTTTTTATATTTTTATGATGTAAAATGAACGAATTTATTATTTATTTTTAAAAATTTCATATTTTAATTTTCCCGTAAAAATTATGAAAGGTCATCGTGGGATGACCCTAGGTTTTGGGCATAAAAAAATAACTATTCATAAGAAATATCAATAATATATTTTTTTATATTTTTATGATTTAAAATGAACGAATTTATTATTTTTTTTAAAAAATTTCATTTTTTTATTTTACCAAAAAAATTATGAAAGGTCATCGTAGGATGACCCTAGATTTTCGGCATAAAAAAATAATTATTCATCAGAAATATCAATAATATATTTTTTTAATATTTTTATGATGTAAAATGAACGAATTTATTATTTATTTTTAAAAATTTCATATTTTAATTTTCCCGTAAAAATTATGAAAGGTCATCGTAGGATGACCCTAGGTTTTCGGCATAATAAAATAATTATTCATCAGAAATATCAATAATATATTTTTTTAATATTTTTATGATGTTAAATGAACGAATTTATTATTTTTTTTAAAACATTTCATTTTTTAATTTTACCAAAAATATTATGAAAGGTCATCGTAGGATGACCCTGGGTTTTCGGCATAATAAAATAATTATTCATCAGAAATATCAATAATATATTTTTTTAATATTTTTATGATTTAAAATGAACAAATTTATTATTTTTTTTTAAACATTTCATTTTTTAATTTTACCAAAAAAATTATGAAAGGTCATCGTAGGATGACCCTAAATTTTCGGCATAAAAAAATAATTTTTAGTAAGAAATATGAGTAATATATTTTTTTAATATTTTTATGATGTAAAATGAACGAATTTATTATTATTTTTAAAACATTTCATTTTTTAATTTTACCGAAAAAATTATGAAAGTTCATCGTAGGATGACAATAGGTTTTCGGCATAAAAAAATATATATACTTCAGAAATATCAATAATATATTTTTTTAATATTTTTATGATGTTAAATGAACGAATTTATTATTTTTTTTAAAACATTTCATTTTTTAATTTTACCAAAAAAATTATGAAAGGTCATCGTAGGATGACCCTGGGTTTTCGGCATAATAAAATAATTATTCATCAGAAATATCAATAATATATTTTTTTAATATTTTTATGATGTAAAATGAACGAATTTATTATTTATTTTTAAAAATTTCATATTTTAATTTTCCCGTAAAAATTATGAAAGGTCATCGTAGGATGACCCTAGGTTTTCGGCATAAAAAAATATATATACTTCAGAAATATCAATAATATATTTTTTTAATATTTTTATGATGTAAAATGAACGAATTTATTATTTTTTTTAAAACATTTCATTTTTTAATTTTACCAAAAAAATTATGAAAGGTCATCGTAGGATGACCCTGGGTTTTCGGCATAATAAAATAATTATTCATCAGAAATATCAATAATATATTTTTTTAATATTTTTATGATGTAAAATGAACGAATTTATTATTTTTTTTAAAACATTTCATTTTTTAATTTTACCAAAAAAATTATGAAAGGTCATCGTTGGATGACCCTAAATTTTCGGCATAAAATAATAATTTTTAGTAAGAAATATGAATAATATATTTTTTTAATATTTTTATGATGTAAAATGAACGAATTTATTATTATTTTTAAAACATTTCATTTTTTAATATTACCAAAAAAATTATGAAAGGTCATCGTAGGATGACCCTAGGTTTTCGGCATAAAAAAATATATATACATCAGAAATATCAATAATATATTTTTTTAATATTTTTATGATGTAAAATGAACGAATTTATTATTTTTTTTAAAACATTTCATTTTTTAATTTTACCAAAAAAATTATGAAAGGTCATCGTAGGATGACCCTGGGTTTTCGGCATAATAAAATAATTATTCATCAGAAATATCAATAATATATTTTTTTATATTTTTATGATGTAAAATGAACGAATTTATTATTTATTTTTAAAAATTTCATATTTTAATTTTCCCGTAAAAATAATGAAAGGTCATCGTAGGATGACCCTGGGTTTTCGGCATAATAAAATAATTATTCATCAGTAATATCAATAATATATTTTTTTAATATTTTTATGATGTAAAATGAACGAATTTATTATTTTTTTTAAAACATTTCATTTTTTAATTTTACCAAAACAATTATGAAAGGTCATCGTAGGATGACCCTAAATTTTCCGCATAAAATAACAATTTTTAGTAAGAAATATGAATAATATATTTTTTTAATATTTTTATGATGTAAAATGAACGAATTTATTATTATTTTTAAAACATTTCATTTTTTAATTTTACCAAAAAAATTATGAAAGGTCATCGTAGGATGACCCTATGTTTTCGGCATAAAAAAATAATTATTCATCAGAAATATCAATAATATATTTTTTTATATTTTTATGATGTAAAATGAACGAATTTATTATTTATTTTTAAAAATTTCATATTTTAATTTTCCCGTAAAAATTATGAAAGGTCATCGTGGGATGACCCTAGGTTTTGGGCATAAAAAAATAACTATTCATAAGAAATATCAATAATATATTTTTTTATATTTTTATGATGTAAAATGAACGAATTTATTATTTTTTTTAAAAAATTTCATTTTTTTATTTTACCAAAAAAATTATGAAGGGTCATCGTAGGATGACCCTAGATTTTCGGAATAAAAAAATAATTATTCATCAGAAATATCAATAATATATTTTTTTAATATTTTTATGATGTAAAATGAACGAATTTATTTTTTATTTTTAAAAATTTAATATTTTAATTTTCCCGTAAAAATTATGAAAGGTTATCGTAGGATGACCCTAGGTTTTTGGCATAATAAAATAATTATTCATCAGAAATATCAATAATATATTTTTTTAATATTTTTATGATGTAAAATGAACGAATTTATTATTTTTTTTAAAACATTTCATTTTTTAATTTTACCAAAAAAATTATGAAAGGTCATCGTAGGATGACCCTGGGTTTTCGGCATAATTAAATAATTATTCATCAGAAATATCAATAATATATTTTTTTAATATTTTTATGATGTAAAATGAACGAATTTATTATTTTTTTTAAAACATTTCATTTTTTAATTTTACCAAAAAAATTATGAAAGGTCATCGTAGGATGACCCTAAATTTTCGGCATAAAAAAATAATTTTTAGTAAGAAATATGAATAATATATTTTTTTAATATTTTTATGATGTAAAATGAACGAATTTATTATTATTTTTAAAACATTTCATTTTTTAATTTTACCGAAAAAATTATGAAAGGTCATCGTAGGATGACCCTAGGTTTTCGGCATAAAAAAATAATTATTCATCAGAAATATCAATAATATATTTTTTTAATATTTTTATGATGTAAAATGAACGAATTTATTATTTTTTTTAAAACATTTCATTTTTTAATTTTACCAAAAAAATTATGAAAGGTCATCGTAGGATGACCCTGGGTTTTCGGCATAATAAAATAATTATTCATCAGAAATATCAATAATATATTTTTTTAATATTTTTATGATGTAAAATGAACGAATTTATTATTTTTTTTAAAACATTTCATTTTTTAATTTTACCAAAAAAATTATGAAAGGTCATCGTAGGATGACCCTAAATTTTCGGCATAAAATAATAATTTTTAGTAAGAAATATGAATAATATATTTTTTTAATATTTTTATGATGTAAAATGAACGAATTTATTATTATTTTTAAAACATTTCATTTTTTAATTTTACCAAAAAAATTATGAAAGGTCATCGTAGGATGACCCTAAATTTTCGGCATAAAAAATAATTTTTAGTAAGAAATATGAATAATATATTTTTTTAATATTTTTATGATGTAAAATGAACGAATTTATTATTATTTTTAAAACATTTCATTTTTTAATTTTACCGAAAAAATTATGAAAGGTCATCGTAGGATGACCCTAGGTTTTCGGCATAATAAAATAATTATTCATCAGAAATATCAATAATATATTTTTTTTAATATTTTTATGATGTAAAATGAACGAATTTATTATTTTTTTTAAAACATTTCATTTTTTAATTTTACCAAAAAATTTATGAAAGGTCATCGTAGGATGACCCTAGGTTTTCGGCATAAAAAAATATATATACATCAGAAATATCAATAATATATTTTTTTAATATTTTTATGATGTAAAATGAACGAATTTATTATTTTTTTTAAAACATTTCATTTTTTAATTTTACCAAAAAAATTATGAAAGGTCATCGTAGGATGACCCTGGGTTTTCGGCATAATAAAATAATTATTCATCAGAAATATCAATAATATATTTTTTTAATATTTTTATGATGTAAAATGAACGAATTTATTATTTTTTTTAAAACATTTCATTTTTTAATTTTACCAAAAAAATTATGAAAGGTCATCGTAGGATGACCCTAAATTTTCGGCATAAATATATAATTTTTAGTAAGAAATATGAATAATATATTTTTTTAATATTTTTATGATGTAAAATGAACGAATTTATTATTATTTTTAAAACATTTCATTTTTTAATTTTACCGAAAAAATTATGAAAGGTCATCGTAGGATGACCCTAGGTTTTCGGCATAAAAAAATAATTATTCATCAGAAATATCAATAATATATTTTTTTAATATTTTTATGATGTAAAATGAACGAATTTATTATTTTTTTTAAAACATTTCATTTTTTAATTTTACCAAAAAAATTATGAAAGGTCATCGTAGGATGACCCTAAATTTTCGGCATAAAAAAATAATTTTTAGTAAGAAATATGAATAATATATTTTTTTAATATTTTTATGATGTAAAATGAACGAATTTATTATTATTTTTAAAACATTTCATTTTTTAATTTTACCGAAAAAATTATGAAAGGTCATCGTAGGATGACCCTAGGTTTTCGGCATAAAAAAATAATTATTCATCAGAAATATCAATAATATATTTTTTTAATATTTTTATGATGTAAAATGAACGAATTTATTATTTTTTTAAAACATTTCATTTTTTAATTTTACCAAAAAAATTATGAAAGGTCATCGTAGGATGACCCTGGGTTTTCGGCATAATAAAATAATTATTCATCAGAAATATCAATAATATATTTTTTTAATATTTTTATGATGTAAAATGAACGAATTTATTATTTTTTTTAAAACATTTCATTTTTTAATTTTACCAAAAAAATTATGAAAGGTCATCGTAGGATGACCCTAAATTTTCGGCATAAAATAATAATTTTTAGTAAGAAATATGAATAATATATTTTTTTAATATTTTTATGATGTAAAATGAACGAATTTATTATTATTTTTAAAACATTTCATTTTTTAATTTTACCAAAAAAATTATGAAAGGTCATCGTAGGATGACCCTAAATTTTCGGCATAAAAAATAATTTTTAGTAAGAAATATGAATAATATATTTTTTTAATATTTTTATGATGTAAAATGAACGAATTTATTATTATTTTTAAAACATTTCATTTTTTAATTTTACCGAAAAAATTATGAAAGGTCATCGTAGGATGACCCTAGGTTTTCGGCATAATAAAATAATTATTCATCAGAAATATCAATAATATATTTTTTTTAATATTTTTATGATGTAAAATGAACGAATTTATTATTTTTTTTAAAACATTTCATTTTTTAATTTTACCAAAAAATTTATGAAAGGTCATCCTAGGTTTTCGGCATAAAAAAATAATTATTCATCAGAAATATCAATAATATATTTTTTTAATATTTTTATGATGTAAAATGAACGAATTTATTATTTTTTTTAAAACATTTCATTTTTTAATTTTACCAAAAAAATTATGAAAGGTCATCGTAGGATGACCCTGGGTTTTCGGCATAATAAAATAATTATTCAACAGAAATATCAATAATATATTTTTTAAATATTTTTATGATGTAAAATGAACGAATTTATTATTTTTTTTAAAACATTTCATTTTTTAATTTTACCAAAAAAATTATGAAAGGTCATAGTAGGATGACCCTAAATTTTCGGCATAAAATAATAATTTTTAGTAAGAAATATGAATAATATATTTTTTTAATATTTTTATGATGTAAAATGAACGAATTTATTATTATTTTTAAAACATTTCATTTTTTAATTTTACCAAAAAAATTATGAAAGGTCATCGTAGGATGACCCTAAATTTTCGGCATAAAAAATAATTTTTAGTAAGAAATATGAATAATATATTTTTTTAATATTTTTATGATGTAAAATGAACGAATTTATTATTATTTTTAAAACATTTCATTTTTTAATTTTACCGAAAAAATTATGAAAGGTCATCGTAGGATGACCCTAGGTTTTCGGCATAAAAAATTAATTATTCATCAGAAATATCAATAATATATTTTTTTAATATTTTTATGATGTAAAATGAACAAATTAATTATTTATTTTTAAAAATTTCATATTTTAATTTTCCCGTAAAAATTATGAAAGGTCATCGTAGGATGACCCTAGGTTTTCGGCATAATAAAATAATTATTCATCAGAAATATCAATAATATATTTTTTTTAATATTTTTATGATGTAAAATGAACGAATTTATTATTTTTTTTAAAACATTTCATTTTTTAATTTTACCAAAAAATTTATGAAAGGTCATCGTAGGATGACCCTAGGTTTTCGGCATAAAAAAATATATATACATCAGAAATATCAATAATATATTTTTTTAATATTTTTATGATGTAAAATGAACGAATTTATTATTTTTTTTAAAACATTTCATTTTTTAATTTTACCAAAAAAATTATGAAAGGTCATCGTAGGATGACCCTGGGTTTTCGGCATAATAAAATAATTATTCATCAGAAATATCAATAATATATTTTTTTATATTTTTATGATGTAAAATGAACGAATTTATTATTTATTTTTAAAAATTTCATATTTTAATTTTCCCGTAAAAATTATGAAAGGTCATCGTAGGATGACCCTGGGTTTTCGGCATAATAAAATAATTATTCATCAGAAATATCAATAATATATTTTTTTGATATTTTTATGATGTAAAATGAACGAATTTATTATTTTTTTTAAAACATTTCATTTTTTAATTTTACCAAAAAAATTATGAAAGGTCATCGTAGGATGACCCTAAATTTTCGGCATAAAATAATAATTTTTAGTAAGAAATATGAATAATATATTTTTTTAATATTTTTATGATGTAAAATGAACGAATTTATTATTTTTTTTAAAACATTTCATTTTTTAATTTTACCAAAAAAATTATGAAAGGTCATCGTAGGATGACCCTAAATTTTCGGCATAAAATAATAATTTTTAGTAAGAAATATGAATAATATATTTTTTTAATATTTTTATGATGTAAAATGAACGAATTTATTATTATTTTTAAAACATTTCATTTTTTAATTTTACCGAAAAAATTATGAAAGTTCATCGTAGGATGACAATAGGTTTTCGGCATAAAAAAATATATATACTTCAGAAATATCAATAATATATTTTTTTAATATTTTTATGATGTTAAATGAACGAATTTATTATTTTTTTTAAAACATTTCATTTTTTAATTTTACCAAAAAAATTATGAAAGGTCATCGTAGGATGACCCTGGGTTTTCGGCATAATAAAATAATTATTCATCAGAAATATCAATAATATATTTTTTTAATATTTTTATGATGTAAAATGAACGAATTTATTATTTATTTTTAAAAATTTCATATTTTAATTTTCCCGTAAAAATTATGAAAGGTCATCGTAGGATGACCCTAGGTTTTCGGCATAAAAAAATATATATACTTCAGAAATATCAATAATATATTTTTTTAATATTTTTATGATGTAAAATGAACGAATTTATTATTTTTTTTAAAACATTTCATTTTTTAATTTTACCAAAAAAATTATGAAAGGTCATCGTAGGATGACCCTGGGTTTTCGGCATAATAAAATAATTATTCATCAGAAATATCAATAATATATTTTTTTAATATTTTTATGATGTAAAATGAACGAATTTATTATTTTTTTTAAAACATTTCATTTTTTAATTTTACCAAAAAAATTATGAAAGGTCATCGTTGGATGACCCTAAATTTTCGGCATAAAATAATAATTTTTAGTAAGAAATATGAATAATATATTTTTTTAATATTTTTATGATGTAAAATGAACGAATTTATTATTATTTTTAAAACATTTCATTTTTTAATTTTACCAAAAAAATTATGAAAGGTCATCGTAGGATGACCCTAGGTTTTCGGCATAAAAAAATATATATACATCAGAAATATCAATAATATATTTTTTTAATATTTTTATGATGTAAAATGAACGAATTTATTATTTTTTTTAAAACATTTCATTTTTTAATTTTACCAAAAAAATTATGAAAGGTCATCGTAGGATGACCCTGGGTTTTCGGCATAATAAAATAATTATTCATCAGAAATATCAATAATATATTTTTTTATATTTTTATGATGTAAAATGAACGAATTTATTATTTATTTTTAAAAATTTCATATTTTAATTTTCCCGTAAAAATAATGAAAGGTCATCGTATGATGACCCTGGGTTTTCGGCATAATAAATTAATTATTCATCAGTAATATCAATAATATATTTTTTTAATATTTTTATGATGTAAAATGAACGAATTTATTATTTTTTTTAAAACATTTCATTTTTTAATTTTACCAAAACAATTATTAAAGGTCATCGTAGGATGACCCTAAATTTTCGGCATAAAATATTAATTTTTAGTAAGAAATATGAATAATATATTTTTTTAATATTTGTATGATGTAAAATGAACGAATTTATTATTATTTTTAAAACATTTCATTTTTTAATTTTACCAAAAAAATTATGAAAGGTCATCGTAGGATGACCCTATGTTTTCGGCATAAAAAAATAATTATTCATCAGAAATATCAATAATATATTTTTTTATATTTTTATGATGTAAAATGAACGAATTTATTATTTATTTTTAAAAATTTCATATTTTAATTTTCCCGTAAAAATTATGAAAGGTCATCGTGGGATGACCCTAGGTTTTGGGCATAAAAAAATAACTATTCATAAGAAATATCAATAATATATTTTTTTATATTTTTATGATGTAAAATGAACGAATTTATTATTTTTTTTAAAAAATTTCATTTTTTTATTTTACCAAAAAAATTATGAAGGGTCATCGTAGGATGACCCTAGATTTTCGGAATAAAAAAATAATTATTCATCAGAAATATCAATAATATATTTTTTTAATATTTTTATGATGTAAAATGAACGAATTTATTATTTATTTTTAAAAATTTAATATTTTAATTTTCCCGTAAAAATTATGAAAGGTTATCGTAGGATGACCCTGGGTTTTCGGCATAATTAAATAATTATTCATCAGAAATATCAATAATATATTTTTTTAATATTTTTATGATGTAAAATGAACGAATTTATTATTTTTTTTAAAACATTTCATTTTTTAATTTTACCAAAAAAATTATGAAAGGTCATCGTAGGATGACCCTAAATTTTCGGCATAAAAAAATAATTTTTAGTAAGAAATATGAATAATATATTTTTTTAATATTTTTATGATGTAAAATGAACGAATTTATTATTATTTTTAAAACATTTCATTTTTTAATTTTACCGAAAAAATTATGAAAGGTCATCGTAGGATGACCCTAGGTTTTCGGCATAAAAAAATAATTATTCATCAGAAATATCAATAATATATTTTTTTAATATTTTTATGATGTAAAATGAACGAATTTATTATTTTTTTTAAAACATTTCATTTTTTAATTTTACCAAAAAAATTATGAAAGGTCATCGTAGGATGACCCTGGGTTTTCGGCATAATAAAATAATTATTCATCAGAAATATCAATAATATATTTTTTTAATATTTTTATGATGTAAAATGAACGAATTTATTATTTTTTTTAAAACATTTCATTTTTTAATTTTACCAAAAAAATTATGAAAGGTCATCGTAGGATGACCCTAAATTTTCGGCATAAAATAATAATTTTTAGTAAGAAATATGAATAATATATTTTTTTAATATTTTTATGATGTAAAATGAACGAATTTATTATTATTTTTAAAACATTTCATTTTTTAATTTTACCAAAAAAATTATGAAAGGTCATCGTAGGATGACCCTAAATTTTCGGCATAAAAAATAATTTTTAGTAAGAAATATGAATAATATATTTTTTTAATATTTTTATGATGTAAAATGAACGAATTTATTATTATTTTTAAAACATTTCATTTTTTAATTTTACCGAAAAAATTATGAAAGGTCATCGTAGGATGACCCTAGGTTTTCGGCATAATAAAATAATTATTCATCAGAAATATCAATAATATATTTTTTTTAATATTTTTATGATGTAAAATGAACGAATTTATTATTTTTTTTAAAACATTTCATTTTTTAATTTTACCAAAAAATTTATGAAAGGTCATCCTAGGTTTTCGGCATAAAAAAATATATATACATCAGAAATATCAATAATATATTTTTTTAATATTTTTATGATGTAAAATGAACGAATTTATTATTTTTTTTAAAACATTTCATTTTTTAATTTTACCAAAAAAATTATGAAAGGTCACCGTAGGATGACCCTGGGTTTTCGGCATAATAAAATAATTATTCATCAGAAATATCAATAATATATTTTTTTATATTTTTATGATGTAAAATGAACGAATTTATTATTTATTTTTAAAAATTTCATATTTTAATTTTCCCGTAAAAATAATGAAAGGTCATCGTAGGATGACCCTGGGTTTTCGGCATAATAAAATAATTATTCATCAGAAATATCAATAATATATTTTTTTAATATTTTTATGATGTAAAATGAACGAATTTATTATTTTTTTTAAAACATTTCATTTTTTAATTTTACCAAAAAAATTATGAAAGGTCATCGTAGGATGACCCTAAATTTTCGGCATAAAATAATAATTTTTAGTAAGAAATATGAATAATATATTTTTTTAATATTTTTATGATGTAAAATGAACGAATTTATTATTATTTTTAAAACATTTCATTTTTTAATTTTACCAAAAAAATTATGAAAGGTCATCGTAGGATGACCCTAAATTTTCGGCATAAAAAATAATTTTTAGTAAGAAATATGAATAATATATTTTTTTAATATTTTTATGATGTAAAATGAACGAATTTATTATTATTTTTAAAACATTTCATTTTTTAATTTTACCGAAAAAATTATGAAAGGTCATCGTAGGATGACCCTAGGTTTTCGGCATAATAAAATAATTATTCATCAGAAATATCAATAATATATTTTTTTTAATATTTTTATGATGTAAAATGAACGAATTTATTATTTTTTTTAAAACATTTCATTTTTTAATTTTACCAAAAAATTTATGAAAGGTCATCGTAGGATGACCCTAGGTTTTCGGCATAAAAAAATATATATACATCAGAAATATCAATAATATATTTTTTTAATATTTTTATGATGTAAAATGAACGAATTTATTATTTTTTTTAAAACATTTCATTTTTTAATTTTACCAAAAAAATTATGAAAGGTCATCGTAGGATGACCCTGGGTTTTCGGCATAATAAAATAATTATTCATCAGAAATATCAATAATATATTTTTTTAATATTTTTATGATGTAAAATGAACGAATTTATTATTTTTTTTAAAACATTTCATTTTTTAATTTTACCAAAAAAATTATGAAAGGTCATCGTAGGATGACCCTAAATTTTCGGCATAAAATAATAATTTTTAGTAAGAAATATGAATAATATATTTTTTTAATATTTTTATGATGTAAAATGAACGAATTTATTATTATTTTTAAAACATTTCATTTTTTAATTTTACCAAAAAAATTATGAAAGGTCATCGTAGGATGACCCTAAATTTTCGGCATAAAAAATAATTTTTAGTAAGAAATATGAATAATATATTTTTTTAATATTTTTATGATGTAAAATGAACGAATTTATTATTATTTTTAAAACATTTCATTTTTTAATTTTACCGAAAAAATTATGAAAGGTCATCGTAGGATGACCCTAGGTTTTCGGCATAATAAAATAATTATTCATCAGAAATATCAATAATATATTTTTTTTAATATTTTTATGATGTAAAATGAACGAATTTATTATTTTTTTTAAAACATTTCATTTTTTAATTTTACCAAAAAATTTATGAAAGGTCATCCTAGGTTTTCGGCATAAAAAAATATATATACATCAGAAATATCAATAATATATTTTTTTAATATTTTTATGATGTAAAATGAACGAATTTATTATTTTTTTTAAAACATTTCATTTTTTAATTTTACCAAAAAAATTATGAAAGGTCATCGTAGGATGACCCTGGGTTTTCGGCATAATAAAATAATTATTCATCAGAAATATCAATAATATATTTTTTTATATTTTTATGATGTAAAATGAACGAATTTATTATTTATTTTTAAAAATTTCATATTTTAATTTTCCCGTAAAAATAATGAAAGGTCATCGTAGGATGACCCTGGGTTTTCGGCATAATAAAATAATTATTCATCAGAAATATCAATAATATATTTTTTTAATATTTTTATGATGTAAAATGAACGAATTTATTATTTTTTTTAAAACATTTCATTTTTTAATTTTACCAAAAAAATTATGAAAGGTCATCGTAGGATGACCCTAAATTTTCGGCATAAAATAATAATTTTTAGTAAGAAATATGAATAATATATTTTTTTAATATTTTTATGATGTAAAATGAACGAATTTATTATTATTTTTAAAACATTTCATTTTTTAATTTTACCAAAAAAATTATGAAAGGTCATCGTAGGATGACCCTAAATTTTCGGCATAAAATATAATTTTTAGTAAGAAATATGAATAATATATTTTTTTAATATTTTTATGATGTAAAATGAACGAATTTATTATTATTTTTAAAACATTTCATTTTTTAATTTTACCGAAAAAATTATGAAAGGTCATCGTAGGATGACCCTAGGTTTTCGGCATAATAAAATAATTATTCATCAGAAATATCAATAATATATTTTTTTTAATATTTTTATGATGTAAAATGAACGAATTTATTATTTTTTTTAAAACATTTCATTTTTTAATTTTACCAAAAAATTTATGAAAGGTCATCGTAGGATGACCCTAGGTTTTCGGCATAAAAAAATATATATACATCAGAAATATCAATAATATATTTTTTTAATATTTTTATGATGTAAAATGAACGAATTTATTATTTTTTTTAAAACATTTCATTTTTTAATTTTACCAAAAAAATTATGAAAGGTCATCGTAGGATGACCCTAAATTTTCGGCATAAAATAATAATTTTTAGTAAAAAATATGAATAATATATTTTTTTAATATTTTTATGATGTAAAATGAACGAATTTATTATTATTTTTAAAACATTTCATTTTTTAATTTTACCAAAAAAATTATGAAAGGTCATCGTAGGATGACCCTAGGTTTTCGGCATAAAAAAATTTATATACATCAGAAATATCAATAATATATTTTTTTAATATTTTTATGATGTAAAATGAACGAATTTATTATTTTTTTTAAAACATTTCATTTTTTAATTTTACCAAAAAAATTATGAAAGGTCATCGTAGGATGACCCTGGGTTTTCGGCATAATAAAATAATTATTCATCAGAAATATCAATAATATATTTTTTTATATTTTTATGATGTAAAATGAACGAATTTATTATTTATTTTTAAAAATTTCATATTTTAATTTTCCCGTAAAAATAATGAAAGGTCATCGTAGGATGACCCTGGGTTTTCGGCATAATAAAATAATTATTCATCAGTAATATCAATAATATATTTTTTTAATATTTTTATGATGTAAAATGAACGAATTTATTATTTTTTTTAAAACATTTCATTTTTTAATTTTACCAAAACAATTATGAAAGGTCATCGTAGGATGACCCTAAATTTTCCGCATAAAATAATAATTTTTAGTAAGAAATATGAATAATATATTTTTTTAATATTTTTATGATGTAAAATGAACGAATTTATTATTATTTTTAAAACATTTCATTTTTTAATTTTACCAAAAAAATTATGAAAGGTCATCGTAGGATGACCCTAGGTTTTCGGCATAAAAAAATAATTATTCATCAGAAATATCAATAATATATTTTTTTATATTTTTATGATGTAAAATGAACGAATTTATTATTTATTTTTAAAAATTTCATATTTAAATTTTCCCGTAAAAATAATGAAAGGTCATCGTAGGATGACCCTGGGTTTTCGGCATAATAAAATAATTATTCATCAGAAATATCAATAATATATTTTTTTAATAGTTTTATGATGTAAAATGAACGAATTTATTATTTTTTTTAAAACATTTCATTTTTTAATTTTACCAAAAAAATTATGAAAGGTCATCGTAGGATGACCCTAAATTTTCGGCATAAAATAATAATTTTTAGTAAGAAATATGAATAATATATTTTTTTAATATTTTTATGATGTAAAATGAACGAATTTATTATTATTTTTAAAACATTTCATTTTTTAATTTTACCAAAAAAATTATGAAAGGTCATCGTAGGATGACCCTAAATTTTCGGCATAAAAAATAATTTTTAGTAAGAAATATGAATAATATATTTTTTTAATATTTTTATGATGTAAAATGAACGAATTTATTATTATTTTTAAAACATTTCATTTTTTAATTTTACCGAAAAAATTATGAAAGGTCATCGTAGGATGACCCTAGGTTTTCGGCATAATAAAATAATTATTCATCAGAAATATCAATAATATATTTTTTTTAATATTTTTATGATGTAAAATGAACGAATTTATTATTTTTTTTAAAACATTTCATTTTTTAATTTTACCAAAAAATTTATGAAAGGTCATCGTAGGATGACCCTTGGTTTTCGGCATAAAAAAATATATATACATCAGAAATATCCATAATATATTTTTTAATATTTTTATGATGTAAAATGAACGAATTTATTATTTTTTTTAAAACATTTCATTTTTTAATTTTACCAAAAAAATTATGAAAGGTCATCGTAGGATGACCCTAAATTTTCGGCATAAAATAATAATTTTTAGTAAAAAATATGAATAATATATTTTTTTAATATTTTTATGATGTAAAATGAACGAATTTATTATTATTTTTAAAACATTTCATTTTTTAATTTTACCAAAAAAATTTTGAAAGGTCATCGTAGGATGACCCTAGGTTTTCGGCATAAAAAAATTTATATACATCAGAAATATCAATAATATATTTTTTTATATTTTTATGATGTAAAATGAACGAATTTATTATTTATTTTTAAAAATTTCATATTTTAATTTTCCCGTAAAAATAATGAAAGGTCATCGTAGGATGACCCTGGGTTTTCGGCATAATAAAATAATTATTCATCAGTAATATCAATAATATATTTTTTTAATATTTTTATGATGTAAAATGAACGAATTTATTATTTTTTTTAAAACATTTCATTTTTTAATTTTACCAAAACAATTATGAAAGGTCATCGTAGGATGACCCTAAATTTTCCGCATAAAATAACAATTTTTAGTAAGAAATATGAATAATATATTTTTTTAATATTTTTATGATGTAAAATGAACGAAATTATTATTATTTTTAAAACATTTCATTTTTTAATTTTACCAAAAAAATTATGAAAGGTCATCGTAGGATGACCCTAGGTTTTCGGCATAAAAAAATAATTATTCATCAGAAATATCAATAATATATTTTTTTATATTTTTATGATGTAAAATGAACGAATTTATTATTTATTTTTAAAAATTTCATATTTTAATTTTCCCGTAAAAATTATGAAAGGTCATCGTGGGATGACCCTAGGTTTTGGGCATAAAAAAATAACTATTCATAAGAAATATCAATAATTTTTTTTTTTATATTTTTATGATGTAAAATGAACGAATTTATTATTTTTTTTAAAAAATTTCATTTTTTTATTTTCCCAAAAAAATTATGAAAGGTCATCGTAGGATGACCCTAAATTTTCGGCATAAAATAATAATTTTTAGTAAGAAATATGAATAATATATTTTTTTAATATTTTTATGATGTAAAATGAACGAATTTATTATTTATTTTTAAAAATTTCATATTTTAATTTTCACGTAAAAATTATGAAAGGTCATCGTAGGATGACCCTGGGTTTTCGGCATAATAAAATAATTATTCATCAGAAATATCAATAATATATTTTTTTAATATTTTTATGATGTAAAATGAACGAATTTATTATTTTTTTTAAAACATTTCATTTTTTAATTTTACCAAAAAAATTATGAAAGGTCATCGTAGGATGACCCAAAATTTTCGGCATAAAATAATAATTTTTAGTAAAAAATATGAATAATATATTTTTTTAATATTTTTATGATGTAAAATGAACGAATTTATTATTATTTTTAAAACATTTCATTATTTAATTTTACCAAAAAAATTATGAAAGGTCATCGTAGGATGACCCTAGGTTTTCGGCATAAAAAAATATATATACATCAGAAATATCAATAATATATTTTTTTAATATTTTTATGATGTAAAATGAACGAATTTATTATTTTTTTTAAAACATTTCATTTTTTAATTTTACAAAAAAAATTATGAAAGGTCATCGTAGGATGACCCTGGGTTTTCGGCATAATAAAATAATTATTCATCAGAAATATCAATAATATATTTTTTTATATTTTTATGATGTAAAATGAACGAATTTATTATTTATTTTTAAAAATTTCATATTTTAATTTTCCCGTAAAAATAATGAAAGGTCATCGTAGGATGACCCTGGGTTTTCGGCATAATAAAATAATTATTCATCAGTAATATCAATAATATATTTTTTTAATATTTTTATGATGTAAAATGAACGAATTTATTATTTTTTTTAAAACATTTCATTTTTTAATTTTACCAAAACAATTATGAAAGGTCATCGTAGGATGACCCTAAATTTTCCCCATAAAATAACAATTTTTAGTAAGAAATATGAATAATATATTTTTTTAATATTTTTATGATGTAAAATGAACGATTTTATTATTATTTTTAAAACATTTCATTTTTTAATTTTACCAAAAAAATTATGAAAGGTCATCGTAGGATGACCCTAGGTTTTCGGCATAAAAAAATAATTATTCATCAGAAATATCAATAATATATTTTTTTATATTTTTATGATGTAAAATGAACGAATTTATTATTTATTTTTAAAAATTTCATATTTTAATTTTCCCGTAAAAATTATGAAAGGTCATCGTGGGATGACCCTAGGTTTTGGGCATTAAAAAATAACTATTCATAAGAAATATCAATAATTTTTTTTTTTATATTTTTATGATGTAAAATGAACGAATTTATTATTTTTTTTAAAAAATTTCATTTTTTTATTTTCCCAAAAAAATTATGAAAGGTCATCGTAGGATGACCCTAAATTTTCGGCATAAAATAATAATTTTTAGTAAGAAATATGAATAATATATTTTTTTAATATTTTTATGATGTAAAATGAACGAATTTATTATTTATTTTTAAAAATTTCATATTTTAATTTTCACGTAAAAATTATGAAAGGTCATCGTAGGATGACCCTGGGTTTTCGGCATAATAAAATAATTATTCATCAGAAATATCAATAATATATTTTTTTAATATTTTTATGATGTAAAATGAACGAATTTATTATTTTTTTTAAAACATTTCATTTTTTAATTTTTCCAAAAAAATTATGAAAGGTCATCGTAGGATGACCCTAAATTTTCGGCATAAAATAATAATTTTTAGTAAGAAATATGAATAATATATTTTTTTAATATTTTTATGATGTAAAATGAACGAAATTATTATTATTTTTAAAACATTTCATTTTTTAATTTTACCAAAAAAATTATGAAAGGTCATCGTAGGATGACCCTAGGTTTTCGGCATAAAAAATATATATATACATCAGAAATATCAATAATATATTTTTTTAATATTTTTATGATGTAAAATGAACGAATTTATTATTTTTTTTAAAACATTTCATTTTTTAATTTTACCAAAAAAATTATGAAAGGTCATCGTAGGATGACCCTAAATTTTCGGCATAAAATAATAATTTTTAGTAAGAAATATGAATAATATATTTTTTTAATATTTTTATGATGTAAAATGAACGAATTTATTATTATTTTTAAAACATTTCATTTTTTAATTTTACCAAAAAAATTATGAAAGGTCATCGTAGGATGACCCTAGGTTTTCGGCATAAAAAAATAATTATTCATCAGAAATATCAATAATATATTTTTTTATATTTTTATGATGTAAAATGAACGAATTTATTATTTATTTTTAAAAATTTCATATTTTAATTTTCCCGTAAAAATTATGAAAGGTCATCGTGGGATGACCCTAGGTTTTGGGCATAAAAAAATAACTATTCATAAGAAATATCAATAATATATTTTTTTATATTTTTATGATGTAAAATGAACGAATTTATTATTTTTTTTAAAAAATTTCATTTTTTTATTTTACCAAAAAAATTATGAAAGGTCATCGTAGGATGACCCTAGATTTTCGGCATAAAAAAATAATTATTCATCAGAAATATCAATAATATATTTTTTTAATATTTTTATGATGTAAAATGAACGAATTTATTATTTATTTTTAAAAATTTCATATTTTAATTTTCCCGTAAAAATTATGAAAGGTCATCGTAGGATAACCCAAGGTTTTCGGCATAATAAAATAATTATTCATCAGAAATATCAATAATATATTTTTTTAATATTTTTATGATGTTAAATGAACGAATTTATTATTTTTTTTAAAACATTTCATTTTTTAATTTTACCAAAAAAATTATGAAAGGTCATCGTAGGATGACCCTAGGTTTTCGGCATAAAAAAATATATATACATCAGAAATATCAATAATATATTTTTTTAATATTTTTATGATGTAAAATGAACGAATTTATTATTTTTTTTAAAACATTTCATTTTTTAATTTTACCAAAAAAATTATGAAAGGTCATCGTAGGATGACCCTAAATTTTCGGCATAAAATAATAATTTTTAGTAAGAAATATGAATAATATATTTTTTTAATATTTTTATGATGTAAAATGAACGAATTTATTATTATTTTTAAAACATTTCATTTTTTAATTTTACCAAAAAAATTATGAAAGGTCATCGTAGGATGACCCTAGGTTTTCGGCATAAAAAAATAATTATTCATCAGAAATATCAATAATATATTTTTTTATATTTTTATGATGTAAAATGAACGAATTTATTATTTATTTTTAAAAATTTCATATTTTAATTTTCCCGTAAAAATTATGAAAGGTCATCGTGGGATGACCCTAGGTTTTGGGCATAAAAAAATAACTATTCATAAGAAATATCAATAATATATTTTTTTATATTTTTATGATGTAAAATGAACGAATTTATTATTTTTTTTAAAAAATTTCATTTTTTTATTTTACCAAAAAAATTATGAAAGGTCATCGTAGGATGACCCTAGATTTTCGGCATAAAAAAATAATTATTCATCAGAAATATCAATAATATATTTTTTTAATATTTTTATGATGTAAAATGAACGAATTTATTATTTATTTTTAAAAATTTCATATTTTAATTTTCCCGTAAAAATTATGAAAGGTCATCGTAGGATGACCCTAGGTTTTCGGCATAATAAAATAATTATTCATCAGAAATATCAATAATATATTTTTTTAATATTTTTATGATGTTAAATGAACGAATTTATTATTTTTTTTAAAACATTTCATTTTTTAATTTTACCAAAAAAATTATGAAAGGTCATCGTAGGATGACCCTGGGTTTTCGGCATAATAAAATAATTATTCATCAGAAATATCAATAATATATTTTTTTAATATTTTTATGATGTAAAATGAACGAATTTATTATTTATTTTTAAAAATTTCATATTTTAATTTTCCCGTAAAAATTATGAAAGGTCATCGTAGGATGACCCTAGGTTTTCGGCATAATAAAATAATTATTCATCAGAAATATCAATAATATATTTTTTTTAATATTTTTATGATGTAAAATGAACGAATTTATTATTTTTTTTAAAACATTTCATTTTTTAATTTTACCAAAAAAATTATGAAAGGTCATCGTAGGATGACCCTTGGTTTTCGGCATAAAAAAATATATATACATCAGAAATATCAATAATATATTTTTTTAATATTTTTATGATGTAAAATGAACGAATTTATTATTTTTTTTAAAACATTTCATTTTTTAATTTTACCAAAAAAATTATGAAAGGTCATCGTAGGATGACCCTGGGTTTTCGGCATAATAAAATAATTATTCATCAGTAATATCAATAATATATTTTTTTAATATTTTTATGATGTAAAATGAACGAATTTATTATTTTTTTTAAAAATTTCATATTTTAATTTTCCCGTAAAAATTATGAAAGGTCATCGTGGGATGACCCTAGGTTTTGGGCATTAAAAAATAACTATTCATAAGAAATATCAATAATTTTTTTTTTTATATTTTTATGATGTAAAATGAACGAATTTATTATTTTTTTTAAAAAATTTCATTTTTTTATTTTCCCAAAAAAATTATGAAAGGTCATCGTAGGATGACCCTAAATTTTCGGCATAAAATAATAATTTTTAGTAAGAAATATGAATAATATATTTTTTTAATATTTTTATGATGTAAAATGAACGAATTTATTATTTATTTTTAAAAATTTCATATTTTAATTTTCACGTAAAAATTATGAAAGGTCATCGTAGGATGACCCTGGGTTTTCGGCATAATAAAATAATTATTCATCAGAAATATCAATAATATATTTTTTTAATATTTTTATGATGTAAAATGAACGAATTTATTATTTTTTTTAAAACATTTCATTTTTTAATTTTACCAAAAAAATTATGAAAGGTCATCGTAGGATGACCCAAAATTTTCGGCATAAAATAATAATTTTTAGTAAAAAATATGAATAATATATTTTTTTAATATTTTTATGATGTAAAATGAACGAATTTATTATTATTTTTAAAACATTTCATTATTTAATTTTACCAAAAAAATTATGAAAGGTCATCGTAGGATGACCCTAGGTTTTCGGCATAAAAAAATATATATACATCAGAAATATCAATAATATATTTTTTTAATATTTTTATGATGTAAAATGAACGAATTTATTATTTTTTTTAAAACATTTCATTTTTTAATTTTACCAAAAAAATTATGAAAGGTCATCGTAGGATGACCCTGGGTTTTCGGCATAATAAAATAATTATTCATCAGAAATATCAATAATATATTTTTTTATATTTTTATGATGTAAAATGAACGAATTTATTATTTATTTTTAAAAATTTCATATTTTAATTTTCCCGTAAAAATAATGAAAGGTCATCGTAGGATGACCCTGGGTTTTCGGCATAATAAAATAATTATTCATCAGTAATATCAATAATATATTTTTTTAATATTTTTATGATGTAAAATGAACGAATTTATTATTTTTTTTAAAACATTTCATTTTTTAATTTTACCAAAACAATTATGAAAGGTCATCGTAGGATGACCCTAAATTTTCCGCATAAAATAACAATTTTTAGTAAGAAATATGAATAATATATTTTTTTAATATTTTTATGATGTAAAATGAACGATTTTATTATTATTTTTAAAACATTTCATTTTTTAATTTTACCAAAAAAATTATGAAAGGTCATCGTAGGATGACCCTAGGTTTTCGGCATAAAAAAATAATTATTCATCAGAAATATCAATAATATATTTTTTTATATTTTTATGATGTAAAATGAACGAATTTATTATTTATTTTTAAAAATTTCATATTTTAATTTTCCCGTAAAAATTATGAAAGGTCATCGTGGGATGACCCTAGGTTTTGGGCATTAAAAAATAACTATTCATAAGAAATATCAATAATTTTTTTTTTTATATTTTTATGATGTAAAATGAACGAATTTATTATTTTTTTTAAAAAATTTCATTTTTTTATTTTCCCAAAAAAATTATGAAAGGTCATCGTAGGATGACCCTAAATTTTCGGCATAAAATAATAATTTTTAGTAAGAAATATGAATAATATATTTTTTTAATATTTTTATGATGTAAAATGAACGAATTTATTATTTATTTTTAAAAATTTCATATTTTAATTTTCACGTAAAAATTATGAAAGGTCATCGTAGGATGACCCTGGGTTTTCGGCATAATAAAATAATTATTCATCAGAAATATCAATAATATATTTTTTTAATATTTTTATGATGTAAAATGAACGAATTTATTATTTTTTTTAAAACATTTCATTTTTTAATTTTTCCAAAAAAATTATGAAAGGTCATCGTAGGATGACCCTAAATTTTCGGCATAAAATAATAATTTTTAGTAAGAAATATGAATAATATATTTTTTTAATATTTTTATGATGTAAAATGAACGAAATTATTATTATTTTTAAAACATTTCATTTTTTAATTTTACCAAAAAAATTATGAAAGGTCATCGTAGGATGACCCTAGGTTTTCGGCATAAAAAATATATATATACATCAGAAATATCAATAATATATTTTTTTAATATTTTTATGATGTAAAATGAACGAATTTATTATTTTTTTTAAAACATTTCATTTTTTAATTTTACCAAAAAAATTATGAAAGGTCATCGTAGGATGACCCTAAATTTTCGGCATAAAATAATAATTTTTAGTAAGAAATATGAATAATATATTTTTTTAATATTTTTATGATGTAAAATGAACGAATTTATTATTATTTTTAAAACATTTCATTTTTTAATTTTACCAAAAAAATTATGAAAGGTCATCGTAGGATGACCCTAGGTTTTCGGCATAAAAAAATAATTATTCATCAGAAATATCAATAATATATTTTTTTATATTTTTATGATGTAAAATGAACGAATTTATTATTTATTTTTAAAAATTTCATATTTTAATTTTCCCGTAAAAATTATGAAAGGTCATCGTGGGATGACCCTAGGTTTTGGGCATAAAAAAATAACTATTCATAAGAAATATCAATAATATATTTTTTTATATTTTTATGATGTAAAATGAACGAATTTATTATTTTTTTTAAAAAATTTCATTTTTTTATTTTACCAAAAAAATTATGAAAGGTCATCGTAGGATGACCCTAGATTTTCGGCATAAAAAAATAATTATTCATCAGAAATATCAATAATATATTTTTTTAATATTTTTATGATGTAAAATGAACGAATTTATTATTTATTTTTAAAAATTTCATATTTTAATTTTCCCGTAAAAATTATGAAAGGTCATCGTAGGATAACCCAAGGTTTTCGGCATAATAAAATAATTATTCATCAGAAATATCAATAATATATTTTTTTAATATTTTTATGATGTTAAATGAACGAATTTATTATTTTTTTTAAAACATTTCATTTTTTAATTTTACCAAAAAAATTATGAAAGGTCATCGTAGGATGACCCTGGGTTTTCGGCATAATAAAATAATTATTCATCAGAAATATCAATAATATATTTTTTTAATATTTTTATGATGTAAAATGAACGAATTTATTATTTATTTTTAAAAATTTCATATTTTAATTTTCCCGTAAAAATTATGAAAGGTCATCGTAGGATGACCCTAGGTTTTCGGCATAATAAAATAATTATTCATCAGAAATATCAATAATATATTTTTTTTAATATTTTTATGATGTAAAATGAACGAATTTAATATTTTTTTTAAAACATTTCATTTTTTAATTTTACCAAAAAATTTATGAAAGGTCATCGTAGGATGACCCTAGGTTTTCGGCATAAAAAAATATATATACATCAGAAATATCAATAATATATTTTTTTAATATTTTTATGATGTAAAATGAACGAATTTATTATTTTTTTTAAAACATTTCATTTTTTAATTTTACCAAAAAAATTATGAAAGGTCATCGTAGGATGACCCTAAATTTTCGGCATAAAATAATAATTTTTAGTAAGAAATATGAATAATATATTTTTTTAATATTTTTATGATGTAAAATGAACGAATTTATTATTATTTTTAAAACATTTCATTTTTTAATTTTACCAAAAAAATTATGAAAGGTCATCGTAGGATGACCCTAGGTTTTCGGCATAAAAAAATAATTATTCATCAGAAATATCAATAATATATTTTTTTATATTTTTATGATGTAAAATGAACGAATTTATTATTTATTTTTAAAAATTTCATATTTTAATTTTCCCGTAAAAATTATGAAAGGTCATCGTGGGATGACCCTAGGTTTTGGGCATAAAAAAATAACTATTCATAAGAAATATCAATAATATATTTTTTTATATTTTTATGATGTAAAATGAACGAATTTATTATTTTTTTTAAAAAATTTCATTTTTTTATTTTACCAAAAAAATTATGAAAGGTCATCGTAGGATGACCCTAGATTTTCGGCATAAAAAAATAATTATTCATCAGAAATATCAATAATATATTTTTTTAATATTTTTATGATGTAAAATGAACGAATTTATTATTTATTTTTAAAAATTTCATATTTTAATTTTCCCGTAAAAATTATGAAAGGTCATCGTAGGATGACCCTAGGTTTTCGGCATAATAAAATAATTATTCATCAGAAATATCAATAATATATTTTTTTAATATTTTTATGATGTTAAATGAACGAATTTATTATTTTTTTTAAAACATTTCATTTTTTAATTTTACCAAAAAAATTATGAAAGGTCATCGTAGGATGACCCTGGGTTTTCGGCATAATAAAATAATTATTCATCAGAAATATCAATAATATATTTTTTTAATATTTTTATGATGTAAAATGAACGAATTTATTATTTATTTTTAAAAATTTCATATTTTAATTTTCCCGTAAAAATTATGAAAGGTCATCGTAGGATGACCCTAGGTTTTCGGCATAATAAAATAATTATTCATCAGAAATATCAATAATATATTTTTTTTAATATTTTTATGATGTAAAATGAACGAATTTATTATTTTTTTTAAAACATTTCATTTTTTAATTTTACCAAAAAAATTATGAAAGGTCATCGTAGGATGACCCTGGGTTTTCGGCATAATAAAATAATTATTCATCAGTAATATCAATAATATATTTTTTTAATATTTTTATGATGTAAAATGAACGAATTTATTATTTTTTTTAAAAATTTCATATTTTAATTTTCCCGTAAAAATTATGAAAGGTCATCGTGGGATGACCCTAGGTTTTGGGCATTAAAAAATAACTATTCATAAGAAATATCAATAATTTTTTTTTTTATATTTTTATGATGTAAAATGAACGAATTTATTATTTTTTTTAAAAAATTTCATTTTTTTATTTTCCCAAAAAAATTATGAAAGGTCATCGTAGGATGACCCTAAATTTTCGGCATAAAATAATAATTTTTAGTAAGAAATATGAATAATATATTTTTTTAATATTTTTATGATGTAAAATGAACGAATTTATTATTTATTTTTAAAAATTTCATATTTTAATTTTCACGTAAAAATTATGAAAGGTCATCGTAGGATGACCCTGGGTTTTCGGCATAATAAAATAATTATTCATCAGAAATATCAATAATATATTTTTTTAATATTTTTATGATGTAAAATGAACGAATTTATTATTTTTTTTAAAACATTTCATTTTTTAATTTTTCCAAAAAAATTATGAAAGGTCATCGTAGGATGACCCTAAATTTTCGGCATAAAATAATAATTTTTAGTAAGAAATATGAATAATATATTTTTTTAATATTTTTATGATGTAAAATGAATGAATTTATTATTTTTTTTAAAACATTTCATTTTTTAATTTTACCAAAAAATTTATGAAAGGTCATCGTAGGATGACCCTAGGTTTTCTGCATAAAAAATATATATATACATCAGAAATATCAATAATATATTTTTTTAATATTTTTATGATGTAAAATGAACGAATTTATTATTTTTTTTAAAACATTTCATTTTTTAATTTTACCAAAAAAATTATGAAAGGTCATCGTAGGATGACCCTAAATTTTCGTCATAAAATAATAATTTTTAGTAAGAAATATGAATAATATATTTTTTTAATATTTTTATGATGTAAAATGAACGAATTTATTATTATTTTTAAAACATTTCATTTTTTAATTTTACCAAAAAAATTATGAAAGGTCATCGTAGGATGACCCTAGGTTTTCGGCATAAAAAAATAATTATTCATCAGAAATATCAATAATATATTTTTTTATATTTTTATGATGTAAAATGAACGAATTTATTATTTATTTTTAAAAATTTCATATTTTAATTTTCCCGTAAAAATTATGAAAGGTCATCGTGGGATGACCCTAGGTTTTGGGCATAAAAAAATAACTATTCATAAGAAATATCAATAATATATTTTTTTATATTTTTATGATGTAAAATGAACGAATTTATTATTTTTTTTAAAAAATTTCATTTTTTTATTTTACCAAAAAAATTATGAAAGGTCATCGTAGGATGACCCTAGATTTTCGGCATAAAAAAATAATTATTCATCAGAAATATCAATAATATATTTTTTTAATATTTTTATGATGTAAAATGAACGAATTTATTATTTATTTTTAAAAATTTCATATTTTAATTTTCCCGTAAAAATTATGAAAGGTCATCGTAGGATAACCCTAGGTTTTCGGCATAATAAAATAATTATTCATCAGAAATATCAATAATATATTTTTTTAATATTTTTATGATGTTAAATGAACGAATTTATTATTTATTTTTAAAAATTTCATATTTTAATTTTCCCGTAAAAATTATGAAAGGTCATCGTAGGATGACCCTAGGTTTTCGGCATAATAAAATAATTATTCATCAGAAATATCAATAATATATTTTTTTTAATATTTTTATGATGTAAAATGAACGAATTTAATATTTTTTTTAAAACATTTCATTTTTTAATTTTACCAAAAAATTTATGAAAGGTCATCGTAGGATGACCCTAGGTTTTCGGCATAAAAAAATAATTATTCATCAGAAATATCAATAATATATTTTTTTATATTTTTATGATGTAAAATGAACGAATTTATTATTTATTTTTAAAAATTTCATATTTTAATTTTCCCGTAAAAATTATGAAAGGTCATCGTGGGATGACCCTAGGTTTTGGGCATAAAAAAATAACTATTCATAAGAAATATCAATAATATATTTTTTTATATTTTTATGATGTAAAATGAACGAATTTATTATTTTTTTTAAAAAATTTCATTTTTTTATTTTACCAAAAAAATTATGAAAGGTCATCGTAGGATGACCCTAGATTTTCGGCATAAAAAAATAATTATTCATCAGAAATATCAATAATATATTTTTTTAATATTTTTATGATGTAAAATGAACGAATTTATTATTTATTTTTAAAAATTTCATATTTTAATTTTCCCCTAAAAATTATGAAAGGTCATCGTAGGATGACCCTAGGTTTTCGGCATAATAAAATAATTATTCATCAGAAATATCAATAATATATTTTTTTAATATTTTTATGATGTTTTATGAACGAATTTATTATTTTTTTTAAAACATTTCATTTTTTAATTTTACCAAAAAAATTATGAAAGGTCATCGTAGGATGACCCTGGGTTTTCGGCATAATAAAATAATTATTCATCAGAAATATCAATAATATATTTTTTTAATATTTTTATGATGTAAAATGAACGAATTTATTATTTATTTTTAAAAATTTCATATTTTAATTTTCCCGTAAAAATTATGAAAGGTCATCGTAGGATGACCCTAGGTTTTCGGCATAATAAAATAATTATTCATCAGAAATATCAATAATATATTTTTTTTAATATTTTTATGATGTAAAATGAACGAATTTATTATTTTTTTTAAAACATTTCATTTTTTAATTTTACCAAAAAAATTATGAAAGGTCATCGTAGGATGACCCTTGGTTTTCGGCATAAAAAAATATATATACATCAGAAATATCAATAATATATTTTTTTAATATTTTTATGATGTAAAATGAACGAATTTATTATTTTTTTTAAAACATTTCATTTTTTAATTTTACCAAAAAAATTATGAAAGGTCATCGTAGGATGACCCTGGGTTTTCGGCATAATAAAATAATTATTCATCAGTAATATCAATAATATATTTTTTTAATATTTTTATGATGTAAAATGAACGAATTTATTATTTTTTTTAAAACATTTCATTTTTTAATTTTACCAAAACAATTATGAAAGGTCATCGTAGGATGACCCTAAATTTTCGGCATAAAATAATAATTTTTAGTAAGAAATATGAATAATATATTTTTTTAATATTTTTATGATGTAAAATGAACGAATTTATTATTATTTTTAAAACATTTCATTTTTTAATTTTACCAAAAAAATTATGAAAGGTCATCGTAGGATGACCCTAGGTTTTCGGCAAAAAAAAAAAATTATTCATCAGAAATATCAATAATATATTTTTTTATATTTTTATGATGTAAAATGAACGAATTTATTATTTATTTTTAAAAATTTCATATTTTAATTTTCCCGTAAAAATTATGAAAGGTCATCGTGGGATGACCCTAGGTTTTGGGCATAAAAAAATAACTATTCATAAGAAATATCAATAATATATTTTTTTATATTTTTATGATGTAAAATGAACGAATTTATTATTTTTTTTAAAAAATTTGATTTTTTTATTTTCCCAAAAAAATTATGAAAGGTCATCGTAGGATGACCCTAGATTTTCGGCATAAAAAAATAATTATTCATCAGAAATATCAATAATATATTTTTTTAATATTTTTATGATGTAAAATGAACGAATTTATTATTTATTTTTAAAAATTTCATATTTTAATTTTCCCGTAAAAATAATGAAAGGTCATCGTAGGATGACCCTGGGTTTTCGGCATAATAAAATAATTATTCAACAGTAATATCAATAATATATTTTTTTAATATTTTTATGATGTAAAATGAACGAATTTATTATTTTTTTTAAAACATTTCATTTTTTAATTTTACCAAAACAATTATGAAAGGTCATCGTAGGATGACCCTAGGTTTTCGGCATAAAAAAATATATATACATCAGAAATATCAATAATATATTTTTTTAATATTTTTATGATGTAAAATGAACGAATTTATTATTTTTTTTAAAACATTTCATTTTTTAATTTTACCAAAAAAATTATGAAAGGTCATCGTAGGATGACCCTAAATTTTCGGCATAAAATAATAATTTTTAGTAAGAAATATGAATAATATATTTTTTTAATATTTTTATGATGTAAAATGAACGAATTTATTATTATTTTTAAAACATTTCATTTTTTAATTTTACCAAAAAAATTATGAAAGGTCATCGTAGGATGACCCTAGGTTTTCGGCATAAAAAAATAATTATTCATCAGAAATATCAATAATATATTTTTTTAATATTTTTATGATGTAAAATGAACGAATTTATTATTTATTTTTAAAAATTTCATATTTTAATTTTCCCGTAAAAATAATGAAAGTTCATCGTAGGATGACCCTGGGTTTTCGGCATAATAAAATAATTATTCAACAGTAATATCAATAATATATTTTTTTAATATTTTTATGATGTAAAATGAACGAATTTATTATTTTTTTTAAAACATTTCATTTTTTAATTTTACCAAAACAATTATGAAAGGTCATCGTAGGATGACCCTAGGTTTTCGGCATAAAAAAATATATATACATCAGAAATATCAATAATATATTTTTTTAATATTTTTATGATGTAAAATGAACGAATTTATTATTTTTTTTAAAACATTTCATTTTTTAATTTTACCAAAAAAATTATGAAAGGTCATCGTAGGATGACCCTAAATTTTCGGCATAAAATAATAATTTTTAGTAAGAAATATGAATAATATATTTTTTTAATATTTTTATGATGTAAAATGAACGAATTTATTATTATTTTTAAAACATTTCATTTTTTAATTTTACCAAAAAAATTATGAAAGGTCATCGTAGGATGACCCTAGGTTTTCGGCATAAAAAAATAATTATTCATCAGAAATATCAATAATATATTTTTTTATATTTTTATGATGTAAAATGAACGAATTTATTATTTATTTTTAAAAATTTCATATTTTAATTTTCCCGTAAAAATTATGAAAGGTCATCGTGGGATGACCCTAGGTTTTGGGCATAAAAAAATAACTATTCATAAGAAATATCAATAATATATTTTTTTATATTTTTATGATGTAAAATCAACGAATTTATTATTTTTTTTAAAAAATTTCATTTTTTTATTTTACCAAAAAAATTATGAAAGGTCATCGTAGGATGACCCTAGATTTTCGGCATAAAAAAATAATTATTCATCAGAAATATCAATAATATATTTTTTTAATATTTTTATGATGTAAAATGAACGAATTTATTATTTATTTTTAAAAATTTCATATTTTAATTTTCCCGTAAAAATTATGAAAGGTCATCGTAGGATGACCCTAGGTTTTCGGCATAATAAAATAATTATTCATCAGAAATATCAATAATATATTTTTTTTAATATTTTTATGATGTAAAATGAACGAATTTAATATTTTTTTTAAAACATTTCATTTTTTAATTTTACCAAAAAATTTATGAAAGGTCATCGTAGGATGACCCTAGGTTTTCGGCATAAAAAAATATATATACATCAGAAATATCAATAATATATTTTTTTAATATTTTTATGATGTAAAATGAACGAATTTATTATTTTTTTTAAAACATTTCATTTTTTAATTTTACCAAAAAAATTATGAAAGGTCATCGTAGGATGACCCTAAATTTTCGGCATAAAATAATAATTTTTAGTAAAAAATATGAATAATATATTTTTTTAATATTTTTATGATGTAAAATGAACGAATTTATTATTATTTTTAAAACATTTCATTTTTTAATTTTACCAAAAAAATTATGAAAGGTCATCGTAGGATGACCCTAGGTTTTCGGCATAAAAAAATAATTATTCATCAGAAATATCAATAATATATTTTTTTATATTTTTATGATGTAAAATGAACGAATTTATTATTTATTTTTAAAAATTTCATATTTTAATTTTCCCGTAAAAATTATGAAAGGTCATCGTGGGATGACCCTAGGTTTTGGGCATAAAAAAATAACTATTCATAAGAAATATCAATAATATATTTTTTTATATTTTTATGATGTAAAATGAACGAATTTATTATTTTTTTTAAAAAATTTCATTTTTTTATTTTCCCAAAAAAATTATGAAAGGTCATCGTAGGATGACCCTAGATTTTCGGCATAAAAAAATAATTATTAATCAGAAATATCAATAATATATTTTTTTAATATTTTTATGATGTAAAATGAACGAATTTATTATTTATTTTTAAAAATTTCATATTTAAATTTTCCCGTAAAAATAATGAAAGGTCATCGTAGGATGACCCTGGGTTTTCGGCATAATAAAATAATTATTCAACAGTAATATCAATAATATATTTTTTTAATATTTTTATGATGTAAAATGAACGAATTTATTATTTTTTTTAAAACATTTCATTTTTTAATTTTACCAAAACAATTATGAAAGGTCATCGTAGGATGACCCTTGGTTTGCGGCATAAAAAAATATATATACATCAGAAATATCAATAATATATTTTTTTAATATTTTTATGATGTAAAATGAACGAATTTATTATTTTTTTTAAAACATTTCATTTTTTAATTTTACCAAAAAAATTATGAAAGGTCATCGTAGGATGACCCTGGGTTTTCGGCATAATAAAATAATTATTCATCAGTAATATCAATAATATATTTTTTTAATATTTTTATGATGTAAAATGAACGAATTTATTATTTTTTTTAAAACATTTCATTTTTTAATTTTACCAAAACAATTATGAAAGGTCATCGTAGGATGACCCTAAATTTTCGGCATAAAATAATAATTTTTAGTAAGAAATATGAATAATATATTTTTTTAATATTTTTATGATGTAAAATGAACGAATTTATTATTATTTTTAAAACATTTCATTTTTTAATTTTACCAAAAAAATTATGAAAGGTCATCGTAGGATGACCCTAGGTTTTCGGCATAAAAAAATAATTATTCATCAGAAATATCAATAATATATTTTTTTATATTTTTATGATGTAAAATGAACGAATTTATTATTTATTTTTAAAAATTTCATATTTTAATTTTCCCGTAAAAATTATGAAAGGTCATCTTGGGATGACCCTAGGTTTTGGGCATAAAAAAATAACTATTCATAAGAAATATCAATAATATATTTTTTTATATTTTTATGATGTAAAATGAACGAATTTATTATTTTTTTTAAAAAATTTCATTTTTTTATTTTCCCAAAAAAATTATGAAAGGTCATCGTAGGATGACCCTAGATTTTCGGCATAAAAAAATAATTATTCATCAGAAATATCAATAATATATTTTTTTAATATTTTTATGATGTAAAATGAACGAATTTATTATTTATTTTTAAAAATTTCATATTTTAATTTTCCCGTAAAAATAATGAAAGGTCATCGTAGGATGACCCTGGGTTTTCGGCATAATAAAATAATTATTCAACAGTAATATCAATAATATATTTTTTTAATATTTTTATGATGTAAAATGAACGAATTTATTATTTTTTTTAAAACATTTCATTTTTTAATTTTACCAAAACAATTATGAAAGGTCATCGTAGGATGACCCTAAATTTTCGGCATAAAATAATAATTTTTAGTAAGAAATATCAATAATATATTTTTTTAATATTTTTATGATGTAAAATGATCGAATTTATTATTTATTTTTAAAAATTTCATATTTTAATTTTCCCGTAAAAATTATGAAAGGTTATCGTAGGATGACCCTAGGTTTTCGGCATAATAAAATAATTATTCATCAGAAATATCAATAATATATTTTTTTTAATATTTTTATGATGTAAAATGAACGAATTTATTATTTATTTTTAAAAATTTCATATTTTAATTTTCCCGTAAAAATTATGAAAGGTCATCGTAGGATGACCCTAGGTTTTCGGCATAATAAAATAATTATTCATCAGAAATATCAATAATATATTTTTTTTAATATTTTTATGATGTAAAATGAACGAATTTAATATTTTTTTTAAAACATTTCATTTTTTAATTTTACCAAAAAATTTATTAAAGGTCATCGTAGGATGACCCTAGGTTTTCGCCATAAAAAAATATATATACATCAGAAATATCAATAATATATTTTTTTAATATTTTTATGATGTAAAATGAACGAATTTATTATTTTTTTTAAAACATTTCATTTTTTAATTTTACCAAAAAAATTATGAAAGGTCATCGTAGGATGACCCTAAATTTTCGGCATAAAATAATAATTTTTAGTAAAAAATATGAATAATATATTTTTTTAATATTTTTATGATGTAAAATGAACGAATTTATTATTATTTTTAAAACATTTCATTTTTTAATTTTACCAAAAAAATTATGAAACGTCATCGTAGGATGACCCTAGGTTTTCGGCATAAAAAAATAATTATTTATCAGAAATATCAATAATATATTTTTTTATATTTTTATGATGTAAAATGAACGAATTTATTATTTATTTTTAAAAATTTCATATTTTAATTTTCCCGTAAAAATTATGAAAGGTCATCGTGGGATGACCCTAGGTTTTGGGCATAAAAAAATAACTATTCATAAGAAATATCAATAATATATTTTTTTATATTTTTATGATGTAAAATGAACGAATTTATTATTTTTTTTAAAAAATTTCATTTTTTTATTTTCCCAAAAAAATTATGAAAGGTCATCGTAGGATGACCCTAGATTTTCGGCATAAAAAAATAATTATTCATCAGAAATATCAATAATATATTTTTTTAATATTTTTATGATTTAAAATGAACGAATTTATTATTTATTTTTAAAAATTTCATATTTAAATTTTCCCGTAAAAATAATGAAAGGTCATCGTAGGATGACCCTGGGTTTTCGGCATAATAAAATAATTATTCAACAGTAATATCAATAATATATTTTTTTAATATTTTTATGATGTAAAATGAACGAATTTATTATTTTTTTTAAAACATTTCATTTTTTAATTTTACCAAAACAATTATGAAAGGTCATCGTAGGATGACCCTTGGTTTTCGGCATAAAAAAATATATATACATCAGAAATATCAATAATATATTTTTTTAATATTTTTATGATGTAAAATGAACGAATTTATTATTTTTTTTAAAACATTTCATTTTTTAATTTTACCAAAAAAATTATGAAAGGTCATCGTAGGATGACCCTGGGTTTTCGGCATAATTAAATAATTATTCATCAGAAATATCAATAATATATTTTTTTAATATTTTTATGATGTAAAATGAACGAATTTATTATTTTTTTTAAAACATTTCATTTTTTAATTTTACCAAAACAATTATGAAAGGTCATCGTAGGATGACCCTAAATTTTCGGCATAAAATAATAATGTTTAGTAAGAAATATGAATAATATATTTTTTTAATATTTCTATGATGTAAAATGAACGAATTTATTATTTATTTTTAAAAATTTCATATTTTAATTTTCCCGTAAAAATTATGAAAGGTCATCGTGGGATGACCCTAGGTTTTGGGCATAAAAAAATAACTATTCATAAGAAATATCAATAATATATTTTTTTATATTTTTATGATGTAAAATGAACGAATTTATTATTTTTTTTAAAAAATTTGATTTTTTTATTTTCCCAAAAAAATTATGAAAGGTCATCGTAGGATGACCCTAGATTTTCGGCATAAAAAAATAATTATTCATCAGAAATATCAATAATATATTTTTTTAATATTTTTATGATGTAAAATGAACGAATTTATTATTTATTTTTAAAAATTTCATATTTTAATTTTCCCGTAAAAATAATGAAAGGTCATCGTAGGATGACCCTGGGTTTTCGGCATAATAAAATAATTATTCAACAGTAATATCAATAATATATTTTTTTAATATTTTTATGATGTAAAATGAACGAATTTATTATTTTTTTTAAAACATTTCATTTTTTAATTTTACCAAAACAATTATGAAAGGTCATCGTAGGATGACCCTAGGTTTTCGGCATAAAAAAATATATATACATCAGAAATATCAATAATATATTTTTTTAATATTTTTATGATGTAAAATGAACGAATTTATTATTTTTTTTAAAACATTTCATTTTTTAATTTTACCAAAAAAATTATGAAAGGTCATCGTAGGATGACCCTAAATTTTCGGCATAAAATAATAATTTTTAGTAAGAAATATGAATAATATATTTTTTTAATATTTTTATGATGTAAAATGAACGAATTTATTATTATTTTTAAAACATTTCATTTTTTAATTTTACCAAAAAAATTATGAAAGGTCATCGTAGGATGACCCTAGGTTTTCGGCATAAAAAAATAATTATTCATCAGAAATATCAATAATATATTTTTTTAATATTTTTATGATGTAAAATGAACGAATTTATTATTTATTTTTAAAAATTTCATATTTTAATTTTCCCGTAAAAATAATGAAAGTTCATCGTAGGATGACCCTGGGTTTTCGGCATAATAAAATAATTATTCAACAGTAATATCAATAATATATTTTTTTAATATTTTTATGATGTAAAATGAACGAATTTATTATTTTTTTTAAAACATTTCATTTTTTAATTTTACCAAAACAATTATGAAAGGTCATCGTAGGATGACCCTAGGTTTTCGGCATAAAAAAATATATATACATCAGAAATATCAATAATATATTTTTTTAATATTTTTATGATGTAAAATGAACGAATTTATTATTTTTTTTAAAACATTTCATTTTTTAATTTTACCAAAAAAATTATGAAAGGTCATCGTAGGATGACCCTAAATTTTCGGCATAAAATAATAATTTTTAGTAAGAAATATGAATAATATATTTTTTTAATATTTTTATGATGTAAAATGAACGAATTTATTATTATTTTTAAAACATTTCATTTTTTAATTTTACCAAAAAAATTATGAAAGGTCATCGTAGGATGACCCTAGGTTTTCGGCATAAAAAAATAATTATTCATCAGAAATATCAATAATATATTTTTTTATATTTTTATGATGTAAAATGAACGAATTTATTATTTATTTTTAAAAATTTCATATTTTAATTTTCCCGTAAAAATTATGAAAGGTCATCGTGGGATGACCCTAGGTTTTGGGCATAAAAAAATAACTATTCATAAGAAATATCAATAATATATTTTTTTATATTTTTATGATGTAAAATCAACGAATTTATTATTTTTTTTAAAAAATTTCATTTTTTTATTTTACCAAAAAAATTATGAAAGGTC
Source organism: Labia minor (assembly GCA_963082975.1). NCBI lineage: Eukaryota > Metazoa > Arthropoda > Insecta > Dermaptera > Spongiphoridae > Labia > Labia minor. The sequence continues at coordinate 67,033,086 of OY720347.1, forward strand.
ATCGTAGGATGACCCTAGATTTTCGGCATAAAAAAATAATTATTCATCAGAAATATCAATAATATATTTTTTTAATATTTTTATGATGTAAAATGAACGAATTTATTATTTATTTTTAAAAATTTCATATTTTAATTTTCCCGTAAAAATTATGAAAGGTCATCGTAGGATGACCCTAGGTTTTCGGCATAATAAAATAATTATTCATCAGAAATATCAATAATATATTTTTTTTAATATTTTTATGATGTAAAATGAACGAATTTAATATTTTTTTTAAAACATTTCATTTTTTAATTTTACCAAAAAATTTATGAAAGGTCATCGTAGGATGACCCTAGGTTTTCGGCATAAAAAAATATATATACATCAGAAATATCAATAATATATTTTTTTAATATTTTTATGATGTAAAATGAACGAATTTATTATTTTTTTTAAAACATTTCATTTTTTAATTTTACCAAAAAAATTATGAAAGGTCATCGTAGGATGACCCTAAATTTTCGGCATAAAATAATAATTTTTAGTAAAAAATATGAATAATATATTTTTTTAATATTTTTATGATGTAAAATGAACGAATTTATTATTATTTTTAAAACATTTCATTTTTTAATTTTACCAAAAAAATTATGAAAGGTCATCGTAGGATGACCCTAGGTTTTCGGCATAAAAAAATAATTATTCATCAGAAATATCAATAATATATTTTTTTATATTTTTATGATGTAAAATGAACGAATTTATTATTTATTTTTAAAAATTTCATATTTTAATTTTCCCGTAAAAATTATGAAAGGTCATCGTGGGATGACCCTAGGTTTTGGGCATAAAAAAATAACTATTCATAAGAAATATCAATAATATATTTTTTTATATTTTTATGATGTAAAATGAACGAATTTATTATTTTTTTTAAAAAATTTCATTTTTTTATTTTCCCAAAAAAATTATGAAAGGTCATCGTAGGATGACCCTAGATTTTCGGCATAAAAAAATAATTATTAATCAGAAATATCAATAATATATTTTTTTAATATTTTTATGATGTAAAATGAACGAATTTATTATTTATTTTTAAAAATTTCATATTTAAATTTTCCCGTAAAAATAATGAAAGGTCATCGTAGGATGACCCTGGGTTTTCGGCATAATAAAATAATTATTCAACAGTAATATCAATAATATATTTTTTTAATATTTTTATGATGTAAAATGAACGAATTTATTATTTTTTTTAAAACATTTCATTTTTTAATTTTACCAAAACAATTATGAAAGGTCATCGTAGGATGACCCTTGGTTTGCGGCATAAAAAAATATATATACATCAGAAATATCAATAATATATTTTTTTAATATTTTTATGATGTAAAATGAACGAATTTATTATTTTTTTTAAAACATTTCATTTTTTAATTTTACCAAAAAAATTATGAAAGGTCATCGTAGGATGACCCTGGGTTTTCGGCATAATAAAATAATTATTCATCAGTAATATCAATAATATATTTTTTTAATATTTTTATGATGTAAAATGAACGAATTTATTATTTTTTTTAAAACATTTCATTTTTTAATTTTACCAAAACAATTATGAAAGGTCATCGTAGGATGACCCTAAATTTTCGGCATAAAATAATAATTTTTAGTAAGAAATATGAATAATATATTTTTTTAATATTTTTATGATGTAAAATGAACGAATTTATTATTATTTTTAAAACATTTCATTTTTTAATTTTACCAAAAAAATTATGAAAGGTCATCGTAGGATGACCCTAGGTTTTCGGCATAAAAAAATAATTATTCATCAGAAATATCAATAATATATTTTTTTATATTTTTATGATGTAAAATGAACGAATTTATTATTTATTTTTAAAAATTTCATATTTTAATTTTCCCGTAAAAATTATGAAAGGTCATCTTGGGATGACCCTAGGTTTTGGGCATAAAAAAATAACTATTCATAAGAAATATCAATAATATATTTTTTTATATTTTTATGATGTAAAATGAACGAATTTATTATTTTTTTTAAAAAATTTCATTTTTTTATTTTCCCAAAAAAATTATGAAAGGTCATCGTAGGATGACCCTAGATTTTCGGCATAAAAAAATAATTATTCATCAGAAATATCAATAATATATTTTTTTAATATTTTTATGATGTAAAATGAACGAATTTATTATTTATTTTTAAAAATTTCATATTTTAATTTTCCCGTAAAAATAATGAAAGGTCATCGTAGGATGACCCTGGGTTTTCGGCATAATAAAATAATTATTCAACAGTAATATCAATAATATATTTTTTTAATATTTTTATGATGTAAAATGAACGAATTTATTATTTTTTTTAAAACATTTCATTTTTTAATTTTACCAAAACAATTATGAAAGGTCATCGTAGGATGACCCTAAATTTTCGGCATAAAATAATAATTTTTAGTAAGAAATATCAATAATATATTTTTTTAATATTTTTATGATGTAAAATGATCGAATTTATTATTTATTTTTAAAAATTTCATATTTTAATTTTCCCGTAAAAATTATGAAAGGTTATCGTAGGATGACCCTAGGTTTTCGGCATAATAAAATAATTATTCATCAGAAATATCAATAATATATTTTTTTTAATATTTTTATGATGTAAAATGAACGAATTTATTATTTATTTTTAAAAATTTCATATTTTAATTTTCCCGTAAAAATTATGAAAGGTCATCGTAGGATGACCCTAGGTTTTCGGCATAATAAAATAATTATTCATCAGAAATATCAATAATATATTTTTTTTAATATTTTTATGATGTAAAATGAACGAATTTAATATTTTTTTTAAAACATTTCATTTTTTAATTTTACCAAAAAATTTATTAAAGGTCATCGTAGGATGACCCTAGGTTTTCGCCATAAAAAAATATATATACATCAGAAATATCAATAATATATTTTTTTAATATTTTTATGATGTAAAATGAACGAATTTATTATTTTTTTTAAAACATTTCATTTTTTAATTTTACCAAAAAAATTATGAAAGGTCATCGTAGGATGACCCTAAATTTTCGGCATAAAATAATAATTTTTAGTAAAAAATATGAATAATATATTTTTTTAATATTTTTATGATGTAAAATGAACGAATTTATTATTATTTTTAAAACATTTCATTTTTTAATTTTACCAAAAAAATTATGAAACGTCATCGTAGGATGACCCTAGGTTTTCGGCATAAAAAAATAATTATTTATCAGAAATATCAATAATATATTTTTTTATATTTTTATGATGTAAAATGAACGAATTTATTATTTATTTTTAAAAATTTCATATTTTAATTTTCCCGTAAAAATTATGAAAGGTCATCGTGGGATGACCCTAGGTTTTGGGCATAAAAAAATAACTATTCATAAGAAATATCAATAATATATTTTTTTATATTTTTATGATGTAAAATGAACGAATTTATTATTTTTTTTAAAAAATTTCATTTTTTTATTTTCCCAAAAAAATTATGAAAGGTCATCGTAGGATGACCCTAGATTTTCGGCATAAAAAAATAATTATTCATCAGAAATATCAATAATATATTTTTTTAATATTTTTATGATTTAAAATGAACGAATTTATTATTTATTTTTAAAAATTTCATATTTAAATTTTCCCGTAAAAATAATGAAAGGTCATCGTAGGATGACCCTGGGTTTTCGGCATAATAAAATAATTATTCAACAGTAATATCAATAATATATTTTTTTAATATTTTTATGATGTAAAATGAACGAATTTATTATTTTTTTTAAAACATTTCATTTTTTAATTTTACCAAAACAATTATGAAAGGTCATCGTAGGATGACCCTTGGTTTTCGGCATAAAAAAATATATATACATCAGAAATATCAATAATATATTTTTTTAATATTTTTATGATGTAAAATGAACGAATTTATTATTTTTTTTAAAACATTTCATTTTTTAATTTTACCAAAAAAATTATGAAAGGTCATCGTAGGATGACCCTGGGTTTTCGGCATAATTAAATAATTATTCATCAGAAATATCAATAATATATTTTTTTAATATTTTTATGATGTAAAATGAACGAATTTATTATTTTTTTTAAAACATTTCATTTTTTAATTTTACCAAAACAATTATGAAAGGTCATCGTAGGATGACCCTAAATTTTCGGCATAAAATAATAATGTTTAGTAAGAAATATGAATAATATATTTTTTTAATATTTCTATGATGTAAAATGAACGAATTTATTATTATTTTTAAAACATTTCATTTTTTAATTTTACCAAAAAAATTATGAAAGGTCATCGTAGGATGACCCTATGTTTTCGGCATAAAAAAATAATTATTCATCAGAAATATCAATAATATATTTTTTTAATATTTTTATGATGTAAAATGAACGAATTTATTATTTATTTTTAAAAATTTCATATTTTAATTTTCCCGTAAAAATTATGAAAGGTCATCGTGGGATGACCCTAGGTTTTGGGCATAAAAAAATAACTATTCATAAGAAATATCAATAATATATTTTTTTATATTTTTATGATGTAAAATGAACGAATTTATTATTTTTTTTAAAAAATTTCATTTTTTTATTTTACCAAAAAAATTATGAAAGGTCATCGTAGGATGACCCTAGATTTTCGGCATAAAAAAATATATATACATCAGAAATATCAATTATATATTTTTTTAATATTTTTATGATGTAAAATGAACGAATTTATTATTTTTTTTAAAACATTTCATTTTTTAATTTTACCAAAAAAATTATGAAAGGTCATCGTAGGATGACCCTAAATTTTCGGCATAAAAAAATAATTTTTAGTAAGAAATATGAATAATATATTTTTTTAATATTTTTATGATGTAAAATGAACGAATTTATTATTTTTTTTAAAACATTTCATTTTTTAATTTTACCAAAAAAATTATGAAAGGTCATCGTAGGATGACCCTGGGTTTTCGGCATAATAAAATAATTATTCATCAGAAATATCAATAATATATTTTTTTAATATTTTTATGATGTAAAATGAACGAATTTATTATTTTTTTTAAAACATTTCATTTTTTAATTTTACCAAAAAAATTATGAAAGGTCATCGTAGGATGACCCTAAATTTTCGGCTTAAAATAATAATTTTTAGTAAGAAATATGAATAATATATCTTTTTAATATTTTTATGATGTAAAATGAACGAATTTATTATTTTTTTTAAAACATTTCATTTTTTAATTTTTCAAAAAAAATTATGAAAGGTCATCGTAGGATGACCCTAAATTTTCGGCATAAAATAATAATTTTTAGTAAGAAATATGAATAATATATTTTTTTAATATTTTTATGATGTAAAATGAACGAATTTATTATTTTTTTTAAAACATTTCATTTTTTAATTTTACCAAAAAATTTATGAAAGGTCATCGTAGGATGACCCTAGGTTTTGGGCATAAAAAAATATATATACATCAGAAATATCAATAATATATTTTTTTAATATTTTTATGATGTAAAATGAACGAATTTATTATTTTTTTTAAAACTTTTCATTTTTTAATTTTACCAAAAATATTATGAAAGGTCATCGTAGGATGACCCTAAATTTTCGGCATAAAATAATAATTTTTAGTAAGAAATATGAATAATATATTTTTTTAATATTTTTATGATGTAAAATGAACGAATTTATTATTATTTTTAAAACATTTCATTTTTTAATTTTACCAAAAAAATTATGAAAGGTCATCGTAGGATGACCCTAGGTTTTCGGCATAAAAAAATAATTATTCATCAGAAATATCAATAATATATTTTTTTATATTTTTATGATGTAAAATGAACGAATTTATTATTTATTTTTAAAAATTTCATATTTTAATTTCCCCGTAAAAATTATGAAAGGTCATCGTGGGATGACCCTAGGTTTTGGGCATAAAAAAATAACTATTCATAAGAAATATCAATAATATATTTTTTTAATATTTTTATGATGTAAAATGAACGAATTTATTATTTTTTTTAAAACATTTCATTTTTTAATTTTACCAAAAATATTATGAAAGGTCATCGTAGGATGACCCTAAATTTTCGGCATAAAATAATAATTTTTAGTAAGAAATATGAATAATATATTTTTTTAATATTTTTATGATGTAAAATGAACGAATTTATTATTATTTTTAAAACATTTCATTTTTTAATTTTACCAAAAAAATTATGAAAGGTCATCGTAGGATGACCCTAGGTTTTCGGCATAAAAAAATAATTATTCATCAGAAATATCAATAATATATTTTTTTATATTTTTATGATGTAAAATGAACGAATTTATTATTTATTTTTAAAAATTTCATATTTTAATTTTCCCGTAAAAATTATGAAAGGTCATCGTGGGATGACCCTATGTTTTGGTCATAAAAAAATAACTATTCATAAGAAATATCAATAATATATTTTTTTAATATTTTTATGATGTAAAATGAACGAATTTATTATTTATTTTTAAAAATTTCATATTTTAATTTTCCCGTAAAAATTATGAAAGGTCATCGTAGGATGACCCTAGGTTATCGGCATAATAAAATAATTATTCATCAGAAATATCAATAATATATTTTTTTAATATTTTTATGATGTTAAATGAACGAATTTATTATTATTTTTAAAAATTTCATATTTTAATTTTCACGTAAAAATTATGAAAGGTCATCGTAGGATGACCCTAAATTTTCGGCATAAAATAATAATTTTTAGTAAGAAATATGAATAATATATTTTTTTAATATTTTTATGATGTAAAATGAACGAATTTATTATTATTTTTAAAACATTTCATTTTTTAATTTTACCAAAAAAATTATGAAAGGTCATCGTAGGATGACCCTAGGTTTTCGGCATAAAAAAATAATTATTCATCAGAAATATCAATAATATATTTTTTTATATTTTTATGATGTAAAATGAACGAATTTATTATTTATTTTTAAAAATTTCATATTTTAATTTTCCCGTAAAAATTATGAAAGGTCATCGTGGGATGACCCTAGGTTTTGGTCATAAAAAAATAACTATTCATAAGAAATATCAATAATATATTTTTTTAATATTTTTATGATGTAAAATGAACGAATTTATTATTTATTTTTAAAAATTTCATATTTTAATTTTCCCGTAAAAATTATGAAAGGTCATCGTAGGATGACCCTAGGTTATCGGCATAATAAAATAATTATTCATCAGAAATATCAATAATATATTTTTTTAATATTTTTATGATGTTAAATGAACGAATTTATTATTATTTTTAAAAATTTCATATTTTAATTTTCACGTAAAAATTATGAAAGGTCATCGTAGGATGACCCTGGGTTTTCGGCATAATAAAATAATTATTCATCAGAAATATCAATAATATATTTTTTTAATATTTTTATGATGTAAAATGAACGAATTTATTATTTTTTTTAAAACATTTCATTTTTTAATTTTTCCAAAAAAATTATGAAAGGTCATCGTAGGATGACCCTAAATTTTTGGCATAAAATAATAATTTTTAGTAAGAAATATGAATAATATATTTTTTTAATATTTTTATGATGTAAAATGAATGAATTTATTATTTTTTAATTTTACCAAAAAATTTATGAAAGGTCATCGTAGGATGACCCTAGGTTTTCGGCATAAAAAAATATATATACATCAGAAATATCAATAATATATTTTTTTAATATTTTTATGATGTAAAATGAACGAATTTATTATTTTTTTTAAAACATTTCATTTTTTAATTTTACCAAAAAAATTATGAAAGGTCATCGTAGGATGACCCTAAATTTTCGGCATAAAATAATAATTTTTAGTAAGAAATATGAATAATATATTTTTTTAATATTTTTATGATGTAAAATGAACGAATTTATTATTATTTTTAAAACATTTCATTTTTTAATTTTACCAAAAAAATTATGAAAGGTCATCGTAGGATGACCCTAGGTTTTCGGCATAAAAAAATAATTATTCATCAGAAATATCAATAATATATTTTTTTATATTTTTATGATGTAAAATGAACGAATTTATTATTTATTTTTAAAAATTTCATATTTTAATTTTCCCGTAAAAATTATGAAAGGTCATCGTGGGATGACCCTGGGTTTTCGGCATAATAAAATAATTATTCAACAGTAATATCAATAATATATTTTTTTAATATTTTTATGATGTAAAATGAACGAATTTATTATTTTTTTTAAAAAATTTCATTTTTTTATTTTCCCAAAAAAATTATGAAAGGTCATCGTAGGATGACCCTAGATTTTCGGCATAAAAAAATAATTATTCATCAGAAATATCAATAATATATTTTTTTAATATTTTTATGATGTAAAATGAACGAATTTATTATTTATTTTTAAAAATTTCATATTTTAATTTTCCCGTAAAAATAATGAAAGGTCATCGTAGGATGACCCTGGGTTTTCGGCATAATAAAATAATTATTCAACAGTAATATCAATAATATATTTTTTTAATATTTTTATGATGTAAAATGAACGAATTTATTATTTTTTTTAAAACATTTCATTTTTTAATTTTACCAAAACAATTATGAAAGGTCATCGTAGGATGACCCTAAATTTTCGACATAAAATAATAATTTTTAGTAAGAAATATCAATAATATATTTTTTTAATATTTTTATGATGTAAAATGATCGAATTTATTATTTATTTTTAAAAATTTCATATTTTAATTTTCCCGTAAAAATTATGAAAGGTTATCGTAGGATGACCCTAGGTTTTCGGCATAATAAAATAATTATTCATCAGAAATATCAATAATATATTTTTTTAATATTTTTATGATGTAAAATGAACGAATTTATTATTTATTTTTAAAAATTTCATATTTTAATTTTCCCGTAAAAATAATGAAAGGTCATCGTAGGATGACCCTGGGTTTTCGGCATAATAAAATAATTATTCAACAGTAATATCAATAATATATTTTTTTAATATTTTTATGATGTAAAATGAACGAATTTATTATTTTTTTTTAAAACATTTCATTTTTTAATTTTACCAAAACAATTATGAAAGGTCATCGTAGGATGACCCTTGGTTTTCGGCATAAAAAAATATATATACATCAGAAATATCAATAATATATTTTTTTAATATTTTTATGATGTAAAATGAACGAATTTATTATTTTTTTTAAAACATTTCATTTTTTAATTTTACCAAAAAAATTATGAAAGGTCATCGTAGGTTGACCCTGGGTTTTCGGCATAATAAAATAATTATTCATCAGTAATATCAATAATATATTTTTTTAATATTTTTATGATGTAAAATGAACGAATTTATTATTTTTTTTAAAACATTTCATTTTTTAATTTTCCCAAAACAATTATGAAAGGTCATCGTAGGATGACCCTAAATTTTCGGCATAAAATAATAATTTTTAGTAAGAAATATGAATAATATATTTTTTTAATATTTTTATGATGTAAAATGAACGAATTTATTATTATTTTTAAAACATTTCATTTTTTAATTTTACCAAAAAAATTATGAAAGGTCATCGTAGGATGACCCTAGGTTTTCGGCATAAAAAAATAATTATTCATCAGAAATATCAATAATATATTTTTTTAATATTTTTATGATGTAAAATGAACGAATTTATTATTATTTTTAAAACATTTCATTTTTTAATTTTACCAAAAAAATTATGAAAGGTCATCGTAGGATGACCCTAGGTTTTCGGCATAAAAAAATAATTATTCATCAGAAATATCAATAATATATTTTTTTATATTTTTATGATGTAAAATGAACGAATTTATTATTTATTTTTAAAAATTTCATATTTTAATTTTCCCGTAAAAATTATGAAAGGTCATCGTGGGATGACCCTGGGTTTTCGGCATAATAAAATAATTATTCAACAGTAATATCAATAATATATTTTTTTAATATTTTTATGATGTAAAATGAACGAATTTATTATTTTTTTTAAAAAATTTCATTTTTTTATTTTCCCAAAAAAATTATGAAAGGTCATCGTAGGATGACCCTAGATTTTCGGCATAAAAAAATAATTATTCATCAGAAATATCAATAATATATTTTTTTAATATTTTTATGATGTAAAATGAACGAATTTATTATTTATTTTTAAAAATTTCATATTTTAATTTTCCCGTAAAAATAATGAAAGGTCATCGTAGGATGACCCTGGGTTTTCGGCATAATAAAATAATTATTCAACAGTAATATCAATAATATATTTTTTTAATATTTTTAAAATGTAAAATGAACGAATTTATTATTTTTTTTAAAACATTTCATTTTTTAATTTTACCAAAACAATTATGAAAGGTCATCGTAGGATGACCCTAGATTTTCGGCATAAAAAAATAATTATTCATCAGAAATATCAATAATATATTTTTTTAATATTTTTATGATGTAAAATGAACGAATTTATTATTTATTTTTAAAAATTTCATATTTTAATTTTCCCGTAAAAATAATGAAAGGTCATCGTAGGATGACCCTGGGTTTTCGGCATAATAAAATAATTATTCAACAGTAATATCAATAATATATTTTTTTAATATTTTTATGATGTAAAATGAACGAATTTATTATTTTTTTTAAAACATTTCATTTTTTAATTTTACCAAAACAATTATGAAAGGTCATCGTAGGATGACCCTAAATTTTCGGCATAAAATAATAATTTTTAGTAAGAAATATCAATAATATATTTTTTTAATATTTTTATGATGTAAAATGATCGAATTTATTATTTATTTTTAAAAATTTCATATTTTAATTTTCCCGTAAAAATTATGAAAGGTTATCGTAGGATGACCCTAGGTTTTCGGCATAAAAAAATAATTATTCATCAGAAATATCAATAATATATTTTTTTAATATTTTTATGATGTAAAATGAACGAATTTATTATTTTTTTTAAAACATTTCATTTTTTAATTTTACCAAAAAATTTATGAAAGGTCATCGTAGGATGACCCTAGGTTTTCGGCATAAAAAAATATATATACATCAGAAATATCAATAATATATTTTTTTAATATTTTTATGATGTAAAATGAACGAATTTATTATTTTTTTTAAAACATTTCATTTTTTAATTTTACCAAAAATATTATGAAAGGTCATCGTAGGATGACCCTAAATTTTCGGCATAAAATAATAATTTTTAGTAAGAAATATGAATAATATATTTTTTTAATATTTTTATGATGTAAAATGAACGAATTTATTATTATTTTTAAAACATTTCATTTTTTAATTTTACCAAAAAAATTATGAAAGGTCATCGTAGGATGACCCTAGGTTTTCGGCATAAAAAAATAATTATTCATCAGAAATATCAATAATATATTTTTTTATATTTTTATGATGTAAAATGAACGAATTTATTATTTATTTTTAAAAATTTCATATTTTAATTTTCCAGTAAAAATTATGAAAGGTCATCGTAGGATGACCCTAGGTTTTCGGCATAATAAAATAATTATTCATCAGAAATATCAATAATATATTTTTTTAATATTTTTATGATGTTAAATGAACGAATTTATTATTTTTATTAAAACATTTCATTTTTTAATTTTACCAAAAAAATTATGAAAGGTCATCGTAGGATGACCCTGGGTTTTCGGCATAATAAAATAATTATTCATCAGTAATATCAATAATATATTTTTTTAATATTTTTATGATGTAAAATGAACGAATTTATTATTTTTTTTAAAACATTTCATTTTTTTATTTTACCAAAACAATTATGAAAGGTCATCGTAGGATGACCCTAGATTTTCGGCATAAAAAAATAATTATTCATCAGAAATATCAATAATATATTTTTTTAATATTTTTATGATGTAAAATGAACGAATTTATTATTATTTTTAAAACATTTCATTTATTAATTTTACCAAAAAAATTATGAAAGGTCATCGTAGGATGACCCTAGGTTTTCGGCATAAAAAAATAATTATTCATCAGAAATATCAATAATATATTTTTTTATATTTTTATGATGTAAAATGAACGAATTTATTATTTATTTTTAAAAATTTCATATTTTAATTTTCCCGTAAAAATTATGAAAGGTCATCGTGGGATGACCCTAGGTTTTGGGCATAAAAAAATAACTATTCATAAGAAATATCAATAATATATTTTTTTATATTTTTATGATGTAAAATGAACGAATTTATTATTTTTTTTAAAACATTTCATTTTTTTATTTTCCCAAAAAAATTATGAAAGGTCATCGTAGTATGACCCTAAATTTTCGGCATAAAATAATAATTTTTAGTAAGAAATATCAATAATATATTTTTTTAATATTTTTATGATGTAAAATGATCGAATTTATTATTTATTTTTAAAAATTTCATATTTTAATTTTCCCGTAAAAATTATGAAAGGTTATCGTAGGATGACCCTAGGTTTTCGGCATAATAAAATAATTATTGATAAGAAATATCAATAATATATTTTTTTATATTTTTATGATGTAAAATGAACGAATTTATTATTTTTTTTAAAAAATTTCATTTTTTTATTTTCCCAAAAAAATTATGAAAGGTCATCGTAGGATGACCCTAGATTTTCGGCATAAAAAAATAATTATTCATCAGAAATATCAATAATATATTTTTTTAATATTTTTATGATGTAAAATGAACGAATTTATTATTTATTTTTAAAAATTTCATATTTTAATTTTCCCGTAAAAATAATGAAAGGTCATCGTAGGATGACCCTGGGTTTTCGGCATAATAAAATAATTATTCAACAGTAATATCAATAATATATTTTTTTAATATTTTTATGATGTAAAATGAACGAATTTATTATTTTTTTTAAAACATTTCATTTTTTAATTTTACCAAAACAATTATGAAAGGTCATCGTAGGATGACCCTTGGTTTTCGGCATAAAAAAATATATATACATCAGAAATATCAATAATATATTTTTTTAATATTTTTATGATGTAAAATGAACGAATTTATTATTTTTTTTAAAACATTTCATTTTTTAATTTTACCAAAAAAATTATGAAAGGTCATCGTAGGATGACCCTGGGTTTTCGGCATAATAAAATAATTATTCATCAGTAATATCAATAATATATTTTTTTAATATTTTTATGATGTAAAATGAACGAATTTATTATTTTTTTTAAAACATTTCATTTTTTAATTTTACCAAAACAATTATGAAAGGTCATCGTAGGATGACCCTAAATTTTCGGCATAAAATAATAATTTTTAGTAAGAAATATGAATAATATATTTTTTTAATATTTTTATGATGTAAAATGAACGAATTTATTATTATTTTTAAAACATTTCATTTTTTAATTTTACCAAAAAAATTATGAAAGGTCATCGTAGGATGACCCTAGGTTTTCGGCATAAAAAAATAATTATTCATCAGAAATATCAATAATATATTTTTTTAATATTTTTATGATGTAAAATGAACGAATTTATTATTTTTTTTAAAACATTTCATTTTTTAATTTTACCAAAAATATTATGAAAGGTCATCGTAGGATGACCCTAAATTTTCGGCATAAAATAATAATTTTTAGTAAGAAATATGAATAATATATTTTTTTAATATTTTTATGATGTAAAATGAACGAATTTATTATTTTTTTTAAAACATTTCATTTTTTAATTTTACCAAAAAATTTATGAAAGGTCATCGTAGGATGACCCTAGGTTTTCGGCATAAAAAAATATATATACATCAGAAATATCAATAATATATTTTTTTAATATTTTTATGATGTAAAATGAACGAATTTATTATTTTTTTTAAAACATTTCATTTTTTAATTTTACCAAAAATATTATGAAAGGTCATCGTAGGATGACCCTAAATTTTCGGCATAAAATAATAATTTTTAGTAAGAAATATGAATAATATATTTTTTTAATATTTTTATGATGTAAAATGAACGAATTTATTATTATTTTTAAAACATTTCATTTTTTAATTTTACCAAAAAAATTATGAAAGGTCATCGTAGGATGACCCTAGGTTTTCGGCATAAAAAAATAATTATTCATCAGAAATATAAATAATATATTTTTTTATATTTTTATGATGTAAAATGAACGAATTTATTATTTATTTTTAAAAATTTCATATTTTAATTTTCCAGTAAAAATTATGAAAGGTCATCGTAGGATGACCCTAGGTTTTCGGCATAATAAAATAATTATTCATCAGAAATATCAATAATATATTTTTTTAATATTTTTATGATGTTAAATGAACGAATTTATTATTTTTATTAAAACATTTCATTTTTTAATTTTACCAAAAAAATTATGAAAGGTCATCGTAGGATGACCCTGGGTTTTCGGCATAATAAAATAATTATTCATCAGTAATATCAATAATATATTTTTTTAATATTTTTATGATGTAAAATGAACGAATTTATTATTTTTTTTAAAACATTTCATTTTTTTATTTTACCAAAACAATTATGAAAGGTCATCGTAGGATGACCCTAAATTTTCGGCATAAAATAATAATTTTTAGTAAGAAATATGAATAATATATTTTTTTAATATTTTTATGATGTAAAATGAACGAATTTATTATTATTTTTAAAACATTTCATTTTTTAATTTTACCAAAAAAATTATGAAAGGTCATCGTAGGATGACCCTAGGTTTTCGGCATAAAAAAATAATTATTCATCAGAAATATCAATAATATATTTTTTTATATTTTTATGATGTAAAATGAACGAATTTATTATTTATTTTTAAAAATTTCATATTTTAATTTTCCCGTAAAAATTATGAAAGGTCATCGTGGGATGACCCTAGGTTTTGGGCATAAAAAAATAACTATTCATAACAAATATCAATAATATATTTTTTTATATTTTTATGATGTAAAATGAACGAATTTATTATTTTTTTTAAAAAATTTCATTTTTTTATTTTCCCAAAAAAATTATGAAAGGTCATCGTAGGATGACCCTAGATTTTCGGCATAAAAAAATAATTATTCATCAGAAATATCAATAATATATTTTTTTAATATTTTTATGATGTAAAATGAACGAATTTATTATTATTTTTAAAACATTTCATTTATTAATTTTACCAAAAAAATTATGAAAGGTCATCGTAGGATGACCCTAGGTTTTCGGCATAAAAAAATAATTATTCATCAGAAATATCAATAATATATTTTTTTATATTTTTATGATGTAAAATGAACGAATTTATTATTTATTTTTAAAAATTTCATATTTTAATTTTCCCGTAAAAATTATGAAAGGTCATCGTGGGATGACCCTAGGTTTTGGGCATAAAAAAATAACTATTCATAAGAAATATCAATAATATATTTTTTTATATTTTTATGATGTAAAATGAACGAATTTATTATTTTTTTTAAAACATTTCATTTTTTTATTTTCCCAAAAAAATTATGAAAGGTCATCGTGGTATGACCCTAAATTTTCGGCATAAAATAATAATTTTTAGTAAGAAATATCAATAATATATTTTTTTAATATTTTTATGATGTAAAATGATCGAATTTATTATTTATTTTTAAAAATTTCATATTTTAATTTTCCCGTAAAAATTATGAAAGGTTATCGTAGGATGACCCTAGGTTTTCGGCATAATAAAATAATTATTCATAAGAAATATCAATAATATATTTTTTTATATTTTTATGATGTAAAATGAACGAATTTATTATTTTTTTTAAAAAATTTCATTTTTTTATTTTCCCAAAAAAATTATGAAAGGTCATCGTAGGATGACCCTAGATTTTCGGCATAAAAAAATAATTATTCATCAGAAATATCAATAATATATTTTTTTAATATTTTTATGATGTAAAATGAACGAATTTATTATTTATTTTTAAAAATTTCATATTTTAATTTTCCCGTAAAAATAATGAAAGGTCATCGTAGGATGACCCTGGGTTTTCGGCATAATAAAATAATTATTCAACAGTAATATCAATAATATATTTTTTTAATATTTTTATGATGTAAAATGAACGAATTTATTATTTTTTTTAAAACATTTCATTTTTTAATTTTACCAAAACAATTATGAAAGGTCATCGTAGGATGACCCTTGGTTTTCGGCATAAAAAAATATATATACATCAGAAATATCAATAATATATTTTTTTAATATTTTTATGATGTAAAATGAACGAATTTATTATTTTTTTTAAAACATTTCATTTTTTAATTTTACCAAAAAAATTATGAAAGGTCATCGTAGGATGACCCTGGGTTTTCGGCATAATAAAATAATTATTCATCAGTAATATCAATAATATATTTTTTTAATATTTTTATGATGTAAAATGAACGAATTTATTATTTTTTTTTAAACATTTCATTTTTTAATTTTACCAAAACAATTATGAAAGGTCATCGTAGGATGACCCTAAATTTTCGGCATAAAATAATAATTTTTAGTAAGAAATATGAATAATATATTTTTTTAATATTTTTATGATGTAAAATGAACGAATTTATTATTATTTTTAAAACATTTCATTTTTTAATTTTACCAAAAAAATTATGAAAGGTCATCGTAGGATGACCCTAGGTTTTCGGCATAAAAAAATAATTATTCATCAGAAATATCAATAATATATTTTTTTAATATTTTTATGATGTAAAATGAACGAATTTATTATTTTTTTTAAAACATTTCATTTTTTAATTTTACCAAAAATATTATGAAAGGTCATCGTAGGATGACCCTAAATTTTCGGCATAAAATAATAATTTTTAGTAAGAAATATGAATAATATATTTTTTTAATATTTTTATGATGTAAAATGAACGAATTTATTATTATTTTTAAAACATTTCATTTTTTAATTTTACCAAAAAAATTATGAAAGGTCATCGTAGGATGACCCTAGGTTTTCGGCATAAAAAAATAATTATTCATCAGAAATATCAATAATATATTTTTTTATATTTTTATGATGTAAAATGAACGAATTTATTATTTATTTTTAAAAATTTCATATTTTAATTTCCCCGTAAAAATTATGAAAGGTCATCGTGGGATGACCCTAGGTTTTGGGCATAAAAAAATAACTATTCATAAGAAATATCAATAATATATTTTTTTAATATTTTTATGATGTAAAATGAACGAATTTATTATTTTTTTTAAAACATTTCATTTTTTAATTTTACCAAAAATATTATGAAAGGTCATCGTAGGATGACCCTAAATTTTCGGCATAAAATAATAATTTTTAGTAAGAAATATGAATAATATATTTTTTTAATATTTTTATGATGTAAAATGAACGAATTTATTATTATTTTTAAAACATTTCATTTTTTAATTTTACCAAAAAAATTATGAAAGGTCATCGTAGGATGACCCTAGGTTTTCGGCATAAAAAAATAATTATTCATCAGAAATATCAATAATATATTTTTTTATATTTTTATGATGTAAAATGAACGAATTTATTATTTATTTTTAAAAATTTCATATTTTAATTTTCCCGTAAAAATTATGAAAGGTCATCGTGGGATGACCCTATGTTTTGGTCATAAAAAAATAACTATTCATAAGAAATATCAATAATATATTTTTTTAATATTTTTATGATGTAAAATGAACGAATTTATTATTTATTTTTAAAAATTTCATATTTTAATTTTCCCGTAAAAATTATGAAAGGTCATCGTAGGATGACCCTAGGTTATCGGCATAATAAAATAATTATTCATCAGAAATATCAATAATATATTTTTTTAATATTTTTATGATGTTAAATGAACGAATTTATTATTATTTTTAAAAATTTCATATTTTAATTTTCACGTAAAAATTATGAAAGGTCATCGTAGGATGACCCTAAATTTTCGGCATAAAATAATAATTTTTAGTAAGAAATATGAATAATATATTTTTTTAATATTTTTATGATGTAAAATGAACGAATTTATTATTATTTTTAAAACATTTCATTTTTTAATTTTACCAAAAAAATTATGAAAGGTCATCGTAGGATGACCCTAGGTTTTCGGCATAAAAAAATAATTATTCATCAGAAATATCAATAATATATTTTTTTATATTTTTATGATGTAAAATGAACGAATTTATTATTTATTTTTAAAAATTTCATATTTTAATTTTCCCGTAAAAATTATGAAAGGTCATCGTGGGATGACCCTAGGTTTTGGTCATAAAAAAATAACTATTCATAAGAAATATCAATAATATATTTTTTTAATATTTTTATGATGTAAAATGAACGAATTTATTATTTATTTTTAAAAATTTCATATTTTAATTTTCCCGTAAAAATTATGAAAGGTCATCGTAGGATGACCCTAGGTTATCGGCATAATAAAATAATTATTCATCAGAAATATCAATAATATATTTTTTTAATATTTTTATGATGTTAAATGAACGAATTTATTATTATTTTTAAAAATTTCATATTTTAATTTTCACGTAAAAATTATGAAAGGTCATCGTAGGATGACCCTGGGTTTTCGGCATAATAAAATAATTATTCATCAGAAATATCAATAATATATTTTTTTAATATTTTTATGATGTAAAATGAACGAATTTATTATTTTTTTTAAAACATTTCATTTTTTAATTTTTCCAAAAAAATTATGAAAGGTCATCGTAGGATGACCCTAAATTTTTGGCATAAAATAATAATTTTTAGTAAGAAATATGAATAATATATTTTTTTAATATTTTTATGATGTAAAATGAATGAATTTATTATTTTTTAATTTTACCAAAAAATTTATGAAAGGTCATCGTAGGATGACCCTAGGTTTTCGGCATAAAAAAATATATATACATCAGAAATATCAATAATATATTTTTTTAATATTTTTATGATGTAAAATGAACGAATTTATTATTTTTTTTAAAACATTTCATTTTTTAATTTTACCAAAAAAATTATGAAAGGTCATCGTAGGATGACCCTAAATTTTCGGCATAAAATAATAATTTTTAGTAAGAAATATGAATAATATATTTTTTTAATATTTTTATGATGTAAAATGAACGAATTTATTATTATTTTTAAAACATTTCATTTTTTAATTTTACCAAAAAAATTATGAAAGGTCATCGTAGGATGACCCTAGGTTTTCGGCATAAAAAAATAATTATTCATCAGAAATATCAATAATATATTTTTTTAATATTTTTATGATGTAAAATGAACGAATTTATTATTATTTTTAAAACATTTCATTTTTTAATTTTACCAAAAAAATTATGAAAGGTCATCGTAGGATGACCCTAGGTTTTCGGCATAAAAATATAATTATTCATCAGAAATATCAATAATATATTTTTTTATATTTTTATGATGTAAAATGAACGAATTTATTATTTATTTTTAAAAATTTCATATTTTAATTTTCCCGTAAAAATTATGAAAGGTCATCGTGGGATGACCCTGGGTTTTCGGCATAATAAAATAATTATTCAACAGTAATATCAATAATATATTTTTTTAATATTTTTATGATGTAAAATGAACGAATTTATTATTTTTTTTAAAAAATTTCATTTTTTTATTTTCCCAAAAAAATTATGAAAGGTCATCGTAGGATGACCCTAGATTTTCGGCATAAAAAAATAATTATTCATCAGAAATATCAATAATATATTTTTTTAATATTTTTATGATGTAAAATGAACGAATTTATTATTTATTTTTAAAAATTTCATATTTTAATTTTCCCGTAAAAATAATGAAAGGTCATCGTAGGATGACCCTGGGTTTTCGGCATAATAAAATAATTATTCAACAGTAATATCAATAATATATTTTTTTAATATTTTTATGATGTAAAATGAACGAATTTATTATTTTTTTTAAAACATTTCATTTTTTAATTTTACCAAAACAATTATGAAAGGTCATCGTAGGATGACCCTAAATTTTCGGCATAAAATAATAATTTTTAGTAAGAAATATCAATAATATATTTTTTTAATATTTTTATGATGTAAAATGATCGAATTTATTATTTATTTTTAAAAATTTCATATTTTAATTTTCCCGTAAAAATTATGAAAGGTTATCGTAGGATGACCCTAGGTTTTCGGCATAATAAAATAATTATTCATCAGAAATATCAATAATATATTTTTTTAATATTTTTATGATGTAAAATGAACGAATTTATTATTTATTTTTAAAAATTTCATATTTTAATTTTCCCGTAAAAATAATGAAAGGTCATCGTAGGATGACCCTGGGTTTTCGGCATAATAAAATAATTATTCAACAGTAATATCAATAATATATTTTTTTAATATTTTTATGATGTAAAATGAACGAATTTATTATTTTTTTTAAAACATTTCATTTTTTAATTTTACCAAAACAATTATGAAAGGTCATCGTAGGATGACCCTTGGTTTTCGGCATAAAAAAATATATATACATCAGAAATATCAATAATATATTTTTTTAATATTTTTATGATGTAAAATGAACGAATTTATTATTTTTTTTAAAACATTTCATTTTTTAATTTTACCAAAAAAATTATGAAAGGTCATCGTAGGATGACCCTGGGTTTTCGGCATAATAAAATAATTATTCATCAGTAATATCAATAATATATTTTTTTAATATTTTTATGATGTAAAATGAACGAATTTATTATTTTTTTTAAAACATTTCATTTTTTAATTTTCCCAAAACAATTATGAAAGGTCATCGTAGGATGACCCTAAATTTTCGGCATAAAATAATAATTTTTAGTAAGAAATATGAATAATATATTTTTTTAATATTTTTATGATGTAAAATGAACGAATTTATTATTATTTTTAAAACATTTCATTTTTTAATTTTACCAAAAAAATTATGAAAGGTCATCGTAGGATGACCCTAGGTTTTCGGCATAAAAAAATAATTATTCATCAGAAATATCAATAATATATTTTTTTAATATTTTTATGATGTAAAATGAACGAATTTATTATTATTTTTAAAACATTTCATTTTTTAATTTTACCAAAAAAATTATGAAAGGTCATCGTAGGATGACCCTAGGTTTTCGGCATAAAAAAATAATTATTCATCAGAAATATCAATAATATATTTTTTTATATTTTTATGATGTAAAATGAACGAATTTATTATTTATTTTTAAAAATTTCATATTTTAATTTTCCCGTAAAAATTATGAAAGGTCATCGTGGGATGACCCTGGGTTTTCGGCATAATAAAATAATTATTCAACAGTAATATCAATAATATATTTTTTTAATATTTTTATGATGTAAAATGAACGAATTTATTATTTTTTTTAAAAAATTTCATTTTTTTATTTTCCCAAAAAAATTATGAAAGGTCATCGTAGGATGACCCTAGATTTTCGGCATAAAAAAATAATTATTCATCAGAAATATCAATAATATATTTTTTTAATATTTTTATGATGTAAAATGAACGAATTTATTATTTATTTTTAAAAATTTCATATTTTAATTTTCCCGTAAAAATAATGAAAGGTCATCGTAGGATGACCCTGGGTTTTCGGCATAATAAAATAATTATTCAACAGTAATATCAATAATATATTTTTTTAATATTTTTAAAATGTAAAATGAACGAATTTATTATTTTTTTTAAAACATTTCATTTTTTAATTTTACCAAAACAATTATGAAAGGTCATCGTAGGATGACCCTAGATTTTCGGCATAAAAAAATAATTATTCATCAGAAATATCAATAATATATTTTTTTAATATTTTTATGATGTAAAATGAACGAATTTATTATTTATTTTTAAAAATTTCATATTTTAATTTTCCCGTAAAAATAATGAAAGGTCATCGTAGGATGACCCTGGGTTTTCGGCATAATAAAATAATTATTCAACAGTAATATCAATAATATATTTTTTTAATATTTTTATGATGTAAAATGAACGAATTTATTATTTTTTTTAAAACATTTCATTTTTTAATTTTACCAAAACAATTATGAAAGGTCATCGTAGGATGACCCTAAATTTTCGGCATAAAATAATAATTTTTAGTAAGAAATATCAATAATATATTTTTTTAATATTTTTATGATGTAAAATGATCGAATTTATTATTTATTTTTAAAAATTTCATATTTTAATTTTCCCGTAAAAATTATGAAAGGTTATCGTAGGATGACCCTAGGTTTTCGGCATAAAAAAATAATTATTCATCAGAAATATCAATAATATATTTTTTTAATATTTTTATGATGTAAAATGAACGAATTTATTATTTTTTTTAAAACATTTCATTTTTTAATTTTACCAAAAAATTTATGAAAGGTCATCGTAGGATGACCCTAGGTTTTCGGCATAAAAAAATATATATACATCAGAAATATCAATAATATATTTTTTTAATATTTTTATGATGTAAAATGAACGAATTTATTATTTTTTTTAAAACATTTCATTTTTTAATTTTACCAAAAATATTATGAAAGGTCATCGTAGGATGACCCTAAATTTTCGGCATAAAATAATAATTTTTAGTAAGAAATATGAATAATATATTTTTTTAATATTTTTATGATGTAAAATGAACGAATTTATTATTATTTTTAAAACATTTCATTTTTTAATTTTACCAAAAAAATTATGAAAGGTCATCGTAGGATGACCCTAGGTTTTCGGCATAAAAAAATAATTATTCATCAGAAATATCAATAATATATTTTTTTATATTTTTATGATGTAAAATGAACGAATTTATTATTTATTTTTAAAAATTTCATATTTTAATTTTCCAGTAAAAATTATGAAAGGTCATCGTAGGATGACCCTAGGTTTTCGGCATAATAAAATAATTATTCATCAGAAATATCAATAATATATTTTTTTAATATTTTTATGATGTTAAATGAACGAATTTATTATTTTTATTAAAACATTTCATTTTTTAATTTTACCAAAAAAATTATGAAAGGTCATCGTAGGATGACCCTGGGTTTTCGGCATAATAAAATAATTATTCATCAGTAATATCAATAATATATTTTTTTAATATTTTTATGATGTAAAATGAACGAATTTATTATTTTTTTTAAAACATTTCATTTTTTTATTTTACCAAAACAATTATGAAAGGTCATCGTAGGATGACCCTAAATTTTCGGCATAAAATAATAATTTTTAGTAAGAAATATGAATAATATATTTTTTTAATATTTTTATGATGTAAAATGAACGAATTTATTATTATTTTTAAAACATTTCATTTTTTAATTTTACCAAAAAAATTATGAAAGGTCATCGTAGGATGACCCTAGGTTTTCGGCATAAAAAAATAATTATTCATCAGAAATATCAATAATATATTTTTTTATATTTTTATGATGTAAAAGAACGAATTTATTATTTATTTTTAAAAATTTCATATTTTAATTTTCCCGTAAAAATTATGAAAGGTCATCGTGGGATGACCCTAGGTTTTGGGCATAAAAAAATAACTATTCATAACAAATATCAATAATATATTTTTTTATATTTTTATGATGTAAAATGAACGAATTTATTATTTTTTTTAAAAAATTTCATTTTTTTATTTTCCCAAAAAAATTATGAAAGGTCATCGTAGGATGACCCTAGATTTTCGGCATAAAAAAATAATTATTCATCAGAAATATCAATAATATATTTTTTTAATATTTTTATGATGTAAAATGAACGAATTTATTATTATTTTTAAAACATTTCATTTATTAATTTTACCAAAAAAATTATGAAAGGTCATCGTAGGATGACCCTAGGTTTTCGGCATAAAAAAATAATTATTCATCAGAAATATCAATAATATATTTTTTTATATTTTTATGATGTAAAATGAACGAATTTATTATTTATTTTTAAAAATTTCATATTTTAATTTTCCCGTAAAAATTATGAAAGGTCATCGTGGGATGACCCTAGGTTTTGGGCATAAAAAAATAACTATTCATAAGAAATATCAATAATATATTTTTTTATATTTTTATGATGTAAAATGAACGAATTTATTATTTTTTTTAAAACATTTCATTTTTTTATTTTCCCAAAAAAATTATGAAAGGTCATCGTAGTATGACCCTAAATTTTCGGCATAAAATAATAATTTTTAGTAAGAAATATCAATAATATATTTTTTTAATATTTTTATGATGTAAAATGATCGAATTTATTATTTATTTTTAAAAATTTCATATTTTAATTTTCCCGTAAAAATTATGAAAGGTTATCGTAGGATGACCCTAGGTTTTCGGCATAATAAAATAATTATTCATAAGAAATATCAATAATATATTTTTTTATATTTTTATGATGTAAAATGAACGAATTTATTATTTTTTTTAAAAAATTTCATTTTTTTATTTTCCCAAAAAAATTATGAAAGGTCATCGTAGGATGACCCTAGATTTTCGGCATAAAAAAATAATTATTCATCAGAAATATCAATAATATATTTTTTTAATATTTTTATGATGTAAAATGAACGAATTTATTATTTATTTTTAAAAATTTCATATTTTAATTTTCCCGTAAAAATAATGAAAGGTCATCGTAGGATGACCCTGGGTTTTCGGCATAATAAAATAATTATTCAACAGTAATATCAATAATATATTTTTTTAATATTTTTATGATGTAAAATGAACGAATTTATTATTTTTTTTAAAACATTTCATTTTTTAATTTTACCAAAACAATTATGAAAGGTCATCGTAGGATGACCCTTGGTTTTCGGCATAAAAAAATATATATACATCAGAAATATCAATAATATATTTTTTTAATATTTTTATGATGTAAAATGAACGAATTTATTATTTTTTTTAAAACATTTCATTTTTTAATTTTACCAAAAAAATTATGAAAGGTCATCGTAGGATGACCCTGGGTTTTCGGCATAATAAAATAATTATTCATCAGTAATATCAATAATATATTTTTTTAATATTTTTATGATGTAAAATGAACGAATTTATTATTTTTTTTAAAACATTTCATTTTTTAATTTTACCAAAACAATTATGAAAGGTCATCGTAGGATGACCCTAAATTTTCGGCATAAAATAATAATTTTTAGTAAGAAATATGAATAATATATTTTTTTAATATTTTTATGATGTAAAATGAACGAATTTATTATTATTTTTAAAACATTTCATTTTTTAATTTTACCAAAAAAATTATGAAAGGTCATCGTAGGATGACCCTAGGTTTTCGGCATAAAAAAATAATTATTCATCAGAAATATCAATAATATATTTTTTTATATTTTTATGATGTAAAATGAACGAATTTATTATTTATTTTTAAAAATTTCATATTTTAATTTTCCCGTAAAAATTATGAAAGGTCATCGTAGGATGACCCTAGATTTTCGGCATAAAAAAATAATTATTCATCAGAAATATCAATAATATATTTTTTTAATATTTTTATGATGTAAAATGAACGAATTTATTATTTATTTTTAAAAATTTCATATCTTAATTTTCCCGTAAAAATAATGAAAGGTCATCGTAGGATGACCCTGGGTTTTCGGCATAATAAAATAATTATTCAACAGTAATATCAATAATATATTTTTTTAATATTTTTATGATGTAAAATGAACGAATTTATTATTTTTTTTAAAACATTTCATTTTTTAATTTTACCAAAACAATTATGAAAGGTCATCGTAGGATGACCCTAAATTTTCGGCATAAAATAATAATTTTTAGTAAGAAATATCAATAATAAATTTTTTTAATATTTTTATGATGTAAAATGATCGAATTTATTATTTATTTTTAAAAATTTCATATTTTAATTTTCCCGTAAAAATTATGAAAGGTTATCGTAGGATGACCCTAGGTTTTCGGCATAATAAAATAATTATTCATCAGAAATATCAATAATATATTTTTTTAATATTTTTATGATGTAAAATGAACGAATTTATTATTTTTTTTAAAACATTTCATTTTTTAATTTTTCAAAAAAAATTATGAAAGGTCATCGTAGGATGACCCTAAATTTTCGGCATAAAAAAATAATTATTCATCAGAAATATCAATAATATATTTTTTTATATTTTTATGATGTAAAATGAACGAATTTATTATTTATTTTTAAAAATTTCATATTTTAATTTTCCCGTAAAAATTATGAAAGGTCATCGTGGGATGACCCTAGGTTTTGGGCATAAAAAAATAACTATTCATAAGAAATATCAATAATATATTTTTTTATATTTTTATGATGTAAAATGAACGAATTTATTATTTTTTTTAAAAAATTTCATTTTTTTATTTTCCCAAAAAAATTATGAAAGGTCATCGTAGGATGACCCTAGATTTTCGGCATAAAAAAATAATTATTCATCAGAAATATCAATAATATATTTTTTTAATATTTTTATGATGTAAAATGAACGAATTTATTATTATTTTTAAAACATTTCATTTATTAATTTTACCAAAAAAATTATGAAAGGTCATCGTAGGATGACCCTAGGTTTTCGGCATAAAAAAATAATTATTCATCAGAAATATCAATAATATATTTTTTTATATTTTTATGATGTAAAATGAACGAATTTATTATTTATTTTTAAAAATTTCATATTTTAATTTTCCCGTAAAAATTATGAAAGGTCATCGTGGGATGACCCTAGGTTTTGGGCATAAAAAAATAACTATTCATAAGAAATATCAATAATATATTTTTTTATATTTTTATGATGTAAAATGAACGAATTTATTATTTTTTTTAAAACATTTCATTTTTTTATTTTCCCAAAAAAATTATGAAAGGTCATCGTAGTATGACCCTAAATTTTCGGCATAAAATAATAATTTTTAGTAAGAAATATCAATAATATATTTTTTTAATATTTTTATGATGTAAAATGATCGAATTTATTATTTATTTTTAAAAATTTCATATTTTAATTTTCCCGTAAAAATTATGAAAGGTTATCGTAGGATGACCCTAGGTTTTCGGCATAATAAAATAATTATTCATCAGAAATATCAATAATATATTTTTTTAATATTTTTATGATGTAAAATGAACGAATTTATTATTTTTTTTAAAACATTTCATTTTTTAATTTTACCAAAAAAATTATGAAAGGTCATCGTAGGATGACCCTAAATTTTCGGCATAAAATAATAATTTTTAGTAAGAAATATGAATAATATATTTTTTTAATATTTTTATGATGTAAAATGAACGAATTTATTATTTTTTTTAAAACATTTCATTTTTTAATTTTACCAAAAAATTTATGAAAGGTCATCGTAGGATGACCCTAGGTTTTCGGCATAAAAAAATATATATACATCAGAAATATCAATAATATATTTTTTTAATATTTTTATGATGTAAAATGAACGAATTTATTATTTATTTTTAAAAATTTCATATTTTAATTTTCACGTAAAAATTATGAAAGGTCATCGTAGGATGACCATGGGTTTTCGGCATAATAAAATAATTATTCATCAGAAATATCAATAATATATTTTTTTAATATTTTTATGATGTAAAATGAACGAATTTATTATTTTTTTTAAAACATTTCATTTTTTTATTTTCCCAAAAAAATAATGAAAGGTCATCGTAGGATGACCCTAGGTTTTCGGCATAATAAAATAATTATTCATCAGAAATATCAATAATATATTTTTTTAATATTTTTATGATGTTAAATGAACGAATTTATTATTTTTTTTAAAACATTTCATTTTTTAATTTTACCAAAATAATTATGAAAGGTCATCGTAGGATGACCCTGGGTTTTCGGCATAATAATATAATTATTCATCAGAAATATCAATAATATATTTTTTTAATATTTTTATGATGTAAAATGAACGAATTTATTATTTATTTTTAAAAATTTCATATTTTAATTTTCCCGTAAAAATTATGAAAGGTCATCGTAGGATGACCCTAGGTTTTCGGCATAATAAAATAATTATTCATCAGAAATATCAATAATATATTTTTTTTAATATTTTTATGATGTAAAATGAACGAATTTATTATTTTTTTTAAAACATTTCATTTTTTAATTTTACCAAAAAATTTATGAAAGGTCATCGTAGGATGATCCTAGGTTTTCGGCATAAAAAAATATATATACATCAGAAATATCAATAATATATTTTTTTAATATTTTTATGATGTAAAATGAACGAATTTATTATTTTTTTTAAAACATTTCATTTTTTAATTTTACCAAAAAAATTATGAAAGGTCATCGTAGGATGACCCTAAATTTTCGGCATAAAATAATAATTTTTAGTAAAAAATATGAATAATATATTTTTTTAATATTTTTATGATGTAAAATGAACGAATTTATTATTATTTTTAAAACATTTCATTTTTTAATTTTACCAAAAAAATTATGAAAGGTCATCGTAGGATGACCCTAGGTTTTCGGCATAAAAAAATAATTATTCATCAGAAATATCAATAATATATTTTTTTATATTTTTATGATTTAAAATGAACGAATTTATTATTTATTTTTAAAAATTTCATATTTTAATTTTCCCGTAAAAATTATGAAAGGTCATCGTGGGATGACCCTAGGTTTTGGGCATAAAAAAATAACTATTCATAAGAAATATCAATAATATATTTTTTTATATTTTTATGATGTAAAATGAACGAATTTATTATTTTTTTTAAAAAATTTCATTTTTTTATTTTCCCAAAAAAATTATGAAAGGTCATCGTAGGATGACCCTAGATTTTCGGCATAAAAAAATAATTATTCATCAGAAATATCAATAATATATTTTTTTAATATTTTTATGATGTAAAATGAACGAATTTATTATTTATTTTTAAAAATTTCATATTTTAATTTTCCCGTAAAAATAATGAAAGGTCATCGTAGGATGACCCTGGGTTTTCGGCATAATAAAATAATTATTCATCAGAAATATCAATAATATATTTTTTTAATATTTTTATGATGTTAAATGAACGAATTTATTATTTTTATTAAAACATTTCATTTTTTAATTTTACCAAAAAAATTATGAAAGGTCATCGTAGGATGACCCTGGGTTTTCGGCATAATAAAATAATTATTCATCAGTAATATCAATAATATATTTTTTTAATATTTTTATGATGTAAAATGAACGAATTTATTATTTTTTTTAAAACATTTCATTTTTTTATTTTACCAAAACAATTATGAAAGGTCATCGTAGGATGACCCTAAATTTTCGGCATAAAATAATAATTTTTAGTAAGAAATATGAATAATATATTTTTTTAATATTTTTATGATGTAAAATGAACGAATTTATTATTATTTTTAAAACATTTCATTTTTTAATTTTACCAAAAAAATTATGAAAGGTCATCGTAGGATGACCCTAGGTTTTCGGCATAAAAAAATAATTATTCATCAGAAATATCAATAATATATTTTTTTATATTTTTATGATGTAAAAGAACGAATTTATTATTTATTTTTAAAAATTTCATATTTTAATTTTCCCGTAAAAATTATGAAAGGTCATCGTGGGATGACCCTAGGTTTTGGGCATAAAAAAATAACTATTCATAACAAATATCAATAATATATTTTTTTATATTTTTATGATGTAAAATGAACGAATTTATTATTTTTTTTAAAAAATTTCATTTTTTTATTTTCCCAAAAAAATTATGAAAGGTCATCGTAGGATGACCCTAGATTTTCGGCATAAAAAAATAATTATTCATCAGAAATATCAATAATATATTTTTTTAATATTTTTATGATGTAAAATGAACGAATTTATTATTATTTTTAAAACATTTCATTTATTAATTTTACCAAAAAAATTATGAAAGGTCATCGTAGGATGACCCTAGGTTTTCGGCATAAAAAAATAATTATTCATCAGAAATATCAATAATATATTTTTTTATATTTTTATGATGTAAAATGAACGAATTTATTATTTATTTTTAAAAATTTCATATTTTAATTTTCCCGTAAAAATTATGAAAGGTCATCGTGGGATGACCCTAGGTTTTGGGCATAAAAAAATAACTATTCATAAGAAATATCAATAATATATTTTTTTATATTTTTATGATGTAAAATGAACGAATTTATTATTTTTTTTAAAACATTTCATTTTTTTATTTTCCCAAAAAAATTATGAAAGGTCATCGTAGTATGACCCTAAATTTTCGGCATAAAATAATAATTTTTAGTAAGAAATATCAATAATATATTTTTTTAATATTTTTATGATGTAAAATGATCGAATTTATTATTTATTTTTAAAAATTTCATATTTTAATTTTCCCGTAAAAATTATGAAAGGTTATCGTAGGATGACCCTAGGTTTTCGGCATAATAAAATAATTATTCATAAGAAATATCAATAATATATTTTTTTATATTTTTATGATGTAAAATGAACGAATTTATTATTTTTTTTAAAAAATTTCATTTTTTTATTTTCCCAAAAAAATTATGAAAGGTCATCGTAGGATGACCCTAGATTTTCGGCATAAAAAAATAATTATTCATCAGAAATATCAATAATATATTTTTTTAATATTTTTATGATGTAAAATGAACGAATTTATTATTTATTTTTAAAAATTTCATATTTTAATTTTCCCGTAAAAATAATGAAAGGTCATCGTAGGATGACCCTGGGTTTTCGGCATAATAAAATAATTATTCAACAGTAATATCAATAATATATTTTTTTAATATTTTTATGATGTAAAATGAACGAATTTATTATTTTTTTTAAAACATTTCATTTTTTAATTTTACCAAAACAATTATGAAAGGTCATCGTAGGATGACCCTTGGTTTTCGGCATAAAAAAATATATATACATCAGAAATATCAATAATATATTTTTTTAATATTTTTATGATGTAAAATGAACGAATTTATTATTTTTTTTAAAACATTTCATTTTTTAATTTTACCAAAAAAATTATGAAAGGTCATCGTAGGATGACCCTGGGTTTTCGGCATAATAAAATAATTATTCATCAGTAATATCAATAATATATTTTTTTAATATTTTTATGATGTAAAATGAACGAATTTATTATTTTTTTTAAAACATTTCATTTTTTAATTTTACCAAAACAATTATGAAAGGTCATCGTAGGATGACCCTAAATTTTCGGCATAAAATAATAATTTTTAGTAAGAAATATGAATAATATATTTTTTTAATATTTTTATGATGTAAAATGAACGAATTTATTATTATTTTTAAAACATTTCATTTTTTAATTTTACCAAAAAAATTATGAAAGGTCATCGTAGGATGACCCTAGGTTTTCGGCATAAAAAAATAATTATTCATCAGAAATATCAATAATATATTTTTTTATATTTTTATGATGTAAAATGAACGAATTTATTATTTATTTTTAAAAATTTCATATTTTAATTTTCCCGTAAAAATTATGAAAGGTCATCGTAGGATGACCCTAGATTTTCGGCATAAAAAAATAATTATTCATCAGAAATATCAATAATATATTTTTTTAATATTTTTATGATGTAAAATGAACGAATTTATTATTTATTTTTAAAAATTTCATATCTTAATTTTCCCGTAAAAATAATGAAAGGTCATCGTAGGATGACCCTGGGTTTTCGGCATAATAAAATAATTATTCAACAGTAATATCAATAATATATTTTTTTAATATTTTTATGATGTAAAATGAACGAATTTATTATTTTTTTTAAAACATTTCATTTTTTAATTTTACCAAAACAATTATGAAAGGTCATCGTAGGATGACCCTAAATTTTCGGCATAAAATAATAATTTTTAGTAAGAAATATCAATAATAAATTTTTTTAATATTTTTATGATGTAAAATGATCGAATTTATTATTTATTTTTAAAAATTTCATATTTTAATTTTCCCGTAAAAATTATGAAAGGTTATCGTAGGATGACCCTAGGTTTTCGGCATAATAAAATAATTATTCATCAGAAATATCAATAATATATTTTTTTAATATTTTTATGATGTAAAATGAACGAATTTATTATTTTTTTTAAAACATTTCATTTTTTAATTTTTCAAAAAAAATTATGAAAGGTCATCGTAGGATGACCCTAAATTTTCGGCATAAAAAAATAATTATTCATCAGAAATATCAATAATATATTTTTTTATATTTTTATGATGTAAAATGAACGAATTTATTATTTATTTTTAAAAATTTCATATTTTAATTTTCCCGTAAAAATTATGAAAGGTCATCGTGGGATGACCCTAGGTTTTGGGCATAAAAAAATAACTATTCATAAGAAATATCAATAATATATTTTTTTATATTTTTATGATGTAAAATGAACGAATTTATTATTTTTTTTAAAAAATTTCATTTTTTTATTTTCCCAAAAAAATTATGAAAGGTCATCGTAGGATGACCCTAGATTTTCGGCATAAAAAAATAATTATTCATCAGAAATATCAATAATATATTTTTTTAATATTTTTATGATGTAAAATGAACGAATTTATTATTATTTTTAAAACATTTCATTTATTAATTTTACCAAAAAAATTATGAAAGGTCATCGTAGGATGACCCTAGGTTTTCGGCATAAAAAAATAATTATTCATCAGAAATATCAATAATATATTTTTTTATATTTTTATGATGTAAAATGAACGAATTTATTATTTATTTTTAAAAATTTCATATTTTAATTTTCCCGTAAAAATTATGAAAGGTCATCGTGGGATGACCCTAGGTTTTGGGCATAAAAAAATAACTATTCATAAGAAATATCAATAATATATTTTTTTATATTTTTATGATGTAAAATGAACGAATTTATTATTTTTTTTAAAACATTTCATTTTTTTATTTTCCCAAAAAAATTATGAAAGGTCATCGTAGTATGACCCTAAATTTTCGGCATAAAATAATAATTTTTAGTAAGAAATATCAATAATATATTTTTTTAATATTTTTATGATGTAAAATGATCGAATTTATTATTTATTTTTAAAAATTTCATATTTTAATTTTCCCGTAAAAATTATGAAAGGTTATCGTAGGATGACCCTAGGTTTTCGGCATAATAAAATAATTATTCATCAGAAATATCAATAATATATTTTTTTAATATTTTTATGATGTAAAATGAACGAATTTATTATTTTTTTTAAAACATTTCATTTTTTAATTTTACCAAAAAAATTATGAAAGGTCATCGTAGGATGACCCTAAATTTTCGGCATAAAATAATAATTTTTAGTAAGAAATATGAATAATATATTTTTTTAATATTTTTATGATGTAAAATGAACGAATTTATTATTTTTTTTAAAACATTTCATTTTTTAATTTTACCAAAAAATTTATGAAAGGTCATCGTAGGATGACCCTAGGTTTTCGGCATAAAAAAATATATATACATCAGAAATATCAATAATATATTTTTTTAATATTTTTATGATGTAAAATGAACGAATTTATTATTTATTTTTAAAAATTTCATATTTTAATTTTCACGTAAAAATTATGAAAGGTCATCGTAGGATGACCATGGGTTTTCGGCATAATAAAATAATTATTCATCAGAAATATCAATAATATATTTTTTTAATATTTTTATGATGTAAAATGAACGAATTTATTATTTTTTTTAAAACATTTCATTTTTTTATTTTCCCAAAAAAATAATGAAAGGTCATCGTAGGATGACCCTAGGTTTTCGGCATAATAAAATAATTATTCATCAGAAATATCAATAATATATTTTTTTAATATTTTTATGATGTTAAATGAACGAATTTATTATTTTTTTTAAAACATTTCATTTTTTAATTTTACCAAAATAATTATGAAAGGTCATCGTAGGATGTCCCTGGGTTTTCGGCATAATAATATAATTATTCATCAGAAATATCAATAATATATTTTTTTAATATTTTTATGATGTAAAATGAACGAATTTATTATTTATTTTTAAAAATTTCATATTTTAATTTTCCCGTAAAAATTATGAAAGGTCATCGTAGGATGACCCTAGGTTTTCGGCATAATAAAATAATTATTCATCAGAAATATCAATAATATATTTTTTTTAATATTTTTATGATGTAAAATGAACGAATTTATTATTTTTTTTAAAACATTTCATTTTTTAATTTTACCAAAAAATTTATGAAAGGTCATCGTAGGATGATCCTAGGTTTTCGGCATAAAAAAATATATATACATCAGAAATATCAATAATATATTTTTTTAATATTTTTATGATGTAAAATGAACGAATTTATTATTTTTTTTAAAACATTTCATTTTTTAATTTTACCAAAAAAATTATGAAAGGTCATCGTAGGATGACCCTAAATTTTCGGCATAAAATAATAATTTTTAGTAAAAAATATGAATAATATATTTTTTTAATATTTTTATGATGTAAAATGAACGAATTTATTATTATTTTTAAAACATTTCATTTTTTAATTTTACCAAAAAAATTATGAAAGGTCATCGTAGGATGACCCTAGGTTTTCGGCATAAAAAAATAATTATTCATCAGAAATATCAATAATATATTTTTTTATATTTTTATGATTTAAAATGAACGAATTTATTATTTATTTTTAAAAATTTCATATTTTAATTTTCCCGTAAAAATTATGAAAGGTCATCGTGGGATGACCCTAGGTTTTGGGCATAAAAAAATAACTATTCATAAGAAATATCAATAATATATTTTTTTATATTTTTATGATGTAAAATGAACGAATTTATTATTTTTTTTAAAAAATTTCATTTTTTTATTTTCCCAAAAAAATTATGAAAGGTCATCGTAGGATGACCCTAGATTTTCGGCATAAAAAAATAATTATTCATCAGAAATATCAATAATATATTTTTTTAATATTTTTATGATGTAAAATGAACGAATTTATTATTTATTTTTAAAAATTTCATATTTTAATTTTCCCGTAAAAATAATGAAAGGTCATCGTAGGATGACCCTGGGTTTTCGGCATAATAAAATAATTATTCAACAGTAATATCAATAATATATTTTTTTAATATTTTTATGATGTAAAATGAACGAATTTATTATTTTTTTTTAAAACATTTCATTTTTTAATTTTACCAAAACAATTATGAAAGGTCATCGTAGGATGACCCTTGGTTTTCGGCATAAAAAAATATATATACATCAGAAATATCAATAATATATTTTTTTAATATTTTTATGATGTAAAATGAACGAATTTATTATTTTTTTTAAAACATTTCATTTTTTAATTTTACCAAAAAAATTATGAAAGGTCATCGTAGGATGACCCTGGGTTTTCGGCATAATAAAATAATTATTCATCAGTAATATCAATAATATATTTTTTTAATATTTTTATGATGTAAAATGAACGAATTTATTATTTTTTTTAAAACATTTCATTTTTTAATTTTACCAAAACAATTATGAAAGGTCATCGTAGGATGACCCTAAATTTTCGGCATAAAATAATAATTTTTAGTAAGAAATATCAATAATAAATTTTTTTAATATTTTTATGATGTAAAATGATCGAATTTATTATTTATTTTTAAAAATTTCATATTTTAATTTTCCCGTAAAAATTATGAAAGGTTATCGTAGGATGACCCTAGGTTTTCGGCATAATAAAATAATTATTCATCAGAAATATCAATAATATATTTTTTTAATATTTTTATGATGTAAAATGAACGAATTTATTATTTTTTTTAAAACATTTCATTTTTTAATTTTACCAAAAAATTTATGAAAGGTCATCGTAGGATGATCCTAGGTTTTCGGCATAAAAAAATATATATACATCAGAAATATCAATAATATATTTTTTTAATATTTTTATGATGTAAAATGAACGAATTTATTATTTTTTTTAAAACATTTCATTTTTTAATTTTACCAAAAAAATTATGAAAGGTCATCGTAGGATGACCCTAAATTTTCGGCATAAAATAATAATTTTTAGTAAAAAATATGAATAATATATTTTTTTAATATTTTTATGATGTAAAATGAACGAATTTATTATTATTTTTAAAACATTTCATTTTTTAATTTTACCAAAAAAATTATGAAAGGTCATCGTAGGATGACCCTAGGTTTTCGGCATAAAAAAATAATTATTCATCAGAAATATCAATAATATATTTTTTTATATTTTTATGATTTAAAATGAACGAATTTATTATTTATTTTTAAAAATTTCATATTTTAATTTTCCCGTAAAAATTATGAAAGGTCATCGTGGGATGACCCTAGGTTTTGGGCATAAAAAAATAACTATTCATAAGAAATATCAATAATATATTTTTTTATATTTTTATGATGTAAAATGAACGAATTTATTATTTTTTTTAAAAAATTTCATTTTTTTATTTTCCCAAAAAAATTATGAAAGGTCATCGTAGGATGACCCTAGATTTTCGGCATAAAAAAATAATTATTCATCAGAAATATCAATAATATATTTTTTTAATATTTTTATGATGTAAAATGAACGAATTTATTATTTATTTTTAAAAATTTCATATTTTAAT
The DNA here is from genome assembly GCA_963082975.1 of Labia minor. Taxonomy (NCBI): domain Eukaryota; kingdom Metazoa; phylum Arthropoda; class Insecta; order Dermaptera; family Spongiphoridae; genus Labia; species Labia minor. Next base: position 67,069,839 of record OY720347.1, read on the forward strand.
TTTCCCGTAAAAATAATGAAAGGTCATCGTAGGATGACCCTGGGTTTTCGGCATAATAAAATAATTATTCAACAGTAATATCAATAATATATTTTTTTAATATTTTTATGATGTAAAATGAACGAATTTATTATTTTTTTTTAAAACATTTCATTTTTTAATTTTACCAAAACAATTATGAAAGGTCATCGTAGGATGACCCTTGGTTTTCGGCATAAAAAAATATATATACATCAGAAATATCAATAATATATTTTTTTAATATTTTTATGATGTAAAATGAACGAATTTATTATTTTTTTTAAAACATTTCATTTTTTAATTTTACCAAAAAAATTATGAAAGGTCATCGTAGGATGACCCTGGGTTTTCGGCATAATAAAATAATTATTCATCAGTAATATCAATAATATATTTTTTTAATATTTTTATGATGTAAAATGAACGAATTTATTATTTTTTTTAAAACATTTCATTTTTTAATTTTACCAAAACAATTATGAAAGGTCATCGTAGGATGACCCTAAATTTTCGGCATAAAATAATAATTTTTAGTAAGAAATATCAATAATAAATTTTTTTAATATTTTTATGATGTAAAATGATCGAATTTATTATTTATTTTTAAAAATTTCATATTTTAATTTTCCCGTAAAAATTATGAAAGGTTATCGTAGGATGACCCTAGGTTTTCGGCATAATAAAATAATTATTCATCAGAAATATCAATAATATATTTTTTTAATATTTTTATGATGTAAAATGAACGAATTTATTATTTTTTTTAAAACATTTCATTTTTTAATTTTTCAAAAAAAATTATGAAAGGTCATCGTAGGATGACCCTAAATTTTCGGCATAAAATAATAATTTTTAGTAAGAAATATGAATAATATATTTTTTTAATATTTTTATGATGTAAAATGAACGAATTTATTATTTTTTTTAAAACATTTCATTTTTTAATTTTACCAAAAAATTTATGAAAGGTCATCGTAGGATGACCCTAGGTTTTCGGCATAAAAAAATATATATACATCAGAAATATCAATAATATATTTTTTTAATATTTTTATGATGTAAAATGAACGAATTTATTATTTTTTTTAAAACATTTCATTTTTTAATTTTACCAAAAATATTATGAAAGGTCATCGTAGGATGACCCTAAATTTTCGGTATAAAATAATAATTTTTAGTAAGAAATATCAATAATATATTTTTTTAATATTTTTATGATGTAAAATGAACGAATTTATTATTATTTTTAAAACATTTCATTTTTTAATTTTACCAAAAAAATTATGAAAGGTCATCGTAGGATGACCCTAGGTTTTCGGCATAAAAAAATAATTATTCATCAGAAATATCAATAATATATTTTTTTATATTTTTATGATGTAAAATGAACGAATTTATTATTTATTTTTAAAAATTTCATATTTTAATTTTCCCGTAAAAATTATGAAAGGTCATCGTAGGATGACCCTAGGTTTTCGGCATAATAAAATAATTATTCATCAGAAATATCAATAATATATTTTTTTAATATTTTTATGATGTTAAATGAACGAATTTATTATTTTTTTTAAAACATTTCATTTTTTAATTTTACCAAAAAAATTATGAAAGGTCATCGTAGGATGACCCTGGGTTTTCGGCATAATAAAATAATTATTCATCAGAAATATCAATAATATATTTTTTTAATATTTTTATGATGTAAAATGAACGAATTTATTATTTATTTTTAAAAATTTCATATTTTAATTTTAGCGTAAAAATTATGAAAGGTCATCGTAGGATGACCCTAGGTTTTCGGCATAATAAAATAATTATTCATCAGAAATATCAATAATATATTTTTTTTAATATTTTTATGATGTAAAATGAACGAATTTATTATTTTTTTTAAAACATTTCATTTTTTAATTTTACCAAAAAATTTATGAAAGGTCATCGTAGGATGACCCTAGGTTTTCGGCATAAAAAAATATATATACATCAGAAATATCAATAATATATTTTTTTAATATTTTTATGATGTAAAATGAACGAATTTATTATTTTTTTTAAAACATTTCATTTTTTAATTTTACCAAAAAAATTATGAAAGGTCATCGTAGGATGACCCTAAATTTTCGGCATAAAATAATAATTTTTAGTAAAAAATATGAATAATATATTTTTTTAATATTTTTATGATGTAAAATGAACGAATTTATTATTATTTTTAAATCATTTCATTTTTTAATTTTACCAAAAAAATTATGAAAGGTCATCGTAGGATGACCCTTGGTTTTCGGCATAAAAAAATATATATACATCAGAAATATCAATAATATATTTTTTTAATATTTTTATGATGTAAAATGAACGAATTTATTATTTTTTTTAAAACATTTCATTTTTTAATTTTACCAAAAAAATTATGAAAGGTCATCGTAGGATGACCCTGGGTTTTCGGCATAATAAAATAATTATTCATCAGTAATATCAATAATATATTTTTTTAATATTTTTATGATGTAAAATGAACGAATTTATTATTTTTTTTAAAACATTTCATTTTTTAATTTTACCAAAACAATTATGAAAGGTCATCGTAGGATGACCCTAAATTTTCGGCATAAAATAATAATTTTTAGTAAGAAATATGAATAATATATTTTTTTAATATTTTTATGATGTAAAATGAACGAATTTATTATTATTTTTAAAACATTTCATTTTTTAATTTTACCAAAAAAATTATGAAAGGTCATCGTAGGATGACCCTAGGTTTTCGGCATAAAAAAATAATTATTCATCAGAAATATCAATAATATATTTTTTTATATTTTTATAATGTAAAATGAACGAATTTATTATTTATTTTTAAAAATTTCATATTTTAATTTTCCCGTAAAAATTATGAAAGGTCATCGTGGGATGACCCTAGGTTTTGGGCATAAAAAAATAACTATTCATAAGAAATATCAATAATATATTTTTTTATATTTTTATGATGTAAAATGAACGAATTTATTATTTTTTTTAAAAAATTTCATTTTTTTATTTTCCCAAAAAAATTATGAAAGGTCATCGTAGGATGACCCTAGATTTTCGGCATAAAAAAATAATTATTCATCAGAAATATCAATAATATATTTTTTTAATATTTTTATGATGTAAAATGAACGAATTTATTATTTATTTTTAAAAATTTCATATTTTAATTTTCCCGTAAAAATAATGAAAGGTCATCGTAGGATGACCCTGGGTTTTCGGCATAATAAAATAATTATTCAAAAGTAATATCAATAATATATTTTTTTAATATTTTTATGATGTAAAATGAACGAATTTATTATTATTTTTAAAACATTTCATTTTTTAATTTTACCAAAAAAATTATGAAAGGTCATCGTAGGATGACCCTAGGTTTTCGGCATAAAAAAATAATTATTCATCAGAAATATCAATAATATATTTTTTTATATTTTTATGATGTAAAATGAACGAATTTATTATTTATTTTTAAAAATTTCATATTTTAATTTTCCCGTAAAAATTATGAAAGGTCATCGTAGGATGACCCTAGGTTTTCGGCATAATAAAATAATTATTCATCAGAAATATCAATAATATATTTTTTTAATATTTTTATGATGTTAAATGAACGAATTTATTATTTTTTTTAAAACATTTCATTTTTTAATTTTACCAAAAAAATTATGAAAGGTCATCGTAGGATGACCCTGGGTTTTCGGCATAATAAAATAATTATTCATCAGAAATATCAATAATATATTTTTTTAATATTTTTATGATGTAAAATGAACGAATTTATTATTTATTTTTAAAAATTTCATATTTTAATTTTAGCGTAAAAATTATGAAAGGTCATCGTAGGATGACCCTAGGTTTTCGGCATAATAAAATAATTATTCATCAGAAATATCAATAATATATTTTTTTTAATATTTTTATGATGTAAAATGAACGAATTTATTATTTTTTTTAAAACATTTCATTTTTTAATTTTACCAAAAAATTTATGAAAGGTCATCGTAGGATGACCCTAGGTTTTCGGCATAAAAAAATAATTATTCATCAGAAATATCAATAATATATTTTTTTATATTTTTATGATGTAAAATGAACGAATTTATTATTTATTTTTAAAAATTTCATATTTTAATTTTCCCGTAAAAATTATGAAAGGTCATCGTGGGATGACCCTGGGTTTTCGGCATAATAAAATAATTATTCAACAGTAATATCAATAATATATTTTTTTAATATTTTTATGATGTAAAATGAACGAATTTATTATTTTTTTTAAAAAATTTCATTTTTTTATTTTCCCAAAAAAATTATGAAAGGTCATCGTAGGATGACCCTAGATTTTCGGCATAAAAAAATAATTATTCATCAGAAATATCAATAATATATTTTTTTAATATTTTTATGATGTAAAATGAACGAATTTATTATTTATTTTTAAAAATTTCATATTTTAATTTTCCCGTAAAAATAATGAAAGGTCATCGTAGGATGACCCTGGGTTTTCGGCATAATAAAATAATTATTCAACAGTAATATCAATAATATATTTTTTTAATATTTTTATGATGTAAAATGAACGAATTTATTATTTTTTTTAAAACATTTCATTTTTTAATTTTACCAAAACAATTATGAAAGGTCATCGTAGGATGACCCTAGATTTTCGGCATAAAAAAATAATTATTCATCAGAAATATCAATAATATATTTTTTTAATATTTTTATGATGTAAAATGAACGAATTTATTATTTATTTTTAAAAATTTCATATTTTAATTTTCCCGTAAAAATAATGAAAGGTCATCGTAGGATGACCCTGGGTTTTCGGCATAATAAAATAATTATTCAACAGTAATATCAATAATATATTTTTTTAATATTTTTATGATGTAAAATGAACGAATTTATTATTATTTTTAAAACATTTCATTTTTTAATTTTACCAAAAAAATTATGAAAGGTCATCGTAGGATGACCCTAGGTTTTCGGCATAAAAAAATAATTATTCATCAGAAATATCAATAATATATTTTTTTATATTTTTATGATGTAAAATGAACGAATTTATTATTTATTTTTAAAAATTTCATATTTTAATTTTCCAGTAAAAATTATGAAAGGTCATCGTAGGATGACCCTAGGTTTTCGGCATAATAAAATAATTATTCATCAGAAATATCAATAATATATTTTTTTAATATTTTTATGATGTTAAATGAACGAATTTATTATTTTTATTAAAACATTTCATTTTTTAATTTTACCAAAAAAATTATGAAAGGTCATCGTAGGATGACCCTGGGTTTTCGGCATAATAAAATAATTATTCATCAGTAATATCAATAATATATTTTTTTAATATTTTTATGATGTAAAATGAACGAATTTATTATTTTTTTTAAAACATTTCATTTTTTTATTTTACCAAAACAATTATGAAAGGTCATCGTAGGATGACCCTAAATTTTCGGCATAAAATAATAATTTTTAGTAAGAAATATGAATAATATATTTTTTTAATATTTTTATGATGTAAAATGAACGAATTTATTATTATTTTTAAAACATTTCATTTTTTAATTTTACCAAAAAAATTATGAAAGGTCATCGTAGGATGACCCTAGGTTTTCGGCATAAAAAAATAATTATTCATCAGAAATATCAATAATATATTTTTTTATATTTTTATGATGTAAAATGAACGAATTTATTATTTATTTTTAAAAATTTCATATTTTAATTTTCCCGTAAAAATTATGAAAGGTCATCGTGGGATGACCCTAGGTTTTGGGCATAAAAAAATAACTATTCATAACAAATATCAATAATATATTTTTTTATATTTTTATGATGTAAAATGAACGAATTTATTATTTTTTTTAAAAAATTTCATTTTTTTATTTTCCCAAAAAAATTATGAAAGGTCATCGTAGGATGACCCTAGATTTTCGGCATAAAAAAATAATTATTCATCAGAAATATCAATAATATATTTTTTTAATATTTTTATGATGTAAAATGAACGAATTTATTATTATTTTTAAAACATTTCATTTATTAATTTTACCAAAAAAATTATGAAAGGTCATCGTAGGATGACCCTAGGTTTTCGGCATAAAAAAATAATTATTCATCAGAAATATCAATAATATATTTTTTTATATTTTTATGATGTAAAATGAACGAATTTATTATTTATTTTTAAAAATTTCATATTTTAATTTTCCCGTAAAAATTATGAAAGGTCATCGTGGGATGACCCTAGGTTTTGGGCATAAAAAAATAACTATTCATAAGAAATATCAATAATATATTTTTTTATATTTTTATGATGTAAAATGAACGAATTTATTATTTTTTTTAAAACATTTCATTTTTTTATTTTCCCAAAAAAATTATGAAAGGTCATCGTAGTATGACCCTAAATTTTCGGCATAAAATAATAATTTTTAGTAAGAAATATCAATAATATATTTTTTTAATATTTTTATGATGTAAAATGATCGAATTTATTATTTATTTTTAAAAATTTCATATTTTAATTTTCCCGTAAAAATTATGAAAGGTTATCGTAGGATGACCCTAGGTTTTCGGCATAATAAAATAATTATTCATAAGAAATATCAATAATATATTTTTTTATATTTTTATGATGTAAAATGAACGAATTTATTATTTTTTTTAAAAAATTTCATTTTTTTATTTTCCCAAAAAAATTATGAAAGGTCATCGTAGGATGACCCTAGATTTTCGGCATAAAAAAATAATTATTCATCAGAAATATCAATAATATATTTTTTTAATATTTTTATGATGTAAAATGAACGAATTTATTATTTATTTTTAAAAATTTCATATTTTAATTTTCCCGTAAAAATAATGAAAGGTCATCGTAGGATGACCCTGGGTTTTCGGCATAATAAAATAATTATTCAACAGTAATATCAATAATATATTTTTTTAATATTTTTATGATGTAAAATGAACGAATTTATTATTTTTTTTAAAACATTTCATTTTTTAATTTTACCAAAACAATTATGAAAGGTCATCGTAGGATGACCCTTGGTTTTCGGCATAAAAAAATATATATACATCAGAAATATCAATAATATATTTTTTTAATATTTTTATGATGTAAAATGAACGAATTTATTATTTTTTTTAAAACATTTCATTTTTTAATTTTACCAAAAAAATTATGAAAGGTCATCGTAGGATGACCCTGGGTTTTCGGCATAATAAAATAATTATTCATCAGTAATATCAATAATATATTTTTTTAATATTTTTATGATGTAAAATGAACGAATTTATTATTTTTTTTAAAACATTTCATTTTTTAATTTTACCAAAACAATTATGAAAGGTCATCGTAGGATGACCCTAAATTTTCGGCATAAAATAATAATTTTTAGTAAGAAATATGAATAATATATTTTTTTAATATTTTTATGATGTAAAATGAACGAATTTATTATTATTTTTAAAACATTTCATTTTTTAATTTTACCAAAAAAATTATGAAAGGTCATCGTAGGATGACCCTAGGTTTTCGGCATAAAAAAATAATTATTCATCAGAAATATCAATAATATATTTTTTTATATTTTTATGATGTAAAATGAACGAATTTATTATTTATTTTTAAAAATTTCATATTTTAATTTTCCCGTAAAAATTATGAAAGGTCATCGTGGGATGACCCTAGGTTTTGGGCATAAAAAAATAACTATTCATAAGAAATATCAATAATATATTTTTTTATATTTTTATGATGTAAAATGAACGAATTTATTATTTTTTTTAAAAAATTTCATTTTTTTATTTTCCCAAAAAAATTATGAAAGGTCATCGTAGGATGACCCTAGATTTTCGGCATAAAAAAATAATTATTCATCAGAAATATCAATAATATATTTTTTTAATATTTTTATGATGTAAAATGAACGAATTTATTATTTATTTTTAAAAATTTCATATCTTAATTTTCCCGTAAAAATAATGAAAGGTCATCGTAGGATGACCCTGGGTTTTCGGCATAATAAAATAATTATTCAACAGTAATATCAATAATATATTTTTTTAATATTTTTATGATGTAAAATGAACGAATTTATTATTTTTTTTAAAACATTTCATTTTTTAATTTTACCAAAACAATTATGAAAGGTCATCGTAGGATGACCCTAAATTTTCGGCATAAAATAATAATTTTTAGTAAGAAATATCAATAATAAATTTTTTTAATATTTTTATGATGTAAAATGATCGAATTTATTATTTATTTTTAAAAATTTCATATTTTAATTTTCCCGTAAAAATTATGAAAGGTTATCGTAGGATGACCCTAGGTTTTCGGCATAATAAAATAATTATTCATCAGAAATATCAATAATATATTTTTTTAATATTTTTATGATGTAAAATGAACGAATTTATTATTTTTTTTAAAACATTTCATTTTTTAATTTTTCAAAAAAAATTATGAAAGGTCATCGTAGGATGACCCTAAATTTTCGGCATAAAAAAATAATTATTCATCAGAAATATCAATAATATATTTTTTTATATTTTTATGATGTAAAATGAACGAATTTATTATTTATTTTTAAAAATTTCATATTTTAATTTTCCCGTAAAAATTATGAAAGGTCATCGTGGGATGACCCTAGGTTTTGGGCATAAAAAAATAACTATTCATAAGAAATATCAATAATATATTTTTTTATATTTTTATGATGTAAAATGAACGAATTTATTATTTTTTTTAAAAAATTTCATTTTTTTATTTTCCCAAAAAAATTATGAAAGGTCATCGTAGGATGACCCTAGATTTTCGGCATAAAAAAATAATTATTCATCAGAAATATCAATAATATATTTTTTTAATATTTTTATGATGTAAAATGAACGAATTTATTATTATTTTTAAAACATTTCATTTATTAATTTTACCAAAAAAATTATGAAAGGTCATCGTAGGATGACCCTAGGTTTTCGGCATAAAAAAATAATTATTCATCAGAAATATCAATAATATATTTTTTTATATTTTTATGATGTAAAATGAACGAATTTATTATTTATTTTTAAAAATTTCATATTTTACTTTTCCCGTAAAAATTATGAAAGGTCATCGTGGGATGACCCTAGGTTTTGGGCATAAAAAAATAACTATTCATAAGAAATATCAATAATATATTTTTTTATATTTTTATGATGTAAAATGAACGAATTTATTATTTTTTTTAAAACATTTCATTTTTTTATTTTCCCAAAAAAATTATGAAAGGTCATCGTAGTATGACCCTAAATTTTCGGCATAAAATAATAATTTTTAGTAAGAAATATCAATAATATATTTTTTTAATATTTTTATGATGTAAAATGATCGAATTTATTATTTATTTTTAAAAATTTCATATTTTAATTTTCCCGTAAAAATTATGAAAGGTTATCGTAGGATGACCCTAGGTTTTCGGCATAATAAAATAATTATTCATCAGAAATATCAATAATATATTTTTTTAATATTTTTATGATGTAAAATGAACGAATTTATTATTTTTTTTAAAACATTTCATTTTTTAATTTTACCAAAAAAATTATGAAAGGTCATCGTAGGATGACCCTAAATTTTCGGCATAAAATAATAATTTTTAGTAAGAAATATGAATAATATATTTTTTTAATATTTTTATGATGTAAAATGAACGAATTTATTATTTTTTTTAAAACATTTCATTTTTTAATTTTACCAAAAAATTTATGAAAGGTCATCGTAGGATGACCCTAGGTTTTCGGCATAAAAAAATATATATACATCAGAAATATCAATAATATATTTTTTTAATATTTTTATGATGTAAAATGAACGAATTTATTATTTATTTTTAAAAATTTCATATTTTAATTTTCACGTAAAAATTATGAAAGGTCATCGTAGGATGACCATGGGTTTTCGGCATAATAAAATAATTATTCATCAGAAATATCAATAATATATTTTTTTAATATTTTTATGATGTAAAATGAACGAATTTATTATTTTTTTTAAAACATTTCATTTTTTTATTTTCCCAAAAAAATAATGAAAGGTCATCGTAGGATGACCCTAGGTTTTCGGCATAATAAAATAATTATTCATCAGAAATATCAATAATATATTTTTTTAATATTTTTATGATGTTAAATGAACGAATTTATTATTTTTTTTAAAACATTTCATTTTTTAATTTTACCAAAATAATTATGAAAGGTCATCGTAGGATGACCCTGGGTTTTCGGCATAATAATATAATTATTCATCAGAAATATCAATAATATATTTTTTTAATATTTTTATGATGTAAAATGAACGAATTTATTATTTATTTTTAAAAATTTCATATTTTAATTTTCCCGTAAAAATTATGAAAGGTCATCGTAGGATGACCCTAGGTTTTCGGCATAATAAAATAATTATTCATCAGAAATATCAATAATATATTTTTTTAATATTTTTATGATGTAAAATGAACGAATTTATTATTTATTTTTAAAAATTTCATATTTTAATTTTCCCGTAAAAATTATGAAAGGTCATCGTAGGATGACCCTAGGTTTTCGGCATAAAAAAATATATATACATCAGAAATATCAATAATATATTTTTTTAATATTTTTATGATGTAAAATGAACGAATTTATTATTTTTTTTAAAACATTTCATTTTTTAATTTTACCAAAAAAATTATGAAAGGTCATCGTAGGATGACCCTAAATTTTCGGCATAAAATAATAATTTTTAGTAAAAAATATGAATAATATATTTTTTTAATATTTTTATGATGTAAAATGAACGAATTTATTATTATTTTTAAAACATTTCATTTTTTAATTTTACCAAAAAAATTATGAAAGGTCATCGTAGGATGACCCTAGGTTTTCGGCATAAAAAAATAATTATTCATCAGAAATATCAATAATATATTTTTTTATATTTTTATGATTTAAAATGAACGAATTTATTATTTATTTTTAAAAATTTCATATTTTAATTTTCCCGTAAAAATTATGAAAGGTCATCGTGGGATGACCCTAGGTTTTGGGCATAAAAAAATAACTATTCATAAGAAATATCAATAATATATTTTTTTATATTTTTATGATGTAAAATGAACGAATTTATTATTTTTTTTAAAAAATTTCATTTTTTTATTTTCCCAAAAAAATTATGAAAGGTCATCGTAGGATGACCCTAGATTTTCGGCATAAAAAAATAATTATTCATCAGAAATATCAATAATATATTTTTTTAATATTTTTATGATGTAAAATGAACGAATTTATTATTTATTTTTAAAAATTTCATATTTTAATTTTCCCGTAAAAATAATGAAAGGTCATCGTAGGATGACCCTGGGTTTTCGGCATAATAAAATAATTATTCAACAGTAATATCAATAATATATTTTTTTAATATTTTTATGATGTAAAATGAACGAATTTATTATTTTTTTTAAAACATTTCATTTTTTAATTTTACCAAAACAATTATGAAAGGTCATCGTAGGATGACCCTTGGTTTTCGGCATAAAAAAATATATATACATCAGAAATATCAATAATATATTTTTTTAATATTTTTATGATGTAAAATGAACGAATTTATTATTTTTTTTAAAACATTTCATTTTTTAATTTTACCAAAAAAATTATGAAAGGTCATCGTAGGATGACCCTGGGTTTTCGGCATAATAAAATAATTATTCATCAGTAATATCAATAATATATTTTTTTAATATTTTTATGATGTAAAATGAACGAATTTATTATTTATTTTTAAAAATTTCATATTTTAATTTTCCCGTAAAAATTATGAAAGGTTATCGTAGGATGACCCTAGGTTTTCGGCATAATAAAATAATTATTCATCAGAAATATCAATAATATATTTTTTTAATATTTTTATGATGTAAAATGAACGAATTTATTATTTTTTTTAAAACATTTCATTTTTTAATTTTTCAAAAAAAATTATGAAAGGTCATCGTAGGATGACCCTAAATTTTCGGCATAAAATAATAATTTTTAGTAAGAAATATGAATAATATATTTTTTTAATATTTTTATGATGTAAAATGAACGAATTTATTATTTTTTTTAAAACATTTCATTTTTTAATTTTACCAAAAAATTTATGAAAGGTCATCGTAGGATGACCCTAAATTTTCGGCATAAAATAATAATTTTTAGTAAGAAATATCAATAATAAATTTTTTTAATATTTTTATGATGTAAAATGATCGAATTTATTATTTATTTTTAAAATTTCATATTTTAATTTTCCCGTAAAAATTATGAAAGGTTATCGTAGGATGACCCTAGGTTTTCGGCATAATAAAATAATTATTCATCAGAAATATCAATAATATATTTTTTTAATATTTTTATGATGTAAAATGAACGAATTTATTATTTTTTTTAAAACATTTCATTTTTTAATTTTTCAAAAAAAATTATGAAAGGTCATCGTAGGATGACCCTAAATTTTCGGCATAAAAAAATAATTATTCATCAGAAATATCAATAATATATTTTTTTATATTTTTATGATGTAAAATGAACGAATTTATTATTTATTTTTAAAAATTTCATATTTTAATTTTCCCGTAAAAATTATGAAAGGTCATCGTGGGATGACCCTAGGTTTTGGGCATAAAAAAATAACTATTCATAAGAAATATCAATAATATATTTTTTTATATTTTTATGATGTAAAATGAACGAATTTATTATTTTTTTTAAAAAATTTCATTTTTTTATTTTCCCAAAAAAATTATGAAAGGTCATCGTAGGATGACCCTAGATTTTCGGCATAAAAAAATAATTATTCATCAGAAATATCAATAATATATTTTTTTAATATTTTTATGATGTAAAATGAACGAATTTATTATTTATTTTTAAAAATTTCATATTTTAATTTTCCCGTAAAAATTATGAAAGGTCATCGTGGGATGACCCTAGGTTTTGGGCATAAAAAAATAACTATTCATAAGAAATATCAATAATATATTTTTTTATATTTTTATGATGTAAAATGAACGAATTTATTATTTTTTTTAAAACATTTCATTTTTTTATTTTCCCAAAAAAATTATGAAAGGTCATCGTAGTATGACCCTAAATTTTCGGCATAAAATAATAATTTTTAGTAAGAAATATCAATAATATATTTTTTTAATATTTTTATGATGTAAAATGATCGAATTTATTATTTATTTTTAAAAATTTCATATTTTAATTTTCCCGTAAAAATTATGAAAGGTTATCGTAGGATGACCCTAGGTTTTCGGCATAATAAAATAATTATTCATCAGAAATATCAATAATATATTTTTTTAATATTTTTATGATGTAAAATGAACGAATTTATTATTTTTTTTAAAACATTTCATTTTTTAATTTTACCAAAAAAATTATGAAAGGTCATCGTAGGATGACCCTAAATTTTCGGCATAAAATAATAATTTTTAGTAAGAAATATGAATAATATATTTTTTTAATATTTTTATGATGTAAAATGAACGAATTTATTATTTTTTTTAAAACATTTCATTTTTTAATTTTACCAAAAAATTTATGAAAGGTCATCGTAGGATGACCCTAGGTTTTCGGCATAAAAAAATATATATACATCAGAAATATCAATAATATATTTTTTTAATATTTTTATGATGTAAAATGAACGAATTTATTATTTATTTTTAAAAATTTCATATTTTAATTTTCCCGTAAAAATTATGAAAGGTCATCGTAGGATGACCCTAGGTTTTCGGCATAATAAAATAATTATTCATCAGAAATATCAATAATATATTTTTTTAATATTTTTATGATGTTAAATGAACGAATTTATTATTTTTTTTAAAACATTTCATTTTTTAATTTTACCAAAAAAATTATGAAAGGTCATCGTAGGATGACCCTGGGTTTTCGGCATAATAAAATAATTATTCATCAGAAATATCAATAATATATTTTTTTAATATTTTTATGATGTAAAATGAACGAATTTATTATTTATTTTTAAAAATTTCATATTTTAATTTTAGCGTAAAAATTATGAAAGGTCATCGTAGGATGACCCTAGGTTTTCGGCATAATAAAATAATTATTCATCAGAAATATCAATAATATATTTTTTTTAATATTTTTATGATGTAAAATGAACGAATTTATTATTTTTTTTAAAACATTTCATTTTTTAATTTTACCAAAAAATTTATGAAAGGTCATCGTAGGATGACCCTAGGTTTTCGGCATAAAAAAATAATTATTCATCAGAAATATCAATAATATATTTTTTTATATTTTTATGATGTAAAATGAACGAATTTATTATTTATTTTTAAAAATTTCATATTTTAATTTTCCCGTAAAAATTATGAAAGGTCATCGTGGGATGACCCTGGGTTTTCGGCATAATAAAATAATTATTCAACAGTAATATCAATAATATATTTTTTTAATATTTTTATGATGTAAAATGAACGAATTTATTATTTTTTTTAAAACATTTCATTTTTTAATTTTACCAAAACAATTATGAAAGGTCATCGTAGGATGACCCTAGATTTTCGGCATAAAAAAATAATTATTCATCAGAAATATCAATAATATATTTTTTTAATATTTTTATGATGTAAAATGAACGAATTTATTATTTATTTTTAAAAATTTCATATTTTAATTTTCCCGTAAAAATAATGAAAGGTCATCGTAGGATGACCCTGGGTTTTCGGCATAATAAAATAATTATTCAACAGTAATATCAATAATATATTTTTTTAATATTTTTATGATGTAAAATGAACGAATTTATTATTATTTTTAAAACATTTCATTTTTTAATTTTACCAAAAAAATTATGAAAGGTCATCGTAGGATGACCCTAGGTTTTCGGCATAAAAAAATAATTATTCATCAGAAATATCAATAATATATTTTTTTATATTTTTATGATGTAAAATGAACGAATTTATTATTTATTTTTAAAAATTTCATATTTTAATTTTCCAGTAAAAATTATGAAAGGTCATCGTAGGATGACCCTAGGTTTTCGGCATAATAAAATAATTATTCATCAGAAATATCAATAATATATTTTTTTAATATTTTTATGATGTTAAATGAACGAATTTATTATTTTTATTAAAACATTTCATTTTTTAATTTTACCAAAAAAATTATGAAAGGTCATCGTAGGATGACCCTGGGTTTTCGGCATAATAAAATAATTATTCATCAGTAATATCAATAATATATTTTTTTAATATTTTTATGATGTAAAATGAACGAATTTATTATTTTTTTTAAAACATTTCATTTTTTTATTTTACCAAAACAATTATGAAAGGTCATCGTAGGATGACCCTAAATTTTCGGCATAAAATAATAATTTTTAGTAAGAAATATGAATAATATATTTTTTTAATATTTTTATGATGTAAAATGAACGAATTTATTATTATTTTTAAAACATTTCATTTTTTAATTTTACCAAAAAAATTATGAAAGGTCATCGTAGGATGACCCTAGGTTTTCGGCATAAAAAAATAATTATTCATCAGAAATATCAATAATATATTTTTTTATATTTTTATGATGTAAAATGAACGAATTTATTATTTATTTTTAAAAATTTCATATTTTAATTTTCCCGTAAAAATTATGAAAGGTCATCGTGGGATGACCCTAGGTTTTGGGCATAAAAAAATAACTATTCATAACAAATATCAATAATATATTTTTTTATATTTTTATGATGTAAAATGAACGAATTTATTATTTTTTTTAAAAAATTTCATTTTTTTATTTTCCCAAAAAAATTATGAAAGGTCATCGTAGGATGACCCTAGATTTTCGGCATAAAAAAATAATTATTCATCAGAAATATCAATAATATATTTTTTTAATATTTTTATGATGTAAAATGAACGAATTTATTATTATTTTTAAAACATTTCATTTATTAATTTTACCAAAAAAATTATGAAAGGTCATCGTAGGATGACCCTAGGTTTTCGGCATAAAAAAATAATTATTCATCAGAAATATCAATAATATATTTTTTTATATTTTTATGATGTAAAATGAACGAATTTATTATTTATTTTTAAAAATTTCATATTTTAATTTTCCCGTAAAAATTATGAAAGGTCATCGTGGGATGACCCTAGGTTTTGGGCATAAAAAAATAACTATTCATAAGAAATATCAATAATATATTTTTTTATATTTTTATGATGTAAAATGAACGAATTTATTATTTTTTTTAAAACATTTCATTTTTTTATTTTCCCAAAAAAATTATGAAAGGTCATCGTAGTATGACCCTAAATTTTCGGCATAAAATAATAATTTTTAGTAAGAAATATCAATAATATATTTTTTTAATATTTTTATGATGTAAAATGATCGAATTTATTATTTATTTTTAAAAATTTCATATTTTAATTTTCCCGTAAAAATTATGAAAGGTTATCGTAGGATGACCCTAGGTTTTCGGCATAATAAAATAATTATTCATAAGAAATATCAATAATATATTTTTTTATATTTTTATGATGTAAAATGAACGAATTTATTATTTTTTTTAAAAAATTTCATTTTTTTATTTTCCCAAAAAAATTATGAAAGGTCATCGTAGGATGACCCTAGATTTTCGGCATAAAAAAATAATTATTCATCAGAAATATCAATAATATATTTTTTTAATATTTTTATGATGTAAAATGAACGAATTTATTATTTATTTTTAAAAATTTCATATTTTAATTTTCCCGTAAAAATAATGAAAGGTCATCGTAGGATGACCCTGGGTTTTCGGCATAATAAAATAATTATTCAACAGTAATATCAATAATATATTTTTTTAATATTTTTATGATGTAAAATGAACGAATTTATTATTTTTTTTAAAACATTTCATTTTTTAATTTTACCAAAACAATTATGAAAGGTCATCGTAGGATGACCCTTGGTTTTCGGCATAAAAAAATATATATACATCAGAAATATCAATAATATATTTTTTTAATATTTTTATGATGTAAAATGAACGAATTTATTATTTTTTTTAAAACATTTCATTTTTTAATTTTACCAAAAAAATTATGAAAGGTCATCGTAGGATGACCCTGGGTTTTCGGCATAATAAAATAATTATTCATCAGTAATATCAATAATATATTTTTTTAATATTTTTATGATGTAAAATGAACGAATTTATTATTTTTTTTAAAACATTTCATTTTTTAATTTTACCAAAACAATTATGAAAGGTCATCGTAGGATGACCCTAAATTTTCGGCATAAAATAATAATTTTTAGTAAGAAATATGAATAATATATTTTTTTAATATTTTTATGATGTAAAATGAACGAATTTATTATTATTTTTAAAACATTTCATTTTTTAATTTTACCAAAAAAATTATGAAAGGTCATCGTAGGATGACCCTAGGTTTTCGGCATAAAAAAATAATTATTCATCAGAAATATCAATAATATATTTTTTTATATTTTTATGATGTAAAATGAACGAATTTATTATTTATTTTTAAAAATTTCATATTTTAATTTTCCCGTAAAAATTATGAAAGGTCATCGTGGGATGACCCTAGGTTTTGGGCATAAAAAAATAACTATTCATAAGAAATATCAATAATATATTTTTTTATATTTTTATGATGTAAAATGAACGAATTTATTATTTTTATTAAAACATTTCATTTTTTAATTTTACCAAAAAAATTATGAAAGGTCATCGTAGGATGACCCTGGGTTTTCGGCATAATAAAATAATTATTCATCAGTAATATCAATAATATATTTTTTTAATATTTTTATGATGTAAAATGAACGAATTTATTATTTTTTTTAAAACATTTCATTTTTTTATTTTACCAAAACAATTATGAAAGGTCATCGTAGGATGACCCTAAATTTTCGGCATAAAATAATAATTTTTAGTAAGAAATATGAATAATATATTTTTTTAATATTTTTATGATGTAAAATGAACGAATTTATTATTATTTTTAAAACATTTCATTTTTTAATTTTACCAAAAAAATTATGAAAGGTCATCGTAGGATGACCCTAGGTTTTCGGCATAAAAAAATAATTATTCATCAGAAATATCAATAATATATTTTTTTATATTTTTATGATGTAAAATGAACGAATTTATTATTTATTTTTAAAAATTTCATATTTTAATTTTCCCGTAAAAATTATGAAAGGTCATCGTGGGATGACCCTAGGTTTTGGGCATAAAAAAATAACTATTCATAACAAATATCAATAATATATTTTTTTATATTTTTATGATGTAAAATGAACGAATTTATTATTTTTTTTAAAAAATTTCATTTTTTTATTTTCCCAAAAAAATTATGAAAGGTCATCGTAGGATGACCCTAGATTTTCGGCATAAAAAAATAATTATTCATCAGAAATATCAATAATATATTTTTTTAATATTTTTATGATGTAAAATGAACGAATTTATTATTATTTTTAAAACATTTCATTTATTAATTTTACCAAAAAAATTATGAAAGGTCATCGTAGGATGACCCTAGGTTTTCGGCATAAAAAAATAATTATTCATCAGAAATATCAATAATATATTTTTTTATATTTTTATGATGTAAAATGAACGAATTTATTATTTATTTTTAAAAATTTCATATTTTAATTTTCCCGTAAAAATTATGAAAGGTCATCGTGGGATGACCCTAGGTTTTGGGCATAAAAAAATAACTATTCATAAGAAATATCAATAATATATTTTTTTATATTTTTATGATGTAAAATGAACGAATTTATTATTTTTTTTAAAACATTTCATTTTTTTATTTTCCCAAAAAAATTATGAAAGGTCATCGTAGTATGACCCTAAATTTTCGGCATAAAATAATAATTTTTAGTAAGAAATATCAATAATATATTTTTTTAATATTTTTATGATGTAAAATGATCGAATTTATTATTTATTTTTAAAAATTTCATATTTTAATTTTCCCGTAAAAATTATGAAAGGTTATCGTAGGATGACCCTAGGTTTTCGGCATAATAAAATAATTATTCATAAGAAATATCAATAATATATTTTTTTATATTTTTATGATGTAAAATGAACGAATTTATTATTTTTTTTAAAAAATTTCATTTTTTTATTTTCCCAAAAAAATTATGAAAGGTCATCGTAGGATGACCCTAGATTTTCGGCATAAAAAAATAATTATTCATCAGAAATATCAATAATATATTTTTTTAATATTTTTATGATGTAAAATGAACGAATTTATTATTTATTTTTAAAAATTTCATATTTTAATTTTCCCGTAAAAATAATGAAAGGTCATCGTAGGATGACCCTGGGTTTTCGGCATAATAAAATAATTATTCAACAGTAATATCAATAATATATTTTTTTAATATTTTTATGATGTAAAATGAACGAATTTATTATTTTTTTTAAAACATTTCATTTTTTAATTTTACCAAAACAATTATGAAAGGTCATCGTAGGATGACCCTTGGTTTTCGGCATAAAAAAATATATATACATCAGAAATATCAATAATATATTTTTTTAATATTTTTATGATGTAAAATGAACGAATTTATTATTTTTTTTAAAACATTTCATTTTTTAATTTTACCAAAAAAATTATGAAAGGTCATCGTAGGATGACCCTGGGTTTTCGGCATAATAAAATAATTATTCATCAGTAATATCAATAATATATTTTTTTAATATTTTTATGATGTAAAATGAACGAATTTATTATTTTTTTTAAAACATTTCATTTTTTAATTTTACCAAAACAATTATGAAAGGTCATCGTAGGATGACCCTAAATTTTCGGCATAAAATAATAATTTTTAGTAAGAAATATGAATAATATATTTTTTTAATATTTTTATGATGTAAAATGAACGAATTTATTATTATTTTTAAAACATTTCATTTTTTAATTTTACCAAAAAAATTATGAAAGGTCATCGTAGGATGACCCTAGGTTTTCGGCATAAAAAAATAATTATTCATCAGAAATATCAATAATATATTTTTTTATATTTTTATGATGTAAAATGAACGAATTTATTATTTATTTTTAAAAATTTCATATTTTAATTTTCCCGTAAAAATTATGAAAGGTCATCGTGGGATGACCCTAGGTTTTGGGCATAAAAAAATAACTATTCATAAGAAATATCAATAATATATTTTTTTATATTTTTATGATGTAAAATGAACGAATTTATTATTTTTTTTAAAAAATTTCATTTTTTTATTTTCCCAAAAAAATTATGAAAGGTCATCGTAGGATGACCCTAGATTTTCGGCATAAAAAAATAATTATTCATCAGAAATATCAATAATATATTTTTTTAATATTTTTATGATGTAAAATGAACGAATTTATTATTTATTTTTAAAAATTTCATATCTTAATTTTCCCGTAAAAATAATGAAAGGTCATCGTAGGATGACCCTGGGTTTTCGGCATAATAAAATAATTATTCAACAGTAATATCAATAATATATTTTTTTAATATTTTTATGATGTAAAATGAACGAATTTATTATTTTTTTTAAAACATTTCATTTTTTAATTTTACCAAAACAATTATGAAAGGTCATCGTAGGATGACCCTAAATTTTCGGCATAAAATAATAATTTTTAGTAAGAAATATCAATAATAAATTTTTTTAATATTTTTATGATGTAAAATGATCGAATTTATTATTTATTTTTAAAAATTTCATATTTTAATTTTCCCGTAAAAATTATGAAAGGTTATCGTAGGATGACCCTAGGTTTTCGGCATAATAAAATAATTATTCATCAGAAATATCAATAATATATTTTTTTAATATTTTTATGATGTAAAATGAACGAATTTATTATTTTTTTTAAAACATTTCATTTTTTAATTTTTCAAAAAAAATTATGAAAGGTCATCGTAGGATGACCCTAAATTTTCGGCATAAAAAAATAATTATTCATCAGAAATATCAATAATATATTTTTTTATATTTTTATGATGTAAAATGAACGAATTTATTATTTATTTTTAAAAATTTCATATTTTAATTTTCCCGTAAAAATTATGAAAGGTCATCGTGGGATGACCCTAGGTTTTGGGCATAAAAAAATAACTATTCATAAGAAATATCAATAATATATTTTTTTATATTTTTATGATGTAAAATGAACGAATTTATTATTTTTTTTAAAAAATTTCATTTTTTTATTTTCCCAAAAAAATTATGAAAGGTCATCGTAGGATGACCCTAGATTTTCGGCATAAAAAAATAATTATTCATCAGAAATATCAATAATATATTTTTTTAATATTTTTATGATGTAAAATGAACGAATTTATTATTATTTTTAAAACATTTCATTTATTAATTTTACCAAAAAAATTATGAAAGGTCATCGTAGGATGACCCTAGGTTTTCGGCATAAAAAAATAATTATTCATCAGAAATATCAATAATATATTTTTTTATATTTTTATGATGTAAAATGAACGAATTTATTATTTATTTTTAAAAATTTCATATTTTACTTTTCCCGTAAAAATTATGAAAGGTCATCGTGGGATGACCCTAGGTTTTGGGCATAAAAAAATAACTATTCATAAGAAATATCAATAATATATTTTTTTATATTTTTATGATGTAAAATGAACGAATTTATTATTTTTTTTAAAACATTTCATTTTTTTATTTTCCCAAAAAAATTATGAAAGGTCATCGTAGTATGACCCTAAATTTTCGGCATAAAATAATAATTTTTAGTAAGAAATATCAATAATATATTTTTTTAATATTTTTATGATGTAAAATGATCGAATTTATTATTTATTTTTAAAAATTTCATATTTTAATTTTCCCGTAAAAATTATGAAAGGTTATCGTAGGATGACCCTAGGTTTTCGGCATAATAAAATAATTATTCATCAGAAATATCAATAATATATTTTTTTAATATTTTTATGATGTAAAATGAACGAATTTATTATTTTTTTTAAAACATTTCATTTTTTAATTTTACCAAAAAAATTATGAAAGGTCATCGTAGGATGACCCTAAATTTTCGGCATAAAATAATAATTTTTAGTAAGAAATATGAATAATATATTTTTTTAATATTTTTATGATGTAAAATGAACGAATTTATTATTTTTTTTAAAACATTTCATTTTTTAATTTTACCAAAAAATTTATGAAAGGTCATCGTAGGATGACCCTAGGTTTTCGGCATAAAAAAATATATATACATCAGAAATATCAATAATATATTTTTTTAATATTTTTATGATGTAAAATGAACGAATTTATTATTTATTTTTAAAAATTTCATATTTTAATTTTCACGTAAAAATTATGAAAGGTCATCGTAGGATGACCATGGGTTTTCGGCATAATAAAATAATTATTCATCAGAAATATCAATAATATATTTTTTTAATATTTTTATGATGTAAAATGAACGAATTTATTATTTTTTTTAAAACATTTCATTTTTTTATTTTCCCAAAAAAATAATGAAAGGTCATCGTAGGATGACCCTAGGTTTTCGGCATAATAAAATAATTATTCATCAGAAATATCAATAATATATTTTTTTAATATTTTTATGATGTTAAATGAACGAATTTATTATTTTTTTTAAAACATTTCATTTTTTAATTTTACCAAAATAATTATGAAAGGTCATCGTAGGATGACCCTGGGTTTTCGGCATAATAATATAATTATTCATCAGAAATATCAATAATATATTTTTTTAATATTTTTATGATGTAAAATGAACGAATTTATTATTTATTTTTAAAAATTTCATATTTTAATTTTCCCGTAAAAATTATGAAAGGTCATCGTAGGATGACCCTAGGTTTTCGGCATAATAAAATAATTATTCATCAGAAATATCAATAATATATTTTTTTTAATATTTTTATGATGTAAAATGAACGAATTTATTATTTTTTTTAAAACATTTCATTTTTTAATTTTACCAAAAAATTTATGAAAGGTCATCGTAGGATGATCCTAGGTTTTCGGCATAAAAAAATATATATACATCAGAAATATCAATAATATATTTTTTTAATATTTTTATGATGTAAAATGAACGAATTTATTATTTTTTTTAAAACATTTCATTTTTTAATTTTACCAAAAAAATTATGAAAGGTCATCGTAGGATGACCCTAAATTTTCGGCATAAAATAATAATTTTTAGTAAAAAATATGAATAATATATTTTTTTAATATTTTTATGATGTAAAATGAACGAATTTATTATTATTTTTAAAACATTTCATTTTTTAATTTTACCAAAAAAATTATGAAAGGTCATCGTAGGATGACCCTAGGTTTTCGGCATAAAAAAATAATTATTCATCAGAAATATCAATAATATATTTTTTTATATTTTTATGATTTAAAATGAACGAATTTATTATTTATTTTTAAAAATTTCATATTTTAATTTTCCCGTAAAAATTATGAAAGGTCATCGTGGGATGACCCTAGGTTTTGGGCATAAAAAAATAACTATTCATAAGAAATATCAATAATATATTTTTTTATATTTTTATGATGTAAAATGAACGAATTTATTATTTTTTTTAAAAAATTTCATTTTTTTATTTTCCCAAAAAAATTATGAAAGGTCATCGTAGGATGACCCTAGATTTTCGGCATAAAAAAATAATTATTCATCAGAAATATCAATAATATATTTTTTTAATATTTTTATGATGTAAAATGAACGAATTTATTATTTATTTTTAAAAATTTCATATTTTAATTTTCCCGTAAAAATAATGAAAGGTCATCGTAGGATGACCCTGGGTTTTCGGCATAATAAAATAATTATTCAACAGTAATATCAATAATATATTTTTTTAATATTTTTATGATGTAAAATGAACGAATTTATTATTTTTTTTAAAACATTTCATTTTTTAATTTTACCAAAACAATTATGAAAGGTCATCGTAGGATGACCCTTGGTTTTCGGCATAAAAAAATATATATACATCAGAAATATCAATAATATATTTTTTTAATATTTTTATGATGTAAAATGAACGAATTTATTATTTTTTTTAAAACATTTCATTTTTTAATTTTACCAAAAAAATTATGAAAGGTCATCGTAGGATGACCCTGGGTTTTCGGCATAATAAAATAATTATTCATCAGTAATATCAATAATATATTTTTTTAATATTTTTATGATGTAAAATGAACGAATTTATTATTTATTTTTAAAAATTTCATATTTTAATTTTCCCGTAAAAATTATGAAAGGTTATCGTAGGATGACCCTAGGTTTTCGGCATAATAAAATAATTATTCATCAGAAATATCAATAATATATTTTTTTAATATTTTTATGATGTAAAATGAACGAATTTATTATTTTTTTTAAAACATTTCATTTTTTAATTTTTCAAAAAAAATTATGAAAGGTCATCGTAGGATGACCCTAAATTTTCGGCATAAAATAATAATTTTTAGTAAGAAATATGAATAATATATTTTTTTAATATTTTTATGATGTAAAATGAACGAATTTATTATTTTTTTTAAAACATTTCATTTTTTAATTTTACCAAAAAATTTATGAAAGGTCATCGTAGGATGACCCTAAATTTTCGGCATAAAATAATAATTTTTAGTAAGAAATATCAATAATAAATTTTTTTAATATTTTTATGATGTAAAATGATCGAATTTATTATTTATTTTTAAAAATTTCATATTTTAATTTTCCCGTAAAAATTATGAAAGGTTATCGTAGGATGACCCTAGGTTTTCGGCATAATAAAATAATTATTCATCAGAAATATCAATAATATATTTTTTTAATATTTTTATGATGTAAAATGAACGAATTTATTATTTTTTTTAAAACATTTCATTTTTTAATTTTTCAAAAAAAATTATGAAAGGTCATCGTAGGATGACCCTAAATTTTCGGCATAAAAAAATAATTATTCATCAGAAATATCAATAATATATTTTTTTATATTTTTATGATGTAAAATGAACGAATTTATTATTTATTTTTAAAAATTTCATATTTTAATTTTCCCGTAAAAATTATGAAAGGTCATCGTGGGATGACCCTAGGTTTTGGGCATAAAAAAATAACTATTCATAAGAAATATCAATAATATATTTTTTTATATTTTTATGATGTAAAATGAACGAATTTATTATTTTTTTTAAAAAATTTCATTTTTTTATTTTCCCAAAAAAATTATGAAAGGTCATCGTAGGATGACCCTAGATTTTCGGCATAAAAAAATAATTATTCATCAGAAATATCAATAATATATTTTTTTAATATTTTTATGATGTAAAATGAACGAATTTATTATTTATTTTTAAAAATTTCATATTTTAATTTTCCCGTAAAAATTATGAAAGGTCATCGTGGGATGACCCTAGGTTTTGGGCATAAAAAAATAACTATTCATAAGAAATATCAATAATATATTTTTTTATATTTTTATGATGTAAAATGAACGAATTTATTATTTTTTTTAAAACATTTCATTTTTTTATTTTCCCAAAAAAATTATGAAAGGTCATCGTAGTATGACCCTAAATTTTCGGCATAAAATAATAATTTTTAGTAAGAAATATCAATAATATATTTTTTTAATATTTTTATGATGTAAAATGATCGAATTTATTATTTATTTTTAAAAATTTCATATTTTAATTTTCCCGTAAAAATTATGAAAGGTTATCGTAGGATGACCCTAGGTTTTCGGCATAATAAAATAATTATTCATCAGAAATATCAATAATATATTTTTTTAATATTTTTATGATGTAAAATGAACGAATTTATTATTTTTTTTAAAACATTTCATTTTTTAATTTTACCAAAAAAATTATGAAAGGTCATCGTAGGATGACCCTAAATTTTCGGCATAAAATAATAATTTTTAGTAAGAAATATGAATAATATATTTTTTTAATATTTTTATGATGTAAAATGAACGAATTTATTATTTTTTTTAAAACATTTCATTTTTTAATTTTACCAAAAAATTTATGAAAGGTCATCGTAGGATGACCCTAGGTTTTCGGCATAAAAAAATATATATACATCAGAAATATCAATAATATATTTTTTTAATATTTTTATGATGTAAAATGAACGAATTTATTATTTATTTTTAAAAATTTCATATTTTAATTTTCACGTAAAAATTATGAAAGGTCATCGTAGGATGACCATGGGTTTTCGGCATAATAAAATAATTATTCATCAGAAATATCAATAATATATTTTTTTAATATTTTTATGATGTAAAATGAACGAATTTATTATTTTTTTTAAAACATTTCATTTTTTTATTTTCCCAAAAAAATAATGAAAGGTCATCGTAGGATGACCCTAGGTTTTCGGCATAATAAAATAATTATTCATCAGAAATATCAATAATATATTTTTTTAATATTTTTATGATGTTAAATGAACGAATTTATTATTTTTTTTAAAACATTTCATTTTTTAATTTTACCAAAATAATTATGAAAGGTCATCGTAGGATGACCCTGGGTTTTCGGCATAATAATATAATTATTCATCAGAAATATCAATAATATATTTTTTTAATATTTTTATGATGTAAAATGAACGAATTTATTATTTATTTTTAAAAATTTCATATTTTAATTTTCCCGTAAAAATTATGAAAGGTCATCGTAGGATGACCCTAGGTTTTCGGCATAATAAAATAATTATTCATCAGAAATATCAATAATATATTTTTTTTAATATTTTTATGATGTAAAATGAACGAATTTATTATTTTTTTTAAAACATTTCATTTTTTAATTTTACCAAAAAATTTATGAAAGGTCATCGTAGGATGATCCTAGGTTTTCGGCATAAAAAAATATATATACATCAGAAATATCAATAATATATTTTTTTAATATTTTTATGATGTAAAATGAACGAATTTATTATTTTTTTTAAAACATTTCATTTTTTAATTTTACCAAAAAAATTATGAAAGGTCATCGTAGGATGACCCTAAATTTTCGGCATAAAATAATAATTTTTAGTAAAAAATATGAATAATATATTTTTTTAATATTTTTATGATGTAAAATGAACGAATTTATTATTATTTTTAAAACATTTCATTTTTTAATTTTACCAAAAAAATTATGAAAGGTCATCGTAGGATGACCCTAGGTTTTCGGCATAAAAAAATAATTATTCATCAGAAATATCAATAATATATTTTTTTATATTTTTATGATTTAAAATGAACGAATTTATTATTTATTTTTAAAAATTTCATATTTTAATTTTCCCGTAAAAATTATGAAAGGTCATCGTGGGATGACCCTAGGTTTTGGGCATAAAAAAATAACTATTCATAAGAAATATCAATAATATATTTTTTTATATTTTTATGATGTAAAATGAACGAATTTATTATTTTTTTTAAAAAATTTCATTTTTTTATTTTCCCAAAAAAATTATGAAAGGTCATCGTAGGATGACCCTAGATTTTCGGCATAAAAAAATAATTATTCATCAGAAATATCAATAATATATTTTTTTAATATTTTTATGATGTAAAATGAACGAATTTATTATTTATTTTTAAAAATTTCATATTTTAATTTTCCCGTAAAAATAATGAAAGGTCATCGTAGGATGACCCTGGGTTTTCGGCATAATAAAATAATTATTCAACAGTAATATCAATAATATATTTTTTTAATATTTTTATGATGTAAAATGAACGAATTTATTATTTTTTTTAAAACATTTCATTTTTTAATTTTACCAAAACAATTATGAAAGGTCATCGTAGGATGACCCTTGGTTTTCGGCATAAAAAAATATATATACATCAGAAATATCAATAATATATTTTTTTAATATTTTTATGATGTAAAATGAACGAATTTATTATTTTTTTTAAAACATTTCATTTTTTAATTTTACCAAAAAAATTATGAAAGGTCATCGTAGGATGACCCTGGGTTTTCGGCATAATAAAATAATTATTCATCAGTAATATCAATAATATATTTTTTTAATATTTTTATGATGTAAAATGAACGAATTTATTATTTTTTTTAAAACATTTCATTTTTTAATTTTACCAAAACAATTATGAAAGGTCATCGTAGGATGACCCTAAATTTTCGGCATAAAATAATAATTTTTAGTAAGAAATATCAATAATAAATTTTTTTAAAATTTTTATGATGTAAAATGATCGAATTTATTATTTATTTTTAAAAATTTCATATTTTAATTTTCCCGTAAAAATTATGAAAGGTTATCGTAGGATGACCCTAGGTTTTCGGCATAATAAAATAATTATTCATCAGAAATATCAATAATATATTTTTTTAATATTTTTATGATGTAAAATGAACGAATTTATTATTTTTTTTAAAACATTTCATTTTTTAATTTTTCAAAAAAAATTATGAAAGGTCATCGTAGGATGACCCTAAATTTTCGGCATAAAATAATAATTTTTAGTAAGAAATATGAATAATATATTTTTTTAATATTTTTATGATGTAAAATGAACGAATTTATTATTTTTTTTAAAACATTTCATTTTTTAATTTTACCAAAAAATTTATGAAAGGTCATCGTAGGATGACCCTAGGTTTTCGGCATAAAAAAATATATATACATCAGAAATATCAATAATATATTTTTTTAATATTTTTATGATGTAAAATGAACGAATTTATTATTTTTTTTAAAACATTTCATTTTTTAATTTTACCAAAAATATTATGAAAGGTCATCGTAGGATGACCCTAAATTTTCGGCATAAAATAATAATTTTTAGTAAGAAATATCAATAATATATTTTTTTAATATTTTTATGATGTAAAATGAACGAATTTATTATTATTTTTAAAACATTTCATTTTTTAATTTTACCAAAAAAATTATGAAAGGTCATCGTAGTATGACCCTAGGTTTTCGGCATAAAAAAATAATTATTCATCAGAAATATCAATAATATATTTTTTTATATTTTTATGATGTAAAATGAACGAATTTATTATTTATTTTTAAAAATTTCATATTTTAATTTTCCCGTAAAAATTATGAAAGGTCATCGTAGGATGACCCTAGGTTTTCGGCATAATAAAATAATTATTCATCAGAAATATCAATAATATATTTTTTTAATATTTTTATGATGTTAAATGAACGAATTTATTATTTTTTTTAAAACATTTCATTTTTTAATTTTACCAAAAAAATTATGAAAGGTCATCGTAGGATGACCCTGGGTTTTCGGCATAATAAAATAATTATTCATCAGAAATATCAATAATATATTTTTTTAATATTTTTATGATGTAAAATGAACGAATTTATTATTTATTTTTAAAAATTTCATATTTTAATTTTAGCGTAAAAATTATGAAAGGTCATCGTAGGATGACCCTAGGTTTTCGGCATAATAAAATAATTATTCATCAGAAATATCAATAATATATTTTTTTTAATATTTTTATGATGTAAAATGAACGAATTTATTATTTTTTTTAAAACATTTCATTTTTTAATTTTACCAAAAAATTTATGAAAGGTCATCGTAGGATGACCCTAGGTTTTCGGCATAAAAAAATATATATACATCAGAAATATCAATAATATATTTTTTTAATATTTTTATGATGTAAAATGAACGAATTTATTATTTTTTTTAAAACATTTCATTTTTTAATTTTACCAAAAAAATTATGAAAGGTCATCGTAGGATGACCCTAAATTTTCGGCATAAAATAATAATTTTTAGTAAAAAATATGAATAATATATTTTTTTAATATTTTTATGATGTAAAATGAACGAATTTATTATTATTTTTAAATCATTTCATTTTTTAATTTTACCAAAAAAATTATGAAAGGTCATCGTAGGATGACCCTTGGTTTTCGGCATAAAAAAATATATATACATCAGAAATATCAATAATATATTTTTTTAATATTTTTATGATGTAAAATGAACGAATTTATTATTTTTTTTAAAACATTTCATTTTTTAATTTTACCAAAAAAATTATGAAAGGTCATCGTAGGATGACCCTGGGTTTTCGGCATAATAAAATAATTATTCATCAGTAATATCAATAATATATTTTTTTAATATTTTTATGATGTAAAATGAACGAATTTATTATTTTTTTTAAAACATTTCATTTTTTAATTTTACCAAAACAATTATGAAAGGTCATCGTAGGATGACCCTAAATTTTCGGCATAAAATAATAATTTTTAGTAAGAAATATGAATAATATATTTTTTTAATATTTTTATGATGTAAAATGAACGAATTTATTATTATTTTTAAAACATTTCATTTTTTAATTTTACCAAAAAAATTATGAAAGGTCATCGTAGGATGACCCTAGGTTTTCGGCATAAAAAAATAATTATTCATCAGAAATATCAATAATATATTTTTTTATATTTTTATAATGTAAAATGAACGAATTTATTATTTATTTTTAAAAATTTAATATTTTAATTTTCCCGTAAAAATTATGAAAGGTCATCGTGGGATGACCCTAGGTTTTGGGCATAAAAAAATAACTATTCATAAGAAATATCAATAATATATTTTTTTATATTTTTATGATGTAAAATGAACGAATTTATTATTTTTTTTAAAAAATTTCATTTTTTTATTTTCCCAAAAAAATTATGAAAGGTCATCGTAGGATGACCCTAGATTTTCGGCATAAAAAAATAATTATTCATCAGAAATATCAATAATATATTTTTTTAATATTTTTATGATGTAAAATGAACGAATTTATTATTTATTTTTAAAAATTTCATATTTTAATTTTCCCGTTAAAATAATGAAAGGTCATCGTAGGATGACCCTGGGTTTTCGGCATAATAAAATAATTATTCAAAAGTAATATCAATAATATATTTTTTTAATATTTTTATGATGTAAAATGAACGAATTTATTATTATTTTTAAAACATTTCATTTTTTAATTTTACCAAAAAAATTATGAAAGGTCATCGTAGGATGACCCTAGGTTTTCGGCATAAAAAAATAATTATTCATCAGAAATATCAATAATATATTTTTTTATATTTTTATGATGTAAAATGAACGAATTTATTATTTATTTTTAAAAATTTCATATTTTAATTTTCCCGTAAAAATTATGAAAGGTCATCGTAGGATGACCCTAGGTTTTCGGCATAATAAAATAATTATTCATCAGAAATATCAATAATATATTTTTTTAATATTTTTATGATGTTAAATGAACGAATTTATTATTTTTTTTAAAACATTTCATTTTTTAATTTTACCAAAAAAATTATGAAAGGTCATCGTAGGATGACCCTGGGTTTTCGGCATAATAAAATAATTATTCATCAGAAATATCAATAATATATTTTTTTAATATTTTTATGATGTAAAATGAACGAATTTATTATTTATTTTTAAAAATTTCATATTTTAATTTTAGCGTAAAAATTATGAAAGGTCATCGTAGGATGACCCTAGGTTTTCGGCATAATAAAATAATTATTCATCAGAAATATCAATAATATATTTTTTTTAATATTTTTATGATGTAAAATGAACGAATTTATTATTTTTTTTAAAACATTTCATTTTTTAATTTTACCAAAAAATTTATGAAAGGTCATCGTAGG
Organism: Labia minor; assembly: GCA_963082975.1. Classification (NCBI taxonomy): domain Eukaryota; kingdom Metazoa; phylum Arthropoda; class Insecta; order Dermaptera; family Spongiphoridae; genus Labia; species Labia minor. Next base: position 67,101,704 of record OY720347.1, read on the forward strand.
ATGACCCTAGGTTTTCGGCATAAAAAAATATATATACATCAGAAATATCAATAATATATTTTTTTAATATTTTTATGATGTAAAATGAACGAATTTATTATTTTTTTTAAAACATTTCATTTTTTAATTTTACCAAAAAAATTATGAAAGGTCATCGTAGGATGACCCTAAATTTTCGGCATAAAATAATAATTTTTAGTAAAAAATATGAATAATATATTTTTTTAATATTTTTATGATGTAAAATGAACGAATTTATTATTATTTTTAAATCATTTCATTTTTTAATTTTACCAAAAAAATTATGAAAGGTCATCGTAGGATGACCCTTGGTTTTCGGCATAAAAAAATATATATACATCAGAAATATCAATAATATATTTTTTTAATATTTTTATGATGTAAAATGAACGAATTTATTATTTTTTTTAAAACATTTCATTTTTTAATTTTACCAAAAAAATTATGAAAGGTCATCGTAGGATGACCCTGGGTTTTCGGCATAATAAAATAATTATTCATCAGTAATATCAATAATATATTTTTTTAATATTTTTATGATGTAAAATGAACGAATTTATTATTTTTTTTAAAACATTTCATTTTTTAATTTTACCAAAACAATTATGAAAGGTCATCGTAGGATGACCCTAAATTTTCGGCATAAAATAATAATTTTTAGTAAGAAATATGAATAATATATTTTTTTAATATTTTTATGATGTAAAATGAACGAATTTATTATTATTTTTAAAACATTTCATTTTTTAATTTTACCAAAAAAATTATGAAAGGTCATCGTAGGATGACCCTAGGTTTTCGGCATAAAAAAATAATTATTCATCAGAAATATCAATAATATATTTTTTTATATTTTTATGATGTAAAATGAACGAATTTATTATTTATTTTTAAAAATTTCATATTTTAATTTTCCCGTAAAAATTATGAAAGGTCATCGTGGGATGACCCTAGGTTTTGGGCATAAAAAAATAACTATTCATAAGAAATATCAATAATATATTTTTTTATATTTTTATGATGTAAAATGAACGAATTTATTATTTTTTTTAAAAAATTTCATTTTTTTATTTTCCCAAAAAAATTATGAAAGGTCATCGTAGGATGACCCTAGATTTTCGGCATAAAAAAATAATTATTCATCAGAAATATCAATAATATATTTTTTTAATATTTTTATGATGTAAAATGAACGAATTTATTATTTATTTTTAAAAATTTCATATTTTAATTTTCCCGTAAAAATAATGAAAGGTCATCGTAGGATGACCCTGGGTTTTCGGCATAATAAAATAATTATTCAAAAGTAATATCAATAATATATTTTTTTAATATTTTTATGATGTAAAATGAACGAATTTATTATTATTTTTAAAACATTTCATTTATTAATTTTACCAAAAAAATTATGAAAGGTCATCGTAGGATGACCCTAGGTTTTCGGCATAAAAAAATAATTATTCATCAGAAATATCAATAATATATTTTTTTATATTTTTATGATGTAAAATGAACGAATTTATTATTTATTTTTAAAAATTTCATATTTTAATTTTCCCGTAAAAATTATGAAAGGTCATCGTGGGATGACCCTAGGTTTTGGGCATAAAAAAATAACTATTTAAAAGAAATATCAATAATATATTTTTTTATATTTTTATGATGTAAAATGAACGAATTTATTATTTTTTTTAAAACATTTCATTTTTTTATTTTCCCAAAAAAATTATGAAAGGTCATCGTAGTATGACCCTAAATTTTCGGCATAAAATAATAATTTTTAGTAAGAAATATCAATAATATATTTTTTTAATATTTTTATGATGTAAAATGATCGAATTTATTATTTATTTTTAAAAATTTCATATTTTAATTTTCCCGTAAAAATTATGAAAGGTTATCGTAGGATGACCCTAGGTTTTCGGCATAATAAAATAATTATTCATCAGAAATATCAATAATATATTTTTTTAATATTTTTATGATGTAAAATGAACGAATTTATTATTTTTTTTAAAACATTTCATTTTTTAATTTTTCAAAAAAAATTATGAAAGGTCATCGTAGGATGACCCTAAATTTTCGGCATAAAATAATAATTTTTAGTAAGAAATATGAATAATATATTTTTTTAATATTTTTATGATGTAAAATGAACGAATTTATTATTTTTTTTAAAACATTTCATTTTTTAATTTTACCAAAAATATTATGAAAGGTCATCGTAGGATGACCCTAAATTTTCGGCATAAAATAATAATTTTTAGTAAGAAATATCAATAATATATTTTTTTAATATTTTTATGATGTAAAATGAACGAATTTATTATTATTTTTAAAACATTTCATTTTTTAATTTTACCAAAAAAATTATGAAAGGTCATCGTAGGATGACCCTAGGTTTTCGGCATAAAAAAATAATTATTCATCAGAAATATCAATAATATATTTTTTTATATTTTTATGATGTAAAATGAACGAATTTATTATTTATTTTTAAAAATTTCATATTTTAATTTTCCCGTAAAAATTATGAAAGGTCATCGTAGGATGACCCTAGGTTTTCGGCATAAAAAAATATATATACATCAGAAATATCAATAATATATTTTTTTAATATTTTTATGGTGTAAAATAAACGAATTTATTATTTATTTTTAAAAATTTCATATTTTAATTTTCACGTAAAAATTATGAAAGGTCATCGTAGGATGACCCTGGGTTTTCGGCATAATAAAATAATTATTCATCAGAAATATCAATAATATATTTTTTTAATATTTTTATGATGTAAAATGAACGAATTTATTATTTTTTTTAAAACATTTCATTTTTTAATTTTACCAAAAAAATTATGAAAGGTCATCGTAGGATGACCCTAAATTTTCGGCATAAAATAATAATTTTTAGTAAGAAATATGAATAATATATTTTTTTAATATTTTTATGATGTAAAATGAACGAATTTATTATTTTTTTTAAAACATTTCATTTTTTAATTTTACCAAAAAATTTATGAAAGGTCATCGTAGGATGACCCTAGGTTTTCGGCATAAAAAAATAATTATTCATCAGAAATATCAATAATATATTTTTTTATATTTTTATGATGTAAAATGAACGAATTTATTATTTATTTTTAAAAATTTCATATTTTAATTTTCCCGTAAAAATTATGAAAGGTCATCGTGGGATGACCCTAGGTTTTGGGCATAAAAAAATAACTATTCATAAGAAATATCAATAATATATTTTTTTATATTTTTATGATGTAAAATGAACGAATTTATTATTTTTTTTAAAAAATTTCATTTTTTTATTTTACCAAAAAAATTATGAAAGGTCATCGTAGGATGACCCTAGATTTTCGGCATAAAAAAATAATTATTCATCAGAAATATCAATAATATATTTTTTTAATATTTTTATGATGTAAAATGAACGAATTTATTATTTATTTTTAAAAATTTCATATTTTAATTTTCCCGTAAAAATTATGAAAGGTCATCGTAGGATGACCCTAGGTTTTCGGCATAATAAAATAATTATTCATCAGAAATATCAATAATATATTTTTTTAATATTTTTATGATGTTAAATGAACGAATTTATTATTTTTTTTAAAACATTTCATTTTTTAATTTTACCAAAATAATTATGAAAGGTCATCGTAGGATGACCCTGGGTTTTCGGCATAATAAAATAATTATTCATCAGAAATATCAATAATATATTTTTTTAATATTTTTATGATGTAAAATGAACGAATTTATTATTTATTTTTAAAAATTTCATATTTTAATTTTCCCGTAAAAATTATGAAAGGTCATCGTAGGATGACCCTAGGTTTTCGGCATAATAAAATAATTATTCATCAGAAATATCAATAATATATTTTTTTTAATATTTTTATGATGTAAAATGAACGAATTTATTATTTTTTTTAAAACATTTCATTTTTTAATTTTACCAAAAAATTTATGAAAGGTCATCGTAGGATGATCCTAGGTTTTCGGCATAAAAAAATATATATACATCAGAAATATCAATAATATATTTTTTTAATATTTTTATGATGTAAAATGAACGAATTTATTATTTTTTTTAAAACATTTCATTTTTTAATTTTACCAAAAAAATTATGAAAGGTCATCGTAGGATGACCCTAAATTTTCGGCATAAAATAATAATTTTTAGTAAAAAATATGAATAATATATTTTTTTAATATTTTTATGATGTAAAAGGAACGAATTTATTATTATTTTTAAAACATTTCATTTTTTAATTTTACCAAAAAAATTATGAAAGGTCATCGTAGGATGACCCTAGGTTTTCGGCATAAAAAAATATATATACATCAGAAATATCAATAATATATTTTTTTAATATTTTTATGATGTAAAATGAACGAATTTATTATTTTTTTTAAAACATTTCATTTTTTAATTTTACCAAAAAAATTATGAAAGGTCATCGTAGGATGACCCTGGGTTTTCGGCATAATAAAATAATTATTCATCAGTAATATCAATAATATATTTTTTTAATATTTTTATGATGTAAAATGAACGAATTTATTATTTTTTTTAAAACATTTCATTTTTTAATTTTACCAAAACAATTATGAAAGGTCATCGTAGGATGACCCTAAATTTTCGGCATAAAATAATAATTTTTAGTAAGAAATATGAATAATATATTTTTTTAATATTTTTATGATGTAAAATGAACGAATTTATTATTATTTTTAAAACATTTCATTTTTTAATTTTACCAAAAAAATTATGAAAGGTCATCGTAGGATGACCCTAGGTTTTCGGCATAAAAAAATAATTATTCATCAGAAATATCAATAATATATTTTTTTATATTTTTATGATGTAAAATGAACGAATTTATTATTTATTTTTAAAAATTTCATATTTTAATTTTCCCGTAAAAATTATGAAAGGTCATCGTGGGATGACCCTAGGTTTTGGGCATAAAAAAATAACTATTCATAAGAAATATCAATAAAATATTTTTTTATATTTTTATGATGTAAAATGAACGAATTTATTATTTTTTTTAAAAAATTTCATTTTTTTATTTTCCCAAAAAAATTATGAAAGGTCATCGTAGGATGACCCTAGATTTTCGGCATAAAAAAATAATTATTCATCAGAAATATCAATAATATATTTTTTTAATATTTTTATGATGTAAAATGAACGAATTTATTATTTATTTTTAAAAATTTCATATTTTAATTTTCCCGTAAAAATAATGAAAGGTCATCGTAGGATGACCCTGGGTTTTCGGCATAATAAAATAATTATTCAAAAGTAATATCAATAATATATTTTTTTAATATTTTTATGATGTAAAATGAACGAATTTATTATTATTTTTAAAACATTTCATTTATTAATTTTACCAAAAAAATTATGAAAGGTCATCGTAGGATGACCCTAGGTTTTCGGCATAAAAAAATAATTATTCATCAGAAATATCAATAATATATTTTTTTATATTTTTATGATGTAAAATGAACGAATTTATTATTTATTTTTAAAAATTTCATATTTTAATTTTCCCGTAAAAATTATGAAAGGTCATCGTGGGATGACCCTAGGTTTTGGGCATAAAAAAATAACTATTCAAAAGAAATATCAATAATATATTTTTTTATATTTTTATGATGTAAAATGAACGAATTTATTATTTTTTTTAAAACATTTCATTTTTTTATTTTCCCAAAAAAATTATGAAAGGTCATCGTAGTATGACCCTAAATTTTCGGCATAAAATAATAATTTTTAGTAAGAAATATCAATAATATATTTTTTTAATATTTTTATGATGTAAAATGATCGAATTTATTATTTATTTTTAAAAATTTCATATTTTAATTTTCACGTAAAAATTATGAAAGGTCATCGTAGGATGACCCTGGGTTTTCGGCATAATAAAATAATTATTCATCAGAAATATCAATAATATATTTTTTTAATATTTTTATGATGTAAAATGAACGAATTTATTATTTTTTTTAAAACATTTCATTTTTTAATTTTACCAAAAAAATTATGAAAGGTCATCGTAGGATGACCCTAAATTTTCGGCATAAAATAATAATTTTTAGTAAGAAATATGAATAATATATTTTTTTAATATTTTTATGATGTAAAATGAACGAATTTATTATTTTTTTTAAAACATTTCATTTTTTAATTTTACCAAAAAATTTATGAAAGGTCATCGTAGGATGACCCTAGGTTTTCGGCATAAAAAAATAATTATTCATCAGAAATATCAATAATATATTTTTTTATATTTTTATGATGTAAAATGAACGAATTTATTATTTATTTTTAAAAATTTCATATTTTAATTTTCCCGTAAAAATTATGAAAGGTCATCGTGGGATGACCCTAGGTTTTGGGCATAAAAAAATAACTATTCATAAGAAATATCAATAATATATTTTTTTATATTTTTATGATGTAAAATGAACGAATTTATTATTTTTTTTAAAAAATTTCATTTTTTTATTTTACCAAAAAAATTATGAAAGGTCATCGTAGGATGACCCTAGATTTTCGGCATAAAAAAATAATTATTCATCAGAAATATCAATAATATATTTTTTTAATATTTTTATGATGTAAAATGAACGAATTTATTATTTATTTTTAAAAATTTCATATTTTAATTTTCCCGTAAAAATTATGAAAGGTCATCGTAGGATGACCCTAGGTTTTCGGCATAATAAAATAATTATTCATCAGAAATATCAATAATATATTTTTTTAATATTTTTATGATGTTAAATGAACGAATTTATTATTTTTTTTAAAACATTTCATTTTTTAATTTTACCAAAATAATTATGAAAGGTCATCGTAGGATGACCCTGGGTTTTCGGCATAATAAAATAATTATTCATCAGAAATATCAATAATATATTTTTTTAATATTTTTATGATGTAAAATGAACGAATTTATTATTTATTTTTAAAAATTTCATATTTTAATTTTCCCGTAAAAATTATGAAAGGTCATCTTAGGATGACCCTAGGTTTTCGGCATAATAAAATAATTATTCACCAGAAATATCAATAATATATTTTTTTTAATATTATTATGATGTAAAATGAACGAATTTATTATTTTTTTTAAAACATTTCATTTTTTAATTTTACCAAAAAATTTATGAAAGGTCATCGTAGGATGATCCTAGGTTTTCGGCATAAAAAAATATATATACATCAGAAATATCAATAATATATTTTTTTAATATTTTTATGATGTAAAATGAACGAATTTATTATTTTTTTTAAAACATTTCATTTTTTAATTTTACCAAAAAAATTATGAAAGGTCATCGTAGGATGACCCTAAATTTTCGGCATAAAATAATAATTTTTAGTAAAAAATATGAATAATATATTTTTTTAATATTTTTATGATGTAAAAGGAACGAATTTATTATTATTTTTAAAACATTTCATTTTTTAATTTTACCAAAAAAATTATGAAAGGTCATCGTAGGATGACCCTAGGTTTTCGGCATAAAAAAATATATATACATCAGAAATATCAATAATATATTTTTTTAATATTTTTATGATGTAAAATGAACGAATTTATTATTTTTTTTAAAACATTTCATTTTTTAATTTTACCAAAAAAATTATGAAAGGTCATCGTAGGATGACCCTGGGTTTTCGGCATAATAAAATAATTATTCATCAGTAATATCAATAATATATTTTTTTAATATTTTTATGATGTAAAATGAACGAATTTATTATTTTTTTTAAAACATTTCATTTTTTAATTTTACCAAAACAATTATGAAAGGTCATCGTAGGATGACCCTAAATTTTCGGCATAAAATAATAATTTTTAGTAAGAAATATGAATAATATATTTTTTTAATATTTTTATGATGTAAAATGAACGAATTTATTATTATTTTTAAAACATTTCATTTTTTAATTTTACCAAAAAAATTATGAAAGGTCATCGTAGGATGACCCTAGGTTTTCGGCATAAAAAAATAATTATTCATCAGAAATATCAATAATATATTTTTTTAATATTTTTATGATGTAAAATGAACGAATTTATTATTTATTTTTAAAAATTTCATATTTTAATTTTCCCGTAAAAATTATGAAAGGTCATCGTAGGATGACCCTAGGTTTTCGGCATAATAAAATAATTATTCATCAGAAATATCAATAATATATTTTTTTAATATTTTTATGATGTTAAATGAACGAATTTATTATTTTTTTTAAAACATTTCATTTTTTAATTTTACCAAAAAAATTATGAAAGGTCATCGTAGGATGACCCTGGGTTTTCGGCATAATAAAATAATTATTCATCAGAAATATCAATAATATATTTTTTTAATATTTTTATGATGTAAAATGAACGAATTTATTATTTATTTTTAAAAATTTCATATTTTAATTTTAGCGTAAAAATTATGAAAGGTCATCGTAGGATGACCCTAGGTTTTCGGCATAATAAAATAATTATTCATCAGAAATATCAATAATATATTTTTTTTAATATTATTATGATGTAAAATGAACGAATTTATTATTTTTTTTAAAACATTTCATTTTTTAATTTTACCAAAAAATTTATGAAAGGTCATCGTAGGATGACCCTAGGTTTTCGGCATAAAAAAATATATATACATCAGAAATATCAATAATATATTTTTTTAATATTTTTATGATGTAAAATGAACGAATTTATTATTTTTTTTAAAACATTTCATTTTTTAATTTTACCAAAAAATTTATGAAAGGTCATCGTAGGATGACCCTTGGTTTTCGGCATAAAAAAATATATATACATCAGAAATATCAATAATATATTTTTTTAATATTTTTATGATGTAAAATGAACGAATTTATTATTTTTTTTAAAACATTTCATTTTTTAATTTTACCAAAAAAATTATGAAAGGTCATCGTAGGATGACCCTGGGTTTTCGGCATAATAAAATAATTATTCATCAGTAATATCAATAATATATTTTTTTAATATTTTTATGATGTAAAATGAACGAATTTATTATTTTTTTTAAAACATTTCATTTTTTAATTTTACCAAAACAATTATGAAAGGTCATCGTAGGATGACCCTAAATTTTCGGCATAAAATAATAATTTTTAGTAAGAAATATGAATAATATATTTTTTTAATATTTTTATGATGTAAAATGAACGAATTTATTATTATTTTTAAAACATTTCATTTTTTAATTTTACCAAAAAAATTATGAAAGGTCATCGTAGGATGACACTAGGTTTTCGGCATAAAAAAATAATTATTCATCAGAAATATCAATAATATATTTTTTTATATTTTTATGATGTAAAATGAACGAATTTATTATTTATTTTTAAAAATTTCATATTTTAATTTTCCCGTAAAAATTATGAAAGGTCATCGTGGGATGACCCTAGGTTTTGGGCATAAAAAAATAACTATTCATAAGAAATATCAATAATATATTTTTTTATATTTTTATGATGTAAAATGAACGAATTTATTATTTTTTTTAAAAAATTTCATTTTTTTATTTTCCCAAAAAAATTATGAAAGGTCATCGTAGGATGACCCTAGATTTTCGGCATTAAAAAATTATTATTCATCAGAAATATCAATAATATATTTTTTTAATATTTTTATGATGTAAAATGAACGAATTTATTATTTATTTTTAAAAATTTCATATTTTAATTTTCCCGTAAAAATAATGAAAGGTCATCGTAGGATGACCCTGGGTTTTCGGCATAATAAAATAATTATTCAACAGTAATATCAATAATATATTTTTTTAATATTTTTATGATGTAAAATGAACGAATTTATTATTATTTTTAAAACATTTCATTTTTTAATTTTACCAAAAAAATTATGAAAGGTCATCGTAGGATGACCCTAGGTTTTCGGCATAAAAAAATAATTATTCATCAGAAATATCAATAATATATTTTTTTATATTTTTATGATGTAAAATGAACGAATTTATTATTTATTTTTAAAAATTTCATATTTTAATTTTCCCGTAAAAATTATGAAAGGTCATCGTGGGATGACCCTAGGTTTTGGGCATAAAAAAATAACTATTCATAAGAAATATCAATAATATATTTTTTTATATTTTTATGATGTAAAATGAACGAATTTATTATTTTTTTTAAAACATTTCATTTTTTTATTTTCCCAAAAAAATTATGAAAGGTCATCGTAGTATGACCCTAAATTTTCGGCATAAAATAATAATTTTTAGTAAGAAATATCAATAATATATTTTTTTAATATTTTTATGATGTAAAATGATCGAATTTATTATTTATTTTTAAAAATTTCATATTTTAATTTTCCCGTAAAAATTATGAAAGGTTATCGTAGGATGACCCTAGGTTTTCGGCATAATAAAATAATTATTCATCAGAAATATCAATAATATATTTTTTTAATATTTTTATGATGTAAAATGAACGAATTTATTATTTTTTTTAAAACATTTCATTTTTTAATTTTACCAAAAAAATTATGAAAGGTCATCGTAGGATGACCCTAAATTTTCGGCATAAAATAATAATTTTTAGTAAGAAATATGAATAATATATTTTTTTAATATTTTTATGATGTAAAATGAACGAATTTATTATTTTTTTTTAAAACATTTCATTTTTTAATTTTACCAAAAAATTTATGAAAGGTCATCGTAGGATGACCCTAGGTTTTCGGCATAAAAAAATATATATACATCAGAAATATCAATAATATATTTTTTTAATATTTTTATGATGTAAAATGAACGAATTTATTATTTATTTTTAAAAATTTCATATTTTAATTTTCACGTAAAAATTATGAAAGGTCATCGTAGGATGACCCTGGGTTTTCGGCATAATAAAATAATTATTCATCAGAAATATCAATAATATATTTTTTTAATATTTTTATGATGTAAAATGAACGAATTTATTATTTTTTTTAAAACATTTCATTTTTTAATTTTACCAAAAAAATTATGAAAGGTCATCGTAGGATGACCCTAAATTTTCGGCATAAAATAATAATTTTTAGTAAGAAATATGAATAATATATTTTTTTAATATTTTTATGATGTAAAATGAACGAATTTATTATTTTTTTTAAAACATTTCATTTTTTAATTTTACCAAAAAATTTATGAAAGGTCATCGTAGGATGACCCTAGGTTTTCGGCATAAAAAAATAATTATTCATCAGAAATATCAATAATATATTTTTTTATATTTTTATGATGTAAAATGAACGAATTTATTATTTATTTTTAAAAATTTCATATTTTAATTTTCCCGTAAAAATTATGAAAGGTCATCGTGGGATGACCCTAGGTTTTGGGCATAAAAAAATAACTATTCATAAGAAATATCAATAATATATTTTTTTATATATTTATGATGTAAAATGAACGAATTTATTATTTTTTTTAAAAAATTTCATTTTTTTATTTTACCAAAAAAATTATGAAAGGTCATCGTAGGATGACCCTAGATTTTCGGCATAAAAAAATAATTATTCATCAGAAATATCAATAATATATTTTTTTAATATTTTTATGATGTAAAATGAACGAATTTATTATTTATTTTTAAAAATTTCATATTTTAATTTTCCCGTAAAAATTATGAAAGGTCATCGTATGATGACCCTAGGTTTTCGGCATAATAAAATAATTATTCATCAGAAATATCAATAATATATTTTTTTAATATTTTTATGATGTTAAATGAACGAATTTATTATTTTTTTTAAAACATTTCATTTTTTAATTTTACCAAAATAATTATGAAAGGTCATCGTAGGATGACCCTGGGTTTTCGGCATAATAAAATAATTATTCATCAGAAATATCAATAATATATTTTTTTAATATTTTTATGATGTAAAATGAACGAATTTATTATTTATTTTTAAAAATTTCATATTTTAATTTTCCCGTAAAAATTATGAAAGGTCATCGTAGGATGACCCTAAATTTTCGGCATAATAAAATAATTATTCATCAGAGATATCAATAATATATTTTTTTTAATATTTTTATGATGTAAAATGAACGAATTTATTATTTTTTTTAAAACATTTCATTTTTTAATTTTACCAAAAAATTTATGAAAGGTCATCGTAGGATGATCCTAGGTTTTCGGCATAAAAAAATATATATACATCAGAAATATCAATAATATATTTTTTTAATATTTTTATGATGTAAAATGAACGAATTTATTATTTTTTTTAAAACATTTCATTTTTTAATTTTACCAAAAAAATTATGAAAGGTCATCGTAGGATGACCCTAAATTTTCGGCATAAAATAATAATTTTTAGTAAAAAATATGAATAATATATTTTTTTAATATTTTTATGATGTAAAAGGAACGAATTTATTATTATTTTTAAAACATTTCATTTTTTAATTTTACCAAAAAAATTATGAAAGGTCATCGTAGGATGACCCTAGGTTTTCGGCATAAAAAAATATATATACATCAGAAATATCAATAATATATTTTTTTAATATTTTTATGATGTAAAATGAACGAATTTATTATTTTTTTTAAAACATTTCATTTTTTAATTTTACCAAAAAAATTATGAAAGGTCATCGTAGGATGACCCTGGGTTTTCGGCATAATAAAATAATTATTCATCAGTAATATCAATAATATGTTTTTTTAATATTTTTATGATGTAAAATGAACGAATTTATTATTTTTTTTAAAACATTTCATTTTTTAATTTTACCAAAACAATTATGAAAGGTCATCGTAGGATGACCCTAAATTTTCGGCATAAAATAATAATTTTTAGTAAGAAATATGAATAATATATTTTTTTAATATTTTTATGATGTAAAATGAACGAATTTATTATTATTTTTAAAACATTTCATTTTTTAATTTTACCAAAAAAATTATGAAAGGTCATCGTAGGATGACCCTAGGTTTTCGGCATAAAAAAATAATTATTCATCAGAAATATCAATAATATATTTTTTTATATTTTTATGATGTAAAATGAACGAATTTATTATTTATTTTTAAAAATTTCATATTTTAATTTTCCCGTAAAAATTATGAAAGGTCATCGTGGGATGACCCTAGGTTTTGGGCATAAAAAAATAACTATTCATAAGAAATATCAATAATATATTTTTTTATATTTTTATGATGTAAAATGAACGAATTTATTATTTTTTTTAAAAAATTTCATTTTTTTATTTTCCCAAAAAAATTATGAAAGGTCATCGTAGGATGACCCTAGATTTTCGGCATAAAAAAATAATTATTCATCAGAAATATCAATAATATATTTTTTTAATATTTTTATGATGTAAAATGAACGAATTTATTATTTATTTTTAAAAATTTCATATTTTAATTTTCCCGTAAAAATTATGAAAGGTTATCGTAGGATGACCCTAGGTTTTCGGCATAATAAAATAATTATTCATCAGAAATATCAATAATATATTTTTTTAATATTTTTATGATGTAAAATGAACGAATTTATTATTTTTTTTAAAACATTTCATTTTTTAATTTTACCAAAAAAATTATGAAAGGTCATCGTAGGATGACCCTAAATTTTCGGCATAAAATAATAATTTTTAGTAAGAAATATGAATAATATATTTTTTTAATATTTTTATGATGTAAAATGAACGAATTTATTATTTTTTTTAAAACATTTTATTTTTTAATTTTACCAAAAAATTTATGAAAGGTCATCGTAGGATGACCCTAGGTTTTCGGCATAAAAAAATATATATACATCAGAAATATCAATAATATATTTTTTTAATATTTTTATGATGTAAAATGAACGAATTTATTATTTTTTTTAAAACATTTCATTTTTTAATTTTACCAAAAAAATTATGAAAGGTCATCGTAGGATGACCCTAAATTTTCGGCATAAAATAATAATTTTTAGTAAGAAATATGAATAATATATTTTTTTAATATTTTTATGATGTAAAATGAACGAATTTATTATTATTTTTAAAACATTTCATTTTTTAATTTTACCAAAAAAATTATGAAAGGTCATCGTAGGATGACCCTAGGTATTCGGCATAAAAAAATAATTATTCATCAGAAATATCAATAATATATTTTTTTATATTTTTATGATGTAAAATGAACGAATTTATTATTTATTTTTAAAAATTTCATATTTTAATTTTCCCGTAAAAATTATGAAAGGTCATCGTGGGATGAACCTAGGTTTTGGGCATAAAAAAATAACTATTCATAAGAAATATCAATAATATATTTTTTTATATTTTTATGATGTAAAATGAACGAATTTATTATTTTTTTTAAAAAATTTCATTTTTTTATTTTACCAAAAAAATTATGAAAGGTCATCGTAGGATGACCCTAGATTTTCGGCATAAAAAAATAATTATTCATCAGAAATATAAATAATATATTTTTTTAATATTTTTATGATGTAAAATGAACGAATTTATTATTTATTTTTAAAAATTTCATATTTTAATTTTACCAAAAAATTTATGAAAGGTCATCGTAGGATGACCCTAGGTTTTCGGCATAAAAAAATATATATACATCAGAAATATCAATAATATATTTTTTTAATATTTTTATGATGTAAAATGAACGAATTTATTATTTTTTTTAAAACATTTCATTTTTTAATTTTACCAAAAAAATTATGAAAGGTCATCGTAGGATGACCCTAAATTTTCGGCATAAAATAATAATTTTTAGTAAGAAATATGAATAATATATTTTTTTAATATTTTTATGATGTAAAATGAACGAATTTATTATTATTTTTAAAACATTTCATTTTTTAATTTTACCAAAAAAATTATGAAAGGTCATCGTGGGATGACCCTAGGGTTTCGACATAATAAAATAATTATTCATCAGAAATATCAATAATATATTTTTTTAATATTTTTATGATGTAAAATGAACGAATTTATTATTTATTTTTAAAAATTTCATATTTTAATTTTCCCGTAAAAATTATGAAAGGTCATCGTAGGATGACCCTAGGTTTTCGGCATAATAAAATAATTATTCATCAGAAATATCAATAATATATTTTTTTTAATATTTTTATGATGTAAAATGAACGAATTTATTATTTTTTTTAAAAAATTTCATTTTTTAATTTTACCAAAATAATTATGAAAGGTCATCGTAGGATGACCCTGGGTTTTCGGCATAAAAAAATAATTATTCATCAGAAATATCAATAATATATTTTTTTAATATTTTTATGATGTAAAATGAACGAATTTATTATTTATTTTTAAAAATTTCATATTTTAATTTTCCCGTAAAAATTATGAAAGGTCATCGTAGGATGACCCTAGGTTTTCGGCATAATATAATAATTATTCATCACAAATATCAATAATATATTTTTTTAATATTTTTATGATGTTAAATGAACGAATTTATTATTTTTTTTAAAACATTTCATTTTTTAATTTTACCAAAAAAATTATGAAAGGTCATCGTAGGATGACCCTGGGTTTTCGGCATAATAAAATAATTATTCATCAGAAATATCAATAATATATTTTTTTAATATTTTTATGATGTAAAATGAACGAATTTATTATTTATTTTTAAAAATTTCATATTTTAATTTTAGCGTAAAAATTATGAAAGGTCATCGTAGGATGACCCTAGGTTTTCGGCATAATAAAATAATTATTCATCAGAAATATCAATAATATATTTTTTTTAATATTTTTATGATGTAAAATGAACGAATTTATTATTTTTTTTAAAACATTTCATTTTTTAATTTTACCAAAAAATTTATGAAAGGTCATCGTAGGATGACCCTAGGTTTTCGGCATAAAAAAATATATATACATCAGAAATATCAATAATATATTTTTTTAATATTTTTATGATGTAAAATGAACGAATTTATTATTTTTTTTAAAACATTTCATTTTTTAATTTTACCAAAAAAATTATGAAAGGTCATCGTAGGATGACCCTAAATTTTCGGCATAAAATAATAATTTTTAGTAAGAAATATGAATAATATATTTTTTTAATATTTTTATGATGTAAAATGAACGAATTTATTATTTTTTTTAAAACATTTCATTTTTTAATTTTACCAAAAAATTTATGAAAGGTCATCGTAGGATGACCCTAGGTTTTCGGCATAAAAAAATATATATACATCAGAAATATCAATAATATATTTTTTTAATATTTTTATGATGTAAAATGAACGAATTTATTATTTTTTTTAAAAAATTTCATTTTTTTATTTTCCCAAAAAAATTATGAAAGGTCATCGTAGGATGACCCTAGATTTTCGGCATAAAAAAATAATTATTCATCAGAAATATCAATAATATATTTTTTTAATATTTTTATGATGTAAAATGAACGAATTTATTATTCATTTTTAAAAATTTCATATTTTAATTTTCCCGTAAAAATAATGAAAGGTCATCGTAGGATGACCCTGGGTTTTCGGCATAATAAAATAATTATTCAACAGTAATATCAATAATATATTTTTTTAATATTTTTATGATGTAAAATGAACGAATTTATTATTATTTTTAAAACATTTTATTTTTTAATTTTACCAAAAAAATTATGAAAGGTCATCGTAGGATGACCCTAGGTTTTCGGCATAAAAAAATAATTATTCATCAGAAATATCAATAATATATTTTTTTATATTTTTATGATGTAAAATGAACGAATTTATTATTTATTTTTAAAAATTTCATATTTTAATTTTCCCGTAAAAATTATGAAAGGTCATCGTGGGATGACCCTAGGTTTTGGGCATAAAAAAATAACTATTCATAAGAAATATCAATAATATATTTTTTTATATTTTTATGATGTAAAATGAACGAATTTATTATTTTTTTTAAAACATTTCATTTTTTTATTTTCCCAAAAAAATTATGAAAGGTCATCGTAGTATGACCCTAAATTTTCGGCATAAAATAATAATTTTTAGTAAGAAATATCAATAATATATTTTTTTAATATTTTTATGATGTAAAATGATCGAATTTATTATTTATTTTTAAAAATTTCATATTTTAATTTTCCCTTAAAAATTATGAAAGGTTATCGTAGGATGACCCTAGGTTTTCGGCATAATAAAATAATTATTCATCAGAAATATCAATAATATATTTTTTTAATATTTTTATGATGTAAAATGAACGAATTTATTATTTTTTTTAAAACATTTCATTTTTTAATTTTACCAAAAAAATTATGAAAGGTCATCGTAGGATGACCCTAAATTTTCGGCATAAAATAATAATTTTTAGTAAGAAATATGAATAATATATTTTTTTAATATTTTTATGATGTAAAATGAACGAATTTATTATTTTTTTTAAAACATTTCATTTTTTAATTTTACCAAAAAAATTATGAAAGGTCATCGTAGGATGACCCTAAATTTTCGGCATAAAATAATAATTTTTAGTAAGAAATATGAATAATATATTTTTTTAATATTTTTATGATGTAAAATGAACGAATTTATTATTTTTTTTAAAACATTTTATTTTTTAATTTTACCAAAAAATTTATGAAAGGTCATCGTAGGATGACCCTGGGTTTTCGGCATAATAAAATAATTATTCATCAGAAATATCAATAATATATTTTTTTAATATTTTTATGATGTAAAATGAACGAATTTATTATTTTTTTTAAAACATTTCATTTTTTAATTTTACCAAAAAAATTATGAAAGGTCATCGTAGGATGACCCTAAATTTTCGGCATAAAATAATAATTTTTAGTAAGAAATATGAATAATATATTTTTTTAATATTTTTATGATGTAAAATGAACGAATTTATTATTTTTTTTAAAACATTTCATTTTTTAATTTTACCAAAAAATTTATGAAAGGTCATCGTAGGATGACCCTAGGTTTTCGGCATAAAAAAATAATTATTCATCAGAAATATCAATAATATATTTTTTTATATTTTTATGATGTAAAATGAACGAATTTATTATTTATTTTTAAAAATTTCATATTTTAATTTTCCCGTAAAAATTATGAAAGGTCATCGTATGATGACCCTAGGTTTTCGGCATAATAAAATAATTATTCATCAGAAATATCAATAATATATTTTTTTAATATTTTTATGATGTTAAATGAACGAATTTATTATTTTTTTTAAAACATTTCATTTTTTAATTTTACCAAAATAATTATGAAAGGTCATCGTAGGATGACCCTGGGTTTTCGGCATAATAAAATAATTATTCATCAGAAATATCAATAATATATTTTTTTAATATTTTTATGATGTAAAATGAACGAATTTATTATTTATTTTTAAAAATTTCATATTTTAATTTTCCCGTAAAAATTATGAAAGGTCATCGTAGGATGACCCTAGGTTTTCGGCATAATAAAATAATTATTCATCAGAAATATCAATAATATATTTTTTTTAATATTTTTATGATGTAAAATGAACGAATTTATTATTTTTTTTAAAACATTTCATTTTTTAATTTTACCAAAAAATTTATGAAAGGTCATCGTAGGATGATCCTAGGTTTTCGGCATAAAAAAATATATATACATCAGAAATATCAATAATATATTTTTTTAATATTTTTATGATGTAAAATGAACGAATTTATTATTTTTTTTAAAACATTTCATTTTTTAATTTTACCAAAAAAATTATGAAAGGTCATCGTAGGATGACCCTAAATTTTCGGCATAAAATAATAATTTTTAGTAAAAAATATGAATAATATATTTTTTTAATATTTTTATGATGTAAAAGGAACGAATTTATTATTATTTTTAAAACATTTCATTTTTTAATTTTACCAAAAAAATTATGAAAGGTCATCGTAGGATGACCCTAGGTTTTCGGCATAAAAAAATATATATACATCAGAAATATCAATAATATATTTTTTTAATATTTTTATGATGTAAAATGAACGAATTTATTATTTTTTTTAAAACATTTCATTTTTTAATTTTACCAAAAAAATTATGAAAGGTCATCGTAGGATGACCCTGGGTTTTCGGCATAATAAAATAATTATTCATCAGTAATATCAATAATATATTTTTTTAATATTTTTATGATGTAAAATGAACGAATTTATTATTTTTTTTAAAACATTTCATTTTTTAATTTTACCAAAACAATTATGAAAGGTCATCGTAGGATGACCCTAAATTTTCGGCATAAAATAATAATTTTTAGTAAGAAATATGAATAATATATTTTTTTAATATTTTTATGATGTAAAATGAACGAATTTATTATTATTTTTAAAACATTTCATTTTTTAATTTTACCAAAAAAATTATGAAAGGTCATCGTAGGATGACCCTAGGTTTTCGGCATAAAAAAATAATTATTCATCAGAAATATCAATAATATATTTTTTTATATTTTTATGATGTAAAATGAACGAATTTATTATTTATTTTTAAAAATTTCATATTTTAATTTTCCCGTAAAAATTATGAAAGGTCATCGTGGGATGACCCTAGGTTTTGGGCATAAAAAAATAACTATTCATAAGAAATATCAATAATATATTTTTTTATATTTTTATGATGTAAAATGAACGAATTTATTATTTTTTTTAAAAAATTTCATTTTTTTATTTTCCCAAAAAAATTATGAAAGGTCATCGTAGGATGACCCTAGATTTTCGGCATAAAAAAATAATTATTCATCAGAAATATCAATAATATATTTTTTTAATATTTTTATGATGTAAAATGAACGAATTTATTATTTATTTTTAAAAATTTCATATTTTAATTTTCCCGTAAAAATTATGAAAGGTTATCGTAGGATGACCCTAGGTTTTCGGCATAATAAAATAATTATTCATCAGAAATATCAATAATATATTTTTTTAATATTTTTATGATGTAAAATGAACGAATTTATTATTTTTTTTAAAACATTTCATTTTTTAATTTTACCAAAAAAATTATGAAAGGTCATCGTAGGATGACCCTAAATTTTCGGCATAAAATAATAATTTTTAGTAAGAAATATGAATAATATATTTTTTTAATATTTTTATGATGTAAAATGAACGAATTTATTATTTTTTTTAAAACATTTTATTTTTTAATTTTACCAAAAAATTTATGAAAGGTCATCGTAGGATGACCCTAGGTTTTCGGCATAAAAAAATATATATACATCAGAAATATCAATAATATATTTTTTTAATATTTTTATGATGTAAAATGAACGAATTTATTATTTTTTTTAAAACATTTCATTTTTTAATTTTACCAAAAAAATTATGAAAGGTCATCGTAGGATGACCCTAAATTTTCGGCATAAAATAATAATTTTTAGTAAGAAATATGAATAATATATTTTTTTAATATTTTTATGATGTAAAATGAACGAATTTATTATTATTTTTAAAACATTTCATTTTTTAATTTTACCAAAAAAATTATGAAAGGTCATCGTAGGATGACCCTAGGTATTCGGCATAAAAAAATAATTATTCATCAGAAATATCAATAATATATTTTTTTATATTTTTATGATGTAAAATGAACGAATTTATTATTTATTTTTAAAAATTTCATATTTTAATTTTCCCGTAAAAATTATGAAAGGTCATCGTGGGATGAACCTAGGTTTTGGGCATAAAAAAATAACTATTCATAAGAAATATCAATAATATATTTTTTTATATTTTTATGATGTAAAATGAACGAATTTATTATTTTTTTTAAAAAATTTCATTTTTTTATTTTACCAAAAAAATTATGAAAGGTCATCGTAGGATGACCCTAGATTTTCGGCATAAAAAAATAATTATTCATCAGAAATATAAATAATATATTTTTTTAATATTTTTATGATGTAAAATGAACGAATTTATTATTTATTTTTAAAAATTTCATATTTTAATTTTACCAAAAAATTTATGAAAGGTCATCGTAGGATGACCCTAGGTTTTCGGCATAAAAAAATATATATACATCAGAAATATCAATAATATATTTTTTTAATATTTTTATGATGTAAAATGAACGAATTTATTATTATTTTTAAAACATTTCATTTTTTAATTTTACCAAAAAAATTATGAAAGGTCATCGTAGGATGACCCTAGGTATTCGGCATAAAAAAATAATTATTCATCAGAAATATCAATAATATATTTTTTTATATTTTTATGATGTAAAATGAACGAATTTATTATTTATTTTTAAAAATTTCATATTTTAATTTTCCCGTAAAAATTATGAAAGGTCATCGTGGGATGAACCTAGGTTTTGGGCATAAAAAAATAACTATTCATAAGAAATATCAATAATATATTTTTTTATATTTTTATGATGTAAAATGAACGAATTTATTATTTTTTTTAAAACATTTCATTTTTTAATTTTACCAAAAAAATTATGAAAGGTCATCGTAGGATGACCCTAAATTTTCGGCATAAAATAATAATTTTTAGTAAGAAATATGAATAATATATTTTTTTAATATTTTTATGATGTAAAATGAACGAATTTATTATTATTTTTAAAACATTTCATTTTTTAATTTTACCAAAAAAATTATGAAAGGTCATCGTGGGATGACCCTAGGGTTTCGACATAATAAAATAATTATTCATCAGAAATATCAATAATATATTTTTTTAATATTTTTATGATGTAAAATGAACGAATTTATTATTTATTTTTAAAAATTTCATATTTTAATTTTCCCGTAAAAATTATGAAAGGTCATCGTAGGATGACCCTAGGTTTTCGGCATAATAAAATAATTATTCATCAGAAATATCAATAATATATTTTTTTTAATATTTTTATGATGTAAAATGAACGAATTTATTATTTTTTTTAAAAAATTTCATTTTTTAATTTTACCAAAATAATTATGAAAGGTCATCGTAGGATGACCCTGGGTTTTCGGCATAAAAAAATAATTATTCATCAGAAATATCAATAATATATTTTTTTAATATTTTTATGATGTAAAATGAACGAATTTATTATTTATTTTTAAAAATTTCATATTTTAAT